>JAVFKF010000015.1:6250000-7500000 GCA_036926295.1 Pachydiplax longipennis | reverse complement strand
ATGAGCAGGAAAAGCAGAGACGTTCTCTTTGGGGAAGGAAGCTCCATTCAGACCGCGTCGGAAGCTCGATCTAATCCTCGTTTGAATGCTGGGATTTTTTTGTTACTTCATGCCGCTTCTTAGATTCTCGAGAGTTTTTATTTCGGATTTTTTATCGGTTTCCATCATAGTTTACAGCACGGGAACTTTTCCTTTAAACTTTTAAGCATCCACAGGGAAGGAATTATAAAAGATGGAGAAGGACTTTGTTGGCGTGAGGTTGTGATGAAAACAATTGGAGAGCCTTTTCCTTTCGGATTTAGAATTACAAGGATTCTCAGCTTCCATGCGAAAATATGTACAAGATGACTGTGATAGGTTGAAGAGGGGAGCAACTATGGATGAAAAATTCTATATGAGAGTTTGCCGGGAGGAAAACGTTCTTGATAACCTTAAGGTGAAACGAGGTCGCGAATTGAACTTTGGAACTCAAACAGGAAAGAGAATTCGCTTTCTTTAAAAGTTACACCCTACGAACTAAATTTCTCTAAGAAATGAAAGTAACAGAGAATAACTAACTGATGACTAACTAACTAAAAATAATAATAATAAATAAATAACCGTATTATTTAACAAACAGAAAGGAAGCTAAAAACTTATTGCAAGAATCATTTGATATAGGATCAAAGATTCCCGGTTGGTCATAAGAGAGCTCTGATTGGTGGATTTGATATTCAAGATATTTGATGCATGAATTTTCAATGAGATATTGCGTGATACTTTATGATTCATAGATGAAGCATGATATTTTACGTGTTAAATTTTTCTACAGATGTATTACTGGACTTCTGCAGAATCAGAAAGTTGCCTTTTAAGGATGGGTTCCCCAAAAATGTGGGATCGGATGCCAAACATTCACGAAATCCCCTCTTGGCCGGCCTTGGAAGCAGCTACGTTTTATAGTGAGAAACTTCAAAACTTTTTAATATTTGTATCCCTTTCCAATTATGAAATAAAAAGAGAAGAAAATTTTCCACAATACCGCCGATTAAGTCCAAGATTTGATATCAAGTTCTCGATCTCTAAATTAAAGTTTCGATGTAACCTAATATTCAAAACAATGCCCTTTCCTCAAGCTCGAGGACATCAAGAAGTTATTCTCATCAAAACCCTCGGCGATCACCTCGGAGTTTCCTTGCGCGTGCTGACTTTCGAAAACCGCGAGGGAGATAATGAAGAACTTGTTAGGATTCGTAGCTTCTCCGCGAGTAAAACTCAGTAAGCCACAGGGATCTTTAATAATAAAACTCCTAAGCTTCGCTTGAATACTCACGGAGAGGAGATCACAACAAGAAACCGCCACGTGAACTTCGACCTCTTCTTTTTCGATGGCGGAGCTCGAAAACTCGAACAAAGTAAGCCAAAGTTTCGAAGTTTTTGTCAGACGTTTTATAAAGCAATAGATTCCGGCAGAAAGACGGCTTTTGTAGAAATATGAAAATTAGAGGGCAAAAAATTCAGGAGAAGAAATTTAAGGGAAGGATTGCCGGATGAATGCCGAGTGAGGAAGGAAAAGGACTTTTATCGAATTATGCACGCACTTTTTATAAACCTGCTGCAAAGGCGGAATAGTGAAATAGGGATAAGCATTCTCTTTTAAGAAAGGCCTTCAGAAAATAGGTAGAGTTCAAAGGGAAACAGGTCTTTCGCATAATAAAAAATTAAACAAACCTACAATTAGAAATGACAGATGAAAAAGAATTTCTTATTACTCGAACATGGCAAGAAATATGTATAGCCCAAATATTTGAAAAATATATGATTGATTCAGGATAAATTATTATGCATCAAATATTAGACAGAAAAACGGGAGAATAGAATATGCCGACAGATATAAATAGAAAACAAGGCGAAGAGTTTCTGAATTTTGGTAATGAATTTATAAATTTGGTAATTTTGGTCAATGAAAGAAAAATGTGAAACGTTTTACTGATCTAAAGCTACTTTTGCTTATATTCCTGCTTATCCAATTTTTCTCTTTAAGACGCATGCAAAGGAGTAAATATTTGAGGAGAAAAGAGGGTAGTAAACTGGAAAGTATTTTAATTAGGGAGAAATTGAATACATACACTCATTTTAGAATTTGTTAAAACCAAAGAAGAATAATTTATTTTCTTGAGAAGGCTGAAACTACTGCAAAAGATACTCCACATTCAATCTTTTGAGTTTTGGAATTTCATCGAAGTATATACGCGCTACACTATTAATTACCAGGAAGTTGGAGGTGTATGAAATGCAGTGAGAGATCTAAAATAAATTAGATTCAGCTAAGGAAATATAAGGGTAAATTTAAAATATGAGATTTGAAGGAAGGATGGCGCTAACAGGGTAAACTAATGAGAAGGTTAACATCGATAGGAATCCTTATTCATTATTTATAAACATCTATTTTCGGTGAACAGCGCTTTTCTCCCTTTACGCTCCATCAAAACATTAAAAAGACACAACATTTTAAAAAGAAAGTTTCCCACTTCCTGCTAAAAATAGACCAACGTACGAAAAATGCACCATTTCAAAGTTTCGATTATGTCGATAGAATTTTGTTCCTAGATGTGTAGATTCCGATATCTATCGATACAAACGAGGTACATCAAAACGAGCACTGATACAGAATAAAAGGTTTTAATTTTCAGGCATGATTAAGTGTTTTTTATTCGTTTACAGTGTTTGTTGAAATGTATTTGGGAGGGAAAATAGGGTCTGCGAAATTTTCACACGGGGGTTGAAATTTGAGGTAGTTTAAAAGTTTAATATCGGTATGAAGAACAAAGTGACAACGCATAAAAAAGTAAGCTCATATTGCATAGCCTGGAAACATTACTAACAGACGTTTCAAAACCTGGAGAGGAAGGAAGGTCATGACTTATAAAAGGAAATATTTTAGCGTTCGTGTTGTTTCACCAACAGCGTTCATAGAGGCGTTTGTGTCCCAGAGAACGGGTTTACAAAGAGGGACGTTCCAGGAATTAAAGAGGTGGGATGAAAAGGAATTTTGAAATGTATAAAGGATCGGAGAAAGATGCGAAAGGGCAGGACAGAGGAAACTCCCAGTCCTTTCCCTCCTTAAAAGGGATGAAGATGCCTTTATAGTCACGAGAGAAAAGAAGGTTTTTGAGCGCTGGTGTATCGTTTTAAGCAGAGAAAATTCAATTGTTTTCGTAAATTTTATTCGAGGGCAACCTCTTCTCCGAAATGAGAGAACGGAGGATATCCGAGAGAACAAAAAGGTTTACAACGTAATAGTTAATGAAATGTGGAGAGAAAGGCAAATTATAGCAAATATAAGCTTTGAACCGCTGATTCTCGTGGGAATATTACCGCAATAATCATTTAAGCTTATGTTGATGAAGTTTCGCGAGCGAGTTATATATTCTTTCAAACTTCATTTCACTTTTATATTCATGCCATTTAAATTTTCCCTAATTTCATTAGATACCGTCCTATTTGAGCCTAGAATTATTTATACTCTGATTTATGGAGTGTTACGGTAGGAATATGTGCGCTTTAATGATAGGATTTACCGTAAATACGATATGATTACTTTATTGGCGGAGGTCTCTCTTTTACCAGATCTCGTAAATAATTTTAATGTTTTAAATAAATATCGAAAAGAGAAAGCTTATGTATTAATGAGAGTATATTTGTATACCCTATTAATATGACAAATTATTAAAGCACCAATGGGGCGGTCCAAATTATAAGGCCTTCTACATAGTTTGGAATTCTATCACTCTCATATCAACATAAAGTTTAAAATATGTTTAAATTCATCAATATTCCTCCGTGCATTCGGTTACCGCAAGTAAATCAAGAACAGTTGTATCAATAGCTGCAAAAAAGAGTTTTATTTATACTGCAGTTGCTTTTAATTTTCATTCAGAATATCCTGTTATTTTTTCATCTATCTTGCCTTTTATGCACCTTTCGCTCAGAATTCCGAACTCCGAATTTGTTCCATCTCCTCTCTCTTTAGCCTATTTAATCTCATAATATTCACCTCCTCCATCTTCAATGTATCATATTAATAAAAACAACTCAGATCAATTTCATCTTCATATCTCACGGCGGTTAATTGGACTTCTTTTTAAAGTTAATTTTTCGTAATTTAATTCCATCATCTATTTTGTTTCTTAGTAATATCTCCATAAGTTGTGCAATCATTTGTAACTCTTTATGTTTTGCTTCTCCGCATTTGACTCTAAAAACAATTTAATGTGTGTATATTCACTTGCATTCCAAAACTAATTATATGTAGCTAAGGAAAATGACAACTGCTCTCTTTTGCCGAGTAGAATATGTTTCTCAATTTTTTCTTACCCGAAGGTTCATTTCTTGTTACTCCACTCCTTCAGCATAAAGTTTTAAATGGTGTTATATCGCGGTTGAAACATTTTGATTTCTTCATACCTTTCTCACAATCTTTTTCAAGTCCCATTTTAACTATGTATTTCCATTTTAAATGTTCTTTTGATTACTATACTTTTTAATAACTTCATTTAATTAGGGGTTATAATATTCATGAAAACTTACGTGAAATATCTATATATCTTTACATCTTTACCAGTAAGTGAAACTAAAATGGAATGAACGGTTTCAGTTCGTAGTAACTGGACATTATGATGACAAATTTCATAGTACATTAGACCAAATAAATCCTGAACTCCTCTTGGTTGAAAGTATTTTCTTCTTTTAGATCGTTTATCTCTAAACATTCCCGGATGGCATGAACTTAGCAATGTTTCTCCTAAGTCGAATTAATTTTTGCGCATGCCCAAGTTGACAAGGGTCCTTAAGGCACGCACCCAAAACCACTCAGGTAATGGTCACCCGTCCCAAGGCCACATTCATACCTTCTTCTTCCGAATGATACCAATTTACCCTCGGGTCTTTTGAACCTAGTTTCTCTCTTTTTCCCCTCATCTCCTTCCTCCGTCTTTCCTATCTCGTTTTCCCTTTCACCACTTCCATTTACAGCAATGTTTGCGAAAAGCCTTGGTCGGAAAAAGAAACCTTTCTTGTGACTATTGCAAAAGAAGCAGGTTCAGCTATGAGAAATCACGATCACAGTTTTCCTATCGATGAGAACTGCAGCATGATTGAGGAAGCAAATTTAATCTACCATATAGGGAAACATCATTCCTCTGGTCTTGTACAAAAAAAAACAATCTATTAAGACCACGGCCGAAGAATTCTTCATCAGTTTTTTTTTTTTTGAAAGTAGAAAGCAAGCACACATAATATACTTCATTATTTAAAGATCAGGAAAACTGTGGATTTGAATATCACTTATTCTTGTTTCGCCATAAAGCCAATGTTTACCAAATGTGGAAAACAGGAATGTTAAACAATAAATAAAATAAACATTGTCATCGATTTAATTTCTAATTTTTTATTCTGGTCAAGAATGTATAATTTTTTCTTAATTCGAGGACATTCATAGGAATGAAATTTGTTTGAAATATTCAACTTAATGTCATAATGAATTCAAAAATTTTATTCAGATTGTTATAACTCTCTCAAATGTAACACAATTTTATAAACAATATATATTTTGTATCAATTACCCGGAAAAATTAAATGTATTAAAAAGGCATTTCATGAATATCTGAAGAATAAATCAAGTAAAACTGTCTAAAACACCTGCTCTGAGCCTGCTAGTATTCGGAATTTCATGGTAGATTTCGTTTGATTGTTTGAATGTTATCTACTACGTAAATAATACATTTTTTCACAAAATTCAACTTCTGGTCGAAGACGAACGAAATTCCAGATCAAATATTTTATTTGGTACCTATAATAATTTTGTGATGATTAATTTTAATTTGGGATAATTTCGATTTTTTTTAATTCAGACGCAAAGAAAAGAAATTCTCATTTAAGAAATCAATAAAAGAGATTTTATGCGGTCCGAGTGCATTAAAGGGTTAAAATACAATATACATAAAAGCATTGATAAATTTATATGTTGAACTTCGAAAGGGAGTGCAATTTGAGGCATCACTTCTTTATATTCATTTAATATACATTTAAATGACAGAGGACGCGACTTAGTTGCATTTTGCGCTTATTTAGTTGAATGTAGGAAAAAGTGAAAGTGGAGGATATGATTTTATCGTATTGTATAACACCTTGTTTCTATTTTGCGTTATATTGATTATTAACTCTTGGTTATATTGTGCTTAACTCACAATATATAGTAGCTATTTATCTTAAGTTTTTTGTTAGGAGTAAAAGGTGCCGAAGATTTCTTCATATCATTATTCATCTCAACCGTTCCATTACCGATATTTGTCGAATACATTCAGGTCATACGTGTTAGAGATCGTCCTATATCCTCCTACCGCAGCCAAGATTGCGGTTTCATATACATCTTACAGTTCGCTTGCAATTACAGCGGTTGAAACCACTGGCAAACCGCAACGCATCATTTATCTTACCGTTATCATCTCTCCCACTGTTGACATTGATGACCTGTCATTCATCCTTATAACGTTTCGCTTATTCAGATGTATTCTATGTATACGTTAAATTTAAGATGTATTGGTATTATTAAGCCTCAATTTATCTCGAGATAAAGTCGAAAAAATCCTTGTAATCCCTTCCCTCTTATCCTTTTTTCTCTTCGTTTTTCATCTTATTACGTTTAAGAAATACCTTAATATAGTATTTTCAGTTCTTTTAGACTGCCATTCTTTCAGTGCGTTTGTTATCTTTCAAATTTATATAATATTAAAGCTAAAAATAATTTATATTCTTCTTACGTATCGGTACTTAACGGAGATGATGGAATAGGATTAATTTTTGTATTAAATTTTGTAAAGTAAATTATAAAAGAGGTAATTTACAGTTAAGTCCGATTTTAGGCATGCATTTTCAAAATATGGGATTGGATTGTTTACTATTTTTAGGTTTTTATTAGAAAAGTCTGCTAACCTTTCCAGTGCGAATGTTCGCATAGATTTGAAATCAAATTTTATGAGAGGATTCATTGGTAACTCACCATCACGGTAATAATTTAAAATAGGTATTGAGAAAAGGAAACGAAAATCGCAAATTAAAACTTATGGTACCCAAAGTAAAGAATAGGTCATCAGAGATAGTTAGAGATACCAACGGGTATGGATTAATTACAGGTGAATTCTAAGAGATACACATTCCCTTTAATACCAAAGTTCAAGCTGAGTGAAGGAAGTTCAAGTTCAGAAAATAGGTGTACGGATTATGATAGCCATGGTAAATTCGGACAAGGTCCACGTGTATCGCAACGAACAAGAGTGGGTCAGCAAGACCAGCGGACCATTCCATTGACACACGGTAGTCCGTCGAGGCGAAAAGATCACAATCCCATAATGCAAAGCGAGTCCTTCTGAATGGACTTGGCCAAGTCAAGCCGCCCAACTCGCATCACAATGGAATGGCTATGACGTAAGAATGATACTCCCCACTTTTGAGATGCAGAGCACCTTAATGAAACAAGACTACAGGTACTCGGTCCAGTGGAAGTTTTGAGGAAAACATAACAAAGCTGTGCAACCCTTGTCATGGTACGGCGTGAATTTGAATAGAAAGCTTAATGTAATTTTAGAATATCTTACGAGATTAACCAGCGATCTCTGAAAAGGCTAAAATTAGAATTGAAAAATCAAACCTGTGTATGATTTTAAATAAGGGGTTGGTTATTTATGATGCAGTATTTACAGATCAATTTACTTGTAATATGGATCAAGTAACTCAAATAAATTTGGCTGCTATTATTTCTTTACAATAATATTAATTTCTGAGGAAGATAGAGGGAAGAAAAATAAATATTTGGAAATAAAAATTTAGAAAAGTAAACAAAAACGGTGCATTTGAAATAATGCCTCATTATTAAGACATATTGATAAATTTACATTGGTTAATGAGAAGGTAATGATATAAAATAAAACATTAAGTAAATAGCATTAAAATGAGCGTCTGAAGAGATACGAAATATAAATTCTCAATATTTTTATACCGGATGTTTGTTATTTTAAAACATTTATGATTGAAATTGAGCAATTATTATATTATTCATTGCCACCCTTATATCATCCAATATTTGCAAATATTTTCGGTTTCTGTTGCAAAAGTTTCCATGCAATTTAAAATCTTCACTTTATCTTTCACAAATACGATAAAATTTGTATGAGTTACATGGTCTTGATGATGTCATGATTACTGACGTACTGAGGCACTATATTTTGTCCGGATACAAATATTCACGCAGGCGGCCACCTTCTTCATTCTGCCGTAAACCCGCCTTTTTTGTAATATATATACTAAGACTTCCATTAGAAAATATTATCATATGGTTGCTACTTATGAGGCTGCACTCGCACTTTCATTTTTATCAAATTATAATTTGTCTAATGCGTCTTCAAACTAAAAAGGGTTTTGGCCTCTTTCTAGATTCTCTAAGAATTTAAAGCGCCGCAAACGGAGTTTCGCATGGTCGCGCCTATCGGAAGAAACGTTTATTCTTGCTAATGAAGTCATATACGTCATGACTCTGCCTGTGAATGAGTCTGGATTCGTTAGTAAAAGATTAAGAGCAGACTTTGAGCTTAATTAAGAAAGATTCCAGTGCCACATCTCGGCACTAATTAGGGTTCGGCATTATTTATTTATTTATTTATACGTTAGACTACGAGTAGGCACGAGGCCAGGTGGTAGCCATTCCCTGTGGGGGGCGTATTATGTGCGTTGGTGTGGCGGCGAGGCGACAGAAAATTCAATTTTTAATGAAGCTATTTACTAGGCGAAGTCCCTGATAGAGACGGAATGAATTACGTTGCCGACCTGAAGGGTTGGGAAATCGAGAGAACGAAACACTCCGATTGAAATGCCAGTGATACGAAAGAGGAGTTGATTAGGTTAGAAGTTAGCCGCCGTAGAAATGAAATTTAGAATTTTTTTCCCGACTGAATTTGCCTTACAAAAAACGGACAGCTAGGCTAAAAATCGATTTTATTAAATGAAATCTGCACTAGATATAGAGCTTCAAAGATACGAATTTTCAAAGAGGAATTTGCGTCAAACTCAGGAAAGATAGTTTCTTAAAGAGGAAATGATATCTTTGACGAGTATTTCTGAGCACGGAATTAACACGAAACTTTCGTGCGAACGTGCAAGAGAAGAAAGGGTTGTTCTTTGAAAAGAGCTTGAAAAGAAAAGTGCTTGAAAAGGAGTTTCATAAAATGCGTTTGCAGTTTTTTTAGCATTGTAACATAAAGGGACAGTATTACCTCAGGAGAAAGTAAAAACTTTATTTTACTTCTTGGCATACTTTTCAATAACGACCTTACCGTGGGTAAACAATGTTTTTAGCAAATGAAATGTAAAAAACTTTTCTAGTTTGATTAATATGCCTAAAATATCCAATTATGGCCCAAGAAGGAGAGCAAATCCGTTATAAAGGCTTGGAATACAATATATTTTCATTATTAGTAGGGACGGTCAGGGATCTAGAAAGGACGTTTTATCGTTTTTTAAGATAAATAATTACTTGGTGAAGCTTCAATGTGGTCCTTGTGCCTAGGGCCTCTGATTGCTCATAATCGCTACTGATTGTGAGTAGGATATTAACTTAAGATCAATATTATGAAAGAGCTATTATTAAACATTGAATTTTCAATACATCAAAGAAATTAATTCGTGAAATTACACTTAGAAAATAATTTCATTGATGGTTTTACTAAATATCGTCAAGCTCTTTAAATTTTTCGAACAACGGGTTTTTATGAGCAGAATATATGTTTAAAGCGTTTAAAGCCGAGATGCTAAAGGCACATTGAAAATCACTTCAAAAATTTTCCCGGAATAAAAAAAATCATTAACGCGGCAGTTAAAAGGCTTTAAAAATGAAGGTGACCTCAAAATCCTTTATTTCGTCAAGCCAAAAGGCTTCATCACACCACGAAAAATTGCATAGTCTTAATTTGACCCCGATACACCGAGCGTTTAGTCACATCCACGCCCTTTCAATTAACCTAAATTATTTAGCTCACCTCTCCTTTTTCCACCGCATCTTATTCACCCAAGGCCAAAGCTTTCTTTTATCCCCATCATTCTCCTTTCTTCTCTCATCCGTCTAACGATGCCCCGCGGGTAGCTGAGCGGACCCTCCGCTGATCCTATCACGTGACCAGATCCCCATTATATGACCATCTTCCCTCCCTTTTGTTTCCGAATCGCCGGATTATCCACATCCCATAAGGAAAACGTTTGAAAATACCAAACAGGTCGAGATCAATGAGGGGTCGAGCAAGTCTCTCCTGACCTTTCTCTTGCCTCCCCCGTATCTGTTTCTGGCCATCCTAATTCTCGTATTTCACTCCTACTCCTGGAGACCATCCTTAGAGCCATTCTCAGCCTTCCGCCACTCCCACGCGCGTCCTACTCCGTCAATCTTTATATCTGTACACATCTTACTCTCCGCGTAAATCCTCTCTTATTCTAACCAAGCCACCCATTTCCTCTTCCCCGTTTTTCCGCTCCTCTACCTTCATTTCCTCTTCATTTTTCCGTCTCGATTCTCTCGAAGCTCGGAAGCTCTTCCCATTACAACTTTCGCGTTTTTTTTATACAAGACGCTCCGTCAAATTTGAGACGTGACTGCCAGCAAACCGCCCCCGCGTTACCTCCCCTCGCTCATTGATAGCAACAGGTCCAAATGGCGGAGGCCTCCCACACCACGGCTCTATCTGGCGCCGAAGAATCGTCACGGAGCAAGAATACCACTACAATACTACTCTGTATGACGACTCGTAATGTTTTTGGCGTTCCTGAGGCATGAGTGATCCATCCGTCGTGGAACAAAAATCTACATCACAAATGTTTCTATAAATGTGTAGCTTAAAATTCACATGAATCTTCTTCGAATAAAATTATAATTTTACAGTCCTCGTTCTTTGAATTTCCTCTGGTTTTCATTAGATATCCACCGTCAAATAATCGTTTTTTCTTTTCTATTTTTCTTTCTATTTAAATGAAAACGATATGTTGCTTAGAATCTTTTGCAGTAATTTTTCAAAGATACTCCCAACGCTCACCTCAGATACGATGTGCTAAATTATGAGCAAATCTGGCGGAACAATCCTTTTACTTTCTCAGACATATTTCATGGTATAATAAAAATAGTAGTACAGGAAGCAGTAATATCCCGAGCAAATTCTTCAAACGATAAACTTCTTATACAATTTTCTTTAGTACTGAATGTAAACGAATTACTTAAAGATATAAAAGTCAGGAAAATCTCCATTTTCCTTTTATCGTTAAACACTAATCTTTGCTAATATACTAACAATAAGTTATTTGGTTGGTTTCGTATTTTATCTCTTTGCAAAAACTAAATTAAGGTTAAGTTCTAGAGATATTCGGCAAACTTCTAGAGGTACTCAGTAAATGTATGTAATGAAGGAAGAACTGAATAGAAGGACTGTGTCAAGTATGATCAAGAAAAGAAAAAAAGTTTCACGCATAAAAAGTATCTTCTCGGGAAGCGAAAGATATGGTTTTGAGTGCAGGTTATATATGGATTTTTACTTCCGTATATTTCTTGGGTTTCCGCAAAGATCTAAGATGGATTACCATAACTCAGTCAGCCGATATCGTAGCTTGTCTGGATGATGTAATACAACCGAAGCGTCGTTAAATTAAAAATATATCAATGTCACCGAATTGAGAAGAAAAATGAGTAAGAAAACACCGAGAAAGGACTCTATCTGAACAAACAAAGACCTTGAGAAGAGATATTAAATACAAACAAGGTTTAAATGTTGCTTGCTGAATTATTGAAGTAACTGTTCCATCCTATTATGTGCAATTCATTTTCACATATCACGCACAGAAATATATGATTATAATCAGCTATTTCCCTCTACAATAGTACTCGATATCCCTGATTTCTCTCTTAATTTTTCAACCACTCTTTTAGCCGTCCTGGTTTCTTCAAACAATCTCTCCTCTTACTTTTATTAGATAGATTATAAGTCACTACACGATCAAAGTTTGATTTATTGTAGAGATACTTCTTCACAGAATGGACTGAGATTTCGGCATAGGGAATGGTTAGAGATTATTTGTTTCTGATTTTTATCAACTTTACTACAACATTTCACTTGAATCATTCATCAGAATGAGCTTAATCAATAATTAGTTACTTTACCGGATTTCGACATCATTGCTCCTCAACCTTCGTCCTGGTATTTTTATACATTAAAGATCGTCAAGTTTCAGGAAATTCGACGTCACCACACATTATTAGATATAAATCACCTCGAGCACTTGCTTTTCTATCATGAGCGTAACTAGCTTTGTTACCGCTAGGGTTGTAAGAATAGCTTTGACTCAATAGATAAAAGCAAATATCTACTTCACTGTTTGGACTGAATGACTCGGGTGTGTCTGATTAAATGAGAATGACCGTATTAAAGATTTGCCAAATGGAAGATTTAAGACGTGTAACACGTATGAATTCAATCTCCCTATGTAGTTATGTCCTAGATTGTTATTGGGTAGAGCCAGCTGGATAAACGCTGTCTGAATAGTTGAGACCATTTGCAGTATACATCTCGTAGATGAACCCAAAGATGAATTAAATCTTAAATTAATATCATGGTATGCATTCGCTTTATTTCGAAAATTTTCGTATTTAATTGCACACAAAAATGTTGTTTCACGGATACTTACCAGCCTGTAAGTAATGTTTTCCATGGCTTCAGGGAGAACTGATCTTTAGTGTGTAGATAAAATATTTCTATTTTTTAAGAAAGAATTAGCTGTAAAGGATATCCATAAGAAAATACCGAGTGTAGTGATTGTTTCCTGTCACCTCAAGTAATACATTATTAGGCGCAGAAGATATTGGAATGGAGGACAAGTGTCTAAGATGAACATCGAGTCGGTCGGCCGGTGGATATCGCCTTGCCAGATGCTTTACAGTACGTTGAAGACATTATCCGAGGAGACAAGAGGGTCACTATCGGCGCTGTAGCCACCATCACTGCTTGTTCGCACGGCCAGGCTTATAACATGATGTACGATACATCCATTAAATGTGTCCAGCATAAGCACATATCACGGAAGTGTTAAAGCAGTGCGCGCGTGCTTCTCTCGGCGACCAAGAGATTTGATGGAAATTATTCGTCTTTATAACAAATAAAATCACAAAACTGGCTACCTCCACTAAAGTCATATTTCCTTTAAAACATTATTTTGCATTTTAAGGATATGTAATTTTAGTGACGTATTCAGTTTTTGTTTTTTTTTAATTGCATCATGCCACAAGGGTTTCACACTATAAGTTATCAGGGTCTCTGGACCGACTGTGGATTATGAATCAACAATCTCAATATTGTTCGAAATTCCTGAGGAATATAAATTCCGTTTCGTGACATTATCTTCAAACATTTAAGTTTCTTCTCTATCATTTTTAAATTAACTTTTCTTCGTACATACAGCATTGGAAAATCAACGTTGAAAATTTATTTTTGAGATGAACTTATTAATTTTGACGGGAAATATGTCCCCTTTTTGATCGAAAAAAAAAATACTTGATAAAGATTTCAATGGTTTCACAGATATAAGACAAACATTTAGAGCTGAAAAAATATAGGGATGAGAAATATGTAAGAATTAGGAGGGACTGAACCTAACTCACAATTAGCCAGAAACGACGGCAAATGTTGGAATGGTGCGCATTTACGAAACAAAATGCGGGGATATAAAAGGCGTTATATCGCCCGAGGGACCTCAGGATATATTCCCGAGACTGCCATCATTAGAGATAGCTGAAGGCAGACGGACATTTGTGTATGAGCGGGAGGATGGCATAGGAAAAGCGACGTGGATTGCAAGGAGGGAGAGGATCCAGCCACATTTGATTTTTGTTATTTCTCTTTCCCTTCGCATCTCCCTCCCCTCCACGCCCTCTTTTTCAAGAGCAAACTCCGGATATTATCGATTCCCCGGGCCTCCCTCTTCTGGTGTGAGGACGGAAGGTCCCCAAACCACCGTTCTCTCTCTCTCTCTCCCGTTACCTTTCCCCTTTTCACCTTCCTGTCCCCCCTTCATTCCCCCTCCGTCCCACTCCCTCTAGACCCTCCCTCTCTCCCTTACCCCTTCCTGGTGGCATCATCTTAAATATCCCAAGACATTGGACCAGATGTCTTCTCGCACTTGGAAAAATCCGAGAATTTCGCTCCCACTTTAAGATGTCTCTCCTGGCTCGAGAGGGGCAATGGGAACGTAAGGCAAAGTGGAAATGTGACAAGCGGAATATATATTCTCGCCGAAAAGTCCCAAGTTAAACGGTCTGCGAGATGGATTTTTAAATTCGCTGCGTTAACGCATCATGGTTTGCTGGAGGTTGGAGCTCCTATCCGTAGATATCGATTTCTATTCGGCTAATGAGTCTCGACCCACATTATGAAAGCATAATGTCCGATCACATGAAACCCTCTACCTTGTTTTACGTTCCATCAGCTTCTTTGTTTACGAGTATTTGATTAAATGCAAGCAAATCTTTATGAAAAATTTAAAGATTTCTTGTATCTATCGACAATTTTACTACTAAGACTTTTCAATATTTCAATCACTTACAACGGAAGATATTCGTATTGATCAACAGGTTATCGGCGTATGTTTCATAGTTTCATTCACCGTTAGAATTTTAAACTACGGGCTATCAAATTCTAAAATATTTCGATAGATCCTAATATTTCGCTATACACAATAGTTGTAGTAGTACTACATTCTAGTCCCAATTTCGCCCAAAAATTGAGGTATATGTATTGTACTGTAGATGATAGAAATTATATAGCTTGGTTCTTGAGAATAATTAGAGAATGGGAAAACTTAAGGTTAACAGAGAAGAAACCCACGTTGAGTATACAATTGATATAGAGTGTTTAGATATAGAGAGTTAGTAAGAGAGAAATGGGGCAATGAAGGGGGTGAATGGTAATTATTTATACTCTCGATAATTGAATTCATTCGCATGAAGATATCACGTTTTGTATATAATTTAAAAAGGAATATGAAACAGTGGTATTAACATGGTAATATTACGTAGATTAAAAAGATTCCAGCAGAAGGAAATCCTACGAAACTCATTGATTGCGTTCTTGCTATTCTCCCGTTTTATTAATTTAATTATTATAAATTAATTTATTCTCAGAACCGATTTGGGCAATCCTCAAACATCATCCTAAGGTGAATGTTTTCTTTTTACTTTACTCTGAATATAGGAGATGTTCAAGAGAGAAACAACGTTTCTTGTTTTATAGTATTGCATTTCCTACGTCTGACAGATACAGAATGGAAGAAAACGCTCCTTTTCTCAATGTATTTCTTATTAGCAGATTTTGGAACCAAGAGGTTTTTTAATTTTCTTCTTTTGCATATCCAACGTTGATTTGTCAGTAAGAAGACATTTATTTTTGCCCTTTCTTGCAAAATTTCCTTTTTGGAAGGTTCTTAAAGGAAATGAATCGCTGTTTTATCGCAAGGTTCATTTTGTGTTTTAATGTGTATGAAATTGTAAAGGTTTAAATGAACAAATAAATGGGATAAAATTGATCAACTTTGATAAACAATGTAATTCAACTGATTTCAATAGACTGCAGCAATTAACCTGGTGCCCTAAGGCAGAACAAAAATATTCCCTAAGATAATTTATGCAACTTTTCTTTTAATTCACTATTTTTCATAGCTGTTATTTCATACATTTTTTCCATAAAATTAAAGAATACAGCATCTTTCGCGGAATTCAATTACAATATTTGAAATTTCTAGATAGTATCACCAACTGTTATTATTCATCTTATTATTACTATTCTCGACAATGTAATATTGCCAGGTCAGAAATAAATGTTCTACAAATATCTAATTTGGATTACATATAAAAATAACATTATTATACGGGTAAATTTAATACTAATAAAGGTAAATCTGTTTGTCATCCTTAAATCGTCGAATCTAATAATTGTAGAAATCAAAGAAGTGAATTTCTTAAGCCCGAATCTAAATATTTGCTTCCGCAAATCTTGTACTTAAGTAATTTGACCTTGAGGAATCTTTTTCAGGAAACCGATTTGAACCAATTAAATCTTGGGGAAACTTAACTCTCCTCGTGAAGAAATTCTTAACTTGAGTGGGAATCGGCCCCTTTTCTAGATTTTACCTCATTTTAAGATGCTAAGTTATTATTTAGACCGTTATTGGTCATAAAACACTTTTGATAAACGTACGATACAGTAATTTATCACTCTCATTCTCTTTCTCGAAATTGTTTTAGAATTTTTATTCTCTCTTTTCATCACCCCTCAATCTCTTCCTTACTTACCTATGAGGCTGGAAAAATAAATGATTTTCTTGGGGAAGCTAACTAATAGTATGATTTGAAAATCCCTACGTTTCTTTCTCCAGAAATTGTATTCAACCGGATATTTTTTATACGTCTATGAACTATAGTCACGTTGTCTTTCAGCGTGATCAAGTTAATTGACAAAGAAAAGGATTGGGGCATCTTAGCACATAAGGGTATGCAACCAGGAAAATCCCAAGGAAAATGGACTTGAAAAAACTCTGGCAAGAATCGAACCCGGGATCTTCCTCAACCTGGGAGGTTGCTTTAGCCAACTAAGCTAGCCGGCCTGAATATTTTTTTAAACAGTTTTGGGAACTTTGGAGGCAAGTGTTTTCTCGTCCGGCTGTGCGGCATCGTCCGTATTTCCTTGGGAAGTAATTTAACATTTAGATTCCCTGTTCTCCATAAAGCTTTCCTTTTGCTGCATAAATCCTTTTCCGAAATACTCAAACATCTCATCATACATCCTCTATTTTCATTCTTTAACAACGTCCTCTCTTCCGCAAGACATATGTGTTCACTTCTGAGCCAACGTAAAATATCCCTTACATTCTGAGTGGGCAACCATTTTCGATGAGCAGGTCTCATAGGGGAAAACATTTTAGCGGGTCATAATGTGTATGTAGTAGCTGAAGGCCCGATATTTTTTTGAATGAAAATGTGTCTCC
This sequence comes from Pachydiplax longipennis, assembly GCA_036926295.1. Lineage (NCBI taxonomy): Eukaryota > Metazoa > Arthropoda > Insecta > Odonata > Libellulidae > Pachydiplax > Pachydiplax longipennis. The sequence continues at coordinate 7,482,903 of JAVFKF010000015.1, read as the reverse complement.
ATGATTCAAGGCATTCGAAATATACATGGGTGGTCTGAAAAGTTTTCGACATTTCGCCATTTCTCGACATGTTTTCTGAAAATTTTCTGAAGATTTCTGAAAAATCTGGGGTCGAAAACTTTTCAGACCACCTTTGTATATAAGTAGCTATATAAGCTCTACATCGATCTAAATAAAACATGAGTTAAAATTTAAGTTATAACAAAATGGAATATTAGAAAACTTGGGGAAATCTTTCGTAGACCCTTTGAATATTGCATTGAGCCAAATTTGGACCGAAAGCCGCAGGTTGCACATGCCCATCTTACATCCTTTACATTTAATTTTCCCCTCGTTCACATTAACTATCACCTCACTCTCTTCATTACTACATCTTTCTCTTACTAACTCTCTGTGTCAAATATGCTCTCTATATCAATTGTATACTCAACATGGGGTTTTCTTTGTCAACTTTAAGGTTCAATGATATTTTACCAAACTAATTTTTCTTTTGTTATTCTTTTGTATTTAATTAAGTCTTAGACAAGTCATGTTGAGTTATGTTGAAAATATTGGTCTAACCTTGCCAATAAAAGGACAATCTAACTTAATTTATGATCAAGCTTCGCATGATCCATTCCCACTTCATTCAGTTAAATTTCTACAACAAGTTTTATAGCGAATAATCTGAATCTTTCGTTATATATTAGTATATGGTAGTGTAATTGTGATAGTATTAAGTCTTCACTAAATTTATAGCAGAGAATGAAACTGAGGAATATGCGCCGCGGAAAACATACGCAGATGATTAGTATATACTCTTCATTTTAAGTGTGACCAAAATATTGCAAAGTCAAAGCAGCCAAATTTTGAGTGATGTAAAATTACTTTAAATTTTTCATAAAGATATTCGTTTTCATTTAATCAGATTGCTCTTAGACAAAGAGATGTATAAAAAATACACAGAGGAATAAATTTAAATTTAAGCATGTAATCCAACCGAGTTCAACAAGTTGGAGGAGTCGTAATAGGTCATATACAAACCTTATTCTTTTTGAAGATGAGCAAGTGAGCAATGGAAAAGGTTCGTGGCATTTCCTGTTTCTGCTGGATACAGGAAGACGGAAGAAATTTCAGTTACGAATAAAGACTCCTCCTGCGCATTTAGGGACAAGAGAACCTCGCTTAACTGTATGATGGATTAATAGCAATAAGAATAACAGTCTCTTCTTAAGCCGTATTAGCCGCTCTCTTCAGCGAGCGCTCGAATACAAAGAAAACAGGAAGTGGAAGATAATCCGTGGGAGGCTCTCTCGATGGTAAAAAATAAGAGACATTCTCTCAAGTCCGTAAAGGTTTGCGAGAGACGGAGAAAAAGTTCCTATTCTTCTTCTTCGCACGTTTCTGACTTCCTGAGGTGAATTAAAACACGTAACTGCAGCAATTTAGTACAGGCGTTGACACCTCGCACGTTCTCATAAACTGACACGTAGTTCTGTAATACCTGCAATCCCGTTGCTCTCGAGTAATTAATCTTGAGAGAAGAGGGAAGAATTGTTAGAGATTTAGGAACTTGCTAAGGCCAAATTTGTTGATATCAGTTGTTCGATTATGTTAATCAAATATTTAAAACCTTTAAAAGAACACAAAAAAATACTGTCATTGAAAGCTTCATAAATTCGCTTACATTTTAGCAATGAAACGGTTCATGAACATTTTGCGATGTGTCTCAATTTAATATCATCTTTAAATGTTAAATTTAATCTTTTAAGAGCTCGCTTAGGTACGTAACCCGACAAAATATATGTTCCTAAGTATTGATTTCTCCAACTTCAATCATGCTTCAATCATCCATCGCAGAAATAGAGGATACATAAACAGTAATATAAGCTGGATTACTTGAGTTTTGATAACCTGAGAAACTTTCTTGGTCCTTTGAGTATTCTTAACATCTCTTCTCACAAATGTAAAGTTATCGCGATTACTTATTATAGCATCTTCGACGTAAGTCATTGCAAGGTGAGTGTAACCTGGAGGAAAATACAGTGTGTAGTAGTATTGTTAAAATTGTTTCGAGTACTTAGGGTTTTCAGCATATATGGACTCCCTCCGGATGTCGAACCCTGGGCCAATTCCACTAAATGCGAAAGAGTTCACCTCGAACGAACGGACGACATCACTCGGCTATCCGAGAGTACAAAAATACAATGAATTTGAAGAATTTGGAAAAATACTGAGGAAAATATGACAATCCACCTAATTCAAGATTTTAGGGTACCATAAAATCGCTTCCGTACAATACAACATAGATCCAATAAGTTTCCATAGATATTATAGAAAAAATATTTATAAATATAGGCACGTTTGTATAAAATCCACTATCGTTTCATCGGCTTCGATTCGTGAAATGAATTCGGATTCAAATCAGCATTTTAATTCGGAGGAATCTTTCCTTTTTTGTAGCATTAAATTCCTTTTTTCAGAAAGGCTTTGATGATTTCAATACTTAAGTCCTACTCGGTAATTAATGAGCTTTCTCATGATCAAAAACTTTATTCGATATGTTTCCTCTTGTTTTATTCTTTCCTTTTACTTTATACTTGTTGTAATAACTCCAAAACTGTAATTTTTCGTTTCATTTTCATGAATATTGTTACATTTCTTATAGCCTGAGTAACTTTACTAAAACCTATGATGTTAAATAATACCGAAATAATTAAAGATTCATCATGAATTTTATAGTTAATAATTTATACCGGTCGTTATTATTTATAGATCAAATCAATCAACACATTATATTTCGTTTTATTTTAAAATTCAAGGTAACAAGCTCAGTATCGAGTACTCGGAGTAAGTATCTCAGGCGTTCCACGAAAATCAACTCTAGTCTATTACTCGAACCGATAGCATACCAACCGAATCGATACAGTGAGCCTGGAACAGCTAATGAGCCGAAATTTCATCATAACAGTGAATTCCTTATCACCTCGTTGCGCATGCAATGTACTCTTGAGTATGTTGCGTTTGAAAGTGGTTCTTGTAGAGTTAATAACGGTAAGGGACTTAAAGGGAAAAGCAAACTTCAAAGAATTAATGAATAAAAAATATTTTTACAATTGGAAATCTTATAAACCGCTTTATTCATAGAAAAAAATTAATGAAAAGTGTAATATTAGCTCAAAAATTAACAGGCACTTTATTATTGCTCTTTAAAGCAAAAAACGTGACCCATGGTAAATGTCAGATAAGGTTCACAAAATCCTTTTCTTGAAGAAGTTGATCAGTTTACGAATAATGGTGTTTAGGGAAAATTAATCAATTAAAGTAAGAGAACCGTTGATAGGATTTATGATTTTTTGAAATATCTCCTTGGTCTCTCCTTGGTTTTAATCATCATAATAGAAGTGCCCACTAAGCTCTCATGACATCGTTCCTTTCATCTCACCCACCGATCCTTTTAATCCATATTCTACATATTTCCTCTGCATTACTTTTTCCTCATTTAGTGAAGTATTTCTATTACTATTAATACTGGGTCGGCATAATACCGTAAGGAGGCTTATACACCCCACATCCGTTTGATCCCAGAAAATCTGTGGGATATTTGGCTTTGTTAGGCGGAAGTCGTTCGTAAAAAGCCTCATTGTTGATACGAAATTTTTTAAATACGTTTAAACATGGCAATTTATTTACAACATACGAACTTATCCCGTTATATTTTACTGTTTTACCATATATTCCTGTACTATGCAATTTTCTACGTACTCAATTGCCCCGCTCAAAATATCTATCTATATATTATTTTAAAACATGCTTTTTTGGTGATCGGGACTTTTCTCCCTTATTACTCCATCAATATATATAAATGAATGACCGTTTGATGGTAAAAGTTGTCAGGTTCCTGCGAAAAATAGTGAGACAAATCAAAAATGCACCATTTGTTAAACAAATTGAAATAATATTTTAATCATCCCATTTTTTACTAGACGAAAAAAGGCCCGGGTTGCTATATACAGATTCAATTTGTTTACTTAGTGACGAGTTTAAACAAGTTTTTAAATCAGATAAAGCACTCATTCTCGGTCATAAAATGATTCGCAATTAACATTACAGTCTCCATGAACGAAAACTTCGACGTCGTACGCAACCATAACAGTTGAATAAGCAAGCCAGATTGCATCTTGCGGGAGGAGAACGACAGCCAAAGAAACATGAACATTGCCGAATATGAAAGTTTGCGTCACGGTTTTATCATGTGGTATGTTTGAATAATTTTGCGTCATATTACTTCCCGGTTTCGTATGTTGCAAATTTTCTATATATCTAAACCTGATATCAAATGATTTTTATTGTTTATATTTCACCCATTGAATAGATAATATTCAACATTTAATCATATTTCTGAGTAAAGAAAAGGATGTCCTGCGATTTCAGAAAACTCACCAGCATGTAGTACAAGCTTAACGAAAGCTCAAGCTTTTATTCTCAATCGCTATCTCCGAAGCACAAAAATGTTATATTTTGCCATATTAACGATGTTAGAGACTTTTAATGCGGGGAGAATGCTATGCGCTTTGACAATGTAACACAATGTATTCGTATGAAAGTGTGACATTTAGCTTCCCCTCTACCTCTCCTCTCCCAGATCAGATCACTGCAGACGCGTAGTAGTTATTTCATGTATGAAGAGAAGAACATAGAAAATAAATAAATAACGTGGATGCAGAAGGTATGTTTCGTTCTTTTATCTTGGTTATTTAAGTGACACTTCATTGCCGGTATAAAAGGAAGTGGTTTTTATAACGACAGATTTAGGTAAAGCTGGCAGTGATATTTTGTATCTTAACCATAATTCATTTAGTCATAAATGCATTGAGTGAATTGAGGTATTCGGTGTAGGATAAGATACATGTATCGTTATAGTGGTGACGCGCACCATTCGTGATTATACTACTATAAGAAAATTTTTAAAACATTCGATAACATTTATACTATCACATTCTCTAATATAATAGGGATTTTGTTTGGGTTCATATGGTATGGCTTTAGAAAACGCAAGACATTTTATTTGGCTATTGAGTTTTGTTGCTGGATGTGTAGAAGGCGATATCCATCGCTACAATCGAGGTATATCGAAACAGACACTGATAAAAAATATGAATGTGTGTATTTTTAGGTATGTTTTAGTTTTTGTGTATTTGTTTGTAAAGATTAGTGTTTGTTGAAGTGTATTTATTAAAATTGTTTACTTAGTGACGAGTGTAAACAAGTTTTATAATCGGATAACATTCTCGATCATAAATTGATTGAAGCAGTATTAGTAAGTAATATTATAGTCTCCATGAACGAAGACCTCGATGTCGTACACATCCACAGCAGTTTAATAAGCAAACCACATTGCATCTCACGGGAGCAGAACGACGGCCAAAGAAACATGAACATTGCCGAATATGAAAGTTTGCGTCACGGTTTTATCGTGTGGTATGTTTGAACAATTTTCCATCATATTACTTCCCGGTAGTTTTAATTTAAGATCGACCATATTACAATTAGATTTTGGAGTATTCATAGAATAACTAGAGATTTTAATTACGAGTCATGCGATCAAAATAATTAGGTCGTTTTCCGAGTATTCAAATTTACTTTGGTGAAACTTTCGTCTGTTGAAAATTTTCTATATACCCTATCAAATGATTTTTAGTATTTCTATTTTACTCACAGAATAAATAATATACAACATTTATTCATATCTTAGAGTAAATAATAGGATATCATACCTGCGATTCAAGAAAACTCACCTCTTTGGAATACAAGCGCAACGAAGCCCAAGCTTGCATTCCCATTCGCTATGCCCGGAGTACAAAAAGATGCTCAACCAATTTAATAGTGAGTAGTAGTAGATGTAAGAGTAGTATTTTAAAATCTATGTTTTGTGAATGGGTTAAAATACCATGATTGACTACAATATTTGTGTGAGAGACATTCAAAAAATGCGGGCAATGGGTTTACTACATTTGCTGTACTTTACTTAGCACTTTTACAATGTATCACAATGTATGGTCTTATGAAAGTGAGACTCACACCGCAGATGCTTCCCCCTCTTGCTTCCCTCTCCCAAATTAGTAACATTTTCTCTCATTCTACGCCGGCAGGACAACAAGCTTTCAACTAATTATTGCTGACTATATATCTTTCAGTAATTGAATAAATCTGATTCAGTGAATTTATGAGATACAACTTCACTGCAGACGAGTAGTAGTTATTTTTATATTTCGTGTACGAAGAGAAAAGACAGAAAATAAATAAGTAACGTGGATTCAAGAGGTATATTTGTTGCTTTATCTTGGTTATATCTGTTAAACACGAAGCCTTGAGTGACACATCATAAAAGGAAGTGGTATTTAGAAAAGAACAGAGTTGAACAAAATGTGATGGTGGCAATGTGGTACTGATGTATTGTAGTGGTGATTTGTATTTTTGTCTAAATTCGTGATGTGAAACTACATTAAGGGAATTGAGGTATTCGGTATAGGATAAATCATATATACGTCGTTATATCAATGACGCGTACTATTCGTGATCATAGTGCTAAAAGAAATTTTTTAAAACATTCTATAACATTTACTTTCTCACACTCTCTAAGATATTAGGGACTTCGTTAAGGTTCAAGAGGTAAGGGATTAGAAAACGCAAGAGTTTGAATTTGCCCATAGATTTTCGTTACTGGATGTATAGATACCGATACCTATCGCTACTAACGAGGTATGTCGAAACTGACACTGTCATGGAATATGACGGTCTTAGTATTTGTGTATTCGTCTGTAGTGATTAGTGTTTGCTACTATAATGTAATTCGTTGGGGAAATTGAGTATCAATGTCGTCTGCGAAATTTTCGCACGGGGCAACTAGTATTGAATAAATTTAAATTATGTATTCTCCAGGATAGCCAAGTGAGTGGCGCGTTTAACTTTCATAAAAACGATCCCGAGTTCGATTCCGAGGTTGGAACAAATGAGGGCCTACCTTAGCCGAATTAAAAAATACTACCACAAATCTAAATTAACTTCATTTAAAGTATATTGAACATCATCATCGGTCATTCAATCCATAGGTTGCAGTTCTCTTTATTTGATATTATGCTCCTGTCGCCATCCGATGATAAATTTACTCCTTCCGGCTGAATATTTAAGAAGAGTTACGCCTTGGTATTTCGCTTAACAAAGGTTCACGCGTTTATTTCCCGGAAATCCACTCAGTTTCCGTTTAACACGAGATCGGAATAAACTGAAATCCTATAGCGTTTTCCGGGACCAAATTTTTCTTCCGAATTAGACAGGTTTCCGTTTTACACGGGTTCCGCTTAAACCAGGTTTCACTGTATATTAACACCTATGGAAGAGATTCTTGGAGGGGTTTCTCTCCCGCTTTGGGCAACTTCCAGGCAATCTTAAAATTAATATGTCATATGTCAGTATTAATACTCAGTTTTTACCTGGCCAGAATTCCAAATTTCAGCGCAGAATTTAAATAAATATACATTACCCAAACCCACGTCCCAGTCAAGTCACTATTTTTCACTTCTCATACAACCTTGGGATAGTCGCACAACTTCATGTGCTAAATATAAATTCACTTCCAACCATATTATATTGTTAATATTTAAATAAATATTAAATTAATTAAATATATTAACATTTAAATAAATGATATAATTCCACCATAAGAACCTGCGATAAATGTAACCTATTTGATTACTGTTGCATTTAGATATCTGAAAATTGAGCTACATTAACTCATAAATAAACGTAAGTCTTTAAATGAAATGAGACCATGTATAAGCTCCGCCACGTATCGCTGGTTTAGTTAATAACAGAGTCTATTAAACAGGAGCGATAACGGTGATTATATTCCCGTAGACTGAACTGAAATGCCTGGATTGAAAATGACTTTTCTAATCACGTATGTGATTAGGAAAGACTTATTCCATCACAGGCGCGTGTATTCAATCTTTACTTTCCGTTCCAAGAAATCAAGGCGCTTGAATAAAAACAGTTCAATTGAGCCCAACGCTATTACCTTGATAATCAAAGTGGAAAGGAAGAAACCTACCTCAACTACATCTGGTGATAACTTTATAGCTCGTCCGTCCCTTTGATATTGAGCTCGGGGCAAACGGAAGCATAACACATTCGAGTGTATCCGCGTTCTCATTAATTTCCGCATGAACTCATCCCACTAAAATATCGAATTCATCAAGGATCGCAATTTCGACGCAGAATTACTACCTTCCCTTTCCATTCCGTCACCAAAGGAAGTTCCGTTAGAAATGCTGTCATGCATTTCGATGCATGGATTGACGAGATGTAGCGAAATTTCCTATCCTTCCCCATACATTGCGTAACTCCTTTAAGTAAAATTCTTAAATGCTCTTTGTATTTATTATCTTCACTTTGACTTTGTGTGACAAGGATTCTTGTAGAAATACTAAATTGAATAAAAGGCCCTTCCCATAAATAAAATAAAATTTTAATAAAACTCAAACAAGAAATATGAAAAAATAGAAAATTCTGATCATAACTCATACCTAATAAGTGACACATGCCTTCTACATTTATCAAAGCTACAAGTCTACTTAGTTTCCTGTGACTCTCGATTCTTACCCAAATTGCCTGAGAATATTTTTTTTTCCAAATTTAGATTTATTATATATCATGAAAGTTTCGTGTTAATTAAGGAGTTAGATGAAGTCTTCATTTGCAATTTAGATATGGACGAGGATTATGACTTACATGAACGAATGTTATGACTTTATGATACAAGGTAATGAGACCATAGCTGAATATGAATTATGTACCACCCATCTACGCATATCGTGTCTTATATTACATAAAGTTAGTACTGTAAATATTGGAATTCTACCACAATTACGGAGAGAGTCAAATTATGAGATTCAAAATTTAAAATTTCATTAATTCCTGTTTCCCTTGGTGTGACTGGAATATTGGAGAATATAACACGACTGAGCATACAAATGTAGGTTGATCTTTTGTTATAAAGCATATCTTATGTTATATAGCATATCTTTTGTTATAAAATATAAAATAAATCACAGAAAACGAAGCGGAAGATGGTGATTAATTCCATGATGTTAATGTGTGACACAAAGAATAAGCGGATGAATGTCATAAATGAAAGGTCGCCGCTGACTTTTCATGAGGCTTCCTCGAACCAATCCCATTAGCGAAAATGCCACAATTCAGGAGCGTTTGATATTTTTCATTTTATAATTCGAAGAGATTAAGGCTATCGCGCTCCATAAGCTATGCTCTTTATTCTACCCACACCCGAATTAAGATAAACGACAAGGGGTTCCGGGTTACTTTATCCTCCGCGGTTTTAAAAACGCGGGATTTCTATGAGGAATTAAGCACTACATCATTTTTCTTTTGACTCTATTTGTCTAAATAAGCAAGAGAATTCCCAAAGATTAAATAATTATTTTAATTTTATTAATTAATTCAGTACGAGATATTAGTCTTTTAATCAATTTTTATGAACCGAATTTTGAGTTGCAATGAAATATTTTCGAATTTTTATAAACGATGAAAGATTTTGAGCGATATTCTCTCTGTATTTTATAAACGAAAATCGCTACTACATAATAATGATTAGCATACGGCCCCTGAATAACATTCCTTCTACAAAATATTTTTTGTGAGCTATGATAAACGTAACTATAGTATCATTATCTACTGTTTCTGTGAGCTCCAAAGAATACTCTTGCAACTATCAAACGTATGTAGATAAGCAACTTCTTAATTGGAACTTCAATGGAAATATAAAATCTAATTTCAAATCGATATTATGATCTCCCCAGGTATTAAAGAAAGTTCCTAAGTGTTTTTTTTTCATGAGAAACTTGAAACTGTAGCAAAACTTTAGAGACTTTAATTCCTTTGTCTATAAACTTTCATATCAACGCAGAATACAGCTTTTTTCATCTTTTTACATCTTTTAGTAGCATGTAAGCACTTAAAGTGAAAAGGAATGAAATTAATTGAAAAACAATCCAAGGTAAACTTCAAAGTAAACAGGATGAATTAAAATTTGATTAGTTCTGCGTTAATTATCTAGTGCTAACTGCATAGCGCAATAAGCAAACTGCGCTGAAGGAATTCGTTTCTCAAACAGTTATCGCAAATGAGTGTCATAAATCGTTACCTCACGTGGATAAAGCGGTGAAATTCGTTTTTGACCTCTGCACACGTGTCACCGAGACCGGGATTCCGTTAAATTCATGGAGAGGATTTCCGAGTTGCGAAATTTTCGACGATGATTTAATTAATGACCTCCGGCGAAACAGTAGTTGGTGAGAGCATTGGCGAACGGAATTCCGCATACTTTTCGAGCGATAAAAAGTTGCCGTTTTGACTGAAGAAAAAAAAGAATCAGAGGAAAGATCAACGCTGGTTCCCCGACGTCTCTTACGGGTGAGAATGGTATTTATTTGAAGTCGGAATTTCAAATTTTCGATCAGAATGGCGACATGAAAGTTTCCGCATCGCAAACAGAGATGGCGTTGTGTTGATTTTGGCAGTTGCGCGGCTCTCCTCAAACGTACGGAGCAAACAGCTTTCGGATGAATTCGCCCACGCCCGGGGAAGGGGACACCTTTCGTGACTTCTTTTCCTTCGGGCAAATACAAATCTGGATTTGGAGCATATCGCGTTTCATTGAAAGGTGGGAAGTACATAGACACCTTAAAGATATTCTAGGAGCGTACATGAAAATGGAAATATTTTATAACATATGAGTAACACATTTTATTACACGAAGACAACTCTCTCCAACGTTGCACAATGGGCTTCAATCGAAAAAAGGAGGATAAAAATGTTTTTTTGTGGGCGGGACTTGAAACTTCGCACAATTGTTGTAAAATTATTAAATTTGATGTTTCCGTTGATCGTTTTTCGATATCTTTACGCGTTAAAAAGATAAATGGCGTCAAACTCGAACGATTTTCATATAAAAGAGCTGTCATGGATTTTTCGTTGGAACATTCTGCAATATAGAAAGTTAAAAAATTACAATGATGCAATTATCTACAACATTTTTAAATCTTTTAAATCGTTGCAGTTTTTATTTTTTTAAATGAGTTCTTGCTCATATAAAGCAACAAAATGGCGGACACCTTTATGTAGACAACGCGTTTTCTACATAATTGTGCACATGATGAAATTTTGGACTTCCATTTTTCATTAAAGATGAAATAAAATTTAGGGTTCTCAATTATTTTACGAATTTTGACAGCAATAATATGCAAAAAGACATTTAAATTTCACACCACCTAATGCCAATTTTATAACTGGTGATCCTTAAAAATATTTATGACCAAAAGACGGAGTAGGAGGCAGCTCTCCACGTGATGTTTCATCGTACTCAGTTTGAAGGCGTTATTAAAGCGACTTAACTGTACTGTAATCCTTAACGGCTTGTTTGGTCTTTTTCTAGAGTGTGCATTACTGCATTGCGTGCAGGAATGACGGTCTTTGGTGCTCTTCAGCTTACTGCCCATGAAGAGGGCCGGAAGATACGAGATCATAAACTCTATCTTCGTTTGTCTTTGGACTTCCTTTTGCCACTCCGGAAAATTGTTTACACTATAGATTACTGATCTAACGATAACCAAACAAGATGCCCAAGCGATAAGATGGGAAGCCATTTTCTTCCGAAGCAAAAGTAGGGCGAGCTGAGAAAGAAATGGAAATGAAATCATTTCCCGCATTTTCAATTTCATTTTAGGAGCATCTTTTCTAAGTGGATGCATTTCAGGTTTTTGGAGGCTTTATTTTCGATGGGAAAACTTTATGAAATGGAACCAAACTAGGAAAGGTCAGAGGTGACTTAGCACGAAAAGTCTAGGATAAATCCCAAGGATGATAGAATATGAAAAAGCCTGACGAACCGGAACTCGAACCCGGGTCTCCCAATAGCCGGTCGGTTATTGGGAAACCCAGGTTCGATTCCAGGTTTGGTCAGGCTTTCTCGTGTTAGTTCTTCCTTGGGATTTTTAAAATAGGTTTAGAAAAAAAAAATTAGGAAGAGGCAGGAGAAATTACGATTCGGTGAGCTAAGAAAACGGTTATTTAAAGGAGATAAACTTAAAAGGTTTAAATGGAATAGAATTGTTGCAATAGAATATGTTGCTAAGCATCATGTGATTTTCTGCTGTGAATTTCACTGTATGGTATAAGTAATCCAGTAAATGAATTTCCGAGGAGACTTTAACCTTATAATTAAGAAAATTAGACGGGGTAGGGAATTTTCGGCGTTTCCATTGAGGGATTATAACTCACCACGCAAGGAGCTTTATGCATTAGCTCTTTAAAATTCATATGGCTCTGAGTAAGTATCCACTTAAGAATCATTGTTTACGGGATGTTTCTGTAAAAGAAAGAAATGTGTTGAAGCATATTAATTCGGATTACTTTTTTTTATTATGGATATATTATTTTTTATATATTATGGACGCTATAAGGATAGAGGCTCTAATTGCAGCTCGTTGAGGTTTCACAGCGTACTAAATTCTGAAGGTCATAGATCAAGTGCAGTTCAGTAAATGTTTGTGTATTATCATCTACGTAATATGTGTTATGAATTTCGTTTCAATTATATGTCCACCTCTTAGTGTTGCGATTTTAATAACCAAAGTGTAAACTTGAAAGCATTGGTAAACCAAACGAGTTGTTCACTCAAATATTATTCTGCGGTAATATGATATTACTAAGGTAATTCATCGCTCAATATGGGCCGTAGATTACTAAAATAGACTATAGCTTTACTAAATCCTGTAATTTGACGTTCACTGATAATGATATCAAATTCAAGCGAACTCATTTTGTGAGCCAAAATAACGCAGCAATTCACTAGAGTGATTTTCTCTTGAAATTTGAAGATAAAACCAGCCGCAGATGTTGGATTATCAAATTATCTTCCGCTTCCACACTATGGGATTCACGCATTTTCAGGAACTACCGAACCGAAGAGGCATCGCATTAAACGGATTAAAATTCGAATACAACAGCCAAACATTGTGTTCATCCAATTATACAATCTACAAACATCTTAAACTCTTATCTGAGCTAAAACTTGAAGTTAAACTGAACAATAGCTTAGCTTAGTTGTTAATACCACTATTTGCGTATTTTTATTAATAAGTCAGGATTTTTACTTTCGAGTGAGAGCATAACGCGCATATACCATTTTGTGTAAATCCAACTCGTTTTCGGCGGTTCTAAACATTCGAATTATCCTGTCGTAAAAAATAATCAAACGATTCCCATTGGTCAACAGTATATTTAAATATGACGAAGTGAGGCTTACGTATGTTGGTAAGTTTAATCGTAAGAAAAGTTTTTATGGAAAAATTTTCGAAAATAATTTCCACGAATAAAAATTAATTATTCAAGTTAAGAGTGATATGAACCTGTTTAGGATGAGAATCACTCCTTTCCGTAAACATAGAATACATATTAAAATATTCTGGGTTATCTATCGGTTTACAGTTCTGACATGCACAGTTTGAATTAACTGGTATTTGATCGATAGAATTTACTAAAAATTTTTCACAACCAAAAGGTACAGTGTATATTGCCCTTATTTCTACGAGGAAGAACCACAAAATTCTCTACTAATCTCTGTGCTAGAAAAAAGACTACCAGCCATTTACGCTCTCACTCAATTAAATCACTAGTGTTACTGAGTCACTCCGAAGGGGACTCTGCGACTTATCCAGTGTCACTCTCCTTTAGCCTCTCCAACTGCCGATTCTCTCAGTAACTCCGTCATTCAATCTCGATAACCATCACATTTCTCTCTTCTCGTCTTACAGTTGATTAGTACTCCCTCTTCTCTTCGAATCTCCCTGCACTCGCATCATCTCTTCTTCCATCACAACCAGATCTCTCCTCTCAGCCACCAATTCCATCTTCTCGCTTTCCCTTCGTTTTCTTCCCATTTCTCCCTTCAAATATTGCTCGGAAAGGATAAGATCTTATATTTGTAAGGACTGTCATCTTCTGGTGCAAATATCAGAAGGGAATCCTTTTCAGTTATCATTACTAAGTATAAACTCAAAAAGCTTTTGATAAATCTCGACTTCAATTTAATGTAATATTTTACTCATAAACATTCACTAAGCGTAGCCTTTACCAGTTCATAAGAAGGGATCATTATTGTAGAAGTTTGGATGCTCATAAAACGTGCATTACTTTTCATTCATGTGGAGATGACTTTAGATATTTACCAGAGATAAGTATGAAATATTCCGTATGAGTATATCTATGGAAGTGTTTAAACACCCATAGCCTACAATTTTGTTTCTAACATATACGACTTAAATGTAAATAGAAGCGTGGAAGGCACAGCCTCAGTAAGAATATATATGCAAAATTAACCCTATGGCCATTTAGAGCCTAAATTAGAATGTTTTAGATTAAATTATCCACGTATTTCAATGACTGATTCAATGCTATTCATATATCTTCATCAAATTATATCAATATAAAGGAATCAAATTAGAAAAAGAAAATATATAAATAAAAAAGTAATTGTATTGTATTATATAAATATATGTGAGTTTAATTAAGTACTTTCGGTATAATTTCTTCCGTAGCGATTCATTCAAAACTGATCAGAAGCGAAAAATTGAATGATCGCAACGAGTACATACACGCATGAAGAGATGGTGTAATAATATAGACGTTCACGACGCGTATTTATGAAGTAATTCTTAAATCAAAGTAACTCTTACGATCGAGAGGAAATTAAGTAAGGCATCGTGGAAGGTACTTTCATTCTCCGGCCAATCTGCGCGTATCGCAGCTTTGTGTTTCCTCATCCGCCATTCCTCTCCGTTACCTCCCCATCCAAATCCCACATCACTATTTGCTCATCCTCATCTTCCTCTCCAAACCACATTTCCCTCTTCCTTTCTCCCATCCCGCGACTTAACTCCATCCCAATATGGCGGACCGATAGTCATATATTCTCATCTGATTTCGTCGCGCCGCCCTTTTAACCTTGGGGGCGCTTCAATCAGCCAACTCCTTGCCTCGTCGCCATCCGTTATTGAATCCATATGGATACGCTTTTTCTCCCTCCCTTTCACACTTTCCTCTTTCACTTTCCTCCTTTCAGTCTCTCCTCGTTTGTTCTCGCGATAGCTCTCCCATTGTGTCGAGAGCATCCGTCACACTTCTTAATGTCCCGAGAGGATTAGTTTTGAGTCATGGTCTCTCCTACACATCGGCTTCTCGACAGTTTTGTCATCGTAAAGAATTCGTTTCCATTTTCTCTTTCGGAAGAATCTCGGACGACTCTTTTGGGAGGATCCTGACGGATGTGACACATTCCCATCGTTTTCGGAATGATTTTTCTCGATTTATTTCGAGAGAATACGCGCTCTCCCCAATTCATTTTCTTTTCTATAGGTGGGCGCTTTCTTCGCGCGCGATCCCATGTCGCGCTCATAGACTCCCCAGTCTGGGGAAACGAAGAAAGGAAGGTATGGCAAAAATTCAACCGTGCTATGGAGGATGAGAAAAAATAACTGCTCTATATATAAGGAGCGGCACTGGGTTAAAAGAAACCTATCACCAAATGATATCAGAAATGAGGTGGAGGAAAGTCATTCATAATTTGAATAACTAGTTTGACTAGTGTGAATATGACTTTTTTTATAGTTTTTTCTTGTTCTCTATTGGTCTTAATCAATCTCTCGCTCTCAAATAAAGATTTTGTAATCACAAAAACTTCATGAATCAATAAATTGAGATAAAATAATACATATACTATTACATATAATAATATCGATATACAAAGCAGTAATACGAGAAATACTCTCCCAAATAAATGTTGCATCCTTTATGTTTATATGAAGCCTAATATGAGCATTTGAAGACCTGCTAGCCTCCCTTAAAAGTTGAAACATACGAAGTCACGAGTATTACGCATTTTTTCGACATTTGGACGCTAGGAACACGAGAGATCGGGATTTGTAGTAGAGTTCGTACATCTGCATCTTCATATGCACTTCGATAGTATCATTTTAACATGTGCCACCGGGAGGATGCACCATTTCAGTATATTTCGGTTCAAGCATCTTACGCAGAAGAAATGAATTTTTGAAATGACTAGCTCTTGCATTTATTCCCCTGATCTTTCTCGTAGTAGAAGATTTTTGTGGATCAAGCTCTCACTTCAACGAACTAAATATAGAATATAGAATTATGTGAAGTGATACTTGGAAGTTGTAAGTTAAATAAATCATGTCATTAGAAACGTGTCGTTGAGAAATTTGAGATGAAGCACATATAGTTCATATAAAAGTGTAACGTCCATAAGCAATAAAGCATAACGTGTCCCATCACAGCCTCAGAAATCGAAATTGTTCATCAATGGTAGCTCAATTGGTTACAGCAGGGGAATGAAACCGTTTTCCATCTTAAGGTTAGATTTACCACGGGCCACATAGGCTGTAGGCTTTATATGAAACCATCAGGACGTGGTTGCGTTTTGCCTATATTCAAACATGAACGTCTATATTGAGTTTACAAACACATACTTATTCCCTTATTGACTTGAAGAGAATATATTTCTTTCCGAATTGAATAATAAATTCCTCTATTGGGATAAAATATTAACCACAAGAGTCAAGTAAGAAATTGATAGAGAAAATCAAAGACACGGCAATCACTGATCTCAAAACGTTGAAGATATTTGGAATTCGGATACTGAAAATAATCTCGGTAAAATGTACTGTAAAAATGAAAGGGAAAAGGAAAGGTCTAGTTGCTACGAATGCGTTGGGAGTAGCGTCATATTTTGTTTGAAGACTACTAATGAAAGACATCGACTCATGATGTCACGTCTAATAAACAATCTAAAAGTAATACTTCGTATTCTCGTGAGATTTTATTCAACACGACCAGTATCGACCACTATATTCATCTTCAGGAGTACACCATGAAAATTGAAATGCCTCGTTCTACATCACCGGAAGATCAATCTTATGCTTTCTGGAAAACAAAATCAATCCCAAAGCTTGTTTGTCTCTTATAAAGCTGTTCTTTGAAGATTATAATATCCAACGAATGATTTTATTTCCATCACGTACTGTAGAAGTCTAATATCATGCTAAGGTTGTACTCTCATTTCATTTCTGAAGAGCATATACACCGAACGCCTATTCCAATTCTAACTGAATTTTAATTGGGCAGCCATTCCAAATAATTCTCAAGAGAAAAATAAATTTACAGTCTAATTCCAGCAGATTCACCTCTTATAAAATCCTTTAACCAAAGAAAGCGTCTTTTGTATAAATGAAAGATCGTCCGGTCACCTCTCCTTGAATATTCAGTTTTCAGCTTCCCGTAAAGAGAGTTATTTGTTTCATTCCACAATTCGTTAATATCCGTGAAGTGGAGGTTGCTGCCTAATATAATCAGCGGGGACGCAAAATCTCTCGAAAAGAGGTACCGCATGGACGCATATAAAGCGCCTCTCCGATTCCGCGTATCATCTCCAGAAAATAAATAAATAAAATCATAGAGGTGGGGAATATTCTGGGAACCTTTGCAACCAGAATCGGCATGGAGATTTCATTTCCAACTTTTAGCCTGTTTCCTCTTACCGTATTTTAATAAAAGCGAAGAGGAACGCTCTTCGTTCGAGTGGCTGCCCTCTGAACTGTGATATGACTCTTCCTTTTCAAATTCGCTTCTCCCGCCATTCTAACGCACGGCCTCAATTATGGCCCCGAGGATTTTCAAGGTTTATAACTTTGCCGCCCATATTCTAATTTCCGCATATTCCTATCCGATTCAGTTTTCTCGTTAGTCTCGCTCCGGTCTTACCCCTTTTCTTTTCTCTCCAACTTTTATCTCCCTTTCCGTCTTTCTTATTTTTCTTGAGAAACTTCTCTTGCTCTCTCTGCTTTCACGTCGCTAATTTTTCTTGGAGACGTAAAGTTTTATGAACCACGAGGGCAGAAATGCCTCTTTCTGTATCACTGAAAGATCAAGGCTATCTGAAAGACTTAATCAACGTGTGAATGGATGATGGCATTGATGCGCTTTACTGATTCGTAAAATACAAAAATATCGATAGTGATAGGTGCACTCTGTTAGCAAAAAACAGAAGAATTCACAGATTTTCTGATAAATCTAGTCGGACTACGTTATTATTTCTGGAATGGATGAGTTTATAACTTAATACTATATTATTACTATTACTTAAGTTTTATACTTAATCGACCAAAATCCTTTAAACAGAGCTTGCAACTTCATTTATGGCAACGTTTCTTTCAATCAATTCACCGTACTCAAGCTTTCTGAATTATCCTATTTTCTATTGTTATGAATATATCTGACTCATAGCAACTTTTCCTTTTACATTTTCCGGCTCCTTTCACTGGCAAGGAGGAACGTGGGGAAATGCAGTGATGAAGATTTCTAAAATGAGATCCAATTATTAAGCAAATGCCTCTGGCTGGAATCATTGTTATTATTTGATGAACCTCATTAATATTAATTTATTATGTTATTTTAATTACATATCTGTTGCTATTGTCATTTTATAGCGTGTTATGTTGAATATATTTTTTGTCTCTTTCTTTCAAGCATAGATTTTTCTGTATTCTATATTTCTCATTAGTATTTTGTGTTTTCCGTTATATTTGATTTTCTATACTTTTTGTGTAATTTTTATATCGTATACTGCCTCTATATATTTTTATTGTGCATGCGCAGTCTTTGCAGGCGTTTTCCCCCTAGTTTGTTGTTTTCTTTGTCAAGCGTAAGTTTCAAAGATTTTTTTCCACACTCATTTCTTGTTTTTAATTAATAGTTGTAAATACTATAATGACATACGGGATTATATTAGAAAGAGACCCGTATAGGCCTAATCTCGCCAATTCAGAGGCTATAAATACATCTATTTCACGTATTCTGTTTCAGAGACTTATTATTAGCAAGATATTGAAATGATATCTGGAAATTCAAGACGAAAATTACCCTTATTATGGCTCACATGAACCGTATAGTTCCTATTGTTTGAATCGATTCTTATGTCATGAAATCTTCGTATCAACATAACTATCACAGAAATATAAGCAAGCTGATGAGAATTATTTCAACACTCGACTGCCATCAAGTTTAACGTTAAAAAATGTCGCAAACGAATTTAAAAGAATTATAACACGTTCCGATGTCGCTGAATATTGAAGGAATATTTAATCATAAAATGTCATGGCCATGTCTTTGATATTTTGATTTGTTTTTTATATATATTAACAACAAAATCAAATATTTATTACATTAGTATCCGAATGAGATAGCCGATACTCTTTTTTCCTCGTGGAATTTGCTTACTATTAAAGAGATGTTAAATTTACTTATTTTAGCCTTATATGGAATTCGACACTTTTCAAATGATTATTTCTCTAAAATTATTCCTTTATGCCTCTTTTTTCCTCTCCTCTCCTCTTATCATTTTCATTCAAGTGAAGGTATGCGATATATGGAAAGCCTCCGATTCATTCTAAGAAGCAGGCTGATTTGTCTGTCTGGAACAGAAGACTTGTTATTTTCTCATCCACTCTTTTCGTAAAAGGAGGCACTTTATCTGTATAAGGGTTCGCAAACAAACGGTTACATTTATTCACTTTCTTTTCGCGATCCTGATTTGTATTTCTCCAAAATCAGCTTTCAAAGAAATCTTTCCCATACATCTGTTAGTTTTCTTTGAGCTCTACAGTTTCCACCAGACTTACTTTCACGGAAACATTTCCTGCCTTTCGATCTGCTCGTCAATAAGCTGTCAGTGACATTTGGAAGCTTTTCTTCTTCTAAATTTTACCCGATTTGTAAGGATATTTATTGTCAGTGTCGTAAATCTTTTTCATGAATCACAGGCGATATTGCTGTAAATTTTCTCCTTCACATACAGAAAAAACCAAAGATTTTTTCTCTTGACAGTCTTCATTTCATCCAAACCCTACGAAGACGGAGATAAAATTCTCTTCATATTCCCGTATTTGTCGAGAAACTTGTACGGAAGAAAGCTTGAGGCTTTAGAAATCAATGTGGCGTTTTTATATCGGATGTCAAGTTTTAAAAGCTACCTCTTTACCATTTCGTCTTCTGAGATGCGTAGTACTAGGTTTACTTAAAAGAACAAATGATTACATTAATATTAAATATATATTATATATATATATATATATATATAATATAGCTGAAGAATTACCGCCCCATCAGTCTCCTTCCTGTTGTTTACAAAACATTCATGAGGATAATAGCTGAACGGATAAAGATTATTCTATCATCTGCCCAGCCTAGAGAACAAGCAGGATTCCGGAAGGGCTTCAGTACTATGGACCACATCCACACACTACAAGAAATAATCAGCAGGACGAATGAATATGAGATGCCACTAGTACTATGCTTTGTAGACTATGCTCAGGCCTTCGACTCAGTAAGTACCTCCTCTACACTAGAAGCTCTGGAAAAACAAGGAGTAGATGCAGAGTACATCCGACTCCTACGCAGCATTTATAAAAATGCCACAGCCTCAGTAATGCTACACGAAGTTACTGAAGAATTCAAGATTGAGAAGGGAGTTAGACAAGGAGATTGCCTTTCCCCAATTCTTTTCACAGCTGTTCTGGAGGAAGTTTTTAAAACCTTGGACTGGGAGCAGAAAGGTCTGCGGATTAATGGGGAACACATCAGTCATCTGCGCTTTGCAGATGATATAGTACTCTTCGCAACCAACGGAGAAGATCTAGCTTCAAGACTTCATGAACTGAACACTGCAGGACAGAAGATAGGACTCAGGATAAATTTAACAAAAACAAAGGTAATGTATAACTCTTTTGCAGCACAAGACACAATCAAATTTGAAGGGACGCCTCTGGATGTCTGCTCAGAATACACATACCTAGGACAACTAGTAACCACAGGAGAGAACAACAGGATTAACGAAGTAAACAGAAGAATTAAACTCGGCTGGAGTGCCTTCGGAAGAAATGCACACATTCTAAAGTCACAAATGCCAATGGTCTTGAAGAGAAAGGTCTTCAACCAATGCATTCTACCAGTGTTGACATATGGAAGTGAAACCTGGGTGTTAAACGCAGCAATAACCCAGCGACTTCAGACAACGCAAAGAAGTATGGAAAGGTGTATGCTTGGGATCACAAGAAGAGACAGGAAACGCAACACCTGGGTGAGGATGAAGACCGGAGTGACAGACATCATAGATAAAGTAAGATCACTGAAATGGATGTGGGCAGGCCATGTGGCGAGAAGAAACGACAACCGTTGGACAAGAGCGGTTCTGAACTGGACACCAAGAGATGTGAAGAGACCAAGAAGAAGACCAAAGGACCGATGGAACAGAGACATCATTAAGTACTTAGGTGTGACATGGCAAAGAGAAGCTCAGAATAGAGAGAATTGGAAAGCGCTTGGGGAGGCCTACATCCGACATCGGATTGAAAATGGCTGATGATGATGATGATGATGATATATATATATATATATATATCCATAAGGCAATATGCAGTGTTTACTTTTGAGTGAAAACATAGGAAATCGCATTTTTATTTCATGTGCTTGGAATTAATCGCAATCAAGGGCGTACCAACTTAGAAGCAGAAGAAAAATATCAAGGATGTCAAAGTAAGATTATATCCACCTCGTAAAAAATATTCAAATCAAGTATAGAGGCAGATTGAAATAAATATTAAATATTATTTTTGTTTTACCAACCACCTAAGAGTCACATGTCCCCGGATAGCATACTTAGGAACTCGTCTTCTGTGGAAGCGGTCCCGGGTTCGATTGTCGGTGGGGGCAAACGTGATAAATATGGCTAGCTATCTGAATTGAGACGGACTTAAGTTTTCATCTAACAATCACAATTAAAGGCGAGGGAACTAAAGATTTACTTAAGGAACGAAAAATCTAAATGCGGCTGCAAGTGTCTTTTATAAGTAATTTCTAACGCTTTCTTTGTTTGTACACATTACATCGCGAAAGATAAATACAAAAATAAATATAAAAATATAAAAATAAAAATGAGTTTTGGATACATTCTTCCTGAAAATCTCATTTGAAATAAGAGATAAAGGTTCTCCAAGCGCCGAACGCGGCGACCGTCTAAGGGCAATTCCCGGGAAACGGATAATCGTTTAGCGGTCCCAGTTATTCAGAATCCCGATGTACATTTCGGAAACAATGCTTCCATCTTCATAGGGGGTCCAATGCTGAATTTTTCTCCTTTCTACTCTCATTTGAAATGTTGAAAAGTGTGAGGAAACCATGATGGTCATTTTGTCTAGATTTTATTTCTGAGAAATCAGTCGAAATATGCATTTATCTTAGCTTAGAAATCACATCTTTTCATCAAACCATATCAGTTTTACAGAATGTAAAGGAAGCCATTCTCTCTTTCTACCTGAATTTTGGTCTCATTCTAGCGATCGGGCATACATCGGAAGGAGATTCTATTCTTCCCTGTCACTATCCCTCCATCTCACAAGTTACATTCACTCTGCGTTCCACTTCTGCCCCCGCACTTTCACCCCATCCCCAATGCATCGATCGACGTCTCTAAGAAGAGTACGTACAATGGCCACCCCTCCAATCTATCCTCATCTCCGCCTCACTAGCCATCTATCAGCACCCCCATTGCCTCTCGCTATTCCACTTCTTCCACTCTACCACTCGAACAGTAGTTTCCTCCTTCAATTCTCTATGCCTTTGAAAGTTTTGGGAATCGTTTACAATTCTTCTTTTCTTTCATCTACGTAATTTCACCTTAAGGATTCATCTGTATTTTATTTTCCGACTTGTTCTGACATTTCACTGGAATTACTCTCCTTCAGTGATACCTTCTTTTAATGTCTTCCATATTATGAATTTATTTTCCTATTTTCTCGCTATCCTTTTTCCTGATGCCGTCCACAACTATGCCTTTCATTAATAAATTTGATGTGGCTAAGCTCAACTCTGTGGAAGGGAGCCAAAAAAACTATGAATTTCTATAGAAAACAAATTTATTTGTAATTATATTTATTATGAATGAATTATACTTGTATATAGACAGTATGTAGAATTATTGAATTGTAGAATTATTATTGTATGTAGAATTATACTTGTACATAGACAGAACTGGTCGAATCGAATAAATTTATTCTCTGCTGAAATTACAAAGAAGCTGTATACTTTGGTATACCTTCCAAGAATTTCCCCCTCTTTCTCTAGTTCACGTTCATTATTTTTAACCGTCTTTCACCTTTAGATTCCAGTGGGCTTATATCACCTTTCATCTCACTATTTTATACTTCTCTTCACACAACACTCTCCCGATATTTGTTTCTCCTTTCCTTTTTATGACAGCTCTCTTCCCGTTCCTCCTCGCCCATCTCCCATTTCCTCCCTCTCATTCTATATTTACCCAACCCGAACAATGACGTGTGTGGTTGTCAATGAGTCATTAGTGGGTTCCTCAACTTCCATTCTCAAACTCTCCTCTTCATTCTCCCCTCAGTGGCTTCTCCACCTTTCCCACTTCCATTTCCTAGCTTCCCGTCTTCGTATACTCCCTCTCACAAAGATGTCGTAATGAGTTCTCTGTGGATTTCTGGACATTCTGTCCCTCACAGCTCCACGACCATCCCCTTTAATCCCACCGATTCCCGATTCTGGTTATTCCGCGCCACTATTTGATCGAAAATTTCAAAATTTTTATCCCGTAGTTTAAACCTCTGTTCCACCGTTGATAATGTCATTATTTGTTAAGTTCATCCTTCTCTGAATTATCCACGTGTGAGAGAACATTTAACATGAGGAATGGAAAGGTTCGTGGCAGTTGGGAAAGTTTCGAGACTAGAATAGAGGGAAAGGATCGTTTCTCATTCATTGACTATGAGGTAGGGATTGGTGAAGGGAGTCCGTTTGCTCCAGAGCACTCGCGACTTATAATCGCAGATGATTAGAATCCTCTGTTTATTTCATCGAGCGATGCGGAAAAGAACGTCGGCCAAATCTATCGGGATTCGTTTTCTTTTCAAAGGAATATGATGGAGAACGTCTTTCAGAAATTCCCTCGTCTACAAAAGGTTTGCGATGAAAGTTTCATCGAATCGTTCATAATCCTCAATAATTAGTTTTCACTTGGCATAATATAGATTTGCTGAAATACCGTTTAACGTTTACGGTGCCAAGATTCCCAAAGACGTATCAAAACGGTGATTTTTGATGGGACGACAAATAGGAACCCTTAAAAAGTCCTTTATATTTATGGGGGAGTTTCTTTGCATGAAAGAACTGAGGGAAGAGCGGCAGGGTTGGCGCCTTTAATACGGTGCTCTGTAGCGTAGAGCTCTTCGTTACAGTGTGTGGGCGATGGGAAGAGTTCTTATTTGAAAAGGGGAATAAAAGTTGAGGAGGAAGAAAGAGCAGAAAGAGAGAGGAATATAGCACTGAAATATAACCAGGAAGAAAAATACATTTCAGTAGTAAAAGTAAAAATATCATTGTTTTAGATTTTGGATTCCCAGCTATTACGATCAATTTTCATTGCGTTAGTTACCAAAATTATTTTATATGGGATAAGTTCAATAAGCCTTTCTTCAAAATTACTTTAAATCTTTCATCAGATATCAATTTAAAAATTACCTCTAAGGGCTACCCATTTCTTTATTTGAAAATTATTCAGGAGACGAATTTCAAATTTTTTCAGCTTATGGTCATATTAATCTTTTTCTTTAAATGATCAAACGCCTTTATTCGAGAGAGATTGATACTAGTAAATGTGTGAAGAGGTATGAAAAGAAAAAGGTGCAGGAGAATAGATTAATTGCTGATATAGAGAAGAAAAATAAAATGCATGAATTCGTAATTAAAAGTAATTAATGCACAAAATAGGCTGATGATAGAAATAAGACGAGGAAAATAAGGTTAGGAAACAATAATAAATACGAAAAATGAACGACTAGTATAATCAAATGGGAGAAAAGATGAGAATTAAAGATGAATATATATAAATAGGATGAAATGACGACAGACACACTGAGGAAATAAGGGAAAAAAGGAAAAATGCTAAAGAACTAATGAATAGCTGGAAATAAAACGAAAGGGTACGGTAGAGTTAGTCGCGGAAAACGTAGAAATGTACTCTGCTGAGAATAAGGATGTGGAAAGGTGCACGTGTAGCGATGGAAATGTCATTACTCGTTTAAGACCACCGCCTGTCGCATACAATCTTCATAATAAATGACTGGCAGTCGTGTTGAAGGCATCGAACTTGGAATCAATGAAGGAAGCAGAAGTAGATAAGGGGAAGAAGAGAGAGAGCAAGCGAGGAAGAAAGTTAAGGAGGAAAGGAAGATGTGAAGGGGTCGAGAAGCACAGGCGTGGGCAGACGACGAAATCTCGAGGTGTTGGGACTTGTTCGAGATTATCGTCTTCCTCGGCTTTCTTCTCCTAATACGCCCCATTCCTTTAAGATTACCCACAAAACCTCTATCTGACGCTTTTAATAAATTGCTGAGGGGAGGAACGCTAGCCGATACCTGGAAAAAGGTGTCTTCTACATTAAAAAGAAACGCCCACACAAAACATCTCGGAATCTGCGCATCTTCAGAAGCGGTATTGATTATGATTTGTAAGGATGTTATAAATAAGCGTCTAAACATTTTTTTCAGCTGAGGCGGAAACTGAGGATAAATGTTTGTTCCATTGAACTCACATCCACTTGGAGTAAATAGTACTGCTTTTATTTCACTATTTATCTCACACGATAAACAACATATAAATCTGAATCAATTCAAAGTAAAAATGTTGCCATTTCGCTTTCGAGTTCCATTTTATTAGGCAATTGATGCTGAATTTGAATTAATAAACGATATTAAAATCTTAAATTATTACATGTAGCATGGATGGTGGCAATAGAGTCAAATAGCATTCACAAGACAAAGATTCATTGGACAAAATTATAATATTAGTAATAATAATAAGTAATATATTCTGAACTAATTAATATAAGAATGCGATGGATTTCTATCGGTTACACTTATCATTTATGAAGAGTTATGCTACTCCGTGACAAGTTTTGTTCATTATTCTTAAACTGCTGTTGAAATATTTGAATGAAGTTAAAACTATACTTTGATTGATAAATAGCTTTACAAATCCTTTAAGAATACGTTTAAAATCCCTCATGCTAATATTACCTCATTTAAATATTTCTCTCGTGATTTAAGTTTTGCCAAATTAATAAGATAGAACTGAAATTAGGGGAGATTAGAGAGGTCCTTGGCATAAATAAAATAATTTTCTTTAAATTTATTAAATGGTGCTGAATTTTATTATATAAAATGTAAATGATTCTTTTTCTCAGTACTTAATCTGTAACATGAAAAGAAAATAGTTAAATTTGTCTACACATGTTGTATTGCATAATTGATTTTACTTGACAGGCGATGAAAAATCTAAATGTTGTCTTATGCTTAAAATTAAAGTGTACAATATACAATTGTTTACAATTCAATTTGTTTTCCGGTTATGAATTTACTCACTACTGTTTAAAAAGATATGAGGTGTAAAAAGTCTTGTCTCCGTATTATTTCGATTCTAGTCTAAAGAAATATTAATCATTGGAACCTTAACTTTAGGTTTATAAGTCTCAATGACGATCAAATTGAAGGGTTTTCTAATCCATTTACTTTATACACTACATTTCTCCTTCTTTCCTTCTAAAAATCTTTTCTTATGTTTTTAAACAGGGGGTAGAATTATAATGTTACCTTTAAATATTTTAAAAATTAAAATTAAAGCCATCATTTATAAATGAAGAATGGTAGAATATTCATATTCACAAAGTAAACTTCCAGATATATCTCGAATTCCAGAAACTGAGCATTTGTTCAACCTCTTCTTAATGAATTTCAAAGGTTTATTGAAATTACATCTCTGACAGCTCGCAACGATATGAATAAATTTAGACTATATCTGATCCAGACTTCGTAGATTGATGTAAGGAGATTCATAACAAGAGGAAGAAAAATACTCAGTTCCGCGAACTTGTTTGAACGCCACGTGCTCCATCTCCTTTGAGCTCTTTTTACCCGTAATGCCAGTTCCTAGAGTCTAATCAGGATCATGTTTGATGAAAAAGACATGTATAAAGGGATCCGAAATAAAATTACTGCGCCGTTTTTCCTCACTTGCATAATCGATTTGGCTGCGTTAACTACTTTTGGGTTATCCCTTCCCATCTCATCCGGCACGTTATTTCTTATCCCTTTCTTCGTGCTACTAACTTAAATCAATTTGTCTCCTCCTGTGTTATTACTTTCAGCAATCATCGGAGATTAAGGTTCAGAAATATATTCATTCTAGCTGAATTGCCCTTGATTCTCAACGGTAAATCATAAATACCTTACAAATTGACAATTAGTGGACTCTAAAGAAAACAATAGATAGTCAAGGTGACAAATAGGGCGAAAATATCTTTTTTCTCAACGACAGTCATATTTAGTCGCTTCATTATTTTGAGAATAAATTGAAAATTCTCTTTTAAATCTATACGACTGGGATTAGCGTAGGTCCCGTTTTGTCCGAGACTGTCCCGATCTGAAAGTATGGTCCCGGTCAAATTTTAAAATTGTTCCGTTTTGACAAACAATTAGTAAATAACAGTAGATTCAGAGATGTAAAAGGAAAATAATTCAAAGAAAATGAAATTGATACTGCCCTCGGTATAAAAGAAGACCTATCAACTTATAAAATTCGCTAAAATTGATTAAATAATGAAATTATCTTTTCTTTAAAATACGAGCAACTACAATAACATATATCTTCCCACGTATCGTTTTATCTGAATTTTATGTGTGATTAAGAAAGAAACATAGGTGTTCAAACTTTCAGTGAGGGGTTTCGGTCTCCCTGTAAAAATACTCCCATCAGAAAAATGATACCCAGTGTATTTTAGGGTGTCAGAGGAAAATTCGCATAAGATTAGCCTCCATAAGGAAGCCTTAGCTTACCAAGGCTAGGATAAGCTTCCTCAGGGAGGAAGCTAAGCCTAGCCTCGGTAACCAAACACCTTTATCAATTCACATGATATCAACCAATGCTAACTGATACAGAATTATCTATACAATAGGGTTTTTGAAACCTCAAAACTTCGCGTAAATTTTGCAAAATGATCGCAATTCCGAATCGAAAGCCTTATTTTATTACCAAAATGAGGAATTTATTCAATTTTCTTTCTTCCGGTACATATCTCAACCTTGAGCGACTATTTCTTCTAATTGATTTTCTCAAAATTAGGGCCTAAAACTAAAAAAATCAACTTAACATGAATTTTTTACGGAAACTTATCCGAGTGATCTTGGTTCGAACCCAGCAAAACTGGCGAATAAACCTATATCAGTGTTAGTCTCAGAGGGCACGTATGCAAAGTCTGAACCGACAGAAACGGCGCGACCTCCAATCTAAGACAAACATACAAACAAACCCATATAATTTCTACTTTATATACATTGAAGAATTCAAATACACTTGACGGATATATTATCAGTAGCCTTTCTTTCAATTCACTTGGCAATCCAAAAACACCATTTAAAAGTGCGAATTTTACGAATTGGTGGATTTTCTTAGGAAATCTTATTTCTATGATGATAAGTGACGAGGTCTGATCATAGTAATTAAATCATTGATAGAATAAAAGATTTAATGTTAATAAGAAACCAAAATAATATGATTCTTAATAAACAAAATATTTTGTCTTCGCAATTTTTTCTTTAGTTCTAATACATATAAAAGAGTGGCCCAGTTCTACTGTAGGCAAGAGATACATATTCATTCCTCATAACAATGGAAGTTATTTCTTATGGGTCATACTTATTCAGGATTTTCATTCGATAAGTACTTTCCTGGGTATTCGATTCGCTTCAAATCCCCGTGTAAAGTTCCACATTTCTTGTTCAGTATGCTTGGTTGTTTGAATGAAAAATAATGCCGAAGGAAGATAAACGTCATTAAAACGATGGCAAAATCAATTTTCAGGCCTTGCCGTGAATTTTCTCGCGGAAGGAAAATATTTCCCTTTGATATGACAATATCCTCACCCGTCATCGGATCTTTCGGAGAGAGTCTTTAAAATTAATATTGGGCATTGGCGTGGAAATGGGGTCAGATGGGGATGTCGGAATGCACCGTGCAGACAGATGACAGGCGGGAAGAAAACAAGAGGAAACGCGGTGGTGCAAAGAGGACGCCTCACTCATGGTCAAGAGGAAATTCTTTGAGAAGCGGCGTTGGAAGGAATTTGTAATTTTCGCAGGGGTAAAAGGCAAGGTATAATACGGATTTTCGTTGAATATCACGTTGAGTATCAATTTTTGTACTATATCTATTTCATTCAAAAAATGCGGGCAATAATTGATAAAAAGAAAGATTTAATTTACTAGGATTAAAGATATCTCTGCTATACAAGAGAGTCAGCAGTTCCTGACACCTTTTAAGGTGATATAAATATCTCGCCCAAATAAAGACGTTTATTATTATGATTGTTATATAACTGAAAGTTAAATATGTATATGTAAATAAATTTAAAGGTACCAATAGAATAGAGCCTTGGACATCTTTCATATTCATCCCTCGACATTGGTGCCTAATCTTTCCAACTATCTAGCTATTTTCTATATACATAATTCATTAAAATCTTTATTAAATCAAGCACTGAAACAATATAATTACATCTTTTATTTCATATAATTTTAACCTAGAGAAATTATATTGTAATTGTAATAATTTTTTATCTTCAAAGAATACCTAGGAAGTCCTCTTTAACCAGAAAATTTCTTACGATCAAGCATATAATCCGAGAAATGTAAAAAATGTTTTCCCAATAAGCAGGTAAACAGCATTGTAGTCTGTTCAAAATTTATCGTCTATGGATTGATAGAATTGGTACGGATAAAAGTAAATATTTAAATTCAGCAAACATTCAAGAAATGAAAAATTATCACATCCACCTAAGTTGATGACTTGCATCGACCCCGAGAACTTTTGTTATAAACCCTTTATCTATGTAATTCTTATTTGTTACAAAGTATTATCAATATCCTTCAGTAATGCTAAGAATGAAAACATCAATAAAGTATCTCAATATCGCGCATTTCAGAAAAGAGCTCTTTTCCTCGCGAAAACGAGAAACATTTCGCCTGAGTGCATCTTTCACTCCGCAAGACTTGTTTTTCCTCCTCAAAACATCAGAACGTTTGATCGACGGAACGAAGGTTAATGGGTTGTATATGGATTTCCAAGAATGCATTTCTAACGGAATTTCACTAACCCAATTCCTCTTCCGCCACATACGAGCAGAATATATTGCTTTCAAAGGCGATTCGCCTCGAGTATAACGCTGGCCTATCGATCAATCGCGGGCATTTTTCTCTTTACGCTCGCGACCAAATGGACTGAATTGTTTGAAAGGACTAAGAAAAACAAACTGCAGCTGCCGCCACCGCTGCGGTGGGTCGAAGGCGTACTCCTTTAGAGCTGGATTAGATGTTGGAACAGTCGCAGAAATATGACCTTTCAGAATTTAGACGTCTTCCTCGCCATACACATCCTCTTCAAACAGCACGAAAAGAGGTCGTTCTGGTAGGGAAATGGAGATATGGCAGTATATTTGACATTCTTTCGTGCCCTTTCGAGACATTCCTTCGCGAGTTTATAGGAAAATATGCATTTTACATGTTTGCACTCGTCTGTGTTTACGAGGGTATGTGAATTGCCCCTTGCCTACCGCAATGTCCTTCATAAGGTGAAAACTGTTTTACGTTTCCCATAGCATAGGAAATTCGCAGATTCGAACAAACCTTGCGCTAGTTTCAAATATATATCGCATCGATACGTGGAGTGATGCGGGAAGAAGAAGTCTTGCAAGAGTTTAATTAAATTTAGATCTTTACTAAAGAATATTCCACACTTCTGCGTGAGAACGAAATAAAGAGATGTGCAGATTAAACCGAATTGATTTTATCAAGGGACGATGAAGAACAAAATAAATATTGAATTGTGAAATTTCGAAAGGAGATATATTTGAGTTTGTAATTTCTTATATTAGCATCTCTTTGTGAAGGAATTAATTAGCTCGTTATTAATGAATACATTTTCAAGCAGGATAAAGGAAAAAGAACTTTCACTAACCAAATTTTCGAGTACTTCTCTATTGAAATTTAATGAAATTAATCTCCTGCGTTATCGCATGATGAGCAAGAATATGCATAGGATCCACTTTACATCTTGCAACGAGTTTCATTTGACTGAATTTACCCTTTAATCTTCTCCGAAATTTCCCTTTAATCCTATATATATGCGTACATTTATTTAGATTGAACATGAAACTTATCTTTAGACTTTAAAAAAGTTTTCGAATATTTTAAAGCATTTAAAAATTGATTGAATCTCTTATCAGCGCCCTTTCATTTTAATTCTGTATATTTCTATAGACGTTAAGAAGAACAAGAATCTTTTAGGATTTCGATATTGTGTAAGTTAGCATAACTGTTAGTAGTAATAATAAGGCAATTCAGGTGCTTCGTCTGCTGAGGATATTTTGCACGATATAACCTTTAAAGAGGAAATCATTTATCTCAGTGATACAACGTGTTTGATATCTATCATTTGATTTATGTTTCAGGCGAGAAAAACACATAAGCGGAATTCGTGGAAGTGTCAAGCCAATTCAACGCTAACAGAATAATTCCATTCTCCCCGACTCATTAAGGCTTCAAAGCTTTTAAGCAACATTAATTCACCTTTCGAATAGAACTTGCGAAGGTGTTTCCGGAACGGCTCTTATTATCGTATTCAAGAAGAAAAGGATTGATATACATAATGATTCCTTCGAATTAAAGGATTTGACCTTTGACGTTTACGTGTAAAAGGGAGGTGGGATCCGAAGCCCCGGAATCTGCCGGAGGAAAAACTCTTAGGGAGGCAAGAACCCCCGCTGGTTTGAATATTCATTCGTAGATTTTCCGCTGGGAGTGGGGTGAGGAGGATCGTTTACGAGAGAGTATACGGGAAGATGGAAATGGGCCGTTGTTTGGGATTCTTCGGATCTCCTTATTTTTCCGACTTTTCTTATCTTTTATCTACTTATCTCCTAAAAATGGAATCAATGGCTCACCGACTTCCTCTTTTTGGAAGTGAGTTCTTTGAACCACTGCCTGGTTAAATATACGAATCGAATGAATCTTTCTCGATAGTTCGACTCTGCGATAAATCCGCAATTATCGAGAAATCGCTCATCAGACTCAAGTGGAAGACACGGAAGTTCAGACTCCAATTATATAATATTATAGGAATTATACCTTTCCAATTAATAATTTAATGTGAGATGAATAGACTTTCGTGCTCATTAAAATTTTCGCTCTGCTAAAATTGTCCGAGCTAACGTCTGTTTAAAAATTCTTCACCCCAAAGGCTGGTTGGATCCTCGCTTTACACCATTAGCAACAAAAAGCTTTTGGAAAGAGAATCAGACGACTGAGCGAGATGAGGTGTGGGGTAGTTCGTCTTTGCTTTCCACTGACACCACAATTTCTTCATAAAAACACATTTCAATAAATAATAAAAATAACCGAAATGAATATCATTGTTCAACATAACTCACACCCTAATGTCTTTTATATCAGAACGACCATGAGCAAGATTGACACAAAAGTATATGATATAAATTTTCCTCTATCCTGTATTCATAATAGTTTCCTTTAGGAATTAATTCTACAAATGAGAATATTGCGTCATTGTCACCCATTGTATTTCTCAAAAGCAGAAAACTCAAATCTGTCGATGAATTAAGATAATAAATTTCTCTATTTTAAATAAGCGGAATATCCTCTCATATATAGTATATAGGATCATATATAGGATCAAGTTCGGTATTTTCGTAAAAATCCCTCGATTTTCAAAATTAATTATGTAATTCAAAATAGGAGTAAGAATAAAAAATAAGAATAAAAAGTCCTTAGTTGTTTTTCTGATTCGAAAAAATAGTAAACAAACTTAAAATAGATATGATTCATGGGGTAAGAAAGCCGCCTTCCTCTATATCGATTAAAACCCTGAATAAAAGCCTAATATCGTATCTGATTATTCTACGATTTCCATTTAGGATACATACATTCGGAGGAATGTTAATGACATAAATAGTTTTCATGTCAATCAAAACCATCCGAAAATGCTAATCTTCCTTATAGCTAATAAATGTCACCTCATATCTTTAGCTCTTTACTTTTTTTAGGAAGCTCTACCGATTTCCTGACGGAGTTGCATATTTCGTTGTCACACATGACAAGGCAAAGATAAAGTTGCATAAGAGAAAGGTCACCGCTATGATGGGAGCAATGACTGTTTTATAGCATCCTTACAGAAACTGTGTGAGAAGAAAAGGAACGTCCCACTCACCTAGTGAGGCGTCATAGGCGCACATATATTCGGACGTGGTGAACTGCGTGGTGAGAGCCGTTTTGCCCACGCCTGAAGCTCCGAGCATCACCACTCTGTAAGACGCAGGCTCCGTTTCTACTCCATCTCCTTCTTCGGGGAATCCTGTGTCGTCATCGCCGAGACTTCCGTTGGTCGTCGTGGTGCACTGCGATGCAGAGCTGAAACAGCATAGATTGTCATGAGTTTGGCTGCTATGAAGAAGGGACGGGAAACAATTGAATTTCATTGGAATGAGTTAAATTTATCGAAAGGATGAATCGTTGTTTGGAGCTGCTATAAATTCTTTTGTTTGCGCTGAATAAATATTAAAATGCATTTTTTTTTTATAATTATATATCATTAATTAACACGTGGAAGATTAATTAACACATAGAAACATAGGTAACATGGTAAAATAGAAATGTATCAGAGACAGAAAGTGAACTTTAGAAAATAGTGATGCTATAGCTATATGGCAACTGCCTTGCAACTATGCATTCCGTCTATGGTGAAGGCAGTAACGTAACTTATGAAGTCTAAATCTAAGATAATACATAGTATTAAAACAGTAATGCGGGAATTTATTTATGCACGTCACATTATATGGAGTCTCAAAATAGAAGTGACGACTAGTATATAATTCTAAACAATTGTAAAGTTACAAAAATCTTCAGTCACCATTTGATAACTGTTTATAGTTACAGATATGAATATTCGATGAAGGATTCAAACCAGCAGCTCTTCGGTCACAAGGAAATCGTCTTATCCTTTACGCTAGAGGTGCTAATATAGAAGGAAAATTTTCAAGGAGAGGATCACCTTAATTAGAACTTAATCAGTTGAATTCCTCGAAATCAAGACCGTATAATTTTTAATTTTCGTTTCAACTCAGTTAGATAAAGATATGAAAAAATGAAAATTATGATATCTTTGGGATTTTTATCTTCTGAAACATACTTTTAACCAAAGTATCTGGTGCTATAAGTATTTCCTCGAATTGATTTCACAAAATAAGGACGCCTCATGGATTTCTCTAGGAAAACTTTATCTGCTTGATACCTCAGCTGTCAAGTAGGCAGTGTGTTCTACTTTGGGAAAAGTAGTTCTGGATTCGATTCCCGGTGGGGGTATACATGTGCGAAAGATCTTAGCTGACGAGGCACTTTTCAAAATTCTATTAAAATTTCAAGAATAACTATCGCATATGGAACTGTGACAAGAAATTCGTAGGGATAAATGCAAACAATGAACGAAGGAATTAATATTTTTATCTGAGTAAAAAAATGTTCACATACTAAGAAATTGCTAAGATTAAAGTCACTTGCTCTTTACCATATCCCTTTAAGGAAACTCCGTCTTCCGCTCAAAATGAAGACCAATTTTTAAGGCGGAATCATTTGGGATAATTCACATCTCTCGGCTCATTAAATATTGAAAAAGAAGGAAACGTTTGACTAACTCATTCATCCGAAGATCTTCCATCCGTACTATAAAAGATCTTAAAACTCCTCGCGAACAGGTTTATGCTTCCATTGGAGGAAAAAGGTTTACTTTTCACCTAAGAAACAATATACTCAAACATTTATCGCGAGTGGACGGGATTAGATGAAGTAAATAATGGCTTCGTTATGATACACAAGATGCCTTTCAGTTTGGCTGATTAAATATGCGGCTCATTCTACTTCCAGTCATTAGGAGGAGATACAAGATGCGTCCTAATTTTCAAGTATCGAAACTTACATTTTAATTGGATTTGGATCGCTATTGTGTACTTGACTTGGATTGTGTACTAGTTCAGGCCAGAAATTAATATCATTTACTGTAAATGTAAGGGCGCTCTATCTTCTATTTGGTTTCACAGCTATTCAGTGTTATTAATAATACCGTCTCTCTCTCTCTCTCTCTCAATGAAAACTAGAAATAGAAAAAAGACGTATAGGAGACTAGTTTTGAAAGAGTTGGAAAGAATCAGAATGATTACCGCGCTTATGTTAATGGTACACTAAAAATTTTAATTTCCGAAAAGAGGTTCTCGATAGAAAATGCACCAATGACTCATGAATTCATTAAAACTTCGCTTCCGTGATGTGTTATTTACTAGTATCAAAAAGTACCTTACGATTTTAATTTATCGCGGGTACAAAATGAAAGTATTGTAAAAAACGCTTTCGATGAGCACTTATTAATTAAAACTAATACTTAATCGAAAATTTAGAATACCAGATAAAGATAATATATAACATAGAAAGAAGGTCAACGCACTAAATTACTATGAATATTTCTCATAGTACCTCTCTTCTTTGTTAATTCATTAGATTTGCAATTTTTTATAAAAAGGATTACAAGGAGAAGGACGTAACGAAGAACTGCAAAAGTTATGGTTGTCACGAAATCGGGGCTATTGGGGCTATTCTGTCAGAATTGTCGTCTGACAGAAATTAGTTACATTCTATCCTAAATGAATATGTCACCCTCAACTTTATATTTATCCAAATAGCTTATACCATTTAGTGACGAATTATGAAATATTTGGTTCGAATATGAAGTATTATGTTTAGTTCTGTAAAACATGTAGGGAAATGAGCGGACTTCCATAACATCTCGACTGACTCTGTGGACATGTAGGGAGTTGCGAATTTTTTTATTTAGGGTGGATATATGTTATCATAGAGATAAAAATTTGAGGAAAGCGTTGAAGGAGAAGAAGAAGGTTAGAGTTACTTGATCACCTAAAACAATCGCAGAAAATAAAGTAAGTTGAAAAAGGATGCTTTGATGTTTATTTTTACCTTTGTGACGTTGCCACCGCACAATCGTCCATTTGTGACCTGTTTATTTTACATTAAAAATTTATTCAAATAAAGAGGTGAGAAAAGTCATTCAAGCAACTTGATTCCAAGCAGTAATATTTGAACGAGTAATAAGGGCTCCGGTTCCGTCAACAGGTAATGAGCGGTGTTCCATGGTTAATGATTACCGCAGGAGGGTTCGGTGGTGGTAATCGCATCGAATCGGTCACGGCGGTTATGTTAAGCTTCTAGAAGCGCGTCACGTTCGACCTAATTAATGAGTGGTCCTTGGAATGCACGGTTGATGGAGGGCGTGAGAGCTGTAAATGTCATTTTCCCAACCATCCATCCCATGCGAGATTGAGACGTAAAGGAAGATGCTGTGGGACCACTTAGAGCAGATGGATCAAGATTGCTACGTGAGGAGATGGATGGGCGATTAAAGGGAGTGGTTTATGGGAGCCAGAGGATAAAGAAGGTTGAAGGCTGCGGGGAAACAATTCAGGAAGGTGGACCACACATCGCGGAAAACTGAGATTTTTGTAAATTAAATATTCAAGAACGTTTAGGTTAAAAGCCGAGTGACATACCTAAAATGATATAATAAAAAATATGTTATTATGATATAACTCTTATGAAAAAAATTACAGAAAATACCAGCAATAATGAAACACGTATCAAAAAATGAAATAATGATGTAAGGTAAATCTGAAATGAAGCTCGTTATAAATTAATTCTTAAGAGTCAATCAAAGGCGTATTTTTTCACAATCGATCCGAAATGAATTAAAACAGACGAAAGAATGCAATTGAAAAAGTAATAATTTTCAGTATCTTTTCTTAAAGTGCTATTTGATGATAACAGGTCAAAATTCACACTCACGATTTCTAAAAGTTGGCTTTAAGAAGTTCGGTAATAATTCCAGCGATAACTAGTGGAACTCATTCATGTTTAACTAGTGGAACTCATTCATGTTTAATATGTAATAAAATAAATATAATATAATGTCCATACAATACATTTTTAAATAAATTAATATTTTTTGAGAAATAAAATAAATAAAACAAAAAACTTGACAGAGTTTTTTGTTTTATTTTGCTTTAAAGTTCGAGAATGTTCCTTTAAAACTTTTATTTATTTATGGAAATTCGCTACAATGAGAAGGGAATTTCAAAAATCGGTTACATTCAAAGCTTATTCCGTAATCTGAAAGAAAATATCCTAAATAGATGAATTTTTCAGCTAAATAAGTAAAATACATTTAAAATAACGTTTAGTGATAGGAATAGGAAAGTTAGATAACAGCGTGCCGAAATGGAAGCAACACACGTACCGAAGAATTTATGAAAGAACGAGATAAAAACGAAAACAGACATCGTAGAAATGTTAGTTAAAGGCTCACTCATGTTTGAATAGATAATATTGAAGCAAAGATCAAGTGAAAAACATGGAGGTTCAAATAGGCAGTAGAAAGAAAGAAAATATAAGAATAAAAAAGCAAGTCTTTGACGTGTGGGTCTTCGGTAACCAAGACGTCTAGATTTTACTTCGTAGGCAACATATAGAGATTCAGTAGACCACAACGCCGCCCATAAAAGGGCTCCTTTTTGTAGGAACCACGTGATTTCACATCTGCTTCTTCCTCCACTCAACAGGTTATCGCCCCTTTTTCCCTGATGACAAATTCCCTCGATTAAGGAGCAGATGGAGACTCGATACGTGCTTCAGATGAGGAGAATGCTTCAGTTTAATTGGATTAGAAATGGGTATCAACGTGAGACATGTCATCGAATTTAATGACCTACGTTTTGTATCCAAGGCATATTTCGCGGTAAGGCATAAGTTTCACGTTGTTAACTATTGGGAATCCGGTTTCTGCTTCGTTTGCTTTCGATTTCGAGAAAGAGGGTATTACTGGTAATGATTTTATGATCTAGATTGTGACCTGAAACAGGCTAATGCAACTTATAAGAAGGGAAGGATTTCATGAATATGATTAAAATGATTGTGGAAGATGAAAAAGTTTTCTTATGATTTACAACAATATTCATGTAAAATAAAACAAATTTTTGTTTTTTTTTCTTAAAAAAAAGAAAAATTAAATTTTTCCTTTTTAGTTCGGAT
This sequence comes from Pachydiplax longipennis, assembly GCA_036926295.1. Lineage (NCBI taxonomy): Eukaryota > Metazoa > Arthropoda > Insecta > Odonata > Libellulidae > Pachydiplax > Pachydiplax longipennis. Next base: position 7,444,432 of record JAVFKF010000015.1, on the reverse strand, counting down.
TTAATCTAGAAGTTGATCTCTCGAAGGCGTCTCATCGAAAACCTACACGTACTTGATTACTCCCTCTCATTCTCAAGTACACGCACAAAAATTTTCTTAAATAAATAAAATTTTCAAAACTCAATGTTTGTCGCAGGGTGGTGAGCCGCATTCGACATGTTGCGCAGGACGTTACGTTGTCGATCTCGACGACAAGTTTTCAGAAATGGAGCCCTTCTTTTAAATCAGCGTAAACACATTAACTGATAGGTAAGTTAAATCACACGCCATTAGTCTGCTTAATTTATGAGGGCTCGAATAAAAATAAATTTTTCTATCTCTCGAGAATTTCGTAGATCTTATCGGAGCTATCCATTAACCACCTGGTCCACTAGAGAATCTCGCATCCAATTTTCGGAGCGCTTACGCCAGCACTTTCCAATCTATCACTCCAACGAGACCATCTGTCTCACTAAGTCACATATTGCATACAGCACAAGATAAAGGGCTCATTTCTCAACAGCTTGCCACTGGCAGTAAAGACCTAAATTTGTGTTAAGCTCTACGGGTATTCGATATCAAGGAATCGTTTGGAAAAATTAGTAAATGGTATGCACTGGAAACTTAAAATGTTACACTTCAAATTTTAATGTGTTTAATATATACCTTTTTTCTTTGTATCATGCGTAAATTACGATGGTTTGAATAAAAGACAATGAATGCAATTTTTGCGTTGGGGTACACCTGTATTAGTATTGTTATAAGTGCTACGACAGAATAGGTCGTTTCACATATATGGGCTCCCACTCTTTTTGTCAAAACCGAAGATTCCTCATTTGGCTATCCGGAAGCTTGTACACACTTGTAATATTTTTGCTAATATATGATTTTTATGAATGATCTTATAGCGAAATATTTATATTTACACAGTAAAATATTGCGTACCCTTCTACTGAATTACTTATGAATCATTCTCGAGGATACCGTTCTAGCTTTCTTCTTTAATAATAGATTAACCTTTCTAAACTAAACTGACAAAATTTTTCAGGTAAAAATACGATATTGCAAAAGTAATCCAGAAATATTGTAAAAAAGAAGATTAAAATATGAAACATTATCTCCAGGCTCCTTCCAAAATTTAACGTACCAAGCATATGGCTATTTAATAATTCATTTGTAATAATAATGAGACGTGAAAATGTTTTCTTAAAAAAGTATACCAAATACAGAGTAATATCTTCAAGTTTAGTAAAAAGTTCGATGGAGCATAAAGGGATCTATCTCAGATAGAATCAAATTAGATCTTCCAGATTCTCAAATAATTTAATTACTTGAAATCTCTCTCCGAGACAAAATAAGAATTTGTACATATTGCTGAATCAACGGCATTCGCATAGGAAAATATTTGAGGAGCGAATACGGCGCCTGATAACCAAAGCGATAAGAAAAGGAATATCACCTTAGCGTTGAAATGCGATTACCATAATGCCTTCCTTTTCCTTTTTTGCGCCTCTCTCCGTATTATTTTTTTCAATTTTCCACTCGTCGGGTTCCACCAGCACCGAAGAAAAAGTTTCGGAGTTTGAGAGAGGCCTCGTTATCCTCGCCATTTAAAATTAATGTTTACGGATCGAAATGAAACTGGGAGCGAAACGGAATGAAAAGGGTGAAGAAGAAAGAGGGATGAACGCGAGAGAAAGCGATTGAAAAGATGATTCAACAACAGCTCATCGCAGTCGGTATTTTTCCCGCCTCTTCCATTTTCATTTCCAAGTCTGTCTCGTTTCCATTCTTTTCTATTCTCCCTTCTTTATTCGGTCTCCTTTCATCGTATTATCGTACCCGATTCTTCATTTGATGCTTTCTCTAAATACCTCTTCTTTCCGAGGCTTTGAGGAAAAGCGCTGAGAATAGCGATTTTGCAGGTACTGTTTTCCTGCCACTTTGCCATTTTCTTCGTACTCTTTTTCAATTATTAACACAAATTGAAGATGTTCCCTTACAAACTTTAGTCTTAAATAAATGTATTCCTTCGTTAATATTCTTCTTATATAATCTTATATTCTTATAAAAACAGGCGTTTCTTTCTTGAAAATAAATATGAATTATTCATAGTGAGCGCTTCGAGCAATAAGTTTTCTTTTTCATGTTACGTTAAAACAGAACGTCAAATATCCGAAATCGTCATGTTGAATATCTTTGCTCTGTATTGGCCACCTGCACTGTATTTATGTTCTGCCATTGCCAAGAGACTTGGGAGGAGGTGACACACCATAAGCTGTCTCATATCCTACGATATGTATCAGTATTGCAAACTTTGGTTGACGTTTCTTAAAACCTTATGGTCTATCTATTTGGATTTCGTTAATATTTACTCCGAATAAGATCGTCTTATCAAAGAAATTTAAGAATAGATATGATGAATTATGACATTTATGAATTTCTTAATGTAAGACAAATGTCACATTACATGTTATTATCTTATTAAGGGATATTATTTTGACTTATAATTACGGCAAACCATTATGTTATTTGGCTATACAAGAAGTGAAATATTGTTTGTGTGACTTGGTTGGGACTCGAACCCGGGTCTCCCACTTTCCGGGCAGGTATTCTATCCATTGAACTACCGAGCCACGCAGTCTCACTTATGTAAACGGGAGCTTATATGGGCTTGTATAGCCTTGGGTTAGTCGCCCAACTTAATGTGCAAAGTAAAAATTACATTTCCATCGATTATGTTATTTGCTTTAATAATTTATATTTATAAATACATATATTTATCTAAGATATTTTATATAAATATTTGTTATTGTTATTTGATGTACATATTTGTATATATTCTTTGGCTCTACTAATATTTCAAATTGAGTAGATGAATGCAAGAATATCGGAGAATTCCCAACGTTTCTTTTTTTAGGAAATCCTTATGACTTGGATAGATAAATTTCAAATATTTTTTTGAATTAATTTCCTTAAAAAACGAATATAGATGTAAGGGAATGAGGCAAAGAATTTTTAAAATTCTACCGGAATGAAAATATATGCACCGAATAAGTCTTCTATATCTCGCTATGTCTACATGCTGAAGAATGTCGTTTATTAAGGAGCTTTGAGTAGTGAAATTTACGAAGATTTTAATTCGTATTTTTATTGAAATATATCCATACCTTCGAACGAGTTAAGCCGTTAGTAAAAGGAAAAAGATTCTTAGATTAAGATTAAAGGTAGAATTGGCAAAACATGACTGAGCTGCCCATATTCAAAACGGTAAATATTTCTAAAAGCTAAAGATTTCAAACATCAAATTTTTTGATTTGCATCTTATGAAGGAAAATCTTTAGCTGCAATATTCGAGTGTACGATTCGTATACTTTATAGGAACATAAATGAGGGTTATTTCATGTTTTGATTACATTTTCAAGAGTTTTTCCCTCTGAAGCAAGAATCGTGGCAACGTGACATTATGCCACCAGCACTACACATTAGCACTGACATTGCCTACTAACCAAGGAAAGACTGTCAGACCGACTGCATCATATGTATCACTAATGCAAAATGATTATTTGATTGATAATAAATCAATTTTTCAAATAAATGAAAAATAAATTGTTCAGAATAATTAAAAGTAAATGACGTTTCATTGGCGCATTCGTTCTCTTACGAACTCACAAATCTATTCTCAAATCACTTGAATCCAATTAAATGTATCAAAACGGGAAGATGGACATAGCTTTGGCTAGAATACCCGTCACATTACAATAAAGACTTAAATTTTAGAAATTAAAATAAATATTTTGATTGAGAATAATTTTGTATACTTCTTGAAAATGAAAAAGAATCTTCCGAGACTAGATTGAAATATTTGGAAATGCCGTGGTAATATATTTGTTTCTTCCGAGACTAACTCTGTACTAAAGATTAAAGGCAATGACATCCTCTTTAATGAAATTAACCATGTAAAAGGAAACAAAATATATTAACACAGCATTTTCAAATATTTTCTGTTTATTATTTGTTAATTTAAGCATTAGTTTTATCTAGGAAAGAAAATGTAGGGTAAATTACATTATACTGCTAATTAACCAAAGGCGTAGATAGAGTTTCGAGCTTTTGGGTCAACGAATATCTAGACCTACAGACGAGTAGGATAGGCGTCACAGAAGTTTAATGAGCTTCGTTGGAGAGATTTCCCGGCCATTAGCTCTCTTCGGCTAAGACAGACCATGACGCCGACCTACATACATCGCGTCAGAGAAAAATACACGTCTACTGCGACGTCCTCTAAAACAGAGTCTCTCTCACTTTGATGATTAACGTCATGGAATCACACAGAATTTCCAGAAATATTCAAGATCGCTATCAGTAAGGTAAATATGAGAAATTTAGGTGAATGAAAACAATGATAGGCTAAAAACAGAGGACTTTGAAGCAGATGTGGGAGAAGCATTCGTTTGCTATCGTTTTTAATTCAACTAAAGAGTACTCAATGGAATCTGCGTAACCTGGAATATGAGAGAATACTGCAAGGATGCGAAATTTCTTTCTGCATGCACACGTTTTTGAAGTTTCCATCAGTGCATGAGTACCACATTCAAAGAATCCCGTTTCAAAAGGTTTCCGGCAGTTCCTTTTTATGCAAGATATTTTTTATGTTTTCTACGTTCCATTTTAATCTTCCCATCCTTCTCTATTCCGTACAATACACTCGAATCTTCAAAAGACCGCGGAGAGTTGAAACAGTCTCCTACTTCACCTGTGAATTACAGTTCTTCGAAGGTGTCTGTCTCCATACGCGTTTATCCGCATATCTGACCCTCGTTCTCACCTATCTCATTTCACACATCTCATCCTCAGCTTTCCCTTCCATTTCCACTTCACCTCATCCATTAAAACTCAGAAAATTCAACTACGCATATACTCTCGCCTTGCCTCGCTTTCCCATTTTTGCTATCTCCGCCACATATCTCTTCTGGCAACATTCTTGCCTATCCTTTGCGCTTCCGTCATGTGGAAGAATTGCTCTCCTTATTAAAACTCCACGCAAAATTCAGAGACGGAGTTTATCAAGGTCAATATATCTCTCCATCGACAAAGTAACACTCTTCCGAGCCCGATAGAAGTACGTTATAAGAAACTCTACTTCAGATGCCATTATCATTTCTAGTAATTGTAATGGTGCAATGCACTCCATACACCTTCCCACATGTACAGTACCTGCCGTTAAAACTTCTTTATAATATCTGTATGACTAAAATTCATTTGAAATTTGAAAGTATCGGTAGGAAATAATCTAAGATTTATATTAGGAGGAACTTTTACGAGAATTTTAGCATTTACGGTTACAATAAGCGAGTATCGGGTTATATTTGCATGTAGTTGTGTGTTATTATTATGTATCCCTATATTGATGAGTAGTTACATTCTTTATCGTTATAACCTAGAAAATAAGATATTCATCTGTGTAGGTACAGAAAGAGAATGTACTTTTCCGGGAATTTGGGATCTTTTTAGCACTGATGCCGGGAATTTGCTTTAAATTTTAAATTGACTAATCTTAAATGTTGATGGTCTGCCTTTTGGTCAGCATCGTCAGAAAGTTATTTATTGTATTTGAAATATTTTTCTTTTAAATATCTAAATCTATTGTAATTTACTTTGTGTAAGTTTTTTATTCAAAACGGGATAAAATTTAAAGATGAACAGGAACATTCAGATCGGGACTATCCCGGACAAAACGGGGCCTATGATGAACCTACTCGGATTTGGAAATGAACATCAACGTAATCTCGTAATAATGAAGCGACGGAATTTGCTTTTAATCGAGTAAATCGAGTAGTTATTTTCGAGTCTCATTTGCTACAATAATAATTGTTCAATGACAATGAGCCCAGTAATTCGCAATTAGTGCGGTATTTATCTATTATCATTTCCCCATTAAGAGGATCAACGGTACCCTCGGCTAGTTTATAGTAATTTTGAAGTTCACCCTGCTTCGTTTATAGTCGTGTATACTCTCTGCTTCGTGTATACTCTCTGCCTTATCAGAACGGATAAATTATTTTAGTGAATTTTCAGCTTTCTCTTAATTAAAGGTTCGGTTTAATTAGTAATAATAAGGGAAAACGAACTTGAAAAAGGGCTGACAGTGTGGGATCGGAACCGGTCCCGTCAGCCATTTCAAATTTTTTTTTTCTCCTTGGGAATTTTCATGGGTGCACGATTTTTTGCGCAAATATACCCTACCCCCTTCCTAGTAATATTAAAATATTGTTGGTAAATATTTATCAAAAAGTTATCTAAACTATCATCTCCGAGTCGCTAAATATTTATCTACCATTCATGCATGGTTGAGGAGGATAGGAAGCTTTACGATTTTCCTTTCTATTCCTGCTCTTATTATTATAAATTATCCATTGCGCAACGTATATACAATATATTACTATACAGACTTCCTAATATTTAATTCCTTTCCTCCCTCCTTAGATCCTTTCAAGCTGTCACTCGACGCATTCTTAAAAGAATGCTTGCATAAAGATTCTTGTAAATAATTTCCTTAGTTCGAATCTTTCGTATATATTTCAGTTTTATTTTTATTTTTTTTATATTTTCTTATATCATGTTGTTATATACTATACATTTAGTTGTAGTTTGCTTTTTGGTATTCACTTTAAATTGGCGACACCGCTGTATGTGAATCTTTGGATAAATAAATAAAGTCGGTATTTTATTACTCTCGAACTCCTCCCTAGTTGTAGGATTGGAATTTCTTTACTCTGAGTAAAAACTTTTCTATTCAGAATGGTCCCTAAGTATTCATCCACAAGATCCTTCCCCTCCTTCGTTTAACTTTGACGCTGTATTACATCCCCTTTTCTACTGGAAATTTCTCCGTATTCAAAGAAAGGGTTGGAGCAAAAAGAACCCAACTTGTTACAAGGCCCGGGGACCTTGTTCGCGACGCGGTGCCTCGGAAACTAACACACACACACAGATACTTTCAATCCCCTATTTTCTGTTACACTTACGACGATCCAATTTCCGATTCGCTCCCCCTTTGGAGGAAGGAAATATGACAAGAGAGTTGCGGAAAGTTCCGCCACGACTCCGCTTCGGAAGGCAACAAGAAACTTTAGGACGCGATCCGTGCCGCTGTGAATCTTCGCGGATTTCGGATCGAAAAAACAACCGAAATTTATATCCCGTAGGATTTTTTTCTCCCCATCGTATTTCCCTTCACTTTCCGATACATTATTCAGTCATCCCACGCGATCCGTGCGGTCGACGAAAGAATGAAATCGGTTCTCGCAAAAATAAAGCGACTAGGAACGCGGTGGATGGCTGCGAGATGCAAAAAAACCCCCCTCAGACGTTTTTCTTTTCGGATTTTCGAACTAATAAAAAATCGATTCCCTCGGGGGGAGAAGAGAAATGAGGTGGTATTCCGGAGAAAGTTCACGGGCTCAACTTTCTCGAGAGTGATTCCTCAAGAAGGGGGGATAAATGGGGCAATGTTCAGCAATCCATGAAGCTCCGATCACCTCCGTGTCTCCTTAACCCATAAGGAATTCTTACTTTTTTATCGATTCGGTCCCATCCAAACCCTGGTCTCCATCCAATTTCACCCTCTCTCTTTTGACCACCATCTTCCGCTCCTTCCGGACCCTCCCTTCTGTTCCCCTTTGTCTCCCCTTCATCCTTCCTTTGTCGCCCACTCTCTTCCGCCGCAACTTCCTCTCTTTCCCTCATTTTTCTCTCGCTTTGCATCTTCCTCGCTCATTCCTTACGCCCTTCGAAGACGAGACGGATGCCCTACGTCTCTCTAGGAACGCTTCGTTGGAGATACGAGTGAGCTTCGCCCCTCCAACGCTGAAGACCCTCCCGTATGTTTTCCAGGTCTACGCCCCGCGTTCTCTCCCCCTGTCTCCCCCCTAGATCACCACTCACATCTCACTACTTATTCTTAAGTCCCCGAGAGACACGAGAGCAAATCCTTATACATTACAAACTCAAGTCTTCCGTTTTTCCCCCTCTGCAGTTTCTGCCTGCTCATCATTTCCCTCTTAGTTTCACTTTCGAATATTCGCGTGAATATCCCGTCTTCTCTTCACATTTTCTCCTCATCGACTCCTCATTTTTCTACATAAGGTGGCAATATTGCTGAAAATTTTAAAAGTGCAACTGATCTTAGAAAATTCTCAGTCGTGTGACTTAAATATAACGTGGTTGATAGGAAAATTGAAACTCCTTTCCTTTGCTCATTGATACCTCATTTTTTTCTACATTATTTAATATGTTTCTTGAATGTCATTTTATCATTTGCTGAGACAACGGGTAAGTCGCAAAATTTGCATTCAATATTCATAATCTCATAAAATATCTCTAATAGTTGACTTATCCATCAAGTCTTTTATCACATAAGAAGATAAGTAACTCAAATTATATAGTAAAAACTGCAGAAGCATCCGTTATGGAAAATTTAGCCAATATCCTTCAGGAAAAGTTAACGAAAATCGCAACAAAAATACAAAAGAGAGCTTTAATGTCTAAAAATGGTTCTTTTCTCCCATCAACTTCAGTTACTTTAGCACAAATATTTGAACGTATTCTGCATTGTTGCATTTTAATGTTGGAGTACTTAGAGTCATCCTTTGTATGACTTACATTTGTCATACCTATGAATTTTCCTTCATGTAACTATCCACAACGATGGGATTTTTTTGTAATATTTCCCTCTTGACCTTACCCTGATTCCGACTTTCACCCTTCACCACCCTCAACTTCTTTCTCTCTTCAATTCCATCCTTCCACCATAAACCAATCCCTTACTCTTCACTTCCCTTATCGCCATTTTATTTTCGGATTTAGTATTCATGTAATTTGCAAGGTTTTTTTTTCATTTAAAAATAAAATATGTGGAAGAACATTAGTGAAAGTTTTACAATGCTATATTTCTCTTGATACTGGTCATAGAAATCTCTATCAAATTCAAGCCTGAAGCACTAATCTTTTTCTTCGTAAATATATTTTATTTACAATTATTTTATATGTATTTAATCAAAATCATTATACAGACAAATTTGATTTTAAAATTTAAGAAAATAAACCACAGGGAGTGGTTATTATATTGTACTATATAATTATGTACTAAACATCAGTGACATATTGGCCTTTTACCTACCTACGAGGATCTGCGTCAATTGAGTGTCTTGTATAAGATTTCCTGATGTATAACCTGATCGGATAGCAAAATGACTGTCTTTTTCAGAATTAGCTGACTCTCTCCATAAGTGGAAAGTGGAACCCTCTTTCAGTCTCTCTTCTTCTCTTACCCAGAGGTCAATAAAATCGATAGAGATGTAGTTTGGCGCAGATATATGGAGATATCCGTTACCGTGGCTTTATGTTTTGAGGAGAATTCGAGATGGTAGAAGAAAAAAAAAACGTTTCTTTTGATATATGACTGTGCAGAATGTCGGGTCAGCAGAGGGCAGATTCCATACCAAAGTTGTAAAATATTATTTTTGTTATACGAGAACAAGAAAACAGATCAAGATATTCTGAATTAAATAATCAGAGGAACGAATTTAAACCCACTTTCAAGAAATATGTCTTAAAATATTTGATGGTATATTATACTGAGAATAGTATATATCACTGTACTAATTTGAAAATGAACATCAACATAATCTAGATCAGGATAGTCTATTTAAATCATAACTTGAAAAAAGAATCTTTTATACATTTTAGCAAACTATGAACTAGCATATTGCAAACAAATCAATTTTAATAATTTTTTATTATTGTAGAAGTCTATTCTACTTTACCAGTATGTGATAATTTTCTTCATCCTCTGTAGTTATTTTATGATTTTTCATGGAAATATTTATGGTGAAATGGTATCTTTTTTGGCGTAAATTGAGAGGAAAACAATCTATTCTTAATTTATAAGAATCAATCGGATTTTATATTTTAGGAAAATCGTCAGGTGAATACTAGGACTGAATGACGAAGATACATTTATTTTTATCATCTCTCATTTACATTTCAAAGGGAAGATTTAATTTGATTCCCTCAGCGCCAGAATTTTCCTCTTTCATAAGCTTAATTTAGGATTTATTTGACCTTTGCTGCTCACAGCAGAGTCAATTTTAAGAGAAATCATTAACTCTTGCAGTCATTGATGAATGTTATCAGTAATTACTAATTAATTTAGGAACTCTATATGGAAACCAATCAATGACGCCCTGATTTGTTACAGTTCCATCCTTTTACGTAGACGTCAATTCTGATTATCGCGTTTCATCAACAACAAAGACTCATCCGATAACTTATTATGGTTGTTCTCTTCATGTTTTAATCTCCAGCTAAAATGTTGCGTTTATCTCTACGACTAATTTGCCCTTTCACGGAGATACGGGATAAATGTGAACACCGTATTTCAAACGCTAGAACTTATTTTAATATCTTGTGCCAAATTATCAAAAGATGATATCATCGAATTACCATAAATATTTATTTAATTCAAAATTGATTCTATCGCAAAATATGAAATAAGAAAACATGACGATTTGTGGTCGAATTTTTCAAAATAACTCATCTTTTAATGGTTAAAAAATATTCGATGAGCTACAAGTTACGTTGGTCACTAGTCCAACTCTTTATCATTTATTTTATGAGCTCCTGCCACAACATGACGTGGTGATTAGAGAGCTATTTAAACCTAAGTCCATTTGCAAGAAAGAGAATTTGAGACCTGTGACACATTGTACAATTAGGCTTCTTGAATTATATAGTCAATGTAATATGAGACTGAGATTTGTTGGTGAAATGGGGGATATTAAGGCAAAAATATCTCGAAAGACTTACCAATCTTTTCCGGAAATAATAAATCCATCAAATTAAAAACTCATGACAAACATCGATTACATTCCTAAGGAACATCATATGAGGTAATATCACGATCTTACATAAAGAGAGGTAACATTGCGTTTTTACATTATAGATACGTAATAATTACGATCCGACTTGAGAACAAAACTTCCAACACTGATTGATAGATGAATCAATTCCGAATTTCCTTCCTACAATCACGGGATTCCAGCAAACGAAGTATTGGACGACGGCCGAACGGATAGGGCCATCGCACAGAGACTCCATCTACTCAGATCGATCCGAAGCTTTGAAAACACGACATTCAATTAGCTAACGTATAAAAGGGGAGCGTGGAGCTCAGCCGATGAAAAGAAGAGATCCGGGGAATCCGGCGTTTGCAGACATTGGGGAAGGGGATTTAGCACTCACCTGGGTATCCTCTCCCTTCCTCCACCCGCCACTTCCCCTCTGCCACCCCCGCTTTGGCTGGAGGCCACCGAACTGACCGAGTTGATGGACCTGGATCTTCTCCGGGACCTGAACGAATCCCCACAATTGATGACTCCTTTTGAAGTGATGGAAAAGCTCCGCAAGCGGTAGTACTCGCCACCGCCGTCGTCCCCAGGGCACACGCCGCTTCCACCGCCCGAAGCCACCGAGAATCCCGGACCCAGGACGCCCCGTCTCCGGCATCGTCCCAGCATCGGCTGGCGAGAGAGAGGAAAAAGGTTTTAACGAGTGGAATGCGGAGAGAGAGGCCCTTGAATTATTCGGAGTACGCCGTCGTTAAGGGTTAACGAAGTGAAAGCATCTCCCTCCAACGAAACCGCTGCACAAAGCAAAGGATTCCTCTGATCCTGGGCGGCCGAGTGTTTCCCTCGTCGAGACATTCCGGATCGACAAAAATTTATGAACCTCGAGAAGAGGTGGAAACAGAGGATGTTGATTAAACTTTTAAAGCCGTAAACCTGCCCTCTTACGATCTGTTGGCCGTGGGGAGTGTTTGGTCACACAGGATAACGCTTTGTCTATAATCGAAGGGGCGATTAAGCTGGCCTATGAGGTGGAAAGTGCTAACATGGCTATCACCCTTGAAGTCATGGTCGTGGAATCCTTCCAAAAGATACTTTGCGAGCGTTTGCTCAACAACGTGGGCTTGCAAGTTCTTTACCGTGCGATATAAATCTCATGAAGCGGTTTTATACAAGGTGTATTGTGAAAATCTCTCTAAACGGCAGCAAAGAGTTGCCGCAAAAGTTAGAAATGATGAACGATGTAGGATAAAGGGAATGCGTTGGGAATTCTTTATCCGGAAACAGTTCGCTTTCATTTAAATGTTCTCTCCGTATGATAGCAACAGGTTGGTTCTTTTTCAGTAAAATTTATTCCATGAATACGCTTGTTATCGGCAGACGCATTTCATAGTTAAAATATTTATTTGGGCTTTCAATGACGATGAAATATGAATGAAAGGTAATATACAACCGTAATGAAGAAGGAGAAACAAACAGAATATTTCGTCAATTTCCGTGTATCCTATTAGTGTATTCCAACTTTCTAACCGTTATTGGCTAAGTAACGGAAATTGATCTAATCAAATCTTTTTGACTTAATGGAAACGATGGTAAGAATATACTCTTCTTAAAATATTTCATCACCAAAGAAATTTTATTAGAGAGTTAACTACAAGAGAAAATCAGTATTAAAATATCTTATTTTACTCACCGATAGAGATATTTACTACTTCATTCTAGATGTTAGATTATTTAAAATGATTCAAATTGATTTGATTTATAATAAATTTTGAGATATATTCTTTATCGAAAATTCTCACTGATTCTATCGACTTAGTTGAAAATTTTATATAGAAAATACAATATAAATTTTCTGCACCTAACGTTATGATATTCTCAAAGATCATACACACTCTGTACGTAGATTTTTGGTATGTTCATTCTAAAGCAGCAAATAACGGTGGTACCATACCAAAATATTTTTTTTTGTTAAAGAGGGTTCTCGTTATGAACGAATTAGATTCAAAGCAGAAAAATTTTCCTGGATTCAATGTTTATAAATGTTGAGGTCTAAAATTCCTTACTTCCTTAATGATCTACATGTCTTTGGATTTTAAGAATATTTTGAAGTAAATTAGAGTTTATCGGACGTTTTAATCGAATGTGACCGTGAATTAGTAAAATAAATCCCTATTTCTATGTTTTATTTTCGATTTCATATTCTCATTAAAGTTTTTTAATACTAGACATAGACTAAATAGACTACTCTGAAAACAATTTAAATTAAAAAATAAATAAAAAATAAATTATGCTGCATCAATCAATACGACGATATGAATAGTTAGAAAAAAATATCTAAACGAAATACTTTTATCGCCGGTATGGTCTTGAATAGCCTAGACTAATTTCTTAGGAATGGTTTTTGATTTATAAACCGGAGTAATGATCGCTCAGCTCAGCTCAGTCTTTCCCATAAAAAAGCCAAGAGAGGGCCCTTTACTCCGTAATAAAATTGAAGCGTTCGTTTTATTTTCTCATACACAAGCCCACTTGTTGCCTCATTGCTCGTCCCTTAGCTACTCTATGTTTGCCAAGCTAAATTAACGCCACACGTTCATTCTTCCTTTTCACGGAGTATTCTGCGTAGATTCATCAAATTAGTTTGCTCTAAAAGGGACGCAATCGTGAGTAAAGGCTCTCTGTCTGGGTGATGGATGGCCAGGTGGCGGATAAGCCTCGACACGTGTGATTCTGCCTATGCTCATAAGATCACGTACGCAGTCTGTGCGGGAGATCAGAGATGATTACTTCCAGACACATCTTTGTAAACAGTCGAGATTCGTGAAAAATCATTCCGAAGATTGATAAAGCAGGGCTGGAAATTGAAATTAAGAGTCAGAAGGAGTAATAACTGTAATGTAAAAATATATTCAAAAGATTCACGGAGACATTTTGATAACAAACATACTATAGCTAATAATAATATTTTTTATTATCTCAAAAATACAATATGCAAATAAATATTGACATATTACAATAAAATAAAAATTAGGCACCCCTGAAGTAAATTTTTGAAGGGATTGCCATCACTTTAATATAATCACGGGAGTGTTTTATGGAAAAATCAAAAAACATAAATTGAAAAATATAAAAAGAAACTAATAATAAAAAAATTATAGCATAAAATATTTTAGAAAATTCATAAATAATTTTACCTAATAACTCACATATATTCAACAGGGATCTTTACATGCATAAATATTAGTACACATACATACATTGCTTTGTTCAAAAATCAAAACAATTTCTAAAATGTACTGTATTTATTTCTATTATGGGAATTTTGTTTACCAGTAAGAGTATTAATTGTTCCCCTGAATCAAAATTGAGAAATTGTACGAAACAGGATTAGTCTTTGTATTATTCGAACTAATCTGCACTCGAATTATTTGTATAGAAACTAAAAACAAAAACTAGAGCGTATATAAGAAACCTTTGCCAGTTTAATGACTAATTTATCGGTTAACATTATTAAAACAAGCACTCTGCTGTGAAATCCATCTAATCTATATATTTAATCTAATGAAATATCTATGATAAGTTTGGTGTTTTCACAGAGGGAATGTTTCTCATGATTCGTTGTTTTCCCTTACTGATGAGGAAGCTAAGTTTATATGCCAACTAGAAAAAAGGGAATTCAATCTAGATTTTGGATGGTTTGAATGCAAAATACTAGCAATTTTAATCATAAAAATAAAACTAAAGCGCGATTGGTTATACTATACATTTGACATAACAATTCTCGTCATGAATTCATATAGATTTAACAGGAAAACCATAGGAAACATAAACGTAGAGCTAAAAACTTAACTAGAACAGAATTGTAATCACAATCTAATCTGAAGGTCGTATTTAAATCACTATCTGGATATTATAAGTCTCAGATTGAGCAATGAATAACATACATAGTTTCGGTTTTGGTAATTACTGAAGAAAAACAATTAGGAATTTTTAGTAAGCATACCGAAAACATTCCTCATTCCAATGGTAGCCTAAGTGCAATATTTCTCGATTTATTCAGTAATTGATCAGTGATCTTTGTTCCACTGCTTAATTAAGGGTGGAGACGAAAAATGTTTCGAAATAAATTGCACTTATGCATGCATTAATCAAAAGAATCTATTTCTTGAAGGTTAAATGCATCTGTAAAACGAATTATTATCATCGAATAGGAATGAGTAACGTAAGAAGGGAAGGAAACGAAGGAATGGTCCTAATCGAATCATGGTAAGTGGAAATCCCCTTGAATCATTCATGTACGAATCTCATGAATCGATTCTTTCGTTCGACAAGGGCACGAACCGATTTCGAGAAAAGGCCGAGTTAAATCGACGACGTTGAGAATCAAGGGCGAGAAAAAGAAAACAGAGATCCTGCGGTGTTCACAGCGAATCGGAGATACTGCGGAACGTATATGGAGAGAAACAAACTAGATCACAAGGATTTCTGATGAGCGAAAACGCTGTTATAATTGAATTCCAAGCGATGAAATTGAGACGCTCACCATTGAGAGTTGATGGAAAGCATCCTTTGTAGCGTGTACTTGAGATCGGAGAGCACAGAGGTTAAAAGAGAGCGGGAATAAAAACACTGTTTTTTCCCTCTTTTTGTTACGCATTTCAACCTTGGAATCTCACCTTCAGATCTTCTGTTTGTTTATATCGATTCGTGATGAAAGTGTGTGCAGACGATTCCTCGCAAAAAGTAGCTCGCAGGAAATTCCTCGAACAATTCGCTGCCGATACAATTCCTCGCTGGCGTAATTGCTCGGTGAAAGAATTTCTTACTGAGAATGCTGCTCACTTCACAGTATTTATCAAAATTATATCAGAAATTCTACGGAATTTCTTTACAGAGGGTGCATTCTATTGTTCGATGAGCGATTCCTAATAGGTACGGTAATGAAGGGTTTCGTTCACCACTCGCAACGGTTTTTTAGGAATTAACATTCTATTCATATTTTTAGAATGCATAGAATATTTTATTTCAGTTACATTAACGGTTTTTTTTTGAGATTCTATTTATATAATTTGTAGTGCTTTGTAGTTTTTCTAGTCAATGATGATGGATTATATTGGGATGAAATCCTACACATTCTTATCCGTACTGCAAGAATAGCGCCATTCCAGGTCCTCTATGCGGTATGCCTTGATTAAAATTTATATTCATAGTTAACATTAAAAGATTACAATTATAGTTGTAAACCGTCAAATAGACTAAATAAATCGGAATTTTTTGTGGTAGACGATTAATACCTGATGAAAAGTGAATGATAGGGTCTTGGATAGCCAAGGAGATAGCGCGTTCGTATTTGGTGAAAGCTGTCAAGGGTTTGATTCCCGGTGGGACATTACATGTTCTACCGGGAATAAACATGTAATGTCCCATCTGGAATAACCTCAGCTTTTGAAGCACTTTTTAATAATAATAATAATAATAATAACAATAATAATAATAATAATAATAATAATAATAATAATAATAATAAATCGTCTTTATTCGGGCGAGATTGAGACTGAAAAGTCTCTTCTTACATCTAACCTATAACAGTAATACCACTACTATGTGGCATTTGTAACAACACGGAAGGATCTATTCTTTTGTTGGGTTGGGTTGTGGAGAGTTTGTTTGGAGTATATTACCTATTAATAGGCAGGCGCTTATAATCCCCATGAATTCTATATGGAACTAAAGAACACTGATGGAATAATAATACAACACACACGCGGGTATAACGGCGGAGAACATACTTCGCTGCGAAATGGTTACTGTCCAAGACTCCATCAGAGCAGTTGCTCTCCACTTTGTTAAAGAGTTCATACTAATAAATCCCGATTGATTAAAGCTGTGGTTGATTCACGTTGAGTTGGATAGTTTGAGAGCGGGGTTTTCACGCTGGGTTTCTGCGAATTTCTGTAGCGAGGAAGGAAAGGGCAAGGAATTGTCCTAGAAGCTTTTTCTAAACAGCTCAGCCTTTCAGTCTCCCCTGCGGATATTCTGTTTGTTTATATGGGTTTGTGAGAGAGCTGAGATACGGGCTGGAGAGAGAGGTATAAAATGAGATGAGGAAGGGACTCAGCGTGCTATTAGGAGCGGAAAAGCCCTCTGATAATTGGAGGCGGAAGAACGGCGCGCTTGAGATTTTATGAGGGAAATACAGATATCGAAAAGAAACGCGGAGAAAATGGAGAGAGTTGCGCAGGCAATTTATAGAGATGGGAGATGAATAACGATAAACTTATCTGAAGCTGTCGAAAATGGGAGTGCCTAAAAATAAGACTGCTTATACATCCTGAGTTAACGTGTATCGTACCTGTTGGGTATTTGAGTGATGAGGCAATCAATCCCTTAAATGCGTAGCAGAGAAAGTTTTCTTCACTTTCATCATTAAGTGTTTGGGATTTCATTAAGACGTTTCTAAAATAATCGCATATGAATGATAATTCGAAAATGTGATTTGTATTGTGAAGGTTCGAATATCAGTAATGTGCTGTTTGCAGATTTCGTTCTCAAAGGTGCGTTTTCTTTTAATCTGAAAGGGACAACTTTAGAGAATGCGAGTTCAGAAAATACATTCAAAATAAGCTTTTAGGTGTGCATAGTAAACGTGGAGAAGAAGGGAGAGGTTGCGGGAAAGTAATGAGAATTATTTGATAACTTTTCGGCGACCCGAAAGTTATTCGGGTATTAAATTAATAGCTAAGTGAAGTGAAATAATTTTTCATTGGTTCTTTTTGTTCTAAAATTCAACCCATATTTCATTTCGTCTAACTTTTTATAGAATGTTTAGAACTTGTGGTAGAAATATATTTTCCTTACTATTTTTAATTTTTACGACGAAGAATCTCCAATGCTACGTACCGAAAGATTAAAAACTACCCCTTCAGTCAGCTGAAAGAAAATACTGCCAGTCCATTCCGGAGCTAAGAAATGATCTAAGAGGTAAAGGTTCTCCAAGCGCCGAAATAGCGGCGACCGTCTAAGGGCGATTACCGGGAAACGGATAATCGTTTTAGCGGTCCCGCAATGGGTAACTGCCTCTCACCCTTACTTTCTAACTTATTCATGACTTATTTTGAAAAACAGTGCAGAGAGAAATTCGACTATTTCCCTAAAACATGGTTCAGATATGTCGATGACATTTTCGCTATCTTTGACACTTCTAAATGCAACACCACTGATTTCTTAGAAAAACTTAATGAACAATTCGAATCCATCAAATTCACCGCCGAAGAGGAAACAAATGGTACACTCCCCTTCTTGGATTTAAAAATAACTAGATCACAAAACAAGCTCAAATTTAACATATATAGGAAACCCACTCACACGGAAATGTACATACCATCTGATTCAAATCACCACATTTCACACAAATTAGCCCCATTCCATTCCATGATCAACAGACTCTTAAAAATTCCACTTTCACAAAAAGACTTGAGGAAAGAATTAAACCACATCAGAAATATCGCAAAACAAAACGGATACGACCAAAACATGGTTAACAACATTCTCAGAAAACACAAACATAAACTCAAAATAAAACAGAACACGACTCTTACTTCATCTCAGGACAAAAAACACAAATTCATAAAACTCCCCTACGCCCCGGGAACTAGCAACAAATTAAAAAACATTTTCTCCAAATTCAATTTTACTCCGGTGTTTGTGAATAATAACAAACTCTCCAACCTTCTTCATAACCCCAAGGACACTACGACACCAACACAAAAATCGGGCATTTATGAAATCTCATGCCAAGATTGTGATAAAATATACATAGGACAATCGAAACGAAAAATAGAGAACAGATTCAAAGAACACTTAGCTCATTTTAGACACAACCAAATTAATAAATCAAGCGTAGCGCAACACATACAAGAACACAATCACAGGATTAATTTAGACAATTTAAAATTAAAGAAATCAATACAGAATAACTCAAAACTCGATGCTTATGAAAGCATTTTCATATATCAAAAGAAAGGGAAACTCATGAATGCCGACGATGGGCCTATCCCTACCTCTTCATTGTACTCTCTCTTAAATACCGCTTCTTAAAAGACCCTAATTCCGGAATTTCCGTTCCCCACCTCCTCCCCGTACGTCACAAGGAAAAAACCCCACCCCATCGCTCTTGGCCACACGCAGTTCACACGAACGTCACAAACCCAGAGAAAAACCCCACCCCCCCAAAAAAACCCCCTCCCACGACAAACAGTTACAAATACCTCACACCACACTCTTTCTGCCCATTCAGCATTGGACCCCCTATGAAGATGGAAGCATTGTTTCCGAAATGTACATCGGGATTCTGAAGAACTGGGACCGCTAAAACGATTATCCGTTTCCCGGTAATCGCCCTTAGACGGTCGCCGCTATTTCGGCGCTTGGAGAACCTTTATCTCTTAGTTCATTGACCGCCGAGTTCCTTTTTTCTCCTTCTAAGAAATGATGTTTCACAACTATGTGAATGCAGAGAGAAATCGCAAGGTTTTACTTGCAATGTGCCAAATTAGATTCAAATGCATTAAGAGGTGTCGCATTTTAGAAATTTTACTATTACGTTCACATGATGGCCAATCTAGGAGCAGAATTAATGGAACTGATTAACAACTTTATCTTATACAAGGAGCATTAACTTATAAAGTCAAATTTCGTGAGAGAGTATCATATTTTCCGTGGTTTCTATCGAAATTGAGGTGAAATTAGAAGCACGCAAAATCCTCGAAGAAGATGGTATGAAAGATTGAGAGAATTACTAACGGAGAAAAAGAAACTTCCTGGTAAAAACTAGATAATTGCCAGCAAAGTCGTACGAAATATATATTTGCTTGAAGAAGGAAGCAAACGAGATGATACACTGGTGAGTAATGTGGAGCATCGTAAAGCTATTGCTGTAATTGTGTCGGGCCCACGCCTATCAAAATAAAGAGCAAAGTTCATACGAGTGCCACCAGGAAGTTTCTCTTACGGCGCAAAATGTTGGGAAAGAGCGAAAACACGGGGAAGACGTTGTCATGTATCCGAGATGCTTATGCTGAGATGGATCACAGGCATAAATAAGCGGGATAAAATTAGTTGTGTATTTACGCGAGATAATCTAAAACTGGCTCGCATAAGGTAAAGATCGTGGTCGATACCAACAGCATTAGGAACATATGAGCGGATGAGATCTTCACCTCACTAATCAATCAATGTGAAAATTGTGCTTAGGGTGATGAATACACGTTTATTATGAAGCTTTTTGCTGTGCTTTGAATGCATGACGATGGATAAGGTTGGCTTCAACTCACTTAAATCACTTAGGCCAGAAGAAGCTAACAGCAATGTCGTCTATCGTGAAGACATTTCGCGGGAACTATCGACGTCGTCATAAATTTATAAATCATTCAATACTGAGATAATGAAACAACATCAATATTGAGGTATTTAAGATGAAATAAGCAAAAATTCAGGAATAAAGATGCTAACAATCGGTCTTTTTTACCCATCTTAATCCTCAAATCCTCTTCAACAGGTCCTCAAAAAATTATCTATTGAATTTTTTATTGCTAACTTCGTGACAGAATTTTGTAAATTTATGGAGTGAGAGGAAACAGTGATTTTCACGTTCAACTCCGAGCAATAAACGGCAGCTAAAGAAAAACAAGATTTATAACTGGAAGTCAAACCAGAATCCATAAGCTGATATACACGTGTTGGTACTTGTATAAAAACGGAATTTTCACATATAACGACTTTCTGGAATAAGAATTCCATTGAAAACGTCGAGCTTAAGTCCTGCAAATCCTATTCTATATACCGGAAAATAAAAAGTTAAAGCTTCAGCTTCTCTACGCCTCCAAAGAACTCCGAATGGATGGGGTCACCGGGAATTATCGAAGAATAGGGATTGGGAGCGCCTCTCAGTCGATAGCGGTCACAAGTGGTGACTATGGAAGCTTCCCTCGGAGGTCTGTTTGCTGATTGGAGGACACAACAAAAAGCAGCTGCGTCACCGCAAAACCACGCGTCGGGATATACCTTGTTCACAGACTATGTCGTTAGCTAACTGACGTCATTACCGATCAATCATACCTTTAGCTTACTCCAGAGCACATTATAAAAATATTCTCATACCTAAACATCCAGCATTCAAGAGAATTAGAGTAAGAGTTTAATCGATGTCTGTTCAACAATTGGAAAATATCAAGTATGAACCGTCTTTTACACTAATGCATACGAACAGATCTTAATAATTAATTCTTATATTAAGTCTTATCATTTTAAAATAATTCAAATCTCAATGAACAAAATCGTAAGCAGCGACTGAAACAAAACATATTAGACTGTCAAACGCAATGAGGTTAAAGGATAGTCTAAGGAAATAGAGCAGAATTTTATGAGCTAATTAAGTGCCCTAAATTTCTTTCTCAAAGCCGCGCAAAGGCACATCTTTAAATTGAAAAGTTTTAGATTGAAAAACAAGGACTTCCTATTTCAAACGCAGGATTATGAAGGAAATATCCGTATAGTACCATATTAAATATCAAATATTATATGAGATAATATTTTCAGATTGTATTTTATCGAAACATATTTTTCTTCTTGTAGACTTAATTACCTTCTTAATTAAATTATTACGTCGAATACCTTTGCGCAAAGTCTGGGACAGAGTTTGTACGCCCCTGAAAAGTCTTTTTAATCTTCCTCCATGTTTTTAAGGAAAGGTAAAGATGGGACAAAACACTCTCCGAGCATAAGTTAAATTGAGCTGTCACATATGAAAAGGCAGGCGTACACAAGCTACTATGAAACGTAGTAAAGGCTTAAGCTAAAACGGACTGCGGATACTTCTGAGGTCTTACTTAAGACAACGTGGTTCTGTGTCGACGTATTTTCTAGGGGCTAAGTGATCACTCGAGGGATGAGTTTAATCTAAGTGAAGAAACAGTGAAGTGTGGAGCTTTTTAGATCGGCAGTGGTTGAGAAAGAGCGGTTTGGAGAGAAGCAATTGGCAAAAGAAAGAGGAGAAGAGCTCCCGCTATGCATATGACGTAATGCCAGCAAAAGCAGTTG
The DNA here is from genome assembly GCA_036926295.1 of Pachydiplax longipennis. Classification (NCBI taxonomy): domain Eukaryota; kingdom Metazoa; phylum Arthropoda; class Insecta; order Odonata; family Libellulidae; genus Pachydiplax; species Pachydiplax longipennis. The sequence continues at coordinate 7,422,446 of JAVFKF010000015.1, read as the reverse complement.
ATTAACGATGACGGCAAGAGACGAACTTGAGATAGGAATTTACAAGAAAATGTTTTGAGAGAAGTTTAATTAAGTGGCTTTTCAAGAAGATCGAAGGGTTGAACGACGATGAAAAAGTAAGTTGCATTTCTTCAAGAAAATATCAAGGCGAAGAGAAGTGAATACATCCCTAATGATGCACCATCGTGATAAAAGAACTTGAATGGATGCTATTTTTATAGCGGCAAATAAGAGATTTCAAATGGGAATTTAGGAAATTTTTCTGCCATACATGACTGTTGACAGTATTTGCAATGGAAACTGCCTTCAAGTAGCAATTACTCTCCGTGAACAAATTTTTACTATCGTACCTCATGACATATTTTATCTTAGAACAGACATTGCATATTCATAAAGTCACATTTTCCTCGAAATTAACAATGAACATTTGTTGAACATGAACAATGATTGAGTGCATTCTTTCTTCGTGTTTTATGTGACAGATTATTAAAAATTTAACAGAATCAATGTCAAATTCATTTCGTTCTTTTAATTTTTAATGAAGAAATTTTAGATAGACTGATGGTAATAGTATATATATTATAGAATAATAATTTTCTGCACCTTAAACAAAATTAACAGTTTGGATAATAATTCGCTCTCGACACGTACTCAACTTCTCGCATCGTAGGTTTTTCTCTGCAAACCTTCAGTTGAGGAGTCTTTTTCCCACAATCTAAATATATAATAGTGTCTAGATCTAGTTTGAAACTATATGTACGCTTTTTATTCATTTGTTTTTTATTTATTTTACCAATTTTATTTTGATCTACCAGTTTTGTGCTTTTTATTTCAGTCATTTGTCTGATTTGCATCGATTTTTTTCATAATGTTAGTCAACTGTAGCCAATAGTTTTGCATAAACTGTGTAGGTTTTCAAGTAATATCTGTAAATATAAGGTGGAGATTATTTGGGCCTAATCTCACGAAAGGGTTTGATTATGTAATAATTATAATACTTAGACAAAAAAGTAATATCTCTGAGATATCGACCTTAGCTTATTATATCAATCCATGTACTTCAGATGTTTTAACATGGGGGGATTTAGTCGAAGAGAATGAGTGAACATACAAAGGGGAACTAAAGATGGTTAAGAGGAAATACTTACAAAACAGGTATATGGATTAAGCCGAGGATAAAGAGATAGAACATATTAGATAGAAGAAGGATGAAAAGAAAGACAAGACGTTCATAAAAGACGGAATGATAGATCGAAAAGTTTACTACAAGATGCCCTCTTAAGGAAAAAAGATAGCTTGGGGGAAATGGAGGGATTACTTTTGTATCCGCTTAGATAGAACTGGAAGCGGGAAAATAAAATCGCAAAGAGATTGGCGAGTTCGGACGGCTAGAGTCTTCGAAAAAGAATAAATATACGCTAGCTGCGTCTCCTTACGAAATATTCTAGGAAGTTTTTTCATTGTTCCTGCAGTAAACTTGAAGAAAAAACCAACGTGAGCTTCTGCAAAGGTTTGTTTCGTTGCGTAAGGCTAAAACTTCGTACCGCAACAGTTTCGAGGCTGAAATGAAATCACCAAATGACGTCAATAGTGAAGCACTAAAATTCGCCAGAAAGAGATGATGTAATAATAAAGGATGGAAATGAGATTTCATCTCTAAAAAGACTCAAATAGAACAAAAGACCTCAGGCAAATTAGTCAACAGCTTTAATTCAATTCGCTATTCGGAGAAAATTTATTTACTAGACTACTAAAGAAAAAAGATGGGTTCTTACAAACTAAAAATATCATTGAGATATACCTTTCTCACTAAAAGATATCTAATCGATCGTACTTTCGGTGACAGTCTAATGTATACATTTCGACTGCTTATGCCAAATATGTTGCAGTTGTAAAAGAAACAATACAAATGGATAAAATTCTTGCATTTGGTTGCTATAAATATAATTATAGGCTCTTTAACTTCACCGAAAATTTTTATATGTTTTAAAAAAGATATAACTGAGATTTAACTCATACAGAATTCGATAAGAACAACTTTTATCCTAATAATAGTTCTTAGGCGCGACTTTAAGTCGTAGGTATCAAATAAAGCACCTGGTCTTGAAGACATACTAGCCCAGATATTCAAGGAAGTAGCGCCAAGCGTAGCTCCTATTCTTAAAGCATTTGAAAAGTCTACAAGCAAAGGTAATTGAGAGATAGAAACGTTTCATATCTAACCTCGATACTTAAAAGCTCGCAAAGGAGGATCCATCATATTAAAGGTCTATCTCTTTAGCATCATTGAGGAGTAACATAATGGAAAATATAATTTCTATTTATTCGTGGGTTTTCTTGAAACATCTAAATTCATGATCAGGAATGAACATGATTTTTGTAAATCTCTAGTAAATTATTTAAATCAACGACCTTAGTAATCACACTGACGGTAAAGTTAGGATGTTTGCGGAAGAAATGGTAATTGACACGAAAATAGAGACATTTGATAATCCTGTCGAATGATTTAGTTTGCATTAAGGAAAGGATTAGCTACAGTGTGATGGCTAGCAATGGGAGCAAGCAGATAGATTTTCAGTTGTTTACTTCTTCGTAAGATAATCTATCGCCAATGATTACTCGTATATTCCGAGGAAGAATTATTAGCTCGGTGTTTGGCGAAATCGATGAAATATTTACGAGTAATCCTCACGAATCACTTAACATGAGATACCCACCTCCATAATGTCTGTGAACGAGCACTTTGGCCTCAAGTGATGGCCTCGATGAAATATTTACGAGTAATCCTCACGAATCACTTAACATGAGATACCCACCTCCATAATGTCTGTGAACGAGCACTTTGGCCTCAAGTGTCAAAAGTCACGTCCGATTTAAAAAGAGTAAGAAAGTTAGATAAGGATCTGACATAATCTAATAGATCTGATAGAACTAATTTAAGAATAACTAAGTACAACATTATAACAACGTTTAACGACACTTGTGCACATTTATATGAATACGAACATCTAAATTTCTATCATGTATGAGCCATTTCCGGGTTCAGGTGCGTTGCAGTCCTGAAGCACCTAATGAAATGTCATTGAAAAAATCACACTAGTCGAATTGTTTAATTCTTTCCCTTTTGACTCAACGTTCCACATTTTTAGCTTAAATAATTTTTCCTCGAGAGTATATTGTTACAAATTCGTTGACTTAATTGTTCACTCTTTTTCTTTCAACTCCATTACAACCAGCCATCTAATTAATCTTTCAGTTTAACTGTTTTCCCACATGACTATCTTTTTTGGATAATGGAGCTAAAAGCACTCATTTCCGGTATTTATAATATGTGAAATACCGATTTTATTTCCTGTTCGAGTTAATGATTTTAGTATCTCTAGTCCATTCAGAATAATGCTTATGCTGAATTGCTGAACTTATGAATAATGAATCTTTCACTTATTTCATCCGGGGAATCGTATAAAAAATTTTGGGGATATATATAGTAATGGAATAAGAGGAAAGAACATCAATTAGATCAAAACTTGTAAAAATAGATATATCGAATTAATACTTTTTGATATCTTAAAAACTAATTCATTAGTGCTACCAAGCTTTCGCAGTTAAGCCAAATTCAGCATGATAATGGACGAAGAGTTTATTAAAATTATGAAATAAATGTATAAAGACCATCTATTGCTGCTACGCCAGCTTTCCAAAGCTCTTTGAAGCCGACTCGGAAACATGCTTCCTAGCTTTTAGAGTAACTAACTATTAATATTAATTCGCTTATATTTACAGCCATCACCATTACCTTTGGTTGCTGTTGTGTTTAATATCGACACCCCCGGGTCTAAGACGATTCGCTGCGGTAGTTTTTCCGCAAGTAATACCGTATATTATACATGACATACATATAAAAGGAACGGATTCATTAATTTATTAAACATAGTTTCCTTATATTGAAGGGATTCCCCAGCTGACCCCCCAGCCAAATACAGCTAATTCCGAGCTCGTAAATAGAGGTGACTGGCATAACTTACTACGTTCTATAAGACAATAACAAAGATATTTAATTATGGTGTGTGCCATTGTGATTATGACGTATGCTCACGTATACCCTTCGATGACATTTGCTAATCAAAATTTGCTACAAAAACTTCTCTGTGAACATGTTCCTGTGAATTTTTACTGACCACTGAACATTAATTGTGACTCTCTTTCTGTTACCGATCACCAAAAGAATAGTCCTTCCTATTTTGAAAAAAAATAGTCCGCTTTCACGGCATCATCAAGTAATAATCTTAATCTTCTAAACCGAAGAAAAATATCCCAAATATTCCACAAATAATATCCTAATTCTTGAAAAATCTTTGCGGCGAAAAGGCCTCGCGGCGAAACGGCGGCGGCAAATCGTCCCATACACTTTTGGCTCTCGCTTTTCCTATTTTTCGCGAAATACATAAGCTAGGCCCTGCTTCTGTCGCGCCATCTGCTGCTCCAAGTTGGAGAATAAAGGCTGCGGTTTAATGGGGTCTCGGTGGTAACGAAGGCGGAGAATTGCGGGTGACACTCCTTTGCTTTTCTCATTTCGGGAAAAGGAATTAAACGGAGGGTTGAAGGGACTTTGGGAGACGCAGACGTGCGGAGAAAAAAAAAAAAGAGAGGGAAAGAATTGATTTTGAGAAAATGGAAAAATTGGTAGAATTCGCTGGAAGATCGGTGTCTAAGGGAGGGAACTAGCGACCGAAATTGAGGATAAGAGAGGAAAAGATAACTTATTTGGGAGAGGAAATTGACAAAATAAAAATTGCTCTTTTTTTGAATTTTGGAAGAAAAACCATAATCCGCCGGCAAACAATTTTAGGCCTTTTCTGATAAACCAAGCCGCAGAATGGAAATTTTGAAAGCTTTTGTTCCCTTGGCTCTGATTTTGGGAGGTAGTAGCGGGGAGTAATCTTCTTAGAAATTTGAAAGGTTGGAGTGTTTTTAGGGCTATCCAAAAATGGATCCGTGGAATAAGATCTATCGCTAAAACTAAAGTTTCTTTGACTACATTGAAAACGTCAAAGAATATTATTTGCATTTTGTGTTCCTTGCACATAGATATAAAAATTCATAATTAGAGAATATCCAATATTTTTAATGTTGGTAGAATTTTCAGGAAACTTCCTATCGAGTTATGCATTCAGCGGCCTTGCAGAATTGAACGAGTGAGTTATTTAACTATTTTTTCAGACTGCCTTGAAGTAAAAACACAGTAGACAATTTAAAGTAAACTTGAATAGTTGCATTTCAAGAAGATTCCCCTAGGCACCATCATTCATCCTGAGCTTGGAGTTCTGCACGAGATACATATTTTCAATGGATTACCAATAACCTTGTTTGGTACTGTAGACACACAAGAGCATATATTACGGCTGATTTTGGAGTTATATTCTTTCCTTTCCAGAGGCAAGAAGATCATTCTCTCTCATACCCATTTCCTGGTTTGGCTTTGGCTTAGAAATTGATTGAATGGATGGAGAAAGATTGAATGGAAGAAAAGATAGAATGTATAGAATGTGATGGAATAGTACAAAGGAGGAACCTGCGGCACTCAGACCACATGCGGTCTTCTTGGAGGTTCATTTCCATGTCTTCGTTTCCTGAAAAAATGGCGAGATCTTAAATGATTTCTTTTCACAGTCTCGTTTATCATAGCAAGTGATACTAAATGAAAGGATATCATACCTTGTACTAACTAGCGATTAAAATCTTTCTCCTTCATTAATTTTAATTCTTAACAGGTTGAATATGAGCAATACGCAACTCGAGTGATGGCTTCATAATAGGCTTAATGGTTTCTTATGGAGCTATTTACGGCCCTCCAATGAAAATTTATTCCCCACCTTTGATTCAGAGAATAAATATAAGCATATATTAAGCATATATCTTAAATACCCTTCCTAGTTTTATTTGGTTTGAAACTTCTGAAAGGTTTAAAGATAGATCAAAGTATTTACTGATGTGAAAGAAGCCGAATAAATTCATAAAAATTCACCAAATTCACTCCGATACAAAATGTCTAAAATATAATTGTTTGCATATATTTGTATATAAGTAATGCATATGCATATGCTTTCTCTCTCCGTGTATAATCATAACTCATGAGTGAGGTGGTCAATTTGGTGAAACAGGCAAAAGGAAGTGATTTCTAATCCACAAACACCTATTTGGTAAGTACTAATTCAACGGAGATGAAAGAAATTTTATTAAAATTGCTGTCAGTGAGAATACTCTGAAACTGATTGTAACGAAGCTTTTGTCTAAGGCAATGAAAGCATAAAAATGCAATGCCATTCGCAGGTGTGAACAATATTTGGTTAATCATATACTACTATAGCAATTGCGAATTGTTAAGGACTTTTCTAATAATTTAAAAACTGAATAAAATAAGTATAGTATTAATTCACTGACAGTAAGGATGGATGAAAATAACGACAGTTCATAATCTAAATTCTATCCATCTTTAATGCAGCTGCCGTGATCAGAATATACTGATATATGATACCAGTATTTTAAGTGATACTAAGTATTTATTATAACTTCAAAAAGTTTGAAAATCGCAAATCTAACGATTGAATGATTTCTGCGATATCATTCCACCTTTCTGTGATCATAATTTCTGTAGTATAGATTTATAAAGCTTAAAAATAATATTATATACATTTCTAAAATGTAGATATCTAGAAGTGGGTAATGAAAGAATAAATGATATTTTCCACATAAATTTGTGTACGACTACCATTTATTCTTACCATTAGTGAAGTACCATTTATTCTTTCATTTCCTATGATAGATTTCCACCACATTTCACCGGACTCTGTGAATTTTATTATAGATACCTAGAGTTAGCAGAAGCTATTTCTCTCCAGGCAAAAGTTGGTAAAATAATGTTTTGAAGAATATATTAATTAGTCCTCCGCAGGCGCTGACGTACGAACGATTCCACATTTTCGTCAAAAAGCAAATGATAAACGTCCTCCCTAGAGTTTAAGTATACAAACCGAAAACTCGCGAACAGATTTTAATGTAATTACTCCTAACGATTCAACTTTTCATTTCTAAGTTTATACTCGGGAAAGTTAACGAAGGAGGGACATGGGCTTCCTAAGTCTGACGAAACTCAATTATCGGCCTTTCAATTCCGCTGACGTAGTGTGGTGATTACGTCGGACCGCCACTCCGTAGAGTGGAGGGAAGCAAAATGTTCTCCCATTCCACTTCCCCTAAGAATCGGGAGGATTCCTTCATGAGAATGCCTCGAAACGGATCCCGATTGCTTCTGGGACATCGCAACATTGCTCACTAAAGATTGAAACTCTGGGAATTGATAAACTTTTTATTGGAGGGGCATAATCGACTGAGATAATCGGTTCGGGGGCTTCAAAAGTTTCCAAACCTATTAAAGGGTCCGCCATCCGAATTTAATCGAAACTTATTCCAATATTCCTCCCGATCCCTCGATGATTAGATTTATTGAGTGACCTTAAGATTAATACGAATGCTATCCGTCTTAATGAAACAAATCAGGGATTCGAGCCTACGCACTTTTCCAGTCGTCCCTTGAAATATATTCCGAAGTTTTGGAAAATAATGATGGAAGATGATTTTTCGAAGAGGATTTGCAATATTAATAATGTAACAAAAGATGGTATATAATTTTTCAGTTGACAGGGGCTGGTTAAATCCTGACCATATAAAGGTATACAAAGTTCTGTAAAATGTAAAAATGTATTAGGGTATTAAAAGCATAGCAGTTGTATAAAAGTATATGTATCACTTAAGTACGGGATGGTGTAAGCAAATACCGAGTGATGATGTTGAAATAGCAACTAAATTCACGAAATAAGTAATGGTAACGGTTTACAGCAATAAAGATAGAAATATTATAAATAAAGAAAACTAAACATGTGATATATTTTGTTTTAATTTCAGAACCTGAGTAAGGTGAGAGGAAATATTGAGTACATTTTACCCAATATGAGCGAAATTTCTTGCGAATTCCATATTTTTTGTGAAATAATTTCTTTAGTAATTAAAGAGTAATTCTATAAATAAATTAATGTTAGAAATAATTCGATGCATAATAGATGACTGTTAAATTAAAGTACCCCTTTGTTTCGTCGCGGCAAATGAAGTTTTGCTTACATAAAATATGTTACGTTCTTAATTCATCCTTCAAAATCAAGGTCAGCTATTCTATAAAGCTTCCCTTCCAGCACTATTTGTTTTCGGCTGGCTTCACCGGAGAGGCTAATAGTTTATGAAATAAAAAAGCAAGAATAGATGCCAAGTTTAGAAAGGAAGCATTCTTCCCTCTCCCGTGGCGTTCGAGGCCAGGTTCGAGAATAAACGGAGAAGAGCTATTTTTAACCTGTACACAATTTCTTCCTCATGGTTCCTTCGGAACTTCTACACACCGTAGTAACTTCAATTAGCGGCTGACTGTTTTGCACCTGCGCTCTTCTCCTTCGTAGGAAACGTTTACGCATGCTTAGAATTGGGGGCTCTTGTAGTTCAGTCACCAGAGTGATATCTTAAACAGCAGAAACTCATTGAACCCCTTCCTTTAAGAGTAATATTTTAGAAGTGCTTTGATTGCCTCAACAGTGTATTAACTTAATTAACGTTAAATTTATTGACGACTTACGGTCACGTCCTAGTAGACCTCCACAAGTCAAGCTGGATTTCGATTGATGGGAGGATTGGTCTCGGTATCTATTAGCGCTTGTCGTCCCCGAATCCCGGAGGTAAAACTAATGTTTGTTTGGCATATGTTGAGATTGGGCTTATGAAGTTGCCTCGAGGATAGGAATTACAGGGAATTATTTAAATGAGTCAGGATTTCCATTCCGGTCATACATCCTGGACCTCTCCTTAGAGCTCTTCGCACTTAATATATCCGTTTATTTCTTAGTCCACTTGACCTTTAATCATTGAACCAACATATTTATTCTTTTGTAATGATGCAGGAAGAGCACCCTTTAATGTTTTTCAGATACAGAAAATGTTACCTACATCCTTTTAAGCGGGAGTTCTATGAACGAAAGTCAATACGTTTTAGTGATTTTAATCACGCTTTTTTAAGGTATTAATAATAGTTAGGACACGAATGACGCTGTGATAGATATTATCTATTTTATTTTTCCTAAAGTTTATGCGTATTATTTCACGAGATTTCGGTTAAAGATAACATTTTTAGCATTAAAGATGTTTATCCTTCATCAAAATGATACATTTGTTTTTATTTGAGAGAGATTTTTACAAAATATTGACTTTATCTGCTTATGTATCAATTAGAAATCCGAAAATGAAAGATATTGTACTATTTTACGGGAACATTACACAAAATTTCAATCCCGAGAAATACCCGGCGTCCCGGAATTTACAATATTTAGATTCCAGAGTTCCGGGATTGTTAAAACTCTGAGATATAGCAAAAACCACTTTCTATATCTAGAGAGTTTTGAGATGTGGACGTAGAGAAAACTTCAGAAGATTGAGTGGACAAGATATAAATGAGGCAGAACGGAGAAATGGAGAAAGTGGAAAAAAGATAGGAACTGTATGAAGGAGGAAATGGATTGGATAAGGTCACCATCTGAGAAAAGAGTTTATGATAAAAGAGGGGATTTGAGGGACTTTAGTCCGGCAATGGCACAGAAAGAGGGCCTTCGGATAACCAAGTGGGTAGCGCATTCATCATTTCTGAAAGCGATTTCGGGTTTGATTTCTAGTGGGATCCGTGTGCGTGAAATAAACTCAGCTTTCGAAGCACTTTTGATACTTAAAAATAATAATACCGCTATGTACAGAAAAATTCCTGTGGTACGGAGGTTGGTAAGAAATAAAAGAATTATTGGGATATTTGGAGAAAAGCGTAAGTGTTTGCACAATGCCTTACTCGGTATAACATGTATGAATAAAACGAGTAGAAATAGAACATTTATGATGTTTGATTTTGAGTAAATGAGTATAAATCAGTCAAACATTCCAAAACATTGTAAATCTTTGAACCTATGAAATGAAATATATAAGAAAATCAATGAGTGCTGCGATAAAATATCTCTCTGTTTCTTTTACGCTGACGGACTGACAGAGTCACTACTATATATACAAAATTATATTGGCGTCCTCTTCTTGAAATACGCTCCTTCCTACCAGATTAAGGTCGGAGGGTGATCTCTTACTCCGAAACTACTCAAACTTCATTTAACGGTAACCAGTAGGCAAGTTTAAGGATATCAAGAATTGATCTTTAATTTCATGAAGGATAAATTACCTGGATAATCTCTCTGGCGGTGTAGGCAGAATCAGTTTGTAAATAATATAACGTAACCAATGAGCATAAACTATTAATAACTAAAGATTCGGCCCAGCATGTCTTAATTACAGCTTCTAACATTATGCTGAATGTATAAAAGAAAACGCGTTACAGAAGGTTCCGGATCTTGATCCTTAAAATAAAATTCTTTCATGATTGAAATCGGGGTCTCAGTTGGGGCCCAGTGAAGGTTGAAGAATTTAAACGCGGATCGACCTTTTCCCAAATATCTAATATCGGCTTATTTGAGGATTATGTCTGGAAGGAAGGTCTCCGATCAAGAGTAAATACAAGGTTGACCTCTTTGAAGGATAATAAAACACGAAGACTACGATATATCCGAGAATTGTGGAGAGTCGATATCGAAGAAGTTTTCCGGGAGGAGAGTGAGGGGGGCGTATCAATCAGAGAAATGGCAATACGTCCGTGGACACCAAGAGATAATCGTCAGTGGAGGAGGAATGGGACAGATGAGTCGGAAACATATTGTTCACGCCAATAAAACGGAAAGCTCAAGAAATTGGAACGTCGATGGATCATCCCGTCGAGTGTTTACTCCCAACAGACCGAAGCCAATAACTCGAGCTCTTATTTTGCAGACGAGCGGTTGTTACGGATGAGTTGAAGTTTTGCCTCTCTGTAGGGTGCATAGAGAGGATTCTGACGTAACGAATTTCCGATGGAAATCCATCATTTGTTTTGGACAACGTATGATCGATTCGTTCAGCGTACTAGATTCCGCACTTACACACGTGCACGTCGGTGTATGACTGACCGCTTACGGGAGAGGTAGCCATACGCCAAATGAAATTACAGAGCACACTTGGGGCACAGAAATCCGAAAAAGATAAACCTTTGCTCGAGTTGATATTTTTTCAGGAGATACATTTCTTTTCCGAGAACTTCTCCGGAAGTTGAAACACGAAGATTAATCAAATAATGTAATGATTAATGTTAGGTGTTTTTCGCGAAAAAAAACTTAAGCATAATTACGCATATCGCAAAATAATATCACTCATGCGTCATTTGTAATAATAGGAATTCCGATTTTTAAGGGACACTTTTTCCAAACAATGATTACTCTATAAGAGAACCGAGAATTCTTCAAACGCAGCGCTGTATGACGGCGACCGTCGGGCAATTCCTAAGAAATATGGCGGTTGGAGAGTTTTTGGTTCTCTTATTCATTAAGAGCCGAGTACATTTTCTTTTCTTTCAATAATTACTCTGTCAGACAGATTGGATTTGTACCGCTTACGTATTGTTTTAAAACGTCAATCATCTACTGCTGAAATATTCCCTAAATTCTTTTCGTTTTTTTATCCGATGTAGCTGTTCCAATCCAATACGGAGTAATTATCGCCATTCATTAATAAACATTACACTTTTAAAAATATAAAACAGCTATGAAATATTTTTCATATTGCTTCATATACAAATCGTTTGAAGTGTTGTTCATGATCCACTCATGAATAATTAGGAGTGTGTATTGCTTAAGTAAGGCTTGCGATACTATGTGATTTCAATTATAAATTAAGAGAATGTTCAAAAAGGAATCTATTGAATGGTGCTATGTGTAAATGAAACTTCACATTCGAAGTAAGATGAGATCGAGGTTGAGAACATAAATTTTTGTTTATGGTCAAGATAAAAAAATCTTTAAAAGTCTATATCAAGTCATCAAATGTCTATTATTTCATTCTCCCCTTAAACAGAAAAATGGCATCGTCCCTCAGAGGCAAAGGAGGCTTATAAGACATCGCATCAGAGTTGGTACGTGGTATGCGTAACATGCCCTTCCAGCGAGGGCGTTCCACTCCGAAGGGGCCAATTTATCCCATCGTCGAGATATTCATACTGAGAGAGATTCTACCCAGCGTTCTTCTGAGCCCTATCTACAAAATGAAAAAAGATGCCGAGGTATTTTCAGAGGGGAGCGAGAGTTCACGCCTTAAGGGCCAGCACTAACTGGGGACTATGGAGCTACACAGCAGTATTTTATAGAACCATCCGCAAAGGTCTGCATTGTATTTTGGATAAAATTTATATATATCTCAATACAAACACTCACTAAAAGCTTAAAACAGAACAATTTACCGTGTAGAAATAAGGAGTTGATATTTTAGATTTTGCCTCAAATATAACTAATAGAATTTATTATTATGTTACAATTTTTATGAAATACATCATAATTCGTGTTTAGAACTTTAAATTTGACCTTGTTACACCTTCAGCGTACGTTTCCTTCTCTTTCTCTACCCCTCTCATTCGCCCCAAAATTCTCCAGGTTTAAATGCCAAGAGTTCACACGTGTTCAGAGTGGAGATATCCACCACTAAAAACAACGAATATACCAAAAAAAGAGGTTTTGCTGTATATAAACGTTAAAGTGACTCTCTCTGAACGTTTCTGAGATATTTCTAATATTCTTCACGTTTTCAAAATAAATAAAAAAGTATTTGAGACTCCGAGGCCGCCATACGTAATGTATTTAAACATTTATCACATAGTGAAAAATTTATTAAAACAAAAGAATAGATGATGCATATACATGGAAAGAACCTTAAATGCCACATATTATATATAAGTTATATTAATAAGCTCTGATTTACTAGAGAACCACTCAAAGAAAACAATCTCCCAGGAATTATTTTCAACATTCCATCATTATCCCTGCTAGAGCATATAAATTGTCACGCCCATTTTTAAAGTCACAACCACTTTCTTTCAGTGTTTTCCTGCGGTGGATAAATTTTATTCTGCGATCAAAAGCATTTTTTCTTCATGAAACTATCCTTTCTTTCTTAGTTTCTCTCTATAGCTACTTTACTTTGGAAAAATCTCTTTATATTATTTTGTACTCTTACATAACATCTGAATCAATTTTAGCTTCACTTTATCAAATTCTGATATGGTTTAATGGAAAATGGGATTTACCATTCCCTATTAGGCTCAGTAAAAGCGTTTTCTATTGTTTCATAAATAAATAAACAATTCTTTGCCTTACGACTGACAAAATTTGAAGGGCAAGATATGTCACGAGGTGACACGAGATGCTATTCAAATGTTCAAAGAATTGAAATATAACTCAGAAACTTGATGTAATAAAACTTTCGCTGTCAGAAACATTGCAACACAACCTGACTCGGGATGGCCAGCGGTGTCATTGCATCACTTTGAATCACTCGCCTTTCTAAATCAATACGGCTCTTTCACAACTGTGAAACCGAGGATGCCCGATTTTAGAATATCAGATGCAGAAGAGCAATCTGCGACGAGTGCGCGTCGAAATTTGCATTTTTTCATTTGCACAAGCGAAAATGCGGCGAAAACGCACAGAATGTTCAAGATAGCTTTTGATTGAGCAGCACTAAGTCAAATGGTTTTTGAGTGGTTGAAAATTTTGAGATGAACGAGAATTTTTTGAGGAGAAACGAACTTTAAGGACGATTGTCATCTTCCAAGACTGAGGAAGTCAACGAAAAAATTCGTGCCAAATGACCGAACGGTTAATGAAAATTACTATTGAGGCGTTCTGAGTTAGTTATCTAAGGCCTTCAATGCGTAGAATTAAGGATTGAGTGCTGAAGGAAATCACCCTCTAACAAGTCGCCATTTGTGAATCAGTATTTTGCGAATAACAAAGTTTTCTCTAAATTTGCTCATTTGTGTGCGGCAAGAAAATAACTGCACGCACCTCGTTGAAGGAGCTGCGCCACTATTACTTAAGAATAGTTATAAGCTGCAATTTTTCCCATATTCTACGTTAAAATGGCGAAATGTGTCATATGATACGAGTTAAAAGTTTATAAATGTAAAATGAATGGTAAATTTTGTAAAGCCTAATGCTTTCAAACATTTCATTAAGTAGTGGGCACTTAACAAATTACTTCGGCGGCACTTAGAAAAGTATACCGCAGTCGCCCAGGTGCCCAAATTAGTGGAACTCTTACAGTTAATTATTCCGCACCTTGGTTTTGACACGATTATTGTGCTGCTCGTCTTTTACCTTTTCCCTTAAATGAATATTTAACTGATAGCGTTTTGACTGTAGAAGAAATGAAGTTTGAATCGCAGAATATCACTTCAAAACTCGTTCCGGGTCGTGAGAAACTGATTCTGCTAGTAGAATAATCACAATTGCTAATCAGGTTTATTTTGAGGGGACAACAAAGCTACAGAAGAATTTATTGTATTATCATTAAAAACTGGGGTTTTTGGATAACTCATAGAAAGGGTATTTCATTTTTAACTAAAATACTAGGTAGAAAGTTGTTTTAGGAAAAATAATTAGTATTTTATAGCTCTAATTGTTCAATGAAACCATTGGGAAATCCAGAAGTCATATAGAGGGATATTCTAATAAAGCACATGATTTACGAAGACTACTCCTACGGTCTTCATACATCCAATTTATTGATAATCAATATAAGCTGTAAATAAGCCGTATTTGAAGATGGAAAGGTATAGTTAGTATAAAAAATTGGCAGAATAACATGAACAGAGAATCAGCAGCTACTGGTGCTCTGGAGAATTTCAATGTTATACAAGTGCTCTTCGATCTGTCTATTTTGAAAAGCTTTCAGTAGGTTGGCGAGAGGCCAATTATATCAAAAGATTTCGCTAATTTACCGTACCAGATACCTATAGAAAACAGCGTTAAGTTTTACGTAAATGGTCGGGCATAGAATCTATAATTAAATATCCTCGGAGGTAATAAGCTTGTATTATGAAGTTAATTTCAAAACAGTAAATAAATAATTAGTAGTAATAATAATAAATAAATAGCCGAAAAGCAGCTAAATTAAATTTTTAAGATGATATTTCCATACATTAAAACCATTTATACTTTGTATATTCGGTAAAGAAATAACGGGAAAATTGAAGCTGAGGTTCCGTTTTGGGAAGTATTACA
The DNA here is from genome assembly GCA_036926295.1 of Pachydiplax longipennis. Lineage (NCBI taxonomy): Eukaryota > Metazoa > Arthropoda > Insecta > Odonata > Libellulidae > Pachydiplax > Pachydiplax longipennis. The sequence goes on along the minus strand of JAVFKF010000015.1, from coordinate 7,407,180 downwards.
GTCATTTTGAACTTGAGCAAAGCTAGATGGTAATTTACGCTAAAATTTTCTTGTTATTTCTCGAGATAGCTCTAAGTGAAAAAAAAACAAAACTAAAATTTAATTAAAAGTGATTAATATTAGATTGAGATGATGCCCGGCATGGTTCCTTCGATCTCCTAAAAAAATCGAAGAATTCACGATGAAAATATTTCATTTCCCTTCAAAATTTTCATTCTTTCAGCGCTCAAGTTTTTTATTCGGTGATAATTTCGGATGCTACGGATGCCAATAATTAAGAATGGAATTTGAAAGGATTACTTTTTATTTTTAAGATGGGAAGAATTTCATTAGTCATCAACCGTGATACATTCTACAGAATTAACATTGAATTATCCTTAAATAAAATGGATTCGTATATTTTTGGAAAACGTATAAGGGCAATAACATAATAAGCTTATTAGCTTCTTGTGTACTAGTGATTTATCATTGTTCAAACTCAAATGCTGTCGATTTTCGTGCATGAAATGTTTAATGAAGGATATATATGAATTACGGAACAAGTTTCATGCTTTACAGTATGAAGAGTGCAACGCCTTTCAAGAATTTTAGAGGCGAGTTTTGCAGCAAACTTAACATATAAAAATGGATTTGGGCTCCGGAATAGCCAAGTAGGTAGCGCGTTGAACTTTAGTAAAGACGTTCCCGGGTTCGATTCTCGGTGGGGTCTATGCATGCGAAATGATCTTAGCTGTCGAAGCACTTTTAACAATAATAATACGAATGGATTTGATTTACTTGCCTGCCGGTTGAAAATTTGCATCCCTTCTTTTTAATAGGACTAAAGAATTGCACTTTAAAATTGCACTTATCTTCGACGGTTTACGCCATGGAGAAGTATAACATTAAAAATATTCACATCCAAATAGACACTATGAGTAACACCCATAATATAACCAAGACAACCTTCTTCTACCAAAGCCGAAAGCCAACTGAGTTCAGATTTCCACTTAGAAAATACTTTGTAAGAAACCAACGGATATTTACTTCTAGAATAGCTTCAATCTTAAGTATATCCCCATTGCGTTTTGGTTCCCCACGCCCCATAATTTATCGTGGATACTCGATCACAGCCATGTGGTTTATAACACTCCGAAGCATTTAATTGTGTTATGACCGACGCGAGAACATTGATCGCTATCCAAACATATTCCGGTGAGAGCAAGCCTCATAAATATCTCTTGACTTTTGTAAACTGACCTCGCGTGCACCCTTTAAAATCTGTAAACATGGTTCAAGCAAGATGAAAGGGAGAGAAAGAATCCGGGAGCCGATAACTTAAGTTTGGAGAAGAGCCGAGGCGAGAAATATGTGTTTCCCGAAGCTAAATTCCCAAATCATTTAAGAGCCGTGTCTTCTTTTACCTTTTTTTCGGAAAAAGCTCGCGGAGTTCCTCAACTGGTGCTAACGGAATATTTTATGGGAGAATAATTCTGAGAAGTAAAAAGATATAAGACGCAAATATGCTGAGAAAATACCTGCCTGTAAATGAGCGAATCAAATATTGGTAAATTCCCACGATACCTCTTCCTCGAGATAGCTACTCTCCCTGTGGCACCTGATTTAGTTTCCCTCTGGCACCTGATTTATTAGGAACGCTAGCGGAAATGAAGGAATGTTTCTTGAGATATTGAATAATTTATCGGCTTAAATTATATCATTAGATTCTTGAGGTTAGTCTCTTGATTTTCATTAGTTCAATGGCTGCGTCGTTTTTAATGGTACCCAGAACAAAAGAACTTGCGCTAATTACCACTACCAACCTCATAAGTTCCTTACAAGGGTATGGCGATAGTAAATAAATAGAATTGATATTCTACTGAATGATTCCAAAATTTGTTATATTATTTAAGCATCCGGGTATATGTTATCTGTCAATCAAAAATATTTGTGAATAAATCACATTCAGAATAAACATGAGAATGTATTTCTGATCAGAATTTATAGGGTGTGCCTTATTGATAGGGGATAAGAGTATTTTATTCCATGGGATACGGAGGCCGAAAAGGTTGGGAACCCATAAGATGGATTATACAAAATATCGCCTTATATGCGGCTTAAAATGAAATTAAGCTTATAATTTTACCTCAATATTCAATGATATAATGATAATAAGATATAAGTACTAACCACTTTGCATGATTCTTTTCCAGTAAGATCATTAACCAATCATAGCAGAAAAGCTAAACTCGATGGTTTCGATAGTGACTAATGCTATATTATTTTTTCTTACATTTAAAATGAAAAGCGGGAAATTCTCGTACTAGCGAATTGTCTAAAGTATAAATTGTTTCTCATCAAGGTCAGTGATTTCCATTGAATGACTAAAAGTTTTATTTACATTACTACTGAAAGACTTTCATAAAGTACATATTTTTCGTGAAACATGAGAAATCTGTTCATTTTTCATTCATATTTATAGGATAGATGTAGGATTAAGCTGTCTCCTTACGAATATTATTAAATATGATCAAGCAGTAGAGTATGTACATACTTTTAACCACTATTTTTAAGTAACCGGGAGATGAGAAAAATTCAAATGACATTCATCGTATCTGTTTACTTATAACCGTTAGTTTGCGTAGCTCACTTTACCAAGGATGGAAAGCCGTGCATTATCCTTTCCTCTTTCAATCACCAGTCCTGTCTCGAGTGAGCAATACTGCATCGACGCTAAGTCTCAGCAATCTTTAAGCGAGGGAGTCATTCCAATCGCCCTCGAAGCATATATTAGCCTACGTCGAAACCCACCACTCCCGCGAGATCCACGTACGGCAAATCCACGAAGAAACGAGAGGTGCTTTTCCCTCCGATTTGGAAAAAAAGAGCAGCAGTCTCGAATTGATCCGCCTTTCGCTCTTCAATTTTTCCGTCGGTCCGTCGACTCCAGCCTTCCGTCGCACTCTCCTTCCTTTCCTTTGTCTTCCCTTCAATTCTTCTGCTCCATTCCCATACTTCTCCTCCGTCAATTTCCCCCCATTCCGTCCGATCTTCTTTCGCTCCTTACGCTTCACCCGCTAGAGTAAGCCATCCATTCCGCTTCCTCGGCCGGCCTATTCCACCTTTTAGAACGCGCTCTTTCACCGCAAGACATGATCTCGCTCGGAAACAGAAAAGATGTTCTCTCGCCTACAAAGTTCAATTCTCTCCCGATCGTAACAGCCCAAATTCGAACTTGAGCGTTTTTTATAAACGGGTGCCTCAAGCAGAACGTGTCGAAAATGAAGGCATCCGTGAGATTTAAAGGAGAAGATCCCGAAAATTTTTTCCCTCTTTCATTGCTAACTTTACGCCTGAATTAAATCTATAATTATATATAAGAAAATACGATACAATACTGAAAATGATATCTGGTATTCTGCATATTAACTTACGAATTTACAGGGTTGTATGGAGAATGAAAGAACTGACTCCTTCAGTAACGACAGGGATATAAATGAATGTGGATTGAAATATTGTCTATGTAAGCTGTGTGTACTGAGGGTTATATTTGTTTGGACAAATGGAACAAATGAATGAAATCAGAATTAAAAGATTATGTTTATGAGCGAGTGGGTAAAAAGAAAAAGAAAGACCTTACGAAACCTGTTCTTAACTGGTGGGCAGCATTAAAAAAAAGAAGGACGTAAGGAGCAAGTAAAATGAAAAGGAATACGTCGAAGGATACACTGATGTGATTCATTCGAAATAGAATTGCAAGAAGAGAATACACAGAAGAGTATTATATCAGGTAGTAATCAACTCCGAAAATAAGAATAATAATATGTCTTTACTAGGGAGAAAGTCTCTCCTTACATATAACCCTTCGTCATGCAACGTTTGCAAGAAAGAGATAACATAAAAAAGTGCACAGAAGTAAAGTAATTTGAGGGTTTAAAGACCTGAGTAAGAGCATAAAAATACTTCACGGCAGGAAATGATTCATGTGAAAAGGGTGTGAATAATCTGCGAGTGCAAAATGAGTATCTTTAAGATTACGTAGGTAATTATGGATTAAAATTTTCACTTTTCATTGATACTTGAGGATTATTGTAAATTGTGTAGCTCATGGGGTGAAACCAAACAATATCAATATTTAACATTTAATACGATAGCATATTGATACCTAAATATAAATTGAAAAACTTTAAATATTTGAGAGGAAATTATAATCTCCCTATTAAAAATTTCTATATTTAAAGATTTCATTGAAATCATTTCTCATAAACAGCATGATATTATAAGCGTAAAATGTTATATGCGACACAAATTTGTTCGCCTCCGTTGATATTTGAGGGAGACCTCATACATAAGCAAAATTTAAAATTCCATTTCATACTGGAACGGTTCATTTCCATTTTCGTCCTCTCAAAATCACAAGAGCACGCATTTAGCGTTCTCTTACGAAAGGCATCACCTCGCTGCGGTGATGATAAAATTTTCTCAGAAATGAATTACGAAATTAATTTTTAATAACTTACGAAAATGTCCTTTCTGCTTCAGTGGAAAATCCTGATTCTGCTGAGATTTGTCAGCATTAAACAAAAATTATACAGGAATATTTTGGACCCGTTTGAATAGTATATTGGTATGGGTGACTATAAAGAAAGCCGTCTGATTTCCCATTATACCAGTTTTTAGGCGTGAAAATATTCGCCTAGCTCTCAAAATTCTGTGTTTAAATATCTCTAGAAACCCGCAAACTTAGCTTGATGGCTAATTGGACCCGGATTGATGGATTTATAGCATCTCATCGAGAGACTAATAACGGAAGATGAGATACTCTCATTATGTCAAGGATCCAACACCGTTTGCTCTTATCTTTACGACATCTGATAACAGAAGATGATGAACAAAAGACATTTCTACCGTTTTTATGGAATTTTTTATGGCGCAGATACTGGGTAAATTATCGCTGAAACGATTTCTATCATAGAATGATTATTCATAACGTTCATATTTGTGACCTCATTTCATTCTCAATCACGTAGGTACGCCGAACTTTCTTGAGTCTTAATTTTATTCGAAACACGAAAATATGTTACCTGTTTACATTGATGTAGAGTTGGAATCTAAAATGTTGGTTTGCAGTTATCACTGTAGATAAACAACTCGATAATGTAAGGTTAAGTCCGGGTTTGTTTGAGTAATTACCGATTCCCATTTAGCTCAAATAGAAGAGATGAAATACGATTACGAGAGTACAAAATGAGATCATCCGCCAGCAATAAATGCGGCTATATTAAAAAAATTTAATTTTCGCCCGTTAAGCCGAAAAAGAAATGCCATTCAGTAACTCATCAATCTTCCACATTCTTCAAAATCCCGGGAAAGTTTTTTCCGATATTGAATTCATAGCGTCGCTTAATGGGGATGGTCGATCTGGGATATACAGCTGGCGGATCCGTTTTCGAAGAAAATGTGTATTCAAATTAGCTTTTTAAATACAGTCAGGGGACAAGTGAGGAATATTAAATTCCGTGCATTACAGAATCGTTGGAGATACAGAATCCGTTGAAATAATCTGCGAGATTTTGCCCTGCAGTTGCTTAAAAGTGTAATGATATTTAACTGCTCAACAATATTTATTAGTAGAAACAAATATTAAACTATAAATCCTCAGGATGCTTATCATCATCATCTTTCTAGGATTAGGCCCTAAGCCTATTTCGACTTCACGTTCACTATCACATATTTGATTTTCCGGCGCTTCCTTCTCCTGAATGTTTGACCCGATAGCTTTATTTTGGAATTCTCTCTCTTTGATCGTCATATTCAAGTGTTAATTAGACTCTGTAATTGTATTCGTATATCATAGCATCCAACAACATCCATAAATGGCAATCTACTTTGGAATCAAAATGTCAAAAGAGCAAATAAATTAATATATAAAATAAAGACCAAAGAAACAAATGAATTAGAAATATACAAACGGGGATTTAATTAACCTTCCTTGGATGGTTATTAATGATAGAAATTAATTAAAATTCGGTGTAAAAAAGGTTGAGGTTACATATGTGAAGTAAATATAGAGCCTATTTTAATCTGCAGCCAAGGGGTTCTGATCATGGCTCTTCTCTTATGGAAGCATTCTTTGATCTAGCTAATTTCATATGGTATTACAGTTATCGGAGAAATTTCATTTGCGTTATTATTTTATTTCATTTAATATTGCTACTCAGCATTCTCATGAGTAGATGACAGGAAACAATACTATTACTTGATAAAATTTATCCAAATTTATCTTCTTCCCTTAAGGATTTCTTCTTATTTTGCAATATACCGACTAGGTACTCTAATTGATTGACTGCGGATAACTTAAATTAGTTTCGCGAAAGATGTTTTTATAACCACAACATGCTTGAAAGAGGAATGATATGGAATATAGAATACATTTAAACACACTTTAGATAACTAGCAAATTCTTAGCGTGGAATGTTTTTCACGATTTAATATTCAGAATAATTTTAAGCAATGGTAGAGAAAGAGCAGTTTTTCTTCGTCAGATATAACAATTTTCGGTTCATTTACCTAAATATCTCATGAGGAAGAAACTTCTCGTCAACATGAGGTCTGTGGACCCATTACAGTTTGATTTTGCGTTTTAGATGAAATTGCCTCGAGGGAGATTCAAGTTGCTGGAACTTTTCTCCGCGCGGATGCAATATCCATCCCATACTCCAAATCAGAAGTAGTTTCATTACTAACCGAGATAAGAAAAGCAGCATTGTTTTGACCACGCGGGAGATATGCTGTGTAGACAGGAAGAGAGTGGAAAGCAATTGGATCATCGCTCACGGCCAGGTAATGAAAACTTGTCCATTACCAGAGCAAACAAAGCGCAGATGTTAGAATTACTCGGATTCGAGAGTCTCTGGGAGCAACCTACCTCAACCTTCTCCGCACGAACTGCCTCAGGGGTGGACTCACGTTTTACGGGAATAAATCGTGCGTCATCAACGCCCCTTTTGCAATAACGACTAATTGTGTCGTAAGGAGAGTTACAAGGGGAAAATGAAGTAATCGGTAAACAAAGGGCCAGATTAGAAATCGGAAGAATGGGTTAACGAAGTGGTAATGAGAAACACTCATCTTCGTGATTCTAACCTTTACGCAACCACATGAATTGCTCATAAGTTCCGTTTATCGCCATAAAGCTAATTGATGATGGAGCAAAATGTAAGTACAAAATACGTGGAAGCGAGCTGATTGCGTTCCAGTAAATTGAAAATGGAACGTATGTCATCAGCAAAACGTGGAAGTTTCTTCATATGATTTTCAAAGAGCGGTCAGAAAAAGTTTTTACTAAGATACAGTAGAAAAGGACGCTGAGCATTCTGTCTCTATTGGAAGGTCTATCGCCGAACTGATGGTCATGAGGTTTTATGAATAGAGCTGAATATAATGTTATAATACATATCAATACTCATACACACTCAATAAGTTTAGGTAAGTTCATTTTCATAATAAAATTATTTTCATTTTCACAAACTTAAATGAAAACTATAAAATTAGTGCACTTCCACAAGATAAAAACCACTTTAAAACACTGAGATAAACGACCAGTTTCAGCACGTTCGGGCCATAATCGGGATGCTATAAAACAATATCTTTCGTTCTTTCTTATATTTTGTTATTAGAATAAAAAAATGCTTCCTCTGTTTACTTGACAATTTTCAATTTAATTTCTCTGGATAAACCTGATTCGAATGTGGCTATGTGAGCATAAGACAAAAAAATCTGAATCAACCAAGTCTTACAATGGGAATATCAATGGAAGAAATATTTTAAGGCTAAAATACGTTTCCATCAAAGTTGCATTCATCAAAAAATTGCAGCTCCTTTCAATCCATCTCATCATTTCAGAATCGCATATATTCATACTCATAACAAACTTAAAGTTGTTTACAAACGATATCCCTTTCATACTATGAAATATAAATTGCTGTAGACCATTTATCGCTACATATACTAAGAAAGGTATCTCTTATATCAATTTCCAAACAGATGGATTTTGAAGTTTGCTTCTATAGATTATATGATACATATTCCATATTATGTTAACCATATATTATCTGATTATATTTTCAATATTATTCTAAGAAATTGATTATAAAGCAATTAATAAAACATAGGTTATTATATACTTTCAATTGAAAAAAAATCCAAAATAGGATTAATTAGCTATAGTGTATTTCGCAAATGAAGTAAAATGGTATACTAATATGATATTGTATATATTTTATTTTATGCTAACGAAGCATTTTTCATATGCAAACCATTAGTAATTTTCAATCCTTTGAACATACGGACAGCTAAAGCATTCAATGTAATACCGTTATTGACCTCATTTTTAAATTACTTGTTACAATAGTGATGCACTGAGCAAGAAACAAGTCATTCTAAAACAAAAGGAAGGAGGAGAAACAAAGGAAGATTCTTTATTCTTCCATTCGAGGTTCGGATTCCAAGTAAATATCTTTGTCTTATTGGCACTTGAAGCGGGATGGGATCCGCATTATTCTTTTCGGCCCCACTCTGAAAAGGGAATCCTTCCCTTTCATCTCATAAATTACTTATCCATTCCTTCCTCATTCTGCACATAGGGCCTTCGCTTCAAATCCTATCCCTCCTAAGGAACCCCACCTAACTTTCAGAGCTATTTTAATTTTCTTCTCTTCCACCTTTGAAGATTTCGCCAAAAGACTTCTTTCTTCACCTTTCTCTTATTTTCCGAAAATTTCAATTTAATTTTCTCATCAAAAGCTACTATCCTTGAATGCATGTTCCTTTCGGCGACTTAAAATTCATATATTAATAAAGAAATAGATTCACGGGCATGAATCGAGATTCCTCGATGTGTTTTCCAAGTAGAAGGTATCTTATTATAAAGGAATAAGAAACGAATTTCTATAACGTGCTCTGATAAAAACAAAATAATCCTAAATAACTGCATTTATTTTCTCGAATTCTTATCTCAGTTGCCAAATATTACCGAAAAGTCAGGGAAGTCTGAGTCAAAGTTTATTTAAGCTGTTAGATCTTATGTCTTATAAAAAAGTAAATTATTCCAAGTACAGAAGTGGAATGGTGAATTGTAGAACGAAAATCATCGTCAAACAACTAACGTTAGCAAGGAATCTAAATTGAGGTTTTTACAACAGTAAACTAGGTTTGCCATATCTTACTTTCAGATTTTCTTACTTAACTTTATATTTTAGAAGCTTCGATTTCATTTGTTTTGATTTCAAACGACCAACAGATTAAGTTAGCCAAAGGTAGCAAATTATACTGGCATTTTCCCAATAATCGATGATAAACATTCCTTGCAATCAGTTTCAATATATTGGGTCTCTTATGGATATGATGAATCTAAATAAATCATAAAAACGACTAAATCATTATTCAACAGCTAATGTTAGAAATGGTTTCAAATCCATTAACTCAGTTATTGATCAGCATTGACAAGAATTCAAATTGAATGTGCAATAATATGGTGAGCAGAATTCGGCTAATCTATCATGAAATTCATTAAAAATCTAACTACTTCGCTTCGTGGGTTTGAAACATCTATTAGGAGTAGTGGATGGTTAGGAATTTGCCATACGTCCACAATAAACTTAAAAGACGCTTTAAATTGGATATATGCCAATAGAACTAGACATTAAGCTGTGTCTGAGACAATTAGAGCTACTAAATCCTCCTTGGCAATTACTATGGTAATCTATAATCTTTATATTCCAAAATAAGAGTAATTAGCTATAGTGTATTTCGCAAATTAAGTAAAATGGTTTACTAATGTAAGATTATATATATTTAATTTTATGCTAATGCAGCATTGTTCATCCGTGAACCATTAGTAATTTTGAATTCAATTACTAATTTTCAATTCAATTAGAGCTACTAAATCCTCCTCGACAATTACAATTGGTAATCTATCATCTTTATATTCCAAAATAGGAGTATTCTTATTAATTGCTTCCTGAATTACTTCCTGAAGCAGTTCCTTCCTAGAGCAGAATTTTCTCTTTCTATCACATCCTTTAGTTGCTTCCTTGCCGCTCTTCCTTTAAGCACTATCTCTAGTCTGTCTCTGAAACGTCGATATCCTTCATATAAACACAGCATTCTATTCACAAATTCCAACTTCGCCAAAGTGAAGAGGGGAGAATCTCATTCCACCTCTCATTCTTTCAGGCACAAGCCAACACAATAGGACACGAGCTTCTGGTTTTCCTCCTTTCTCAGAATCTTCCATTTTACTCGAGGAAAAAGACAAAAGAAAGAAATAAGAGAAACGGAAAGGTCCCCCGCCGCCTCGGGCAACAGGAAAACTAAATAATGGCAATAAAAAATTTAGGGCATGGATAAAATAAGGGATACGCGGAAGGATAGCGGAGGAAATGGAGATGTGGGAGTGAAAGTTATGTATATTGGAGGTTTATGAGGATCTGAGGAAGCGCAATAAGACTGCGGAAGAAAACACAAGTGATGGAAATTGGGTTACGATGTGACTGCAGCTTGGACAGCCATTATATATGGGACTTATTTCAAACTCGGCTATTTCACTGGTACTTTATTATATCGTCCAACCCATTTCACTTTCAATAATAAGTAAGAGGGAGATACCTACGCCAGAGATGATGATCAAACAAAAAGACAGGTTAACTAATAATAGAGAACCTGAAGAAAGAACTATTCATTATGAAGTAAATTTCGTTAAATATTACTGAATCCGCGAATTTCATTCAATGACAACCATCTTCCGATGAAGCTATTACGTTTAAATTATATTTTAAAATAAAATTTTAAAACAAAATAGTTAAGTAGATAATAAATTTTACTTACGTTGAATAGTACACCAAAGATTCACGAAATTGAGGAGGACGTAATGAATACTATGAGCAAAGAAATGGTAGTTAAGCCAGCATGAAATCCTTTCCGATTGCGCATTGAACAAAAAACAGCTGAGATTGATTTAAAAAAGGGCAGGAAACGAAATATAATCAAGTATATATAATAAAGTCTGTATATAATAAAACAAGAAAAGGAAGGAAATAATAAAACCAGGAATAAAAATAATCATAACAATAATTGAAATTATGAAAATTACCAAGGACAAGTAAATCAAGATTAAGGAAGAACGAGTAATATTGCAACTCTGATATTAAATCCATTCCAATATCATGTAATACTTGTAGATATTAAATTAATTTTGATTTCCCTCTACATATGACCACAGCAACCCGGACTCCCATTTCAGTAAGGCACATTGGTTTTTAAGGAGCCAATGATCAGTAGATTTTTAAGCAACGAAGAAATTTCTAAAGACAATATATTATCTTATAATCATATCACAAATTTTTAAATTTATATATGGTACCTCACAGGACTTCCTCAAACTATTTGACCTACAATTTCATAATTGAAGTTAATCTCTTTAGATATTTCGAAAAAATAACTACAAAATTGATGGAATTAAAACTGATAAACTCATAAATAGAGAGTTAGAAAACCTATTTAGCTGTTTATTTTTAAATCTACACAGTCTTCATAAATGAAAATTACCAAATAATTTTTTTCAGTTATTGTTTCGTAAGGACTACATAATTATCAGCGAGTTCGTTCAAATTTCATGTGATTAAAATATACGGTCTGATGATCGCTTATAACGACTTCTGCTGGAAAAATGTGAAGCCCGAATTAATTACGACTCCATATATTTAACTTCGCAATTAGGAAAACGTATAGGAAAAATGAGATATAATTATGACAACCTTAACCCATTTTGGTAGGGATTATTTAATGGAAAAATAATGCACGTAACCTAAACTACATTCAGAGAGACTAGGAATCTTATGCCCTTTGTAAGACTCATCATTATCATTTTCCAATAAATTTGTCCATACTTGAAAAAAATCTTTATCTCAAATTGATTTTGAGAATTTCTTAAAAGTAAGGATTCTTATGATGAGCTTAATTAATTTTAAGACAAACTACTCATGTTCCTCTTCACCTCAGCAAAAAATTATATTTAGGTATTCAAGTTAATTTCTTAAACATTAATATTCGCTGAAGATGTTACTTGTGAGGAATGTAAAAATGCCACAAAAGATTTTATGCAGCTAAAAATTAATGTCTTCGTAGCATATAAAAATTCAATAAATATACATTAATATTGTAAATATAATATTTTATATTTATGCTTACTGTATAATCTCTACATTATCTTCCAAGGATAAAGTGTCAAAAAGTATTTTTTGGTTTCGAGCATCGCTTCTGAAAATTAAGGAACGAGAAGATTTCTGTTGCTATTCACCATTTCGAAAAGGTCACGGTGGAGACTTATATGAAGTAATAATACGTAGTGATAAAATTTTGCAGAGTTAAATGTCAAACCATAAAGTCTGGAGTAAGCTCGATATAACTGAATCAAGGATCCAAAAGAGCATAGCACCAGCCTTGCATCTATATCAGAGAAAGGAACAGCAAAAGGAAAGGGAATAGATGATACAGAGTTTGGGGACATAAAATGAGTCCTTTGAGAGTCGTGGAGAAAGGCTTTCATAGAAATTTCGAGAAGGGCTAGCAGAACAACTTGCAGAGAAGATAGAGAAAAGTGAAGCTTATTTGGCGATGTCGGTTGGGATGGAGTGAATTTCTCGGAAGAGTCTGCCTTCCTTATGAATAAGAGATATGGGATTTGCAGGCAAGGACCCGACTGTAGACCCAAACAGTTTAAGAAAGCTTCGATCGGAAAGTAGCAACAGGACTACCATCGAAATTACGTAAAACAGAATTACAGAAATCATTTCAAATTAATTTAGGTATATAAATTCATTTTTAATTTATTTATTATTTATCATAATGGATAGAAACTGATTCTAGAACAAATCCAGAAAAATAATTAACCCCTTAAAATTGAGTCTTATTCACACAAATTCTACGGGGTCAACTTATCTTCGGATGACAACTATCGTTATTCTGTATTTAATTCCCTTCATAGTTTATTTATGCTTCTCTAGATGACTTGGACAAATGTTTAGGACCAGCGCAGAAATATTGTATACTAAGTATTTTATATTCTATTTAATGTGTGACTAGTCGACCGATCTCGAGTATTAAAATATGAATGCTTGTATGCATATATAAGCTCAATAAAAAATCATTTGTGCTTGAAGCTTAGGGTATACAATAAAAGTTTTTATAAGTAGCAAAGATGTACCATAAACACAAACATGATGTAAAATAATAGGAATTGGTTTTTGGGTAATAAAATATCATATCGAAGCTAATAAATTTTATTACCACTATATTATCGTTTATAAAAATAATTATGATTAAAAATTTACCCAATATAGGATTATTTATGGGAAATTCCTCGAGTCGAAACTAATGCTACACATTTCTAAAATATCAGCTCTGTTAAAGTATTCACCACATCTACGACCGGCCGACTCAATTCGGTTATCATTTAATTAACTTAAGTATGCTGGGCAACAAATAAATCGGAGAAATTCGCGAATAGTGAGGTGAATTACTAAATTTATAACTGAATAAATGAAAGTGCGTTATACATTCAGTGTGCTGAAAAAAATAAGTAACATCGAAAAACTTTCATTGAATATGCAACAAATTCCAGAGAGCAAATCTTATTTTCGTACATTGAATATCAAGCTACTCTCCCGTAAAAAGTCAGGTCAAATCGCTGTATTTCGGAAAAAACGTGGATGCCAGCGTGTTTGTAGAGAGGACAGGTGAAATTGACAAGCCGTCATGTCGTACGCGCTTTATGCAGAAATCCAGTGAGCGAATTCAATATTAATAAGAGAAAGGAAAATTCATTAAGTAAAATTTCGTTACACCGTCAACATATTAGAATTCAAGAATCACATTAAAATTCCATGGAGAAAACGAGTAACGTTCAATTAATTTGCCACTGCAGAAATACATTTTTGGAAATAAAAAGAGCAATTTGCAATCTACGAACAAGACGTGCGATACGTAATTTTCAAATACTTCACAGAAGGTTCATTAAATTCCCTTCTATCTCCTCTCGAGTTAGTGCAAAGTTTGAATAAACCCGTTTGCGGGCTCTCTACCTTAGGAGATGGAATGTTCATGGCTAAGAATTCGCCTTTCCGCTTCTCGCGGAGAGAAATTCAGTCCGAGGAATCGGTTGCTTCCATTACGTGAAAGCACTCCTTGAGAAACGAGTTACATCGATGAGATAAAGCGGACCCATACCGCAAAGCGCATACCAGAGGAGGGAGATTACGTTCCTCTAATATGCGCTCGCGGGCTACGGATAAGTACGGAGAGGCTTAATTTCCGCGAAGGAAAGATTGGAGTCGCTCCGTGGCTAATCTAACTCTCATTTTTGCTCCGCAAGAGTGAGATCCGCAATTTCCCAAACGCGGTGTGCATTCTAATTTGCGAGCGAAGGTAGGAAAGAAATTACCGAATCAGAGGGATTCGCTCCAATGAAGATCGGATATTAATATCTCCAGATGACTCTTATTGGAAACGATTACCTTATTCCATATTTAACCGGTTCGATGTCTGAATTTATCTTCAATTCAAAAGGTAAAGTAATCTACATTTACCGTCGGCGGCAGAGTTGAAAACTGACGATTCTTGATTAGTGAAGATAAGGGACATTTATTGGTTCGCTTGCACAAGAAAGAGATTATGGTGGAGCATTTAATGTAATGGATCGGTTTCATGCTGGCCTTTAGGTTCATATACATTTAAGTAACAAAGAAGATCACTAAATGAAATTTAAAAAAACTCGAAGAAGATGCTAAAAAAAGCATTGAAGTTGGAATAATGACGTCTTTCAATTTAATGGCTTTAATCGAAAATTCATAATATCTGAAATGACTTTCTGGGATCATAATCCTCCCGTTATTTTCCACACAACTTTGATTACTTTGCGGTTAATTAGACTAATCAGATGCTTTTGGATGGATATTGTTAGGTAAAGAGAGAAGCGATTTTTAAAATGACAATAAACCGATAATTTTTTGAAAATCAAAGTTACAATGGAGAAATTTACCGTTGTTTAAGCAGAAATAACTTTTTAAGCAGTAAGAAATTAACGAATCACACCTTACGTGTCCTCAACGTACCCAGTATGCCGTTACACACCGATAGAGAAGCTTCGTTTTGAATAGCAACCAGCTTTCGCAGTTTTTGGGATGTCCTGTTATCAATTTGATTCGCTGTGATTGTTCAATGCTTAGAACATCCGTCCGAAGGTAGAATTTAGAGAACTGTTGGAGAAACTGTCACGATAATATTTTTTACTTTACTTCCATACCTGGGCTAGAAGATGTACGCCTATACGTGCAAAGTTACTATGTTTATCCTGATAATGGTCTTCCATAACCTTTATTAGTGAATAAAATTTCCCTCAAAAATTCAATTTAAAAGAGAAGATTGTTCTGGGTGTAATTTTTTGTTTCGAAAATTCTTGATTATCCCAAAGGATAAGTGGAAATGAAAAAGTCTGATGAAAACGTGACTTGAATACAAAACTTCCACTTTCCGAACGGTCTCTCTAAACCAGAGGTTGCCAACGTGGCCACAAACACCCAATATAGATGGGATGTGAGTATTTCCCAAATGATAAAATAAACAGTTGAAATTCATAATAAATGAACTTCGAAAGGACGACAGTAAAAAAATTCTGGTAGAATAGTATTATTATATATGATTGAAGATCTTTTAGGGATGAAAATATTGAAAGGTGAAAATTTCTCAAATATATTCTCTGTGTATTGTACTTACTTTTGAATTGAACATCAATAGATGATAATATTTATAAAAAATTAAGTTGTATTTTACATTGAATTAGATTAAACATATAGGCTTTGTTATAAGATCATAAACACTTAGATATCACTATACTTATCAACAAACATGTTAGTTACGATTATAAAATATAAAATTGTACGTAATATAAGCGCTAAATTAATTTACTGTGGAATTTGCTGACGGCTGCAGTAAATGAATTGAGATATCTCAATCCGTTTTCAGAGGATAAATCAAACTTTTTTACTCCATTCATCTTTCGGGTTTCCCTAGGCATGAACCATAAAGTGCAAAGTTTATATCCCTCCCTTTTCTGGTGAGGTTGTTGTTGATTTTGGATCCCGAAATGTCGCCGAATCAATAAATCGCGCTCACCGCCCAAAAGAGCCCATGCTGAAGATTGTAGCAGAAAGCCTTCAATGTGAAATAAAATCACGCGGGAATCGAATATTTTCTTTAAACCTCCCACATACTATTCATAACTCTTGAAATTTCAAAAATCGACCTCGTTGTACCAGAACAACAAGTTTTAGAAACTTATCCGATTTCCATGTTCAAAAATAGTAAACCCTGGAACCATGTCACCCAGCTACGCATGTTCCTTGTTAAGTGTAATTTTCATCCATAATATTGCCCTCTCCAACGATATTTATAAAGACGTTCCTATTCACTGCACTTTTATTTCATACTATTATATTTTAACAATAATGTACGGTTCATCAATAAAGTAGTTCTGTTCAACTGCCACTCAACAAAGTATTTCAGAAACTAAAATGATAATACCTGCAAAAACATCACAAAAAAATGCGTGTAATTGGGGTCGAGATATGTATAAAAACATTAAATTTTGATCGTCATTCTTCGCCCATATTCTATCATTTGTCCAATGAAGAAATCATGTAAATCTTGTTGGAAGAGTGTTTCATGGAATTAAACTCACCCGGTTGCAATCTCGTGAAACACTCCTTCGAACAATCGATCCACCGGGAAAGCCTCAATTCATACATGTAAATCTTATTGCCCCGTGCATATGGGGGAATGGCACTAGCCATTGCGACTTTTGCTGAGAAAATAAATTTGGCAATAATTGATTTTGAAGCCTAGATTGAAATTGATATCTGATAGAACAATACAAACAGCTCGCGCTATTCTCCCGTAAGAAATACATGGTGCCATAAGGTTTACGTGGTCTCTCCATGACGTTGGACGAAGTATAACTTCATCCACCATTTCCCATCCCCAGTTTTTTCAATTTTCCCACCATATTTCTGCATAGACGTCCTTTTACTCAACAACTGTGCCCAATCCTAACCCTCACTCAACCACGTCTCTCGATTTGACCTCAGCTCGACCTTCCCCTGCGACGTGTGAAGGCCAGCGGTCATTCGCTGCAGAGACGGGCTCGAGAGAGGTCCCAAGGCGACCTCAGATGGAGCGAAAAGGAAAGATGAGGAGAAGGATGGGAAATATCACAAAACGAATCTTTTTCCTGTTCCCTCTCGAATGCTTGGCAGCTAACTTTTCTCCTTCTGGGAGACTGGAACGAAATAATGCATGGGATTGTCCTTTGCGTTACTTCCACTCCCTGTGTCTAGTTTCTCTCGAGTTTGCAAGGGCCAAAAGATTGCTTCGGAGAGGACGAATTCGATAGGAAAGAGATGAGAGAATAAAAGAAACCGGGTGAGAAAGAGATCTAAAAGAGAGGAGAGTTGCCGGAAAGGGAGCAAAAAAAGAAGGATGAGAATATGCCCGGCTGGGCAATACAGGATTTGGCGAGGGATCGCTTAAGAATGGCAAAGGAGTAGAGGAAGTGGGGTTTATGTGTAGGGGACGGACGATGAGATAGAATTGGTTGGCCACCTGTTAGATTGGAGAATTGGGACTTTGGGATGGGGTTGGAAACAGTCGGAGGAGAGCAACACACAGAGGACGGAAAACAAAAAAGAAGAGAGTTGAGGGGATACTTTACCTTCTTCGATATCTGTGACTCATCTCGAGCCAGAGACATAATTGAAACTACTATAGGAGATGAAATGTTTCTATCATTTGGGGTTGAATACTTTTTTACTCGCGAGAACTTCTAGGCCTTCGAGTTGGTCGTTCTTATCGGAGAGAACTTGAATGAGATTTTCACTTTAAATTCATGAACAATACGATGAATTCCTAAGCTAAAACAGTTCCAAATTAATGAGAGAATCTTGAAAATTGATATATTTAAAAGTAGGAGGAAATATTTTTATCGAAGCATATTATCCAAGTTAATCCATATATCTTCAAATCTTTGTTCTTTTGCGAGTTCCATCGTCCCTCCGCTCTGTTCCCATTTCAATCTTTGCCAATATCATTAGCAAAATACCCAGATGGCGATTCCTTATTGTTTTTAAAAATATTAAAGAAATTAAGTACATCTGAAAGTACTTCAGTTAGCGCACTTTTTTCAATTGGAAAATCTCAATTTCTGCATTCGATACTCGTTTTCACGAAATAATTACACGATGGTAAATTATGAATTTTGAAATTAATGATCCTCAGTTTAAATTATAAAAAAGATTTCTTACGACCGATTTTGAATAACATTAAAGATTCAATTTACTTATTATTATCTAGCTATTCTAACAAATGGAATGGCTTCTAATGTAAGTAAATCGGATTAATTATTCATATGAAAATGGTGGATGTTGAATGTTCTTTTTCTAAATACCGTCAAGTGTCTCAAAGACGTTATTTATTTACTATCACTAAAAGATGTGATGGTGATCTTAGATATAAAAATAGGGATATAAAAAGGCATTTTCTTTAAAGAAGAACAATCTTCTTTTACTTCTCTACTTTAATACGTAGTTACAGCGACGTATTTTGATGCAGACTGCAACAGAGGGTTTGCCGTAGATAAGGATGAAATAGATAAACCGTATATTAGATTGGAAGGATATAACACAAGGGTTAGCAGAAGTGGACGGTACTGAGGTGAAACCAAAGCTAAGAAGAGACATGACATGCATGATAACCTTTAACCTATACATTATGTGGGCTGTGGGAACAAACATTCCCTTGAGCTGACGAGGTAAATCAACTACCAAACGAGTCTCATGCTACAGCACTGACTGAGGACAAAGATAGATGGAACAATGAGAGAGACTAAATCTGAAGAATATGGCTATAAGGAATTCGTCGCTCTGGTTCATTGTTCTTTGCCTTGGTTATACTCATGCTGGTTCATAACTCTATGTTATATCCCTTAACTTTAACAATGTTGCTCCTTCAAAATACTGGAAAACATTAAAATTGAGGTATGTAGTGTAAATATTCCGACCGAATTCTCAATGGCATTTTGGTAAGCTTTTAGAAATATAACTACTCAAATAATTTACAGTGGATGTGAAAAACATCGGCACTGATGCCATAATCGAATTCCAAGGGAATTGCGAAGTTTTTCACTTAGTTAAAATTATTACTAGCCACTAAACCATGTAATTAAATCTTCAAAATCAGATTATAAACGTTTTGCACTTTGTACAAATATCCGCGAGGTAAATATTAGTTTTTTAATGTCGTCTTTATAGCCTCTCATGCAATGATACTGGAAAAAATACAAATTACAGAATGATTAATTCTAATAAATTCAGTGGTGTATGATTATAACAAATCATTATCGAGTCTTATCATAGGTTACGAAAGGCTTGAAAATGAATTTAATATTAAAAAAACTGAAGTTCTCAATGAATGAAATATATGAAATCCCCCTTCAAAATATATCATCACTTAGAGTAAACCAGAAAAGAACAGATTTTCAAACAAATAAATTTCATTGAAATAATTGCAAAATAATAATTAACATAATTAAAGAGAGATAAAGTTGGGGAAGCTGAATTCAAACTTTTTCATAGTAGGTAATTGAGCTTTCGAATTCCGATAGTATTTTTATGCTCTGCTATCTCGTAACATCTTGAAGTAACATCATTAATTAACAGCATTTAATTAAAATGGTTAATTATTGGCAGCAAGAGCCGTTCAGGTTCTAATTCGACAATATGCTGGTATGAGACATTGCATAAAATAAATAGAAAAAAAACAAATATCAGTTTTATAACCGAAGCTGCTTTTATGGGATAATAGGAGGGTTTCGATGAAATTGCCACTTCTTTACCTCCACCCTATATATTTTCAGGCTAACCCATTTCTTTTCTCTTTTCCGGTATTTGAGTAGTTTTATAAAAGTATCCAGTCTAAATAAAAGTATCAATGTAGATTTACTTTATTTGTAAACTTACAGACTTCCTCGGTATCATCATATACAGCATTTACTGCGAAATTTTTCATTTTTGCTAAAAGTCAGACTCGGAGGGGGAGATTTCTTTCTCCACCGCGTTATTCTCTGCTGCCTTCTCATGAATTTGATAACATTGAAAATTCTCGTTTTCTGGTAAAATTTTTATTTAATAATTTTGTAGAGCATTTCAACCTCCTTTGTTGCATAGGATTACGCATGGTAATATTAATATCTTCTCAGAAATGATATCAAATTAAATAATGGAGCATCTATCACATTACTATTACAAGAGACATTTCAATGAAGATATAACTAAACAAATGTTCTGAGAGAAAGGCAGAGTTTAAGATTTCATTCAATGATATCTCGTTTTCTCCTCCTCTCTAATTCAGATCTCATATTATTATAATGAGATAGTAAGAATCAAAATATAATCATGTTAACAATGGTATAATTTTTCTGATTTTTTAAAGTATCTTGATATATTTTTCATAGGAAATTTTTTCCTATTTGATCCAAAAATCACAAATCCACAATATAATGAAACAATTTCATTTTTAGATTCAAGTGAATTCCCTCTACATTGTGAAAACTGTAATTGCTACTATTAAAATTGGAGATAAATTAGAAAATTTCACTTATGAGAAACATCATTATCATTAATAATCCTTTGCTACACCTCAGAGTGTATGAAACCTAATATTTGAGGGTGAAAATGATAATAACAATAATTAGAAGATTTGTGAATGCATATTAAAACACAAATAAAAGCAAGAGACGAGCCAAATCCCTTTGGTACTTTGCATCCGGGCATGGGTTTTAGTCTCAGTGCTTAGAAGTAAGAATTTAGGAAATAATAATAATAGATTGACTTATAACGATGAGTATATTCACAAATAAGCAATAATACATTCAAGCTATTCTCTCGATAAAGCCTGGAATATTGTACATATTTATCATGAGAATCTAAGGAGCTACTACTTCACGAGAGCCTAACCGATAGTATTCCATTGAATCGACTACTGCCAAGATGAAAGTACCAACTCCGGCATGTTATGCAACCAACGCAACAGTTGTGTCTTTTTTGTTGCCTATAAAGTCAGGCGATTTGCGGGGAACGAGATTGAAGCGAAGAGCGAGGTGCCAAAGGAGATGAGTGCTTTGGGCATGAACGAGGGTTGGAAGAGCGGAATGTCAGAAAATGGCAGGAAAGAGCATGCAAAAGGGAATGAGCGACTAGAATGTGAAAGGTGAGCTGGCAAACTCTTTTTATTCTCATCGTTGGAATGAATAGCCTCACCCGAGGCACGTTCCGGGCCCTCACCGTCCCGTATTTATTGATTGAGTCCGAAAGCAAATACTCTCCCAAATATTCACATCGGCTGTTTGTTCCGTAGGAAGAATCTGCGGAAGAAACCATCCTCTGGCAGCTTTCGTTATTTCCCTTAAAGGAAATGAGGTCTATCCAACGGCCATCCCCAGCAAGTCCCACTAGTCCCAATGTTAACGGTTAAAAGATCAAAGTCTCATAGAAGTACATAAAATGATTCGTTCCTATGGAGTGCCTTTATTGAAAGAAGCATAAGAGTACGGAAACCCTAATATGAGCATACAGTTTGATAAACATTGATCCTTATTTAAGGTTAGAGCAAAGATAGATTTTTAAAATTTAACAAGGTTTAACTACCTACTAAATATTTTAAAATTGAAATTGTTTTCCCGCTTTCTACTGAAATTTGTTCTGTCTTCAATACAGAAAGTGCAAACGGAGTGAAACCTAAAACTTGGTAGAATATTCAAAGTAACAGACAAAGAATTGCAAGGAAATTGTACAAAGAATTATGAAATAGTTTAAAATTGATTCCAAGTTTTATATCTCCATATTTTGCCCATTTTAGTCATTCCTAACAACAGTTGTCAAATGCGCTTCTTTTTTATACGATATTTAATTACCGGGAATTTTTCTTATATTTTGATACATAAATATCTACAAAGAATACTTTCCAGTATTTTAGCTATTCCGCTTCTGAAGGAGTATTTTAATGAAGTTGAAAAATGTAAAATGGAGTCACTGTGCGAATCTCAAACAGTGACGATTTCACGAGAGAGAACGAAATGATATTCCTATTGATTGATATCTGCCAAGATCGGAGAAACAACGCCGGCATGTCATGCAACCAGTTAAAAATTTAATCGAAAGAGAAAGTTAAATTAAATTCAAAGTAGAGAAACTAGAACATAAAGAACTTTCCCCAGAGCGTCTATGTCTCTTAGACAGAAATTGGTGCTCACAAGAATTAAGCAAAGGAATGGCTCACGATGAGCTAAATGAATCATTAATAACCAAGAAAAAAATCAAACAAAAGGAAATATTTCAAACTGTGAAAATGCTTTACCACAGTTTCTAATACGAAAGCCTATCACCAAAGCTTCTCTAGAAAAATAATCCGTCTAAAATCTAAAAAGGAGAAATTCATACAAGAATTCAAGTCTCGGAAAAGGTCTCTTAATTTTACTCTGCTAATGAGGGGTTATTCACAGTCACGCCCCAAGGTCCTCTCATCCCGAAAAAGCGAGAATCTTTTGTTCGACAATCGTTGAACTCACCCTCTGCCTCGTGACCGCTGGCATCGAGGACGTCCTGGGGCGGAATACTCCTTCCGTGCTGCCGTGACTCCCGTGATCCCCGGACGACGTGTGCCTCCCCGAATCGACCCTCGAGCTCCTCGCCTTGAAACTCCCGCCCCCCATCACCGCCCCCGGACTCAGCCTCCTCCTCCCCGGCCAATCCGCAAACGCAGGGGACACGTCTCCGGCGACGGGCGTCAAGAGCGCCGCTGCCCTCGCTTGCCTCGGGGGCAGAGGGGTCGGGATGGAGGAGGATCTCCTCCTCCCCACCACGCTGCTGGGAGGAGGAAGGTCTGCTTCCTCGCTCAAGGCATTCCTCGACATCTCCTTGGCCGCCTCCTCTTCCTCCTCCTCCTCCCTCCCTTCCACGGCGTCCAGACGCTGCAGACTGGGGAGCGGCGACGGCATTCTGTAACACCGGTCGGGTCCTCCGAGGGAGGATCTGGCGGAGGAGCACCTTTCCTTGAGAGCGCAACCGAAGGGAAGGGTGAGAGAGTCAGTTCTGGAAGCTTCCCCCACTTCTCCACCGAGAGAGGCTCTTCTCCTGCGGCCCAATCGGGCGCTGCCCTTTCTTCCTCTGAAAGAGGACCTCATCATAGACCTCGTCTGAGATTCCGTCTCCTCTTCGGTGGCGGAAGTGTCGGTACTCCTCTGCCCGTCTTCACCTCGCCTCGGAATCAGCTTCTCCTCCAGGAGTACCACTTCTTCGCTGCACAATTCGGAGAAGAAGTCACGAAAGGTGGCGGGGAACGTGGGCGGACAGAGGGCTCGTTCCGAAAGCAATGATGCAGCGCTCTCTCTGCCTCCAGAGTGCTGCTGCAGACGAGGGCGCAGGAGGGAAGTTGCCGTTGCCGCGCTCATGGCGGGACGGCGCTCGCGATGCTGAGGAGCCACCTGAATACAAAAGAATAAATTTATTAGTAGATTTACTTTTATGCAAAAGTTCACAGTAAGCCAATAATTTTCCAAAATTAATAGCCAATTAAAAGATTCCAAAACTCTACGATTAGTTCCAACTAGAATTAGGAAATAGTACAATAACTTGGAAAAGTTCTACAAAAATTTTATTATTGTACGATAACTTGGTATCATAAATTGTATTGTACAGTAATAAAATAAAAATTTTATACTGTACAATATAATAACTTGGCAAAGTTCTACAAAAATTTTACTCTTGCATTTTTGTAGAACTTTACCAAGTTATTGCATTATTTCCTATAATGGAGTTCTATCAAGTGACGGCTCCCTCAATTTATTATAAACTAAAATTAACTGAAATTACTTTCAGGGCGATTTTTACGTAGTTTTACATCAATATCTACAAGAAATCACATCTGAAAAGTAACAATAACAGGGTAATATTATTTTACTAGTCGATGATGTTTATATAATAGACCTTCAATACGCTTTATATTTTTTTGAATCACTTTTAAATATGTGGAAATCTCAATTGTCTAATCTTTCAGGGTTTTTCCTTCGCTCATACACCATTTGAATCTGATTTTAAGAAAACGCGTTACACTTGCTTTTACTTCCTGTAAAACGAGCTTGTTTATCTTCAGGATCAGAAGTTTTGTGTTTAGTCTAAGCCAAGGTAAGTGCATTGAACTAAAAGTAGATAAACCATCTGATTCGCCATCTAGGAAAGTTAAATTGATATTACAGCTTAGGTTGTTTTGAATCTATCTAATGGTAAATAGAATCAACTTCCCTAAATGTGACTGAATGGCAAATATAGAATATTATTACACTGGATTCCATTAATTTCACTATCATTATGTATTGAACCTGGATAGATCTGTTTTCCCATATTGATTTTGTATCCTGGTTCCTTCTCATATTAATCTGTTTCCACACACACTAATTAGTTCCATCAGAATTTCACAGAAAATAAGAATTTTATTGAACTAACTATAAGAAAAATACATCTCCATAAACTTGATTAAATTTCCAACTGAGTTAAAAAGAGATTTATATTGATATAAATGACATTTAGGATAAATTGCAAAGCTTGGCATATGCATTTTTTTAACCTCTTGATTGTTGCAGATCATCTGTCATACCTCAACCTTTGTATTCACCCCAGAGCATTGCCCTGCCGGGGAAGTCTTTTTTTAGGGGAACAGCCCCCTTTTCATGACCCTCTATCCATCATCATCTGCTATTGTTCCACGCTTGACCGAATTCTGAAGTTTCTCCCCGAGAGTGCAATGTGGTTCAGCTGTGTTCACAAAATTAAAGACGCGAAGCAGGCGTGTACTGTTAATCTCTTTCCACTGAAGGAAAATCAGAAAAAGAGCTAAGGTAGCCTTTCGCAGGAAACTCTATAATTTATTGCATTTCATCAAAGGTCAAAGTTCCTACGCTTAATTGCAAAACACGGCTTTTCCAAACCATCTTCTTGTATAATAATGAAAAAATCAGCTCTTTGTGCATCAAGATAAAAGATATTTGGAAATAAAAATTTAAAGGTTGGGAAAACCTATGGAAGATTTAATTTGCCCAAAAATTAATTTTAGCGGTAAACAGGTAAAGGGAAAATCGAAAGAGAAAGTTCGCAATTTTACACGGATAGCATTCTGCTCGAAGCAGTTTTGGACCAAAAGCTGGCCACCGCGAAAATAATTTAAAGAAAAATTAAAATCAATGGCGAAAGAATAAATATAAATAGTAGTTGAGGAGAATGACATGATGTAACTCTTATTACACGAGCGCTTTCCATTTCATCAGTATGTAATTACGGGTTCATTTTTTGCACGTGTGTTTAATTAATAGTTTACCATTATGTTCTTAGTCTTAAAATTCTTAAAATATTCCCTAATAGATATTATTCCTCAGGATTATGTAAAATAAATAAAAAGGCATCACAACCGAATATGAATGAGGAAGGGGAAGGAAACTTTCGTTAAAATCTTTCAGATTATATATATTTAATAAAACTGTCAAAACCCACGCTGGCAATGCTCAAGTATCAACATAAATTGAACGTGGGATGAATATTTATAAGGGAACTACTGGTAAGTGTAGTAAAGATTTTTTTACTTATAAATCAGATTAGTTTCATTCAAGGTTCAGTCAAAAGTTAGTGTATTAACACGGAAATTTTAATCTAAGTTTCCGTGAACGATTTTAGTGTTATTTCTAAAGCACCACTGTAAAACAGTAGCAAATACGTGTAAACCAGAACGTTTAACAAGAGCATTTTGTGTAGTTTCCAAATCACTCTAATCAATTACTCAACCACGTGAGAACACATACAAGGAAAAGCGGCTTTTACAATGGAGGGATGAGACTCAGCAGGAGATGGCGTAAAAAGAGTTTAATTAGAGGAAGAAGAGTTAATGCGACATGGAACAATTACTCAAAGTCCGGCTTGAGGATAGGAAAGGCTTAAGAGTAATGGGATAAGGATGGTTGGCATAGGGAAACATTCATAAAAAGAAAAAAAGAGGGCCAGAATAGCGGAAGACAAGATTTATGAGAGGAAAAAGCGCCAATTAGAATACATGACCATTAACAGAGAATCGCTTCAATAAATCTCAACAGGACGGGAGAATGAATAAAGCGTTTTACAGGTTTCCGAGGCTGGTGAATTAGATCCGGTCAGTTAATTATATCCGATCGATTTTTTCCGCTAGGCAAACTTAAACGAACATTCAGGATTAGAATAATCTACTTGACTTTCATTCTAAACGTATCGTGAAAGTGATCTAAGTTAGAAGGATAGCTGAATCTTTCTCTCCTATTTGATCAAATGATGAAATCTTTCTACATCTACATCTACATGAATACCCTGCAATCCGCCTTTCGGCGTGTGGCAGGGAGTGTATACACCAAACGATTGAGCTACTTTTTATCCAATTACTATCGCGTATTGTTCGCGGAAAGAATGAGTTCTTAAAACGACTTTTTATAGCGTCTATTTCTCTTATTTTGCTCTCATTATCGGATCGGCCGAAGTAACAGGGGGTCGCATAATATCAACTACGTCATGGGAAAACGTGCTTTCTCTAAATTTGTAAGGAAGTCGCAACCTAGCTTCTAACCGCCTTTCTTTCAATGATGCCCAACCTGCATCTGAGAGCATCCCCGTGACGCTTACCTTTTTCTCGTAGCATTTATTAACGAAACGTATCGCTTTGCGCTGAATATTCTCAAGTTCGCGGGTACCCGTTTCATCCGCTGGGTCCCATATACTTGCCGTGTATTCGAGGAAATCTTTTGTTTAGTGATATCAACGAATATGGAAGAAATCACACAAATATCTCTTTTATGAATATCCAAGAACAGCATTAAGACAAGCATAATAGAGGTGAGCAAACATGATGAATATGTGAGGTAATTTCCAATTTTTCATCTTACTGAGATTATAGTGCTATATTTAGAAGATTTGTTAGTGATGCAATATCTAATAGCATAATAAACTGCTTATGCTCCAAGTATAATTTGCCAGCATTTTTATATACTTTTAGCATCAGTTTTATTTTCAGTGGAGTTCATTGCTTCACTCGAGTGGAAAATTCACTGAAAAACGAAAACTTGTAATTAAAATGGAGTGATTATTTATCGTGATTGTGCTTCTTTATAGATAATTATATATCACGATTTTTACACGGAGTTTAACTACATATTCGCCTCACTTTTACCCTCTCTATTGCTCCAGAACTCTTCCTTGAAGCTGAATCATGTTTCCGCTTTCTACTTCATATTTTCTACCACCTCGAGCAGATGGCTTACTCAGGTTTCAGAACTCAGATTTCTCCGTAAAACCGCATATCCATTGCCATTTGACGCTTCATCGGTAACATGACCCTACGTCTCGAATAAAATTCTTCCGCTCCTTCACGATCACTCGTACAATCTAGGGTACAAAATATGAATACGCCCATCCCACACGAGTAAGTCGCTCCTGAAACATTAAAAATCGAGAGATTGAAAAGCAGTGAAATTACAAAAAGGTCGCTGTTAAACAAGGGGCGAGCTTGAGGACAAATACTTCGGGGAAATAAAAATCCAAAGGGGGAGAGGTATTTGAGAAAGAGGAATTCGGTTGTCGAGATTCACCCACGCACCTCTCCAATGGACGGATGTTGGGTGGTTTCCGTCGATGAAAAGAAAAGGGATTCCGACGTCACTTAGAGGCTTCACTAGGGCCGCGGAGACTGTCCGACTGCACCACCACTACAAGCAGTCCGATTAGACAAAAAAAGGGGTTCCAAATGAGGCGAAGCCATTTAGTTCTCTTTGTTTCGAAAGAGAAAAGTTGAATAGTGGCGGAGGAGAAGTAGCAGAACGTTCGAACGAAAAATGAGACGGAATTCGAAATTTCTCATTCATCGAATTTGATGAAATTCTAATGAATGAGAAATTTCACCGATCACAAAGAGAGAAATGTGAAACGAATTGTTAAGTGGAGCCACTGAAAATAACATTAACATCTCTATGTGCATTGTGATCATGTCTGATTCCTGGTAGCTGAGAAAATTTAAATTTTCTACCTCGTAAATAAGTAGCTGAATATATAAAATATGGAAGATTATATTATTATATATATATTATTATTAAAGGACTCATTCATTGTAGATTCACAGGTCTGAAATACGTCAGTGATTAATCAGTTACTCGATTATGATTAATAAATTAGACTATCAAATAATTTATTGATCTCCATCTTCTCCCAACAATGATCTTTAACAATTTGAATAAAGGAGTTGGTAACTTTAATCGCTCTATTCTGATGCACTGCAAATAATTATAGCTTTCCATTCATAACCTATCCATTAGTTAGCAGATTGGGGCTAATAATAATAAGGCTGATAGTAAGGAAAAAGATATTAACTGGCTATAACTACGCTACCCTTTTATCACCCAACCATTTCATCTCTGGTATTCATTATTATAGGATGAGTCAACTAGTAACCTCAAATCGCCGGTGATTTAAGGTTACTAGCTGATCGCAGATGACTGTTTTTGGAAGAAATTGAACCTAAAATCTCTAGGTTAGTGAGCCCATCGTGTAAATAGTTTTCAAATTATTAATATATCAAACACTATCCTTGGCGTACTTATTCCAACCGATTCCTTAATGTTCCTTCGCTATTATCCCGTCCTTTTACTCATATGAGCAGCGTCTTTTCCTCAATTCAGCTCCCATTCTTCGCAAAATAGCTTTCAAGGCAATAAAACTTCCCATTAAACTATTTCACGGTATAAAGTGCCCTTTGCTCCTTTGCTCGTCCTTGATTCACCATCGTTCCGTCGAATAAAATTCTTTTCCCTTTTCCTCTCTTACATGGCTCATTTCCCTCGGCATACACTCTCTCCAATTCTGTGCTATTTTAATATTTAAATGAGCAAGTATTGCCGTGTCATTTAAGCACTGGATTTTGAATAGGAAATCAGGGGAATGGATGGCAGAGAGCTCAAGCTGAAAGGAGTCTTCTTCTACGAATCAATTTTGAGCTAGATATACTCGGTGTCTTTTCCTTAGCCAGTTAACAAGTTTTAAAGCCAACATGAAGATTCGTCTCTAAGTCAAGGAATAAATCGAAACTCAGTGTTTACGCTGAACCGTATTTGTGGGTACAAAGTTTCTTTGTAAGTAAATAGTTCATAACTTTCGTGATTATGGACCTGGTTTATTTGCTTCATACTTCAATAGTCATATAAAAGTCGATTCATATAAAATATCTCAGACATCGAACGCCATCATTCATCTACATTCCTTTAAATTCAACACAATAAAGACTCAAAATGCAAATACACGCTAATGGAGTAGAAGTGCAAATTTTTCGGAAGATCAACCAAGTGGAATAAAAACTTGTTTGTGCTAAAGGAATAATAATAATAATATGTTCGTGTGCTTAAATCGAATAATTGTATCAAGCATCACATGGAAGCTTCATTAGATTAGTTAAACTTATTTTTATCCACTTATTCATTACTTTACTAAATATGTTACGTATTGAGAGTGATAGAATAATGTGACGGAAATAATAAAAGCTGAGCATTAAGAATAATAAAATAGTATTTGAGAAATGAAGAAATCAACAAATAAACCCAATTTTGAAACACTTGACGTGTATCAAAATTGGGTTATATGGGTATCACTTTACGATCAACACGTCAGTGCAGTACATTACAGCAAAGTTGTGCCTTCAGAACATTTGTATTATTTGCAAAATACGCCTAGAGAAATTCTAAAGAGATTCTTCAATTTTCGGGATCAAAACGAAAATAAAACGTATCATATTTACACCTTTAGGACGAGTGACATCTATCAACTCATGACTAAATGAAGGACACGGTAAACAGGGAACGAAGCAGAAAGAGGTGAGAATAATATAACAAAAGTGAGGAGAGATAAACAGGGGGAGAAAAAACAGCAAAGGTGAAAAAAGGAAAAGGACAGAAAAGCAAAATATCTTCAACTTCCGGAATGTAGTATGCAGCGATTAAAATTTCAAAATCGCAGGCGTAACATTTGCCGATGTGCATGAATTTCATAATTTCCGGAAGCAACATTATCTATTCACCTTTAAGAGTGCCCTTGATCCTAATTTATATTTAAAGAGACATAACAGGCAGTAAACATTACAAGTTTCCTTACATTAAATAATTCCCTATGAAGTTACAAACAACTCTACTGACTCATATCAGCAAATGTGTATGAATTAGGTTGTAAATTATTCTGTTATACGATGGTTTAATAGAATTATTAATTTATTATAAAAGTATATTTTTGCATTAAAACTCATTAAATTCAATATGAAATTTAATAATTATAATAATATACCTTACATATAATTGTGTCTGAATATTTCCATATATTAGTTCTAAATTGCCACGGAGATATAATACGTATATCGTCCATTTTCCTACATTTCGTATTGGAGAAATAAGGCAGTCAGTTTAAAAGCCCTTTTATATTTGTCCTGTAGAATTTTTTTCTGTGACCCGTGAAAGACTCGCATAAACTTAGGAAGGAAAAGTGAGAACAGAAAAAAGGAA
Source organism: Pachydiplax longipennis (assembly GCA_036926295.1). Lineage (NCBI taxonomy): Eukaryota > Metazoa > Arthropoda > Insecta > Odonata > Libellulidae > Pachydiplax > Pachydiplax longipennis. The sequence goes on along the minus strand of JAVFKF010000015.1, from coordinate 7,376,438 downwards.
AGTGAAAATTTTAATAATTATTGGAATAATAAAAAATAATATCGTAATAATATATTAGAAATACAATCACCTTACGTAGGCGGTAAGTCTGTAGAGAATCATTTATTTCAACCAATCTCCTTTGCCGTTATTGTCTGCGAAATGTGGTTATAATACGTAAAATAAATTAATAATATATACCACTAAAAACCACTTGATTTTCTAATACTTTGGAAACTGATTGGGAAACATAGAATTCGTATTAGATGTTGGCATAGTGAACCATTAAATTAAAAATAAATAGACCGTAAAAAAATGCGTTTTATTGGGATTTGTTAGCATTTCTAATCCGTATTCGATACAAAATTGCAAGATCGACAATATTTTATCTATGATTTTTTTATCTAAAGTAAAAATTATGAGCAAAATGAACTCAAGCTCTGTTAATGAGTGAATATATATACGTGTATGTTTGTATTTTTGAGAGGGAAAGAGTAGGAGATTGCGAGGGACGGGAATGTGAAGTTGTTGATGATCTTGCGCACAGTAGTGTCTGAGTTGCCATGGTGACGACTGGGCATTGGGCGCTTGTTAGGGAAGGGCAAGGGCCTGACCGAGCAGCAAATGGAGTTCCAACGTGCGTTTCAGTCCGTAAAATTCCCTCCAAATTGGTAGTTTATTGAGAGGCACCAAATTGAAGGGATGGGGTAAAAAAACGTCCAAGGCCTGCATTAATTGAAGATTCGAGGTTTGCTCGTATTGGAAATATCAACTCTCATGGATTCATTGGCGAATCGGCCTTTTTAATGACAGATGATTTCAATAACATCCTTTTGACCTCACTTTACTGACCAAAGCCATTTCCACCTGAAATATTAACGATCAATATATCCGTACTCTCTTTTACGTAACCATGATACACAGCTTAGAATTATTAATATAAATCGTCCGTAATTGTGAAAATCGGGAAATGAGGCATTTATCTTCTATAGAGAAAACGCATAGGAAAACTCGTAGCCTTTATAATAAAATATACAAATATGAAGGTAGAAGGTCAGATTTAACTTTTTTAAATGTGTCTTTAATCATTGTCACATTTTAGAAAAGTCTGGGTGCAACTTTAAAAGGAAGAATCCACCTAACAGAAGTACCCCTCAAGTTTTACACTCGAAATATTAAATTCGATCATTAACTTCGTTCGGATCTTCAGAAGATTTCTCTCATGCATCTCTGATTTAATTAGAATACAAATTCCATAGAGAGCAGATGAAAAGAGGTGGTAAAAATATAGGGCGAAGATATCCTCTCTTGGAGGAAAAAGGTTCCGAATTGAATGAAATCTTCCGTACGCTCTTGATTCCAAAATTTTGAAAACCGCTTTGTGATACAACCAATTTTATAACAACATTCATCCTCGTCTCGCATGTAAATAACAATTTAAGCCTTCATAAAATATTTGAAAGAACAGATTTTTTATCATCATTAAATCCGACAGATTCATCTCATCTTAAGAGGCTTTGTGAATGAGTTCTATAGAAAATAATGTATTCGGAGGCATATTGGATTTATGATTTTAATCGCAAAAGCCAGTTTAGGCTCGAAGAAGATTTAAAAATCGATTACTACTCTTTTTGTTAACTTAAATAGAATGTGCTACAAATTTGGAATAGTCCCTTCAGAACCAGCGATAAGATATGAGTTAATTACAAAAAGTTTCACAACTTGAAAAGTTTAAACATTTTTACCATTGATTCATTACTATTTTCACAATCCTCCTGGGTATGATTTGAGTAGAAGAAGTGACTATCAGAAATTATAAAACGGAGGGAATTAGCAACAGCAAATAATGAATGTCAAATTGCTTTTTTATGCATAGTTATGATACATAACCCATTTTTGTTGAAAATAGAAAACCGCTCGTCAAAAAAAGCACAAATTGCATGAATAAAATCTATTTGATTCGAAAAATAAAGCACGTAAATGCATTATTTCTATGATGAAACTTGTCGAATATCATTTCCGGGATCCATTTAAAGAAATAATTAAAAAAATGAGATACATGCAACTCTTTGACAACTTTAAAAATAACCTGTTAGATTACAATGAATGACATTCAAAAGTCCTGAAATATCTTCAGTGAGTGTGTGATTATACATGTACATTATATAAACAAGATAGATATATTATATAGACACACAAAAATGGGATTTTATGCACGAGAAAAATCGCAGTGTAAAGGCGAGAAGCTCCCTTAAGTATGAAAAAAGTTTACCAAATAATCCCCGGGATCCGGACCTATCCAATTAACCCGAATGAATGTAACAGATCGCCGCCATATTTTGTGGAAGGTAGAAAAAAAATCCCCTAAAATTATCACATTTAACTAATCTCCTCTTTTGAGGAACACCCGGGGATTAAAATCCAGTGCGTACAAAGAACTCCTTTGATTTGGGGTGTTAAATCGTAAGTGAGAGGCGATTTTAGAGAAGAATTTCATACGCTGGGGTGGCCGAGAGCAGAGGGAAAGAACATGGAAAAAAAGCGAAGACAAGGAGAAGAGGTTAAGCAGAAAGAAGGGTCAATCTAATTATGAAAGCCCAGTGCTCTAATGTTAAGCTGCGCTTGAGTCAACTTTGACCTCTAAAATCCCGGAAGAGAAAATCCCGTTCCAGAACCAAGAAATGTTTTTATAAATTTCTCCGAAACCTAACAAAGGATTTTTTGTGAGAGAGGAATGTAATTAAACGTAAACCAGAGCTTCTTCCTCTTAACTGCGCAGAAGGATGGAAATACGAGTGGTCTAAGGAAACTCTTTTAAATTAATAATATCTCGTTTTCGAATAGAGAGTAATTAAGTAGACCGAGAGAAAAGTGAAGTTAATTACTGTGAAAATAAACAGTTGCCGCATGATAGATGCATGCATAATTATATCCAAATAAATCTTTGCGACTTTGAAGTAGTATGCCATAAAAAATTACATTTTTTAGTACCTTTTCATTCCTCAGTCTCTATTTGCCATGCTGACAGCAAAGTGAAATTATGGCTATCCAAAGGCTTTTTAATTTGTGGTTTGTACAAAATCTTTAGTGATTACCACGCAATCCTTTGCTTTTTCTGACGAGCAAAATGAAATGTATACAGAGGGTAAAGATTTATGACTTTCTTAAGATAAATTATTCATTACCTATCATTGTTGATTATAATTATTTCAGGCCCTCATCCAGTATTTCGTGCTTTATACCATCTAATGAAACACCATCCAAAACCCACATCAGAAGCTATAATAAATGACTTATCGACAATAGCATTTCGGGTAGGTTAATCGAAGCAGTTTATGAGACAAATATGATATTATTTTCAATTTTTGCAATAAGAATTACCACAAAAATTTTTCAAACATTCTGACACTATATCTTTCATTTTTTATTAGTTTGGTATTAGTTATTTTTTGGGAATATATGCATAGCTATGATGACATCTACATTTCCTCCTAATATATAGAAAAATTACATTCTATTTACCACTTTCGGTCTATAGGATTATAGTATATATCGACAGTGAAAATTTAATACTTAAGGATATATAAATGTTATGGTCTCAACTTTATAGTTTAAGAGTAGTCTAAATTAGTATACGGTTCATCAATAAATGACTTGAAATTGTAAACAGAAGTTCCTACTCTAAAATAGTATACGACTGAAAAGACATGAAAATAAAATTTTATTCAAAAAACTTTAACTATATTTCGATGTGCATGGAATTCGTAAACAAACACCTGTACTGCGAGAGCATATGAACGTCCGTGTGACGAAATTCCCACGAAGGCTATCGGCATTCTGCAGGCAGCTCAGGTAAGAAACATCGCATGCGGTGCACAACAAAGAAGCAGTTGCGACATGGCGGAGGGGCTAAACACAAGAGACAAAGGGTATCCACCCTCGGCAAATCCCTCTTCATTGTCCGAAACCCACGCATCTCATCCTCCGCAACCCTTTGAATTATGTTATCTGTGTTCGCCCTCCCACGCATTCGCTGATTGACTACGGGGAACGCGCTATTTTTCCCGGAATTACGCGTCCAACGGATAACATGACGCACAGATGAACTAATGGAAGCTCCCCGTCATCAGTGAAACAGCGGTTCGGACTTTATTTTTTCGAGAGAGGATCTACCAACCCTTTCCAGCTTACGACCGCAAAGCCAAAAAAGAAAAATCCCGGAGAATTTTTCGCTGTAAAATCAGGAAGTTCCTGGTTTACGATTTAGTCCGCTGCACCCAGAAATGAAGGGTCCGTTCCCTATCTGGAAAAGAGGAAAAAATTGAAGATCGCGAGAAAATGAAATATTCCCGGGCATCTTCTATTACGGATGCGGATGAGTAATAGATGATTGATTTTCACCTATTTTTCGGACTTGCCGTTTGGACGTATCGGCACTTTCGAAATTTGATAAATGTCGAAGTCTGATTCTCGAAATACGACTCTAATGGTCGGATTTCACCACGCTATTCGTATAATAAGTCTGAAAGATCGATCCGCTATCGGAGCTATTCTAATATTTTTACGGTGATGACCACAGAAGTTAAGTCAACCAGTATTATGTATGTATTTATTTTTACGTAAAACTTAATTTCAGCTTTTTTGAGTCTTCGCAGATAGGTACACATTTTTGTAAAAAATGAATTAATTGAACATGTAATTATTAGATATAGACACCAGAAAACTGCAGAACCGTCCAATAAAAGAACGAAAGAGATAAAAAATACTAAATGACGTGAAATGTCTCACTGGCGCACAGACAGTTTAGCGTAAGTACTTGTCGGATATGGGAATGTCGGATACTGAGGCATAACTGCATCAATTATAAAATGGGAGAGCGTTCATCTGACAGAAGAAAGTTGATCCGCGTGCTACCTTTTCGCCAAAGAATCCTGGAGCCATAAATCACAAAAAATACGGTCGTCATAAAACTGAAAATGAAATTAGGTGGGCGTTGGGCGTAAACTTGACGATGCAAAGGCAGCCATTCAGATTTCATGGACAAATTAATATCGTATAAGCATCTCTGCTGAGCTTGAATGTAAAACGAGATATCAGTTGATAGCACCACTCTCAGTTCCCGTTTTAACTTGAAATATTCTTATTATGAACGAAGCCATTCTGATATACGTGAGTTAGAAATATAAGAAAAAGAATTTGAAAACTTTCCGCAGAGACGAAATACCTTTCGGAGGATTAAACTACGTACCTCTAGAAATAAGAATATTCTGCAAAAACTTAATGGATTACGCTTATATTTAGTAATTACAATAATTTACCTTAGTTTATCAATTTTTAGAATGAATGAACGGAAGTTATGTATTTGGATGTAAATTTAATTAATTTTTGGATGTATTTGAAAAGTAAATTTAAAGTAAAGTTTATTAAAATAAGTCACGTGAAGCCTTATTGAGCTAAATATATGGGAATATACCTCAAATAAATTAGAAAGTTATTACATATTATATAGATTTTCTTTCACGTAAATTAAAAAATATTTACCTCATGTTAACTTTCTGTGTCATAAAAACTGTCTGTGAATTAATGAAAGATTTTGAATGTTTTCTGAAAATATAAAAATATATTCCTATCCTCTATTCTTTTAACATTTTTGGTTTAAAGATCTTTCATGGATAAAAACTTAGCGTTAACGTTTGACGCCGCAATTGAGAGCCATGGCTTTTAAATTATTATACTCTCTACAACCTTGTGTGATGATACTTAAGTAGAAGTTATTACGCCTCATCAGAAAAGATTCTATAGAAGGTGATCAGACTGACACATCAACATGAAGAATGGTTCTTACGAAAACAATATCAACTACTAGATAGCCTCTGGAGTGAAAAGCTTATCTTACATCCAGGCGTTCACATCATTTTTGAATGCTTCATGCTCCTCCAGTATCCCCGGATCCTTAACGATCTCTTATTAAGACGGGAAACTGCCGATCCATCCCACCAAAAATCTCAATATATGCCTCGTCCGCCCCTTATTAACCCTTAGTTTGAACAAAATCTTATTCACAGATAAAAACAGAGGGCTACTTCTTCAAAATTTTGTTCCCTCCTCATCTCCTCTCCACATCTCATTATGGTGAAATAATGAGGTGAAGTCGGAGATGATGACGATATGACTAAATTGAATAGCGGGAGTCCATACTTGTCAACTCGTTAAAAGTAACTAAATAAAACTCGATCAATACCGAAATGTTTTTCTATAAATAATAATATTTTCATTTATTATTCGAAATTCTGTGGAGATAATATTGTATTAACCCGTTCTAGAACTGACGGATTATCTCTAATTTCACACGAATTCACATTAATGGAACTAAAAAATATTTAGCATTGAAGAACTTCTTTCGTGTGTAGCATTCTTTAGGATATTTTCTTTAATTTTAGATTTCAATTATGTTCATGCTGTTGCAGTGATCTAAATAGGTATTTAGTTGTTATATCATGTTTGTGTATATATTTGTAAATTTAATTCTTTTAGTGTATAAACTAACTAGTGTAATAGTTGATGTAGTGTGTGCATACTGTAGATTACATTACGGACCCTATATTGTATTTAACTTTATATTTGTATTGTTTATGTATTAGATAGTGTGTAATAATTATGTACTGTATAAACGTCGCCACCTGACATAAAGTCTATCTGCGACGGTTTTGTGTAATAATAATAATAATAATAATATTTCGCTGTGACCAATAATTTGGAGAAAACTTTTCCCTTTTGCACGGATTAGCATTACTTCCTTAATTAACCTCTTCCCTGACGCCAAAATCTCTCTATTCATCTGTGACCAGGATCCCTTTCCAAACTCACTAAGTCATCAAATCAAATATTACTTTCCTTTCCGAACAGAATTCACTCGCCATCTCGAAGCACTTTATATCATCGCTAAACATTCTAAAATTTACTTTTAAAAAGATCAAGATTTCTTAAAATTCCTTTTTCGTAAAAATTGTCAATACTACTAATACTAATACTATAATTTTGTGTAAGATTACGTATCTTCGCAAATGATTCAGTTTCATAAAAATATTGATGTAAGTGATTTCGAAAAAAAACACAATTGTTAATAAAAATCGTCAGTAAATTTCGTTATCGTTAATCGTTAATAAATATTCCAAACATAATCATCAAGAATCAGGAATTTCCTTATTGTAATATTTTTCCTTTAATTTCTATCAATCGTGGAAAAGGATTATCGAATTCTACCAAATTTAACGTGTAAATGTCATGTCTGATTACAGCGATACGTAAACGAACTTCGGCGCACATAAGAGTAAGCTCCTCGAGGATATAACCATTTTCTTTGGCCGTTTTCGTTGCTTATCGCCTGTTGTGATCCGCCACGCCTATACAAACCTTCCAGTGTTCCTACAGTAGCACCTTATCTCTATAGCAACGCAGCCGTGACCCTCCAGGCACCGTGAAAAAATACCCACTTGTGAAAGCAAAGGGTCTGCAAGGGGAGCACGCATTCATGCGAGAAAGAGAGACGTGACCCTTGAGGGAGGCGCTGGAGGACTGGAAGAAGATGCAAAGAGGGACACAAAAGAAAGGAGCGTAGTACATGGCCAAGGAGAATGAGGTGCAGATACGCGGATAACGGAGGGAAGAAAAAGGCATGCGTAAGACTAAGAACAAATAAGATAAGGCTCGTCCATACTCTCAAGAAAGAGATGTAGATTACCCTTAATTGACTGCGCGTATAGTCTAAAATTTTGCGAACCGTATTTCATTACAGAGGAAAAAGGTTCACGTCGCAGATTTGACCGACAATTAGGTTTCAATTAGATTTATTGGCCTAAAATAGATTGTTCCCTAATGAATACTTAAGTATAATTTTCTAGGGCATTGCGATGGGTAGAAAATGTTTGTTAAATTGATGAGAGTTAGCTCAACCTTATGAAAAGGAACCATAATACTAAATGCATATGAAATATAAAAAATACATATAGTATTGATGGAATGAGCCGTGACTTTGTGGAAATCCATTTTAGGGTAGATATACCGAACGAATTGTTTTAATTCATTAAATGTTATATCCGCCCTATAATATACATGTAACATGTACAAAAATATTTCCATTTGTGATAATTTTCGTAAAATACATTTCGGTAGAATCACAAAGGTTATTTCTATTCTACGCAAAAATCACCTTCACCCATTCCTTGTTATTTCTATTGTTAGACTTATTGTTGTCTTGATTTTTTTCTAACTTGATACCACTCCTTAGCAAACTAATAGGCTGACTCCTCCTGAAGAATGAACCGTGCTCAGTCATCTTTTTTCTGTGGCTTGGGGCCGATTTACCATTTGAGGCTTTTGGCACTAGCTGAAGAAGACCACGCCGTTCGAGGGCCCAAGAAGACACCCTAATCGTTTTTATATGGTGAATATCCTTCCATTGGGGCCTTAAGATGGTTCTTGAATCTACCGCCTGTGATTGCTAAATTCTCCCGTGTATGTGAGCCCAGTTACTAAAAGAAAACCAAGACGATTCTATTCGAAGGAGTTGTATTTCCTCACAAAAAATATAGAAAATGGGAATAGATATCTTCCTTCAGATCAATCAACAAGCACCACAAGCAATATTTGATAGTTTACAAGATATATTAAAGCGCGAATCACGGATTTTGCAATTTAGACACATACGCAATATCCTAATTTAAATAAGAAAATTTAATATAAACAAATAATTAAGCCCTCGATAGAGTTATTATACTTAGGGGAACTTAGGGGAACTATGTAGTAAAATTTTATTAAATACAGCAATTTATAGGTTAAATATATAATTATGAAATACAATCATATTGAAAAACACTGAATGCCGAATTGATGTATGGTCGAAAGTATTGAAAAAAAAGTGAGGGACGGATTAGGTGATTCTTCTTCACTATCCCTCCTATTGCGATATGTGTATTTGATCTCTATGCCTTGAGTAATTCGCCCTTGAAAGAGTCCTCCCCAACGAACCACTCGACCCCGTCTCCAAGAGAGGGCAATTAAAGAAGGGGGACGGCGGAGAATAGGTGACCTCGCGCTAATACTATCTCCCTCTCACACAACATGGCACTACTACATTCCGTCATCTCTATCGCATTTTATTCACAGAGTATAATTATAGCAGAGCTAGGCGAAGAAAAGTGCTTTATATGTCACGACTTTCTTAAGTTAAGCTGGTTCTAGTGGGCGTTTCTTAAGGAGAATGCGTCTGAATACGGAATGAATAGATGCTCTTGACCCAGAAATTCCGCCATAAGGCATCGAAAATTGGTCGCTCATTGACTGCGCAGGGGGTTGATTTTGATATTATATTTGAGATTATATTCATCCGACAGGTCAGAATGGGCTGAATAACACAACAAGGAAATTGTCTATGGAGAATTATCATCATTTAAAAATGGATTAAGATATTCGCGAAAATACTTATGTCAAAACGTCTAAATACAATTCTGTTTGTGAAAATTTCTACGTGGGAATATATCTCAACTCGAATAATGAGTAAAACTCAGTACCAGCTGCAAGGGATTAAGTTTGCAGAGAGATGGCCTTAACCTAGACCCGTCAGGGCCTTCTCTGTGATCAGAAATGTCATCATAATGTCTACCTCAGTTTGTGGAGAGCAATCATACGAAGAAAAATGCAAAAGAAATTGCCAATATGCCTCATCTACATAAGAGGGCGTAATATAAGTGTATGAGTTAGTTGAAAAGTGGCAGAATGATCCATTACCGGAAAATATATATGTCATACCGTGACATTTCATCACCAATAGCTGCTGCGACAGTGATGCGTGTGTGGAACCAGTGGATAGAAGAGGGTCATACGAGTGGGTACTGGAACACGCAATTTAAGTACAGCACGGGATGACCACTTTTCTTGAGAAGCCCAATGGTTGGTGTCACTTAGTGGCACTAACTATTGGAGTGAAGTGGAGCACTACTACTCTGTTGCTCAAAAAAGCTCCCATTTACAGAAGTGAAGATAACGTGGATTGCTGGTTCAGTGGTTAGAATACCTGCCAGGAAAGTGGGACATCTGGGTTCGAATCCCAGTCAAGTCACTATTTTTCAGCTCTCGTACAACTCTGGGTTAGTCGCACAACTTCATGTGCTAAGTTTCAATTTCATCATTTTTATGAATTGGTAAAATGAAGCGGTCGTAATGTAATTTATCATCTAACTTAATTTGCCTCGAATATCTAGCAATAAAATCATTAAGGCACTGAAATGTGGGAAGAACAATAACCATTCCTTCCCAGCGAAAGTTTCAGTGAACTAATGGCAACTTTGAAATCCATAATGATATAAGCTTGACATATACCAGGAAATGAAAGTCGTGATACCCAGTGAATATGTCAAAATGTGGAAAAAACAGACCTTTGAGGCGTGTCGGGGAGTCTGTTTAATTATTAAATTCGAAATTCCACGCTTTATATACGTATATTATTATCACTACAAATCAGATGTCAGGGCATGACAAATTTGCTGAGATATGGAAACATAAATTTTCAGCATTAGCAGGTTAAAAATAAACTAGACCAAAGATATGTTTATCTTTGACTCGAATTTAACGATTTGGTTATGACATTTCAACTATCACATTTAACTTTGGGTTATTAATTCAACATGCTTCTGTTTATAGAAAGTGAAATATATATATCTAAAAAAAAAAATTATAATTCTCTTAAGCTTCGAAATTCTCCACGGATTGGCTACATTTTCTCAGTAACTCCAAATAAACCCGAATTCCAGGAAAATCCAGTGATCTCTTTAAAGCTGGCACATGGATATAGACATTTGGCTTTCATAATCACATTTCACGGCATGGAAACCATTCCCAGAACGACTGCAGCCCCATTATCATCATCAGAATAATTTAGATTTAATACCACCGCTTTTTCTCATTCGAATCTCATCTTTTCCCGTCGCTGCACCCACGCAAGGGTGAAGGTGCTCCCCGCGAAAAATTTCCGTCGGAAAACAGAAAAAAATAGCCGTCGAAAATTATCCCGGGCAGGAGCGTAAATGAACCGCGATAAATTTGTATTTCCTCGAAGGCGTACTTAGTTGACTGTGAACTCTCTTCCATCACCACTCATTTCATAACCGGATATCTAGCGACTCGCCGCAAATGAGAAAATCTAATTTTCCGTCATGTTAGGACGAAAGTTGCGGAGGGAGAGCCAGTGTCGGAGGAACGTTAAACCAGCCTCTCATTATGCGAAGCCTCCACGGCGAGTGACGATGGAAGAATTGAGGAACACGGCTGAATTCTCCCGCGGGATTCGAGCCTAAGGAGGACGCAGATTGTGCTAATGGGAAAGGGAAAATCAGAAGGAAAACGAAAGAAGAATGTGCCGTTTCCATCTTCTCATCGCCGATTCGTAGGCTACCATTTTTATCACCTGAGCGCTCTTTCCTTCTTCTCTTTTGTGTTCTCCAACTTTCGCTTCTTTTACCCTAGGGATTTCGCAATCCCTCGTGGAGGAAACTCCCCCTATCGTGCATCCCGTGCACTAATGGCAAGTCGATCTTCGTTTCCGCACCTAATATGTCCATCGCCAACTCCGTTATTATGTTCCGGCTGCGGAGTAATTTGACGGGAACCAAATAAGCCCCGCGGATGTTAAGCTACGGTATGGAAGGGGTGTTGAATGGCACATTACGGAAAGATGGATAGTTTGTATCTCTATTTAGTAGAGGAGAAGGCGTTGTATGGAAATGACCCTGAGGAGTTGATGGAAGGCAATTACCATAAGTTCCTGGCACAGATTTTAGGATCAAAAGCACACAGTTTTGTCTCTTCAGAGTTACAAACTCTGCAGACTGATACTTCATAGAGTCAATATAAATTGACCCGATATTAAACACCGGAAAAAGTTAAAATTGCTCTTTTTGCTTTACTGTTTTTTGATACAGGTGATCGGAGGATTTTTGTCTCTTATCCATCCCTCTAAGATGGGATGGTAAAATGACTCCATAAATTTATTCCCTTAATATATTTGTTAGAATTCGTTTATAGTTTCATTTGAATATTCTATCGTCAAAGACATGAAGTATTAGCAAATTTATTTCTATTACTTTAATTATCGGATAGTATACCGATTCTCGGGTTTAAAATTATGTGTAACGAGCCCAAAGTTGAGTTAGGATTTTTGATATATCCAACCACGAAGTTAAAAAATCATGAGTCGAAAACTGATGAAGATAATGCTAACGGAAAGAATTCAATTAATGAAACTGAACGGATTCATTTTTGGTTTCTCTTTACGTTAACACAATGAGTTTTAAGTTGTTGCCGAAACCTGGTCTAACACTTGAGAGAGTTTCACTCGTTAAATTTCTCCGAACAAAAGAGGCTCTGAAAGCAGCGATGGAACAGAAATCCCAGAGTTGCTCCACGAAGTTTGGAGGCAAATCGCGCAACTTTTATTTAATTAGGATTCATTTACGCTGATAAAAACGATAGTTTACTCTAGTGGAACATTTAATCATGCTTCTCTGAATACTTCGTTCCATATCAACACTTCGAGGAATCAGAATTAACAAAAACAAAAAGTAAAGAATATCACAGACTGTAAAGTATGAGTATCGTGAATGAGCCGCTGCGAAATGGACTTAATAAGTTGTTTCATTTTTATATATTTCCAATGAACGGACTATAGAATGATTTTACAATACATGTTCTTACTGCCCACGTCATATACGTATGGAAGTTGTAATGCTGAAGAAGATTTAGCAACAAGACTGCATGAAGAGAGATTTCTTAAATCAAAATAATGATATGAATTGTTACAATGCTGCTCGTTCTCTACCATTTGTATATCTGTTTTTATTAGGCTCATTCTATTACCACGGGATTCCCATAGTTAAGAAATAGCATTTCTAACACCCCTATTTCATCATTGCTATCTCTATTATTTTCACCGACATCTGGGACCGTCTATTTCAAATTTTTCTCCCGAACAATCTTCTATTTGTATCGGTTTTCTCTAAATATTTATGAAGATAATTTCTAGCTCTTATATCTATGAGATGGACGTTGAAATTAAACATTCCCTGAATTAATTCAGCTGTGATCATCAAAATGATTCAATCGACTGTCCGTAAGTCATGAGTGAATGTTTTTTCTATTGATAAAGATATCGTGTTGTTTTTATGTATATATTCAAATAGAATGTAATGGAAAAAGGAAGCAAGGTACATGGAAGTGTGGAACATAGCAGAAAAGTTATGTTAAGCATAAGGTCAGTGGAAAAGTGTGAGGCAGTAAATGGGGAGTCGGAGATTACTGCACGTGTTGTTTTACAATAGTGATACTCGACTGCAACAAGAGAAGCTCATGAATAAATCAAAATTAGCTGCAATGTATTACATCAGGAGCGAACATAAAACAAAGGTAGTCGATTTTAATTGATGGATGATAGAGTGTGGCTTTAAAGTGTTTCAGAGAATACAAGGAATCAATTTTGAAAAATGTATACGAGCATGGAAGGATAGAATAAAAGTAAATAATTTATTAAAAAGTATTTAAAAATAAGCTTGGATGACATTCTTGCATATGATACCTCAGAAATTACGAAATTACGTTTCTCCAGATGGAGTAAATGGCCGAAATAAATATTAATTCTATATTTTCTACAATTCAGGCATCTTTCATCAACTGATATTTACATCAATCTTCATTTTTATTATTTAAACCAAATGTATTGAAATTAATTTTCAAAATAACTGTGAATTAACTTCTGTACTTACAAAATATCGTTCTCGCGATATTAATGATGATGCCACTCAAAATGAAGTCATAATAAAATGAAGAATATCTCCAAGAGAATATGTTTAGCGACTTAGAAAAATAGTACTGTTTTCCATTTTCTCATCAGCTAAAAATCTCATTAACTCAAATGACTCGGACTCCTATTATATCAAGCAGCGTTTCTCTAAAACAGTTTTCTCATTAATAGGAATTCACATTAATATAAATGCCCTATGGAGTACAAACATAAGCTCTCCATTTAGAGTAGATACAGAAAAATGTCATTTTTGAGGTTGAGAACAGATTTTATAGCATATAAATTCGGATGCTCATACTCGGGCGAAAAATTATTTCACTGGTTTAACTAAAAAAGCTCGTCGGTTGATCCCTATTCATTGACGAACGGGATTAAAAGAGAGATTTCGTATAATATTCGGATCGTTTTCCTCTTTAAATTCTTTAAAGGAATGTAAATTCCGCTTAAGCTCACGCTGAATGTCTCTCCGAATACAAATACAATCTTTTTAAATAATTCATGATAAATAATCGCACACTATGAGTATAAATGTTTTTCCTGATATATGCAGTTTTTCTCCTCGCTATTTTCTATCATTTTGTTATGTTTGCCTGTAAATTAAATCGACTGAATTTTTTTAATGTTAAAATTTTTGTAATTAATTACATTACTTAATAGTATATGAAATAAAAATCAAATCTAAATATGTCAGAACAAAACTTAGGGGTTCCGCGAAAAAAGAAATGATGAACTCCTAAGAACCTCTCTGCTCTGAGCCAATACATGAAAGTAACAATCACATTCATTTATACACTTCATAAAAATCAACCGATCTACTATATTCTTTAAAACTACATTATATTATCATTTATTCAACCTTATATTTAATACCCTAAATGTACAAATAGCATCAATGTTTCCTATCAATATTTCCTACTAAATGATTTTATGAAATTAATATTTATACTATTAATATTAATACTAAGGTATGACAATGATTCATTTCATATTTGTTTTCAACTAATTAGAAATATTCAGGTAAAACATTTATACGGGAAAAAGAAATACTCCTTTTGTGCTGCAATTACTGTGTCGCTAAATGTATTTGATCACATATCATAATATTCGTAGAAAATGTTTCCGTTTCATTGGGTTCCCAAATTATTTACCCCTAAAGTATTTCTATTTTGGTATTACTAGCAGAATTATTAGTCGTGAATAAGAAAATATCAAAGCTGAAATCTTTTAGACCAATTTTTAAATAATATCAGAATGCTGTTGGGTTATTTTCCTTAATTCGAGTAAATTAATTAAAATTTTACCATCAAATAATAAAAAATTCGACTGTATTTACCATCTCTATCTTTACTAATATATTAAAAATCCAACATGTAGTCGATAAGATCTCGAATGTTTTCATTGACATTTCACCGCTCGTTTTATTTATATTGCTATAGTTATCACTGAGGTATGAAAACGAAATGCGGCAATGAAAAGCTAACGATGACATCACTTGTTCGACTCTATCTCGAATATACATAATCAGAAAGTCTGACAATGTTTGTAATAAAAAAGAAATATTCCCTGTAGAAATCGTCTCCTAAAATCGTTACTTATGTCACTGCTGGGAAAAGAAGATAAGGAGATGCAGAAAAGGGAAGAGGAGACATGGTATATCCACGTTTTCACACCTTGCTTCTTTCACAGACTCTTCTCGCGGAAGACCACGGGAAAAACTCTTTCCGTCGTACATTATCACGGAGTTCTGGGTCGTACTTATCAGAAAATTCTCTCTTTCCCGACTAAAAGACTCTCTTCTCATCTTCTTGCCCTATCTCATTCCAACATTGACTCCTCATAACAGAGTGATAAGGATCCCCTTTTGCCATCCTGTGGAGTCCTGATGCTCCTTTCACGCCAATCCTCCACATCATTTCTTATCGTTCTCTCCCAACTCTCATAACAGTTATTCCATCCTCGCGTTTTATTTGAGATGGAAAAATCTCCATAGTCATGTCTCTGGAGTCTTATGTTAGGGCATTCAAGCACTGTTTTCAACTCAATACAAGGAATACAATTCGATTATAAAAATTATTATGTGAACATTCCACTATCTTTTTTAAACGCGACATGTTTCGACTGATATATGGTCAACTTGATGAGTGGGTTTAGAAAGGGAATGGTATTTTTAATTAAATATTCAGTTCTGAAGTTAAAGGAATGGGTGGATGGAAGAAAGATGGAGCTGACCATGTGGGGGAGGAAGACGTGCTGGTGAAGGCTAGAAAGTTTATAGTTATTTTGTAACTAATGAATTATTTATAACTTCTCTAGAATATCCAATTTGGTACCTTTATGGAGGGTTTGTATTAATTTTACCGAAATTCGCGCAGACGCAGGATAGGAATCATTGAAAGAAAGGGAATTAGAAGCTTAGTTGCGACTGCTTGACTAATTTAGAGAAAGCACGTTTACATATGGCGTAATTGATATTATGTGACCCCCCTGCTACTTCGGCCGATCCGATAATGAAATTAAAATAGGAGAACTAGACGCTAGAGCATGTCGTTTTAAGCACTCATTCTTTCCGCGAGTTATACGCAATAAAAACAGGCTAAAAAAGTAGCTCAATCATCGACGTTTACACCTCCTGCCAAACACCGAAAGGCAGCTTGCAGGGAATTGATGTAGATGAAAATTCCGAGCAGTGGTTCTAAAAGATGTTTAGCAGTATTATTTTATTATATGATAGAATATCACACTCTTAAAGATTCAATCCGCCGAATATATATTATTTCTTCCTCATTTTATTCATTCTCATTCTTTTCCCTTTCTTCAGCTGCGTTTTCATTTTATTCTCATATACTACCATGTACCTATCACTCCCCTCACTTCTTTCTTTCACATTCATCATTTTAAACCTCTACGTATCATTCATCCTTTCCCTTTGCTCCCATTTTCATCATACTTATATCACCATTTCCTATTTCTATTCCTTAATTTCCTCAAGCATTCCTCTGTCATCATTCCGTTTCTATTTTCCTACTTCGACTTTATCGAACGATTATAAAATTACCACCTCCCCTCTGTTTATAAATATAACGTTTTCCTTCTCAATTTTCTTCCTTTTATACTTTCTTTTGCGTCTTCTTATCCCTATCTTGTCTTCGGCTTACCTCGCCATTTTCCACCCCCTCCCACTTTGTTATCCCTTATCTATACAGGTCCACTTCTCCTTTACGGGCGTTCCGTGCCGATGTTTTCAAAGTTCTTTTGTTTCACAGCATAACCTTGAACCCCGTCAAAAACTGCGTAGAACGATTTTTAATTACGTATCTCCTCATTTCAGGCAAAGAAAAAAAATCTTTAAGCTCAATACTCCTGAGTCTTTTCTAACCCTTTGTTTTATCCTTTAAAGAAAATGTTATTTTTTTCGAGACTTTAATGAGGTCTAGACGTTAGACTTTGGTGAGCAGCATCCATCATTTAGATCGCGAGAGCAAATCTGGATTTTATTTGAAAACATTTCTCTCGAACGCTCTTTCAGAAATAAAAGCTTGTTGTTTGCGCACGAGGATTTCTAAAAATTGGAGATATATTTACAAACTAAAAATAGAAGGGGCGCTAGAACTAAAAGATGAGAACGGAGTATTGAAAATCCAATCGTATACTTGTATTGCGAAGATATTCATGGCCAAATCCGGTCAGTTAACGTAGCTTTAAAGTACATATGGTCCAAATATTCAGATTAAAATTATTTCTGTGTGGAAATGCGTGCTCCAGCCACAACAACGTGTTGTACTTAAAATTTTTAATTATGTTATATTCATATTTCATTTTACTATGTATTTAAATAATAACCTCACGAGTGAAGGGCAAGAATTCATGCAACGTATCTGCTTCAAGCTAGCGTGTAAATTTACTTAAATATTCATATCTCCCAGAATATACAATTATAAATGCATAATTACATACACTAGCTCACAGATATTTACACACATACAAATGCTTTTGACTTTAATAGAATGAAATCTGTTTTCTAGCCCGTGCCAACCTGTTAAAAGTACACAATCCAGGAAATAGAACGCAAACATGCCTTAGTATTTATCTTTTCATGCATTCCCTTTGGACTAATATTTATGTTATCGTTTTAGAAAATTGCTGTTTTTTACAACTAAATATTAAATAGATTAAAAATAGGTGTACCACTGGAACATAAGAACTAATATCCCTGAAAAAGTGAATATTTTATTGCGAATAATTTGTCTTAATATCTTCCTGATAATTAAATAGTATGCTATTGAACTAAAATAATTACAGAAATAGATCCAAATATTAGCACAATCTTTGTCATCTTTGAACCCCTCTTACAAGCGTACGGTGTCTTGAATGAATTCAATCCCTGATAACCATGAATCTCCATCTCGCTAATCCATTGGTAGAGAGTGTACGATTCCTGCCCGCCCAGCCTCACGACAAAGGGCGGATTACAGAGGTAATAATGTTAATGTAGATTCTAACCAAAATAAGAGATAATAAAATCGCAAGCTTTACTAGAGCTGTTGATATCAAAGGTGTAGTTTTATAAAAACAGAGTGGCATCAGAAGCATTTAAATGCCATCGCTGCTAAGCAAACAAAACAAGTTCACAAAGCGAGTAATGGATAGCAACCTTTTAGCTCCCCCATAGTTGCTGCCTCTCATTTTAGAATTCTTGGTTTGTGGTGACATGGCATCAGAACTAATTTACAGGAAAATATGGCAGAAAGTTGAACAAGAGATTCTCTAGATTGCACTTTAAAGTATGATTAAATTTTGGATCAAAATATTCAAGGCAACTGTCAGCGGAGACGTATTTTAATTCTGTGGTACTACAAATACATGTTACAATTGAAAATATATAGAAAGGTATTTCACACTATTAAAACGATGATTTGATGATTATCTCTGTATATTTTCAATCAAAAAACAATTTCAGAAAGCGGTCTCATCAACCCATAAGTAACAGTATAACAAAGAACTGTGGAAAGACACTTTCTAATATTATTTGATTACTCAAAAGCCATAGAATGCCGATATTCAAAATATGACTTCAATAACTCGACTGGGACTCAAATTCATTATTCAGTAATGAAGGTGATTTTCCCACTGATTACAAACGAAAAACTTGCTTTGTGAAAACAAACACATGTAATCGAACGCGGTACGAGATTTTCTGTGATATTCACGGAATACATGACTTGAATTAATGATAATGGTGTTCTCTTGAATGCGTATTTCAAACGCTCCCTACGCATCGACTTTGACTCAATCGGTAATGATAATTGGATTTCAGTCCACCAGAAATCGATATTTATGCAAATTACGACAAATAAAAATTTAATTTCTTTGATGCTTCATCGCTGTTACCGAAGTTTGCGGCTATCGGAGCTTTGATCAGCTTCATTAACTGGTAATGAAGAATGCATATTCTCCGCGCTGGTTTATTCGTACAGTACATGTGAGCTATAGCTACTAGACCAACAAATATTTTGGATATCACGTGATGATAGAGTAAACAAAAATTCCAAAATTACTGGATCAAGAGTGTATGGCAAGAAGAAGAAAGGAAATAACGAATAATACTGCGGAAGCTAAAAGAATAATATAGTATGAGTGCTGTATGCATGATAAAAGGTCAGTTTACGATCTTTAAGTTTTTTAAGTTATGAAAAGATTCCAAAGGTAATGGAAGTGATGACCAACCATCCTCACTTTTGAAACATGAATTTCATGGCTCCGAGTGAAATTAAAGTTACGGACCAAATAAAGCCAACAAAGGAATCGTTAATCACTGCTTGGGGTGAAAAATATGATGCTGTAAAGTATGCCAAAAAATTATTTAGCTGAAAATCCTGTAATTTTATAACGTCATAATGTTACTTTCGTGCAAGGGATTCTTAATAGAACCGTCTTAGTCGTATTTGCTTAAACGCAAACTAAAAACGTTTCATTCAAAATAAAAAACTATTCCTCGGGAGAATTTAAAACGGCAGAGGAATGAATTCTCATCTGAACGGAACAGAGATGGCCCCAAATTTGCTCAAAATAAAGGTATAACTTAATTCGACTTGAAGATACGCCATCCAGAATAGCAATTATTACATCCTAGGCCCCCTGTTTTTTGAAATCAAATTGGCAGCAATTCTTTTGTCTCGAAAAAATGGCTTCATTCGAAGGAGGACAGATAATTAGTCCACTCGGAGCGGCAGCAAGGTCAAAACCTGCATCAGCCTCTCAAAAAATCCTTCTCCCTTTTGTCGTCCCTCCTCGCCTCTTTTTCTTCCTTTCTATTCCCCTTGCGCTATCTCCTTTACTGCCTCATACCTTTCCTGCCGTTGTTATCTTCGCTAATCACCTCTCCACTAATTTACCCTTCCACATTTCTCATCTAAGCGAACCTCAGCGTCTTGTCAGCAACCCAAACCGACTCCTTCGTCAAACCCCAGATGAAGCTGTCTGTACCCCTTTCCAACAACACGGCGCTATCCTTCTTCGGCTTATTTTATAGCTTTCCATTCCTCTTCATTATCCGTACACCACTCTCTCTCGCTCTCTCTCTCTCCACCCTGTTTAGAATGGGAAGTATTCAAATCGAATACAAAGGTGACTAAATATTCGGTGGATCTCCCCGGCAATAAATAGGTTGACATGTTTCTTACGTTTCTAATTATTTTCCTTCTTCAAAGAAATGATTGCTGCCTTCTTCCGTTGATGAGACCGAATCGATTTTCTATAATTATTTTCAGGGTCCCATATAAATTAAACCGGTGCCATTCAAGCATCGGGGTCCTCCTTAAAGTTGAAAATCTCTAAAGCTAAAGGGGACGTTTTTGCTGTGTGTATCTTTTACATAAGCAGAGCCGGGGATACCGGCTACTGTAGAAACACCAGCTAAGTAGGTAGAGCGTTCGTCCTAGGTGAAAGCGGTTTCAGGATCCACTAAGGAGGCTAACGTGTGAAATTACTTCACTTGTAAAAGCACTTTTAAAACTACTTTTGTATCGCATGCGAGCACAAATTATTAACGGTTGCCTTTTCGCGAAAGTAGTTATATTAGTGAAATGTTACATTCAATGAATATCAGCCATAAAAATATCTCTTTCTCGAGCGAGAATCATCCTATGAGTGTCTCTGAACTTTGCTACATCAATGATGATTATGCGTTTAAAAGATGAATCCACTCTCAATTATATTATTATATATTACCTATATAACCCATGGGCAAAGTTAACATCTAATTAGAAATAAGTTTCACAAGTAAACGTTAAATTTATTTTACAATAATACTCGATGTATCGTTACTCTGAAATTGAGGAATAAACCCAAATGATAAATTTGGTCCTCCTCTACCTGATCTTGAGTATTAAATGAACACAACAGTTATAGTAAAAGTAATTCTTCAAGTGCTTCGACAGCTAAGGTCATTCACACGTGACTCCCCGCCGGAAATCGAACCCTGAACCGCTTTTATTGAAGTCGAAAACGCTGCCCACTCAACTATGCGGTAGATGAACACAATAATATGACTGAGTAAAATATGATTAAGTCGATGGTGCAAATATCATAAATATAGAACCAAGCCTGGCAATGCAGCAAACCCGAACATATTGCACCATCTTTAGATGAAAATGTAAAACTCGGTTTGTGTTGTATACTAACTTGTGATAACTGGAAAGTAAACTTTTATTTAAATTAAATGAGAGCCTTTTATTCTTTTAGTAACTGTGGAATATAACCAATTCATGTCCATAATTACCTATTTTATTTCAACAAGACTCAGGTTTATCGCATACGCATGCTAACTTTTTAATTAATATATTATGTATTATTTATTACATAATTTAATGTATTTCTTTTGGTTGGCGACTGAAATGCATGAAAACGTACATTGTGTTAAGTTTACAAAGTTTACTATATGAAGATAACACGTGAATAAATTAGTAAACCAAATGCTCGTCATGTTAAGCGTAACGATCCAGCGAACGTTAGACGTATCCAAGTTTCTTACTGAACGCTTTAGGTTGAGAAAATGGAAGACCGATAATTAGTGGTGCCGTGAACATCTGATACCTTTCGAACTGTGTCACCATGGCAATAGATTTATCGATAACCGATAAATATTTCGCCAAGAGTAAATATTTCCTCTCTGTAAGGTGATCTTCCTAAGGTTTACAAATAGAACATTATATAATTTCAATACGCCTCAGGCTAAAAATTTTATATGATCCTTGTAGCAAATCTGTATCGTGTAATGATTACCGCGTTGACAACGATTTAATCATAAATTATTTGTAATTTTTGCGCTAGTTTTTTTAAAATAAATGTCATGTCACCTAGTTAGTTACCTAAAATAACGTCTCTAATGGTTGCAGTGGCTTTAGGTGAACAATTTAGTAAACTTAAATAAAAATCATATATTCATGAAACATGAAAGCCTTTTAGTGGTCAAATGTATCATTATTATTCCTATTCTTTGGGAAATTTTAAAATTCCGTTAATTTGCGACTGAATCTTTGTGTTAAGTATCTAAGTAGATTCGTTTTCCTCATGTTAATGAGTTATGCTCTCCATATTGATTTTGCTATTATTACTTTGTGACCTCTAGAGGTTGCAGCTTAGCTATTTCCAAAAATAGCAACAATATGAATCGCACAATAATTTTACAATAAAAAAAATTAAAATATCAATTAAAAATTAACATGCGAGTCATTTGGTAAAGTTTTTTACCTCGTACCAATACATTTAATTGCCAACTCTTCTGAGAAAATATAATGACAACAGAAATGTCTGCCTGTTTACTCTCACGTAGTCTTTCTACTCTCGCCTCTACTATTTAAGTAGATACCTATGTTACAGGAATGGAATCTCCTTCTAAGAACGCAATATTGCTCCATTAAAGTCATTTATGTATACGTCTGCTCGCATCTCTCATCTTTTTTTTCCAGTCTCCTTTCCGCTGAGGGACCCTCAACTCTATCTCCCGTTTTTATATTTCACGCAGTTATTCCTTTTAAATTCCCTGCGGACTCAACCCTCCCGCTTCTCTGGAACAGAGTTTCTCCTTCTTAAAGTCTTTCCTTCTGTTTCATAAAGCCTGGCATTCATTCCATCCCGGTAAAAGGGCATATTTTTCCAGCATTATGAGTTCACAAGATTGGCTCTTTGCTTCCACGAAATAATCCTAACGCAAGGGGTTTTCCTTCATTCCAAATACTCCAGCTGTACATTTACTCTTCGGAAACAGGTAGATGAACTCCTTAGATAATCTTAGGCACTGGTTACTCGCTTTATTTTCTAAACTCTTTCAAGCCATCTGGAATGTTTCACCAGTTTCCAATTTATAAGCAGTATAGCAAAGTTAAAATGAGCGGGTATATTTCCTCTTGAAATATTTCATTCTACAGAAACGGACTAAGAAATAAGTACAGACGGAATTTGGCATTTTTATGTTAGTATTTTTAAAAGCACCTCAAGACAAGAGGTCATTTCGCACGTATGGGCCGTCGACCGGCTATCACCAAAGGCAAGCGCGCTACCAACTTGGCTATCCGAAGGCCAGAAATGAATAATTAACAAGAAAATATCTTTAATCATCGATTTCTTAGTCTCAGAATTCACATTCAGAAGCTCACACTTTGTTTTGTTGCAGTGTAGCAACTCGAAGAGTAAAAAATCGAACAGTATAAATATTTACTTCGTAATAAAAATCTAGTTTCTCCATTTTAATGGAATTCGACCAATTCAAGTTTGACAAGATTGAGCTTTTGCATCGTTCAAAGTTATCAGACGATTAGTAAATATCAGACAATGCTGCTTGACTACACTAAAGTTCTAAAACAATGATGCTGATTTAAGTTTAGTTCTTCTTCAGAATGGTAATTAGCATAAAATACAAAAGTTAAAAAGTTAAGAATTCAACAGAATATGAAGCAGGAGAAAACATAGGGAACATTAATTAAAATTTAATTAATGAAAAGTAGATAAAAGCTTTATTCGACCTTGGAGTCATTTTAGTAAAGAAGTATTCTTTCGAATTTCGAAACACTATCCTTATTTACTTGGTGCTCTGAGTACAAAGATGGCCCTAGCACGTAAATTTCTCTTAATTAAAAAGAAAGGCCGAGCAGAAGAATGTTCTCTCAGAGGCACCCATGGGAGTTATAAATTTTAAAAAATACCGTTCACTGTGCTTTTTAGCCCGATTAATAAGAGCCAAAAGAGAAACATCTCAGAAGATGGAGTGTAGATATTTAAAAATGTGTGAAAAAGATATAACCCTATCCTCAAGGAGGAAAATTATATGGATAAATCAAGGTTATTCAAATTTTCTTCCAAAAAAGACCATCCGAGAACGATGTTGTTGCCTCTTTCTGCCATTGTTTAATATATCCACTTATATCCCGAAAGTTGAGTTTAAAAATATGAATTTAATATGATGCAAAAACAACTTCTATTTACATATCCGGCTCAAATCGAAACGTTCCTCTATTTATATCTTAAAAATCACGTATTGAGCTCTAAAAGATCTTCCTCTTAGATAAATTTTAAACGTTTTAGCAAATGAAGAGAGATTAAGTAAAAATAATTTCGTCAGTAATAGAAATTTTTAATTTCCTGGCCGAATCTTAGTGAACAAACGTAAGAATCGGTATGCTATAAATAGGCCTACTTTCAGGTATTACAAAAATTGATGAGTGCTATTCTTCAAAATTAACCGATACCACAAACGTAAAGGATAAAAAATAAATCGAAATGTATTAATATGCTGTGAATCACGAAAATGGCTATTATTGGATATATTCAATGTTTCAATGACGTTAGAGTCAAGTTAATGCAATGTAAATAGCATGGAGAAAGTTAAAATATCCCAAACAGAACTCTCATTCTATCATGAAAATAATCTTTAGTTAATTCTCGTTAGCAATAAAATAGAATACTAATAAATATAATTCATTATATATTTCGAAGCAAATATTCATCAGTTATAATAGATTGAGATGCATTATTAATTAGATGAAAAGCTCACACTTGCGACGTCTTTAGAAATGTCACATATCCCATTTACAAAAATAAAATTTCCACCACGTTTTGCCAAAGTTAAGTTCACTGTACTACCTTATGGATTTACTGAAAGTGACACTTTATACTGATATCCCATAATTCATCACATTACGGATGAAGGAATACCTGGAATCTCATTAATAAACCCACTTACAATAGTCTATATGATACAAAACTCCATTTCAGCGTTTCGAACCTGAAAGACTCATAACTTCATGGAACATGGACAAAGAAGACGCCTGCGAGCCTCCTTTTAAATATTTCGTATTAACAGAGGGGGATCTACATTCTTAAAAATCCGAGATGATCAGATTACGCTAATTTGCAGCATAATCTGCATTGCTAAACCCGAAATCTTGCGGATCTCGCTCTTCAGAACCCCCGCGAAGGCACTTTCGCATATTATTCACAACGTCACATCCTTCCCCTCACTTCCTTTGTTCAACGCCTCCATCTTTTTACCCGAGTTCCAGGAATTCTCCACCCGCGTTCTTACGGAATTCGATTTCAGAATGAGCTAAATTCGAAAATCCTTTTCTCGGGGAGTTTAAATCAGGTGGGTCCTTGTAAATGTCAGCACCTCTCGCTCGAAAGACGGAAGGACCGCCGCAGGTATCGCGGTGGAAAATAAAATCCTTCGGGGGCAGAAATTCGGAGATTTTTCGTCCGGATAATGATTCTCGTAGGGAGTGAGAGAGGCGTGGGAGAGCCTGAAAAGACTCTGGAGGCGTGCCGAAGCAAAGAAGAGGGTATTAAGCTTGAGAGTGTATTTCTCAGGAATGAAGAAGCGACGAACAAGGGGGACGGAATGCGGAATCGGACGGAAATTCCAAAATCGAGTCCTAAATACAAAATGCGATACGAAATAATATGAAGGAGTCGAACCAGGAAGGCGAGGTAAGATCGGATGAAAGTGAATACGAATTAAAAGATGTCAAGGAAGTGTGTAAATGAAATCGGGAAGACAGCTTGCTCAAGAATCCGGATGAACAGAAATAGATTATCTTAAATTTGAATTTCGAGAATTCTCTCTACGGCTCCTTTCATTAACAGTTCCAATAGACCTCGTGATTGGATTATCTCTCAATGAGAGCACCTTCTCCAACGTTGTTTTGAGTTAACGAGCTTTTTAAAAAAGGGGACATTTTGCTACACGCGTTATACTGCATACGTGGTCGATTTACGCGTATCTCTTTTTCTTTTCCAAATTTAATAAATATATCGAAATATTTTCTTTATCTTCATACCAATTAATATCTTACCTTCTTTGAATCGCCATTGATTCCACATTTTAATTTTCCAAAACCTATAAATGTTTGTTCTAAAAACCCGCGGAGTAAGCATACAGCGACAGTGCTAGTGAATTTATCTCACTCAGTTGGCTACGGTCGCTACACGAATTACCCTCTTTACTCTTGCTTGTATGAGTATTTCATTTGGACAGGAAAACATCTTTCAGGTTTTTATACAGTCCTTTAGTGCTTTAGAAGTTCTCTTCGTGTTCTTCCAGTAATCATGTTGATCACCGAGCTACAACTATTAAGAGAAGAGACTACTTAAGGTTGATTAAGAATAAAAAATAGGCCCTTAAAAAGTTCCTTCTTTAGAGTAATTAACTAATTGACAGAAAGGCTTTACCTCACGGAAACAATCTTTCTTTAGCATAATATTTTCAAGTTATTTAAAACTTCTACAAAGTGGGTGTACGTGATTTATGGTTGATTAAAGTAATAATATGGTGACAAATACTTTCTCTCTGCCTCTTTTGATAAGGTTGAAGTACTTAATTTGATTTTTCTATTACTCAATTGAATTTATTTCCAAATTAAAAAACAGGCAAAAGAGATTTTTATCTTCAAGCAATCAAAAGAAAGAAATTTTACTTTTAGGCATAGATTCTTAAATACCTATCTTAAGTATAGATGATTTTTCACATTTTTTATTTCCCCCATCATCAATCATATCTTATGGTATCTTCATCCAAAAACTTTCAATGGTTGGCATACAAAGGATTTGCATTAAGCAAAGGTTATTCATAAAAGATTTAAAGCATCTTCAAATTTCGATAATTTTTGCAGCTGTTATTACTTTGGTTATTAACCGCTTATTGATATTTAGAAATAATGACAGGACATTCGCCGGATTTTTTGCGAATATTTTGGTGACATTTGACATTTTGGAAATGGATGACATTTGGGCAAGACAAGATAGTGCTATAATTACACCAACTGGAAGGAATATTTGAATGAGGAAGATACGACTAATTTCCAAATCTTAATGAGGAAAAAAGATTGAATACATTGATACATCGGTTAAAGCAGATATCCGATGGTAAAAAGCCTTATTTTCTTTTACGGGGAAAATAAGGAAAATGAAGAGCATGGAATGTAGTGCTTATGGCAACTACAAAGTAAGAGAAGAAAATTCATACACAAATCGTGTCAATGAAGAAGAGAGAAGAAATATGTAAAACAGAAGATTAGCTTTTTAACCGATAATTCTCGAGGAAGAAATTATATCTATACACAGTTTAAGTGTATTTATGATGGTAAAAATATGTATTAGTAGTAGTTTGTAGTACGAGGGTGTTTAAAACTTACTTTCGTAAATTCATGATAAACAATAGTTAGATAGTATAAAATCATATTCTTTAAGGTATGATATACTAGAAAAATTCGCTCAAGGAGTGCAGAAGAATCTTCCAGTTAATACATAAGCCTTGGAAACCTTTTGGGATGCAGTTTTACATCTATTTCGGTAATCTTTATACTGAAATACTGTAAGTTTTAAGTGGAATGGCCTGAAAAACTCTTGAGGAGTTACATCATCGTCTACTGAATGTTAGCGTTTACCTTTAGGATAACGTAAAGTTAACATTAAGCTGATCTATCGCTAGATTAAGTCCATTCTAGACATGCTTCATACACTAATGTAAACGATACCATCAAAGGAACTTGACTGGAAAGATGCAAGATCCCTCACGGGATGTCACAGTATCTAGTCCCATAACCATCGTGGTGGTAAACCCCGGGAATCATCAAAATTCCACGCATGGCTCTTATCTCGTACGACTTCCATTCTTCCGCAGAGAGATTGAGACTGTGCCACACTTCGGGCATATTCAGAGAATAAAAGATATAAAGACATCATGGCAATGGAAGTTGAAACGATTTCTTATTTCTCCTTGCGTTTCCAGTAATCACTCTTGGTTCATCTCTATCAGTTTTTGTGAAGTTTACTGCAGGGCATTGAACTGAAAATTGATACCGAAAAAATCCTTCCTTTTTGCTGGAAGGAAACTAAATCTCAACCGAAAAAAAAATAAATTCGTGAATTTTTCATTCATTGTCAATTTTCTGCTTTCATCAATACGATCTACTTTAGAATAAAGGAAGAAAACTTTACTAATTATGTGCAAAAGCCACTACCAGCTAACTAAAATCATACTAAACATTTACAATAATCCCTCATCAACTCTTTAAATAATTTTCGAGCTTTAGAATTTCTGCCTCAAAGATAAAACTTTAACCTTTCTACAAATAAAGAAAAACTGAGCAAACATTATTTCTTAAGAAACAGAGATTAGTCTTTCTTGACCTAGTCCTTGTGAGTCGGGACAAATTTAAAGTCTGTGTATATACGTATATTATTGTTGTACATACTCCGATTATATAGCATGCCGACGTACGATATATACGACTACTGTAGGGTTATATATATACAGATTAGGCGTATTAGGTATTGTAGAAATCGATGAGTTATATTCTTTAAAAGAAAACTATATTGCAAACTTAGAGGATAAATTATTTAATGCTTTAACGTTACTGCATAATCATTACCAAATAAATATCAAGTAGAGAGTTAAAATATTCCAAAACACCCATTTTTTGCATTTTCAGGTTACCTGAACCGAAGTGCTGTTTGCATTCTAGCGTGAGAATGGCTTTAAATTGATTCATGTAAGCGATAAAATACGAATAAATAGTATTCCATTCGTGAAAACGGGGTAAATTTTACTAAATATGTAAAACAGCAAACAGCATTTAACTAAAGTTAAAGCTTGAATTTTACTTTAATCCGATCTAATACTTTGACCCTTATTTCAATGTAATCATTTACTTTAAAATTTAACACGATATAATTAAACAAGTTACACACCATGTAAACCCTTAAAAGGAAATAATATTAAATAGTCAGAACGAAAAAACAGTTCTAACCAGTTTGATGGAAGTAATTGGAACGAAACACGAATAGGGCTGCGATTTGTTTTTTTTTGTTGACTCAACCACAGCGACAACCGGATCGAAACATATAAAACTGTTAAATTCTTTGGAAACCTTCCTAGCTAGTAGTCTTTGGTGAATATTATAAATTAAATAAGTTTTAATGTATCTAACTTCTCGGTAATCCTGTTTCTAATCGTAAAAAGCCTTCGGTTTAGTTGATGCATGCTAACGTAGATGCGACACATTTCAATAAGTAAAACGACAAACTAAACAAATTCAAAATCGATTCTTTCTTGCTTTATGAGATCACGTAATTTTTTGCATTACTGTTTTTTTTAACTGCACTCTCTGTTTGCCGGAGAATATTTCACTCTGAACAGGAAAAAGACGAAGAAAAAATTCGAGTTAAAGGAAGAGTGACAGGAGTATGGATAAGAGAGGATTTGGTCCGTTTCGCGTAATGGACGCAAGAAGACACAGGTTGACGTGGCTGACACAAACGATGAGAAAATACAAGCAGATTGGACAAACTACAAAAATTATTTTTAAATGCTCATCTGACGATGTGATCACTGGATTATAGCGTAATTTTGTCAATCAGATTTTTTTAAATCTAGTATTGTTCTGGAGTGAAATGGCCTGGAATGTTGACCATAAGCTCTAGCGCAGATCTCAACTGTTAGCGACTCTCCACATCAGTTAATCAAACTCGGATATATTCTCCTTCGCCAATTACTTAGTGATACGTCACGAGATTTAAAAAAATATTAACCTCTCTGTATCAATCAGCCATATGTGAGCAGATAAGCTTAAATACAAACGAAATAAAATAATACAAAAATTAAATCAGAATAATAAATTATGAAAACGGTTAAAATTTTCAATTATAACACATTTAGCAACAAGATTTTCGATTATTGGTATAAAAGCGGGATCTTCTGGATGCTCATGCGGTAAGTAGCGCACCTCAGTCATTTTTCAAGCTGTGTTTGTTTAATTTCAAGGAAAATTCAACTTCTCTCTTCATCTCAGTTTGTTAGTGATTTCTTACTTTTCTGTGTTTCACTAACGTTATAATATAATGGTTTCCTAAAGATCAAGAAAAATCTCACTCCTAGAAATAACATTTGTACACTTTCCAAGCCCTTAAACCAGAGAATTACTAATAAAATATTAAGGTGGGCAAAAATCTTCAGAATTACCCATTACATGTTTTATAAAATGTCATAAAATAACTCTGGATTCTATCTCCAATAAAGGGAGTGATTGAAACATTAAATATCCAAGACGAAAGCTTTACCTTTACCAAATTACCATTTTTTATATTTTCCCGAAGACTTGGTTCTAGCCTTTGATACTCTTTGCAATTACCTTTATCAAAGTTGATATAAAATGAGATCTCAGAGGATACAGTGAGCATAAATGTTGCTATACAAGTTCGAGCGTTTATTTTGTGGTCGTAAAAAACTAGCGTTGATATTCCGTATAAAATAAATAAATTCACAGTTATTATATGACATTAAAAAAACTTATTTGAAAACTACATAAGATGCTCTTCTTGTACTGAGTTACTTTAGATGTTCAGAAACGAGATTCAACTCGTAAATGAGCGCGCACTAACTCGCAAATAAGTGTGTATGTTTTGTGCGATCGTTAATGGATTGCGTGCTGAAAAATCTATTACACTACACGTAATACGTAAGCGAAAATGACCAAAATGATTTTGGAAGGGAAAGCTTCACAAAGAAACTCCCTTCATTTGAACCAAGGAAACTGTTGAACGGTCTGCTTTTCTATCATCGACGAGGCATGACATTGATGCATTGACGAGGGTCTAAAAGGACGTGATAATAACTTCACTTTCAGGACATTCAATTTTTGGTTTCGAAAAGCGCTTTAGCCGTCTTGATGGAAGCGTCCGTCAACGTCCAGCGAAACTAAATTACCGTCGGAGAATAATTTTCAGAGCGCTTCTGTTTTTTATTCGATTGCTGGAAATCGTTCGCGGGAGAATTCCCGTCGTAAAATCCTTAGCGCGGTTTGTTGAAATAGTGAAGCGGAATACGAAAGGCAAATAACGTGGATATTGCGAGTACAGCTCTCCGCAATAGCTGCTCCATTTATGGAAATCGTGTAAAACCTCTCTCGATTCCGAATATGCATCCCTCACAGTGGTTTAGTGCCACTAAAGTTTGATATCGGAACGAGGATTGATGAGATTAATCCTTCTTGAATGTAGAGCGATGTTGCCTTTGTCATTACATGCAAAGCGAAGGATTAAAAGCGATCAGCTTGGGATGAATTAAGGAAGAGTTAGGTTCTTTATACGTCGGGAGTATCTTGTGCTACTGGCACCATTAAGTCAAACTAATAATTCCCTAAACACATCTTTTTAATCTTAAGAATAAGCAAATGCGAAAAAAATGTCGATTATTTCTTGATTCACTTATCTTTGGGTTTCTCAGGCGTACGTCCTAACATACTATTTTGCATAACAACTGCATCATATCCCCTCTATGTACTTTTCTAATCATATTCCACCCGTGATTCAATATCATACAATTTTGGCTTAAATAGCTTAATTTCAAGAAAAATCAAAACCTAAATGTTCCCCTTGGGTTTTCCCTAATGAGCACCTGTTGAGATTGTAAAAGATATGGGTTATATGAGGTCAAATGCAATCCTGGATATTAGAAGGAAAAAACTGAAAAATATGGAAATGGTTTGACATTCGCAGATCATAAATTTATCTGACGTATCGAGATTTCCCTCCTGATTAGTTGACGAAATATGGTTCCTCGTTTTCATTTGGGATTTCCAATGATTCTGCTATGGGTCGATTCTAATTTTTCCCTGAAATTCCCCCATTACTCGCATGGTTCCTCTCTCAATATATCGCTTTCACAGAATTTCTTCCTTCCCCAATTATTTTCTTTCGGTCGTCCTTGAATATACTTAAGTCGGATCTCCACATATTAATAAAAGAATATCACATAGAGGAAAAATGTGCTTGAGCAATTCTAATCAACTAGAAGTTCCCTCACTTTACTTTTTTATTTCGCAATTCACTTTATCATGTTAAGTTTTACTTTGGGAGGATTGCTGAAGAAGATATGAAGACATATTCCTCCAAAAAGCTGATTATTCTTACGGAGATCTGAATTGACGTCCTCATAATTAATAAAATATACACTTTGAGAGGTATTAGCATACAAATCTAACTTATTTAGAATACGAAATATCATAAAAGTTAAATCTTTATCAAAACCAACAGAAATGCAAATGGTTCCTTTAAAATTCTTGTCTCCATTTCGTAGTTAAGACATAGTGAACAAAAAAATTCAAAAACCCATTAAATGTGAATGTAAGAATATGAAAGTATGAACGGTCGGAAATTATACGAATAATTTCAATGCGAAGTAAAATTCTATTGTTTAGTCTAGATAGTAGCGCTGCAGCTAAACAGACGGTGACCACTATAGACCATAAAAGCAAGTGATTAAACAGGCTGCTACCTCGGTTACTGCGCAAGCTTCGAGAAACGAAGGCGAGTTTTTATAGCTGTTAGAAGTAGGTATGTGACCATATGTAGCTAGACCATCTCCGACACTCTGCACCTTGCATTTTGTCCCAATTTAAGAAATTTCCACAAAAATTACTCATACATTTATTTAAAGTATATGCTTAAAGATATCTTTGAAAATTCGTAAGTTAAATCCTTACTGGACTGAATCCCATTTTCACCCAATATTAGCTTTTCTCAGTCGCTGTTGAAGTAGGTAATTTTAAAAGCTTACGAAAACGTTGATTCTGTCGGGCGGTCTCTGAAATCGATTGAAAAGACCAATTCAAGCTCCATTTTGTTATGTGCGATAGAAGAGCGGACGGAATTAAAAGTGAGGCACGTCAAACGAAAGGAATTCGATTAGTTTCTCGACTTCCTTGGTTATCCGAATCGTAATGATGTATTCGGCTGTTTGAATTCAATTCCCAGACCTTTGAACCCAGACTCCCTCATGAATTAGCGACAGATCGCGAGGGTGAGGTAAATTATTAAAAGGGCAAGGAGCAGTGGAACTACTTAAAAAAGAAAATTTAATTTTCGTATAAATGCCCGTCAGCACCACGCACGAAATGAAAATTTTCACTATCTACTTTAAAGACTGAATTCTTAGAAATATTCTTAAAAATGGGAATTGCCGAATGAATTCATTCAATAAGGTTATCAAATGCAAAACTTTTTAAATGAATCTAAGATACTCGTACATTATTCATCAACAGTATTATTTCCTATTTGTATTATTGTATCCTATTGTACATTACCTTACCTGAAAATATACTTATTTATATTTCACGTACTTATTCTTATCGTTGACGATAGAAATGAAAAGACCTTTCAGTCTCAAGTTCGCCATAATAAAGACCTTAAATACATATTATAGTTTGCAGATGATAAAGGAACACTCGCAGATAAGAGAGAAAAATCTGCGTGAAATATACTTCTCATTAATAAGTATAAGAGAAAGTATCAGCTACAAATGAACAATAAACGACATTGATTGTCTAAAGCCGAAGGAGAAAGAAAATTTACAGGTAAAATACAAATGGACACCCTTGATTAGGTCAAAGAATTCGTCTGTTTAGCTAGTAAGATTACCTGATATGGGGATATTAAGAAAGAAATGATAGTGAAATAGTTCAAGCAAAAATTGGAAGAAGAAAAGCAAATACTAAGCAATTAAAAATAAAAGGTAAGAAATTAAGGTAGTTAAGTACTACAGAAGAATGATGAGAGTGAAACGGACAGAGGTAGTAACAATTGAAGAGTTCCTCAAAGAAAGAATGAAGTCTCCGGGAAGCACTGTTAAGGTGAGGAAGTTAAGTCGGGAATGTATTGAGGCGCAATAGTTCCCTAAAGAGAGTACTATGGGGAATGGCGGGTTTACATAGGAACAGAAGTAAGACAATTAGAGGAAGGTAATGTTTATAGTTGAAGTTGGGAGCCATGAGGTAAAGAAGAGATTGGCTGGGAACTGAACGGCCTAGAGAGCTGTAGAAAACCAATCTTCAAAATTCTAAGAAGATGCAGAACACTGGTAAATTTGAACTTTTTTATTTATTTATCTCATTAAAGTACGTGAAACATTTGTTTCCCATTGATAGCCATTCCTGGTCCTTGGATGGTGAACAGGCTTCTAATCATTCAAACCAACTTTTATATTTATGGACATATAATTGTTGTTTTTAGTAGATTAGAGATGGAATTAGTTAATTATAGAGCGAATTCACAATGATTACCATTCGTGGAGAAACTCATCAGATGCAAAATTCATTAGAGGCAAAAGCTATGGCCATCCCAAAGGTGGCTGTAGTATTAAATTGATAGTAGGACAGAGTTATGTAATAGATAATTATTGGTTTTAATTTCCTTATACACCATAATAGTTAAGAATATACATAGTGAGATGAATATCAAAGGATTGAAGTGTAGTCACTAGGGTTTAAAAAGTAAATAAAAGAAAATTAATTAATGCGATTTTGTTAATGAAACGAATAAGCAATGTCAGTTTAAGATCGGACTGCAGGGAAAACGTGTGGATACCATGTGGTTTAGTTAATTAAATATTACTAAAATTGTCCTATTTCTCGCGTCGAAGCCTTTAAAGAACTCTGTTGAATATTCTCAATCCAAGAAAACCTTAATAATTATCTCACCTGAGAACTCTTTAAGAATATTAAACAGATCAGTGTATTTTCAAGACGTGGCATATTTTGATGGAAATCTTATTAAAACTAAAAATTTCGTTAATTAAGAAAGCTGTTGAAAATTCCACAATTCTGATGGGAAAATATATTTCGCAAACTCTCAAACCCACTTTCCTCAAAAACTTTGGAGAATAATTTGCTTCGCTCAGTTTATCGATAAAAGCTTTGATGTCCATTTTCAAAGGAATAACTTCGTTTGTTCAAGACATTTATGTGCGAAATAACAACAGTGAAGACGTAGGGAGGTATCCTAAAGGTTTAATATAAATCCGAGTGATAATATATTCCTTTTATAATGATAAAACATCAGAAATCTTCTATCCGAATTTTCTAAATGAAGATAAGAAGCTAGGATATTATTAATAGTATACTTAAAATTTTCTTTCAAACTGGCCTAATTAAATTGAAAATATTATAAATAAAATATAAATGAAATAAAAATAAAGTATAAATAAAATATCAATAAAATATAAATAAATATAAATAAAATATAAATAAAAGAATTAAAATGCAATGGATGATGAGTGAACGAGAATATCGTGGCTTAACTGAGGACAGCGCTGTCATAAGCCAATAAGAACATCCAAATGTCTTCTGATTATTGTGAAAGAGCAATTAAATCAATCACAGAAGACTCTATTCGTTAGATGGCAACCTGCTTGATAAGGGCAAAGTAATCGATTTGAACGGTGGAAGAGGTCTTTCGAGATGCCAATGGTGTCGTCGATTCGACATTGTTTGAGGGAAGATCTTCATCAAAAGGGTCGTAAAGAAATCCCCTTAGAATGGAGAAGAGCGTAGGTACGAGACACTTGAGATACTCTCACACAACGACGTCGCCTATCTCTCAAAGAGAACGCATCGAGAGGCGGCAATCCGGACGTAACCTGGCTAAATGCTAATCGAAAAGATGAAAGCGGGATGAAGGGAAAGCATCATCCTGAAAGCTCTAATTAAGACAAACGCGCCAAATGATTGCCTTCGCTGGAATTAAATCTCTCCCGCTTTGCTATCTCGTCGATTTGTTAAGGAGGGAGTCGTTTTCCCTTAGAGGAGCGATTCGTTGGAAAGCTAAAATCAAAACGGAAAATCTGGAAAAGATGGATTCGCCAACTCCATTAATTAGGAAACTCGTCCCGATTCCTGATGGAGTAATTTCTTTGCAGGAAAAAATAACCTTCGCATGTTTCCTACTTTCTAACTCGGCTGAGATTCTTGTATCGCTGAAATTCAAGGCATTGATGAGAATGCTTCACTAGATATTGCATTTTACTTCAATATAAATCAGTTATACTTGCAACCAATTTTGTACCAAAATGTTTCCTTAGGATTGCTCACTCGTCTAAATCGTAAAATTCCTTAAAATACAACTGTATTGAATGTTTTATATAAGAATAACTGTCTTATATATAAATATTTATATATTCCATTTCAGTAGCTACATAAATGTATAAATTGAGGAAGTAACTCAAAAAATAATTTATGCATTTCCCGACCAAAGATATGAAATTATAGGATTCATACATTTATAAATGAGTAAATGTATATGTATACTCAGTTCGACTCTTGACGAATTGGATTAGCACCCAGATGAAATGCATGTCAAGTTCTTCCTTACCGTTTGCAGTCTTTATACCTTTTATAGAGTTAAATTAGATATGAATGTATTTCAAAATGGAGAAAGACATTATATGAATGAAAATTGAATTAGAATACTTATCCTTTTTCCGTGGAATATTATATTGGGTTCAAAATAGCGAGACGAATAAATTAATATAATAGACGAAAATTTTGTGGTGTTCCTTCGTAAGATGTAAAGATCAAAAAAATTTCTTTACGTTTTAGGGATTTTGCTATTGTTTCTTGCTGTGAATTCTAATTTGGTTGATATACATAAATATATAGCATGAATAAGTTATTTACTCAATTATTATAGACTTAAAATTCAATTTAATTAAATATAACCGAATATCGACCAAATTTTACAAATGCTTTAATGTCGGCTTTCCTTCCCAATATATTTCCTATATGCCTATATTATTCACATATTCATATGAAAGTCTAGCAAAACAATCGCCTTAATCGTGAAATTGACTGGTTACTTACAAGAAGATAATTATACTAATTTTCTTTTTGTACTCATTCTTGAAGCAAAAACAATTTTTACGATAAAATAAAAATATTTCTTTGGTTACCTTTATTTTGGTGCTTGTCTCGATTTTGTATGGTCATTATTTCTGATTTAATTGTGCAAACGAAGAGGTCTGCAAACCATCGAAATAAATTTCAGTAAGTGTATTTCTTATTAGTCGTCCAGTGTCAAACATATGATACTTAGAGCAAAAGAAAATATTGATATGTCAAAATCCATTGGCTCTCTGACGAGTCTCTAAGTATGATAATTCTATCTAGTCGGGAAATGCGTGAAATTATTTTTTTAATGAATTCCATGTATTTCTTACGGGAATTACTGACATCGGATACATAAATAAATACAAAACGGTGATTATCATACAAGATGATTACTGGTTGAATTACTTTCGAGCAATTTTAAAATGTGTGCACATAAGTTAATGATAAAAACGCTTCTATTTTTGGTTGGCGATAGAATGTTAAGCGAAGGGTAATAATGAAATAGATATGGTACGTTGTTAAGTAAATGAACCTTGATATCCAGCGAAAAAATGACATGGAATTCGTTTCAACGTGAAATCGTCCTTAACCTTTCCTTTGCGGCGAAGGGTCAACAGGATGTTGAGCCCACACGTTTAAATGACGGTCGAAATGGGAGACTCACTCTTCTCATAGAGATAGAGGGAAACTGGACCCATCAAATTCTTAAAGGTCAGTTTTTATACATCCATATATACATTTTTATATATAAAAGCAGTATCGGTGTTTAGGGACCATTCATTCATTCCTGAATTCATGAATGCAGAGAATTCATACTTTATTATTTCAGAGAAACGAGACGGAATGGCCACTGCATATTGCCTATACCTTGCGGATAAACTGATTTCCAATGCTAAATTTTCAGGATCTCTTGAGCATTCTTCAATGAAGCTCTCTAATATTCTCCCAATGAATCATGAACTTTGAAAAGAATGGATTTAAAAAAATGGCCAACTACCAAGGTATAATAAACAAGGAATTTAGGTTTTAGGTGATTTTGCACGATATGGCGTGCACCCAGGAAATATCCAAAGGAAGAATGGACTTGAAAAAAGTCCAACAGGACCGGGAATCGAACCCGGATCTCTGACTTGCCGGTAGGGTGCTCTGCCCGTTCTGGTGGGATAACTCAACGGACAGAGCACCCGACCGGCAATCGAGACCCGGGTTCGATTCCCGGTCCCTTCGGACTTTGCTTGAAGTCTATTCTTCCTTGGGATTTTACCATGGTTAGATTTTCACGCCCATTTAGCTCTCATATTTGTAAAATATAATGATATAACGAATTTTGTGAAACGATATATTCCATAGCAATTTCGTTCTTTCCCGGTGAACTTAACGGACGAAGTCTTCTCGCGTCTCCGGTTCTTATAATCCAAGGAGTCCAAGCATCGATATTTATAGAATAAACTATCCGGTTTGGAAATCAAAAGGTCTTCAACCGATAAATTTCATAATTTGTTCCTCATCTATAATCATAACTATAATGCTGATTGTTGAAATATCTTAGTAATCTTGTAAGCTCGATGACGAAAAATCAAGATACCTCAGTGAAAATATAATTAATCAGAATATAAACTCAAAATCAACTAATGCATCCTTAAAAATCTATTTTATTTCAAAAACAAACTTTTAATGTGGAAAATAAAGACTTCTAAAGCTGTTATAATTATAACATTTCCTCCTCCATTATTGATCCAAGAGAACAAATATTTCGTCAAGCTTTTTTTAGCCTATAAAGATAAATAAAAAGAAATTTACAAAAGGTATTTAAGGAAAGTTTGGTTTGGATAAATTAACATTTCAAATTTTCTGATGTTCTGCAGTAAAGAAAAGGTAAGCATAATAGTCATAAGAAAACTGTAAGAGGCATCAGAAGCAAAAAAAGAGCGCGCAAGGATAGAATGTTACGACGCGAACTGTAAACAGTCGAGGTTAATGACCACCTTCCCAAGAGAGAAAACTTTGATTGATGAATGCGAAGTTGGGAGAGCGGTTCTTCCTAGAAACTACACGGTGATTACGACCCATCTTCCCCGCAAAACTCAAGGTAAACGCAAAGATATTCTAATTTACCAAAATAGGCGCGGAGTTGAATGGACGTATCATTTTTCCGCGGAGCAATATTTCAATTGGGATGACAGCAGAGGGGATTGTTCCCGTGGGAATGATCGTATGCTCCCGAAAGACCACGCCCGATGAAAAGAGTCACTGACCCCGAAAGCTTATTAGAAATTAACGCACCGCTACAGCTCGCCATTGTTCCGCTTCCCAAATCGTTAGGGCCATTCCGAAAATGGTCTCCGAGGGATATTTCGCTCTCTTTTGGATTACGGGAAAGAGAGAGCACGCGAGTGTCACGTCCCCTTAATCCTAAAGCGGATTCATCCTCGAAAAAGCAAGAGTTGAGATTTTTTTCCGCTCCTAAATAATGAACTCGTCAGAGAGAAAGTTCCCGACGCTGGGGGAGTTTTTATAGATAAAAATGACGCGGGGAAATTTGTTTCGCTCTCAATTTTCGAAAGGAGCGTTTCACTCGGTGACAGCGTTCGTATTGTGACGAGGGAAGTGCGAGACGGGGATCAGATGTTTTCGAAAGAATGCACCGCTTTTTCAATGGGAGGGATGGATCATCGAATTTTCCCACTGTCATCACCTGAGTTCAGCCGCCTTCGAAGTGAAGCAATTCGTGGATTCCTCGGCGTTCCTCAATGGTGACGGCTGAATTCTAAAGAGGTTCTTGATTTCCCATTTCTACAATTGAAGAATTCTTTATGATTTTCTACCGACCAAAACGACTGTAACAGGTTACAAAAATGAGAGATACGACCCAAACGTATCTACGTTTATGAAGTACTACGATACTTTGACCACGGATTTAAGAATTCCAGAAAACAAGTCGAGGTATATCCTAAAGAGTAAAGTTAATAATAAAGATTCAAAAACAAAATGTAACAAGTTAAAAGAGAATTTTACCGGTAAAATCATATGAGAGTAACAAATCAAATGCATCACTCAGTACGATTTCAAAGTAATAAATAAAATGAATTTCAAAACCTTATGATAACTTCTCAAAATAGCCTCTAACTATAATAAGTGTATATAAATAAATATTTTTTTATTCTTCTCAGGTTAAAAAACTCTTAGATATAATTATATATATATAGCATGTCAGCTGAGAAGGGGATAGGCATATGGCATCGGCTGCTCATTATTATGTTATAATTATGTCATTACTCCATTTTCATTATATTTTTTATTACTACTTTTTTATTTTATTTTTTGTATTTTTGCTTATGTATTTTTCGCTTTACTTTGATTTGTGAATTATGGAAATTTATTTTATTTATTATGTGTTTTCACTGTGTTTTCGCGGGTTTTTTTCGCCCCCCTTCTTGTGTGGGTGTTTTCCCGCACTGTGGGTTTATTATCTATCAACCTTCAGTTATAGAGGTTTTTTTTCCCGCAAATCAAATCTTTCTTTTTGTTTTTTTTTTCCTTTCTCTTTTTTTATTCTCTTATTATTATTTTGAATCTTTATAGCGATGTAACTTCATACTAGGTTAGGTGGAAGAGAGGCCCACTCGGGCCTAACCTCGCCTAATAAAGGGTCTATTAAATTAATTAAATTAAATTATATATATATATATATATATATATATATATATATATATATATATATATATATATATATATATATTGGTAATTGGATATTCTTTCATTATATTCCTATCTAATTATTAAGGCATAAAGGCAAGATATAGATTCTCTATTCCATTATAATCGCTCTCTTTTATATCGAATTTTTAGGTTATTTAGGTAACTTCGCTAATTAATCATGACGTTGGCTAACTTCTGAGGATCTGGTCCCGCACTGATTACCTAAGATAAGACAGCCTTTTAGGAAAGTGCTAACAAGGAATCTTGGAAAATGAGTATTACGTTCATAATGAAGTATTTTCTCCTCCAGTATGACTTATCTTCCTTTGCAAAAATTGAAAAGACAAGATTAATAGGGAACTAATATCATAGGGATAGAACTGATGGTAATAAATTTAATAATTGGGTTTTGATAACATATAATAATGTAAACAAGAAAGGACCCTAAAGAGAACAAAATGACCAGGAACGTCCAAAATACTTTATTTTAAAAGCACACTCGATACAGTTATAATGTCGTTAAAATATGTTTAATTGGAGTTAGAGGTAATAATGGAAATAATCTGTATCGGGATACAAAGCCAATTCACTCCAAGTTGTGGAGCTCCCAGAGACAACTGTCATTTGGATGTAGTTGCTCTATCCCTTTTACTTAAAAACTTCCGCGTTCTGCCAATGAAAATGGAACGGCTGTCACTCCTCTCTGGTTGTTCTCAACTTGCATTAAGATTGACTCTGCCGAATACCAGACGAATCAGTTTTCATTTGCAAGGAACGTAAATTGGAAGGAAATACTGCTATCTAGGGAAGGAGGAAGAAAGAGAGTCTTTCTGCATCTGAGTAGTACATGTCAGGTTCCCTTGGAACGAGGCCAAGGGGATCACAATTCCAAACGTGCGATGGGCAAGGGAGTGGGTGGGCTAAAAGCAAAGATAATAAGGGTGCATTGAAATAGGATAGGGCCACTGGAACACTAGGGGGAAGTAAAACGTACAAGGGAGAACATCAAGATTATAAGATAAGGATTACCATCAAAGGGTTCGGTTATTCCGTCGATCTCATATCTCATACATCTGTCATCTTAGTTTATAGCCCCCTTCATGCATTGAGCACGATTTGTTCCTTAATTATTCACGAAATCAAAGAGTATTCTTTTTGATATTCATCTCCAAAGTGAATTGTTATTTAAGCAATTTGTTTTAATTCTGTGCAACTTTTACTCTCTATTAAATTTTTAAAACAAACCTTTCTTTTAGTTGTGACACTGCAAGTAATGTGGACTTCATGACAGGACGTGATGATAGGTAACGAAAAGAAACGAAAAGATAATAATTTTTACTCCTACCGCTTAAATATTTAATGGAATCAGAAGCCCGATGATGACGCGACGCGTTGAAACCCGGGAAATGAAATATTTAAGTGGCACAGGTAAAAGTCATTATTTTTCATTTTTTTACCGTTAGCATACATGAATCAAGCAATCAAGAAATATCTATTTTCTAGTTTACTAGATCCGAGAGCAATCAAGGAATAACTGCTTTTCCATAATCGTAATATAAAATGGAAATCGTGTCGAAGAGTTACCGTAAAAGTTGTAAGCTTGTATGTATGTACATACGTTACTGATCTCGTAAATTTAGCGGAGAGAATTCAACTAATCTAAAATTCAGTTTCTCTAATCAAAATGTTCATCCATAAGTCAGGATAACCAATGCAGTATCTAAACTTAATTCTGCATTTGCAATCATGTTCATTTTTTCTTCCTTTATGTTGTCAATGCTTAAAATTTCTGGTCATTCATTTTATTTAAAAACATCGACTTTTAATTCGGTGACAAATGAATCTGAGATGCATATTTTTTCACTTCTCTAAAATAACGTGCATGTAACATTGATCGATAACATGGATAAGGAATGACACCTGCAAATCTAATTATGAAAGCCTCTTACAGAAGTGTTTTCCCACGGACAGTGGGAATCTCACGCCTAAAACGGTTCAATCGCGTGTTTGTGTGGGCTGCTCGGAGCTCCTCTAGCGGCGAGAACAGGAATTACGGAAGAGGATGGTGCGGACAGGGTCTCTGGTTACCAAAAGCTGCTGCCTTGTGATTGATCCTGGCGAT
This sequence comes from Pachydiplax longipennis, assembly GCA_036926295.1. Classification (NCBI taxonomy): domain Eukaryota; kingdom Metazoa; phylum Arthropoda; class Insecta; order Odonata; family Libellulidae; genus Pachydiplax; species Pachydiplax longipennis. The sequence continues at coordinate 7,333,582 of JAVFKF010000015.1, read as the reverse complement.
AGGTGGGTTAGTTGAGAGAGAGACAAAGTAAGGGATGGATTGGAGATGCTCACAGGATTGAGGCTTCAGAGATAAATGTTTTCCCGTACCATGAACACGCGATTTCTGTTCTGTGCCTCTCAATCGAATAATTGCCGCTCAAACTGCGAGAGACAAATACTCCGGCGGATAAGGACTCTATTAAAAGGTGTTTTCGAAAACCTAATACATCGATCGCTTATTCTTTGATCTGTAAGAGGTTAAATCGTAACGACTTCTAAAACGATAAACGCGGCAAAACACTGCCAGTCAATAGCAAAGCTGAAAATTCACCATAATCGAATGAATTCCTGAAATTATTTCCAGTGTTACTCACACAAGGAAATGCATTGCAGTATGTAACGCATGCATTTCTTGTTAGAAACTCGAAGATATGTGTCAAATTATTACTCTAGAACAGGGATGGTAATAAATAAATAATAAATAAATATTGCCTCTAAATTGCCATACTTGATAAATATGAAGGACTTGCGCTCCAATGTGGTGCCAAACTATGGATAGAGATCATACTATTATCTGATCTATAATGTCAACGATGGGATAAATATGTTGCAATTGATGTAAATAACCATTAATTATCATTTATAAGGAACGGAAACTTTATCTATTTACTCTGGAGCCTCATTCAAAGTGAAGAATACATAAGGATATGCAGTCAAAGTTCTGCGCGCCGCAAGTCTATTGAGAGCCATTGATTCGCAACCACTCCTCTATAATAATCTAATGTTCAAACTCCTGTATTTACAATGAGAATTCAGCTTCATTCAATGCGAAACTTTAACTTTAATAATTTTCGCAAAATTTTCAATCACTTTCAACAAAGGAAATTTTCGCCCTTCAACTTTTTTCGTTTTCGACTTGATTCATTTTTCTCAAAAATTCAATGGCAGCAAGTAACGATCACCAGTAAAATAACTGATTAGCATCAATTCCATTATCATACAAATTTTTATCTATTTCCGTTTAAAAAGAAGTTTAAACTAGCGTTATGAAATCGGCGTTTTTAGAATTAAGGCTCTTAGAAATAGAGGCTTTCGGAAAAGTATGCTGTTTAATTTCAAACAACTTGTATTTTAAAAGATACTTCAAATCGAATCGGTTTCACCTCATCGATCTGTCGCACGAACATATACATAGCAGAATAATTTATTTATCTCAATTGTTGGTATTATTAAACTCTTTCCTAAAACTTGCACGTGTTAGCCGCAGTTTACTTGTATGACGTCTTTCGGAGAGTTTAAGGATTCCACGTCACATAATGTTACTCCAGATAAGTGGATGATTTCACAGCATTCTAAGTGCTGAGGTCCTAAGATTTATCTTCAGGCAAGTGATTGAGTGGAGATCTGGTGCCTTCCTGCTCAACAATCTTACCGGCATTAGGTTGATAAATTCTCCGGGCCAAAATACTTATCGTAGTTTCCAAGCCAACATCAAAAGTTGCATCTGTCGTGAGTTTGACACTGACAAGAAGCCTAGAATGGAGTAAATTAGCCGCTTCCTATGCTGTTTGGTAAGATGAGAGATCTCCTGGTAAACAAACTCAACTCCATCAAAACTCCTCACCATTCCATTCCACGATCTGGATGGAGTGGTTTGGACGGAGACTGACAAAATGGAGAAACTTGTGGTAATATTTGACTGGTCGAGAAATAGCGGTGAGAATGGGTAATACGCGCCTTTACATGGTGGTCGTGGGAGAAGTGGTATCTTATTGGGAGGGATCGAGAGGCCTAGAAAATTTATTTGTAGTTTGCATGCGTATTCGGTACCGTATTTTTGAGCATAAATTATTGAAATGAAAATAAAAAGACTACAACTGAAAAATATTGTTGTTGTTCATACTAAAATTCTGAGCATACAGCTGGACGAATCGAAAAATTTTGGAACTTTGTTTTCGTAATCGGCTATTCGAAAATAAATCCTCAAAATTTGTAAAATAATAAAAAAAAAATATATTCAATTAGTTTAAAGGCATCAGAGCCGTACTCCATAACTTTGTTTTTCATTAAAAATTCGATTCTATTTTATTTTTATTCTATTTCCCTTGCATCGTATCTTCTCTGAAATCTTTCTATTTTATTGGTTGTATTAATTTGCATGAAAACTAAATTTAAACGTCACACAAAAAGCAAAGGGCTAAAAGCTAAGGCTAAAAATATCGTGGTAAAAATAAACAATATCCATCTCGCAAAATACTCGCAGGATTATTCCCGGAACCAAAAATACAATTCGCGATCAAATTTAGAACTCTCGTTCATATTCGCCTCCGCGTTTTTGGCATCGGAAATTCGGTTCCGGGTGCTCCATTCTGTCAGTCGAATATAAGATGTTTCCGGCAGGGAAACCTAGTTAACCCAGAGGGTTCCTTGAGGCGGCTCCGTTATTAGCGGTTCCGTTGCGAAACCCATCCTTGGAGGATACGGGCCTCCTGTTGGCGTAGGTTTGGCTCCAATCCACAAACGCGCCCATAAGAATTTTTGAAAAGGGACGGAAATGCGGTGAAATGGAGTGCACGTACAAAAGGGAAGGCGGAGGAGAAATTATTAGGAAGGACGTGGGAGTGAATACGGGGGCGAAAGTGTTCTAACTTGGTTTCCAAGCTTCAATGAGTGCTCAATTTAACCGCGGAAGTAAACTTACTCACAGCTGCCAAGGTAAAAGTGAGGTATAATTCTAGAGCCGTATGTTAGACCTAGTTATGCGGTGGCGCATTCTTGCTTTGGCGTATGAGGAAGGCGGTGGTTCATAACGAAGTTGGATACAGTAAATCTAATATATCAGCGAACGAATCTGCAGATTCCTGATTTTTCGTTCCCAGCGCACAAAAGCGAATACTTTTAAACTTAGAGTAATTTAAAATTTAAATCATTTAAATTTACGTTGTTACAAGTCTCGGTTGAAGCAATCCTTCCAATTGTGGGAAAGGATTAGACTAAGGTGAGATTTTCAAGGATGTTAAAATTAAATTGAACTTTAAAGAAAATAACGGAAATAATAATTTTATGCAAGTAGAAGGAAGGAAGTAAAAGTTATCTTTCTACTTTTAAATATTTTTATAGTGATTTAATTCTTCGTTTCATTATTTTTTTAATTCAGAAATTTAGAAAGCAAAATTCGTGATGGTGAATTGATGCATTCAATTGCTGAATCAATAAAATCGTAGAGGAAATATTAATTAGAATCTGAATAAGAAATAGAAAGAAATCGAAAATTTGTTTTCAACAATAGGACCCAGTTCTAGCACAAGAAGGGTCAAAATTATAAAAACAGAAAGTCGATCATTAGTAAAGAAAGAGAAAGATTGCAGGAGAGCAAATGAATCAAAGAAAGGGTAAAAAAAGAGTAGAAATTCACCAATACAACACGCAAATCTTAACTCACCTCTTGTGACTACGCTTAACTTGATAGACTATTCAGCCAGATTTCTCAATTTGATAATAAGTATAATAAGTATAATAACCCCCCTGCAACATGCCGAAAGAAAGCATGCAGGTTATTTAAGCAGATGTAGATAATATGAATTCGAGCGCCAGGATTTCGATTAAACAAACTTGTTGGCAATTACCTTTACCTCATTGCCAATTAGAAATAAATAGCTTTGATGAAACATAAATCGGAATTTCCAATTCCATAACACATTAGAAGTTTTTTGAGTTAGATAAATCTTCGAATAAAATTCGTTTTCATCAATTCGATTTTGTTAGGATCTTATATAAATTCGCATAGTAACACTTAAAAATTCAGCACCTTCATACGCTTCTAACACTTTTCATCATCCATCCTAATCTAACGCAGGGAAATGGAAATTAAATATGTAATTTTCATTCAAGTCATCACATGGAAATTTTAATAATGGTAATGAAATTAAAGAGAAAATGGTAATGAAAATAAGGAGAAAATCGAATCACGGTCCGTCATTAACAAGTGGTGTATGATACAAAGAACAACAAAAGGAGTTTTCGGACAAATTTTAAATTCTGTACTTTCACCTCTCTGGTAATTTTATTATGAAAGATTCATCAAAAAAATAAGACAAATTTTAATGAGGAGGACAGAGATGTTGTTTGCCAATTAAGGGATGGACATGAGAGAAAACATTCGACTAACAAAAACTGAATGTGATTTGTTTATAAAGAAAAGGTCAGATAAAACATAAGCGGATTTGAAGTTTCAATAATAATAATAAAGCTATAATAAAAGTAATACGGAATTCTATGTAGAGGATTCTCAGAAGATAATAGAGGCTAGTTTGAGATTATTAAAATTCTTCAGAGAGGAAAAAAAAACCTCGGAGGAATGCGTTGTAACGTTGAAATGTATATTTTAAAATATTGACAACCGAGAGTGACTTATTTCGTGTACACACGAAATCGCTCCTTCATTTAATTCAACTATGGCTATCACATTATTACTGTAGTACTTATATTTTTAGTTAGTTCGTAATAAGAGTAAGAGACACATGAATTCTCCAAGCGTCGAATATCTGCAAACTGTTTTCTTTTAGTACGTACTGTAGCTGTGATGTTTCTTATTCTTTTCTTATACCTGGCTTTTATTTATTCTTAATATTTCAATAACTGTGTTGTTTATGGGATAATTTTGAAATCAATATACATTATGTACAATGTAATGTATGTATTAGATCGGAGGAAGGTTTTTAGGAATGTAAACTTAACAAAAAATATCGCCATATCCAATTTCATCATATCTTTTGCATCTTAGGCTATAAAATAAGTAAATTGTAAATATTGGTAATATGAACATAAAAAATTTTAAATCAATTGATGAAGATAATTGAGCCTTCAACAATATCATCACGTTCTTGATTAGGAAATTTTTCTTACATTCTTATTTATTTTGCCTACCTTTTAAGAATACGTAATCATCAGATATATCACTTTTAGAATGTCCATGTTTGCTTTCAAGAACAACGCCTGGCGATGAAAATGGCCAAGAAATGGAATCAATAGTCTCTCTCGCGGCTATTCTCCGCCTTCTCTTTATCTTTCCAGAAGCGGCTGCGAAAGTTAAATAAGGAACGCCTATTACTGTCAAATGACCAGAGGCATCCCGGCGCGATGAACTCCCAGCACGAGAGGTGTACCGAAGAGAGAAAAAGCGGAATGGGATGAGAAGGGAAAATTTGGGTATAGAGAATCGGCTGTAGAGCAGGTTGCGGAGGACGTGTCGCGTCTATCAGGCAGCCGAAGCACAACGTGATAGACGCGGCCGAGTGGAAAACGAAATATCTCCCGCGTGTGAAAGCATGCGGAATCCGCAAATGAAAATCACGAAAAAAGAGGATTTTAGTCGTTATCTCGACTTGTCACTGTCACAGGTGCGGACGGTGTGTGTACTTTTGTGTTCGGGTTTCCTCCCTTTTCTCGCCTTCAGTTACCTCTCTCCCTCCCATTGTGAGTCTTCTAAATTATTGACACAATACCGCAGAGAATTACCTTCCCGTCCATATTCTCGAATGCCAGATTTCATTCTTTCAATCTCATATCTTTCGGGCTCATAACAACTCATCTCCTTCGATTCCATTCGATATTTCAAAATTCCCTAAATATTCGAGATAAACATTCCTGGTAAACAATGCGGTCGAACGATTCAGATTCTCTTTTTTCGAAGCCGTCGAAAGCTTTATCGAGAGTAAACAAGGTTGTCAGGCTCGATTTAATTTGCCCTTTCAATGCTACGGATTCGGATTACTGTACCCCTGTTGACAAAGCTGCTGCGGTTATGTGTTATAAACATACTCTTCAATGAATCTTGTATATTCAGCCCTCCCAATCGTATATCCAAAACTTTTAATCCAGCTATTACTCCATGAGGTAAAGTTTTATTTTCATATGTAATCATAGTACTGACGAGGAAATTCAGAAATGGAAATGGGCTGTTTACAATATGGTAGTACTTCAAAGCATCACTCAGTAATTATTTCTCACTCTCATGTATGTGTCATCATCATTTTCATATTCACGAAGAAACGATCTCTAACTATTTACGAATTTCTGCATGCATGCATAGTGTTTTATGTCATTGGTAAAATACACTAAATAAAAAGCATTATTCTCTTAATAAGAAAATTGGAGCTAACTTACATTCATATTCCAAAAACGAGTAAAGTTTAGTTTTTGTACACGTGCATCCATGAATAGAACACTATTACATTCAATTAACTATTCGAGTGCTCAATTGTACAAAATGCATTAGGAATATACGCAAAAATACTTCCTTCAATTCAGAATAGAAGATAAAACTACCATTGATTGGGCTTATCCGGTCATCCGCTACATCCATGATATCAGTAAAGAGAAGCATAGCCCCATCACCTCATGTTCAGACCAATGAATGAAAATGACAGTTTCAGAGAATAATAAACTAAATTAACTAACTTTAAATTGTATACGTAATATTTCAAACGATTATGAATTGAAATTAAGATGCCAATCGAATTATTCCTTTGAGTTACAAAAAACTTAGAAATGTGAGTGAAAGTAGGGTGAATGCTTATCAATTTTTGCGTCATAAATTCCAAATCTTACGGGTTAGTTCACTATCATGCAAAATATGTGAGAATTTCCACTTATTCCCGCAGCAATCTATTGAAAGAGAGAGTGAAACGTGATTCCTCTGAAAACTGTAGAAATTACATTGCTGGAGGGAGACCAAATGAGCGGCAAAATGTGCTTGCCAGCGCTAGCGGGGATCGCATTGTCTAGAATCCTGTATTTGCGAATTTAAATTCGATAGTGATGTGGAATTTTAAATGAGTTCATTGGCATATATGACGATTATAGCGGAAAACACGCACATTTAAACGGGTTCGGTATAAAATATCTGTGAGAATGTGAAATTCCTGCATGTCAGCGGCATCTTTCAATATTTGATAGACTTTTTCTGCTCTCGAAGAATTATCGTAAAATATTAAATAGACTTTTCACTTAAACGTGTTATTCAACGCAAAACCTCTCTCATACACATTTCATAACTTTCCTTTATTGTCAATCAAACCATCGATCTTACTATTCATGAATTTAAACGTATCACACAGTAATTTTTTATCAGTATGAAGTCAGAAAAAAATTTGAGAAACATTTTCGACCATAGAATTCAAAATATCTCACAGAATTATTTATTTATTGATGAAACCGCAATAAGCCAATTTTCACAAAATAACGTCCTGAATTCCATTACTATATAAGTAGATCTTGGATAACTTTATTTATAAATAAAAATAAGTCTAAATAAGTGCATTATAGTGATTTGTTTCGAGATCAAAACCACGATAAATAATTTGCAATCATAAAAGCGAAAATCTCAGGGATCAATAAGACTGAAATTTTGAAGTTTTATTTAAGGAAAATTGAAGGGTTTTAGGACAGATGATGTATATGATAACAATCTAAACAGAACATAACACCTCTTGTTTCAGTGAAAACTTACAGAGACACGTAACAAGTCAAAAATAAAAAAATAACCATTCAAAGAAGAAATGACACATTAACGTAACAGGCTTCTACAGAGAGGAAATTCACGATGTTATTCTTTTGGCTAATGCATTTCTATTTCCGTTGTCATGCTCATTGTCAGTATTCCAAATGTCGCGAAAGAAGGCTCGTAAATATAGAATCATCCGATATCATCTGTCCAAAAACAATCCCAAATGCATGCAAACAGTGGAATTCTTGGAATAGTCGGAGAGGAGAAGCGACGTTCAACACGGATTTCATTCGAATCCTCTCTCAAAAGAGTTGGGCGATTAGAGAATGCGGCTGGGAGCGTCGGAATGCGGAGGAGGAAAGCAGCTGATATATTGGAATGGTGTGGGTGGGCGGGAAGAGGAACGAAAGAAGCGGTGAGATAATGGAGATAAAATAGAATGAGATTTAAGGGGATGGAGAGTGGAAATGTTGTGCAGGAGAGAGATGGATAAAGGGTGATAAATACAATCTGGATGCGGAGGTGAAGATGGATGGTAAAAATGGCTTGATGAAGAGGGAATGGTGGCGGGAAAAAGGACTGGGAATATAAAATTAAGGAAGACAGAGTGAAGTTAATGCGTAAATATTGTAGTATTATTCGAATACTGTAGTCGAATAATATCCTAATGTTTTTGAATATGCTAATGTTTTCCTTACGCAATCGAGGTTTCATTTTATCTCTCTCTCAGAAGCAGCTTTTGGTTTATATATAGGTTTTCACTAAGGGAATCGGGGTAAGTATGTAAACAAAAACACCTAAGTTAGAGTACAATGCTACAGGTTTTGAAAGAATTATGTTATTTGATAAGTGAGTGTAGTGAAAACTGATTTTTCAGAATAGAAAATCTTTGGTTGTATTTAGTGTTCTTAGTGTAACGGACATGACTCGTTTTTTGTTAAAATTTCCCTTACGAGTAACTTAATTAAACGTCTCAAAAACGAGGAAAGAGGCCCTTCGATTTAGCGAAAAAGTTTGTTTGTGATCATTGATTTCGATTTTAAATGGTTCTCGAAGGATTCAATGAATTTTTCCAAAAACTCATCTATCTTTCAAAAGCACATAGCAATTGGCACCTAAGGATTATTTTGAACAAATCAATCAATTAACCAATATACTGCAAATGTCCAATTAAATAATACGACTTCTCATAGCTAAATGGGCGGGAATCTTCAAAAATCTTTCTATAAACCAGAAACTATTTCTCATTGTTATGTAGGTATTCATGCATTATAAAACTTAATTATGGCTGACCAAAAGTTAGATTCCTGTTCCATTGCTTATTTTGTCACCAAAAAACAAGACTTAAATTAGTTAACAAATGATAGAATCCTAAAATGGCTGGTTCACAAAATTATATCATTATTGAGGTCCAAACTTCTAAAAGCTGAGGGAGTTGTACGACAGATACAAATTTCGAATAAACCAAATGCCATGACAGAAAATGAATGGTCATGGAATTTCCGCATTACTGGGAATGAAACATCGGCATCTGTTACAGAGAAAAAACCGACTGAAAAATCACAAGGGCGGTTCGCATATCTGTGAACATTTATTCACGGAACGCAAGGCATGCTTCATGGTATAGCGCGACCAATGCTTACATGGACATTCCTTTTTACCTCGTCTTTTGCTTATGGATAAACTTTTAATTACTCGAGCGGACCTCAAAATTCAACTGAAAACACTTTCCTATTCAAAAGTATTTTACATCGTTTTCAGCGAAAAATTTAGATTATTGTAGATTTTTGAAAGAAAAAGAGACATAAAAAAAAACACAGTCTATCAAGACCGGAATTCGAACCCCATTTCCCAATTATTCGCTTAGTCTCTCCATTAACTATCATGACAGAGCATACAAACATGCCGTTCGGCAGACTACAAGCAAGATTTTGCGCGCCTAACATCCATTCCTTCTCCCATCGGCCTTTCCTACACACCCAACAAACAAGAATACATGACGCACTTGTAAAACAAAAAATAATTGAACAAACACGTCATTCAACCAAAAAGAATGCACAGTATGACTGCCAATCGTCACTTCACCACAACAGAAAGCAATCCAGAATACCTCGGAGGTGGGATGGAACTCACCAAGCAGACCGGAAAACATGGAATGATGATGAAAAGACTACAAGCAGGAGTAGGTGGTTTAGTTCGACTGGGCGGCATCGCACACGGTTAGAGGGGTTCTGCGTATCCACCACTTTGTATGACAGGTGCCTCAATGAGGATGCTGGCCATGTGCAAAACCACATCCCCTTGCCTACATCAGTTAATAATACGTTGAACGTTCCGACCGGTGAGCTTAGGTTAGTATGAACAACCCCCCCGGCAATTGGAAGATCCGGGCTCATGTATGGGTATATTAAGACATTTTTCTTACCCGTTTCCGCTCGGAAATTTTCCTAGGTTCACGCCTTTATATGCCAAGTCACTTTTAGCCTTATTGCTTATTGTAAATTGCTCAGACAACATTTTCAATCATAAACGATAATCACATATACTTTTTGGATCGAAAATGACTTGCTCTAAAATGATATCTTTTTCTCTGAAATGTAAAAGAACTTTAACAAATAATAATTTAAATATACCACAAATTTACCAGGAAGCACATAAAATGTAAGTGCACATGGTTTTTATTACAAATGAAAACTCTAAGGGCATATTTATAAATCTGTGGAATATGTGGAAACAGAAATATCTTTTATAATACGTCATACCCTGTAGATTTTAATTGAAAAACGATAGCTGAAAGAATAGAATTTTGAAATAAAATAGAATTTAAAGAAAGTAAATCGAAATAAATAAAGAGAAAAAGTTAATATTTGACGTGAAAAAGATACAGGTGAAGTAAACCACTTTTCAACGTCTACAAGTAAGAAATGCAACTTTTTGATTGGGAAAATACTCCCAATACTCCCAAATTCGATACACTGATTATAAAAATCCATCCTGCAAACCAAAGGAATGGGTAATTCTTTTTGGGTAATTCAATGAGCAAAACATTATCTTGGCGATAGTGTGAAAAAGTATTTAGAAAGAAAATGCATGGTTAAGTCTGACTTGTGATCTGTCAGAATAGCCTTTCTACTTTCTATTTCTTTGAAATGCCATGAAGCCGAAAAAGTAAGCAAAATTATTTTTATCGATGCACAAGGCTTTATACTCCCCACTTGTATAGCCCAAAAATTACTAAATAATCAGCGAGATTAAATTCCCAGTTACTGCATGCAATACCACTTCCGAGAGAGCTGACATTTCGAGCAAGAATGTAATTATAGTCTCACGTTTAGAAGTGATACACGAAGAAATTGCATTATCTCGCATTTATGCAGGCTCTCACTCTGAAAAACCTCTCCGCTATTCCTCGTAAAAACGGATATTAGATATTCAAAAATCTTTCAAACGCAATCTAGGGAATGCGAATTTTTCGACCCAGCGCTCTTGGATTAATTTGAATTTTAATGCATCCATAAAAAAAAGACATCCGGTTTCATTCAAAGAAAGGGCTATAAATTACATTGAGTCTTTAATAGCTCAGGGCTGGGAATGAAACGGAGGACGCCAGTGACGGGATTTCAGAATTACTTATGCGTGTCTTGCGACGTATGTTACGCCCAGAATAGCCCATGAAAAACGCTCCGCATATAGATTGCTTAATTTTCGCATTTTTCGCGTTCTGGTGGAGGCCGATTCGCAATAATCGAATCCCTCCCGAGAAATCGAATAAATCGAAAAGTGGTGACGCTTTGCCTAAGGTCCTATAAGAATATCATAGGACCGTTTTCCAAGAGGATCCGCGAGATAGCTATCCATTACGTAGAGATTTACTCCTCTTTTGCGCTTCTGAATTATTCCATCTTTTCTTCCGTTCCCGATATCTTACTGAGTCGTATTCTAAAGATAGATGGTGGAAATGCAGATGCTTACGGCAAAGCAAGTTTGAATTCAGGTTGGGAAGGGAAATGAATTACCAAAAAAGCAACTTTCATAGTGACTGCAAAATCAAAGGTGCTGTTTGATTGGCAGAGCGCGAGAATTCGATGTGAAGTCTGAACGTTATAAAATTAAAAGTTAATAATGCCTAAATTTTTCTATTTATCACACGTAGGTTTATTGAAAAGAAAACTACCCCCTACCCTCAAATGGATCCTACTAATTGTACGGATTCATTTCCACTATCCAACTCTTGTTAATGGAATACCATATCCTCTTGTTGGCTATGTAGAATTTTAATTATCCTACAAATTAGTAATTTTAACTAATCTAGAAACTAGTTTGTTTGATGTATGCTCGAGTATTACTTTCAGGTACCTCTATCCCTAGATATAAATACGTTTTATAGATATGTTTAGTATACGTGATTAAATGAAATAAACAAAATATTTCATTTAATTTCCGTATTTCCATTTAATTCTGATAGAATAATTCTTTCAAAAGAAGCGGATCTCTTGTAGTAGCTTTTAGGTAGCAAGTGAGGCAAGCAACATTTTATGATTTATTTGTAAGCAATATGTAATAATTTTTCAGGATACACTCTCATTATTTTTAGGATGCATCTCCTAAGAAGTTATTCTGTGGAGGCGATTTCTGGAGGGCTAAAATTTGGATAACTCACGCCAAACTTCGTGCTATCGTGCGAGTGACGATTTTCCCTTCCTATAATAAAAATCAAACAACTACGATAAGAATACCATACTCTCCGAAATGTGAATTGCCTTTCTACTATGCTAGAATAGACTGAAGTGTCTTTATAATAGGGTATCGATGATTTAGTATGCTTGAAATATGGTAGTAGCGTATTGAAGGATGAATATGTGAAAGGAAGAAATTGCCATTCAGAAAGGACTTAAGGGACTCCCTCTTTGCTGGTAGAAAGCCGTAGAGTGTGAGAGCGACATTTCAGGAAAAGGAAAAATGTCTGCCGTCCATCGCTGGAAAGCTTCGTCCCAGCAAAGCCGGCGAAAAGGAAAGCCGTGCGTACGTGCGTTCTATGGTTAGGGAAATCCTTCTCCTTTTATCCAAGCGAAAAAAATCGAGTTACGTCGGTATTCGTTACGCGTGATTGTGTGCTTCGTGGGTCAAGGGAGGAAAAGGTCAATCCTGGGGTGAGGAAGGCACATGTACGTGAGGGATACAGAAAAGGAGCAGCAAGAGATAGAATTTCGAATCATCCAACGATAACCGTTGGTTAGCGCCTGCGCAAACCGAATTTTAACTCTGCACCGAGTGGCTAATTGCAAGGGCAGATGGAATGAATTATATCCAGCGAGATATATCCCGCTAATGACTTGCGCAGTGGAAATCATACACAACATTGCACAAGACGGTTACGGGAACTTTTCACCTAGTCTGCGTGCCGAGCTTTATCTTGCCACCTGTTACCTGCAGATGAAGATTTGACTCAAATGCCTGGATAAACTTAGGTTTACAATTTGAACTTGACGGAGATTCAATTAAGTCCAAGAATTTTGGAAAGATTTTTATTAGTAGCTTGAAAAAATAACGATGTGGAAGTTCCACTGGATTTATTTAGCACGATTGGAAACTTCAACTTATGTTTGTCCGTATGCTCTATCTATATCCTGATTATTGTAGATTAATTTAATTCATCAACGTGTCGTGTTTAATGATTCTACCGGTAGTTATCCATTCTTATTTTATTCAATCTATTTTTGAATTCCATGCAATTAAGGATTCATCCATATTTTATTTATTTTATCTTGTTTATTAATCTTTTAATATTTTAATTAAATCCATACTCTGAAACCCCACTAACAGAATCCGAAAGCGTGTCAATATCGTAAGATTAAGGTATAAGTAAGGTAAGGTAAGGTAAGATATTTCGAAAAAACTTAATTTCAGTTTTTACTCAAAGTTTGGCTATAAGTGTCATTTTTTTAATTGGCTGCGTAATTATCTCAATTTTTCAAAGCTTGCCTTTCCTCTTACAAAGGAACCATCTTTATGAAGAGCAGCAGACCCTGATTTCCCTTACCGTTTTGAATATTTATAAATTCAAGCTGTAGAATTCCATCGAAAACGTATTCATCGCAATAGGTTTATCGAAGCGTACTTAAATTCCATATGTACACTTACACAAGAAATTGAGGGACTGCAGAAGGTAGTGGAATCTGACTCCAGTCATTTTTCATCCCATTTCGCATTCTTTCCAAACCGAATTCTATCCAGAAAGAATTCCGTAATTTTGGAACATTGAAACATACGATCGTGACTTGGAGATTCGGAATTAACACGCGCAGCAACCCGTGCTTGGATTGGGCGGCGGAAGCGAAAAATGGAAATGGCAACGCTATGAAATTGGCGCTGCAAGTTTCAACTTACCGTTTAATCAACTTCCTCTTGATACAACCTATCCCCTGGATTCTAACCGCATTGCGACTCCATATCTAATTCCGTAAACACATTTGCGCTTGTAACGAATCCGATTCTTTCCCGCTTTTAATCCAAGATTTGTGTTCGCGCTCTTTCCTGCACCCATATTTCTATCGCATTTCATCGACTGTTAAGGAATCCATTATTTCTCTTTCACGGTCATTTTCATTTTTATCCGAGTTACGACGTGAGGTTTCTGATTTTAATCGTACGAAGTATTCTTATTGTTCCCAATATCAGTTTTTCATGGGGTGAAAATTATAGGAGCTAGAAATCAGCATTGGACCCCCTATGAAGATGGAAGCATTGTTTCCGAAATTTACATCGGGATTCTGAAGAACTGGTGACCGCTAAACGATTATCCGTTTCCCGGGAATCGCCCTTAGACGGTCGCCGCTTTTCGGCGCTTGGAGAACCTTTATCTCTTAGTTATATGAGCTAGTTTCATGTAAGATTAAGAGGGTAAGAATATACGGTTAAAATTACCAAATAAAATATTAATGTGAAAAATGAAAACTAACGTTCAACGGCACTTACTGCTTCCCGCAACATGATGTTCTTTGACGAAATAAAGTAAGAAGCGTATTAGTGAAGAAAATAAGTAATCGCAGTTTATACCTTTCAGGGTATCGAATTTTCATAATGCTTTAAAGTTTCCGCTGAGTTTGTTAGCGTGCTTAATGAAAAAGTTTCAAATAAAAAAGAAAACTTTTCATAATAACCTACGAAAATGCAAGATAATATTTCAGATAAAAGAGTTCAAAAAGCAACTAGCGTAAGATAGAATTTAAGAATAATGTTCACTGACAAGGGCTCATTATATTTTCCATCCAGAACTAATTATCACAATGAACACAGTGATTTACTCACAATAATTTTCATCTCTGATGAAAATTCAGTATCCACAAATTTATCATAAATTTTCGATCTATATGCTTCGCCGTATTAGAGTGAATATATTTCTTGAAATATTTATGCGTTCGTCTGAGCTTTTTTGAATTTCGTTGTCATGAAAATTCCTCGAATTCGACATTAAAGAAATATTATTCGACAATGATAAAACATTTTTTATTCTCAGAACTCCGAAATTTTTGCACAAAGATAAGGTACATTTCGATCGCAGAAACCAAGTCGTTTTCTTTAGTTCAAACATACACAACTTCGAGAGGCTGAAATATATTAAATTATGACTGAATTCTATATAGAAAAGCTGAAGATTTAGAAGGCCGATCGTACTGCCTTGACAGACGCCGATTTAAAGAAAATTGCGAAACAAATCATCGAGAATAATAATTTTCTTCATTGAAATGAGTTTTCCTGTACATTACGTTTAACTTTTCATTTATTGACTTCAACTCACTGTATTTAAAACCGAATAAATATTCATTTTGCGTCTTATTTCTTCTAGCTCAATGCCTCATACGCTCAGAATAAATTCACGATTTGCTGATAGACGAAATCATTCTGAATTAATTTGAATGTAAAACGCAAACCCTTTTTAGCAATGACGAGATGACGATATGGTGCATCATTGGACTGAAAGGATGATGTAATTATCCCGTAATTAGTTAGATCCTGCTTTATTTGTCAATCGCACCTTTAGCCAACCATCCCTCATTTCGGAGTTGGGAGTCCACTCGTGAAGAAAAACAACACTCGGAAGCAACACTCACCACCCTCTTCAACCACAACATGTCCTCTGTTTCATGGAGCGAGACGGATTGCGTCACAGCTGCTCTTCCCCAATCCCATCATCCCTTCGCTCGCCTCTCTCGCAAAAATCCCCTTTCGCATCTTTCGTATGGAGGAAGCAATTACGTTGGACGCACTTTTGTGCCGCGTTACGACGTATCTTTCAGTGATTATAATCCCTCCCCTCCTGCCCATACACCCTTTTTTGCGGATGCCAAAAACATACCTTTGAGATCCCCGCGCTCCGAAAAGGATCCGAAAAATATACCAGTCCCTTTTTCTCTCCTTCTCTTTCTGTTCACGCACTTTTCTGCTTTCGATATTCGGTCCTTACCCTCTGATTTTCCTATTCCACCCACTCTTCTTTCACAACACTGCTCACACACATCCTCCTTTCATTTCATGATGACTTTTCACGAAATTTGAATTAATAGCTAATTCACACTCGGCAATGATGTTGTCGCCCTCAGGATTTTTACTTCTGTTTTTTCTAATACCGAAAATATTTTGAGATCCAAGGATTCGAGGATTTCTTCATTATAAGCGAACGATAACGCAAACTTTTGCTTGAAAAATAAACAGACTGGCAAACTATGGCTAGAAAATTTTGGCAATTAAAAACTTCATTATGTGATTGCTGGAGCCCGCACATGGCAAGAAACTGTTCAGTATAGCAGAAAATGAAAAAAAATACATGAGACCAAAGGAGGGAAAATGTATCATACGACGCTATGGAAGGAGATCAAACGAGTCGGTTTATTTCTGAGGGAAAATACTTGCTGTGAGCAAGATAGATTAATGAATAATGATGGTCCGACACTTCAGAATGCCTTCATCAATCAAACCGAAATTTCTCAATTGACCGCAATATGGTCTCTGCTCTTTCTTTTTTTAAGTTAATTTCTTTGTATATGACAAATTCATGGAACTTGACCGCATGATAAATATGTATGGATGCATTGCGGTTTTTCTACTTTCGCGTTACCACATATCGCTTTATCATATAACATTAAATACACGTAAATAGTTTGTAATCAAGTATTTTTAATGACGCGGTAAAGAAATGATGAGCAATCTAAGTACAGAAGATAAATAGAATGAAAAAATGTAAATAGAAAAGGATGATTAAATGATAGGGAAGTATAAAATTGAAAACAAGAAAACGTGCATGAAATAAGATTTAAAGACAATATATGTATATTGTTATTGCACCTATCTCGCAAAATCAACTCGATAATAACGGAATGCCAAGTGGGTGGTGTGTTTACCATTTGCGCAACCAGTCTCAGGTTCGATTCCTGGCGGAGACACTTATGAGACTCAGACAAGCACTATTAAAAATATTACTACGAAAAATGTGTCAATACAACTGATTTACTATGCTTCTCTAGGATCTCACAACGTTCAGCACACAAAACATATTATCGGAATGAAATGGAACATTTTCCCGTCGCCTTTACTTGAACTTCAAAGGAAATTTATAGTCTAGGAACGTGGTTATGATTACGCATAGGCTAAAAGAGCTTTGCCGCATACATCAAACACTCTTCTATCGTCGAACCTGATAAACTTTGTCCTCCCTCGCAGTGGATTTCAGGGAGAATACCGGCAATTCTACTCTGCCCACTCAAACTGCTCTACTTTACCAAGCCCACAAATCTCTAGCGGGTCTTCGCCTCAGCGTGAGCGGTTGAGTCCTAATACTAGAGGACGAACACACAAGTAAGCCAGCACAACCCAAAGTTCCCTCCGATAAAGTGAATCACCTAATTGAACCTCTTGGAATCTCCCAACGGCCAGGTGGCTAACATACGGGAATATTAGACGCAATAATAAAACAGGAATTCATAAATGTGGCGCAAGCATTTGTAGCATGATTTCGACTACCTTTTCTTAGAGAGAAAAGCAGAAGAGTATTATCACTAGAGCCTTAGTAAATACACGGCAGTAAAGACAGTAAAGGGGAATGTATCCAGAGCACAAAAAGTTTGAGGGCACAAAATGGAGGTTTTAACATACCAAATTCGAAAAGCAATTTATACACGTCTAAGAAATTCTCATGAAGACAGTTTGAAGCCGTAATCATGTTGTATTTAATATTTAAGAAGAGAAACTTATCGGATACGCTCTAAAACTTGTTACCATACATGATTAGCATGAAAAATGTTGGAAGATAGTATTCTTCAATTTAAAGAACTTTCAGTCTTCTATAATAGTTTAAATATTAAGGCAGAGCATAGATACATTTTATAATTTATTCAGAAATATAAAGTCGGAGCAATGTTCTTATTTTTTTAAATGCCTTTTTGTAAGTATAAGCTTACACTACATAAAATTATTCCGAAACACCCGAGACTTCTTTGGCTATGGTGATAAAAGTCGTTACTACGCCTTTGATTATCACAACATATTTCTTTCTGATCTCCAGAATTTTCTGTCTCAAATTAGAGAAAGCAAATGATGAGATCAAGCTTAACTTTGTGGTATTTACATACAACGAAATTCGTTGTTAAATATTTTTACTTTTACTACACCACAGTACAAACATACTGTGGTGTAGTAAAAGTAAAATATTCAACAATGAATCTTGTTAGATAATACAATTCTTTTCGAGTTTTCAATGGGAAATAACCAACATTTTGTCTGAATACTATTAAAGTTTAGAATTGTTAACTCAGAAAAAACAAATTACTATCACCACAGGTGTACAATCCCATCTCATCGATTATTTTCTTTTACTTTTAATATAACTGCACCTCATCCTTCCATAAGTAAAGAAACACTTTTCTATCACCCAATTCATCTTTTCGAACGTAAAAAATAACTCATCTATAGACTTAACTATATCTACAGATCATTATTCTCTCTTCGAATCATTATTGTATTAATAGCTTTTTTAACCTGCTTGTATGCATTAATATATTATTTCTTTTGTTTATCATTTGTTGCTGTGCTCATTGTGTTGAATATTTGTTTGATGCTTACGATCCAATATGAAGACACAGATTGTTTTTAGTCTTTCAAGTAAACAAAGATATTAAATATCATGTTTTTCAAAAACAACACAGATCGTCAAGCATATATTAAAAGATACATGCAAACAATTTATATTCATAACTACGCATTTCAACGTTATTTTTGTAAGGAAAAGCTTTGAAAATTAATTCTTTGAATAAGATTCTGTAAAGGGACCTTTATTTAACGTCTTTAAAGTCATTTCTTTAGCATATCGTACGAATGCATCCATACATTAAACATTAGTAAAGAATTGGATTTATTTTGATACTCAGATACTTTGATACACGCCTAATGTTATAGTCTAAATTTCCGAATATACATTTGGAAATATGTGGAATTAGAAATATTATATAAAAATATCTGGAATGATTTTTAATGTCATATCATGAAATAATGAGGGTGAAGGAAAATGGCTATCCGATTGCTCATTAAGGTTTGTGTTCGTCAATAATTCATCGATCGGATCATGTCATCTTATATAATTAAATAGGAATCAATACTGGAGTATGGTTACTTTTCGGGTAATTTAAAGAAGTACCAGTCACAGTACTTTCACTGGCAAATAATTAAGTAGCCAAGTTCAAAAATGTCTTTCATCAAATTATGTTGAGGTTGGAAAACTACACATTACGAATTCCGTAGAAAATGAGCTTCTAATACCACAGGGATTTTTGTGAATTAGTAAACGCTTTCCTTTTCAGTTTTTTGAATCAATAGAAGTATTTACTTATCGCTAACAACGTCTGGCCAAGCTTTTGCCACATTTATAACCAACTTCCAGATACGGTGGCGAATTGAAACTCGGCATACGGCTGAAACACAGTATTACTGAACGTAGTAAAGTAAAACTCGATAAATAAATCATTAGAAATACGATTCCTTATTGAATATTATCCTTAACACGCTATCTAGTTTTTAGCTCGAAATCGCGAAAACCTTGATAAAATATTTGGTAGTGTGTTTTTGGAGTTTGGTATTTTTCTGGAAAAATCCACTCTACTGTTTTCCATATCATAAATGAACTTTTGTTTCTTTTTTATCTTTAATAATTTATTTTCCTATCTTTCTATCGCATTCAACTCAGTTCTACTTAGAATAATAGTATTTTTTAAATGCTCAATATTCAAGTTTCGCAGCAGAGTAAATGTCCGAATCCTACCAATCTCTATTGAAGGCAAATAATTACAACATTTCCTTGCATTTCACAGATTAATTATGGATTATGAGGGAATACAAAATCATACAGATAAGTGCTACAGATTGTGGAGAATTTCAATTTAACATAGTTGATACTTACTTTTGTGAGCGTATGCTCAAATTTTTACTTAAATTTATCTCCCATGGTATAAATATTTACCGGGTTGATAATAGTAATGATATTTGCTATAAAAGTACTCATTCTTTATAAGAAACATTATTCGAGCAAGCTCCTTCTAGAACTATTTCCTTTAAGAAACTGAGATAAATTTCATTAACACGTTAAATCTGGCACATAATACCCGCTGTTTGAAATTTATGTATCAAGGAATGGGTAATGGGTGGTTTTGCACGTAAGGGCGTGCACCCAGGAAAATTCCCAAGGAAGAATAGACTTGAAAAAAGTCCGACGGGACCGGGAATCGAACCCGGGTCTCCCGATTGCCGGTCGGGTGCTCTGTCCGTTGAGCTATCTCGGCGGAACATTCTCTCAAGCTATTCGGGAGACCCGGGTTCGATTCCCGGTCCCGTCGGACTTTTTTCAAGTCTATTCTTCCTTGGGAATTTTCCTGGGTGCACGCCCTTACGTGCAAAACCACCCATTACCCATTCCTTGATATTAAACCTTAGGGGGGTATACCTAAACCTTCACTTTGTGTGGCCGGTGCTTCGTTGAAGCCACGACAGCAAACGATGCCGCTATGCGGACGAACTTGCTATGTCCTTGCCCACAAAGTCTCCCGAATAGCTTGAGAGAATGTTCCACCGAGATAGCTCAACGGACAGAGCACCCGACCGGCAATCGAGAGACCCGGGTTCGATTCCCGGTCCCGTCGGACTTTTTTCAAGTCTATTCTTCCTTGGAAATTTATGTAATTCAGACAGACCGGTGACCCACGCTGGGTTGAGTAACTGTGTTAAGAAACTCATACTTGACAAAATAGCCTCATTATATTCAGCCGTATAAACGTATTCTAAACGTATGCTCTTAAAATTATGTCAAGACAAAGCTAAAATAAGGGAGGTTCAACCAAACCTCAATAAGACCGTTTACTCGGGAAAATAATCGGATTCGTTATTAAGTGACAAAATAGTAGCAAGAAGCAACGGTGACTAAAGAAAGAATTTTCAGCACCGTAGGAATGGAGGAATAGCACATTTTCGGTCGTGCTTCAGTGACGTTTTATTTAAACAAGAATAATCAGCATATTTTCCGTGGGAATACGCTTGGAAACATTGGTAACTGTGCGAATAAGATGGATATGCAATTATCATCAGATATGGTTATACTAAATTGCATCATTAAACTTCAACCGCGAACTGACCCTAAATGCACCTTATGCCTATTCAGTTACACCACGGCGAACAAATTTCCAAGAGGAGAACCGAAGCGTAATGATCCCCACTCCAATTAGAAGATTACAGAAAATCCAATAATGAAAGTCATTTACACCATAATGATTTGGTTTGAATATCCCATAATAGAAGGAAGCCCTTTGTAAAACTAGTTAGGATCTATAATGTGAACGAAAGAAAAGTTGAGTAGGAGTCATCGAATATTAAATATAAATTTGCAAATGACTTCCTTTAAGCCTTTCAGGAAAGTTTTAGTCTCTAACGACAATCATATTAATTTAATTCATTTACCGCTTGAAAATTTAAGAAAAAAATCGTTTGAAAAGTCATTTAATATGAAACTTACAAGGAAAGTCATATCATATATGTTATCCTTTATGCTCATGAAATATTTAGAATGGCAATATTCAATATTCAAATTAATCTTACAACATTCGCAAGCTTGAAATTCAAACTAGCCTATGCATTCATGTATTAGATTTTTCACCAAAAGATCCTGCTTGTGATTATCTAAAGGAATAGTTAAAAACTATTTTACGTAGGTAAAGAGTCATCAAAAGAAAATGAATTATGAAATCAAGGAAGTTTTAACGGAAATTAATTTGCGTTTGAAGAGGCTAAGTTTTAGATGAAACATATTTTTCAAATTAAGTTGAATAGAGGTATCGAATAGGGAAGTATTACAAGAAATACCACAGATAAAAAATTAAACATTTAATTTTGAGGAAAAACATATCAAAAGTTTAACGTGCTGTACTATTCCTTTCTAGTAATGATAGTAAAGTAGTAAGTAGTGATATCTTTGAAATTAATATTCTAATGCACATTTAATGACAAAAGACTCGTTAGTAAACGTAGAATTGATGAAGCGGCTAACTCTCAAATTCTGTACATCAATATACAGTCACCCATCCCTGATTTTGGTCAGCTGATCTACCGCCAGCTTTTCCCTCATCCACTGCTGAACAAGGATATCCTTTACGCGCGTATGCAAATTTCACGACCGCAATTACATACCACTTTTTAACAAACATATCATGCTATTCTGCACTGAAGTACGTACGTATCTAACTATTCCCAGTATCTACTGAATGAAAACGATGCTCAACGTATGTTTATTTTGGCCTGACGTAGTTTCAGATAGGATTTCCGGGGAAAGTCGCGTTTTCAGTTGTGAATGCATGAAACATTTCGTCATATAAGAAGTTCCAACTCGAAGAACAGAATATAAAAAATCTATAATAAAAACAAACGGTAAAACCAACCTGTTATGAGATTTCACTTCTCGAAGGCATTAGTGCAACCTAGGTTTCGCTACACCCGTAAAATTTTCGTGTATAGCAGAACCTAGGTCGCAATAAAAAGTTTCTATGTGTAATTGCACAATTTTTTTCCGCTACAGATGAATTTCACAAAGTAACGCCTGAGAATACCATAATAGTTAGCATAAACAAAAGCGTTCACTAAGATCGTGTAAGAAACGATGCTATAACGAATACTAAAGAGAACTCGATAAGAGATATAAAGGGATATATAATGATATAGAGGGATAAAGAATAATCTAGAAAGATAGGATATATATAGCGAGATAAGGAATATGCCGGATTGAGCATCTCAAATGACACAGAAGCAAACTTGGTCAGCTTCCTCATTTTAAAGTCGCACTTAGAATTCAATCTTTTTTCGATTTCCATTCCTCCAGTACCTTGATTTACGCGGAGCTATTCATGGACTACTTCCTGCCCCCGTACCTGCAGATTTCCGTTGAGGTCAGCAAGGATAAGAATTCAAATCCAGAAGTGCGTTGTAATATCGCAGGCCGCTTACCTCCACGCCATGGATTCTAAATATTGATGTGTTTTCCGCCAGGTTACACAAATAATGTTGGGAGAAAAGTTTACTGGAACGGTAAACACCGTGACTGGCGATGGAAAATCATTTTATGGGATCCAAACATTTACAAAATAGAAGTAACATCCTTCCAGTCAAATTCTCATAGAACTCCTATTGTAAATATTGGCACGTCAAGCTATCTCCAAGAGATGAGTCTTTTTATTTCGCATTATTCAATTTCTCACGTTACGAGATTTGTGAAATGCTTCAAAACATTTCGCTCAAAGCTATTGGTTTTGAACGAACTGTTACAGTCTTTTACTTACTTCACATTTGGAAAGATTAAACGAAAAGAGATTTATGTATCTGAAATATAAATGAACCAGAATCTGTTACTGCCATATAAATCTGTCTTATACATGATCAAGCTATTCAAAAATGGTGTTTAACATGTCTAAGTCGTGAATCGCCTAAGATACCTCATCAAAAGGTGGATGAAAACAAGTTTTCCTAACAAGAAAAATATTTTCAGCGTTGAATTTTTCAAAATTTATTTGCTAAACGGAAAACAAAAAATACTGAAGAAAAAATAATTTTATGCGCCTCAGACCAATATTAAAGGCAATGACTAGCAAAATTGAGTATTTCCCAACTGACCGAGAAGAAGTTACGGTAATTCGGTCAATATAAAGATTATTACCTCAGCCTTTATTATTTTCACTCACATGAGCAGAACGTATTTCCTAGAGATGAAAGAAAATCATTCAAATGACGTTCTGCTTAACTCTCTAAGCAGTAGCCTCGTCATTTATATTTCATGAGGGTAGTCGACCTTTATTCGCTGCTTATGTTAAGGAAAAACGACTGCGTAATTAATGAGGAAATGTACAAAGAGAGGGAAATTATGGAAGAAATTAGAAAGTGAATAGAGCAACTAACACCATCACACCTGAGGATTGAAAGATTGCCGCGTAAAATTGGGAATACATGACTTATCAGCTTATATAAATTATATCAGGAGAGTGATTCTCGTAATAAATGTGGAGTTAACGATTGTTATAAATTTCTAAGCCACTGAAAATACATGCAATCTTGAAGAATAGAATGAAGCCAGAGATCTATTGCAGGATACAAGATTTGGGCAAGTACAGTTTTGAAATTTTTATTTCTCTGTGAAACTGCAATGAATTAAATTATTTCAACTACCGTCCATCCTTTTACCTTTATACGGCAACTTTGAAAAATCGTTCCTCGTCAAAGTCTTTGCGGATTCAACTTAAGCGGATACTTCCTCGAAAATGTTTGAGGAATCTCCGGAGAGAGGGAGAGAGAGAGAGTAAGAAAGTACAGGATTACCAGAAACTCTACATAGCGGAAACTTAATCGTGGAAAACTTGGAGGCATGATTACCATAATCATACAAACACAGACTATTTAAGGGCTTCTCATTCATTGATATCCTTTTTTTTTCATTTTGAACCGATCTATGGAGAATGTCAATGGAATTCTGAACAAAGAAACAGATATACATTCAAGATAAAAGTTATCGATTGTTAATTATTATGCTCGAAAGACTTTTCTCGGAATCCACATAAAATCTTCTTGAGGAAACTCAACTTTGAGAAATTCGAACTCCGCCATTTTTACACTCAACGCTTAAAGAAAAAACAGAGCAGAATAGGGATGAATAAGTTCGTCTAAATAATGTAAATTTCATGCTGATCATTCTGTAACTCCTAGATTACAGTTCGCAAAAGTTCTCCTTACCTCCTTACATTATTTAATTTTAAACAAAAAGGGAGCAATCGGAATTTCTCGTATGTCTACTTCTATTACTCGCCACAGGTGATAGAGAAGCTCGCTGTCCTATATATATCCGCACACTTACGCACAACCATGCGATAAGTTATAGATTGAATGATACTAAATCAGAAAAATAATGAAGAATTTGTAGCTACAAGTAGGCTCAGATTTGAAGACACTCTAAGATGCAGGATTAAAATACCAGTAACATTGGATCTTATAAAATATCGCAAACCGAGGAGATATGAAATTGTAACTATTTAATGAAGTGAAATTCCCCTGAATCTGAATACACTATGACCCTTAGCTCAAAATAAGGATATATAATCCAGAAGAAGAATCTGAATCCTTGGATTTAAATGAAACAAATCAGAACGTGCTGATTCGTCACTGCAATATGTTATACTAGAATTATTTATTAATGAGTCTTCTGAATTGATGAGCCTACGGTGTTTCTAGTATCATAGTCTATCTCATGAAATAAGAGGTAATAGTAAACGTATTCGATTCCGAAGGTGGTCAAAAATGAAAACGCAACATTAAAACTGCTTTTAAGAATTAATAAAGATGTGTATATTTAAAATATGGTTTGGAGTTCTTCGTAAAATACCACATAGGAAAAAATTCCAAACCTCTTCGCTGCTTCCGCAATATTTTATGCTTCTAACCGGTTTCAACTCACGCAAATCATTGGGTACATCATATGATAGACGTATGATATACTTGATGACGATTCGTATGCCTCAAAACTGTCTGGTAAAATAAATACTGTGGAAAGAGGAAAAAGTAACGATTGAGACTAGACGGAGCCATGCAATTCTTGCAAGATGCGATTTGGTGCAAGACAACCGACAGAGCTTGCTTCCTCCCGTGAGAAACAAGGTGATTGACTCGCATCTATCGATACCCGAATTATTTTTCGTAAAAAGGAAGCGGAGCGATCGATAAATTAAACGATTTCGTAGTTTTCCTTTGGGTGGATAACTTACAGATGGGGACGTTGAACGCATCACTCGGAGAGTAGAAATACTGGTCGAAGATACGATTCGATTGATTCGAGATGAATACAAATAAAACGGTATGGAATGGTACTTACGAGAGAGTGTTGTCCGGGTCGAGCGGTGCCCCTTGACCCCGGAGGAGGACTCCACTCTCCCCCCCCTTGCGCCTCCTTCCGTAAAATGGCAAATGCCGCCAACCTTCCTCACCAACACTCAGTTACCAGGGCAACTATGGACTCAAAGACGAAGCTCCTTTTGCCGGAGGGTTCTTAGCGGTCGTCGAGGGTGGGGTTCTCAGGGTTTCGAAGAAGGAAGAGGATGGAGGGGTTGGGAAGAGGGAAAAGGATTCTCACCCTTACTCTTTCAGCACGGTACTATCTTCACTCAATCTCGGGCGTACATCAAAATTTCGCACGGTAAATGGGAATCCATCACGATGCGATTGCAGCCGTTACGATTGAAATCTCTCGTGGAGTGAGACAGTTTATCACTCAAAGATATTCGCTCAGGAGGAACGAGGGGCTAACATTTTAGACCAGGAGGCGGTGCCGGAGAAGCTTGAGGACCTCGCACCGGTGGTTGTAGAAGGGGCAAGAGTCCCTAGCGGAGAATTGGGAAAAGAGGTGCGCGAGGGAACAACTTGGCTCGGGATTCCTCGAGGGAGGAGCGCTTATCGATGCGGTACGAACGAGGAAAAAAGTCGCGGGACGTCGCGATCCGAGGCGCGGCCGACCGTACGGTGCTGAGGTCGGGACGAGACTGACGGGCAGACGAGGAGCGGAGCTGAGAGAGCGAGGCGTAGGAGGGGAGCACATTCTGGCGGCGGGACTGCGAAGCTCTCCAGGGGGTTAGTGGGTGAGTAAATACGGGGGGAAAGGGGGGGATGAGCAGGGAAGAAAGGTCCCGGAAGGTGAGGAAAGAGCGGCTGCGAGAGTTCCATAAACGCGGGTGCGTGCGGCTCTACAAAGCAGGGATGCAAGTGGAGAGAGAACATTCCGAATGGAGAGAGAACATTCCAAATGGAGAGTGGCGTTGTGTGAAAAAGGAGAATTCCCCGAGCGATGACGAGAAAACGGACGTGATATGCAAATGAGAGGGAAGACCATGAATTCGGCGTGTTGTTTGGTTTGGGATGAGTGATGAGGGAAAGAGAGCGTGAGAAGGCGTAACGAGAGGAATGATTTGAGCGGTGTTTATTAAATGGCGGGCGGCGTTTTGATAGGGATCCGCTGACAGATCCGAGGGAATGCCGAAAAAATCGTCGTGTAATCGAAACAGAAGGTCTGATCCGGCCGTGAATATGGGATTTGTCGAGAGCGTACTGGGAGCATAAAGAAAATTCCTGGAAGGGAGATGAATGAGGACTGGGCGGAGTGTGGAATGGAGTTAGGAATAAATTTGTTCATCTGACAAGCTTCAGCTGTAAAATGCTGATATAATGATGCCTCGGTCAAAAAATGCGAAAAAGCATTTTTGTTTTTGAATTTGAAATTGGAAGCAATTTGGCTATTGCATCTATTGCAGTCTTATTAATATGCAGTTGCTTGCTTCAGTTGTAATTCTGAATTACTTAACAATAGATGTGTATATTGATGATAATTATAAATATTACCAAAAAAATTGCAGGAATATTCCTGAAGAGACCATTTATTTTCTACGTCGAGGTAATTACTTTTTCAGTTATTTTACACGAAATATTATATTATTAATATTATCTTTTACTTTTTAAATTTCATTTGTACTAAAAATTCGTTGGATATTATTTCGACGATTGGGTCTTTAAATATTAATCAATTCATAATAATTTTACAGCGATAAAAGTTTTATTTTTCGATTTCTGAAAGTTTTTGCAAGTTCCAACGCTATCTCTGACTTTTAAAAACCAAGCAGTTATTATAGCAGGACTTATATTTTTCATACTTTAAAAGATTGAATATACATATCTGATAAAGAAAGATAAAGTAAATAAGATGGGATCTTTACCCTTTCAACGTATCTTGCAGTGGTTTTTGAACAAAATAAAGGAATTCTAGGAAGGAGATAACAAAGTAATTACTATTTTAATCTAATATTCTCTGCTGCACTTTAACTGCCCGCCTGCAGTTCTCAAAACGATTGTGAACCAGAAAAATGCCTGGCGCTTCCGTTAGAGCCGTCATAAAGTATGAAAAGACGCAGGATTGCTTCCATTAACTGAATCGTAATTCTGCTTGTGATATTCATCCATCTGGGAACAATTTTAAGTCTCCTAATTTTTTATCAAAAATGCATATCATAGTCGTGAGAGAATTAATGAACTGTTAATGTATAGCTACTGCACAAACAATTTACTAAATGCAAGTAGCATATCATTCATACATATATCCAATAATGATTTGCGTTAATTTAAAGATTTCATTTGAATACAATCAAAATGCAGGTTCTTAAACATATTCGAGCTTCATGGGATCAGCTTAAATTTCATAAAATTCGTTAACATACCAACTTTGTATAATATTTGACGGACTTAAAGAATAAAAACTATACAGAACAAAATTATGTATGTAGGATCGAATTAAAGTTAAAGGAATTTAACACGCACTTATTTTTGATAAGTTTTTTTCAATACTTTATTTAGTCCAAGATTCACTGGGAATTAATCAAATTTTACCTTCCTGCTTGAAGGTGAAATAATTAAATTGATTGTTTAAACCAGACAAAGTTTAATATAGAAAAACTCTAGCACACTTTGAAATTTAAGTGTGTAATAATATGCACTTATTAATGAAACGGCATAAAGGGTCGATTTATTATAAAAATTGAACACATTCATAAGAACATCTCCTGCATCACCTGAAATAGCGGAAAAAGGACTGTGAATGACCGCATCCTGCGGAAAAAGTAATTTTTATATACACGGGTTTCAAGAGGTCATATCTCTTAGTAATATATTTACCGAAAATAGAAATTAATATATTACGCATTTTATATATATAGTATATCGTATTTTATCTTTAGTGAATGGAAATTAAGAGTCATGAGGAAAGTTTTGGAAATAAAATTGAAGTGTATCGGATTTAGCTCAGAAATATCCTAATTATGAACGGAGGTGAAAACGATTTGACGGGACCGACCTTTTCACCTTCGTTTATACTTCGTGATTAAGATTCAAGTTTAAGGCATAACCTTTTAATACATAAATGAGAATCTTATGCTTTTTAACCTAAGCTTTGTAACCTGAGACCAAAAAGTAATTACTTAATCAAGTTCAATGAAAGTATTTGCCACAGTTCTAGAAACGGTAATATGTTGATATCCGTGGTAATTATTGTTCAATAGCAACAGAAAATATCTCTTAAGTCACATAAAAATCCACTTCTGCTATTCAGAAAGACACAGAAAGCATGGAATTTTATGAACAGGACCTTTCATTATTGTTGTAACTATGTCTTCATTAAAATGTTTTAATGTATTAGTTCAAATCGCATAAAAATAATTTCACTCATTTCCGCTTTAATTGAATGTGCACATGTCCGATCGGAATGTAAATGCTCATCGGATACTTCGTAGACGTCTGAGGCCAATTGCGTAATTGTACAATTTCAGTTTAGAAGCTGCATCAATTACTTTTACATTATGAACATCGTGAAACCAACAATCAAAACTAAATTCCTAGGAAATTATTATCAAGTTGATATCTTTCTGTATCATATACCGAATAATCTTCAAGAAAAAAAAGAGGAATTCTCATACTACGTTTCGAGATATATCTCGAAACTAAAGAGGATAGAACTGGTGAAATTAGAGTAGCAATTGCCTTCTTTTCATTTCTTTAAATGAAGGTCATCATTCTTTAAATGAAGGCCATGGTTTCATTTTGCTTTTTATCTAAAATGGCATAGATACCTAAATTTAACAACTGTGAGGTCCACACAAAAGACAGATAAACTGTGCGTATTTTTTAATTAAAACCAGTATGTGGAAATCTAGGTGAAAAGTTGATAAGCACATGTTCAACCTCATTCAAATCATACGCTGAATTAGATAAAATAATTAGATTTCAACGCAAACTAAATCCAGTGACGACGATGGACTCGAAAATCACAAAATGACAATTTTCCGCTATTTTCTATGTGTTTGCCTTCATTATTCGGGTATTTCACGTCATGTGGGACGGAATTCTTGTTTATCACACGGCTGAGATAGAAAGTAAAAGAGGAGAGTCGCAATAAATGCCGTCCCGTCAATCCATTTTGCGAGAACAAATTATCGAATATAAACTCCCTTTCCCCGAAATTTGATCATAATGGGATTTTGCACCCGATGAAAACGTGAAACTCATCCAAAAAGATTTATTCAACATTCGGGCATGCATTGGAAATATTTATTTCATCATTCGTCGCTGTCGGTATCGGCGACGAAAAAATACCCAAATTAATGAAATAATCGCAATATTCTCAATGGAGTCATTCGAGCGAAACATTTATGGAAAAATGAAGCAAATATCTTTCTTTTAAAGGATGCTCCACAGCGTGAAATGCTGATAACATTTGCTTTTTCTGGTAGCCAACAATTTTTGGCCCTATATTCAAGGATTAAATCATTCACTTTTATTAACTAACAAAAGGGAAAATTTTTCAATATTTCGACCTAGTTTGTATTTCTATGCAAATCGGCCCCGTGAAATTCTGCCATATTAACCAGAATGGCGAATCATACGAAAATAATTGCATTGAAAACATGGGATGAATAAGGAAATCCTGTTGGGAATGTAAACGTTTTAATGGAATCCAGTAATGATAGATGGGCCTGTTGGAAAAGAGAGAGGACCTAATGACAAGAAAAAACGAACGAGAACTCATATAATCTAAAGATAAAGCAGATTCCACTGAAGGGACAGTGATTCCAGAGATGAGCAGCGTGATTGGAATACGTTATGGAGGGGTTGATGAAGAAGAGGGAAAAGAGAATGATGAAGGGGGAGAATGAGGTCAGAAAGATAGGAAGAAACGAGAGGGAATAAGGAAGAGTAATAAGAGAGGGGACGGAATAAGAAGTCGGAGAACAGCGATGAAGAATACGAAGTGGGTAGAAATAAGGAAAAGGTCGAGTAAACAGGAAGGAGAGAAGAGCAAAGAAAAACAAAGATTGATAAATGCTCTTCAGTTTTAGAAGTGCGTGGTATCTTCTTCCGGTATACGCAGCGCAGTCATGTGGCTGAAATTGCGAACTTCCACCAACGTTGCTGAGATCTTTTTCAGGCGAAGTGAACTTTACTCGCGCAACAAAAAGGTTGCAATTTTAACTACATTACTAGGCTGCGTACACCGGAAGAAGATACTATGCAGAAAACCTCGAAGCAGTGAAGGCCTTTGCATTAAGATTAGAGCCAAAGTGTTTGGTTCGAAAACAAGAGACAACGTTGACTTGCTAAGAATAATGATTAAATACAAAAATAAAATTTGAAATTATTAACTTTCTAAATGCGTCAGAGTGCTCTTTAGAATATTCTATGATGAATTTGAAAGCTTGACTACCTTTACTTTTTATTTGGCTTAAATTTTCTGTTTCATTCAATTTCAGTCATCACATTGTTTCAGTTATTTATAGTTTAACAATTTCAAACTTCGCTGAATATTCCCAAAGATTTAAATTATAACATTGGAACGCTACTGCATGTAGTCCGCTACAATTATATCATTTAACATTTCCTTGTTATGTTCGTCTTTTGGAGATATCATTCTCTGAATTTGGGACGTGATGCAGCGTTCCCGCGACGTATTTTCTAACTGTATTTTTTTATTGTTTACCGGTTGTATTTATAAGGGTAATTACTTAAGTGATCAATTCATGCTTATAGTATAATTTATTTTCTTTCCGTATGTATTGATTTTCAGGAACTTTATTGACAATTTTCGGCTAGTATGTTTAAAGTATGGTTTTCTTAAGTGATTAGAACAAATGACGAATAACAGATCATAAATCAAGATTTTGAGCGAGAAGAATCGGGGGATAAAAGGAAAGAACAAGATGGGCCGCCATCCCAACGGCAGAACTTTATCCAAAGAGTCATACTTCCTGACTTTTGGAACTTAAATGAAATTTTGTCAAATAATTATAAGATAAATTCAGATCAATACTGTTCTTAAATAAACAAATTAGATTCATTTCTGGAAGGGAAAGTTCAGAATCGGAGGACCAAAGTGTGAAAAGCATGGACTCACGTTTCTATGGCAACCAGAAAAAAATGTTTTGAAATTTATTAGGGGGTGCTATCCCTCCCGCCTTGACCTTTTGGATTGTTATAAACTCGGGTTTTCTGTAAATCCCCTTGATGAAAAATTTGTTTTCCTCTGAAAACTAAAAAGTTCCATTAAAGATAGACTTTTCCAGCTGAGCTAAGGGAAACTTAGCAGATGGTTATGGAAAATAATGTTTCCGAAATAATTGAATAAATATATATATTATTATTAAAGGATTTAATCTGTAGTTTTCCTAAAAATTGGTATTTTACCAAGATATTCTGAATCCCAGACAGAATTCGTTCTGATGTAAGCATTGAATAGTAGAACTCGGTTAATTTTATTTTATATTTTGATTTATGGAATCTTATGAGCCTAAACTAATTTTTAATAATCCTGTTTAACCAAGATTCGCATGAAATTTTTAATTTTATTGCGTAGAGTAAACTAATTTCGTAAATATTCCAATTGAATTTAGTAAAAAAATAAGAGCCTCTAGGAGATAAAATCTCTGCATCTTACAGAATTGAAGTACGCTATTCGTAATTCTTGTTTTATAAACTCAGTAAAACTAAAAATTGTTATGATCAACCCAAGCTTGGTGGTATTTCACAGCAGCCATCATGAAAAGAAAAATATTTCGTGTCTTCCACTTCATTGTGTTGATATCAACACGTCGACAAAATATATCTAATTTTATTTATTTTATTTTTTCCCTGCCCTCAGAGGAATGACTAGCACCTAGCCTGGAGCTAACTTGTAGTCTTTAAGAATAAATAAATACGTAAATATCCGCCGCGGAAGTAACGAAGTGTTTTTCTTCTCAAGATGTTTCAATAAAACTGGTGACGTACGATGAATATAAATATTGAATATACTAAAAATAGAATATCGTAATAATCGTTTTCGAGAGTTATTTACCCTGAATACCAAATATAATTTCCTTCTGTTGAGGAAGATGGAAGAATGGATTGGAAACTAAGCGAATAGAAAGATAGAAGGGAGAAAAGGAATGAATGAAAGAAAGGAAATTTATGGAGTGAGAAAGAGGGCAAAGGAGCGTAAAATGTGATGAGGATTGTTATAGAAAGAGGAAATTCTGGGATATCTTTTCTTCTCATGAATTCAAAAAACGAGGGAAAGCTAGAGGGTTTGGAGAGTTTGATGAACAATAGAACAATATTACCTAATTTTTTCGTGCTGATATTTTTAGATTTAGTAAGTTGTCTGAATTAATTATGTATGCTTAAATCGGTTAAATTTCGCGTAGTTAAAATCGAGTTACCCTTTTCAATAAAAGAAAAGAAGAATGACTCTTTCAATCCCCAGAGATTAGTAGCCCTAGGATAGCCCATGGAAATAAATTTAACAAAGGGATTGTGTAAGTCGATAATGAGATTCCGAGAGGCATTCTTCATTGATGAAGAAATTTGCTAATTAGACATTCACATAGTTTTAAGAGTTGAATTATAAGTGAGAGAATACATATGCAGGAATCTGCTCCGTCTGCTTATCTCTGCCAAATATTTCCTGTTATTGTTCATAGATTCATACATTCAAGCATATGTAACGCTGATTATTTGAATATGAATATCATTCTGTACCGACAAAGATTGAAAAGGGACAATGTGTCTGTATTATAAGGAATAAATTCCTTCATTTATTCCAATTTCGGTTCTATCTTTAAAATAAAGTACAACATATAATGATGGAATGATGTATATGAGTTTGCGTTCTCACTTTCTACTCAATTCAATAATGGAAGAATCTTCCGATAAGCTTTAAATCAAGATACTCTTTCTCATTCTGCGGAAAATGAAAAAGCAAATAAGTATTGCAGTCTATTTCCTCTGCATTGTGTCGTGAACCATGTTTTTAAAAAAGCGTATCATTTAACCGAAAACTGAATTCCTAGAGATAAATTAAGTATGTGTGCAGGCAAATTCCTATGTAAATGGTACGAGCACTAAAGTGACTAAATTTCCTCTAGAAATTTTGATTTTCTACTGAAAATATATGGCGAGTTAGTTCCGTGATAGGTGCATGTATTCACCTGAGAAGACCAACACGGAAACATTTCTAAAATGAGAATTAAATGCTGGGAAGAATGAGAAACAGAAACAGATACCGCTATACTTTTGCTACACTAAAACTACTAAATTTTACTTTTATTCACTTTCAAAAACAGTTCCGTGTCTCAAAAACAACCTCAAGATGATACTAGCCAACTATAAAAGAGTTTCTGAATTTAATTGAAATGCCCTAGTAAAAATTTCTACTCCCAGTTTTTTCTAAGGTACTGTTCTAATGAGGAAAATTTTTCATTCATACTTCGGTATGGATATCATTGAAATAAACAACGGGCATTAATATTTAAATTGCTATTAAATGCGTGAGTCTGGACTCAAACGACTATAAATAGAAAGTATATTTATTCACGTGTTATGAATTTTGAAATAAAATTATGAAATGATTAAGGTACTAAGGCTTATCGCATATAAAATAACTACTGTAATTTCAGATATTGAAAGAAAATGAACAAAATAGAAGATAAAAACATGTAAGAATTTACTAAAGAAAAGTAGTTAAAGTCAATGGGATAATTCAAACATGAAGATAAATATCGCGTATCCTAATTTATTAGTTAATATTTAATATAAAGCAGAATTTAAAGTGAAAAAAAAGATTGATAAAAATTGGCGGAATATACTAGATCGGGAAGTCATCGTATTAGAAAAATAAAATATATTGCGGCCCAAAATATCTCATTAAAGCATTGAATAAGCCAAATTTTAGATGTAGAATCTTTTACTCGACAAATGGATTGGATCTAAGAGACTGCTGAGTCGAGAAGATAGGAGAATTAAATCAATGTAGTATTTCCACTATTTTCAAAGTAATGAAACTAAATCTTCTACTTAGGTTGCCTCTCAGGTATATACGGACTTGAAAAAAGGCTGACGAGACTGGGAATCATCCTATATCTATCCGGGATCTTTCTCTATCCGAGAAGCTGCTTTAGTCAACTAAGCTATCCAGACAGAACGTTTTCTCATACCGTTTTGGGAACTGTAGACAAGGGCAATAGTGGTTTCGTCCGGCTGCATCGTCTACGGTTACGACCGCATAGAGGCACCGGTCAAACATAGTGGTATTAAGGAGGTCCTCCCTTAAGGAAACACGAGTGGATCAGATAAATTAAAAAACTCACAATTTCGTCCAAAACTTCAGGCAAACATGGATGCGCCGGTCTTTTCCTTGATCAACTTAACACTTCTTTTTCGATTCCTTTTTACCTTGGGATATTTCCTGGGTTCACGCTCTTACGTAAAAAATTAACCTAACTCTTTTCCTTAGGTCATCTACTTCAATTTATTTAATTTAGAATTGATATTTTTAGAATAAAGCATGTGCGTGAAATTCACAAATGTACTCATCGGTTTTACGAACTAAACTAGTGAATTTTGTCGGAAATGCTGTGAGGAATATCGCAAGGAAAGCTAACGATAATACAATTATAATCGAAATAATATAAATTTTCAACCATACTTATCTAAAGCCGCAAATACGAGGGCTGTTCAAAAAGTTCCCGAACTTTATTTATTACAGCACAAATATTTCACTTACAAATTATTGCACCGAGTCTCCTTAAAAATACTCCCCACCCCTACGTATACACTTATCCAAATGGTATTTCCACTATTTAAAACAGTCTTGGGACGCTTCTTTCGGACTGTTCATAAGCTACTCCGTCGAATTTTTCTTTATTTCTCGAATGGTGGCAAATCTTTTTCCTTTGAGCGGGGTTTTTAGCTTAGGAAATAGGAAAATGTCACATGGAGCCAGGCTTGGTGAATAGGGTGGTTAGAGAAGCACAGTGGTCTTGTTTTTGGCTAAAAAGTCACGAGTTGCTCGTGTTGCTCCTGGTCTGCTGTCATCAGGCGAGGCATGAATTTGTCCTCGACTCGATGCATCCTCAATTTTTTTAGTTAGGATTTCGTAGCAGAACCAATCGGGATGCCACGCTCTTCTGCAAGCTCCCTGACAGTCAAACGTCAATTTCCACGAACGAGATCGTTCACTTTCTCGATGTGGGGGTCATCTGTGGACGTTGATGGTCTTCCGGAACGCTCGTCGTCTTCCACTGATTGCCGCCAGTCTTTGAACCGTATAAACCACTCATAACACGCGTTACGTTTCATAGCATGCTCACCAATAGCCTTGGTAATCAACTCAAAAGTTTCCGTGAAAGATGTGCCCAGTTTCACGCAGAATTTTACAGAAGAACGCTGCTCCTTCAAAGAGCTCATTTCCGCGGACCCGATTTTTCGCCGCACTCTACGATCATCTGTTCACATAAACATCCGTAACTAATGAACAAATCAAGATATCGACAAAGTGATTGAAGCTGGTTATTTGGGAAGCTTTTGCGGATATAACGCCTACAAGCAGATTAAAAAATAACCAACTGGAGGCACACTATAAAAAAAGTTCGGGAACTTTTTGAACAGACCTCGTACTCATTTTAACCGAAATATTACAGAAGATAAGCTCGTCTGCAGGTCAAATATGAGAAGAGTTACATATTTTATTTCTATTAGTGTTTTTAGAAGCAGTAGTACCCTAGTAATTCTTAGCCCCTTTTGTACCCGAATAAAAAATGAGCAATGGGAACAGATTTTGAAAGCTGACTCCAACTTCAACATTCAGTTGAAACGTACAAGCTGGCGCATTACACCCACCTCACAGATTGATGTAAGTGCGACTCACTGGTGAACCACGCCTGGTTGAACAAGTTTACTTAGGATGTAAAATTTGCAGATGATATTCTCCACATATTGACTCTCTACGTAAATCGTTCGTACGCTGTCAGGATTGCACATGTTTTGAGATAGATGTCGGGAATTCCAGCAAAATTCGAACATGCATTCGCATTGTTTTTTCATTTTATTTCATCGGAATTCCGTGACCGTCATGGAAGCTCAACAGGTTTAATCGCGGAAAGTCAAATACCTCCTATAGAACGACTAACTCTCTAAATGATTTTGAAATCCCTTCGATATTTCTATGGCCCAACTTCGAGGTCAATGTCAAGTATGCTACTGATGCAGGATTATATTCACAATTTCCATTACACTGAGTGTCTTAGAAGGCCACGTCGATCGCGGATTGTGTGTCGCGTATTATACTAGCTGGTGGTCCAATAAAGAGGTATAACCTTTACTATCGACATACACAATACAATAGTTAAGGTAAGAAAAGAAAATAAAAAGTAACCAATGAAATCAAATGATGACACTAATGGCGTGTAAATGGGTATTTGTCTTGAATTTGCCTCCGTACTCCGATCATCTATTAGAGATTCTCGTGTTGGTAGTCGTAAAGTATTAACTAAACAATTTACAATTTTGGAACATGAATTGAATTTCTACAGTACTTAAAATAGGACAAGAAGGCAACTTCCAAATATTCTTGGCTACTTGGTTAAGCGTAAGTTAACTTTATGGCACCAGATCGTATCGCATATTTTCTGACATCTTATATCAAAAATATAATTCCATGATGGAAGTACATAAGAAAGTATCATTGCAATACGTGTTCGTTATTTAAGCTGGCAAATTTTCGGTCACAACCAAACAATATACTACCATAGCATTTTATTGCCATTCCATGTGAAGTATGTGAAGAGATATCATGAATATATTTCACAAACGCAGTCGACTGTTTCCCTAATGATCCTTTGTTATCATGTGAAATCATGACTTTATTTAGAAATTTCCACACACGAACTAATTCGTCTTTTGTTTATTGGATCATCGTTTATTCCAATATTCCCACGCGTTACAAATGTTCACATATGAAGCATATCGATTTGTTGACAAGGGTATTTTCTCGATTATGATTTTCGTAATTTCATGTTAGTGACGTAAGTGATCGCTGTTCCGTGAATTTAATTAAATTTGATCATCAAATGAATAAATCTCAATATAACGTTATCACAGTTTCCAGGTATTTCTTTTGAACCTTTGATTAACTTAAACTCCAATCAAGGTATGCAATTGTACAGAAATACCGTTTAGTCAAAGAAGAAAGATATCTCATGTGGTGCGGTCCAAAGATGTCTTTGTCGCGGAATGAAGAGTTCTACTCGCCTTCAATCTCATAGGGGCTTTCGTCAGATATCTGTTCTTTGATGTCCCCCTCAGGAGTTGTGGGGAGTCTTACGACCTTACTTTCCGGGAAATTTAATCTGCAAACTTTCGTTTTTCCCCGAAGGATCCTTTTCTACGCGCGAGGTTATTTTTACAAAGTAGGTTTGAGGTTGTCACCACCTTATCTCCGCCGAAAATGCTACAACACAAGCTATGCGACTCTCTTCGTTTTGTGATCGTAGCTGGACTTAACCGTATACATTTCCATAGCTTTTCCTTTGTGCGGTGCATAATAGGTCATTCTCAGGGTGCAACAGAAGATATGCTGAAAGTCCTATCACGTAAATAAATATTACTTTGTGCGTTAGAATGCGGTATAATTATGCAATTGTGAAGTACACAAGAAGATATCAAATTGATAATTTTGTAGAAACAAAGATATGTAAAAAACATCGAAGCTGGGCTTCATTAAGAGTTGAACGATGGCTGTTAACTGTGGAAATTAGTAGGTGGAGTTTGGTAATAATTGGGAAAGAGCTTACAATGAATATCCTAGGGATAACTGAATAATTGATAAAAAATATCATATAAAAATGGAGATTGGGTAAAGATAGATCAGGGAGAAATGGGAAATAATTTAAAAATTTGATGGTGATTTGAATGGTGAAAAAGTAGAAAGATGAATAAGAAAATCAGCAGAGAGTGGTGAGTGGAAAGATAGGAGCAAAAATGGAAAGAAAATGAGGGAAGTGGCCTTGGTGAGGTAGAGAGATTGATTGGTGAGCGATAAATTGATTAGCAATTCAATTTAAGTTCCTTATTGAACACTAGCCGGTAGGAGAAAAACGCGGCACCAGTCGGAGTTACACGTGATACATCAAGCAGATTCTAATGAATTACATTAAGGCAATGGATAATGGTGCGCAACATTTATCATGCTAGAATTCATCACCATATTCCTATTAAGGATGCAAAGAAATCGAAAGACGATGACAGAGAAAGGGAAAGTATATCTGGATGAGATGAAGGATTCCTTACAGATTTTTGAACTGGATATTCAGCGTATGTGGCTAAAAGTGATTGTTCTGATTAGCTCTTTAAAATGAAAATTATTTCGATTAAGTTTTTCTGACTAGCTGTCATCCACTGCAATGCTGTATAACAATCTTAGCTCCTCTAGAAGTAATCCACATTTTCAGATCTGCCCATTTACCTCCTTGAACTAAGATCAACCTTTTTACTCTCGGATTTTAGATCTTCTAATCAAGAAAATGAAAAACAAGAGAGTTCCAACTGCGGAGGCTTTTACTTTTCTTTCAGTCACTTTCGACAGAAGTTTTAAAGTCCTTAAAGACTCTTAGTCCCCGACCCTTTCATATTCATTTTCTCTCTATTTTTTTGGCTCATTTACCAGATGGAAAGAGAATTAAGTTCTGTGGGACTCTATCTATCTCGCAAACTTCAACATGTTATCAATTATCTCATTTCCTTATAATATTTACGAATGAAGAATGTTAGTTTCCTTTGTATCCTCTGGTTCTTACTTACGAGCCTTGCTCGGTTAGTTATTTTGTTAATAAAATCAAAGCCTCTATAAAAATTTAAAGTTTAAATTAT
Source organism: Pachydiplax longipennis (assembly GCA_036926295.1). Classification (NCBI taxonomy): domain Eukaryota; kingdom Metazoa; phylum Arthropoda; class Insecta; order Odonata; family Libellulidae; genus Pachydiplax; species Pachydiplax longipennis. The sequence continues at coordinate 7,293,766 of JAVFKF010000015.1, read as the reverse complement.
AATTATTAAATATTCTTGACGAGACATTTTTACAGAATATATATTACAAAAGTTATCAGAATTGAATTAAAATATCGTATCGTATTATGTGTATTCGTGTTGCCGTCCTGCCACTTTAACATTTTTCTAGCCTCCAAGTGGATATATAAGAGAATATTCAAGAGGATATGGTAAATTCACTTTGGAAAGTTTCATGAGAATATTTACTCTTGATGATATATTTTGACACCAAGAGCCATCGTCGGACATAGACATCTGACGACTATTTTAGTCGAAACTATTCGCCAAGTTAAAATATTCATGCGAAACTCTACCAAGGATTTTACCGTATCCTCATATTTGTCACATAGTGACGGCATTGATCACCGATAACATAACTTGTTTCTCAATTCAAAATCCCAAACGATTTCATAATATGCATATCGTAAAAAGGTAGCAAACGATGAGTTCACGACAACCGCAATCCATGATAGCGATCGAAATATTCGAAAAGGTGAGAAAGCCTTCTGACGTAAGGTGAAGAGGAAAACAACGGTGATAAATGTGGGAGTGGGAGAAGGTTGCGAAAGCATCACGTTGAAGGGACGATGCACATTTACGTAGGCAGCGGTGAATAAAAAATAGGAGCGTTTGCATGAGACGCGTTACTCAGGGGAAAGATGATTCGAGATAAAGGATATACAAGCAAAGCTTAAGGTTAACGAACTGAGGAGGAAAGGCGTCAGATCTACATCGCACGGCCCTCAATTTGGGTCGAAAAGAGATTAAAGCGATACGAAGGAAGCCAAAGTGTTACTTTGAGTAGCGAAGAAATCAAATGCAGGCATAGGGCATGCCTAAGAATAGAGGATCCCGTTTTAAACGGATCGGAAGGTCGCTCGGTTCGGTAAGAAAGAAAAGAAATGAGCTGGGGATTTTTCCTTTGGGAAAGAAATGGTCTTTAAGAATTGAATGGAATTAAAAAAGGAAAAGGCGTGCCGAGAGTTGATGAATTAATCAAAACGAATCTGAAAAAGAGGTCTTTGGAAAGGGACACATAGAAAAAGGAATACTGATTTTCAGCGGACAAGGAACAGAGAAATACTAGATCTCGACTTTCACTTATTTACTTCCTTTCTCTAATCTCGTAAAACTTTCTCCTCAAACAACAGTACTTCATTCTAAAGCAATTGATCTAATTTCATTCGTTGCTCTGCGGAGGTTTATGTCTCTTTACCAAATGGGTTTTATTACGGGTTAGACAAAGGGGGTCATGTGAAAAAGCCAAATTCAAGAGCACTTGTAGTTTTACTTTTTTAGGAATATCTTATTCTCATTGTGTAATTATTATTAACAGTTATATTCGTTGATCCATCTCTTTATTTCTAATAATCAGAAAAATATATCAAATAACTTGCAAAGTTTGCCTTTCTGTTCGATATCCCACGCACCCTTCAGTTTCCATTTCATTTTTTCTTAACTCACCTAAGAGGCTCGAAAAAGTCTCCAAAAATTCTTCGAAAGGAGTAAGGAAACTGCAGATTACACCTTCTCAGAAGCTCCCAATGCGCATTTCGGAGGTATTTACCCCTCTGTATGTTTCAATTCAGATGAATATATAAATGATCTTTCGCCTAGTGAGATTTATGTTAACGTTTAAAAATCCATCTTTGACTTCTCTTCTATAATTATCAGAAAGTTATGTTTCCATTCCCTTATTAGTGCGGAAACGTAAGAGTTGATTACTCCAGCGTGTTTTATTTAATTACTATAGGTTTACATAACAATGGAACATTGAAATATGAGCACAAAGGAATCTCGTAATAATCATTGATTGAGATTAAACCTCATAAAATTCTCAAACACTTTCCATATTAATATTCTTTATTATATTCCAAAACTTTAAAATTTGTTTTCGAAAATTGTGGAATCGTACACGCTTTGTGTTATCCTTTGTGTTTTGGATAAGGATCTTTCTTAAATGAAAATAATACCTCTTAAATATAATTTTAGAATAAGCCAAAAAAAAATTTCTGTTACGAATAAGCAAAATTTATGGAAATATTAAGTCCAATAAGAAAAATTGATTTCACTAAAAAATATAGCATCGATTATTAACTTGGAATGTTGGAATGAAAGTTGGAATCCCGAGGAATACTCTAAGACCCATATTGCTCGAATTTACTAATATAAGAGAAGACGAAATCTTTTTTCGTCAACTTCAGAGGTAGATCCAGAAGGAGGAACTATATCCGTCATCAGCACATAACGTTCAATTAAATCTAATTTTATCCTTCATTCATAGCGCAATCACGTGCACACTAGGGGACTGTTCTGCAAGGGAAACTCCAATTTAAATAAGACCCACTGTTCAAGGAAAACGATCGAAGAAGGTAAAGACAGATATATAGACAGGAAAAAAGTTAGGTTGACGGAGGAGATTGGAGAAACGGAAAAAGATAGAGTCGACGTCGTGTTGTGAGTGAGGCTTTTTAATGGGAGAGAGGAAGGAAAACGGAGAAGGGCCAATCGATAGCCGAAGATGGCGTGAAAACGGAGAAAGAAGAGAAATGCTGGAGATATTTCGTCTCCGAAGGAAGGAAAGGCGCGGTTTGTCAGGAAAAAGAATGCGACGCAGAGCAGGGAGCAGAATGACAACCAGATGGCAAAGATTCGGAATGCGTTCTCCATCTTCCAGCCGAAGGACATAAAAGGAAGGAGATTCCAGACAGTTGTTTTCCAATAGACTGGGTTTTGGTGTAAAATTTTGGGTGCGATACAAATTCGATTTCCTTTTGCCCTTTAAATGTGAAGGACAGGTATATAAACTGATACATTTCAATGCAGATTCCCATGCGTATAAATATTATTTAGCCACTAAAGCAAACCCTTTCGTAGAGGTATTTTGTTACGACGTTTCGGTTTAGTTATCTGAATCCACTTATGAAGAAACTGCGTGCGCTAAAAATATAGTAGTAATATTGTGAAAGTGCTTTGAAAGCTGAGGTAATTTCGTACATTAGTCCTCACCGGGAATCGAAACCGTGACCACTTTCGCCGAAGTCAAACGCGCTGCACGCATGGATCTCCGGGAGATCTCTATGCAGGAAAAACCGTTTAGAAAGCCTTTGGGACCGACTGAAAACAGTTCTATTAGCTATAAGTCGTTTTAACCTGGATACAGAGCATTTTAACTGCCCTCGCGTTGGAAAGTTATTTCCATATGTTTCAGGGGTCCGAGAAAGCGCGTATTAGATTTAGATTTAGTCCATAAAATGGTTTACAAAAGAGTGCCATACTACCTATATCAGGAATTGAAATTTACCCACAGTCACCACCACTATAGTACAAGACAAACTTTTGACTTAAAAATAAAAAGACATCATACGAAATTTTCTAGAAAATCAATACTGTGTGACGGTTTTAGTTTGTTCAACAGTCTCCCTGAATGGGTTCGAAAAATTGAAAATAGTAAAATATTCAGAAGGGAATGTATAAGGTTTGTGAAAGGAACAAGGCAATAGAAATTTAAATTGTGATAATAAATCGTGATTATAAAAAATTAATTTAAATTTATGTTGTAAGATGCATATGGTGTTTTTATTCCTTGAAAGTTGCATATGTGTATGTGATATTTTGATGTGCAATATTGTGTATTATTTGTAGATGAATTGTATGATTGTTGTTATTAGTTTGAAAGAATGATGTATATTTATTTATGTTTTTTTCTTTTTTATCACTTGTATTTATTAGAATGTTCTTCTAAATAAATTTCTACTACTACTACTACTACTACTATTAGGCTATTAGGGATAGTGTCTTAAGCTGAGCCATTTAAACGAGTTTGACTATGAAAAGCTTCAGTGGGAAATATTTTTCTGGAAATCCATATGAGCTTATAGATGAAACCGACCGATTAGAGGAGAGTAATAAAAACTGATTATCAAATTCCTTCAGGAATACTTGCCTTATATATTACAAATAACATTATTTTTAGAATAGGCTCGGTAAATTTAAGCGAAGACAAGACAGGCTTACAAGTTTTTTATAGAGTTGAGTCAGCAAGCATAATTTTTAAGGTGATATCACACAGAAGACACTCGATAACATCAAATCAAAATTTGCCGAATTATAAAAAAGGTTAGGAAATCACAACGGATGAGAAATATTACTGTAAGTTTCCAATAAAATCTCATTAACTTGATCAATTCTCCGTTTCACTTCCTTGTACTATATTGCACTAATATTGTCCCTCAAAGTTTAATGTTTTAAGAATAGAGATAGAATTAAAATGTTACCAAAATTCACTAAATGTATGTTTTGGTAATTAATCATACTGGAAAAAGGCTTCATTTCGAGGAAATTGCACATATTAGAAAGAAGCTTTGTAGATTCCACGTAGAAAGAAACTTTTTCTAGAATCTGGTTCGCGTTCGGTTTATTCCAAGGTCGCGAAATTGTGTGCAGTAGAAATTTTTAATATATTTGATTCTTTCCTATATACTATTTCGATATTTGATTGAAGCTTTAAATGGTATATACATCTATAGAAACACTACATATAGAAAACGAAGAATTACTTCGTTATTTCCTCGTAATTAAATCTCATTAATTGTATTTGACAAATTAGCAATGGCAATGAGGTTAGCTGTAAGAACAGTACATTATTCACCTGTTCGGCTAGCGTAAGCCTACATGGGCCTACCCTTGTCGAATAACGAGGAATAAAAATTAATTCAAAGCGGAAGCATGACATAACCAGACCCCCTCCGGCTCTAACGCCCTTTTACTTAGCGATGCTAACTAATAAATTAATCCTGCATCACACGCCATTCCGAGCGCTCGGAGGGAATACATGTCGTTCCGAGGAAACCCATGAACTTGAGGAGCTTTTATGCCATCGTTCAACTCCGAATCTCAACTCCATAGCCCGTTTAGTAGCTTCCTTACATAGTGGTCCATTCACGGCGTCATCTCCTAACCACCAGAAACGCACGCTATCTACAGGAAAGACAGAATTACGAGCTCTTTAGATTTCGTCTTTTGAGATGGCAGACTAATAAAAGAACAAACAAGAGGAATCGTCATCCTAAACTGTGAATGCCGTCCAAGGTTTCCCATCTATAAAAAGACCGTGTGAAATAGCGCTCACGAATTGCAATGGAAATTCAAGGCTATCGAGAAAACAACTGAATTGAAATTAAACGAATGCGGAGAGGTCGTTATCATTATAGGGAAGTGTACGTTAGAGTAAGTATCAGATTCAACGGATTGTTTCCGAAGTTCTAGGGGATTACGTTGGGGAAAAGAAAGTTATCTCGTGCAAAAAGACTAACAGAGACTAAGATATTTATTGATTTTTCGTATTTAATGTGATTCAAAAACAGCTGATTTGAATAATTTCAATGGATTGTAACAGAAATGGAAAAAGATATGAATATTTGTATATAATGGAAAATATATAAATATTTGTATAAATACTAGCAAGGAAACATGGTAGTGCAACAAAATTATAACAACAAACGAGAAGACTTGATAGGCTTATGACCGGAGATTTATTAATGGAAGAAAGGAGTGAATTAATAGGAGGAAAATAGTATAAGGGAAGGGTTGAGAAACAAAAGAGAATTAACAAGTTTTGGCATAGAAAATGGATCTTTAAGAGATGGAAAGTTGGAAACGAAATATGTGAAATAGGTTAGAGTTGCAGGTAGTGCGGGATGGGAAACGAAAGGAGATGCAAGAGAGGATATCGTTAGAGTAGCATCGGCCATTGAGAATTGCATGTAGAAATTTATTGTCGAAGGATTTGTGATGATAAAGAAGAGAAGAAATACCAAGAGAGGAACCATGTATACCATGTGATCACGAGAGCGGTTGATAGACTAGGGTACACATAGATGAACTATCGATGAGAAAAAGTTTACGGGAGAGCTTAGGTTTTTCAAGGTGGAAGGGGCAGCAGTTTGCCATGTTGGAATGCAATAGTCCGTGATGGAGATAACACAGCAAGCAAAAATTGGCTTCAGGGCAAAAGAATCAGTAATCTCAGAGAATCTGAAAAGCATTCCGATTAACGATATGCACCTGAAAGTGACGTGTTCCCGGAATGTTAACTTTGAGTCAAAAATACATACATACAAACGTCTTTATTGGCGAAATTGGGACTGGGTAGTACCATCTTACATTTAACCAATCATTCAAATAAAAATACAACTATAAATAAAAATAAAAATCACCCCAAGGTGATTTATAGAAAGAAATAGAATTAACTTAGTCATCCGTAAAAGGGCGAATAATAGCGGCCAAGGACGCTACCCTTGGGAACTCCGGAGGGGAGGAAGACTTCGCCCCATATTGGTCTGTAGTCATCCTGTTTCGAGGTTTGCCCTTTCTTAGAGACCAGAGTGACATGCGCTCTTTTCCAAGACTATGATGCAACCCTCTCATCCAAAGATTTCCTTTACAAAAGGAAAGGGAATAAGTTAATTCACCAATGTTTGTATAATGAGAGATGGAATAACTTCGGGACTCGGCGCATTTTTCCTATCAACCCGTCGCAGTGTCTTTGCTGTTTCTTCCACTGACGACTCGATTGGTCTCGACCTTGGATCAATGTGCAGAGATAAATCGCTATTATGCCCATCATATTGAGTAAAGTATTTCTGAAAAACCGATTTGCTTTTCCCGTCGATTCAATCGAATTCGTTATTCCCTCATCAATATGACCGGATGCTGACTGACATCCACAAGAATCTCGCACATATGTCCAAATTTCTTTCTGGTCGCCTTCTAATGACTCTAAAAGGGTTCTAGATCTATATTTCTGAAATTCTTTTTGTGTTTTCTTTTTCTTAACCAAACTCCAAAACTATTTTTTGTTAGTCAAACTCCATAGTTATTCCGAAATTCTCAAGCTTCTTCATCCGCGAGTGGAAAATTCTGTTTCCTATACAACGCCCGCAAATTCAATGCTATACAAGGAAAGTTAAATGTTAACTCCAAAAGAACCCTGCATGCGAGCCATTTGATTTTCACAATAGTACTGTGCTGCTTCAATGACCAAATTGAAAAATTGTAGGTTTTACAAAAACACTACAGTAAAATATGAACACATTATAAACTCGTTTCTGTAAATTAAATTCTAATATATGTATTCAATTTGAGAATTATATCTAATTATATGTCATCAGTTACACGGAAACTAGTTAGTTATACCAGGTAGATAAAGTCAAAATACTAAAAGTGTCTCTAGGAAGTTTGACTTCAAAATATTTACCTTTAAGGTTTACCTTTAAGATATATTCTGTAAACCTTAAATATTCTATAAACACATGCATGAGCTATTTAAACCTAACGCTTCTCGCCTCGCTAGTAGAATAGTAAAGAACATTTATAAAAGCTATTAATGATATCGCTATTTTTATCTCTAAGAGGTATGTGCATGCGAAATAACTATTCTATTTAGAAACAAAACTGAATAAAATATAAAAATAGTATTTCCGTTACTTAATTTTAGAGACTTCCTACCTTGCCTCATTCAAGAAATAATGATTTCGGTGAAACCTGAATTCTCATTTTATGATTAAACAGGAAAGACCTAATTACGGATGGAAAACCCTCTAAGGAAGTGCTATTTCTTCAAACCGTTGTTATGCTGTCCGATATATTGAAGTTACATTTTCCATATGAATAATTTTTTATCTGTATTCATTCAGTTCACGAAGACCACATTGAATAGGATAAATTCTTCTCTATCAAATGGTAAATGTTTCCAAATCGTGTGAAATGAGATAGTAAAACCCCGTTAAGAGTGACCTACATTTGTTCAGTTTTCCGTCATAACAGTAAGCATACATAAGGTGCTTATATTTGCGAGCGTTACCATAAATCCATTCTGTGAGTCTCCATAACGCATTGCAAACACGTTCTGCGCCTTTAACGGAATCTTCAAAAGGAACCCTTTACAGCTATTTTACAGCACAGCTATCATATTCCTCGAAACCCTCAAAGAGACACCCCGGTCATGGAATAGCTACCAAGTACCCTCAAAGAATCTATGTACGAAGATTTCCATCCTCCCTGCATAACCACCATACATATTTTGCACGAAAATCGATGGCCTCAAAAGAAATTGGGGTGTTCAGTTTGATGTCTGAAAATCAGGTCAATAGTGATTGGATTAAATAAGGCCAATGATTTTGATTTCCATAGTAAAAAGGAAGTCGTCATCCGGTTTTACGCATCCTGATAAAGAATGCGAGCGGTCTGAGTGAGCGGCGATAAAATTTTTAACAGCGAGTCTCTCGGAAAAGGTTACCTATCAATAAAAGGCGTCATGAAGCAAAATCTCGTCCTAGGAAAAACGCGGCAAGCGTTTCTCTTTATAATTCGAATGACGTTAGGGATAAAATAGGAAAAGGACCTAAGTCTTTTACACAGCGAGAGAGCGTTAAATCACTAATTCCTAGAGTTTGGGAGATTGACGATCTGCAAAAAATTTCCAGACCATTCTTTAACATAATGATTAAATTCTAATGAGGATACCAATCTTATTAGGATAAGAATTACATTCAAATTTTTTCATTATTAAAATTCTCGAAATTTACCAGTTCTTGTAGTAAGAGTACCACATAAAAGAGAAGCAGGTGAAATATAATAGAAAAATTTTAAACGAAGGCCAGAAAAATAGAAAAGATTCAGTATAAAAACTTTTCAGCCGAAGAAGGAACTATTTAATATATACATTTTCAGTTTTCATTACATTTGAACTTCAAGTGCAACCAAGAGGATCGTAATTTAGAGGCAATCTTTTTGGAAAACTGTTACTCTGTGGAATTCTAATTGATATAGATTAGCAGAAAATAATAACTGAATATCATAGGTCAATTTGGAAATTTACAACAGCTTTCTTCACGAAAGGTTGGATGGAATGGGGAATATTCTTTTCTGACATAGTGAGTCTTGTTTATTCCAATATTTTAAAAACCTTTTGAAAACAAATTCTAGTGAGAAAAAAGAAAGAATTTGTGAGAGTGGAAAACACGAGAGCGAGTTAACGAAGAGGAATGTGGCAATCTTTCATAAAAAAAATAAAGATGGAAATATAAATTGAGAGAAGACGGATGGTTTAGAGAAGCAGAATTATGGAAATTAAATGTAAAAAAGTGGTGGGTTGTTGGGAAACACATTCGAAATTAACAGATGCTCAAGATATAATGGTGAGCGAAACAGAATGTGTTCATGGTTAAATATTAGAGTTAAAAATCCAGATTGAGTGAGAGAGAATGCTCGAAAACGTGAAGCAATTCGGGGACTACGAGATAACGAGAGAAAAGAAAGGAGAATGGTAGTGGCCGTCAATAGCATGTAACGCTTCACTACTCAACCCGCGCTCACTCATATTTTTCGGCGCCGAACGAGAAATTCACTTCGGACGCTTTGTGGAGTGGAGTCTTGTTCCGCACGCCTCGATGAGCTTTTAGTTTTCTGCTGCGTGATTACACACGTCCTAGTTTGGTTAGAGGGATCTATTCTGGAACCCAGCACTCCGATCATGCACCAGAGCGATGTTTATAGCAAGGAAGTGCCTTAAGCACATGTGCAGCGATGTTTACGGAGCTAAAATATTACTGAAATATTCTGTATCAAAAATTAAACAAGGGAATCACGTAATCCTTTGTTGGGACGCCTCCGATTCAAAAAGGTTAAAAAAATATTGAAATCAAGAGTAAACCGCAACTCACAGAATTTTGGATTAATAACAACAAAATAATATATCAATATATTGGTATAGAATATATCCATTGGTGGTTTTCATTGACTCCGCTTGCTACTTGTATATTTCGCTCTCATAATGAAAGAAAGAAATTCATTTTGCCTCAACTAATGATAAATTTGTTGTCATATACTGCAGTGATGGATTTAATTTCAATCGAGGGATCAAAAACATACTGAAATCGTATCTGTACGTTAGAATACGTTAGAAATGTTAAGAGTTAATTTCGATGCCAAACATCGAGATCAAATTTTCGACTATAGCGCTAATTTTAGGATATCGCCGTCATTCAATTTTATGTGTAATTGAACTTGCACTCGCATTCACTTGAAGGATAATTCAGAGGCATACCAGAATCTTAGCATCGCGGTAATTTCCATAAGTGCCGTAGCCAGGAGAGCTCCTAACTCATGAGATCGAACCCAATCAAAGCATAATATCATTCACCGACGTATTTAAGGTTAAAAACGCTTTCTTAGTCGTTTCTCGGATTCATAGACGACATATTGTGCCATAAAACATTTGAAATGATCAAAAGGATCAAAAGGACGCATACGTATCTTCCAAAATTCGAGGTTATCATCAAAATTGTCTCAAATAAAATGCACGGAAACCGATCCCGTCTAGATAACGTTCGTATATGCTAATATTAACATTTCTAGATGAGAAATAAATTCTTCACATTTACGATATTCTTTATGATAGAAAAAATATCTTTTTCTGTTTATCAAGTCGCTTTAAATCATCGAAAAACAATTACAATATACTTCCATATTTTTCGAGAAGCCATCCTTCGGTCTTTCCACTACTTACTCCCCCTTTCCCCTCTCATCTGATGATTAAGCCTTCAATTTCTATACTTCGTCACCTAATGATCTCAACTCGTTGACAGAACCTGTCAATTTAAAATTCTTCTGTGAAAGTCACTAAGTATTTTTCTTTAAAGATAGTTGGAATTGTTGCCAAATTCGACGAGGAGAAGAATTAATCAAAAATTATTACCAGCAAATTATTTGAAAATCTTGGAAATTAAATGTGATGCGATCTGATGACGTGTTACATAATGTCTTCTACCCAACGGAATGCATTTATTTCTCCCGCAAAAGGCCCATCGGATCGCAGCATGAACTCGAAATGGATTGGACATAATGGCCCCTTCCCCATAAAACACTATCCTGCAGCTTAGCCCACATATCGCTCCACTTGATCCGCGTCTCTTTCTCTGCAACAACAATAAGACGCGTCCCCCTCGAGGGGCGATAATGAAGCAATCCCACGAGGCAAAGAGGCAAGTCGCCCTTATGAGATCGAAAGAGGATAGGCGAGCTCTACGGCAATGGCGTTTCACAGCATGAGATGAAATTACGCAACTAGCAATTGTATTATTGCTTCCGAAGCGATTCCGCCGTTTTGTTGGCTCCTTTTTTCCTCTTTCATTTCCTCCGATATTTCTTCGGTTACAAAAGAGGTTTTCCTTACGCGAGGCTTTCCTATCCAATTTGTCATTCTTTATTAAGCATCTTCTCCGCTTTGAAAAAAATGGTATCCTTTGGCGATGCTCTATTTCTATAGCTGGAGAATTTTCAAAGAACTCCACGTCAAGATTACCTCATTTCATTCAAGTTTAGAATACTGTGCCCCTGAAGAAATAATATGGATCTTTAGAAGATGAACGATCAGTAAGGAAAAATATTATGAATGATTTTTGAAATCTACAACGACATATGTAACCTGCTATCCACCTTTCGGCCTGTATCATGATTACATTTCCCTACTTGATTACTTTCGCGCATGGAAGAAAATCACCCCTTGCCACAGATCAAAAGGCAGCTTGCAGGGTATTTATGTGGATGAAAATGTAAAATTCTTGAATCAACAAGTCCGAGCGTCAATTTTTCTGACTTTACTCGTAGCATTCATAAAAAGGAGGGTGCATAATATCGCTTGTATCCTTTAAGAACGTTTTCTCTCTGAATTGATCAAGTAAATTAGGTATTTCGTTGAATGATATTTCTTCTATAGATTCCCATCCTGTATGCTCAAGTATCTGAGTATCGCTCACCGATTTGTCGTAGCAATTCCTTAAAAGACGAATTGCATTTCGTTGGACAATTTCTAATTCGCGGATAAAATTTTCGGTACGTAATTTCCATACACTGCATGAAAACTCAAGTTGAGACCTAACAAGCGCAAATTAACATCGCTCGTGGACTTTTTAATCGCAGAAGATTGTCTATAAAGAATATGGTATCTTAATTATATTTATTACTTACTGTCTACGATATTTGTGGTTTTTTATGAAAAATGTAATAAAGTGAAGAATATGAATATAAACAACCTGGATCCGTAGTAACCATGAATCGTTTAAATTGGCATAAGTATGAATTATTGCAGGTGAAAATCAAAGAAATGGTAAAGTAAAATACAATCAATAAATCTCAATGATTCAAGGGATCTCGAAATTCTCGCAAGCTGATCCTCAAAATGAAAAGAACATAGATTAAGGTCAGTTGAATTATTGGAAAAATTCTGTCAATGTTGGAATTGTATAACGTATGTAAGAATTGTATGTCACACTGCCATCGAGAGGTTTTAGAGGGTTTCCATCCCGACAATAGTCTCTCGGTGTTATCGAATCCTGTAAAGAGGTCGCAAAAGTCGGTCAAAAAATTACAGTCTCAGGAAAGAAGCATGATGAGGTGTGTTAATGGCTCGATCAGAAACTAAAAAAGTTACACAGCTAGATTAAAATGCGATATACGTAATTTACTGTAAATGAGCTTGACGTTTTGCTCTCCAAAAAAGAATTTTTGCTTTGATGAGATTAGCCGTACTATCACTGCATGCATATTTCTATTTCCTCTATGAGAATAAACAGGCTCTTCAGCTAGATGTCTTTAAGCTATACTCCTCCGAATCCGTTTAAATACACAGATAGTCTTCCTCGTTCTCAAGCCAAATATCAATTCCGTATATATTTACATTGTCACCAATAAACTTTATGTCACTTTAAACAGAGGTAAAAAGTGCCACTTACGTCGTTTAAGCAAAGGATAAACGCTGTTCTTTTGGAAAACACGGACATGAAAAAGTTTGAATTCTATGCGTTGAATTCTACATTAACAACTACATAAATACCCAGCAAACCGACTTCCGGCGTGTGGCCACCCAACTATAGATATACTTTTTTAGTTTGTTACTATCACGTGTCGTTCACGGAAAGAATGAGTCCTTAAAACGACCTGATCTATCGCGTATTTCTCTTATTTTATGCTCATTGTCTGACCGGCCAAAGTAGCAGGAGGGTCGCATATATCGATCACGTCCTCTGTAAACGCCTTGTTCCATTCTACGCGTCAGGAACGACTTAAGCCACTGAATAATTTGATCGTCGATTGAATAAGACTCTGAAGTAACTTCGCGCGTGGCACTCTATTGAATTCTTTCCTAAGATCCAAGAATATGATTATCCAAAAGCCTGCATTACCAAGGGGTGCTGACATAAGTGACCTTTACGTAAACCATGTCATCCACGTGTGATTGCATGTTTTTACGTGTGCGAGCGTACTTAAATGAAGTGGTGGTTTAGATAAAGAGGCGAAACTATGACAGTATGCATCTGCGATATTCATTATTTCCCCATGTATAATGCGATTCTTGATATTGGTACCGGAATTCAGGGCTCCTGACCGATGTAAATAATTATGTAAGCCTAATTAAATAATTGAAAGAGAATGAGCCCAAATAAAAAAATCGAAAAAAACACAAGAAATTTTATCAATGACGTCCATATCGCGGTGGTCTCTCTAGAATATCGTAGCAGTTGTTAAAATAAATCGACGACGATTTTAAAAGCTTGCTTTTAGACTCGAAATTCCTCAATTTTTATGCATGAGGAAATACGGTACTTCAGTATCATATTTAAGGGAGTTTTTTTATAATTTAAGCCTTCGATACCAATAGATTTCTTAGAATACAAACTTATGTACGGAAAACCATAGATCTTACTTCCCGCAAAATTTTAAAATCGCATGGTGAAATCTTTAATAGATGCTCTAAATAATATGTGAGTTTGATATTAGCGATTTCTGAACGATGATATAGTGTAACTTATAAACAATAAGAAGATCCTTGCAGGGAATTATGGATCACTAACTTGGCTATGCTAGGAGAATTTTCTATGATATTAGTAATCACCGCCGCGGGCATATAAATATTAATTTATTAAACTCATTTCAGTAACTAAACTGATACATTTCTTAGAATAGATATTTTGCCTCGTGGTTGACCTTTTTGTAAAATTTAACAATAATTAGTGGTCGTTCGAAATTGATCAACATAATGTAATGCATATTCTTATTTTAACATTAGAATTAATATCTTCCTGAACTGTGAAATTTTAAATAAACCGATTTTCCGTAAAATTCAGGAAAGAAATTGAGTAAATCTTTAGGATGCAATTAACGTTTTTTAGTCGTCTGTGAATAAAAATTTCTAAGCATGACACTCGTCTCATCATTTGAAAGTGTGGGGGGTAGGATACGCGTTATATTCTCCAATTTAGATGTTAAACACATTCTTAACATTGAAGTTACATTTAACAGTAGGTAAAGGTGGTTCCTCAGAGAATGTTAGTGTAATTCATGTCGGACGACTCTACATCCTTATGAGGGTGAAAGAAAGGCCCCTTAAATAGATGCCTAAAATTAAGCTAGGGTTGTAGAGAATGCCTTCCCCACGCCCCCTACAGAGCAGGTGGTTCATACATATATGATGCACTTCTTAAGAAAACTACTTCCAAGTGTTGATACATTCATTGTAGAATTCAATTTTGATCTGACGGCAATAATTCATTGTTCATGCTGGGAGTTAATGAAGTTATTGAACGTAGTATTATTTGATTTAAGGGCTAAATTCTTCTAGTTTCATTAATTGCAGAGGATGATAATATCAGAGTTCGAAAACAAGCCCTTAGGCGTAAGTTTCAAAGAGGTTACTACAATTAAAGGCGTACTAGTTGCGTATATATCCTGTGAAATAAAGATTTTTTGATGAACTTGATTAATTTACGGCTTTAACCATCTAATCTGAAGAGAAAAGAAACAGAGTACTCACGTTCAATGCAGGAGTTGATGATGCCGAATTTTTCTGCAAGAAAAGAGAAAAAATTCATTAATAGAGTTCCCCTTATATACTCAATAATCCATTCATTTTTATCTACACTTAAAAAAATTGGTACGTGTTAGCTTTAAGATAAATTAGCAATAAACTGAGGTTATACGAAGATATTTGGAGACTCTCTACTGGGACACAGTTCAAGAGAAACCCTATTGTTTGCGCGATTATTTTAGTTAACTTTCCTTTCTGTCTGAGTTAGACGTATAGAAAACCTGCCTATAATCCTTACTAATGCCAAATCAACATCTGAAAAATAGAAATGAAATAGAAAATTTAAGTATCGGAAATGCATGTGTAAGGTTTCCGTTTTTGTTTTGTAATTCAATGCTTCAGATACGACCGGTCTAACATGAAACTTAAACATCAATGCACCGAATATGGGGAACAAAATTGTAATATGTTTATTGTGGAAAATCACAGAAATGCTCGATTAATAATTACAACACGAATTCCTGTTCGTCCAACTCAAAACGTACGCAGATCTTTACACATCGATTTCACACACATTACACGTTTTCAGCCAGACACATTATCGCCGAGAAAAAATGAAGCGAATGAAGGTCTTGGAACATTATATGCGAGTCGTTTGTGAAAATAGATTATTACGAAAAAAACAATATTATTACGAAATTTGCTAATGATAGTTTGTGTGATAAAAGTATAAAGCCTGAGCATAAGTATGCTGCCAGTCTAATTTAAGGTCATGAAATTTCTTTCAATTACAAATTATACGCAATTTTTACGCAAATTTTATCTAAGATCGCCACTAACCAAAGCTGTTTTACTGATGAAAGAACGAAATTTCTACCAGGAAATTATCTCTAATCTAAAAAATGTCCTCATTATAAATTGAAAAACGTATGGCGAATGACAATGATAAAGATGAGACGAGTATTAAGCGAACTCCTGTTTGGTAACTCTACAAGTTACGAACAGAAGATCAAGCCTCAAATCGGATATTAGAAAATTTGATTCGAATTCTATTCGAAGTGAAATCATGATAAGAAATCCTGTATAAACCCGGCACATTTATGGATAGGATACCTGCTCAGACTTATTTTTCCCATTGCAACTCCGCGGAATTCTGTTAAAACCTTACGAATGGTTTATGAGGATATTTGCGGACTCACAGCAGCATATTTAAGCGTATTGCGAATGAGCTATATTAGGTTAGAGCCCAATGATTATGGACAGACTGGAGGAGAAGCAAGGATAAATATGTTTACCTTGTTTCTTTAAGAAAATTAGGAGCAGCTTGAACGTCAGTATAGACGCTAAGCTCAATGAATACAAGGTCATTTAAGTTTCTAATATCTTAACTGTGAAAGAAAGAGAAGGGCCATCTGTCCTTGAGATGGTGACGAAGTCGTTCCCTTAAGTATCAATGTAAACTTCACCATCCTTTCATTTTCATTGTATGTAAACAAAAGCGAAAATGAAAGTGCCTCGTGTGTATGAGTAAGTGGATACTTGGGAAGTTGGAAAGTGATTGGCAGAAGAAACAAAAAGAGAACAAAAGAAACGAAAATAAAGTCCAATAGAGAAAGTCCGAAACTGTGATTGCGCATAAAGAAGCTACCTGCGAATACCCGAAACATAGGAAGTTATCTTTGCTAATACTATTAAAACCTGCTAGTTTTAACCACTTCATATCCTTATTTTCTAACAGATAATTGGCCTAAAGGAACATTTTTTTCATTAGTGTAGAATTTACTTTTTCACAGGATTTTAGTTACAAGTAAAAGTTGAGCGAAATCAGGAGATGATCAGATAGAGTGGGAAACTTGTGTAGGTCCTGATTCATATCGTCGTTATTTTAGATCACAATAACCATTATTCTTTATATATTATTTCTAAACATCTATTTTCGGTGCTCAGAGCTTTTCTCCCTTCACACTCCACCAAAACTTATAAATGAATAACCATCAGAAGGAGAAAGTTTCCAGGTTACTGTTAAAAATTGTTTAAAAGAACCGACCAATGAAGAATGTACCATTCGGTGAAAAATATCAAGTTTAATTTGAATTTTTGAGTTTCGTTACTGGATGTGTAGATATCGACGTTGTCAAATTAGTTGTTTACTTGGTCATGTTTGTCATGGTAAATAAAAAGTTTTTTTCTAATGGACATGATATATATTTTCGGTCTCAAAATGATCGAAACGATTTTCGTAAATAATATTATAGTCACCATAAACGAAGACTTCGACGTAGTACGTAACCATAAGAACAATTTAAAAAACCCCTTACATTTACTGGCAGCGGAGCAATAACCACAGAGACATGCTGAATATTATTTGTGTCACACTTTAAGTTAGCTTAATTTGTCATTTCTTTCTAACTACCGCTTTCTTTTCATTTAAATGGATGCACCCCAGTGACCATTAGGACAACTAGTAGCACTAAATACTGATAAAAGATACCAGGTTTTCTTGAAATTTCTTCCAATCATTTACTACAAAAATGTAGTAAATGATTGGATTTCTTTTCCAAATTTGGACGCTATTACAAATGCTTCGAAAAATTAGGTGTATCAGGGTTTCTTTACGACAATTTGCAGAATTTGGCCAAAAGAATTAATTTAATTAAAAGAATTAAATCTCCTAATTAATGAAAAATAATAGTATGGAAATTGGTTAACTCAATTAACTCGCAATTTAGTGGACCAATCCAAAAAGATCGCGGCATTCGAATTTCGTATTCAGAGAATAACATGATGACGCGATTTCAGTTCATTAAATAGGAATATTTAAGGTAATTCACAGTGAAAATGATCATGAGTTGATATTCATTAAATGAATTTGAAAAATAATCTCATAAATACTGATTTTAAAATATTTGGGAATTAACAAAAAAATTAAAATATATTCAAACACAAACCTTTAAATTAGCTTTTGATTGAAATCCCATCATTTATACCGTTTCCTACTCTCAGGCAAATCTAGTATAATCTAACTTTAATATAATATATCAAAATGTAATTTTTAATGTACAACACAAACGCTGCTCAAATAGAAACCGAGTGTTTCAAATGTAAATTGAATGTGAATGCCGTCTTTTGCTACCCAATAGGGCTTAAGTGAAATCTTTTTCTGTGGATCAAGAAAATTGCCATATTAACCGTTGTTTTGTGCTAAGCATTTTCCCAAAAACGAAATAATATGCGACTAAACCCATAAATTTAATTTCAGTCGATTTCCATGATAAAGCATCCTGTAGCTTTGTGTTCCATTTAAAAGTATTAACCGTCTAATGTAGAGAAAAAAATAAGAATTTTATATTCAAAGATTAAAAAAATGAATCCATAATTGGTCATGCAAAATCTGCAGAAAATAAATGGCGAAGTGTTTCAAAAATTTTAATGCCATTTGATATAAGGAATAATCATTTTGGAATGTGGGTTAAAACTGCTCCGTTAATACCATTTATTGCTATCGTAAGAAGAAAGGGAAAAAATATTTCCATAGTAAGCGTTCCATGAAAGACTTAAAAGCTTTTTTTTCTGAAACGAATTAATATAAATCGACCTTCATACGAGAAGGAACGGACCAACAATGCATCTCAGCATAGATTTTGTGTTATCCGTTTTAATGTCTGTCTGTTTCAACAGTACCGTTTACTTGAATAACAACCGAATATACCACGAGCTAAATTATATTTTTCAATAATAAAATGTTCCCTCGAAAGAGAAAATACAAAAGAGAAAAAACTGCCTACCACTTTCGGTTATCCGAGTAGCCTTGGTCCTGCTTATTCCTCTTCGGTGCCCTTCCACGATCATACACAAGAATTTTCCAAGTATTAGAAGTACCAAGAAAGGCAGGATGCCACAATCTGTAAATATAGAAACGCCAAATTAATTCATTGGTAAATAGCGAATATAATACTGCATACTAATATTATGTTATGCAAAATAAGAGTGAGCAGTTGCCAGTGATGATGATTTAAATTAGTATATTGGTTACGATTATATTCAACTCCACGTCATATATATTATAGTGAAATAGTTTATATATTTCATTCAATTGATTTAATTCAACACGAACTGTATGAAAAATAGTAATACTTCCAATACAAGCTATATTTAACATGCACAACAAAGAAATAGGACCAGGCTAATTCAAAAGGAACTAGTAGTAAAATAAAAACTGAAATTGCTTAGTAAGATGAAACTTAACTAACTAAAGTAAGATGAAATTATAATTATAGAATAAGAATTCTGGTCGAATTAGAATCGAATAGTATATATAGTAGAATAGGTATAGTATAGTAGAATAAGTAGAGGAATATTTAAGTTAGATTAATTAATTAATTGATTCTAACTTAATCTGAAATTCAAATGTAGATTTACGTTACGATGACGGTTGGTAGTATCTTCCATTCACCGCAGTAAAAATATCGCCGAAAAACATCCCTCATTTAAATACAGCAAATATCTAAAGAGAAATAGTGGTCTTGGTAAATATATGGAGCATTATTTAGGGCTTTCGTCAGTTAACGTCTATATAAGTTAAAAGGCATTGTTTCATTTCCCAAATATCATTCTTGGTCAAAAATGAAATTGCAAAAATAGACACACAAAACTGGAAATCATCCAACGGTAAACTATAGTAAGATAATCACTTTAAAGATGAATCATCCGGAGGGCGAATTCATAGCTACTCAAAGAAGTCCTACGTAACCTATGTAAAAATATATTCACCAACGACTGTCACATAAGTAACAATTTAACAACCAGTAACATGAATGATTATCTTTAAACTTATAAGTAACTCAAATACTATTATTTTACTTACCAACACCGAAGATATCCCAATGATGCGCCTCTGATGTCTTGAAGCCAGAAATAGCATTACTTCACGTTAATTTCCTTATTAATCATATTATGATTTTTAAAAGTTGTAAATTTATAACGTTATGCATAAAGTGAATGTCGAGATTGGTCAATTTCGAATCCACTGCACTTCAAGAAATTCAAACTTGTAACGGTTTTTTCTTCTTAGGTCTCTTCAATATTCTTCAATAGGTCTTTACAAGGCGAAGTTTCCAAACTAACTAAAGATTTTCCCTCCAAAACCAGCGGTTCGACTTATTGGTGAGATCTGATTGGTCCGCTGTTACTTTTAACCCTCTGTTGTCCTCCTACCGGGAACAATTGTAATTACTATCGTACATATTAATTAGCTTCAAATTAAAATTTAATTGGTATAAAATAAATTAGTTTTGAAAACTTTGTGTAAATAAATTACTTTAACGTTCATCGGTTTTACGGCACGAAAATTTTGCGGATCCTCAGATACAGGATGACTCTTGTTTAATTACCACCTATTTAACGAAAACAAAACGAAATACCTTAAATTATAAGGTTTTATTAATAAAAACCTAATGAAGGATAAAATTCATTAAATTCGTTGCGTAATCATTTCTTGATTGACGTAATATATTTCTTGATCTTCGAAGACCCTTAACGTAACAAAAATAACGTAAGTAGCGGTATAAGGATTTGGGTATAAAAGATTTATGTAGAGTGGTACCCAATAAAATTAAAACAAAGATGTAAACATAGTTAAATCAAAAAAAATATATGGTATATTTCTATTAACTACATTCGAAATAAGCCACGACTCTTTCATATTTATTTTGGAAACTTTAGGACATAGCTTTTATCCGAAGCTAAGAAAATTCATAAGACATCATGAATGTAGCAAACGAGTTATTTTCTCCATGTATAATAACACTTTTCCCCATTCAATACAACAAAATATAAATGCATATTATTTACTTTAAATGATGGAAATGAAAATTGATTCCACGTATTTAATAATGCAGACGTCCTATAAGAGGAGGAAAAAAATTACTTTTCTACGTAGATAACTCATTATCCCCCCTTAGTTCTGTCTTTTGAATATTCAGAAAAATTCCTATTCGAAAATAGAGCGAGGCTTACCAGGATGAATGAGGAGGAAGGTATTTTTCGTTCCTGTCTCAATGAGCCGGAAAAAGTCCACATTACGACCTTATAAAATAGGTCTACAAAAATAAGCTGTCTTTCGGTTTTTGATAAAGATACACTATGTTGAAAATTATTCACGGGTTAATTGCGCATTTAGAATACAAAGAGAAAAATATATTATTTATCAACATTACTGTTAATTTATATGTAATAATAAATAAAACAAAATTTAAGTATTACAGTAACAATATGTCACCGTAGTATATACCAAATGTAACATGTATAGGCCTAAATATTAATAACTATATAGAGCTTTTCATGAGTTGTTTGAAGGAATGAAGCTTAACAGGGTTGATGGCGAATCAGCTACTTTGCCATCACTTTCCTCGTTGAGCCAGAATGTTACCAGTGTTTGCATTAAAAAGAACAAGGATAATTTGAAAAGCACCATTCATATCGTTCATAAAGACAGTGGATTCAAAATCATTCATATCTAAGGAGATTTCATTTTATCACAGCCTGCTCAAGACAAGTAATATTTAGTAGTAAAAGGGGGATACATTTTCTCTATGAAGTTTCTAAAGACATTTACAAATTTTATGATGAACGAGTAGTATCTATTCTTTATAAAATTAAATCCCGTTGAGTCAGACCAATCTGCGAATGAGGTGGGAAAAACTGCCAGCAAACCTATCCTGAAATGACATGCTTTGTAAAGGAAATTAAATTCAATGTTAAATGTAACTAAGTGATATTCTTGACACATTTCATAGAGGAACTAATGACTCGACAGTCACTCTCTAGTACAGAAATATTTTAATTATATCTCCTCAATTTGTTCATGGCAATGAAAATATGATATATACTGAATGATGAGTGATTCTTGCTCATTATATCAAACTGAATTCTCTTTCAATGGGTATTAAGAATACTATTATACTATAGTAAACTTTCATGAACACCTCCCACTCACAGCATTCTGGCTAAGTGAGAAAGCAGCAGAAAGCTACCTCATCCTTCATCCCTCCTAGTAAGCCTTATTTCCTCTCCGTATTGTTGTAGCCTAAAGTGGAAGTTCTTAAGCAAATGAAGTTACAGAGGGACCTCAATGCTATCCATTTAGCAATAAGGCTAAATAATTCTGGAATCAAAAGACTCACAAATTACCATTTATCCTTCTTTACCTTTGACATTTGCTTACAATTTTGAATTAAATCAAATGTTTAACAAATAAATTCAAGCTGACATAATCTGCCTAATACATTACTCAACTCAGATTTCAAGAGAATGAATGCACAATACTTGTATATCTCCTTGTTAGAGTAATCATACTTACCTTCCTATCCTATGTATTGCCAGCTTAATATGTGAAAATACACGAAGAACCCCGTATCCGCTAATCTCCAATCAGAATTCCATCCATTTTGTTTGCGGAGGCATCTTAACACTGTTGATTTACAGAGTTAGAATTTCGCATAAGCATTCAGAATAGCCATTACAGATTCGTGTCAACGCCTACCTTTATGAGAACTACAAAAAGAAATAAGTATTCAACCGAAAACTGTTCACACAGCTACACCTAGACGCATTCTTCGAAAAATCACCAAAACGCTG
Source organism: Pachydiplax longipennis (assembly GCA_036926295.1). Lineage (NCBI taxonomy): Eukaryota > Metazoa > Arthropoda > Insecta > Odonata > Libellulidae > Pachydiplax > Pachydiplax longipennis. The sequence goes on along the minus strand of JAVFKF010000015.1, from coordinate 7,271,265 downwards.
AGTTTTTAATGCACAAACACACCTTTAACATTATAATACACATACACTCACAGCCCATGCTAATCATACTGCGATTGATTTTTGCTACATAACACTGCCCAAAGACTTTTAAAACAACTTACCGATGGCTAAGAATTCAGATTTGAAGCTCACCGAGACATAGACAACTTCTTCTTGAGAATGTCACGAGGTCTTAACGTGTTTCCTCTTTTTAAAAGGAATTATGGTATACAAAATCCTGACGAACGAAACTTGTTCTTCATGCCATGTGACCTTCGTACATACAACTCAAGTCTTTGCCTTACTATGTGAAATGTGTTCAAGATGGTGGAATTCTCATTTTCCTGCGAATTTCAAATATAACTAAGAGTGAAATGGAGTTTGAGTATTGTCATTTCCGCGTTAAATTCAGTGTTTTCCTTGAAGAAAGCGTTAGTGGGAGTCGAAGGAGACTTCAGTGGCGTTAGTGCAATCCTTTCCGAGTATGGAGCACTTATAATGTCAAAGATTAAAAAAAAAAATTTCTTTTTTTCGCCATCTTTTAAATCGTTCGTACAGAAGAAGCTAATAAGTCAGAGAAAGGCCTCATGGAGCAGCTTTGAAGAGGATTCCTTCGCAGTTGGAAAATTGATATCAGGTTTACAAACATTTGAGAGGGTGAGTTCGAACGAATTCGTGTATCAGACGCCATATTCTTAATGAGAAGTAATCAGGAGAATTCCCAATCGTAAGGAATATATTTCAATATTCCTGAGAAAATCGAGAAAAAACTAACACATGATGTGATAATTAGAACACGACGAATAGCGTTAGGCGTAATAGTAAATTTTGTGAATTAAATACTGGAAAATAATTCACATAATTTGGAAACTTAGATATAAGTTTCAAACCTTTAATAACGAATACACAAAGTAATGCAATACAGTGTTAACAACAAAACGATTTTTCTGTTTCCGCTCGAAATACAATATCTCTACAGCCGCTTCATTTCATTAACTCATTCATTCATCTTCAGTCCTTCTTTTCAATTTGGGCCGTCACGTCAGGTTTTTCGGCAGACAGAAATATTTTTATCGCTACTTCCATAATACCCGATGCATTCTTAATCATTAAGCCTGTGAATGCATCGATCGAAGTGTGTGGGAGTGGGAAAATCGAAATATTCCAAAAACGACCCCAAAAGGCATAATTAATTTAAAATGCCCTTTCTTTGCAATATTCCGTGAAATTATTAGCATTAAACAAATGCTAAAACATGTCTTATAGTATTTCCTCTTTTATTACTAAAATGTAGCCATTCTAATTTCATATACAATATATACATATAAATATAAGATCTTTTATCTGTTGTTTATCATATTAGGAGAAATCATAATACATTAGAACCCAATAACTTCTATGTATAGTAATTACATATAGTAGTTATTTGATAGCCAATTTCCAAATTAGGTGATGTCGTTTCATAATTAAAATTCTTTCACTTTTGCATACCACTCGTTGATCGACGTCATAATTACGTCACACATAACTATTACTCTTACTATTATTATCTTTCGTCGATTTTAAGTGCGAAATTTAGAAGAACGTAATATTCCCAATTATTTTTATATTCAAATTATAATATTTTTTGTTCAATAAAAATTTAACCTAATACTTATTAATAATTATAAATATAAAGATAAATTAAAGCTTTCTCCGCTAGGAGGACAAAAGGGGGGATGACCAAAAAGTAACGGCGACAACCAATCAAATCTCACCGTTTTGTTAAAACGTTGATTTTTGAGGCTTGGTCCTTAGTTAATTTTTAAACTTTGCCCGGTATAGACGTATCGAAGAATTTTTCGTGAAAAACCGTTAAAATTTAAATTTCTAGGAGTTAAGTAAATTTGAAATTCGGAAATCGTGAATCATATTTGAAGATTAACGTGATAAATTTGCTATTTTTAAACCCCTTGCACGACCTTTAATTAAATTAAATCGAAAGGAGATTCCAGACATCAAAATGGCCGTGGTACTTCTTCAGGACGTCTTTAGGTTCGGTAAGTAGCGGTATTATTGAAATTCGGTATTATTGAAATTCGGTATTAGCGGTATTATTGAAATTCGGTATTATTGAAATTACTTGAAATAATTCAGCGGTATTTCTTATGCATGTAATTATTGTAAGGTCGTAATCCTAGAGAATGTATTTGTTCATTTGGTATTTAATTCTTCTTGGTAGCTGTGAATTATACTTCTGGATCACTTATCTTTTATATAACTATCGAAAATATTATTATCGTGCAATGAATTCAAGTTACGTACGTCTAATTTAATTTTTCCTTTAAGATGAAATTTTAGATATGACGCCAGGAGTCTCAAGCTCTATAGAAGCTATATGAAGCAAGTAGAAAATAATACTTCGTAAATATTCCGCAATCGGTTTCAATCTTCAAATAGATAAATAGATGTTTAGATACAGTATAGAGTTTCCGTTACACTATTCTACTTGTAGCCATTTCTCCCAATCGGTATTTTAACTGAAATTTACGATTGAATTTTTAAGTTTAACTTTGCGATTAGTTATTGATTAAGTCAATTTCATAATTTCATAAAGGAGTTTGAGAATAAAAATTCAGACTTTAATTAAATTAATAATTAAATATCACTTTAATTAATTTAATTAATTAAATATCAATTATTTTTCAAATAAATTCCTATCTTGATATACTAATAGAGTTTTTTTATCCTTCATATGTTTTCGAATCCAGTCTCCATGGTCATTTTATTTCAAATATTTCAGTAAATGTAGAATGTATCACAAGTAATAGTATTTAATATTTTTCGTGTTTCTTTATCATTTAAATTAAGTTCGAAAGTGTAATGTTAACGATATGGAATAGGATATTATTTAATATGATCGTAAAAAATCTCCTATTGTGAATCATCAGCATGGGCAACAAGTACTAAGAGACAAAGGTTCTCCAAGCGCTTCCATCTTCTTGGGGGGTCCAATGCTGAAGCATTATCCGTTTGAATTATACTGAATTATCCGTTTCCCGGGAATCGCCCTTAGACGGTCGCCGCTTTTCGGCGCTTGGAGAACCTTTATCTCTTAGTTCATTGACCGCCGAGTTCCTTTTTTCTCCTTTCTATGGGCAACAAGCTCTTATAAATTTACCACGCAATATGACCTTAGGATATATTCAATAAACCAATATATTAATTTGATATTTTTATTTTTCCAGGTTGATACTTCCTTCTTCACATGTGAGACTCCTGTGTGATCGTGGAATAGGTCAGAGATACCAACAAGTGGTGAGTTTTCCAAAGAAATTATTAATAATTAATGTAACAATAAATATTCGCTATTCTGTGTGCCTTGCATTAATGTCAGTAAATCTGAATACGGTAGATGAAGGTTGACCTTACATTGGATTAAATGAATCGCTTCATTGGTCACTTAAATTTTCTATAATACTCAACGCATTCCTAGAAGACGCAGTGATTCAGGTGAGGGAATGGATAACTTGAAAATAGTTTCTTGACATCAAGTAAAATATTCATAGTAATTTATTTATTCAATTAAATTATCATGATTGCCTTCTGGCAACTTAATCGGCATTCTTTCTAGTGGTAAGGATTTAAACCAACAAGCACATTAAAGAGCGTTTCAATTTATTTCATAATAATCAAAGTAATTTAAAATCAGCATTTGCGAGTTCAGTTTTCAAATGCATTTAATGAATATCGAGTTACGAATCTCTTCATTTATTAATGACGTCAAATATTCTTATTTAAGGAACACAAATTGCGTCATCAAGTTCTTCGCTGAATACGAAATTCAGTTGCCATAATCTTCCTATACTGGTCCACTAGAGTGCGCGTTAACCGATTTCCAAACTTTAATCTGCTATGATTCAAGAGACCGTTATTGTGGCCTCTGTTTTTGCAAATTGTGTAAATAAACCCTGAAACACTTAAAGCTTGGAAGCATCTTTTGTAGAGATCAAAATTAGTAATTTATCTAACATTCAATACATTTTCGTCTGCGATTTCATTAAAGCCAGGTAGTTTATCAATATTTAATACAATTATTTTGATCTAAGATAACGCTCTGCAATTCGAATCGGGACCTACAAAAGTTTTCCACACTTAATTACCGCCTCCTGATTTCAAACAACATATATTTGTAATTAAAATCACGTAAAAACTAAAGTCTGCAGAAATTCAAAAATATAAGCTATTAATTCGATCATGTGTTGGAAAATAAAGACATGAGATAAATAAAACCAGCATTTAAATGTATGAATGCATACGATACGGTAATCATTAGAGAAGATTACATCCTATTTCTCAGGTCGACATGTAGGTTGAATGTACAAGACCACTGTTTTGGCTCAATAGGACTTTCCTTTCGTATCTCTTGTTCTCTTTTAGTATCTTCTGCTAGTCACTTTACCCCTTATTCACTTACTCTTAAAACAGAGGCACTTTCCTTTTCGCCTTTGTTTACATTCAATGAAAATGAGACGATGCTGTATTGTACATTGATAATTTAGGAAAACGACTTCGTTATTATTCCAAGGACAGATGGCTCTCTGTTTCTTTCACTGTTAAGATATTGGAAACTTAAATAACCTTGCTTTCACTGACCTTCGAGTCCATGCTGACCTTAATTTTCCTTAACTTCCTTCTAATTTTCGTAAACAAACGAGATAAACATTACATTTATTATAATCCTTGTTTCTCCTCCAGTCTGCCAATAACCATTGGTCTTTAACCTAATATTACTCATTTATCATTCGCAAATCAACGCTTAAAATGCGGTTGTGAGTCCGCAAGTGGCGCTCTATATACTTACTCTATAGTAATACTTTACAGGCATTAGAAGGAGGCATTCAAAAGTACACTCATATTCGACAATATTAACTGATAAAGGGACGAATGTGGAATAATTCAGCAGAGAAACGATAGAAACAACTCCTTAGGAAACGAATTTACCCACTCTAGGGAAATTATACAAAAGTTTTTCTTTTACGAAAATGAATAACGATATCAATTAGTAGTGAGTGACAAAATAAGATTTTCATAGAAATAGAAAGGAATATTTATGAATGTATGTTTATTTAAACAACGTTGACAGGCGACATTTACCTAATATTTTCATTAGAAGAAAAAATAAGTGGGAACGGGATTATAAATCCCTTAAGTCATCATACATGAAAAAACATATTTAACTTCCACAATATACGTACGTAGTACATACATTGTGCAAGTTCCCAGGGCTTAATATTTACGGTGGCTAGAGCACCATTACACGAAAAGAAGATTGAACACATGAACTTCAATCCCTTAAGTTATTAACCAAGATATGTAATCAAAATTCTCAAACAAAATAATGATTTAATAGAATCATTCTGCAAATAAACGTAGAGGAGTGTTGTTTTAGTAATTTTTGACAAAACTGAATTAAATAAATCTTAATGAAAAAGCTTTTATAAGTTAAATAGTCTTGGGGCATATGCTAATGCCCTCTAAGGCAACAAAAACTTTCAAATTCGTCTCTAATTTACTAACGCATTTCCCTTTGCATCATCCATCTTCAGCCCTGACATGTCCAGACATGGAGGTAAATAAACCACACCAGAAATCTCTCTGCGAATCTTTCCTCACTTCTCCCAAATAAATTACACATAATATTCGTAAACTGGAAAGTGTTCCGTTTTTACTTTGCTTACTGAACCTCCAATTACCCCACCTCATTTGAGTAACTAATGCTTCACTTCTATGTGCTCTCCCGCTCGCACTGCCCTATAGTAAACATCTTTAGAAATTTTCGTGGAATTTAAGGTCTATCAAAGTGGAACCAAGTAGCAGTTTCATCAATTAGATTTCAATGTAAGATTACCGGTTTCTGATTATTACAAATTTCAGATGCGATCTATTTCCACAGTGCAGTACGCTATTTCGATAGATGATCAAAATATCATCCTATTCTAAAAATGATGAAATGACTTTTTCTATCTAGAAAAAAATGAGTTTTTCCTGATTTATCAAAATGTCGTGGTTTCTCAAATAGGGTACGTGCGATCCAATCATAGTCCATCAATTGTAGATTTACATTCACTATTATTACACCCTATTTTCTAACAAAATCTATGATTGTTTCCGAGCAATTAGGTAGCAAGTATCAACATCCATATTCTTTGACTGTAATAACAAAGAAACGTTAACCGTACTGGTCACAGTGGCGCACCCAAAAAAATTTTATGGTGGGGAGACATCTGTCCAATCTTTTGTATGAAAGTGTAACCAAAATGTTATTTTAATAATTATTCCTTCAATTTTATAGCACATATAACAGAGCTTTTCTTATATCTTTGGCCTAGTCACGCTCAAGTAAAATAATGTAAGACGTTTATCATACTTTTCCAATTGCTGTCACCATGTGACTGTGATTTGTCAATTAAAGATCCCTTTGCCCCCCTTCGTGTGTGTGCAACTAATTGGTCAAAAATTTTCACATCATTATACCATTAACTTACAGCATTTTTATTGTAATAAGAATTTTTAACAGTCGAAATCTATTATTTGAACAAATTAACTTTCCTAGAAAATTTACCTTGCCTACTAGTGACATTCCTAAACTACACGATGTTATAAACATGATATCCATTATATTTTGTTTAATTCTAGTAACTTGGATTAGGGAAACTAATCATGCAGTTTGCCTAGGGTATGAAATGAATAGCAATCTTCGTAAAGCCACTCCATTCTCTTTTACATTTCTGGCTAAATGTAGTCGAAGCCCGTCTGCAATATTGCTTCCCTCGTGCTTATTGTAATATGAAAAACCTGTGGTTACCTCTGCTCATTTTTTCTCCTCAGAGAGAATAATGGCAGGGAACGTAATGAAAAATTTAAGAATGAAGCGAACCTTCCTTTGACAGATTTTTAAGCTAATGAAAGACAACGAGGCATCGAAAATCGAATTTTCACTCGATTCCTGGGGATTCAGCTTGGAAACTATCGGATAATATAAAGCTATCCAACCACCCTAGTAAAATAAATTACATACACACACCGATGAAATCTTTTTGTATATCTTGAATAGACTTAAATAGAAAACGTCATCTGCGCTGTTATTTATAATACTACGTGGAACTTTATTAGAGGTATAACGAGATAAAAATATTGAGGTGTAATTTTTTCTATTCTACTTTCTTTCGAATATGTGGTATTAATGGAAGCTAGTTTCGCACGATCTTATATACAATTTCAATAATACTAAAAATCAAATATTCAATGACCAGTTATTTCTATCATCATCTTTTAAGCCATAATAATGATATCTGTTTTAACAATTTTAGTGATTATTTTCAGTAGGCTTGTGCAGGTTTATCACACATTCCTTTTTCGTGAGTGTTTAAGGATACTTCTCTTTTAGCTTCGCTTAGGTATTTTAAATCGAGAACTATATTATTCCTATGCTCTATAAATACCAATCACCTGTTAATTCTTTCCACATATATGTTACATCGATGGGTTAAATGGAAGAGAAGACTTTAAAGTTTCGATTAGGTTCAAAATAAAGACTATTTTATATTTTTAATAATAAGGAGGCTAAAGAAGAAAAAGAAAACTAATTTTCTTTCTCAATTGGCGTTCCGTTAAATAGATACGATGTATAATAAACAATCTACATAGCAAGGAAATAGTAATGTAAACCTTGTTACGGAGTATGGGCCAAGGTTAACGAGAAAATTTCGTTCTATTATAAAACAATTTTGCTTTGCTTGCTCAAGTTATTGATATCGAGATTACCCTTAGAGTGTCACCTTAATTACAGTTTACGTAATGCAATTTTCATAATTAGCACTGTAGAAGAAGTAACAAGATCAAAATTATTATTACATTACTATACATCCTCTTAGGATGAAATCAGTCTATCATGCAAAACTTCTTCAAAGGCAGAAGCTTGAAATAAAAATTAGAGTGGTGGAAAAGCTAGATTCTGAAAACTCACATAATTTCTACCTTAAATGTAAATCCTGTCTTCTGTGAATTTAGAACTTTATGTTTTATTATTCCCATTGTTTCTATTAATTGAGGCAGAATAACGGTATATAAAAACTGGGAATAATTTTCGCTCGTAGTTTAAAGAATAGTAGGTATTTAATCATAACTAAATCTTAAGGGAAATTTTTATGCAAAGTAATCGCGGAAATTTTATTATAACCGCAAACTTATTTATTAATTAGAGCTTGGTTGTGAATCGGGAAGAAGGAATACAAAATAGTTACTGTCTTTTCCCGATAAATCGGTTGCCAATGAAATATTTTTAGATATCTTTTACATATATCCTTTGTCATAAAAGCCAATTCTTATTTTTACGTACCGGGTTTTTAGTTCATCTTTAATTATCCTAGTTTCACTCGCGAATTATAATCGTCACTGACTTGTGCTTTAGAAATCAAGCCACGTAAACAAGAATTTAATTTCCGAATATTTGAAGTGGGTTACCAAAACGCGAGATTAATTAAACCGAATTCCCGAAATCTTCATTCGAATACTCCCATAATACTTTTCAAAAATGACCCTGAATTACTCTGCATTAATTTAAGACACCTCATGATACAAGCTGCCCTACTTTGTCTCCCCGTCTCGAAATAATAAAAGCACCGTTTTCGCGGAAATACTTGTCTCATTAAAAAAGGGAGAAAAGATTATAAAAGCTAACGAGGAGGCTTTTTTTACGAGTCGATCCCTTCCGTAAAAAAATCAATTAACGTGGCCCTGGAAAACCTATGCGCGCGCAGGCCTCTCGCGCCTTCGTCACGTCCACGAAAAATATAATGACGAAAAAACACGTCGGGTCATCAATCAAGCGGAAGATTTTTTGACCCAGAAAATAAGAAGAAAGGAGTTGCTGAGACGAGCGATAATCTTAAGTCGTCACGCACACACGTCCGCCACTTCCTCTCGGTGTCCTATCGTTTTACAAGATACACGCCCTCCCTTTTCTGCGAATCCAGAAGGGAATCTAAGAGCAGGAAACAGGGCATCACTGCAAACAGCACGGATCCGGAGACGGTGCACCTAAGCGGGCCCCTTAAATTGGACTCCGAACGACCATCAAGTTGCCGCTCTTGGTCTCCGACAGGAGAACAGAAGGTTGATCTTGGAAGGAGACGGGGATGGAGTGAAATTTGGAAGTCCGCGGAAGGATCACCGGAGTCGCTAGGTTTATTTCCCCTGAGGGAAGGTCAAAGTGGACATTAAGGACTTAGGAGTAATCTTAGCGCACGTGTTCTACATTACCTTATCCCCAACTCCCACTTCAGTTAGTCTAGTTAGACTAGGAAAGCAGTTTAGCTTCACGAAACCGAAATACTAATTCTCACTAGCACCATCGGCGGCTCAATGATAAGTCTTACATTCGTATATCTTACAAGGGTAAGGAAAACACAATGTCTTATAGAAAACAAACATTCGTGATCATCGTGTTATTTTTCCAAAGAAAACGTTCAATCTTCTAACATCAGTTGCACCATTTTAAATCTTATTATTGTTTAATATACTGCTTTTAAAGATACTGAAACATAACATTCTATAAATTTTTCGTCTTCGCACGCCAAAATGGCGGTGGATGCTAGTATCCCGACATTGCGCAATTATTGCTAAGGAAGAACACAAATCACGACTCTTATCTTTTAAGATACTACACGGCAAAAGGAACTTCCAATTTTAGCATTCATAACGAGCAGTATCATAAAAAATTACTCTAGATAAGAGCTAATGGCTATCTCTAAAAAAGATACTAGACACGAAGAAAAACAAGTTGGGCGGAATTAAATATATAGTATACGAACCAAGCTTAGAGAGCAATCCAGACCGAACGGTGAAGCCTTCTGAAACTCGTATTTATCAGTTTCCAGAAATTTTAAACAAAGAAAATATTATTCTATTAACAAGAAATTACCTAAAAATGGTGATCTAATTCCAATGGGAGGAAAATAATCCTCGCTTCTGGAATGGATATTTGCGTCTCGGAAAAACGCATATTTACGTCAATTAAAACGAGTACCGGAAAATCGCATCCCACGGACAATTGCTTCTTTGAATATGTGATGTTACCTTGTACATTTTTCACGACAAATCTAAAAACTAAGAATAACACTAAGGTAATACAGGAATCAATTCATGAGTATTAGTCATAATAAAATATTTAATTAACTAAGGAAATAATCATCAGATGAAATATTTTATTTATAAATCAATTTTCTTGTATACCACTTCAAAACTAGTCTTAATTAAATGTAATTAGGTTCCTCGCCTCTTAATGCGCAAAAGCACGACATCCTATTTGACCCTGACACGAAATAAGCACAGGGAGTTGTCCACAGCTCCAATAAAACTGACATATAAAGGTAAATGCAATATTGCTTTTATTGAGTAAACCGTTACAATCCTCTGACTCCGGGTTATCAGAGGGCATATGGATCTCTTTACCAATGCAAGGCAGGTAAAACCCTAAACGGTAGCAATAACCCCGAACTGAATGCTCGGAAGAGATATATAGAAGAGTGTCTTGGTGATGGTCAGGTGTTTTTATTGCCTTTCCAGCGTCCACGAGAGGTCAGAAAAGATGTTAAAACCAAAACAAAGGATAAACGTTATCATCCTGTAATAAAAATCTCACTCTCCGTCCAGCCATTTCCTCCAACCTCTCCGTCATGTCATAACCTTACTCACGCAACCCGACTTCCAAAAACACGCAGAATGGCCCCCTTTCTATTGACTTCGGTCGTCCCCAAAATCACCGAAACAGAAGGATACATATTAAATGCTTGGGTAATGTTGCAAGACCAGATTTACGACCACGTCTCTGTTTTAAGCGAGTTCCATCGTGTGGCAAAAACCGAGGCTGAGAAAGAAAAAGGTCCAGAATGAACAAATACCCCGCGTCTTCTTTCCTTTCCTTAATATTCTTGGGCTTCTTCTTTCAGGGCCGAAGCATTTCCCCGCTTGGCTCCATCTGCTGTCATACGGCAGCACACTATGTTAGTCTGCGTTCGTATCATACGGATCCGTCAAAACAGAAAGAGACAAAGGTTATGCGTGCTGAGACCACGTCTCCCACGAACGACCAATGTAAAAGAGACAGGCGTAAATGAAAAAGGAGGTGGCGTAATAAAAGAAAGAGAAATATAGCGTGAGAAGCGGAGGGATCTTAGGTAGAGGATGGAATCAAATCCAAATCATGCCGAAAAGGATATTGCTGAGGAAGATTCAACACCATCTTGGACTTAGGTTAAACGATGTGATCAATCCTAAGACGTCCGTATATAGAAGATATAGATCATAACTACGACACATAGGTGAGCGACGTAAGTAAAATATCCGGCAATAGATCATTATTGAGGAGGATTTTTGAGGATTTGTAGAGTCGTTTAACCTATAACTCCGGAAAGATCGTGTTGGAAAGACGTAATAAAAGCGCTGGGTAACGTTGCGTTAACACTAACGTGAGATGGTTTTTCATTTCCAATTCCTCCCTATGAAAATCCGAAAATGACGATTCTTTCATATTTCCAAAGAAGGAAATACCTGTTTTGATTTATTTAAAGCCAGACTTCAAAGAAAAAATTAATGAGTAAAATTGTATTAATGATTTTTGAAAATTATAATTAACTATTTAATTCGTAAATAAATGCATGAAAGTCGCAAATGGTGATATACGTTTTCACTAGAAATAAAATTACTTATAAATATATGTTATATAAGAAATTATAATTACCTATGAAATACAACTTTCGATTTCAAGTGAATATATTCATTCATTTAACAGTCATTTTATTCAAAAAATTACTTGCAACCCTTCTGAAATAAAACGATCAATTTCGTTTCCGGATATTTTTTGTAGTTTATGAATCTTTGGACCCTGCTTACTTCTTATGGAATATTTAATCGAAATATAATTACTCTTAGCAACTTAATTCATAAATTTATACAATCTATTCGTTACTATCATTGATAATACTGAATTTAGACGAATTTAATTCATTTGGATTGTTTTTTGGATGATAACTATTGCGAATTTTATCCAACTCAATGACAAACTGAACTGAAAAATACTGAAGTCACTGGAACTAGAACCCAGATCTGCAACTCTCCCTCACGTCGATATTTTTCATTTCTGCTTATCTTTGGGTTTTAAGGCGCAGGCTTATACGTGTATTGACCTTTCCCGTATCATTGTGTACTCTACTCTTTTATCGTTTTAATATGAAATTTGATGACGAGGAAATCGCTGTCACAGACAAATAGATATCGCCTTAGCATATCTGTTTTATCCATCGTAAGTCCTTTCATTACCTCCTTTTTGATGGATAGTTGAATTTGGAAGTACTCCGCTTCAAAGTTATCATAAATTGGGAAAACAGTATTGCATTGTTCGAACTTATCGTACACCTTTCATATGTTGCCATATCGACCATTTACTGACAAGATAACCTGGTGGATAACTTACCGAAATAGCCGTGTCATATAGGAAGATTGGAGGCTGTAGATATTGGCAAAGATATGGAAAAGAAGTTGTGCGGAATCGAAAAAGTTTTCTTAACAAGAAAAAGTATAGATATAAAATAGTGAAAGAGACCATCGCTAAGTTGTATTGGGATCCTTAACGATCAAAAAATGCTTTTCGTCAAAACTTTGAAGTATGTGAAAGTATCCCAAATTCCATAAAAACGCGGTTGTCGCAAACGAGCGATAAAGCACAACTCCCGTTTTGTTAATGTGTTTTCATTAATTTATCAAACCTACATTCATATATCTAAGTTAATTTTTGCTAAAAATAATGATTCAACAACGTTTACCTATCAATATTGAATAGAATGAAACAACGGAATTGTCCAGAAAAACACGCTATAAATAACATTTCAAGACTAGAGAGATAAGATAGGATACATTCTTTTGTGACGAGGAGAAATAGAACACTTCTTGGAGTTCAGTTTAGTTCAGATGAAAACCTCAGAGGGCAAATTGCCATGCATTGGCTGTAATTAATACTAATCGACGGAAAATCAAAATTCCACTATATTTAGAAACATGCAGAATGTTTATAAGGAATGAGGAATATTATCTCATCAATTAAATTTAACTTAAAAATTTGCAATCAACACACTCTTTTCGTTTTATTCAAAAATGCATTACCTTGGAGGGAAGAGATAATAAATTCCTTGAGTATACTTTTGCGTTTCATAATATACTTTTGATATGCCGAGGCGACTATAATGCATTTTTAGAGATGGCAATAACTTTGACAATATACATTTCAATTCTTCAGATGGCAGAAATCCTTTAATGATATTGTGTACATTTTCTTGGCTACTTTTCCTTTAACGTCCGCGTTCTAACTCTTCCTCTACTGCCCCTCAATTATTTAACTGGAGCTTTCTGTCCCTCCACAGAAATAGGCTGTCTTTCTGCATATTCCCTCTGTGCTAATCTACTTTTCCCTCTAATGCTTCGTGTCGCGGATCCCAAACACTGTCTCCAGCATTGAAGCTAAGACCCAACCATACGCCGTCTGCTTAAATTCCCTTAGATTTCGTGCGGTTGAGGAAAAAAGGGAAACTGCGAAGACTTGCGCTATGCTCAGAGAGTCGCATTACCACCATAAAAAGGGAACGCGAATCCACCCTGAACGGTATCATTATCGGGGCGCTGAACTCCATTTATCTTCTCATTGGCACACGAATCCGAGAAGAGGCGAGGAAATAAACGGGGAAAAGGAAGAGAGAGAGAGAGGGACGAAAGAAGGGAAAGAGTACGGCCTCATCGAAAGGTATCCTGGCACGTTTTCAAGTATTTCGGCGATACAGAATAACGCTGACGGACGCGATCCTGAAGTTGAGAGTTTCGGAGTTTGTAGAGTGTGGGTGTGTGTGAATGGGGAAGGGGAAGCTTGAGGGAAAAAGGATAGTGAATGGCTAAGAGAAATGAAGAAAGTAGGTTGAATGGGCAGAGGATGGGAGGAGTAAATCGAGCCCCAAAAGAGCAAAGTAATGAAGCTTTACGAGAGTGCAGACGTTATGATCGGAAGTACCTTGTGACGTAGAGTGCTCTCTCTATTCAGTGGGGTCAGCCGAGGATGAAGGGGGGAAATTTTAAAATAAGCGGTGCACGTAAAGTGGCCGCGGATGACGGAGGGTTTCGCCGCGAAAGATTCCAAAAATAGGTGAAAATTATTCCGAGCTTTTCGTTCTGATAAGAATAAAAGAAGTAGTGCTTCTCCGAGGTCATATTTTATTCGGAAGAAGTTTTTCTAGGACTCTATTAATAATGCACCGAGTTTACGGCGGTTGTTAAGGACTCATCAAGCCTCTCCAAATTCAATTAAAGCTCAGACAATGAAGCAAATGGAATCTAAATGAATGGAAGTTCTGCTGTTGTATTTTTAGGGTTCAATTATACGCTGATGATAAAGAGACTCATATGCAATGTATGGTAAAGTTGGCTCTGAGTAACTGATTTTGAACTCTTTTGCTAAATAAGAAGCTTTATCAATTTACAGTTTAGGATAAATTTCGCCATCAACTGTCCTTAATTTAAAATTAATATGACCAAGCGTCACTTTGTGGAACTCCAAACACATGTTGAAATGAAAGAATACTTTGTAATTTCCACGAAATTACACCCCCAGGAGTCTAAAATCTCTCAGCACTACAAAAGACAAGAGAGACCTGGATTCCCTCAGTGGGGTGTACCAAATCACCTGCAATGACTGCCCCTCTACCTACGTCGGCCAGACTGGAAGGTCGTTAAGAACAAGAATTGCGGAACACAAACGCTGCTTTCGCACTGGGGGTCCAGGATCGGCCTTCGCTGACCATCTCCACAGCATGAACCACTGCAGCGATTTCCAACCGCGGCTCCTGCATCGGGAGAAGAAAGGACGCCGCCTCGATGCCCTGGAAATTATTGAAATCGTGGAGAAAGAGAAGAAATTCCTCACCAATGAATATCTGTTCCCCAACCCTTCCCCCCTCCTCTCCCTGCCTAGTACCCTTTTCTCCTCTCCCCACCCTTCTTAGTCACCCTTTCCTATATATACTCTGGGTATTTTCTGATTGTCACCTGTGATGATGTCGACACGTCGACGAAACTAGTCGGTCGAATAAAATTTCGTGGAAATTACAAAGTATTCTTTCATTTCAACATGTGTCCTTAATTTGCCAGGAAAAGATTAAGAATATTTTTCTATATTTTTCTATTTGAATTCGTGAATTATCAATCACAAAATTTTTGTATTGCAATCACATGCTTAGGAACTTTCAGGAAAACACGGTTGCTAAACAACTTGTTTCTTAAAAGCACAGATTAGAAAAGAATTTCGCAAACTTTAATATCGAGAATAAAATACTACCAATGTTTCATAATACAAAAGATGATGCATACTAGTCACATGTTTATGATACTGAAAAGCTATTAGTGCTATATCTCTTTATTTTATCAATTTGGCACGATAACATACAGCTGAAAGAAAAGGAAAAGAAGCTCGGCCTGCAATGAATAAGAGACACAGAAATTCTCCAAGCGCCGAATACATGATATGGTAGATTTTATAGTAGTTCTGTGAAAACAGTAAAAATTTAATTTTAATTTTACCTTCTACCTAGTTACCTAGGAATGGTAAGCTATAGTATTTTTATGATCGTTTGCTTTCTCTGTCGATGAAAACGAAGATTTATTACCCTAAACAAAAACCTTTATTTGACGTTTATCTCATTTTGAAAGATTCGTATATTATTCGGCTGTAAAGAAATTAGCAACCATTGATAGTTATGAATTCACTTTTGTATTCTAATAAAGACGAAAAGTAGAATTTAAATGGATTTTCCTTTCCTATTAAAAAATTCACAAATGCATTCTTAACACCGACAGCTTTATTTCAATGTGTGACAAAAGCCTAATATGATCCTGAATGTTTTTTGAAATTTTTTTCTTTTTTAAAGAAAGTTGGCTTTATCAAACATGATTTTCAATTAAACTTTCACTTACTCAGTCGTATAATTAAATGTAGCTCAAATGAATGGCTTTCCACAATATTTTCTTCCGAATATCAAAAATTTTCTGGCATACAATTAGTAGCTTAATGATGTGATAAGATATAGCTGTTCTGAATAAAGATGAATTATATTTCGACAGCAATTAAATAACTATTTTGATCAGTATTTGGTATATTCATTTATTAATTCACAATCATTATCTTGAATAGTGTTCCCTTTGTCACGCATTTTAATTTATACTTCATATAGCTAACAACCAAAACAAATCTATAAAAGTATAAATAGCTGATTACATTGCTTAAAAGAATATTCCTCTCCAATTAAATTGCATTCCATTGGTATAAAAATCGTAAAATTTTCTGAATAATAAGGTAGAATTCAAATTCGATGAAAGTAATTTTTCCTTGAATAAATAAAGAAATGAAACCCATAACAGTGACGTAAAAGCGCTATTTTATGATTAACCAGTAAAGCTGGATTAATGTGTCGCGAGAAACAAAAAGAATAACGGAGGAGGAGTTGACTACATTATTAAAACTGTGACCTACTTCTCGACTGTTGAGGGCGTCTTTAAAAATAGTGACCCGTGTTTTAAGTTGTGAGGGAGAAGTGATCGATTGATGTACGGAAATAGGGCTAAATGAAATCCTTCATGGAGCAGTCGAAGACGTCCGGAAGAGATCGATCGGGGACAAAGAAAGAGGGAGATGGAAACTGGCAAGGAAAAAATAAACAAGCCACCATGGAAGCCTTTGAACTGGTATTCTACCCCCGAGTCATCCTCATAATATTTCTTGCAAGAAGTAGAGCAGGAGAGAATGAGAGGGGATGATAAGAAAATAGATTTTATGTCTCTATATTGCAAAAGGGGAGGATTGTAGTTTCGTAAAGGTATAATGAGTTCCCATTTATTACTCCTTAAGTTTCTAAGTGCCAATCTTTACCAATCGCTACAGTGCTGTCTGAACCGAAGACGTGAAATCTAAGGATGAGCACAAAGGAAATCACTCAAAGAGGATCCACTAGATCTCAACAAGCAGTGAACATCAACTCAGGTATGAAGACAGACATTTATGAAAGGGAAAAGATGAAACGATGTAGAGAAGGGGTGGATTTAGATACTTGCCAAGAGGAGGGTGCCACTTGCCGAGGGATGGGCCGTTCGAGACAATTTTCTTATGGACCACTTAACTTTTAAAATGCCATTTTCTTGTAATAAATATATTAGGTGAATAGCGATCACGGAAAAACTTCACAATGTAATTATAGTTCAAATTCCTTGTAGGACGCAAATTGATAGTACTTACACTGCTCCCCCGCATCCGCGAGAGATGCGTCGTGTAAAAAATTCGTTTTGTGTGAGATGTAATACCATTGAGGAACTGGGGCGTTTCAGGAACAAGCTTGATGGAGCAATCGGTAATTTTAGTCCATTTAAAAATTTTGAGTTCCTTATATTATTGCTGTCCAAATCCAGTAATTCTCAAACTACTACTTTTCCTACATTTCTGAAAAGATTATGAGGCTATAGCAAGTATTATCCAGTATTTACAATCCATAGTAAGCCAGCGTTTAAGATTTTGGGCCACAACTACTCCATAAGTAACCCTATAATGTGTGCTGCCACTAACTATTGCATCACTATCCTACATATATGAAACCCAAACCCTCCTAATACTCCTCTTGATTTTCTTATTCTTAAGATATATTTACGTTGCTTACGGTTGATTCATTATTTTCATAGATGCGCCCAATGATTTATATCCAGATCTTATGTCCATACTCAATGAAAGAGAATTTATTCGTGGATTAAAAGAGTGGTTGTTCCCATAAAGTAATCTAGAAGTTTATTTAGGTAAACTATTATTTTTATTTTAACTTATATTGCTCTCACGCTGTAATTTCTATATAGGTAGCGCTTCTTTATTATAATCCATAATACTTTTCATTGAATTTAAAATACGCCTGTTTGTTATTCAACTGATGCAAACTCTACCTTAGGATTCCTTCTGGGTGCCACAATTTCATGAATTGGAAAAATTTAGAATTCATTGAATTTTGTGTCGTTTTGTATCAAGTAAATTATATGCCTTACCATTATAATAAATGTTTCAAACGGCAACTATCTCGGGAGCTATAAAATTATTTCCAATTCATTACCTTCCCAGCAACGGTCTCCAATATACTGCAAGTATATTGGATCCAAAAGAGAAACGTAAGAGTTATAATAAAAGAACGGTAGGGTCGAGAGAGAAACGATGGGTCGGGTAGCAAACAAACAATAGTGGATGGAAAAGAGCAACGAATAACATAGTAAAATAAATGAGAATTTAAGAGGGTATGTAACTAGAGGTAAAAAAGCAAAGGAGTCTCAAATAGTGAAAGGCTGAGGGGTTGGATATAGACAAAGAGTTTTCATGAAAGGGCTTGTTTGAAACTTAACACAGACTCCCTTCATTCGGTGAAACAGAGGAGTGGGAAATGGAGAAAGGAAGTTTGGAGAGAAGAGCGAAAGAGATGGGCAGGGAAATGGAATCATACGATATAAATAAGCCAACTTTGAAGAGGCTTTCACTTCGGTTCATTTTCAACTTAGGAATCTCTTAGTGGATATTTTAGTTTCTCAAAACTCTTAATCAATGGTGATGAGAGGAAAAACTTACTTTTCTCAGAGAATGCATGAATGACATCAAGAAAAACTGCAGAGGCAAGAATAAACTACGCTTTAAATCTCAGAAGTGCATTGAAAGTTGGTGATGTTTTAAGGATGAAAATTTCACATTTTTTAATCGGTGAAGGAAACAAAACCTTAAGAAGCTAACAAGGAAGGGATGGCATCTTACTTCTGGAAAGATTGAAAGAACATTGTCCTGATTATTATAGAACTCGAGTATACTAACAAATTTCAAATTAGTTATTTATATCTAACTACCCCATTGATAGTTATTATTGAGTAATTAGGAAGTTAAGCATTGCAATATTAGCACATCCGTCCAGGCCGAAATTGTAACTCGGGAACTTAAACTAAAGTAGGATATGTAGCCACAGTGTAACACAGCCATAAACGGCAGATTATTAGATATTTTCCTATGTTTCCTCTATATGAAATTCCATGGGTATTTTATGCGGATTAGATATTAAACTCAATTAGACGAAAATTTAGAAAACGGCCAAAACGACCTCATTCGCGAGAAGTAAGTAAACTAAGTTTCCTCTTCAATTCTCCAAAACACAAACATGACGCTATGAAAGCTGAAGAGGAATATACATTTTTCTATATATGGAAAAGGCATACGAAACCCTTTGGAATCAGAGATGACAGGCAAAAAGGAAATAAAGGGATAAATAAAGAGGAAGAGGCGGGTGTGGGAGCAAGAAGCGAAGAGTTAATGAGAGAAGAAAGGGAGTTTGTGAAGGTCTCCAGTTTCTATTTCAGTGCCTCAAGGAGTCGGAGGAGTGTCGCGAGGATAAGTAAAGATTAAAAGGTGGGGCTAAAAATACTCGGAGAGAGTACAAGTGGTGGAAGAAAAACAATGAGGACGTTCATGACAAAGTGGACATTTTGAAAAATTAGGATCGTATCTCACAAGTTTGGCTGTGGCAGGGCCTTGGAGTTTGTTTTGAGACAATGCTTGGGCGAGGGAAAGGTGAAAAGTGCAAATAACAACGGATAAACTGATAAAGCTATATACATCATTAAAGATCCCCGATGGACGATAAACTATATATATATATATATATATACACTCCTTGTATTGGTAAAACACTGAGGGACGCAATGGATCCCTATTTATCAAAACATTGAAGGAGATTTTTAAATTTAACGCATCAACGACGGAAGCGAAGGTAAACCACAGTAAAATTAGCTTCATAATCCGCGTTGAATTTGTGTCGAGATATAACGGAAGAGTAATGGACGATCCTTGTTAAGCGAAGATAATGATCAAGTTCATGTCTACAACTGGAATCCAAAGTATTTGAACGAGCTAGTAATGGAGTAATACGACCTCAGGGTCGTAAGGACTCATTCCATCAGTAAGATGCAGATCTTCGGGATATTAAAGAAGTTTCGAAGAAAACGTATACCATCCGACCGAGGAAGGTTATGAAAAGGAAAGTCAAGCCAACTAGTGAAGTTTTTATAGAAAAAACAGGAAGGAACCAAGAATTGATTTCGTTCTATTCAGCTCATTATTTTTAGATAGACCTTTAAGTTGATATTTGCGTCTACAACCAAATCGATTAATACAAAACGTGACTTCTTATTACCATCTTCCTACTTCATCAACTCCGAAGGACACCATCGGATAGGAGAGAATCAAATTCTCATATTTCCTATTTATTTCTGCTCATAATTGATACTGTGTCCTTTCATCCCATCCAGTCATTCATTTTTCGAGATAATTATTTCTCAGATGGAAAATAGAAAGTTCCAGGGTTATTCAAGTTAGCTTTAAATATTTCTGCGCCTTGTGATAGCTTGCGATAATCATGCATCTCTCAATTTTTAAGTATGAATTAGTTGAAATACATAAAAATATTCGACACTAGCAACAAATGGCCTTCAAATACCTCTGTTTGACTTAGCTATACGAAGCAATTAAATAACCGATTTGATCTATTTTTTATTATAAATAAATATATAGACAGATATTACAGCGAAATAACTTTTAACGAACGAGAGATCTAAAATAGTAGGTTCGAAAAATTTAGTTTCTCATTCCTAACGCCATATAATTAATTTAAGATTACAAAAAGTATGAACACCTTAAGATAATCATTTATTTCCAAAAAGTACTATTCTACAGTTGTAATTGTCGCTATCAAGATTTAGCCTATGGATGTAATGAAATACTTTATAATAAATAGGGAGTGAGTGAAAATTGAATGTTCGAATAGCCAGTTATACCCTCAAAACAAACCATGATGGTTACGAAGCCTTCCGAGGTAATTTATTACATTTTAATAGCAAAAGGAGTACATAGCAGCTGGATAGAGCAACCGCTAAAAAGTTCGGGAACGAAACGTCAAACTCACCGTAAATCAATGCTCCCGTGCGGTTGACAACCGGGAGAAAATATTTCCGCGGAGTCAATCCGTCACAAAAGCCATCAACATGCAAATAAAACGATCCTTCACGGAGGAACAAGGTTTCCAAATCGGTCCCTCTGGCCTTAGATCCGTCCCTCCGGAATCCCGCGACGGAAAAAGCATTCCTCGCGAATTTTTGTGACATGCCATTCGGAAGCGAGCGATTTCCGATCTTCGGAGAGGCGTATTTGGAAAACGTCGCGGTCGATAATAAATCTAACGGCTATTTTAGAACGTGCGGAAAGTGTTTTCCATGTGTTGTGCTTTCGTGAATGGCGAATTCCCCGACGAAAAATGGGGCAGATGGAGTCTCCCGGACAAGGAGGAGGACAAGGAGAGCGCGTCTCTCGAGTGCCTCCCTGTCGTCAGCAAACCGTAGTATCGACCCTCCGTGGCGCATTTTCTGGTTAAATAAAAAAGGGAGGAAACTTCCTTTCCCCGAGCGCATTTCTCCCTTTATGGGGGAGAAATCGGAGCAAAAAATTTAAGAGGCCGTGAAGGCATTCTCGGAGGGAACTCGATCAAGTCTCTCGGAAGGAGGGGACGCAGGTGAGGCGGCAGACGAAACCCCCAAAGTTACCGCGCTTTATTCTTTTCTCGTTATATTTCCGAAATGGACTGAATGAATGGGCGGAACTTTTTTACGTGAAGGATATTTTCGGATCCGTTTCATGCCTGACACCGGGTTTTATTTCGTGTTAAATAATGCGGTCTAAACGGAATATGGAGCGTTGAACTTTGATTGTACTGTATGCACTCTACGCTTTCTGTAGTCTGAACCTCCGTATTTTTCGACCTCCCATACTCAGTGAAAAAGTTCATTTTACCATGACATTTACAGTGACGTTCAGTTTAATTCAAAATTATAATGATTGTTAATGCTCAACTTAAGTCTTCGATAATTTTTTTTATTTTGATGGTCCTCTGATAGCCAAGAAAGCTGCACGTTCTCCTTAGTGAAAGAGGTACTGGGTTCGATATTTAATGGGGGCCCAAAATGTACGAAATGACCTGAATTGTCGAAGCGCTTTTAATAATACTACTACTTTTCATTTGGATTCTCAAAGCTCGCAATAAAGTATAAATTATATAGTATATAACATCGATATGGTCGCAATAAAAGACAAAGAATGTAATGCATTCATCACTACTTAAGGTATAATGATAATACTGAGATATAGCATGAATCACTCGAACACAAACACCAAGCAAATAAAATCCAATTTTAGATAATTAATTCCCTGATTAATTGCTATTGAAATTTAAATATAACAATTGAAAAGGATAAGAATCGATGTCATAAGATCAATTAAGTAAGACTTCGATCAGCGTAACGGTATTAGACCTACAGAGTTTAAGAATAAAGAAATAATTCAAATTGGATATTTTTTTATTTATAAGCTCCATTTTTCTAACCCAGTGATTCTTTGGAGCCAATATTTCAATTCCTAAAGGGTAACCTAGCTTAAAATTTCTTTGGAGAACGAGCTAAATTCCAGGTGCTCTTCGGGGTTATTTCTTGCATAAAATTAAATCCTCTCATCAAACGTTATGCTGTCAAACTTTTCAGAAATGTAGATGCATTCTTGCTGCAACCACAAAATCCTTAAAGTCAAAGATCTATCGCTTAAATAATTTACATCAAGATTATTTATATGGTATTTATATATAATATGGTATTTTTAAAACTTCTTTGACAGCTAAGGTAATTTCGTACGTGGGCTCTCACCGGGAATCGAATCCGGGACCGTCACCAAAATCGAACGCGCTGCCCCGATGACTATTCGGAAAGATAATATTGAATAAAATTTTTGCGAGCTTAACCCATAAATGGTATAGAAAAAGGTAATTCTAGAGTTATTTATCTCAAATTTGCACGTTCATAATTTGCGATTTTTATTTTTTTGCGAAATTAAAGTACTACTTAGATGATGAATGTAAACTTTAGGTGCATCATTGGGGCGGTAATCATAAACTACCCGATATCTAACAAAGAATGACTCGGAAGACGAAAAGCAGCTGATTCTCTTCTGATTATTGATATTAAATAATCTTCAACGTTTTAAACGTATGGCATTCGTTGACAGATATTATGATATTTCAGTAATTGAAGAATGATTTTACCAGGAAAAATACTTTCATAAGAGCAGTATATCTGCATTATAGAATGTCCTACAAAGTGAATGCTAGACTAACAACGAACTTTTAACCTGGGCAGTTACTAAACATGATCAAGATAATCAGACATTATATAAGCATAAATTCATACGAAGTATCTCTAGTTTCTTTAGCTGATGCTTACTTTAAGAAGTACTTACTCCAAAGAATCATTCAGCAGCCTGGACGTTTGAATAAAACCTTTGCGTTCCTTGAGAAATGACCTGAAAGAAAGAAAATGACGGAAATTCATTCATCGCCCCATTATACATGCCCTTTTTGTCTAACTAGGTCATGAGCTACCAAAGGATTCCCCTCCAAACTTATCGACACGACAAAACTTACTCTGTTAGTTCCTAGAAGATCAGTTACCATTGAAGTCCTAAAACAAATGAACCGTTTTGAAAAACCCTTTTTGGTGAACTGTTAGAGGAGACTGTGAGGTGCTCAACACACTATTCCGGAGAGGAAAATGGAGACGGGAAAAGAAAAGCAACCACCGGAGAACTCGAGTCGAATCGCGCAGAGAGTGACATGTGTCACAGGAAGCCACTCTCCCTCAAAGGCTCCCGAAAACGACCTATCCTCCGAGGCCACTTGGCGTAGCACTGTCCTCTCGCCAAGGCCATGCACCCTTCGGTCCTCAACGCTCTTGCATGCCACCAGTGAACTTCGCATTCTCTTTTGACTCTTCATCAAAATTTCCTGAGTTCTACCTCATGACTTCCTATTCCTTTATCGCTTCGTTCCCTCTGCTCCTCATTCTTAGATATAGGAAATGTTAAACTGGCTATAAGGCTAACCTACTAGTTACACTAGCGAATTACCTAACCAGCCACAATAAATCTTAGAGGAATGAAAAAAGTTATACAGCTGTTTGGAACTAGCTTTAGATGATGTCACGACGAATTGTGACCGACTTTCTTTATGTTCTTTTCCTAATTTTCTAATACATCTCCTTTATTTAATTCATTTT
Organism: Pachydiplax longipennis; assembly: GCA_036926295.1. NCBI lineage: Eukaryota > Metazoa > Arthropoda > Insecta > Odonata > Libellulidae > Pachydiplax > Pachydiplax longipennis. The sequence goes on along the minus strand of JAVFKF010000015.1, from coordinate 7,246,983 downwards.
CGGAACTTGCTGTAGCTGTCAATGAAACTTTTATCGGTATGCCATCAAAATAATTTGGAAGTTAGAATGATTTTACTTCTTGAGAATAAGAATACAGAACTTGTGTATTTCATTTAATCAGTGAATAAACAAGGATTGCGATAAACATTTATCACAAATTTAAAAGTTCTTTAAACTCCCGTATCCAAGCTTGTACTCAGCCTTATCTTTATGAGTCCGTACCAGACGCAAATATACTTTCCGGCGGGAGTGATAATTATCATAAAAGGAGATGCACCAATCTTTTTATGAAATTTTAAAAGTAATTTCTCCAGACTCTTGGAGGGAAAATTGGCATAATAATCGAGATTCACAAAAAAGTGGTACATAAACAAGAGATATTATCTACATCACAGAAAAGTATAGACAAACTAATAGTCCACAGAATGTCCACACAAACAACATGAAATGAAAAATACTTAACAAGATCAAGATTTTGTTTGAAAAGGCAAATGAAGAAAGAATTTTGTTGAAATTATTACAAAATTAGGAGTAAGTAGTAAGAGTTAAGTAGTTTTGTGTTTACCACAAACTTTGACAGCGACTGACTGCGTAGGAAAGATTTTATTGACGTAATTTATAAATTGTCTTTTAATATATTTTTTAAATTGTAAAGATAATTTGTGCAAATCTTGTACTTTTTGGTAGTGCGTTTACCTTTGATAAAGCTAGTCCCGGTTTCCCCTTGTGGACCAAGTTTTGCAAATGACCTCAGTTAAATATTGCGATAAAATTGCGAAATCACAATTTGTGAATCCATTGTGGATTTATTCATCTCGCCATAACCTAACATTTAACCCTAATCCTCAATGATTTCCTTGTCAAGGCTGGCATTACTTCAGTTGCCTTCATCATATTTTTGGAGTGATTGTGATTGCGTCATCCCCCTCCAACCCTCATCTCCTATATTTTCTCACTCTCTAGCTACCTTTTTCATCGTATAACCCGGTGTTTCGTATTTAATGGTCAACCTTTCTCCCGCACTTTTTCAAGGTTTCCGTTAATTCCTCAGCCACTGCTTACATTCCTTTCCCATTCCCAGGTCTGTTACTCGCACTCGAGAAACCTAAGGCGATTTAACAAACTGTGAGAGTGGTCGCGTTGACTGTGTTTACGTATAACAACATGGCACTTCAGAAAAAGGACCTGCATTCTCACAATGTCCATATAACAGCAGTTTGGAGAGCCCTTTTATTGCTTCTTCTACATTCCCTTCCTTTCTCCCCTCTCAACAGGTTGCTAACAGATAATAGTGACTCGCTCTCACAGGATGTTTATTGTTTAATAATCACTTTCTTAGGAGATGAGTATTTTGTCAAAAGATATTTAATTAAGGAGTAATTTTCTCACTTAACTCTTGTGAAATTGGACTGCTGATGTAACGAAGGTGATATTAGAACATGATAGACAATGACTTAATTTAGAGCGAGATTGAGTCTTCGCTTACGTCTAACCCTTTGTAATTTAGCTTCAGAGAGTAAAATTAACGGTTAAGGAAGGGAAAATAAAGGTGAAACTAATAGGTGGATTAAAACAAAACTTAAGCCAAATACTTGAAAAATAACTTCCACGGCAGGAAAATACCTACAGGAAAGAGAGAAGGATAAACCTGTGAAAATCCTCAAAAATCTTTTAAACGCATGTTTAGGCCAAATAGAGATACTTTGAATTCGAAATATAAAAATAATAGAATTCGATATGCGGCGGAAATTTTGTTTATCCAGCCTCATGAATTTATTTGGCGGCTATCTGACTTAATAGGTGGTATATTCAATTCAGTCTAAAAAAAAGCCTATGAGGCAGCGTGACAATCGATTTGCTAACTCCGTGTAAGCCGAATCATTATAAAATGTCGCTTTGCAAGTCCCACATGTTGTTCCACTGACTAGTATCAATGAGAATGCATTTATACACACAACGTGATTAGAATATGGATCTTATATCTTTCTTAAAACCTTTTCGGTATTTGTTGGAAGATATTTTTATAAATAAAATTTTAAAGTAAACAATTCCATGTGTAAATTGTTGAGCAGAAGTTGGCGTCTGCATGAAAAATTACGATTTCACACCTCAGTTCAACTGCAGAACCGCAATGTTCAATATTTGTAACGTTACATATTTGTAACAGCAATAAAAGAATAAAAATCACCGTTGAAGTTGTCACAGCAATTCATCGTAGAAGAAAGGAAAAAAGTGAGGTGGTGCGGATTGGAGAAACATCTGACTTAAGAGTGGAATTACTCGTTGAGGTTAATACAATCGCTTTTGTGTGAATTAAGAATGCAAACGGTATCCACCATTTGCTCCAGCCATAAATCCAACGTCGTTTAAATCGAGGTTTGGGACGCTGAAAAAGAGAAAGAAAGGCCTCTTAAAAAGTCGCAAGGCCAGCGCCGAGATGCTTTATCCCATTCTTACGGTTCTCGCAACTCTTCAATTCCAAGAGGATTCGGCCATCGAAGCTCCCATCGCGGTCCATTGTCTTTATTCCCTCCACTAAGGAGGCGATTCTATCTCACATCCACTTTATTTCCTCTCCCTCGTCTATTTTATTTCCTCGCTCTCCATCTCTCACTATCTCCCTATTCAATCTTCCACCATTGTTTAATCTTTGCCCTAAGTCACTCCCTCTTTGCATTTAATCATTTTCCTTCCTACTCATGATTCCTTATATCCAGCTCTTTCCATTTCTTCGTAGGCTTCTCACGCTTAGGCATATTTTTCTGATTGTGCCCTTCCCATTTGAATTATCTGTCATTGAGACACAAAAATGAGAGATTTTCAATCCTTCCGAAATTTATCTCGAATTATGCCGTCAATCATTCTTCCCCAAGGATTAAATGCAAGATAGAACGTGTCAGTCTAAAAAAAAATTAATGTTTTTTTCTTTCTCTACAGTTCTTATCTCTTGGGCTCCACGAAAAATAGATTAACTAATTCTACCGTTACCATGTAATAATTTCAAAGTACTATTTAATTTATACTATGTAAAATAAATATGTTATGTCTAAGTTTCCCCCCGAATAATTCATTAATTTCTTGATCTTGCGCAAGATATTGCTGTTCTTCACCTTTAACTTTTAAAATATAATAGAATCGATTTCATCTTTTGATCCCCACTAGTAACTAGAATGAAAAGATGACATAAAATCCTGGTGCATTAAAAATTTCCGATTGGTTGAGAAATCAAAATTTCTTGCGGATGAAAAAGTTTTCCATACCTCTATCCAGGAAGAGCGAATAAATTCAGTATTTCACAAGTATCATGAGGATCGATGAAGATAAATTATTTCCTTAGATTCGCATCATATAATTGCTAATTTGTCTTGTGTTGACTTTACGTGTTTAAGTGACAGTTAATGTATTTTTTATATATAAGTTGCCATCAGACTGCTGTCCACTTGTAACTTGCTTATTGTAAATAATAATAATATAACCCCAGAATGTCTTAATAAAATAGGTTATTCATGGCAAGTACCCTAAAAATTTAATAACAATAGTGTGAATAATATTTGCAGTGTCGCGTAGTTGTAAACTAGCAAAAGATCCTAGAGCTTTTTACCAGGATATGTAAAGCTTTAGGGTATTTTCACTCTGTATCTTCATCTAAGTAGAGATTCCCGAAAAACTATTTAAACAGAAAGTAAGTAAAGTTATTTTATTAAGTTAGAATAGTCACCATAATTTCGCCATGTGACCTCAGAAATTTTTTCTACAACACTTTCTACTTTCTTATTTCTACTTTAGTAGTTCCCTGACATTTTATTAATCCTTTAGTCAAAGTTCTCCATGTTAAATTAAAACCTTTCCATTATTTTCACAGCCTTCTACTATCCAACTGCTATACTGCTTAGAACTTACGTTTCACTGCTTTAAAGAGAATTTCATGTTTCGATTTTTCTCACGAAAAAAGAAGTCATTAGAATATCGGCCATTCCGCCGTTGCCTTTCCCAACATTTCTCATCCCCATACTTCTCTTCTGTCCTCAAGCTCTTTTTGGACTCGTTCCAGTCCAGTCGTAATCCGGGTTCTACACGCCCACTCTTAATTCTTTTTCTCCCTCTCTCTTCTTTCTCTCATCCTCTCTGTTAATCCTCAGAAATTGCTTCCACGCAAAAACCCCAGAATCTTCTTCACCGAATCCCCTTCTCTCTCTTCACCTCCTTTCTCTTCCCTAAAAGTTTCCTATCATCTCTTTCCCATTTTCAGTTCCCTTTTGGCAGAATTAGCGGTCTTTTCGTGAAAGGCTTTTCACTCTTGGGCGACCGGGATTTCCGTGTTAAAATCTGATTCCATCTAATATTCCAATTTTCGAGTAATATTTCTCGTGATTCCCTATGCCGATGACGGTCTCCTTTATAGACGAGGTGCCTCAGCGAGCCGTTAAGAGATTTTTTAAATGAGATTCCAGTTTGGTACTTATACTTTTTGGGTCTCGTCCATGAGACTTCATTACCGAGGATTTTTCGAAAGTGTTAATTGAATCGACTACCGCTCCCTGCTACTCCGGCGGAAATTCAATTAAGGCACCAAAGGTTTAATGTTTAGTTTGCATAATTTTGAAATCGTGAATTATCATAAATTGGAGCTGAATTCCGGCTGCGTGTTGACAAAGGGAAAGCTAAACATTGATCGATAAAAGATCAACAATTCCAATGAAAGGAGGGAATAATCGGACAATCATTATGGAACGAATGATTTGTTCACCTCTACATATAAATCTAGGACGATCTATTTTCATCCACTGAATCAATTTCTGTACAAACAGGGAAATATTTTCTCAGAATTAAGTCACACCTCTCAATAATGCCATTCCAGGTGATTAAGCCAAAATAAACTGATAAAACAAATTAATGCTGTTTTAAAAGTTGAAAACCTAAAACACAGGAGATGAAAAATTAAATGCGTGTTTTTAAAAATGTTTCTGCAAGCATCACAAATATTGTACAAGATAAATTTGACGAGATCTCATAGATGATGAATAAATGCTAACCTTTATTAATATTAAATGCATTGCGAACCATATGATACTCAGAATAATCTAGTGGCAGTGAAGAAATTAAGCAGACAACAAATTTTCTACAACCAGTTGTTATAGACCCATAGATAAATTCTTAAAATCTAATACAATATCCGTTGGCATTAACATGACGTGCTATGTAGGCGCTTGACAAATCAATTACATTAAAGCAAATTTATGCCGTCAGGCGAGTATATTAACAATGAAGCAGATGTCACTTTCTTCTGGGTGATATGTCACGCCATAAGTGAATGAATTTAGATTCCTAAAACATCCGCTATATAGCTCTACAAATGCATAAAACAATTCTAGATAATTAATGTTAAAGTTTTTTTTGTTTGTCGCTGATGATAATAGGATTAATTATGTAAAACAGATAAAACTTAACTAGAGAGAGAACTAAATTATTACTTGTTGGAAATACAACGCATCATCATCAATAATAGTTCTAAACCGCCTTCTTTTAATCCTAAATAAGCTGATAAACTTTAAGGGAAAAGGTTTGTCGTCTTTACCGAACTCAAAGAAAAAGTTATGATAAGCTATGCAGATATAGCAGGGTAATCTAATATGACTTCACCGAGAATTTATAATTTTACTACTGAGAGATATGCAGGGATATCAACTCCAAAGGCTTTTCATGATTCCAAACTTTTTTTCGGCGAAATCCCTGCTCGTGCAAAATTCGTTCTCTAATAAATATTCTCGGTTCAACTATCGATTGTTAAAGTTTATGCTATTATGTTGAATTAAATTTTCCGTCTCTTTTCTCAAAAATTTACCTTTCTGTGTTTTTTAGGGAATTGGAATATTCCCCATTTCATTTGGTTTAATTTTGCTTAGCTTTTTCTGTGTAGCTAAATTATATATTTTCGTTATATTCTGGGTTCTGGTACGTAGATATTTTAGAAAGGGGCAAATCGGTTCTAGGTATGGATGCGTAGGGGGGACCCGGACTGAACGATTAGTTGAGTATGTTTGTTACGGCCATTTTTTTCATCATTATTATTAAACACAGTGCGACTTCGAGGAGATATCTCTGTATTGCCACTAACTTTGGCTTGTCTTTTGGTTGTCGAATGCAGTAAATCCTTCTGGGGGAACAACATGGGTAGCACGTTGAGACCTTCAAGGACGTTCTTAGCTGCAGCTAGTTACAAGTACTTTTATATGTCTAGACGCTAGTTTAGTTGATTTACTACAACTAATGAGACATATATTGATAATAAGAAGAATCTTGTTCTTGGATGAATATTTAATTGTTAGCTAAACTCAACTATACATCGTATTTTGCATATTTAATTTTAACTTTAAAGATTTGAACTTGTTAAGCAATATTCTGAATAAGTATTTCAATATTTTACGATGAAAGTCTCCCAAGCAAAACTAAGGTACATCCCATATAAAACAGCGAATTGAGAGTGAAATATATATTAGATAAATAATTGGAATCTAGTTTATACACTATGGCATGTAATACCATTAAAGATGAACGTATGAACTGAATGACACTAAATTTTGCCCCATAAATGCAATTCTATGGGAAAAGATACGAAAAAATGAAATGAATAAAAGAATCGGAACCGGCACCATAAACTTCACGCGTAAATACTTAACGGCCTCAATTCGTCTTGATAATTCCAACAGGAATCCCCATGTCCTTTGGAGGAACACATCGGATTCCTGCGATAAGACCACAAAAGACGGCCCGAATTCGCCTTTTTCGGACCGAGGAAATTCTTCATCCTCCGCAGAGAGGTGATTTGTGTGGTGTTGGCGCGTAAGCAGCAGCGGTTTAGAGAGGAAAGAGGCCATCCATCTCGAAGCACTCAAACGCAGAAGACGGCAAACAAACTCCATCGGTGGCCGAAGTTAGGCTCGAGACAAACGGACCAGAGCCTTCCCTTCCTCTACCTTAATCCCACTCGATTCACGCCGTTCACTTCTCACCATGCCATGGAATGTCACTACTCTGAATTCTTACATTTTTACTCTTCTATATCCATTTTCACTTTCGATTTATGGTATTATATTAGGTAGGAAAAGCGGTACAGCTTATAATTTGCAATTATGACTCTACTTTTCGGTTCTATTCACTACTCCGATACGTAAACTTATCTAAATTTGAATCACCTCGAAGTAGCAATGTGCGCCGACAGAATTACCTTTTCAGGTGCTTTGAGAGATAAAGACGAATTTTTACTTCTCTGCCACTTCTTGCAAGTTAATAATCCCTTTTTAGGAATCATTAGATGATGATGCTATTATCATGATGATAACGATGTATCAAAAACATGGTCGTTTATTCGATTTATTTATTTGTAGTTTAATAAATATAAATCTGTTGATTCAAATGGCTTTTCGTCATGAAATTCATCACCTGCGCCATCGGTATTGTGTTATTATTTAATTATTTACGTTTATATTTTACGTTCTATTTATTATTGGCTAAATATCTCTTATGGCTTGGGCAATATGAAAGATACCGATTTAATGATGACCCTGATCCTCTCGTCAACCGTCTTAGTTATTCATTTTTAAGTGAAGAATGTTATTCACAGTGTCATTCTTTTTCTCCTTCGTAGACTTACTCGAATCATTACATCGTGGCTAACTGATGGTAAGAAGAGTAAACTATCTCACTTCTTAGGGAGATATCGTCTAAGCTTCGTGAGAAGTGAGGTAGTTTGCTCTTGTTCCCTAAGACTTTGGTGGCTTGCGGTTTATTGATAGAGGATCTAACTAGCCTTCGGAATGATTACCTCATTGGCTCTCCAACTACCATACTTCCACTCCTCGGTACATCCCGCCTTTATATTTTTCCCACAGTAATGAGAGAAACACGAATAACTAACCATAACTCATTAGCATGGTGGGTATCTGCGAATACATTGTTAAACAGAGTCATGGGCGACGTGGTGCAAATTTCCATGATAATTAGAAAGTACACGTTAACACATGTGGAGAAATAGGAAAAAGCGTAACAGCAAAACATTTCAGGAAATAACGTGCATCTTAAATACGCTAATGACTCAATGTTACGAAAACCTTAAATGATGTTCTTTGAATTTTATTTCAGCATAGTCTGTTTCGCAATGAATTCGGAAATTCCAAAATATAATATAATTTTAGGGATTTAAACTACTGGTAATTTTAGACGGAGTTGAAATAAATTATTTACAAAGTATACATCGTCTTCACTGGTGAAAAATTGAGATTAAAAAGTCTCTTATTCCATCTAACCTATTACCACTCTCAACATATTCTATTTATAGAGATTAATTTGGGAAAATAGCACAAGAAATCCTCCCAGTGCTTCTCCTTACTTGCGTTGAAACCCATCAAACTGGGAATTTGAATGAAAATATATAAGATGAAAGAAGTAAATTCTGAGAAAAGGTCTCTTATCAGGATATATCGATATATTAGTAACAAATGTTTTTTCAAGCGTAAATACGCCCGATCTTATATACATACAATAGGCATCGTTCTCGGCAATCCCAAAAATGTGCCAAGAGATAGAGGGACCGAAAGACAAAATGTTTTATTCCCTTACCAAAATAGCCTACTGTCCGTCCAAATGGCTCTGGAGGTCTATCGGTAAAGTGAAGCTGTTTGACATCAAAGGATCTCTGAAAAGTAGCGAACGAAGAAAGACTAAAAACCCGTCGTTATGTCCTCGAAAATTCGCTTTCTAATTCCGTAAGAGAGGCGATCTCTCTTTCCACAGCATATTTGCAGCGATCCTCAGTCCGCCAACTGCGTCCTGTTTTTAGAGTCCTTGTTCTCTCATTATTTAAATAGCGAGCACTTAGATTCTTCAGAAAGAAAACGGAATGTTTAAAGGGAGAGTCTAGCCCATTTCAAATGATCTCCGAATGAATCTGTAGTCCTCATTTCAATCCCGGGAATGATGAAATATTTCGGTGCATAGTAGGAGTCTTTTGCCAAGTAGAGTCTAAATACCGCTAGTTTTAGCTACCATTCAATTTACAGGTTCCTTTCAGAGACGGTTGCATAAGGATACAAACGTTTCATAGGTTTTTATCCCTTATTAATCAAGTCAGGCGCTAAAGAAGTGGATTCGGGGATTTTGTAGCGGAGATTAACCCAATGAAATACGTCCGCGAAATTTAATTTTGATCAAAATCCGGTAATTTTCAATAAAGCTTTATTTTGAAGAAGATATTCAATCTTAGTTTTTACAAACACTTTTTTATCATGTAAATAAATCCAAGCGGGATATAACTAGCATGAATTCCGTTTAGTATCATGCAGTTGCACACTGAATTTTGAGAATGGAATGAATGTATGAATAGATTTAGAAATCTTAATGAATACCTTTCGCATTTTCAACTAAAACACTCGTTCTCGTCTTCTAAAGAAAAGCATTACTCAGCAAATACCTTGCTTATAAATAGGCAAAGGAATATAATTGTTCAATTATCTTATATCTGAAAATTTCTCTGCATTTAAATCCGTATGATACAGTTATTTCCATATAACTACAACCATAGGTGAAATATAGCCCAGTTTATACCAAAATGTATTTCCTATGTTTAGAGACATTACTTCCATTACATTAAGTTTATAATATTATATTATATTCTAATATTATATTATTATATATGAATATATAATATTATATTATTATATTCGTCATTGGTCGCTCTTGTTCATACTAGCAAAACTATTCAAAAAAATGTATTAAAAGTTATACATTTGGATCTGGAGTTGTACTATGACGAAACCTAAACTCAATGCTTAACTATCTTTAACATCAAAAACGGGGGTGTTCTTATGTATCTTCAAGTAGATAATTCGGGAATATAGCGTGATTATAGGCTACGGAATAAATCACAAAGGAATCTCGACCACATGTCCAATTTCAGCGATTGCTACAACATTATTTTATCTTACTGAGTTAAATTAATTCTAGAGTAGATCTCTCAGATGTGCAGCTATCATTATTACTATGATATTATAGTTTAAAGATTAGGAAAATTGGGAAATTTATGCTCACAAATCGCGAAAAGAATCTTTCATATCACCTTATATTTGACACAGATATAAACAAATTTCGCTGTCTCTAAGTTTTACTCCTTCTAAACAATTCTCATAAAAAAGGGTCTAAATATTACCATTTCCACAAAGGAATTCTTTGAAATTTTGAAATATGCAATTAAATTGTTACTAATAAACTTAAATCAGTCTCAAATGAGGATTACGGAAAAAAAGACAAAGTAAAATTAGATTGTCATGCGTTATTCTCAACTCCGTGAAATCGCTGGTACTCCTTTCCAAAATTCATCGCACATTTCCCCTTTTTGAACCAAAGCTGTGCTGCTAACACTTCCAGCTCATTGTCTCCCTCATTTCACTCCTTTTCTATTCTCCAACCGCACTTTTATCCCCAATGACCACCGTCCCTGTTTATTCCAGCCACATCACATCCCAAACCTCCCTTCCACATGGGTCAACGTACGATTTCCACCCCCGCCGAGGGTGGAGGAGGGAAAGATAAAGTCAAGGGGATGGCGCAAAGACATAAAACAGAAGAGAAATGGCCGGAGAAGTGGTGGCTCCAACCCCTTTCAATATCCCCAGAGATGTCGCCACCTCCCGGGTGGTGCTTGCGGTCACCGATTACCAGAAAAGACTTTCCTCTTCCCCGTCTTTGCGATCGCTTGAGAGCGGCTCACCCACAACACGCTAAAGCGCACGCACACATTCTATCTCATAAAGCGAGGCATTTCGACACTCTCACCCACGGCCTCAATCGCCGTAGAGTGTGTGAGTCGGCCGCCTCTTATCGGAGGCTTAAAAGAGTGAGAGATAGAATGAAAGGTCAAGTTGGAATGAATGAAAGTGTAAAGACCGACAAATAGTACGACGGAGAAAGTGGAAGCAGTTGGAGGTATGTGAAGATTCGAATTAAATTAGAAGCAGATCGTAAAGCTAACGCTTGGTTAGCTTAGTTAGTTGGTTTCTTAGGTACTACATGCCTTATCGATTCACCTCACCATGTGGCTTATTATTAAGATATTTTTATGTATATATTTTATGTATATTAGCTGAAGTGCTCGTTGATTCTCGACAGGATAGTAATAACTGATAATACCTTACTACAATAAAACACGGTTAAGATGGTTTCGAGGTACCAAGCAAAATCAGTCGTCTTAAGCCGAGCGTTATAACCGGGATCTGTACTTCTGGTTGCCTTAAATCGTATTGGGAAGGAAAATTCACTAAGTAAAATTCCATAGGATTAAATTTATTAGAACGACCGGTTTTGAACAAGGTTAGCTAATCAGCAGGCGTCTAATAAATGTTCTCCTGTGGAATTTTACAATGAGTTTATTTTCCCAGAGATCGAGTTTCACATAGTGAAGGCTTCTTCTATAAATTATATTACATCATACTCTTGAAGAATGGTCTGCTTTTCTCACGAAGAGAGCGTCTTACTTTCTTAATAAATACAAATTCCATTGCATCACGGAAAAGAGAATTTTTCATTATACTTACAGTTTATTTGTTTGTTCTCTCATAGATTTCCCCTACACCTCATCTGATATTAAGAATCATGCTATTTGATCGGTTTACAAACGAGCAAAATTTACATGCTTAATGAAACAAATGAGGAACGATGACGTATGTTTTTCGTATCAAAGAATTTTACAATTGTTATTATTCTTAGATATGACTTATATTTTACATACCGATTCAGTAGAAGGCTGCCACCGCGCACAATGTCTGCAAGTCGCTCCAAACCTTACAATACACTGCACTGCCTATTTGCCATTTTCTATACTTTTAGAGCTCGATTTTGCGACCAAATGAAACACCCCTTAGCGACTCTTATCTAGCTTTCCGCAGGGGACAAAGGAAAGTCTTAGCTTATCTTGGAGAAAAAATCGGCTTCGAAGGTGGAATGCAGATTGATCTGTTTATCCATACCTTCTTTTTCTTCTTACGAGTTAAGTCATCGGAAGCATGGGAGCCAAAAGGAGCAAGACAGAGGATAAAGAACGACGATACAGATAACGTAAAACAATTTTCTATCAAATGAGGCGAACATTAGATTAAAGCGGGCTGTAGCGCAAATAGGGAAGGTTCGCGTCTTAAGCGGGAAGCTGTATTTTTACCATGTGATTCGTATGATAAAGACAGGAAGAAAATTTCGTACTGAGCGGGATAATCTCAAATGGGAACGTCTTAAATGGGTTTTACTATAATCGAAAATTAATGGACTCTCAAGAAAACAACTGATAGTCAGAGTAACAATAAGATATGGAAATAACCATTGACTCAACGAAAAGTTCTTTAATCCATTCATTGTTTTGAGATCACTTTAACGGTTCACCTCGGAATACAACGAGTAGGTTTTATATAGATACCGATTTGTCTGAGACTTATCCCAATCTAGAGGTATATTCCCGATCAAATTTTCATTTTTCCCCATTTAGAATGAAAAACTTACACTGAGTACTGGTAAATTCAGATATATAAGAGAAAAATATTTTTAAGAAAACTTGACTCACCGATGCTGCTTTACCATATAAAATTTGCTAAAATTGATTTAATAATATACTTAGCTTTACCATAAAATAAAGTGTTATATCTTATTTCTTCCAACATATAGTTGTCACTAAATATGCGTGCATAATATAAAAATATATTCCTTTATAAACAATATTATCAGGCATTCTTTAGTTTGAGAACAGTCTACGTAAATTCAGCCAAGGTTTCCGTGGGCAGACTCCAGAAAAATTATATATTTTTCAGTTACCAAGCGATAAAGATTAATTTTACTATCTTTTCATTTATATATTTTTATTTTATTTTTGAGATAAAATACAAATATATGATAATGGGTTAGATTGATTAGGAGGTTCTTTAAGATACTGCTGAACAAACTGTTTTAACGAAATAACTTTTTCCATTAGAAAGCTTTCAACAGTTAATTCAAGTACTTCCCAGTACTTTCTCAATACCTAGGAAAGCTAAATTCCTGCGTCTCTACATAAATAAGTTGGGAAGGTAGCAAAACAACTCTAGTTGCTAACTGACTGAATCTGAGTTCGCTTTATATGCTCACGTTTCGGATAAAAATAATCTGAAACGGATTCCGGTAATTTATCATATCAGAGTTTGCTTTAATGGAAACAGAAGTCATCTCCTTTTCCACATATATTGTAATATTGAAATATTGTAATATTATGTTCTACTAAACCACGAAAACCAGATTAGGAATGAATTACGATAAAGTGAGCTAAATTTCAAGGATAAAAATCACAATCTTCGCAACATATTTAACTGAGTCAACCATCTGCAAAAGGATAAGAATGATAAACCGAAAATTCTAAAAACTCAAAGAAATTAAGTATTTTCCACAGGTTTCATTCAACACAACCGGTATCTACCGGTCACGATACTTTCGGTTAAGTACAATGTATTTCTGTATTGTCTTCGAGTAGTTTTAGAGGGTGCTCGGTAACGTTAGGTCAGAACACTAGGTGTTTACTGAAAATTCTATAGATTAATTAATAAATCTAAATAGGTCGTGGATAATACTGCGGATGAAAATGAAGTAAAATCATTTGAGAAGAAAAAAAGCTATAATAGTGATGATAAAACAAGAAAATTTTATTTTGAGATTTTATAGAAAATGAAATAATTCACTAAATGAATTAAAAAGAGATTACGGTGACGAAAATAAGATGGAGAGCAGGGATAAAAATAGGAAAGCATCGCAAGGAAAGATATTAAGGGAGGGACAGAAAGGGATAAGAGAGGTATTAACGGAAATGAGAAAAGCGATAAGATAAAGAATGTGATTAATGGACGGACAGGGAGTAAGTTAAGAAGGATAATGGAACAAAGTTCAGAAGAAAGAGAGAGAAAGAAACCAAAGATAAAGAGGAAATGATGAAGCTCAGAGCCAGAAGAAGACGAGGAAGTTAGCCTCGATGGTTTGGATCATTTTCGAGTTGAAGAATGCTTGGAACACCTGATCGCTTCGTAACGACTTTCCCTAAGGAATTATGACTAAGAATCCTTTACACAGTTTTCTATCGAAATATCCGTTGAAGGAAAACTAGCACTAAATGAGCTTTACTGAATATTTTACATTTTTGAAGGAAAATTTGAAGTTCCCGTAATCATTTGTATGGTGAAAAACCGTGTGCGGTATTTTAATATAGATAATTTTTCTGTTCCTTAATACAGCCGATAAGAGTATTGAATAAACTTAATTTTGATGCTTACATAAATGTGATACCAGGGCAGTTAGTTTCAAATATATATTAAGATTCGAGGGACAATTTTTACTTAAGTAGTCATTTTCGGAAAGCTTAGGTATATATACTAGAACTATCGGCTTACTAGAAGTAAGGCGATATCGAAATAATCAATCTTCAGAATGTGGTAATATTGAAATGTCACTCTGATAAGATAAAAGGCGTGCTGTCGAAAATCTTTGGGAGCAAAGATGCTGTAATATTACCTCAATATGGTCTTTTGTCACCTAAAGGGATTGTTGTTTATCTAACGTAAGCCAGAAATTATTAGGGCAATATTTGTTCAGTTGCTCCTTTATGATATATCTTTGATAGTAATGAATGTCAAAACAAAAGTAAAAGGTTATCATGATTGAGGCTACACAAATCGTGGGCTTGGATATGTTTTTTTAATCAGGTTCGTATTAAAAATGCGTACATAAAATTAGGAGCAAATCAAATTCGAGATTCATGCTGTATTAGGCGTTGCTGTAAAAGAAACTTAGAGAGACCATGGTAGAAAGATATAACATTATTTTTTGGACGTTTTAAGGTAATGAGTACGGGGATTAAACGGGACGTCACCGTAGAGTAAATTACATACCAGGAAAATCTCCAAAAAAATATGCTTTTAGGTACTCCTTTAGGAGGAAAAAAGTAGGCATTTGAGCATTTATAAATTCTGATGAAACTATATTTGGATATATAAGAGTTAAGAAAGAGATTGCATAAAATACAAAGATGACGAATGTTCTTGAAATATTTAATTACCGTTCCTACAAAGATTTCGTCCAGAAACGGATGATGAACTTTGTAATAGTCCCTTCAACATGAGCCCATTTTATTTTGTCATCAGAGAGACGTTTTTATTTCTATGACTCACAGTTCCGTCTGTCCAATCTCTCTGTCATGTGACGCGAAATTCAGTACTCTTTAGTTCTGGTATCTAAAAACGCATGTTATCTCTGCAGATATTGTTTCTCCAGCGTTCACTCACGTAACCTCTCATTTTACGATCCATAAAACTGTTCTCTTTTATCTCCAGCTGCGATGTTTACTTGAGATGACCTCTGCATTTCATCCGCAAATACAGAACTCCTGCATTTCGATAGATTTACCTTCCACAGCGGTCATATACAATGCTGCCCACTAGTAAGATAGAGAAGAATATGATTACTCAAATTGTGCTATCAAAATCTGGAAATACTTCAACTAATCCTTTCTTCATTTTACCTCTGTGGCTCTATCAAATTGATAGCTGAAGTAAATTATTCAGTTGCTTTAAGACTTCCGCTACGAATTTAACTCGGAACCGTTTACACTAAGAGAATCAAGGATTTGCATAAATACCAATGGAGAATCCTCGAGGCACTCATAAGAAGAGTGCGAATTTCGAGAGGCTTAAAATGTAACCATCCTCATATCATGCCTCAGCGGTTGTATATATAGAAGGCTAACCAAGATTGATTGAAGTGTGCTCTCGAAAGATGTGCGCTACCTTCCTTTAAGATATAGTTGTTACAAACTCGATGAAGTAACAACGATGTGTTTTTAATGTGATTAATTTGTATAATGAAGATTAGGGTGAGATTCCCTACTACACACTATATACTCTATAATGCTAATAAAGTCCCTCCGAGAGCGAAAAGTTTAGGTAGCATTGGTTTACCGAGGATCTATTGGCTTTTCTAGAGTGTTTTTTCGGTTAATTCTACAGCTTTTGGATGCATCTTCGTGATATCAATTTAGCAGATTGGATTTCGAAAAGAATCTCTTCGTATAAAATCTAGGCAAAGATCTATTATCTAAATATTATTCGCGTTACAAGCTATTTATCAACATGAATAAGGTAACGAGGGTGAAGGACGTAGAAATTTTGATTAGAAAAGGCTTTTCGCTGAATCATTTTCTAATTGATAGAATTTTAGTTTTCGCTTCGCTGAAAATAAGAAGAATCCCTTGGAGATTTCTATTTTCAAAAAAATTACTATCATCTTAAGCTTCGATTTTACGAGTTCATATATTTTGGTTCGAACTTGTACACGTTACATTAATATAATAAAAATTTTCACTATATTTGTCTACTTTTTAAAAGAGGAAGGAGGAAAGCCATAATTTAAAGAATTAAATTCTTTAAAAATATAAATTTTCAACTACTTGAGGTTCATGAACCGATAAAACTCTGGGTTGAATTTATATTTACTCAATTAAGTCATGAGTTAAGGTAAGTTATACTAGTGAGAAAATACAATGTGATTTCTAATTTCGAAATTTCCTCTAAAACTGGATTAGGGGCGTAAATTTCACTCGCTGAAAGAAAAAGTTTTTGCAAACGCATAATTGAACTTCGTTATGAAATTTCAACCACTTAAGCATAGCAAATTTAGAGTCAAGATACTTATCGGTACTTTCTTATTTTAAGAATGAAAAATAACTTTTAGTTTCCTACGATTGACATACAGTAATATTATCATAATAGATATAATAATAATTTCTTGAAAAATAGCTAAAGTCTAACTTGAAAGATAGAGATTAGGTCATCCAGTGAAACTAAAACTCCAGACTTTTTTCATATCAAATATTAAAATAACCTAAGAGTTACGACGATTAAAACTAACATTCAAATTATACTGAACTAATGAGGCTTCATGGATGAAGGCTTAAAGAAATAATGTAAATAATTATCACTTCTCAATAACAGTAACTCGTAAAATTACTCTTTCCTTATTAGAAAATGAATATCATAACCGTATTAACTGCTGCTCTAATGGTATCTCGAAATTGCGTTTCGAGCCATTCATCGTCTCTCCCAATTAAAAAATTATTTCGAAATTTCCACTTCTCATCTTTCCCAATTACACACCTAAAATACTTCCCAAACTTCCTTTTTGAGAATCTGGCTCCGTAATTGCGACATAAAATACACCTATTTTTACGAGTTCAGCGACCTTAAACCATGCCGAGGCACATATCTGGCAGGAATACAGAACCCTCTTCCTCGACACGTGCACTTCCTTTTATCGCAGTCGCTCATAATACTCGACAAGTTACTCGAGAAAAGGCGTCTCATTTTCAGAACAGACACATTTCACTCAACTCCCGCAATACCTGGCAAACGAAGAATCGTTTCCACTTACCCTCTTCCCGCACGTCTTTAATAGAGAAAAAAGTTTCAAAAGAAAAACAGATCCATCAACTTAGTCGGACCAACGCGAAGAGAATCGTGAAAGGAGACTTAATGGAAGGCATGGGGTTGGAACATGGGCGGGAGACAGCGATGCCTGCGAATTTTACCCGAGGATGACCTGGTATCCTCGCAACCTTTGCCCTCTCTCTCTAATATTTTCGTCACCTTCCCTTTTTCCCGCTGCTTCGCTTCCCGTCCACGTGGTATCTTAATTGAGAAGGAGGGTTGTGGATGGTGACGTCATAGATAACGTCAGAGCTGGGTGACCCAGGAGGAGTGGTGGGGTTGGGATCAACGAACTCCAGCGATCCTCCACGTGGCGTCAGGGTTCGGAAGGGGAGTGAGCGAGGAATGCAAAACTTTCTGAAATATGGGTCAACGGTGAGAGCGGTTCACGAGTTAACGGCTTATAAACATCACTTTGGTGTTGTGGAATATGAGAATGGTAGTCATCATCTCATCAGCGGAGATATTAACATGATGCCTTATCAAATCTTGATTCCCAGGACTGAAGTATTCCCACTGCGTTTCTAGTATCTGCTACCAAAACTATACTATATTAAGTATACTAACTAACTTTACTTCGAAAACTATCTGATTACGGAGATTTCATAAATAAGAAAATTATCCGTACTAAGGAGAGCCGTAAAAGAGCAAGAGAAGGTAACTGATGATATTATCGTGTTTAACCTGTTCCCATAAAAAAATAACAAATTAAAGCACATTTTATACTTGATGCGATAAGTTAACTGATGACATTATCGTATTTAACCTGATTCCCGCAAAAAATTAGCACATTTAATACTTGATGCGATAAGTTCAAAAAGAAAATACAAGCAGCAGTCGGCCTAAGACGATAGAAAAATAAAAAAATAATTTTACTTAATCAGTATCAACATTTCATCATCAATTCATCATACAAAATTTGTTTTATGTTAAAAAAGAATAAGAGTTACTTTCCAGCAGTAAACTTTTTGTCTATCTCATCAGAATTTATCCATCGATCCATAATTTCCACGATATGAAGGAAAAGATTGTTCAGAGTGTTATGTGTTTCTGAAATCAAGATTTTAAGAAGCTCGAAGTCATATTTATTCCATTCTTTACTTATAATATGAAATCCGAAGTCCTTTCCATCGTAAAAATAGAGTAAAGAATTTTATGAATCGATTTTTTTGTTAAGAATACTTTGGAATAACAGTGAATCTAAAACAAGTCCAAAGTTACGTTTCCATGAAAAAGTGCAGAATACAGAATTGTTCTCCAAATATACTTATTTCCTATATCAAAAACTGAATATTAAAAAACCGATCGAAGTAAAATCAGGTATCCCAAAAAGCAGCTAGACATTGGCTCTTACCAAAAGAAATAATAATAAAGCGTATTTGAAGCGTTAATTTGAAGACTCTATCATAGAAAATCTGAAGCTTCCTGCTCCTCACTTTACGAGATCCGAATTTTTTCTGTATTTTCCTATATCCTCCAATAACTTTTAAATTATCATCCTTCTCATCTTAACCCCAATGTATTATTCCTCTCTTTTTTATACCAATAGTATTTTTCAAACAGAATTAATGAAAAATCAATAAAACGTTTCAGGACTATGAAATATGACGAAGAATAGAATGATCTCTGAAGACTTCAGATATAAAATATCGTTAAACGTAAAAGACGCATTCCAATATCGAGGAGACTTCCGATGATCGCTTTTTCTCAAAGTTGCCTCTTCCGTACTTGATTTGGAGGCCCAATGCCTTTTGGTGAAGTGAAGAAGGAATTCTGCAGACAGTTGAACCGAAAGAGACAATTGATTTTTTGCGGCACTAAAAAGAAATGGAAACACTTTGAGGCCTTCGGAGAAAATTATACTCGAGCCTTTGGAGCTTCAGAAATGGAGCTCTCTTACGACCCTTTCCTCCTAGGAGATACAATAGGACCTAAAAGGTTTTGTAGGAAAATCGAAGTTCTTTCTTTTAACTCAATGGCAATCTTATTACATTTATAAAAAAGATCTTATTTTATAACGAAAGATAATAGGGTTATGAGAGTTAATTGATCGAAAGGGAGCAAGAACTAGGGTTAACAAGTTATTATCCGAATGACCGTTAGATTACATGGAAAAATTCTCAAATGAATCGACATGAAATCAACCTCATTTGATGAATTCATATACTGTAAGATTGCTAAAATTGATTTGTTTTCTCTTAAATAAATAAAAAATATTAATAGTATGAAGTATTGACGTTCACTTGGATTCAGTCTCCTTCATCGATCTTTTCCAGAAATAACAGTCTTACACTAGGCCATTAATAATAAGCTTTAAGCGATGTTAATAAGGAAAAAGTCACAATACGAATCTATAAAATTCAAATATATAATAATCGAAAAAGGTGAAACCTAGTGTGATAGTTCTTCGTCATGTAGAATGAAGAGAATACTAATAATTTCCAAATTATTTTTTAATAAATACAATAAATACACGACTAGTTTCAACGAATACTCCTCACCGTCAAGTAAATAAATTCTATTACATCAAAAAAATCAAAAATACAAAAAGTATTCAAATAGATGTTAAAGATGTAATTTAGGTAACCCCATAGGTATAAAAGTTACTCCATGACGATTATAATTGATTTAAATTAATTTTTATTAACAACTAGCCTGGAAAAAGTAAAATTTTATCTCTTCATTCAGCTTCTACTGTGAAATATGATTTTCTTATTATTATTATTTTCCTCATTTATAGTGTCGGTGATGTTGTTTATGACGATGATTCGTGATGGAAAAGCATCTGGTTTAGGAATTAATGCTATGGTCAGATACCATTCCTGGTGAAAACCCTTTTAGATTGAATCGGCTCCGTAGATGATCGAATCTAGGACCAATTTTGAAATAATCAGACGCGCTAGACTGGCCGCTAGACGCTGTTATATGTTGTTTATTGTCAGTGAAAAGTAAAATTGAACTATAAATACGTGTGTGATATTTGTAATGAATATATCTGAAAATCTGGTATAAAGTCTATAAACTCATTACCAATCCTAATATAAGAGACTCCTGTATATATGGTTCGCAGTGACCACCACGAATTAGAGCATAGAGAGCTCACAGACATGCATATTTATTACTTTTGGACACCCATGGTTAAAGAGAGAGCATACAGTTTTAATCTCCTCCATAGAGAGCATACAATTTAAAATTCATAAGCCAAAAATAAACTCTGTTAAACGACCACGACCTTAAGAAGCGTACAGAAAATTATTCATCAATAGAGGTATACGGAGTAGGAGATGCATAAAGAGATTAAGGAAGATGATTTAGAGAGGGTGGGAGATACAGAATGAATGAAGGCCAAAGTTGGGGAAGTTTCCGAGGTGAATATGCAGAGGCAACCCGCGGAACGTAGAACTATGGCGTCATCTCCACAAAAGCCAATGCCCTCCGTCACTACCTTGGAATCTCCCCTTCCCAAACTCCCCTCCGACCGATTCCCTCCCTATTCCCATTGCATCCTCCGACAACACTTT
Organism: Pachydiplax longipennis; assembly: GCA_036926295.1. Taxonomy (NCBI): domain Eukaryota; kingdom Metazoa; phylum Arthropoda; class Insecta; order Odonata; family Libellulidae; genus Pachydiplax; species Pachydiplax longipennis. The sequence continues at coordinate 7,225,931 of JAVFKF010000015.1, read as the reverse complement.
TATTCCCTCGCGTTTTCATTCAAACCCTCCTCCTTTCTCACATCGAAACACAAGCGTAAACACATGCACGTGCTTCCCCCCCTATCCATTCTATCCATCGCACAAATTTGTTTTCTCATCCACAAGAAGACCCTCTGTAGCATTCCCGAAAAAAATTTATCTCGGAAACTAGGTCACAGTGATAACTTGCGGCGATATTGCTCATACTTAGCGGTGAGTTATTGGGAGTGTTTAGTGTTTGTCGACCCGCCGGTGACCACTCCGCTCCCGCCATTAATGCGGCGATAAACTCGATGAAATGTTTGTCCGCTTGATTCGTGAATTCAAACGGAGTTCACCATGGAATTGAGTTTGTCGCGACGTAAAACGTTGGTCGTGCCGTATTGTAGTTGGCGGTCTACTTTTTCCCCGGCTCTTCTGTCTAATTCTCTTTTATCGACAAGCGATTCCCTCTTACTCAATACATGTTTCAATAGCCTTCCATTTTCTAATTCACTATATGAGTTGGCCTAGAAAATTGAGTATACATATTTACCCTAAATATCCTTAGGAATGAAAAGTATAGCTGAAAACGTTTATATGTGGAGGGTACAATAATAATAAATCAAACGATGATTTATGTAAATCAAATTCTAATGTTTAAGGACATATAAGGGAGAAAATCACAATGATTAGTATAGTTAATATAGCACAAAAATTATGAGTGTTCTGATATTGGAGCTTCCAAAAGTGAGACCTAATGATTGATGAAATGAAAGATATGCCTTATATATTTTATAATTAAAAGTTAAGAAAGGTTTTTAGATTCCTCACAATCAGGAATTTTATAAACAATGTTATTTATTAAAGACTACAAAATCAAATTTTTACTTGAAACCCAAATTAAAGTCCTTGTGTTATGTCCAAAAGGTTCATTCACGCTTATGACTCTTTCAGCTGTCAGTACAGTCTTCCCACCATTTTGAAATTATAGCTTTAAATTTAAATGGAATCGGATCATTATCGCCGATTCAAAATTGAAACGAAACTCATAATATCGTTAGTTTGAATGTAGCATTATTGTGAAAATTTGTTGTAAACCATCACATGATAATCATAAAGAAAACACAGTTTCCAATCAGTTATCAGTTGAGTTGTCGAAAATATAGAATTAAAAACGAAATCACTGTTTTTATCTATTTAAAACTTGCTTAGATTCTCTTCACGTTATACATAAACAGGAAAAAAATCGCAACTTAAGAATCAGGTATAAATCCCTCATAATAGGGGGCATGGGGTTATTTATTTATTCGTGCTAATAGTTTACACATTTCTGAAATGGTCCTAGGAGAACCATTTGCAATTTATACGTAAAAGTAAATTTAGGACTGAATTTTAAGGATATCCGAAAGGTTACAGTGAGATTCATATAAATATCCATGTTCATATCACATCCAAACTAATTAATTTCCTTGAAGCAAGATAAATCATTTTGTACTATATACTGAACATGTCGCACTTCCTCTTCGCAGTTCCAACTTTGGAAGCACGACCAGAAACAATTACGCCTTTTCCTTACTTGTATTCTAATATTGATAATCGTTTCTAGAATTTAAGGCTGAAATTTAATTCCCATGTGTTTATTTATATTTATAGTCATCAGCCTGAAGGCTGGTTTGATGTTCAACCAATTAACAATATGCCAACAAATGCTTTCAATAGGAAACAGAGTCTATTAGGCAAGTTTACTCTTGCTCTCTTCAACGAGCCAGAATTCCATCAGTAAAACAAGTCCACGTATGTGACAAGGATTCTGAAAATAACACTCGTCACAGTATTTAGAAGGGACTGAACATATTAAAACTCATTATTCATAATTACTATACACCCATCTCTGTAAATTTCATATTATCATTGCTATAAGCAAAATTGAGACAGAAGCGCATGAGTACATGAGTGATACATATTACGTTATCATGCGCCGAAAGAAAAATGACAATGTTTCATTCTTGAAAATATAGTATCAGAAACTTCATCGTAATACTATCACTATTAAAGAATGTATATTCAATAATTTTATGCATAAATATAGCATTAATGCCAATAATGTTGGATATTTCACCTAAAATCATAATATAAATAAATCTGTTGAATCATGTATAAACATAAGGTATAAAGTACTTCATCATTATTGTGTAAGGAAATTATTTTATTTTATGCAAATCAGGCTAAAATCAATTTATTTCTTCACTCCGCAAATGAATTAAATCTCTTTTCCAACTGAGCTATAAGAGCTGAATTGAAGCATTATAATCGTAAAATGTGTGAAGTATTCTATGCCCAGAAATCTTCATTCGTTATTGGAAAAGAATCAGAGGATGCATGTAGTAAGAGATAAATGACGATAAGTTTACATTCCATTATCTGGATCCGTAGCACATAAAAGCAAGTTGAAATCATCAAATTATCAGTTGATTCAAAAATAATTTCTCATTATCGGAGAATGATTCATTAACTAAACAAAGAGAGGCAGTACTTCCCGATTCTCCTTTCACAATATCAAAATTAGACTTTGAAAATTAACTGCCTAATTTGAAGCCAGCAAATTTTGATCCAAACCGACCATTTCCAATCAACTTTTAATCAAATTATTCTTGATTTTTTCGCCCACGCAGTCAAGTTAAATTAATGGTAAACCGATAACATACAATGAATTATCTGAAAATGAATCTTGATTGAAAGAAATATTCAAGTAATATATCAGATATTAAATACTTATACATATATGAATTTAAGCAATGGTAACACATTAAAATATTATTTACTCTGCTCAAAATGATTGCACAGTGAGTCTATCTTGAATAAATATAAGCTTTCTGTGAACCTTTCGTACACCAATTCTTGAAAAAAACCAATTCTAAAGCAAGGAATTATGGTGTACCACTATAAACAGACACTCGGTTGCCACAGCATACCATATTGTACATCACGAATACTACATCTGACCAATCCCGTTTCCTCTCTGATATTCCTTTAGTTGTATAGTAGGGTAAGTCGGGGAGGTTGCCAAATCGAAGAAGGCGCTCAATTTGCTTTAATTCGCATTTTGAGGACAATGGTTAACTTAATATTCAGTTATAATTATAACTTTGGTTCTTTAGTTGCATATAATATAACTAAGCATCCAAAGATTTGGTGTGGGATCAATTGGATGTTTTTTTTATGAAGCAAAATAGAACTCACCAGTTGTGTTGAAGGAAACTCATAAAAAAAGTCTCTTTAGAAGTTTAGTTGATTATTTAACAATGCAGTATGTATACTCTACAACATAAGAATTGATTCAATTGACAATAGAAATATGTGCGATTACATCACATAATAGCCAGCACACTATTAGAAGATGTATGAAAATAGAGCCCACACTTCAAGAGTAACTATATCCAAAATAATTACAATCATGATCATAAAATTCATTCGTTTCTTGTGTTCGGCTTGCTATTTATAAAATTACATTTTTCTCCCTTTCATTTAAAGAAACAACAGCTTCCAATACATTATTAGCTATACCTTCTAGAACTCTCCCTCAAATCTCATTTCAAAAGTAATTTTAGTTAACTGCCATCGAAGTATATGAATAATTAACTTTTACAAAAATTACTTTGATTTTTTCATCACAAAAACAAATCTACTGATGTAATTTATATTTCATCTAAGAAACTTACATCTATAATAAAAGCATAATTTATTTTTTCTATCTTCTTGGTGTATTGGATAGTTTGGAAGATTGGATTTAGAAAAATAGCTAATTATGGGTCCGCAAAAAAACACTTTTATTACGGTCAATTAAGATCTCATAAATCTCTAGCTAGATCATTCCTGTTCTACGGTACTGAGCATGAATCATAACGTAAACTCATCACGTCGCTGTCACAAACCGAAGACCATACTGGTCATAACTCATGGCATGAAGATATTTTAATAAAATCTCTAAATTTGTTGCTTTACTGAATAATTTTAGAGCTTTATATTTTCTACGCATCAGTGTTCTTGCTCAAAGATATTTTCATTCTATTACTCTTTTCATATTTTCTTATTTTATCGTAAATCATTATTATTATTACATCAAAGAAAATAAATAGTCCTGCAAGGTGTTTGCTCTCTTCTTCACTCTATCAGTAGTTGGGACGCCGTGAATGTATGCAACCCCAAGTACAGAAATGTTACGAACGCTGCCTAAGATGTAGGATACTCCCCGCTGCGCTATGCCTAACTTTAGTACCGTTGCATGAAACATCCCAGCAATTGAGAACTAGCGCTCTAAGAAGGCGGCTGACCGTATTGTGTTCCTACAAATTGAGCCACATCCTTAGAGTACGAATATTTTAATATCCTTACATATAATTTTCGAAGCGCCCTCCTCCCACTCCAGCACAGAAACGGTTCGATGGAGAGATATGAGATCTACATCTACATACGTACCCTGCAAGCCGCCTTTCGGCGTGTGGCAGGGAGAGATAAATAGATTGTATATCTACCAGTTAGAAACCCTAAAAATTACTCTAATCACAGTGAAAGTTCAGACCCAGGATCCCTTAATTTGTTTCCGTAAGATTAAAAGCAATTATTATTTTCCAGATTGATTTTAAAACTCATTACAGTACGTAAATTTGAACGGATATCAATCGTTTTTGCTTCATGCGGCGCCTAAAACTGCAACCAATCTTATTCTTGTAATTTTGTAACATCATATATCAATACATGGTCAATAATATCATACATTTGCTATTTAAATCTAAATTTATCGGGATTTCTTTCTCTCTTAGGTGATTAATCTTCATTCCTGTCCCTGATTCAGTAACTAATGTATAAAATATTTGTTTTTACTTTGAGGACCAGATCTTTATACTTCACTCATGTATGTGCACGCTTGCCTATCTATATTTAACTCCGTATACGATGTAATCGAAATTCGGACTTCATATACAATTTTTAATTTCTAGATATGATAAAATACTTATTTTCTCTACCAAACATCTTTTATCTTCTTATTAAAATATCTCTACAAGTTTATACCTAAAGATATAATAATTCAGCGAAACTTAAGAAATAAACCGAAATATAATTTATCTGATGAAAAATTTACGGATAGCACCAGAGTCAGAAATTAACATTGGTTCCCAAGTAAAACATTTCTGATCAAAGCACTTAAAACCAATCATGTTAATTTTCATTATCTACGCTACAACTTTATACACAGAAAATTTAACATAATTATAAATAAACGTACTATTAAAAAATATTTACAATTCAATTCATTGTTATAAACTTTTTCACATCTTTCTCAAATCGTATTCTTGTATTTGTAATATTGTACAGTAAGCACAGTTAACATTGAATTAAGTGAGGAAAAATACAAATCTAAAGGTAGAGCGTATCATACTTTTGCTATTTTCAATGACGAATAATTCACTAAATTTGAAAGTTCATCCGTGTGAATTTTCGTTAGGGGTGATAACAAAAAGAAGGCCAAGTTTAAATAAGAGATTTAAAAAAAAATCAGAGCAATCAGCTTTCAGATGAAAGTACTCTGCGAAAGAGGAGCGCTTTGAAATGCCATCTGTTGGAGATCCTTTGCACTTCGTGATGGAGAGGTCTCCTTCCCAGCTCATCTCAGTTCTTCCAATGGCCACGAGGTGCCATACGCGATCGTCCAGATTTGAAACAGATACTACTAAAAGTATCCACAGTCATACATACCAATTTAGAGATTTAGTTATAGCGACATCTTCCTTTTTCAATGACTTTCCACTACTTCAGCGACATCGTACACTTCAAAGAAAATGTTCTGCGACGGATACACTTCTCGATGTTCTGATAGCATTACGTTTATTTAGTCTTAAAGTTTATAATTTTTGTATATTCAATACTTATCCAAATAAATACAATATTTGAAAAAGCGAATTCGATGCACAGTCATAACTTTAATACATTTTAGAAACATTTTTTATGAGCATAGCGACATTTTAGCTACATCTTAAATGAGAGAAGAGAGGAGAATCTAACGTCATTGTCGAAAAAATGGCATCTCTGACCACATTATTGTGTTTAATGTAGAAGTCATATATTATAATTTCGGCCTTAAATTATTGAATAAATCTAACTTTAAGTTCTCCAGTTCGTGTTTGATAATACCCGATAGACCTTAATCAACCCCTTCCCTAAATCATATTTTGAGAATTCCATCGAAAAATATCAAATTTCTATTTAATTTTATAAAATCTTAATTTATCTAAATATTACATTTCTTTTAAATCTATTTTCAGTATTCATAGCCTTTTTCATTTTAATCTATTTTCAACTCTTAATCATCAAAGCCGCGTCAGGATAGAAATAACCCTTAATAGCTAATAGGGACTAGCATTCTATAAAAACAACATTCTTTCAAAATTTCGTTTGCAGTATTTATACATCTAAAACAAATATTTTAAAAATTGACAGCAGGTTAATGTTTTCGTGTCCAATATCCTAATATTTGCGATATGGGCACAAAATATATCACGAACAATTGAAAACGTTGTAACCTATTAATTTGGTATCATTATTGAGAAAAACTATGAAAGGAAGACAGGAAAATTTCGCTTCCTTGCGAAAGAAGTCGATATGTGGCGTGATATAAAAATTCCCTTTTTGAACTGCGCGTAACTGATTGCGAACTAGCAGGAAGGCATTCCGTACCTCGCTGATTCTCTTGCAAAGGTTTCGTATAATAGGCAGGGATTTAAATATTTTGTGAAATGTCATAAATCGATCTGAACTTGACAAGATCTCCTGAGAGTGAAGTTTTCGAAAGAAAATTCGAACTTTTTTCCAACCTCATTTTTAAGTATTTTCTTGCAGTAGAAAGAAGAGCTTAATAAATTTTCTTTCAGATAGACTTGCAAACCTGATAAGTTTTGATTCAGTCTATACTCTGAAATATCTTCTATACATACCCACTTTGAGATATATAGATTGTAGATTATGAAGGTATGAACATCTTGTTAATTATTTAGGTAATTGAAAATTCAGGATACATACTTACGGTTTGTTAAATTAATAAACATGCGTTCTAAGAACAAGGCAAAAAAACATTGTACTGTCTAAAAATGTATCATTTACTATTACTAGGCTGCACGAATTGTAACTATTTTATATGAATTTTAAAATTTAGATAAATTTGTGGTCATATCCACCCCACATGGGTACTTAAGACCGCGACTATAATAAGTATTTGAGGTTTATAATATTCATGTAGTTCGCTTATTATTTAATCTTGATTCAATTTAACTGAGAAATACGTTCAGGGTAGAGCATGTATGAACTTCGTGTAGTTTTGACAGCTTTCACTCACTGCTCAGGAACGGATGTGTCTAAATATTAAAGAAAAGAAATTGGAACTTGGCTGAATAATTTTCAAGAAACTCTTATCGTCTAAAAGTGGCTCATGAAACCAATCCAGGGAGTGTGGATGTATGTATAATCAGATCAAATAAATTTCTTTCCCGAAAAGAGCGATTCACTTCTTTCTCCGTTCTATTAAAATTATAAAATAGTCAAATTTCTCGCAGGAAAGATATACAGAAAGCCTAGGCTAACGAAAATAACTCGTTCTTCCATAGTTTTTGTTGACCAAAACGGTAAATGTGACCATTCAAAACAAAATAGACAGTCACCAGTACATCATATTTATTCTCTCTTCTGTGAAACTACCCAATGACTGAAAGTGGATCTCCAACTCCTTCTGACCATCCTTTTTCATCGGTGCATAACTCCTTCATCCCTTCATGTCCGACAGCTTACCAGTCCTCCTCTCTTTTTTGCCTCTCACCTTTCCTTCATTAATGCTTTTCTGAAAACAGTCTCTTCTTAACATGTGCGTCATTTATTTTGGCAATGCTTCTCATTAAATATCTTTCTTCTCCGGTCCTTATAAACACCTCATTTCTCACTCTGTCACTCCACGTATTTTTTGCCATTTTTCTTCATAACCATACTTCAAACCTTTAAGGTAGTTCTCTTCTTCCTTTTATAAAGCCCAAGTCTCGGCCCCATATGAAAGGACACTTCAAGCAAAACATTTTACAAATCTTTTCTTGAGTTTACCAGTATTTTCGTGGTAGTAAGAAGATTTTTAACCTCCCAAAATTCAGGTTCCCCCTGGAAATACTAGTTGTTATTTCTTCTGTGTAGCTACCACTTGAGATGATTATATATCCCAGGTACTTAAAGGACGTCACATCTTGCTTTTCCTTATTTCTAGTAAAATATTAACTTTTCCCGGTTCTTTGATCATTTTTATAGCTTGGGTTTTGTTTACATTTACCGTATTCACGACCTATTAATACTAGTCTTTCCATCATCACTTGTAACTCCTCCTTTATCTCCGCTCTCATTGCCTGATTATCTGCATATTTAATTGAGTGGATATTTTGTCCACCGATTATCACCTCTTCTGTGTTTCCCAATGCTTTTTCTAAATGTTTTCCCATATATTGAAATATATATATAAACGTTGAAAAGCATCGGTCACAAGCAGCAACCTTGTTTTACTCATCTCCCAATATTCACCTTCACATATTTTTGCCTTCCACTCTCATTACCACTTTTGTCCTCTGTAAAATTCTTTTATTAATCTCCGAGCTTTCCAGTTTATTCCGATGTTCCCTAATATCCCTAATACTTTTTCCCAATTGACTCTGTCAAATGCTTTTCTCCGGTCAATAAAGCATGCAGGAAGATCATTATTTACATTCAGCATTCTTTCATGCGATATCCTTAGGCAAGCAATTGTATTTCCACTCCTCTTCCCGTCTTAAATTTAAATTTCTCATCTCTATTATTTTCTATTACATACGTAGAGTAGTCACATCCTTGACAAAAGTCAAAGTTAATTGTTCCTTACGCTCTTTGTCATTTTTCTCTTTTTTGTATCGGAATCAAAATTATTTTCGTGAGACCATCAGGCCAGATTCCTTCATTATTACCTTGTTTACAAGTCCGATTCGCCTTGTTTTCTCACTCTCAAACGTCTCTGAAGCTATATTCTCGCATTACTTACTGGCTTTTTACCAAGTTCTTTGATAGCTCTATATATTCTCCACTAAGTTATTTCTGGTTTTTTATCAACCTTGCATATTAATTCATTTTTCAGTTTTATACTATCTTCATGACCTATTTTAGACCCATTCATGACTATTTAGACTAAAAATCCTGTATATTCTATCCAAATCCTTTTCGTTCTCCTCTACACTTGATTGAATCTTTCCCAATGAAATATATTTATATTTTTGTTTAGTAGAGCTCTCTTACTTGTATTATTTGCCTGTTTTCCTATTGAGCATTTTACTGTCTTATACATTTCTTCTAATTTCTTCGCTATCACAGTTCTTCGATCATTTTATATCTTCTTAGCATTCATTCTTCTCTTGTTTTATCTTACACTCTTCTTAATTCATAATTACGTCTCATTTAATTCTTTCTACCATCTTCTGTATTTATATTTTTCGATTTCTTTCTTTCATGCATCTTATCTAGCATCTCTTGAATAATCCGTTCCATTTTATTGCATTTTTTCTCTTTGCCAACATTTTACATTATGATACTCAACTATTCCTTCGTAAGATAATCCCATAACTCTTGAGTACTCCTGGTTTCATTAGTATTTTCAATCCTATTCACTATATCATTTCAGTATTTTCCCTCACATCTAATGTTATTTTTGTTATTTTCCACTTCTTTACCAATTTCCCCTTTCTAACATGCTTCAGTTTAGTCCTCACATGCATTGTTACCAATTGGTTAGCACCTGAGTTAGCATCAACATCTGGATATTTCATTACCTTTTGTATACTCTTTCTAAATCTTTTATTACCTTGATCTATTTCCAGGTTTCTTTCAAGCCTTCTTCTATGGTTCTAAAACCACGTTCCATAGTTTATGCTCCTCAAAAATATTTATCAGTCTCTCTCCTCTTTTGCTGCAAATGACTAATCCATATTCTCCTAACACTGTACCATTTCTTCCTGAACGATTAAGTGTCACTCCAAGGTAAAAATTTCATTGATGTATAATTATAAAACTATGAAACTAAGCTAACTACTATTAACCACTCAGATTCTTATATTAAGCTTCCAAATTTCTTTTCTTGTCGATAAGGAGAAGCGATTTCTCATTTTAGATTCTTTTTAAATAACAAAAATAATCAATCTCAGCGTATTTCATACATGCAAAAGAACAATATTTTGCTATGAAAAATGAATTTAAATACTTTTTTATCTCTCCTAAAAGTATCTGATTGAGGCGTCATGCTTTCGTTGAAAGTTATACAATTTTCAAAACCATATAAAACTACTCTTTCTACAATTATAATCTCCAAATACGTGAATAAAAATTACCATACAAACCTTGTACATGTATTAAATGCTTTATTAAATATATTATTCAAAATACTGTATTATTAAATACGATACCAAAAAATACTCTAAATAAAACTACCGCGTAACAAAACGTTTTGCTTTCCCGTAATGATTATGAAATGAAAAGCAAATGAGAAATATCCCCAATCATGTGACGCCACCAAACTAGTTTATCTTTTTTAATGTCCAATACAGATGTAAACATTGATCCAAGATAAAAGTGATACATCACCAATTGAAGATTAAATATGAAAAGTTTAAGTCCAATTTTAATTTCATCGCGAAAGTGGCATAAATATTTTAAAGAGACACGTCATAAAATGTTTGAACGCGTGAAAATTTAATGAGCTTTGTTTGAAATTCGAATCCACTGTTCCGTTCGCCCCGTGGTGCAAACACTTTTATCTCTTTGTGGTTTGCGCGAAATTTAATAACACGCTCATTTTGTTTAACTAGAAATAACGCTCGACGAATATTCACGGAAAGTTTATTTGCTGTCACGTTGAGCGAAATTAATTTGCCAAATAATTCCGCGTGAAGTGTTAATACTATTTACACAACTTTTGTCCCCGCGGAAAAAGAAGGCGCGCTTAGCACGCTAGAACTTCATAAATGCTAATTTACGTCCGCGTGAGCGTTAAAATGTGCCGCTTTAGGATACGTTTTAAACTCTCTCCTCCTGCGACAACTCGCGTCTTTATTCATGCTAATTCTCTCCAACAATTTATGCAACTTAAGAGGGCCGCGACGAATTTAAGACCGTGTATTTCCAAGCTCCTCTATTTAGCGGAGCCGAGTTTACACTGTTGGCATGAGTTGTTAAGTACTTTGGGAGGCGAGTCATGGGCGAGGAGTGGTTTGTATATCTCTCCAGGAAGTAAAGGAGTCTCGGTGGGAGGGAGGAAGATAGGGTCTGCGCTCTGGAGATAAGAAGGGTGGGGAAAAAAGTGGACGGGGTTCAGTGGCGGTGATAGGAGGGGCATTGTTAGGATGTGAAGTGATGCCTTCAGATGATGCGACTTTAGGTACCCGCGGGATGCGACGAATTTGAGACTGTACACCCAGACTATTTAACGACGTGGAGTTTATGCTGCTGGTATGAGTTGTTAAGTACTTGGGGAGGAGTGGCATGGGTGAGCGGTGGTTTGTATATCTCCGGAGGCGTAGGAAAGTGGGAGATAGTCTGGGCTTGAGAGATAAGATGGGTGGGGCAAAAAGTGGATGAGACTTGGATGGAAAGAGGGAGAAAGTTGAGAAGCTCATTGTTAGGAGGTGAACTGAAGCCTTCAGAGGAGTCTTTTCTACCCCCGGCACTCGACTGAGCTTCCGAACACCGGAAGTCAAAGTTGGAGGAATGTAGACCCTTGTAACTCCTCAAATTAGGCTGATGTGTCATCGATTAGGGTCAAAAACTAATTAGAGTTATCGAGGGTTTAATCTCGCCCTTCGGAGGCATTTCTATGACATTTGAGAAACCCATTTGCCGAAATCTGTTCTGATTTGTGCGATTTTGTAATGTTTCGGGTGTTTCATTCATTATTGTTGATGGAAAAGTATAGAACGTTTCACAAGAATTACGAGCGATTTATTTTGGAAAAAATGCAATGGCTTTTACTAAATGCGAGAGTTATACTGAGTAACTTTGCTGTTGTCTTATGAAAAAGATTGTAAATTGTTACTGTTTTAGTTCTAGGCTTGAGTTCCAAAATCACTAGCATGGATATTGCGATACAAAACTCCGTCGAGCGAAATCATTCTCTTAATTTTACGTTATTAATTCTTCAGAAAAATTCCATAGTTAGATAAAAATCAGGGTCGTCTAAGGAAAATAATATAATACAGTAAACAGCTGAATTTTTTATGATCTATATTAAAACGGTTCTATACATTTTCCATCCTTCATTGAAAGTTATTAACATAATTTTTCAGCGATAATTTCGCACTTAACCGAGAATTTTATTTGCTGAATATAAAATCACACCAAAATTTCTTTTACGTATTATTCATAAAAATATACAACATAAATAATTTTATATAATCAAAATTATTCAAACACCCTTAAAAAATCGTTAGATTGGTATTAGTCGAATGCAATATAAGGGACACAACGAAATGTTTTATAACTCTTTTAAATATTGTCTTAGATCGACACAAAAAAATGAAAAACTAAAGCATTTGAAGTATTATAATTCTTAATTGATTAAAATAATTTAATTTAAGAATCCTCCTAGTAAATTCATTGAATATTAAAAGAAATATTTTTAATGACAAATATTTCCGGTTGCTAATGCAGACTTTTTAAATGATACCCGAGTCTCTTAAATTCTTTGCGTATTTCATTCCCCATCCATTGATTCGACTGCCTAAGGAAACGCAATGTGATTTGATTTACTGAAGTAAAATCAATGATATCTCTTCGGGCATGTAAGGGATGGAAATTCGTACATACATCGTTGAGCCTACTATACGGTTCACTTAGTTCGCTGAAATTTAAAGAATTTTTTTTTAAACATGACTAGAAGCGGGTTTTAGAACTATTACAGTCATAAAAAATCCTTTTAAGACCGGGAATAGAACCCAGATCTTCCACTTTCCAGTCAGATGCTTTCGCCTACTAGTCGAAACATTATAAGAGCTTTTATGGGAAACTTTTTACTTTTCGTTTTCATTCGTTATTATCCTGTTAAGTTTATTAATTCACGATTAATAAATTATACATTAATCAAGGATTAAAAAATGTATAATGTTCCATAGTGACTTTAGTATCTGAAACTTAGTTATAAGTGAAAGCATGATAACTCTTATAATTTCATGAGGCAATTTTTTTCCGTTTCATCAAAGTTACATTAGCTTTTAAATTTTCTGTAGCTTAGACAGATAAATAAAAAATCATCACAAATGTTGGGGAAAGGGAAGAACAGAGCCTAATCAAAACTTATTTGTTCGATTCTCAGAAACAGACCTTAGATAAGAGGTAACAGAAAAGTAAGTTCTAACTCTTTTACCACAGAGCCACAAATTTTAAGGTTATACTGATAATGTTTTACCAATCTCCAAAATAAAACACTTCACGCTGTTACTTAGATAATTTGATGACGCGTAGACTGTTCCTCAGGCTTGAGCTCTGGATGGATTTCATTTCTTTTGCAAAAGAAAACCTCGACAGAATGACCTCGAATCAAATTCCACCGCGAATTGTCCCTCGATCTTGAAATAATAAGGTCGTTAAGTTAAACAAACCAAATTATAGACACCCACCTCTTCCCGATCTTCTACTATCTACTCGAGAATTTTCTCATTAAACCTTCGCCGCAGTAATCGACTGGAGGAGAAGAAATCCAATTCCTTGAGAAATCCAGGATTTTAGAGGATAGCTCCGAATTTAATCCATGACGAAAGCGATAAGCCGAAATTGAAATTTTCACAAAGAAAATTAAGCGGAAGAGCGATCTTTCCAAGGTTTCGATTCGATCGAGGGGGAGAGGGATTCCTGATTTCTTCAGTCGTGTTGAGAAGGAAATTAAAATGGAAAAACTCGCTCAATTTTGAGTATTCGTAAGACCTCATTAGATTCTCTCCGTCCCTTGCTTTCGCATAAAGAAAAGAGAATTCCCTTTTAAACGGATTAATTAAGTGGTTGCGTCGCCGGTGCTTCATCAAGGAAGTGAGAGAGCTCTCTCGGTTCCATCCCTATGCCAATTCCTCCATATTTCAATCTCCCGCATCTTCTTATCTTTCTTTACCCTTTCAATATGACTCTCCGAAGACCAAGTCGTCCATTTTAGCTTCCAATTTCTTACCAAAAATTCGCAGATTCTTCCAGAAAAGAGTATACTGTCAGTGTAGGAGAGGACAAAAAAAATTGCTAGATAAACACTATCGAGTTGACATATTAAGTTATAATCAGTTTCACGAGTTGGATATCGTTTCTTTTGGGTTATTTTGGTGTATAATTTCACAGCCCTGAAGGAAATATGCCCTCAAATAATAGTGATAATGAAGAGATAATGAATTACGAGAACACGTCTAGTGTTCTAGTGTTTTGCAAATTTTATTTGAGTTTTTTTCAGATCTAATCAACTTAGTTAACAGTACTAACTCTCAGTTCTGCATCCTATTTTATACTTTCTTGATATTTATTTGAGTGATTTTCATGCTCCCAAATTCGTAAATAAATCGAGCCTATGCATTAATTCTAGTTTCTGAAATGAGAGATAAAATGAAATTCTTCGTTTTAAAGTTTCATTAATTATTTTCTCTTCACAAAATTGGAGTTTTGTTACCTTCATAAAACTTTGTATATCAAGAAAATTATTTTAGTTCTCTAGAATTTTTCTGAACTAAGGAAGCTTGAGCTTTTCTGAGCTAAAGCGTACGTACATCGAAAATCAATCACAGAATTTCAAGGCATCATATGATATAAATATGATAATTTACTAATTTATTTTTACAAAATATATGACCTCTTCATTATCCATAAAATCTTTTTTTCTAGGATTTTTCCAATGGAGATGTGAATTTACATTTAAAATGAGCAGTCGACTGTATTTTACTTACCGAAGACAAACACCAATACAAGTATTACCTTATAATTGGAAATTTGCGATGAATATCTCTTAATTTATAGAAATTCCTTCGGCCGATCCAATAATGAGCGTAAAATAAGAAATATGGGTGCTAAGACAAGTCTTTTCTTTCTAAATCTTTCTGTGAACTGTATGCTACTACAACGAGCTAAAAAGAAGTTCGAACTCTCGATGTTTATACCACCCGCTTTATCCTAAGGGCGGCTTGCAGGTTTCTTAATGTAAGTGTATGTGCATAAATTAATGAATCATAAGGGACAAGTATAGAAAATCATCCTTTCCTATAAACTTTGTCCAAGCTCTGTTAAGCACAAGCATAGATATCTGCATTCTTTCATTTAAGTTAAATTAAAAGTTATATGATCAAGGTGCTCTGGCCGAACTTCATGGAACCTTATCATAAACAAGGAAAATAAATCTAGTATTAGCTTATTTTATTTTTATTAAAAAAATATTTCAAGAATTATTTATCAAATTTAAAATTCTTTATACAAAATATAATGTAAAATTAAAAACAGTATAACTACATTTGTTTTGTTTGTTTTTAAGTTAAAAGTTTAATTAATAGATTGTTTTGGAACTAAATTTAGCTCTAAGCGAACGGAAACTGGTGCATTTTATTACGTTTTAAAACTTAAACCCTAATGCAATACTTGATCCTTCACAAATTGAAATCACCGAGCCTTTACAAATGCAAATAATTCGAATCGGATGGGATTACTTCGGAAAACTAAGCTAAAGTAAAACATTTGAAAATTACAGTAATCCAGTTTCCCGTTTGGTTCTATAAAATTGTTTTTGCATTTATGTGTTGTTTGTGACGATCGAACAGCAAACATCTTAGTGAAAATATATTTATTTATCTTACAGTTATATTCCTTTTGAATATGTTTAAAATCTTACAACACCTTCCACAAAGGACAAACAGGTAAATATTTAGGATAAGCGGGGGAACTCCATTAATATTAAGTTAATAAATATCCAAATATTAATAATAAATTAAGTATTCTAATCGATTTATGTTTATATGTTAAATTTATGTGGCTGAGCTATATATGTAATGTATCTTATTTCTTAAAAAATAAATTAATATGAACATTATACAATGCGATGAGTCATCCTCTCTTATTCATAACAGGAGAACAGGCAGTGTATGACGTATGAGGGGCGCTCTTTGCAGAATGGTAGTGCTTTTTCGTAAACATCCATCGATCTAAAACTATCTTTTTGAGGTCATTCGGTGACCCAGTATGCTCCTGGGAGTTTCTTCCGTTTCGTCTAAGAGTATACAAGGTATACAACCATAAATGCTTTGATTTTATGTAAAGGATACTATATTAGGAGAGTTGGAGAAAATAAACGAAAACCTTTAGGTCACATATCTGAGAACTGTTGACCTTTCAAAATGAGTTTAGAAAAGGTGCAGAATCAGACAAGTGATCGCCGAAACTCGTATTTTGAATATACCTTCCAAGGAGTAAATTTCAAATATTCTGTGTATTTGCCTTCAACTTTACAGTTCATTCGCTAATGTTAAATCGAAAACTTAAGTTCAGGTTATAAACTCTAAAATGCTATCCCGTGTACCGTACCAACAGTACATGCGGACGAAAATATTTGGTTTTGCATAAATTACCTTTGCAATTTCTCTATAAAGAATAAAACCACTTTTTAGAGCAAAATTATTGTTTTAAAAGAAGCCTTTCTTTGGCATTGTAGAACTTGGATGTTGACAGATACAGTGATTTGATTCTAAGGTACTCCATGAATGAAAGAAAGATGGTATTTACTGTGTGGAAAGTTTTTACGATAAACAGAATATTTGGAGTGCTTCGGAAAACTTTATCATCAAAAGTTTTACGTTGCGCTCAATATTACTTGAGGGAATGAATTTTTTCCTCAAATTTTCTAACTTTCTGAAGTTTTGTCTTCCGCAAAATAAATGTAGCATCAACAAAATTCACATTCAATGAAATTTACTCAACTCATTTTTTTCTTCCTTTACAAAGATAAATCGCTTGCATTCTGGAAGTTAAGTCAAGGCGGACGTTTTAAACAAAACGAAATTTAGTTGACTTAAATGAACCTCATATTTTCAGCTCTCGATAGCCTCAAGAAATCTTTAATTATTTTACGTTTTTTCACACTGGTGGAGCACATTATTCGAAATGATTTCCTAAACACTTGGTAATTAAAATCAGGCTCAAGGTAAAGTTCTTGTTTACAAATAAATGAATGCCTCTTTAATTTTGTAGGCTCACAAATACCTCAAAAAGATAAAATAAAAACCTGAATGTGATCTTACATAAGATAAAATATGCTCTAGATTAATAATGGAGCACTTTCCATTTCAACGACGGTTTCATTGAAGACTTTTGAGTTGAATTAAAATATCAGAACCGTTTTAAGTAAGGCTTTGGTTCTGTCGCTCAATAAATATTCATTGATTGCTTACCGAATGGTTATGATTTCCATTTTGATAGTCTCCAACACGATTAGCATGAGAGGCGCAGTGTCACGCCGCATAATTGCAATAATTTAATGGAGATGAATAGCGGAGTACGATTAACTCGCAATTAATTGAGGTTTATACTGGAATTTGTTCCTCTATGTTCAAATTAAGTACTGCAAGGGGAATCAAATTAAGTATTGCAAGTACTTTCAATACGTGGAAATTTCCCTCAATGGGACACTTTCAAGGAGATACTGAGTCCTTCCGCTCTAAAATCCCAAATTTAGATGCGGATCGATATTTCATCTTAAGAAATTTGTTATATATTACTATATATATTGTTTCATATTTCTAATAACCATCCCTTATGATCTAAATACGGAATATAAAATTTTACAATAATTAAAAACTAGTTGCTCCATGCGAAAATTTCGCAAACAGACACTCATACTTTAATTCCCACCCAACTACATTTCAACAACCACTTCTATTAATACAAGAAGACGAAAAATCAGTGAAACATATCTAAAAACATATCTTCATATTCTGTATCAGTCTGTTTTGATATACCTTGTTTGTTTTGACAGATATCGATATCTACACATTCAGTAACGTAACTTAACGGGCAAATTAAAATTTCGACTCGATTTTTCGACCAAATGGTGAAATTACCATTTTTGGTCCATTTTTTAGCAGATAGCTGTAAATTTCCTCTTTAAAATTGTGTGTCATTTATATTTTTTGATTGAGTGTGAAAAGCGCTGGTAACCGAAAACGGATATTTGGAATTTAAAATAGTATGATAAGAAGTCCCAATTTTTTCACTTCCCCGAGTATAAAGTAAAATAATCGAAAATAATGTATATAAGCGGATGGAATTGAGTGATGATAGAGCCTTACTATAAACATCAGAAATGAAGTATTCGACAGAAAAAAATAACAAAGTTTATTTCTACGAAAGCCAAACTTTGTGGTCTCGAACGAAGGCAACTTCTTTCCTCTTCAATAAATACCGCCGCCTCGAAAGAGCGCCAAACTCGAATCGAGTTTCGCCAACTTGCGTAAATCACAGATTTCCAAAATCCCCGAGAACTATACGCCTCACTTTTTATTAAGTCCTCCCTTTTCTCGCCGTGGGCGAAATTCATTACTCTGAGGGATGAAACTCGGGACGCACATACAGCGCAATTTTCAAATAAAAAAAAGAGGGAAATGTGTCTCGCGCCCCAACTCACCCCTCCAGCCAAGGAGGCATTATCTTCAGGAGGCCTAATAAATCAGCGAATATCCACGGCGCCTGTGTGAAAAACCCTTCCCCAACATCTCTCTCCTTCCTCATTCTTTCCCTCCACAAAAGCACCCTTCGTCCTCAGAGTCCTACTCCACATTCCCCTCAGAATGAACCTTTCCCACTGCGGATTCGCGGGATCCCCGACAGATGGCAGCACCTACAAAAGGTCAGAGAGGCGCGTGACGTCACAATCGCAATAATGCGCCGATCCTCTCTCTCTCTCTCTCTCTCTTCCTCTCTTTCCTTCGTCCCCATC
Source organism: Pachydiplax longipennis (assembly GCA_036926295.1). Classification (NCBI taxonomy): domain Eukaryota; kingdom Metazoa; phylum Arthropoda; class Insecta; order Odonata; family Libellulidae; genus Pachydiplax; species Pachydiplax longipennis. The sequence goes on along the minus strand of JAVFKF010000015.1, from coordinate 7,206,913 downwards.
CCCCCTCCACACCTTCCTTCCCTCCTCCTCCCCACTCCTCACCGTAAACCCGCGCGCCCTCCGCCGCCCCGTGGGTACACCACGAAGCGTAGCGGTCAGATCGGCGTGGATTCCGCAGAGGTTCGTAGTCTCCCTCGCATTCGCTTTTCGTGAGCAGTTCGAGTAGGTCGCGCGTGAAGAGGTCTCGGGGACCCGCTTTACACGGTGTTGACAACAGTGTTCCTCCTCCTATATTAATCGTACGTTCGGGTCTTTCCACCTCGTGCGGGGCCGCCGGTAGGCAATGACCGGTTCCCGGAAGGAAGGCTTCGCGATTGGTGGATCCCTCGCTCGGAACGGAGAAAGTGAGTGCGATTGGTCCTTTCCAATACTTCCTTTCACTTTTATGTTGCACGCCGTAGAAAAGTCTCTTAGGGTAATCCTCCGGTTCGCTTCTGGATGGCGTTCTGCTCATTATCGGAGAACGCGTTCCAAATCTTCCCTTTTACTCGTCCGAGGGGAAGCGGTGTTCGTTTTTCTTTTTTCTTTTTAATCCGACGGCGAAGTTTGCTGTTCATACAAGGCGCCAGGTACTGCGAGAGGGGGGAGGCGTGTGCATTAACCTTGATGAGTTTTAATTCGCCGTTTGAATTTATAAATAGAGGCCGTTCGGATACGCGGGCCACTTATCTTAATGACCCGTCCGCGTCGAAAAGGGGGGGGGCCATTACGTAACGAAACGTATCAATTCGGAGGCTGGCAGCTGACCAATTCCCGTATGCGCGAACACCGTTCCGAAGACGAAAGAAAATCTTCCTTTCTCCGGATTTGCCGGGATGAAAGTTTGCTGCCTTTCGCCCGTCGATATTACCGCGTTTGTTCTCATCTCCGTACACCTTAATCTCGCTGGATAGATTCCGTAAAAGTGCGGTGTAACTCCGAAATCGTATTTAACGAGACTAAAATTTGTATATAAAATGAGAGGATGGGTTCCCAAAAAGTTTGCTAGACGGTAATTTTAATTAAAATTCGTAAATAATACGTCTCCGTAAATGTGCAGTATAACTCGAAATCTTTCTATACAAGACTAAACTTTGTACAGAAAATAAAGATATCGGTTCCCAAAAAGTTTGTCAGACGTTAATTTTAATTTAAATTCGTAAATAAAACATAGTAAACTAGAGGGCGAGGAAAGCCGTGAGATAACAATAACATGACCGAAAGCGATAATCGTAGTATACGCTGTACCTTTGCCAGTTGCTATAAGAGAGACATCTTAAAAACAAAACCACCGCCGGAATGAACCGTACTTAACCGCAACCGTACTAGTCATGTACCGCACCAACCGATAGTTAGGAATTCCCTCTTTTCTTCCGAAGCGTACGACTCCGGAGATTGTGAATCGAGTGGGGGTCATTTGAAGGCAATGAGAGGGAATGATCCGAGCGACTTCCTCCGATATCCAATCAAACTATTTCGGGGTCGTTGACGCAAGACGAGAGCATCGCGTGCCTCATTCGACACGCTCGCTTAATATTTTATTTGGCCAGCAGTCGTGATCAAACCACGCCCACAGATAAGAAGCAGGAGGAATTAGAGGCGACGGTCGTGCGTTCGTGACGGAGAGAAAAGCGAAAAAGCGCACGAATATACGAAGGGAGCGGATAGAATAGGGGAAAAGATCCCTCAGGAGGCCGTCGTTTGCCCCAAAACATTCGAATTACCAAGTCGGTGAGACGGGGATAGTATCCGATTTTGTTGGCGGATTCTAAAGCGGGGTAAAGCTATTCTAAATAGGACGTTAGCGAACCTTGGGCCATCACTTTACTAGCACTGTATCCTTAATACCATCCAACGACATAATAAGGGAAAATGTAGAATAAAGAAGAAAATGCAACCAAAGATAGAACGCTTGTCATTCAATTTTCAGAACCAGAGAAATAGAGATTTTGAATTTTCGGGAATAAAATTCAGTTAATTCTAACACCGTTAATTTCGAATGTATCATGAAACGAAAATTCGGTTCGGTTTCGATTCAAATGAATTAAATTGCTTCCGAACTCAAACGGAGAACAAAACTTGATGTAATGCATGTATCATTAACAAATATAGAAAAGAAAATAAACCATGTGTAAACATGGTATCATCACTGGAAAATAATGAATATCGAAACATACAATAACCTTGTCGGACATAATTTATGATAGAAACAATAAACCGTTAAGTCCGTACTAATAGTAATCCGTAGATTATTTAGCTTTTTTATCATAAAGCCAGGACAAATTGTATACACAATATTTTTCTCCATATAAGATGTGCACGAGTGCTCTCCCCTATTGCTTTTGCTTAGTTACGTTGCTGTTACTGCTCATAATTTCGCCAAAACCTGAGGCTTGGTTACCATTAGAACTATGCTACATAAACACACTCTTAACGCAATGTTCAATGTAGCCTGGTTTCTTGGAAGAACAATTCAAGCTCTTCAGTAGCCTTTTTAGAAGGTTTCTCTCTCTATAACAATATATAAAAATTTCTAAACAGTCGTAGATTACTTAGTATCATATCAAAAATCATCACGCATAGCACCATATCTTAAGCGGATGTTGAACTGGGAAACCGCAGTTGAGTCAAATGAGTTCTCCTTAGTGAAACACGTTTAATAACATAAAAACAATATTTAAATAGATCACACTTGGTATTACAGGCCCGAAAATTTGCTGAAGGCATTCCTTTTCTGTAGCATGAGTAGAGGGTTCATAACGTCAATCCGATTTTAGCTCCTTTATCATATCTTACCTAAATTCCTGATAATTCAAACACTATCTCAAATACGTTTAATTAATCTGACACGATTTTCCTTGTAGATTGCGTAGAAATGGGGCCAAATTTTACAATAAGAATTCCGTTTTTGCTTCATTCATCTAATCCAACGATTATGAGACCATCACTGTGTGAGAAAATCCATTAGCGGTGAATAATATTTATGAATTCAAAGTGTAAAGAGTTCTATCGTATTTGTTTGCCTTTCGATTTTTTAATTTTTTCTTTTACTGCGTTTTCTCCAAATATCACAGATTTTTATAGTATTATAATAAATTTATTTTCGCAATTAAGTCAATTATTGTAACCTTGCATTAACCCTCCGTAGTTGGCACCCTTAGAGGACTATTTTATTTGGAGTTAGGTAGACTCATGACAGCTATAAAGGGTTAAAGATAAACCGATCAAAGAGGCTGCTTTTATATGCTTCATAGTTTGAGTTAGGCATAAAACGATTTCAAATTTTTAATATAAACTGCAGCAATCTTCGAAGTCAGAATGAAGACGGCACGCGCGATTTGATTTGGCAAAATACCTGGACAAAGAGATAATATGAAAATGAGAAGTAATAAATCTCAGATCTAAAGCTTTTACGTCTAAATATCGAAATATAAATCAGCTGAAAAGTGTAAAATTTGAAAGTTGGAGATTTTAATTGATCAGTTGTGATTAACAGGTATCAACGAATCATGTATTTTATCAGTATCTTTTGAAAAACATACTAAAGGCAATACCGTGGCTCTCATTTCTTTTGATTTCTGTGTATACATCTCAAAAATTCACTTTTAATAACTGTTTCAGAAATCTCTTCCACACTTATTTTATACCCCTTGTTTCTCGAATATATCCAATCATTAAGTGCGGAAGAACTGAGTTTGTGGTTTCTTTTACGATGATATCACACGATCAAATAGCCAAAATTACTGAGATAATATTCCCTCACGAATACAGTCTTCCCATGCATCTCTTGCGAAAAATACTAAAGAATTTAAGTGAAACATTTATTCTCCAATTAAAAATGACAATTCGATGTTATACTGAGGGACGTTTCAGCAATTACTAGAAGAATTCCTCAGACAAAAAATAATTCGACTAAGGACAAAAACATTTCGAATGCATTATTTATATCGACTCTTATCCGTTTTAACGACGATGGCGACTTCGTTAGTTGATCGAGAAAGGTCTTCGCCATAAAGGAATCATGGAAATGTAAAGACCGGATCAATTTATCAGACACACTCCGCTCTTAATTGACCAGACGATTTCTGCACGAATGTTTGAGTTAGCTTAGTATGTATTTACATTCAAAGTCTAGATTCCATATGATGTTATCATCAAAATAAAAGGTTTTACAATAAATAAAGTAAAAATTATTTCTGCCCTGCATGCCTTTCCGATCTGCAGTTTTTTTAGGATAACTTTTCATATTGATAGTTCCATGATGAAGAAAAGATAAATTATAATCAAAGTTACTAATTCACGTGAAAAATGTACGCCCAATAGGATTTTTAACTTATAGCTCATACACGTTTCAATTTTTGTTTGAAATAGACTTCTATAAACCCGTCCTCATTTTATTTTTAAGATGAATATCTTTCTGAAACTAGTTTCGAACGAGAAAATTAGACGTTACCTTGCATCGCGGGTGAAGGGAAAGAAAGCTAGCGCAAAAGGATTACGGGAAGTCAAAAGCTCTCTCCCAAAGCTCCGAGAGAGCTGCAATTCTACGTAAATGGAAAATCAATTTACCTCGATCTCCCCGTTTAAGATTGACTTTGATGTCACGAGAATTATCATGCTACTCGCAGACTCCGATCAAAAATATATAAAATATTTCATTCGAATCAGATTCTTTTCATCGGATGTTCGAATTGCTATAATCAAACATTTATTTACACGGTTAATGAATGGATAAATATCCAAGCATCCGGTGAATCTGTAGATTTCATCAAGTAAACGTGCAATGCTCGCTACAAACAGGAGTTCGGAAAGTGGGCTAGTGTGCGGAGTGCAAATGGTCTCTATCTGAATGGCTGCAGCTCCTATATGTTTCTTTTGGGGAAGCCAACCGCGTGATCCTAAGTTCGCTAAAACCACCTAATCAAGCCTGCGGGAATCGAACCTCCCCTGCCCATTGCCGGAGGAATTACCGGATAAAAATAGCAGGAAGGATCTAGTTCAGAATGAGTGTGGTGGAGAGAACTCACAGTTCGTTGCTTTCTAAGTTTACTGCGCTACTCGACAAAGAGATATTGTACAAACTGCAGTATTTCACGGAAAAATAAACCCCATCCACGAGCGGAATTTTGAAGAGTAAATATCATCATTTGTCGAGTCTGACTTAAGGCAGGTCTTAATGAAACATTTTCTTTGGGATTTTCGGTTCGTTTACTTTCCTTCCTTGCGTAAAGCAGTCCGTAATTTTTGCTCTTTTGCTTTTTCACTTTCTTTCTCTTATAGGTTACATTTAGATAAAGTCTACTGTTCTTTGGGGTTCTGTAATTTAGCTAGTTAGTTACAGAACTTGCGATTTCTTCTTTTTTCATTAAGTTCCTCGATTACTAATCATTTTGTCGTCATCATATACCAATCTTCCCTCTTGTCCTTGCTTTAAACATTCTGCGTATTACCTTTCTTACCCATAATTCCTGGATTCAGTGCACCGTAATATAGATTTTTAAGTGCCTGGCCAACCTTTATTGATGCTAATTTTCAATTACCGCAAATTACTAGAAGTAAACATTTTAAAGATGCTACTAGAATAAATTTTCTATTGTAAACCTCAATTTTTATGAACACGTCAAACCTTCTACACAACAGATTGTCTGTTTGAAAATAAATAAAATTATTTATATCAGTGAATAGACTTCAAATTGTATGAGGCATATTAGTGCAATCAAAAGATAGCCGTATTTTAAAATAATTTTAAGTTTCTGGTTTAAACAATTCTAGGAACGGTCTCTTTTATTCATATCTTTAATGTTCATCAAATGAAATTTAAATTGTAGATATACTATGTTAGCTCATTTTGAAAGTTTAGTGCATTTCTATAGTCCCTAACAATCCTTGGACATACACCGCCATATACACACACACAGCTATAAGGTCCGCATTATTAATGTTATGCTAAAAAATCAATTAGAAAGCCTTAGAGCGAAACGTTAAATTACATCGTTGGTATGACAGCTTTTAAATTATAAATTAAACCAAATTAAACGAATGCATCTCCACCACCGAAATTTGAAATTCGAATATACGGTATTTCAAGTTTCTGCGCCGAATGTATCTCCAGTTTTGAGAGGGTTTCAGAAATCTTCCGAGAATAAATTAACGTGCACAATTTTTATTCCGTAAATAGCATTTAGTGACTGCGAGTGTCAGGAAACGTATCACCTTTCCAATTTATACGTGCCTTCTAGCGTCACTGCCATGCCTGCAAAACACGTCTGGGAGCCATTATGAACCTCTTTAGTGCCACTCCTGCCGTCTTCAAGGATCTTAGAAAGAATTTTCCAGTTATTTTTCAACGCCGGAAAGGGAAAGAAACTTATGCTGAAACCGTTCCGCGTGGTAGACGCTCGACAACGAGAAGAATTTTACAGCTAAAAATCTTCTAGTACACCCGAAAATGCAGCAGCGAGATTTGGATTTTTTACGGTGAATTGTTACTCAAGACTTTCAGTACGGCATGGTTGAAGGATTATTAGAGTGCATGATAAAATGTTTTAATCGAAATTAGGACATGTCTAAGGAGAGATTGAGCCTCCCACATACTGAAAACTTTCAATGCACCAACCGCTTAATTAGTTTCAACTGCAATGCGCCTTTTAAATATATTACGTTTTTCAACAACGTGAATTTCTCTTATACCAAGAGGCTCTCCTACAATGTGCAAATCTTTTCCTGCCATCTGTCAACCCTTATCTTCCATTTTGTGCATAAAATGTGTTACCATGTCAAAAAAGACAGTAAAATCGTTTAAGACGCTCCCGCTTTGGGCACTGTCCCACTTAATACGCAGATTTCTCAGGATCCCGGTCCTTTTCAAAGAAAACACATAATAAAGATGCCGCTTAAGAAGGTCTGCATCACGCGGATTTTTACCATCCCCATATGGATTACAACCCGCTATACCCAATCTTATTAGATAGACCGAATATTGTTTGCATCATCCGTATCGCTGTCCTCTTCTAGCTCACCTTGTCTTTAAGAGGGTTTCTTTTGGCTTTCTTGTTGGCAATGACTGATTTTTTGGGAAAGAAATTAAGATAACGCGAAGCAGAACAATCTTTATCCCAATTTCAAAGCCGATATAAACTCTTGGATAAAGTGAAATAGTGAGATCTTCCCATTTATTTTGGCCCAAGGTAGATTGTTAGGTTAAAATTCGCATGGCAGTATTTTCCTTCGTCACAATTGTGTAAAGCACTTATTAAGAAATTAAGGAGCCAAACGTCCTACTCACAATTGTAAACTATTACTGTTGTAACACTATTCAGTTATAACACGGTTTTCATTTAAATTTATCACATAAAAGTTTTAGATTGTCTTCGAATTCTCAATCAAATTTGCTCTTCCATAAATAAGAAGGCTACCGACAGTAGGTCAGTTTAAAAAATGGATCTGTTACGTTAATAATAACTAGAGCACAGCATAGCAGTTGACGATATTACGACACACTGAAGGCATTTTACAAAAAGATTGAATAGAAAGAAATTCCGCACACAGCATTCTATTCTATTTTCAATTCACAGGAATTCTATTCTTCTCAATGTTTACCTATGCATTTTATTTAAACGGCATTCTGCTTTGAGTTCAAGTCCTCTAAAGTTGACTGATAAAGTTTGACTAATATTTCCAGAAGGAGTCTTACACCCGGATGTTTTATTCGTTAAGCCAGATCAGATCATATCCGGTCTATGTAGACAGTTGAAGGGAACGGTGTTTACTAAACATCCTAGTATTTCAGAAAACCTACCATTACCCGTGAATCTTCACTAGCTTTTAATTACACTCCAACCACAGAATTACATGCTATATGGCCCATCTAATATAAAGTTGAAATAATATACCAACATACTAGGGAAGAATACATTAATTTCCCTCTAAATTGAGCTAAAAAAATAGCTTTGTTTCATTAATCCGTCCCGTATTGACAGAAACGGTAGGTCTCATAAGCAGACCTTCTATTTGTAAGTACAACCAAATAAAATGAAAGCGCATTGAGCTGTCATTCTAGAACATTAAGACATACCGTTCGTGTGAATTAATTTAGAGCAGCCGTCTGGCAAGTGGAAGATTCGAGTGCTGGTCCTGTCAGACTTTTTCATGCGCATTTTGTCTTGGTTTTTTCCTCTAGCTTCTTGTCTTGGTCTTCTCTCAAGCAAAAGGATATTCTCAGATACGAGTTTGCACAAATCTAGCAAACTGTACCATTTTTATTGCTTTCTAGATGAGTAGATAAAAAACTTTTGGTATTTAAACCATATTTAAAATATATAAATTAAATAACTTAGTCATTTTCCTGGCCTGAAGATGTAAGAAGGTCTTACGAAACCGGTAGCAAAATTAAAAATCCGTGGAAAATTACTAAGTTATTTAATTTATTATGGCTTTCCACACAGTTACGCCAGATCATATTGATTTCATAAATCATATTTCTTGCGCTTTTAAACCAATTTTAATACTTTCCGTGAGATGAAAATGGATCTCCAAATATTTATTTTGCCTTTTCACTTTAAGCTGTTACTATTGTCTGTCTTAAGCCTTCGCCAACAGAAACGTCTAGAAGCGAATGAAACGCATTTACTGTTTATCTTTTGGTTTTTCTGATTCTTATAATGTTGAGCGTGTCTTTCATACTAATTATATCGACTACCCATGTAAAATTATTAAACATATCAAATTAAAATGGTCGTGAAAACTCACATTTACAATAAAACATCATTTCTTTAAAACCAAACATCCCCCACTTCTACGTTAACTCTTTTGGTTTGAATAGAAAATCCACCATTTAATAACTTTAAATTATCAGCTACGATTTTTTTGTAATTCTTAATCTTTTATTGATTTTAAGTACTATACTTCAGCTTTTTAAGACAATATATATTGTATATTCTATATAGAAATATAGATAGACATTCTATATAGAAAAATATCATAACTTTAAAACGAATGGTACAAACTAAACGGAAATGATGAACAATTCAGGACTAATAAACGTTCAAAGTGTAGTTATACATAAGTTAACACCGATTTCAATAGCTCTAAAATACATTATTCTCTAAGCCGTAAAACTTTACTCATTTTCAGCAAAAACGCATTAAGTAAAGTAATGACTGTGAAAAGTATTACGTTAAAATAAAAGATAAAAGGCAATTTTTTCGACACCAAAAATTATGCTTCTATAACTTACGGTAAAGTACTTAATTCCTTGTTTATTATTTTTCATCAATTTCAATAATGTTTTATTTAGCTCAAATGGGATAATCTGCTTCGTTAGGAAAACCTGAATAATGCAATTCATTGATATATTTCTATATTTTTCGCACGCAGTCATACCTTGCGATTGTATAAGTTATCTATGAAATATAAATGGGTAATACTGAGTATATCTGTATTCTACTACGCCAGAAGTAATTGCAGAGATTTCCTTCGTTGAATTTTATTGCCGTGATCGGCATCATATGGCCTAGAAAATGACCATTGTGATATTATTTCGCGAACACACCGATCTTGAAGTAATCGATCCGTCGATACAATGGAGACGAATAAAAACTATATTTTGGAAATGGTTCAAGACAAAACACAAAAACTGACAAAATGCAGACCATTGAAAAGACTGGTTTCAAAGGATTGCTCCGAGGAGTTGATGTACTGGATGTTAGAAAATATGTATCTTGTTGTAAACCCAGACATATAAAGAAATCTGAAGGCCCGTCTATTATGTGACATTTCCAGTCGGGTTTTCTGCAAATAGAATCTGTATAAATGCTTACAGTAGTAGTATTATTGATAATCGACAGCAGAGGTCATTTTGCACATGAGCTCCCATCGGAAATCGATCCCGGAACCACTAAAATGTTTAATTTTATTATGAAAAAGCAAAAATAATTTATAAAGATTCATTGAAATACTTTATGATTTTAAGATGCTATAAATGGTATATTCTAGGGTTAGCTAAAATCTACAGCTGCGGCAATGTTCTTTTAACCCTCTATTAGGAGCAATATTTGGCATTAAACGAAATAAAAATTATTCATAGTCGTGTCATCGCGTTTCTGAGACTTATTCTGTACTTTACTAATGCTTTGGAACTTGTTGGCCAATTTAATTAAAGGTAAATTCACTGCAAAGATAAAGTCTTGAAGCAATAAAAATTATTCGAAGGTTGAGAATTTTTCGATTACCAGTTTCGATCGACCTATTGACCACCTCTGGTATATACATTCGTTTTCTAATTTTCTATCTATAATAGTTAACTATCCATTAAATCAACATTATGTATTTATTATGTAACTCTCTCCCAGTAGATAAAAGGGAGCTGGGTTTTATCTAGTATTCTAGCTATCGTCGTTCAACTTAATTCAATTAAATGTGAATTAATTATCGTTTTTTAACTTAATGATAAGTTAATTAATATTATATTATTATTTAAATAATAATTATTATTTAATATTATTATTTTTTGTAATTCTTTATAATTTATTAATACATTATTTTCTTCTATTCTATAATGCTCCTGTTTCAATAATAGTTTGCGTAATTGTATGGTTCTGAGCTTTAATATGAGATGAGTCACTGTAACCTATCATTGAAAACTTAAACTGCAGTAGCAAATTGCACATTTATGCTCCCGTACAACAATGAACAATCCAGAGAGGTGGCATCCGTTCGTAGCATCCAATCTGAGAGTGCGATACATGGAAAGCATTTTTTGCAAAGCAGAACGTATCGAAACGGCAGGAAGAGCAAACAATTGAGAGCGTTTTTTGAAATACTTCAACGGAAGAGCAAAGTACGAGAGGGAACTGCGCCTCGATGTTAACAAAAGCTATGAGATGGAAATAAAAACATAACAGCGGGAGATCGATATGGGAAATCCATCAGCCAATGAACACCCGCAAGGAAGATATGAATCGAGGAGAAAAGTCTCCAAGGTATTACTCTCCGGATCTAGCAAATCTCGAGGATCACTTACGTCAGATCCCAGCTCCTCCAAGCGGAATTGCACGCTAATAATTATTACGAGAAAGACGTAATGAGAAATGACGTAAGGAGAAGTTTGAAGCGTGGATTCCACTCCCGATAAATTTCCGAGAGCAATTTTATGGACGGGTTCCAGAATCTCTCGTAAAGCAAAAACAAATCGGATACAATATGTCACGCCACCTCTCTCTCTCTTCGCCCGAATCCAACGTTTACGTAGCTTCAATCGCCCCACGCTATGCTGCGCCATTTTCTTCTGCACAAATTCATCCCCTAGATGTGTTTCCAGGCACCAATTCCATGCTTTCGCACCTCCGGACCGAGAAAATCGGTCACCCGAGGCGAAGGAAGGAAAACCAATTCTGATACGTCGCCGTTTGAACTTCATTTACACCGTCCCGTCCTAGATGGCAAACTCGAAAATTACCTCGTCAACGCGATTTTTAAATACATTTTCGCGAAAAGATTACTTTACTCGCGAATTCCATCCCGTCTCAGAACCCCAAAATATTACAGAATTCCCGTATATCATCATCTCTAATTACTTCCTCATCCTAATATTTTTTCTCATTGCTCGAGAATAATCCACCGTCCTCATTATCATCCAGGCCCAAAAATAAAACCGCCGCAAATTTATATTCCTTCAATTCAATGCGCTTTTTTCCACTCGAAAAACATAATAAAAATTGGACGAGAGAAACAGAGACAATTAGCGTAGACAGCAATCGCAACACGAACCTCTTCTCTTCCAAAATAAAAGGAATCGTCCTCTTTTAACGCCATCGTCGAATATGCCACTTCGCTTCACGGTTATGAGAGAGAGAGAAGCATACCTTTTTAACCGTGGTAATTAACTTGGGCGTTAAAACTAAAGGGATCCTCTAGTTTCCGCAAGCCCATTTATTCAGCTGCGGGGAAATAGACGAGCAATTACGCCGGCGTAACGCTAAGGACGGGTCGCGGCGTACGCTCGGTTTGCGACGCCGTACGATATCAGTCACGTTCTCCCGACGCAGACGTCGAGCGATCCGAATGGCCATAAATACAACATTCGTCGAGGTAAAGGAGGTTAAGGTCGGAAGGGTTTGCGAGAGTAACATCTGCGTCTGTCTCATCCCTTCGGCTCCTTTTCTAGGAAGGTTTAATTCCCTGCGATTGGTAAGGGACGGAGGATTAACGATGGAGGGTATAATTATGAGACGAACGCGTTTTATGGACGAAACGTTTGTGCGGCGACGAATGCGGTGCTCTCGTCAACTTGGGAAATATGGGGCGTAAAAGTTATAAATGAATCCTGACTCTAAACGTAGAGGTGGACGAGGACTTTGCTTTATGTTGAATTCCACGGAGGGTCTTCTATGAAAGTCACTAATTCATCCGCGGTTATTAATCCACAAACTGAGTACTAGAGGGATAAAGAGAAACTTAAAAGTTGGTACTTTTTCCGTAAAGTAGATTTTTAAGCAAAACATTCCGGTTGTGACGAATGATTCATCATTTAGTGCCTAAATTGCTGAAACTGTGACCTGAGTAAACTTCGGTGTCGTATTTTGGAAATCAATTATGGAGAAGAAATCTCCGAAAGATGCTTTTTCATCTGATTTTGTTCTATTTTATTCCTTTTTGGTCCAAAGATTTTCAACGGTTAATTTTGACCTATGAGCTGTGATAGTAAGCTTCATGCACGAAAATAATTTGTTGTGACTAATTGACAAACTAATGTTTGCATTAGTATGTTATTCCTAAGATGCATAGAATGTGCCAGCAAAGCTTTAATATTAGGGTATATTCTTCTAGATAAGAATGAATACTAGTAGAAGCTTCAATCTGAAGAGATGATTCTTATGTATTATATAAGAAAATAACGCTTTCTCGCCTTGGACCCCTAGATAGGAATTAGAAGGCCTTACCCGGCCAACTGTTATGTTTTTTAACCCTACTCTAAGTGAATTTATTTAATGATGATGGTCATTCGTCATAGCTGGTCGTTTCGTTTATTAAATAAAAGTTTTTAAAAATTACTGAAGTAATTTTCATCCTGTATCATGCGTTTCTCAACGCCATGTCTAATTTTTTAAAGCAAAATATTTTACATATGATACCTGATTTAACGATAAACAAAATTAATGACTAACGTATCAATGGATATGAGATTTTGAGACCAAATTTTTTTCTCGAATGTCAAGGAAGAAATTACGGACTAATCTGAACCTCCATTTGGACTACCAGAGGGTTGAATATTGAGTTTGAGTTCTTCAACGTTCTACATATATCGAAAATTCAAATTATTCATTCCCCAAAAGCCATTTTTGAAGCCAATGAATTGAAAGTATTAAACGGAGCTCCTACAATTCTCTAAAAAATATGTTACTTACTTTAGCTTACGTCACACTAGGTTACAGAAAAATAAATATACTAGAAAAATTTATACACATCATAAAATAGTAAAGCTTTAGAATTTTAACACTGAAATAACTTAGTAAAGCAGAGATTAACTGTCCCAAAGAGTATTGCATATCCACTGAAAATAAATACTTTATGAAAGGTCGATGAAGAGTAAATATAAAATTAACTTATGTCAAAGATAAACATTTCACTAAAAGACAAATACAAATTAAAATTAGAGGATTAAAATTTAAACAGGAAATTAGATCCAGTTTAATACAGTCCCACTAAAATCTACAGAAAATAAAATTGCAGCTAGTCAGGTAAATTTTCTAGCGTAATGTTCCTGCACTTCACAAATATAATAACAAACACGTACGTAAGCATGAATTCGAGTTAATTACTATCGTAAAAACATTGCTCTTTACATCACCAATCAATTTTAATTTGGCTATGAATTTTAGAATTTTACGCGAAATGCTCGGGTTAAAGTACCTCATCCTATCCTGCTAAGACACGTACGAAAGGCAATCGTTGAAAGAATTGCCAAAGCTAACTTTACGAGTTCAAAAACACATTCCCTCTGAAATCTCGAAATCAAGCGCCATCGTATTTACGCTGCCCTACAGTGAAGGAATATGAAAATGAATATTTGCCGAGCATTCCCGTTCGCCTCGCAAAAGTAATTTAACCAAAGCGTTGCTTTTAGATCAGCCATGAAATTCGAAGGGAGGCAACATCCCGAGTTTTGCATTCGGTTTTTAATTTCTGGATTTAATAACTCCCAGAATGCAATTCTCACAATAAAACATTCCCTCCCGGTAGTTATATGGGAATGTAACCACATAGAAATCGGCCCAATTGGATTTGAGGGCAGAGTGTTCTGAAAAAGAGGACCCATTTTGGAAAGTAGGCTACGAAAGGGATCCGTAATTTCTGAAACCGAAGCTGCTGCGATTACATCAATCTTTCGGAGCTTTTTTCCGTGCAGGTAGTTTTTGTTAACAAAGTTCCGCGGGAGTCCGTGAGTGAATTCAAAATTTAACGGGCGGATAGCCAGAAAAATCTCAAATAGTTTCCATTTTGGAATATGGGTTAAAAATAAAGTATGCAAATTTGATCGATCTTTTCATGCCTCACTTACGTAACTGCCATATTGCACGGGATTTTATGCGCCTCCAGTTACTTTTTCTTCTCTTTCACTTTAATAACTACAGAGATAAAGAATCATCTGCTACTTATATAAGTTTTAACATGGATGCTACTAATCTCTTACAAAAAAGAAACACTAGAACGAACGCAGGTTACTAAATGCGATGTGATGAAATGCTTACTAGATATTAAAATAGAGTGAGAAGATATTCAGCAGCGATTGAATCGTTCCGGCACTAATATCCCTGCTTTTCGATCCAATGCCCACAGTAAGGAATGGCATGAATACTAAAACTTGTGCGACGTATCGTGTGCTACAAAAGTATTTCATATACTATCATGAAAGTAGTCCCCATTCCGTGCATTTTGGCGAATTTAAACCAAAGTAAAACCGTGGCTGTCTCACAAAAATCCTTACCCGCCGATAACATTTTCAATCAATTTCGGAAACGACGATCAAGGCTAAATTGCATAAACCAGAAAAGATTCTACTTAAGAAAATGCTGTTTCGGATATGAGATCCTACAAAATCAAATCAAAAGACCGTAATTACGAAATTTATTTTGAGGAAC
Organism: Pachydiplax longipennis; assembly: GCA_036926295.1. Classification (NCBI taxonomy): domain Eukaryota; kingdom Metazoa; phylum Arthropoda; class Insecta; order Odonata; family Libellulidae; genus Pachydiplax; species Pachydiplax longipennis. Next base: position 7,191,797 of record JAVFKF010000015.1, on the reverse strand, counting down.
GAATATAAGCAAACAATCCTCCAAAACAAAGGGAATGAATGAAAAACATTATTTATCTAAGGCAGTTATCGAGACTTTCCGTAAAGCAAGCAGTTTTATTTAATAGTACTTATAGAATGTATAAATAAAATTCCATCTAGAGATACTGAAGATGTTGGATATTGCTGGAGATATCTGTGAAATATAAAATAGGAAAGTATCCGAAAATGAAATGTAAAGGTGTATCATGAATATTTACGTTATAATCATCTATAAATGTAATACATTTTTAACGTGAAGTAGAAATTCAGTAATGAATTTTATCTTTACCTCATCATTGAAGAAAATAGAGTGTGAGATACTAGTTCTAGCAGAATGCTTTTGGAAAGATTTTCAAGATTATAATTTATATCTATAGAAAACCGATTTCTCTAATCCAGCCATCTTATTTTTATGATTTCAACTCTATTTTGATATTATATAATCATTCTTACTGAGATAAAAAGCCTCTGCATTTTCTTATAAATAACAATCATGAAATCAAGCATCAACTAAGGTAGATTTCTTTTTCCTTTCCAGGTTAATACTCCCGATCAAGAGGAACTCGCGAAACATGAGGAGGAATTCACGATTGGAAAACTTCCGAAGAGACGATGATGAATCCAGGTGACTAAAAGTCATTTTCCGCGCAGAAGACAAGGGAGGCGTGACCGAGAAAACCGCAGTTACAACTGCGAGACACACAAAGCAGCTATAATTCACGCCTCTCATAGACCACGGAGATACGAATCGATCCCTTTCTCTCAGCATCCAAAGAAGTAGGAATGCAGCCAAAAAATCCGAAGAATGTGACCACTCACCCAGAGTTCGATCATAGGTCATAGACGTTCTTTTTTCTCCTTCCTTTCCCTTGTCGACATTTGAAATCGCTCCAAAAAACAAAGCTCCCATCACCATTACACGGGTGGGGGAGTACAGCGAACAAAAAACTGTCGATTTGCTCCGAGGACGAAAACAAGCGGATTTCCTGCACCTATCGAGGAAAAGAAGGGCACACGTACATAAAAATTCACAGAGACACACGATGAGTGCATAAATTCGTACCGGCGGAGAAACAGAAACACGTGAAGGAGTCCGGAGAGGAAGAAAGTGAGGAATACAGAGTGCGGGAGAGTGAAAAGTGAAAAGGGGTTGAATAAAAGAGAGGACCGGAGTGAGGGGAAAACGGCTGTCAATTGCACGGTTTGTTTGCGCGATCGCCTTAAGAGGGGCGACGAAGAAGCAGCGGGGGTGATGTGATCCTGCACCGGCTCTCGTCGTCGCGTGAATGACAAGTAGAGGGCCATCTCCGCCTCTGCTGGTGACAACGCGGGGGCAGCCTAAAGAAGGGATGGGCGGAGGCGGGGGCGGCGAGGCGGCTCAGAGGCACCAGCCTCGGCCTGAAGACCAGCACCAGAAGGGTCATCGCCAGCAGCGACCGCCGCTTCCGCGGGGCAGGCGGTGTGGGTGAGTGGTCGTAGGGGAGCTTGCCATGGTCACGGGTGGGTTGCCCGTGGGGCGGCAGCAGGGCCAGGTGACCCACGTGGCGGTGCCCGTGATCGTGGGAGCGGCAGGGGAAGGCGGAGGCGTGGCGGGGGCAGGACTCGGCGGCGGGGGCGGAGGGAGCGGCAGCATCGGGGGCGGAAGCGGTAGAATGCAGAGCTTGCTCCACGGCAACGTCAACGTGCTGCTTGGAGGGTGAGCCACGTGCCCCATTTGACGGTCCCACGCCATCTCATGATGGTGGACTTCGAAAATGCGATACCTTTGTTTTGGTGGGCGTTCTGTTTTCGTCTCTCTCCGGAGATGATACGGATCGTTGTGTTCGTCCCTTCCTTATGATAAATGAAATATATCCGCGTAGGAGGATGCCCGTTACGGCGTTTGTCAGTTTCATCCGGCGACTGTAATTCAATTCCGAGGAGGATCGTTTTTGTCTTGATATATAAAGTGTTATCTCGACTGACTGCGACTGGATATTCCCACCGAAGGCGAGATTGACTGGTATCTCGTAGGAAACAAACCACAGATGTGGCAAGTGTAGCGTAACCATATCATTATGGAAGTCGCATCACTATTCGCTTACGCTCATTGCCGAATGGGGACAGGAATATTTTTTTTTATTACGATAGTTTTACGGAAATTTAACACATTTGCCTTATAAGCTAGCTAGTAAAAATAAAATAAGGACACAATTTTTCAGAATGTCCTTAGAGCATATTTTCCAACGCAATTGACTTTTTCGGAAATTAATCAGCCAAGCAGATCTTAAATCATTTATGAGCCATATTAGGTGTCATGAGGTAATACCTTAACTGATGGATTGAAAATATTTGGATTCAAACTCAGAAATTTAGAACGAGAAAGAAAGAAAGGTGATAAGTTGGCAGGTAAAATTTAGAGAAAATGTAGTTATGGAAGACGAACCGAGAGTCAAGAAAAAGTAGAAGCGAAGAAGGGGATTTCTAAATTCCAGCTCTAAATGGAAAAATATGATTCATGGCAGTTAATTTCGAAGAAAAATAAGCAAACAACATACATACACTGAGATAATCTTCCCATGAAATCAAATATTTACACAAAACCAATCTGAGGGAGTATTACTTTGAAAGAATGAACGAAGTAGGAAAACAGGAGAAAGGATATTACAAATGAGGACTTACAAAAGTGAATAAGGTCTTCTAGAGTTTTCCACCAGGTCAGGTGAATCGTTGCCGACGCTTCGATGACTGACTCTACCATCGTCTTTAGGGCGCTGAACGAAATCCTTCGAGGACTTACAACACGAAACTTGAAAAAAAAATATGAGTGAAATAAAAACAGAACCACAAAAATCGTTTATAATGGCAATATTTTATTTAATATAGCTAATAAGATAGAATGATCAATCAAAAACACGAAATTTAATATACGTGAGAACTATGCTCCATTACCAGTTTCCTGTAGACTGAAGTCAGAAATAACATCTCTAATTGGGCGCTCCAAAACGTAGCTTGTGTGAAATAATTAAATAAATTCTCAAGTATGAAAAATATACTACAAAATTTGGAGGCCTTATCCTATTATCCTATCATAATCCTACATTATCGCTAATCCTAAACTAAATTATCAAAAAACAAATTCTAAAGCATGAAGATAAGTGGATTATAGATTGTAGTAATATAATCTTAGCACAAAGGGAATAGAAGAGACGTTTTATAACTGCCACTTCATTCTTTTTATAATGTGTTTAGAGAAATTATAATAGAATGACCATGAAGAGAGAGCAAACCTATGGAATATATGGAATACGACAGAACGTATGAAAGTCGTTGGGAAGTGATTAGGCGAGCAAATGAATATGAAATTACCTTCTGTATGCGTTCCATCGATTATGAAAAAGGGTTCGAATCCGTATGAATCAACGCCAGATAATTACATTTTAGAAAGGAGATTATTGAAACAAAAACTGTGGAGTACTTTTAGGTTAATATTCCTAGAAAATAAACCGATTTCAGAAACAGATGTCGTTATAGCCCTAATTAGTCTAACTAAAATTGATTTTAAAAAATAATCTTTTATCTTTTATGTAAGTATGACGTACTCGTATGACGCGATTAAAATCTCAAGTTCATGAAGCGGAAGAAATTGACCTTTAAAATTCACCTCTTTTTTTCCGGAGGCTTTTGCATGGCCGAGTAAATAATACTTGCGGTATAATACGAACGTGCTCCGAACACTAAGGCTATATTGATCTCTTAGACTCCTACCGGGAACCTAACCCCAGATCCCTTAACAATCGGTGGTTCGACTATTCCGTTACCTTCGTTATGTAACGGCGTGTTTTCTTTCGCTATTTTGCCTACGGATTTTCGTATTGCGCACAATTTACGTATACTAAAAATGTCGTTCTGGAGTGAATTTACACTTCTTACGAATTAAAGTCGCTAAGGAACAACGCCATTGGCATGCTAAGAATCACGGTGCCGGACTGTTAATGACGCTATTGCATACTTTGAAATTTATTGAATTAGATGAAAAGTATTCCTGTGCGGTACCTTTATTGGACCGATGAAGGAGACCACGCAAGTGTGCTTCTGAGACTTTTTTCTTTCTCATAATCAGAATGATATTTGTAATAACCTAGTCCTTCAATATATTCATGTCCTTTTGGTTGCAGAGACTCAACCCTAAGAGATATCGACAATTGCAATTGAGAGCGTTTCTAAGACATTTATTATCGTATATTTTATCATATTTCTCGTAATTTAGAATACCAACCTGTACTTAAAGACCAGAATAAGAATTTTTGTTCAATTTCCTTTCTTTTGGTTCTATTTTCGATTTTCTAAGACCATTATTTCTTATTTAATTCTGCAAAAGAAGAAAAACTGCCTAAGGTTTTTAAGAAGGTAACTGCCTAGTAACACATAAGAAGTGCAAACACAGTAATAATGCAATTAAGGTATTATTACCGAAATTGAATATGATAGAGCTACATTAAAGTGTACACACATATAACAACAAAGATCCAGAACCTCTATTTGAGGCGGTACTACTTCTTTCTTTTGAGTTGGGTTGCGTTCCGTTTTCCCTTATCATAAGCAAGCAATAACGAACGGACTGTGCACACTCATAACGGAAATTATCAGGAGAATGAACACATGCGCAGCAAGATGTTCTCTCCACTTTCAGCTCTGGCGGAGCGCCGAAACATTAAAACAGCTGCTCAACATTCCAAATTAGCGATCATAGGCTAGCTGAACGTTTACATTGGCATGATCTGACAGATAAAAAAAATCAGAGCAAACAAAGATAATACTTTGAGTATAATATCACGAAATAACTATATATTGTAGCGGCGGAAAATGCTTTCATACATGGACGTATATTGAGCAAATTAAATTGTAAGGAACAATTACTATACTTACATTAAGCTTATCCTGTCACACAGTGTCATATTGAAGAGGAAGGTCGAAGAAATTGATAAACCATTATCTCTGAGGATAAGTAGGAAAGACAATTAACGAAAATTAATTCCTCGGCAGAAGAATATAATGAATCAAGGAGGAAGAGGAAAGGGGCGATCGCCCTCCCTTGATGCCTTAGTTGTGCTACAAATTTGCTCAAAATGTAAATAAAATACTTAAAGCGAAGCTGTTCGAAGATCGCATTGTATCTAATGCATTATTCAAGTCAAAATGGCGTTTTATAAGTTGATTGGAGTTGAGATCATAAGGAAATTGTCTTAAATCCTCTCCCCTTTGGCAACTTTCTTGTTCCGCCCCAGGAAAATCGGTCTTGAGATGGACGAATATTAAGTTTAAGGCTGCCAAAAAGTAAGTTGGAAATGCTACTCAGTAGGTATACGAGGAATACAAATCGGGAAATTATAACAAATCCTTCACCAATATACAAATAATAGCTATCGCTATAAACAAAAGTAAAATGAAAATGGAACCATTTCTTGATAAAAAAGGAAATTGAAAATTTTGGGTCCCAACGCCAGAAATGACGATAAATTACATACAAGTCAAAGCGAATACAAATTGAATGAGGAACTTTTGCAGGAGAGGAGATAAGGCAGTAGCTGATAAAATATATTTAAATTTATTAAAGGGAAGTAGCGTTCACATTTTCCAGGAATAAATAACAGACTTAATTTTTAATTCGCAAACATTACTGGTGGTAAAAAAAATTGTCATAATGTTGGACGGCTGATTACAATTTTTGCACAGTGCATAAAGTAGATATCTCCGAATTAATTTTCAACCTTGAAAAATTTTTAATCAGTGAAAAAAAAATAATATCTAAATTATTTAATCCTGTTCAGTAAAGTATCCGGCTGGAAATCATCTTTCAAATAACATGAAAAAACCTGAAAATAAACTTTTATGAAGTTTATTCTGAGGGAAGAACTTCTGCTCACTCTTTGATGCAAGGATCTAGCTTCTTAAAAGGTCATTTTTATAATTATAATAAGCTTTTCCTGATAGTGATCCAAACAGTACTTTTGAGAATCTAATTCTAGAATCTCGGAATCGCGAGATATATTTCCAAACACCAATATCCCGGCGACAAGCTCAATGAACAGCATTGTCTCTAAGGTCCAATTAGCCGATAATTATCGGCTGAAGGCCACTTACATATCCGAACGGGGATAAAATTTCTAGGACGCCGAGCGAGTGCACTCCGCTCACATTTTCTAGCTCGATTAATTTAAACATTGGAATATTCTGGCAGCGCATCACAAGCGAAATTTCCGTCGGCTGGAAGCACGCTTTTTAGCGGAACATTCAGCGCAAGCTCAGCACCTGCTTTTATTTTCCTCCCTTTTCCGTCGCCCAATCGATTGAGAAGGTACAAGCTTGAGGTGGAAAGCACATACAATATTCGTGTCTACATCCACAGGCCGGAGAAATTAATTATATAGCAGTTTGAATATAATGAGCGAGATTTACAAAAGGGGACCGTTTTTCCCTTTCCTGCCCCCCCTCACCCATTCTACCCTCTGATATTCATGAATCCCTTGCGGAGCACTTACACCGTCCCAGATCCATATCGTGAAAACCGATGCATTGTCTTCGCAACAGAAAATAAAAGAAAACGAGTCGGCTTTCGCTTTAAAAAAAAGAAACGTCCTCAGAGTACTCGTGCGAAGCCCCAAAAATCTCCACACAGAGAAAAAAGGACGGCGGGAAACAAAAGCCTTCGCTTCGTTTATGTGAATTTGATATTTTGAATACTTTTGCTGTAATGAGAGGCTTTGGGTGTCGAATGTTGATTATGCAGATCCGTGGAGGCGTGTTAAGCTGCAGAGGAGGAAAAGTAAGGAAGTCCGGGACTCCTTGAGTAATTTGCCAACTCGCTCCGGACCGCTGATCTTCGAGAAATTAGATCCGCGCATTCCTATTCAAGACTTCAAAAAAGAATTCCGCTGCATAATCGCGTTTATCTAGATCACCGTGTGATGGAAATCCCCCAGCGTCCTATTAAAATAACGAAAGAAACAAACTTGAAAACAAAGACGAATAAAAATTTTGACGGTGTTGATTCCCAGCTTAATTCGGTGCTGGAAATGTAGATAACGAAATGGCGACGAGTTGATCCTCTTTTGCTTAAATGAAAAATTGACGGAGTAGAAAACGGAATCACTATATACCTTTAAAAGATTATAAATGGATCAAAGAAGCCATTATTATGTGAAACCCCTTAACGGAAGAATAATAATCCACAACGTAAAACAACACTAAATAATTTTAGGAAAAATCTTCCGCTTTCAACCAATTATAATCAATCAATCATCAATATTCGTGTGTGATCGGCATAAGCATCAAGTTTCCTGATGATGACCGAAAGTAGTAGAGACCGGTATGGTATCCAAACAATATTTATTATTTTACGTAATATTTCCTGTTAGTAATATTTCTTACTCTTTCTTTTCCTTTCACTTCAAGGTTATTTCATTTTTCGTTATCATAAAATTTAACGTTGCTTGCATTATCCACATTTAAAATTTAGACACATTTAGTTTTTAAGATATCCATGGATAAAAATAAGCGTGTCATGTAAATCATTTAGAATTCAGATTATATTAAATATATTCTAATTATAATCAGAACATCCCTCTTCTGAATGCATATTTCTCAAGATGAAATCGATATATAACCCTTGGAGGCTGCTTATGCATGCATAGATAAAATCTCGAATTATTTTCTTGCAATAAAACGTTATACAGCTCGAGTTTATATTGATGATATGAAGTTCTGCTAAGCTAAGATTTCTGCTAAGCTTATAAGATATTCATTATCTGATTTACAAATGAAAAATCATGCCATTAAATATTCACCATATTAAATGAAAAACCAGTTAAAGAGGCACATTTTTAAAAATAAAAATGTCACAATAGTTATTATTTATTCAAATCAATCAACGATATTAAATAAATATTTGAATAAGATATCTCTTCTATTAAAAATAATAAAATTGTTTTGAAAACTATAAATAGATATTACGTCGCTAATCAAAAGTGATTAATAATAATATCAATTTAATTATAAAATGAGAAATAGTTATCTTATGACAGTGATTTATATGCTGCCTTGAGAGAAAAGCCATTCTTAGATGGGGAGGAATATTCATTGGATTCAGTGGAATTCTCGTTTTCTTTTGAAACTGTTGATATCATTTGCATGAATCTCATTCTTGAGTTATGCAGCAGTTTTCTCATGGGGCCGTTCTTCCAGAGAAAGTTGATAAGGGGATATACCAGCGTTCAAACTTCTGCTGGGTCATGTAATCCTAATACTCCAGTGTTCACATTAATGCGGCGAATTAAATTCAATCCATGCAAGCTCTGAGAGCCCTTGTCATGTTTGAATTTCAACCGTGTACTTAAAGAGCAGTATTTTCTTGGAGTTTTTTTTCTATTACGGCTCTAAAAATCCTCAAGCATCATGTACAAATTCAACTTATAATTGACATCCAGAAATACTCTCTAAAATTTTTACAATGTTTTTTCCTATGGCCTAGGGGATTGAGAAAATCGATCCGAATTAAAATTGTAATTCAAAACTTAGAAATTTTGGAAATTTTTCATAACTCGAATCATTAAGTTAATACGGAAAACATAGTAAATTATAAATGTATTAGTTAATATCACAATGAATTTCGAAGAGACTTCCTTCTTTAATAAGAGATACTAGAATGGGAAAATATATCCAGTGGAGCATCCGTTGAAATAAATCGAATGCATCGAGGACGTAATGAAAGAAAAAGTATTTGAATCAATCAAGAGAACATGTATTGTGAAACATATATGTACACTAACTTTACACATCTGGCACATCTTACTATTGATCCAACGCGATGTGTTTATGTCGCAAATATGTTTGAAATAACAACAACCCGATGTTGTTATTTCCTGTATTTCGCTGTGTTCCCTGTTATATTTCCTGATTTTATGCCTGGTGAGGCTCTTTGATCGCCTCTTCAAAAACGAACGTCAAAATGAAACTCCAGCAGTTGCATCCCCGACATAAAATACATTCAGCAGTAAACGAAAACCTTCTCTTGTCATCGGCTTTCGAGAGGAGCTGCAGAAACGTGAAATTTTTCAAAACACCCAAATCCCTCTCTTGATGACCTATTTTGGATTTGTTTAGAAACAACGGAACGCCATCGAAATGCTTTTTAATGACGCTGTGAATGGAAATTTAACTTTTACCTCATTGCTTCATGAATGGTAATTTCCCTTTTAATGTTAAAGATGGATTTTTTAATCTCAAAATATTTATGAAAACCTACAAACATTTTATTTGTGACGCATTGGCTTACCGTTAAGCCTCTCTAAATCGCCATGACTCCATGAATAATACTCGGCTGTAAAAATATAATTTTATGAGAAACAATACCGGCTACCAAATTAAGTTACCTTAATATTTTTCTCACATTTTATTCGAAACTTTGGGTTGGTTTTCTGTCTGATATTGCCAAACAGAGGTTTTCCTAACAAATCATCTACCAATTCAACCTTAACTGTTATGCAATCTTAGAATTTTTCATCTAATACTGCTATCGTATCCTTCTTTCCGATTTAACAGTGATTTTTAACATCCTTGCCTGAATGAGAGTATTATAATTTGGAAGTGTAAGTGTAATAAATAATATGTTGAAAACGCTAACACGAAAAACAAGAGCTTTCAGTTCTTGAGACATTATCTTCAAAAACGCGTTCTTTCCTGACCAGAGGAATATTAAATATTTTTCCAAGCATATAATTAATTTACAAAGAGATCATTATTCAAAACTTTTCAACTTGATAGCTTCAACGATCACTTCAAAATATTTTGTTTATATTTCTGGATCTCTATTTACTCCATTTACTCTAAGGGGCACCGAAATTCATAATGCCGGATGTTATTCTCCCTTTTCCAAGGTAACAATATATCACATAAAATACTTATGAAATAACTAATTCACCTCTATTCTATTTACTTACGGTATGTGCTATACGGATTTATGAAGACCATAGGAGATTAATTTAGTGAACCATAATACGTTTGGTACTCACACCGTATAGCTTCCTTCATTAAAGTGAGTAATTTCTTTTATGAAATTTTCAATTATTTTATCAAAATTCAAGATCACAAATTCCAATTCTTAACATGTTTTATCAAATATAAAACTGTTATAAAATATTTAATACCGAGGGTTTCTTTTTCATTAAAATTGCTTCTTATCTAATTGGTTTCCAATTAGGCTGAAAATAACTGAAAATATTCTTTTTCGACGAATAATTTCGACACCCACGAATGAAATATATCATTGAAACAATACAATCTATGGCGAATCTACAACTTTTATAATTTTTCTGGGTGACGTAGCGATTCCAAGCTAACATTATATTCATCCGTGCATCACTGATGAATATGGTGTCATCATCGTAATAATAACTTCAGTTTGTATTTACAATCCTATTTAATTCCTATCAATCTTCCAACTATATCATTTTTTGCATTAGAATTGAAACTCGATTTTCCGCACTCGAGATTCGGTCAAGTATTCCGTGAAATCAAGTAATCGGAAAATGATGATAAATGTCGAGTAGGCGAGTGCTTGGATTCCCAGTTTACGAGAAATCGCCTTACTCTAATTCGCTCGGGTGGTTACACAAAATTGGCTGCTCTGAAATCAAAAGCACCCTTCGTAGAACACACATTTGGCTATGAATTTATATTCTGTGTACCTACAAACGTTGGAGGACGAGTTTCCATTCCATTATGAATGATGAACTTTACATTTTTTCTGTCACCGTTTCAAATTTGATTCATTTTCGTTTGGCAGCCCAAAATATTCGTTTTAATTATTCAGAATCCTTCACTGAGAAAACTAAAATGCTCTTATTGACCACTTCAGAAAATAACTTAGACATTTTTCGAAATCGTAACATAACCATTAGTTTTTGTCCCCAAGAATAATGTAATTTGAACGCGATTTCCTATCCTCTACATTATCGTCTAAAAAATGGATTTGCAATGAAGTTTCGAGCCCATGCCATCGAAATTATCTTAAGGATTATTTTCATAATGCCTTTGACGCAATAAAAAGACTTAAAAAATGTTGCTTTATGTAAAATGCCGTATTTCCATTTTAATGATAAAACATCCTTTAAAATTTGATTCTCTGAGTCGTGCAGTGAGTAAATATTTTGATTGGAGAAATATTAAAACAGGTTTTACAAGGGCATACATTAATAATATCTCATTTCAACACTGCAGTTCAACACTAGTAACGAGAGTGTTTCCGAGATTCGATTCGTGAGAGGATTGATGAAGAAAACATTGTTCAAACCATCGTAGGGTTCACAAATAGCCATGTGGGTAGCTCGTTCTATTTCGATGAAAGCGGTCCCGGGTTCGACTCCCGTTGCGAGCTCACATGAACGAAATGACCTCCGCCGTCGAAGCACCTTTTGCAAGCACTGCTACAACATCGGAGGAACAGTATATATAAAGTGTTCAACCTTTCGGTAGGTTCATGTACCCCCACATTCCCTATTTAATTCCCTCTCCTTCAATTCCCGGTAACTTATCCCACCCCTTAATTCGTCTAACAACTTCTGTCTTTGTCTTCCCCTCTGTCTTTTCCCTAGCATTCTTCCCTCGATCGCTTTCTTCAACAATCCCTCCCCTCTCAATATTTGACCCACCCATTTCTTTTGTCTATTTTTAATTACTTCAATCATTACTCTTTTCTCCCCAACCATCTCTAGAACCTCTTCGTTCGTTTTTCTTTCAACCCAACTAATTTTCTCCATTCTACGCCATACCCACATCTCAAAAGCCTCCAATCTTTTGACATCCTCTTTTCTTAACGTCCACGTTTCACACCCGTACAACATTACACTCCACACCAAGGCTTTTACCAATCTCTTCCTGATTCCTTTATAAAGTCTCTTTGTCATCAGTTCCCTTCGCTTCATGAATGCTTCGGAGGAACAGTATCGATTATTTTTAGACACATTAAATTTTTAGGGACCGCTTGTAAGAATCCTTTTCTTGAAACCTACACAGTTACTCAAGACACACGATAACATCTTTTACAATATCATCAATCAAGCGGACATATTTACGAATTCATTACTCCGAAAGTTAATTGGATTCCTTCTCGGAAAGTGTTTAAACGCGAGAGTGAAAGTTAGATAAAGGAAACTTTTCCTCCATCTAATCTATTTACACGATAAAAGTTTTACGAGGAGGGGCGAGAAGAGATACAAGTTGACCAACTCACGCACTTCGCACATATCGTCCGGTGAAAAAGGCCTCTCTTCAAATTAACCCGGGTCATTTCGAGATAAAGGGACTCGTCGTCAAAACAAACATTCACGAAACCAAGTGTCGGACGTCACCCACATTTTTTTCTCGCTCCTTCGCGTGTCCTACGTAAATATTGACGTGCAGATAAAGGGAAAGTCCGCCGCAAAACACATTCGTCTCTATTTCGAAATAATCCCCGAAACGGCGGACGGCAGATATAGGCGATGGAACAAAAAGGAAAACACGGGGAAAAAAGAGACCATTACCTGGACCGAGAATAGTTTTTTCTCCTCATTTGTGCCAAGTGGGAGATTTTACAGAGAGTTTTTTGCGCTGTTTCAGTACGGCTTCATGTGTGCATTTTGATAGCGCGCGAGTTGTAAGTTCCATTCGTCCGCCTCAAAACTCCATTGTCCTCGGGGAATACGTAGCACTAACGTCAGCGATACCAAGGCTCGGGAGATCGTCGCAGTTGTTTTGTCTCCGTTTCCATAGAGAGAAAATATCGAGCACTCCCAAGGCGGACGCTGCTGTGCACAAAATAATCCATATGTGGCGAATTTAAATCGCCCGGACTAGGAAGCTTATTTTCTGCCCGCAAACTCCCTTTTTCTATATCCCCTACCTTCCCCACCATAGCCCCATCCAAAACTTAAAGGAACGGGTATTATAATGTTCCTTTTTTCCGACTTCAAAGACCAGGAGCTGCTTTATTTTTAGGGCATGCAACTATAAAAAGAGATGGGGTACCGATGTTTCGAGCTGTACGAAAATATAAACTTTCCGAATACTTCGGCTTTGAAATCAAAAGGATTGATAACACGGCACATAACGCTTGGGGACTGATACGTTCCATATTCATCGGCGACCTGAAACGGTGCGTTGGACTATGAAAATAAGGAGAGACAGAGGAAGATTGTCACTGAGAAGAAAAATGTTTTCGCTGCCGAATAAAAGGAGGAACTGAGAAGAGGTAGAGGAGTTCAGAAGATCTGGACATATCAAAGATGGGTTGTTCCTTGGGTGCGCGTCTCTATAAATGTACGCTCAAGTGGTTTCAGATCTATCAGCTAATTTAATGTTTCGTGGAAGTGAAGACAGGCAAGAATAGGGTCAATGTCCACTTTTTATTTTAGCTCCTCGTCATGATTTACTGAGAGAGTTTAATCTGCTTGAGGAAAATTTGCCCATAATAAATATAAGAGAAAAATTTTTGCCTTAAGAACTACATTGACTGCAATGATTACGTACGTTGATGACTATTATGATAAACAGAGACGTCTGTACATGAGAAAGGCTTTTTTTCTTTCCAGAAAATGAGACACACGAAAGGGTAGATTAGTAGCTATCTTTAACTTTCCATTAATCGGACGAAAAATTCGTTCTTAAGACAGTAGAACATTAAATAAACAGTGAAATCCTTCTTATGGTTTACAAACCTGTTTTCCCCCGACTCAGTTCTCATTTTACCTGAGAACCAGGTAAATAATTCACTATAAAGGTTGAGGAAAAGGTATTACTTTGCTCGGATAGCAATGCGGCTTGAAACTTAAAGAGAAACAGAGATAAAAAAATACTGACTCGACTGGGACTCGAATCCAGTCCCTCCACTTTACAGGCAATTCTACTCTGTTAAAGGAATACTTTGTAAGAAAGACAAGTGGGGTTCCACGTAATGGAACTTTCCTTTCAAGCACTGTGGTAAACTTTTGTTCAATTTTTGTAAAACTGGAAAGACACTAACATAGTATGATTACATTACTCTAAAACTTTTGAGACTGATTTTCTTGTCTATAATAACAAGAATCTATATGCCGACATACAGCTATCGGAGCGTTTTCTGAACTCTAAATCATTAACAATCGTGTTCTTTTATTCAAACCTCAAGGAGTACATATTTGTGGTTACAAAAAAATCTTAAAGCTTCAAGTAATTTACAATCACCATATTTGCCACTTAAAATAGAAGAAAAGTATAATGTGGACCATATAGGAGAAATATGAGAAACAACATTGAATGAAGCCATAATAGGAAATGCCCTCTGTCAAATGTTACTTAATCCAAATCTATCATATTTACATGGATTCCCTACATCACATTGGAATAGCAAGTGAGTGCGTCAAATGTCTTCTTGTGATGCTTCAAACTGTGAGTGACTTGACAACGGAAGCTATCAAGAAAGGGAATTATCAAGATTTTCATATAAAGAACAGCATTAAAACAGGGTGAAAAGTCGAACGAGAAAAGGAAACGAACGTCATGAACGTCAAAAATGAATTTCGGGAATTATTCTATTTCCCAAACGAAAAGCAATAAACGAGAAGCTGTTGACAGTTGGTATGCAGAGTGATCTTCAAATATTTCTTTAACTTCCTCATACTTCATCAAAATGTTGACGCAGCTGACGAGAGAGATACACATATGAGGATATTCTAAGAAAAATGTATACATGATACAGAAGACTACTTTATTAAGATTACAAGACACGCAATACAAATAACAGTATCCTTAAATATAATTTTCGTGTCCGCACGGCCATCCCTCCACCCTCTATTGTTGAAATGGTTTTCGTAGAGATATTAAACGAACTGCATTGCCATTCCACTGGGTATTAAAATAGAAAAAGAAAAAAGACAAGTTTTCTCTTCTCTGAGAAGGGTCGGGTTCGAACTCAGGAGCACATATTATGTTCCCGTTACAGTAAGACAATATCCATTATCCGGACTGCAATGCTTTATTTTTTGGTTCATAAAATTACGGAAATATAAACGGATTTCCGTTTGTCTTACTTCATTCAACTAATAAAACTGTAATATATCTTAGCAATGTTTCAACGGATGAGATATCTCTTGGGTATATTTAATGATGCTCAATAGCATTATAAGCAAAGTTCTAAATGGTAGTAGCTATTGTGAATAGTAGAAGTGGTTTAGCTAGAAAACAGAGGTAAATATTAATAGCATTTGCTCAACTTTCCTAATCAGCTTCGAATGTATTTTTGTAGCAACCAAATATTTATATAAGTAAAGATTTGCTCAACAAATTATTTTCACCGTGTGAATGATAGAATCTTTATCTAAGTAGAGTCATAACACAGTATATTTATAATATTTACAATCCGAAAACTTAAAATCGTTATATACTCTTACTGCTTAATGTTTTATTTGATAGGAAACGTATTGAAAGATTATAAGGATTATATAAAACTAGCTCATTCCAATTGTAAATGTTCCATTCAGGGTGCATAAGGTAGATCAGAAGATGCAATTAACGGCCGATAAATTATACAAAGGGCCTCGAGATACGTTAAACACCGAAGTGAAGAAAGATAAAGATAGGTGTGTGGTGATAAAGTGTGATGTTAAAGGCAAATATAAGATTTATGGGAAGCTATTGATGCCACAGATTCATAAATATTCACAAACGGTTATTTTGCTTCTTAAATTTACTCATTTCATATCTTCTTCCCCTATTTCTCCTTTAGTAGTTCAATTTAAAAGTAGTTTAGTAGCTCAAAATTAAAAGAAAGCTTTACCATAATAACCTACGAAGTATGATATGAACGATGAAATAATCAATTATAAGAAAGATGTTTCAGGAAAGATCACTTGTAAATTGGATAGTCTTAAATTCAATGAATCCTAATAATGCGAATAAAAAGCTTCGTATTCTCATTATTACGACCTCTCGCGAAGTAACACCTACCCATATAGAGTTTTTTCAATGAATATTCTCAATTATGTAAGTAAATATTAATTAACCGCCGAATGGAATATTTCTTATTATAAGTAGTCTATAGAAATATCATTGTCAAATTCTGTAGCAAGGTTTTTCTGGAAAAAAAGCAGAAACTATTTCTCTTCATGCAGTTTCGTAATTTAATCACAGCTAAAAGTTTGGTAGCTATTCAAAGAGTTTTCTTTCAGCAGAGGAACTACAAATGAAGCATCTCTGAAATCCTGTTACAATGTGGCTTTGCATCGCTCTCTTGCGCTCTAAGTTAAAGCTCTGAACTAACTTTGAGGTAGGCAACAGCATTATCATTCAATATTTCCCGAGGCTAAGCCTTCAGTTCTGGCGAATATATAGCCATCATCTCTTAGTCGTTCTCCTATAATAAGTATAGCGAGTCTAAGAATAAAGTTCAGACATTTTGGTGACCGATTATGATGATGGAAGGAATAACGTTAATTACAGATTAAAATTCAGAGAGTAGCAGAAAGAAAAATAACTGACTTGGCAAAGAGTTGAACATAGTTAATTCTAAATCTATATATGTACCCTGAAAGCCGCCTTTTGGCATGTGACGGGGGTGTACCATGACCGCATCTATCGACTATTCAAATGACGAGACCAAGTTGTATAACTGACCAGCCACATATATTACACATATGGTTACCCCATGTTAAGTTATTCGTGAGAGTTATTCCAAAATATTTCACCGAATCTACTGTTAATATAACTTCAGAGGCAGTACGAATAATCATTGGCAATAGATTTTATTTTGAACAAATTAATTACTGAACATGTATCTACAATACGTTCCAATTCCAATTCATCGTACTATTTCATAATTCTATCTAAATCACTCTACAGGGTTAATCCATCGTCTCTATCTTCTATTTCTCTATAAATTACCGGGTCGTCGGCTAATATTCTATAACCACAGATTCAATGTGATTACTAAGTTCGTAGGTGTACGATATACAGCAAATTGTAATAGTCAAATTACGCTAAGCTGTTGGACGTATGAGGCCATTTTAACGAGGTTGGTACTAATATCTCCCGGTAATACTCGTTCTTTATGCTCCTTCATCCAATTTATTACTTTTCCATTAATACCCACAGATTTACTTTACTATAATTTAATATACTAAATTTAATTATATAAGCTCATTTACATCACCCAAGAAACTCATCATTATGCTCAAAGTTTAATTTTCGAGATCGCTTCATTCCAACTCTCCACCTAGTATTTTCATGATTATGCACTCTAGATAAGACATATGTTCGCATACACGATCTAAAAAGACATCTCATTTTCAAGAAACATGCGATAATCGTTTTTATTTCCGAAAAATAAGATGCTTTCCGTAAATTATAGTGATATCCAGAAAGCCTTACTCTCGGAGGAATGGAGAACGTCCCATTTCCATAAGATTACACGCGAACTTCAAGTGCATCCAATAGCAAACATTTCAGAGTGCAATAGTGTACTTCTCCATTTCCCGATATACGTGAGTATAGACCGGTTCTATCTATTTCCACTAGCTTCGATCTTTAAAACTCCTTTGTTTGCGGGAGGAATACTTTCCAATTCCTCGGTGAATATTTGAAAACTGGAATTTTTGAAATTCTACCTCTGGATATAAAACCTTGCATGTGCTACGGTGGAAAGTCTTCTTCAGTTTTCTAATTTTCTTCCAGAGATTAAGATGAGCTTGGCTGCAACCATACTAGGATCTGTACGTAAATGCTCCATCGAGATAAAACGAAGATTTCACATAAATTCTTACGCGTTTTTAAAACGCTAAAAGTTATACTTATGAAAGAAAAACGAATGTTTCCTATCTTTCCTCGTATTTTATACTCGACAGTAAGTTACCCAGCGCACTTTCTAAGCTTTTATTGAGCCTGTGAATTCGATTTGTAGGCAGTATTTCATTCCTGGCACTTCCATTTCCTACCGCCTCTATGACAGCGATACCATCGAAATTTCAATTCTTCGTGCTCAGCCACTTTCCTTTCTTTCCCTGATTCAATAATAGGCTTCCTCTAGTGCGGAATTTCTGCCATTTCCATGCTCTTTCCCAGGATACTCATATCCTACCACATTTCTGAGGTATTCAAAATATTTCAACCACAGCTGTTCACCCGAGAGAAGAAGCCTGATACAACTTTATCACCCATGAGAATATTCAGTATAACATATTTAAACGCCTTTCTCTTTGTAATAAATAGTTTCCCTTCCGAGATGTTCTGAATGGAGAGAGAGAGAGTATGCTCTCTTCATTTTGCCCATTTCAAAGTATTTCTTGTACGAGTACTTAAGTGATTGCAGGAGCTACAGATTGGTAATACACTCTGTCGTTAGGAATCGACTTTAAAATACCAAAAATTTTTAGCTGGCTGAATTTTAGCTGAACTGATTCTTTCTGAATATTTCACTTCCCTCCGTAGAAGTAACATATTCATGCACGACTTCCATAAAATTGGAAATAAATTAGGAGAGATAAACCAAAATACTCATCTACGATTCATACTGATCTCTCTTTGGTATAATAAATATTTACGAGCTGTTTTTCAGGGGGAGCGAAATCAGGGGTTGGCCTTTTAATATGGTCTACTTCGATTAAAACAGTTTGACTGCTACAGACTTGTTTAGACAAAAATTTGGTTACATCTCGGCAAATGTGACACGAATCTAATTGAAGTCTCTCGATAATGTCATGACTGCCATATGAGATCATGGTCATCTTTAGATATTTCAATAAAATATTTTATTACCCATCATTATAATTATATTACATTAAATTATGCATCTCCTTCCAATTCATGCCGTTATAGATTTCGAGTCTGGATCGATTCGGCAATTAACTGAATTAATACCAAAAAACCCAAATTTATCTTCCTAAAAGAAAATTTTTGAGACTCTAAAACACTATCATGAAATGGTAAATAAAATTAAGATCGAGATTATTGTTACACATGTTACCAAGTCCACACTTTTAAGGGTAAAATCCTTGAATTGAATTGAACCTCAAACTTTAGTATAGTATAGACATGAGAACATAAACGAAATTCTATCCAAACGCGATTAGTAAAATGCGATAATTTGCAATAACTACGGTATTCCTAGCTAAACAATTCTCATAACTGTCATCGTTTATAAATCACGAATTTTTACGGTAATATGAAAGGTTGTATCAGTATCGAATGACTAAGATCGGAATGCGATTAATTTGCATATAGTCACTTTCAAAAAAAAAGTTCTTTCTGGAGCAACTGTGCTTGTTTTATATGTACCCTTAGTATCTTTCTTCCGTATCGTAGAATATTTGCTTTCATTTTCGACGTGTCAAAACGTGAAGATGCATTGCGCCTGAAATGCCTGCAACCAGCATTGCGTTTGCCCCTATATTTCCGTAACTTTGGTTACATTCTTGAATTGATTTTGCCTACTACCAGATGATATTCGAACACGCCGAGAATTCTTAAATAAAAAAACACGGCATTAATCAATTCTCATAAAGCACGGTTTGAAAAGTTTCAATTAATATAATAGAATAGAAGCTTTTAGTTGATTTCTAAATGGCATGGTATCGTAGGCAAGTACTGTCCAAATCGAAAAGGATAAATAAGCCACCGTTAATTCCATTATAAAAAACAGCATTTACTTCATATTTCCAATTTGCTAAAGCTATAAATAAGTAAATATATTGTGACATTTTATTCTCAAAAATATTTAACTACATTATTACCTTTTTAAAAGCCAAATCGTGGGGAGTTAATGAAAATAATGATGTATTTATCTCTCTCATATAAGAGCCTTTTCAGATTCTAATTCCACCACATTAAATTCAGCTGCATCACTTCATCGGATTTTCTTCATTAAACGAGAATCTGCTGTTTAGCATTGAAAACAGTTTCTCCATTTTACCATGTTAAAACCAAAATTACACCTGCCGAATGGAGCGAAGATTATAACCATTCATAGCAGCCCATACATTACATTTCGGTCTACTCTCACTTGAATACCGTCGCTACACGTAGCGCTTGCGCTGGCCCATCAAACCTTCGCTTTTCTCCGCGAAAACCCATTAATGTACGATTACCGAGCTACAATGGCGGAAACGTCTACGGAATAATTTCCTCTCGCAGCTCTTCCCATTAACATCGCATGCATAAAACCATCTCCGCCCCCATATTTTCCCTTCTCATCCCTTAAATACCTGAATTTAAATAAAGAAAACAAGCGGAAAGGCGAGGGATATCGTAAAAATACATATCTTTTCTTCGCGTACAATGGTCCCGCTCGTTTTCCTCCCCTTACAGCCCCTCCACGATGCAGACTGGAGGGAAGGGGAAGCGAGACGCTGGAATAGAGATCGAAAGACGGGAAGTCAGTCGTTATATCTGAGATAGGAGACGGCGAATCGACGACTCCCTCAATATCCAAGATACCTTTTCGTTAGGGGTTAAACCCTTTCTATGATTCTCATTCGTAACGCATTACCGTGATGTATTGTGGAAATGTATGGAATCTAGGAGGGAGGAAACTCGGAAAATGGTACGTTTGGAGTGATGTCTTGCAAGGGAGCGAGTCATGGTAGAAGGGAATAATGATGCCTAGAGCCTAGGGTTGCCTAACTTGAGTTAGCTTGAGTTATTCTGTTGTGGTATGCGAAGATTGTTCAGGCGGCGCGATGAATAATGTAAATAGGTAGGTAAGAGCATGTCTGCTATTATAGTATTTCAATATTACAATAGCAGCAGCACTATAGTGGAGCTCGCAATATTTTCGAGTTATTCCTGGATAACACTGGATGTGTAGTGCTCCTATGGCCTAATATAGGCACTTATATGCGAATATGCCTGGTAAATTAAGAATTTAACTCTTACCATAATGAATATGAGGTGCATAATATGGGTATGTAATGCGAAGGGGGTTCTAAAAATTGTCCTAGAAGCCTGGAAGTATTAAGGAGGCGTAGAAGGATTCAGAGGTTTAAGCTGTTATAGCATTGAGATTCAATGATAATAGAACTGATGAGTTATTTGAAGACTAAAACTGGATAGTTTCCAAGCTAACGGGAGTGTGTGATGAGAGAGGTGATTGGTTGTGGAGCATGACAGGAATTGGAGGGAAAAGGTTGAAGCAGATAGAGGGGCCTCGAAGTTGATGGGGGAAAAGGAAATGAAGAAATACAGTACACTCCGTACGGCATAAAATCAAAAATCGATCAAAACGAAAGAATTGCGAAGAAGCATCATTATAATGATTTATATATTTAAAATTTTTCACTACATATTGGTTGTCTGGGACGACATCGAAAAATATTACATTCGATAAATATTGAAGCAACATAATTACATGCTACTTATACATCAGTATAATAAATGATATATTAAGGTCATCGTCAAACTCATAACAACAATTTAGAGTTGTGTATATCCGTTATTCGTAATATTTAAGTGACATTATTAAAGGATGACAGTTGAGAGGACAATGCTCTTCAGTTGGCAGTCACCGCTTCTCAGGAAAAAAACCCACTGAAAATCACGTTTCTTTAATCTTGGGCTCGAAATAATAAATTTATTATTTCGAGCCCAAGAATATTTATTTACTGCCGAGAACAAAGGCCAATGCTCCAAAATTCGTTTTATCTAACTTTATTACATGGCAATATTTCAAATAGTTACTGTTATACGCGATCATTCCTCCACACTTGAGTTGTAAGACGGAAAAGGTCGGCAGTCAATCATGCCCATAATTTTTCTCAAATACTGCAATACGCAAATAATAATTGAGGGTCACATAACTCTTTCTGCGAGAGCCTTAACGATGTAGAACCTTGGAATACATTATGAACGCGATAAGTAAATCAAATTTAGTTATCGGCTGCTGAGAGCAGATCGCCAAATTTTGTCTAGTTCACTTTTAAAGGTGAAAATAAAATTACAGCTTAGAATAAAAAGTATGAATTTAAGTATTTCACACTTGAGAATATGTTTCCTAAATTTTTAGGCACCCATTAACTCACTTCCAAGTATACCGTAGACACTTTGCCTCCAGAAAGAAAACATTCAGACAGCAATCAATGTAAAGCCCTGACTTCCCTTGAACTTCCTTAATTGTCGAAGAACATGCAAGGATGCCGTTTGGGGATATTCGGTGGCTTAGGGTATCCTTTACGCCATCCCTTCAGGGGATTGATGACAACCTCTGCATAAGAGGTGAAGGATCAGTTTTACCTATATCAAGAGTGGCAAGATTGTATGGGCGACACTGATTCAAAAAAAATATATGTGCCGAAAGTTAATTAACTTCTACAATTTTAGAACTAGAGGGTTGGAAAGAAATTTAATTAGCAGCAGAGTTAGCCCAAAATTCTAAAGTATTCGATCTCCTTCTGAGAAATTGGACTCATTAACACATCCACATCTTAGGAAAGTCTTGAAAATCGGAAAAATCCACTATAATTAACAGGAATATCCTTCAACCTAAGGGTCTGGTTTTATTTACTTCACCAACTCAGGCTATCCAAATTTATGTGACCAAAATCAATAATCCTGGTAAATATTCGTGTTATTATAGTTAGTTATTATTTTATGTTAGTCTTTATTACACTCTTCCATAACACTTCTTTCAACACATGTTTGGTTTTTGACCTGCTATGTAAGATAACTAGAAAGAGTATTTTCAATCTCAAATTCAATGGTTGTTATGCTATTTTCCAAAGCGTAAACGAATAAATATGTAATAGAATAACAATTCAAGAAAGAAAGTTTTATCGAATCGTTTCAGCAAGTTGATACTAAAAAAGTTCTAGATTATTATTATTAATAAAACATGGCAGAATTTCAATCAGGTATCTTTGCAACCATTTCTGAAGACTTCCAATTAATTCCATAATTGGTAAATAATCCATACCAATGAATTCAGACACGTCTCCGCTCAAGATACCCACATAATCATCCGTAGAACGTCACTACGAAGCAATAACATCATTCTTCGTTAGAGTAAACTGCCGGTCAACGACCAAACAAATAGGCGTTCTGGTTCCCGGACTGTAGGGACAAAAGCGCACGGTTGGCCACACCTCTTAACGCCGGTGAAAAAGAAAAGAGAGAAAACGTAAGAAAAGGGGTTTTCTCGGAGCAGTAAGATGATAGGCGAGGGAGGAAAATGATAAGGTGGGTTAGGAGAAGAATGGGGAACGTAAATATTGGCGGCTGCGGGAAGACACACCCCCTCCCGAAAAAAGGAAACCTTCCGCGCAGGCTATCGTTGGACACTATTTCCCGAAGTAAGTCCTTGGATTCCCCTGCCGCAAACTCCTCCTGCGGAACATTAATCTACGCGCCGAAGAAGGGGAGAAAGGGAGAGTGGATGGGGTTGAGTCCGGTAATATGGCGAAGAGAATGGAAGGAAGACGGGGAGGGCAAATGAGAAAATGGGGGGAAAAATATTTGAACTCTTGTGCTGTTGACAAAAGAGGAAAAGCGTCCGCACTGCCAAATAAAGTGAGGGGTGGTGGTGTAGGGAGAGGAAGCGCTGCCTTTTCGATCGAACACAGGAAGTGTTCTCATCGACCCGTCCCTCAGAAAGTGCCCCCCCTCCGCCCCCACCCTCTGTCTTTATTCCTTCTCTCCATCTTACTCGCCTTCCCCGCAGACTATATTTCTACTCGCAAAATGCACGTTTCGAAAGTTGGAGGCACTGCTCTCCCTCCGCCTCTCCAAATTGCACCCTCTCCACACACACACACACGTCTCTCCGCGCCCTCCCCTTTCCCCGCCTCTCTTTCCGGGTCCGAGAATTATGTCTTTACGATTACGGGAATTAGATATAAAAATGGAAAACCGATCCCAACCTTGAGAGAAAAGAATTAAGCGCCCCCGTTTTTATCGCGACTTTGGAAGGTCATGTCATTATTATTCTAATGAGGAAATCTACCTTTTTTCTTCAAATCACGACTTGATAACTTTTGTAACTAGTGGTAGTATAAACTTTTGATTTTACATTGCAATGAAAATCATTTCTTAGTTGTTTTTAAAAAACTACTATTTAAACTTACTTTATACTTATGATTATCCCGGGGTCAAACTAATTTATGGTTGTGTGCGTTTTATAAAAAAGTTTCCTCATAAATAATACGCAACTAAAACGTTTTATTCTAATATAGGTTTCATTAGACTGAAATTCACCCAATTAATATTATTACACTGATCATTATTACAACTACACTAATTAATCTACTATTACTATAGGAAGCTTTTTAATAAATTTATCACAACGGATCTCAGGGAGGAGATAGTTGATATTGTTATACCAGTTAGTAGCGTACGTGATCTTCGAGACAAAACGATGAAGCGTTACAGGGAAGTAGTTGCCAGGACAGATAGTTATTTCTGGTCATTTTTTCCGCGAAGTATTAGAGAAGCCAATAGCAGTCAAAGGTAGATAGGGTTTTCGGTGTTTCACACCCCCTGCCATGCGCCAGTGGCGGTTTGCAGGGTCTATATGTAAATGTAAATGTACAACACTGAAACCAGTCTTAAGCGGAAACTCAGTAAAGCGGACGTCTTATCCGAAAAGAAATCGCAGTCTCAATGGATTCCGCTAGAAATAAATTTCACTGTATCTACATCTACATATATACCCGGAAAGATAGTCACCTCTAAGGTCTGGTAGGGAATATATGTTTTCTTATTCTCGCAATTATTTTCACTTACTTTTTGCGCAAGTTACCGTCATTTGTGTCGTTATTCTCCCATCACTTCCACTAAAAACTTCGTCCATCTCATTATTATCATTGATATATGTTTGAATGCCATTATAAATTTCCATTCCTCCGGCTCTGAGCTCTACCTTATCTCTCCGTGCTCTCAATCCTTCCCCTCTTTTCTTCCACAGCCAAACCTCTTTCTTTCTCCCCCTCACTCTTAGAGCGGCTGAGAGAATTTGGTAAGCGGAAATTTTTCCTTTTTTCCCAAATCAAGTTAGGCGTGCGTGTCGGGAAAAGGAGCAGGCAGCGCAATTTCTTCGGAAGAGGGTTCAGAAAAAAATAAATAATGATTTAGTCTTCATTTGGTTCGCTCGAAAGTGAAGTGACTGCATTAAATATTGAGGAGAGGGATGATTTATTTATGCGGATATTCGCACATTTAAAGTCCCCGACAATGTGAGAAAGAGGTTCAGAATTGCAACATTTTTGCTGCGTTTGACTAATAGTTTTGTCTCTTTGGATCAGTCGCAATGATGAATTTATTTAACCTTTTTGATTGCCTGAGTTATTGATTCGTAGTCATGGTATGGAATTGCAGTATTCATGGATTCAAGTATTAAATTTCAACCATTACCATAAAACAGAGATATACTTTAACCCTCATCTATTGATTTTGCTCAATTTATTTATCTGAGTAGCTAGATCTGCTCAATTAACCGAATAGGAGATAAATACTTGCGGTAATTTTTCATCGTTTATAAAAGCACTCATCAACGTTTATTTCCGTTCCTTGAAATGCGCTGCACGCGTGCGGTTCGATAAAAACATTGTAAGGCTCTTATGCGATCGTATTAAAAATTGAAATTTAACGAATTAAATTATCTACTTCCTCTCATAGGATTTTATACGTATTTAAGCTTCCAGTTGATTTAACATACAACGTTATTAACATTCACATATAAAATTATTCAAATTTAAACGACGCGTCGTATGGTATGGTCGCGACGGTATGATTTTCGATCATAATACCATTTTAATAATTCAAGTGTTAACCTTGAAGACTACGATCTACGTCGGCGAGAACCAAGTTAAATTCCAATTAAGATATTCCAAGTTTAAATGCAGTGGACACAAAGCCTGATCCATTACTTTTTCAAAGATATTCATCAGTGGGATTTCCAGTGAAAGAATTTAATGTGAATGCGATCTTTCCTTTTAATGATTCTACATAAAATCATCTCGCATTTATATCGAAGCGGAATTAACGCTTGAAGTGTTCACGAATCGATTATTCTCTCGCCCTCAGGCTTGAAGTTTCCCTGCCAAATCATGATGTTAAATACCTTGTACGTTAAACCTATAAGAGTGAATTCTGACGCATTATACGAAGGCTTAGCAATTACAGTTTTACTCCCAACATTGATGGACGGAAAATTAGACTGTAAATTAAATCTAGCCTATCAACTTCAACTATAACTAAAAAGGTTTTATGAAACCACGTTGAAAATGTATTAAGTCAAACGCATGAGCATTTACCTCACTCCTGCTACGCAGCTTAATTCATTACTGCACTAGAATCCCTATTATCATAAGATATTTTCCTGGCACTATTGAAATTTCCAACTATGTGTGCAATCTTCCACCGAAAGGCTGGATCGATCCTCACTCCTTATAGCATTAGCTACAAAATACTTTAGAGAGGAAATGAGGCAGGATGAGAAGTGAGTCAGTTTGCTTTTCTCACTGAGCCGGAGAGCTTTTTCTGTGGAAAAGTCCACATTCATTGCATCAAAATGAAATCCGTTTAAGAAAATCGTCATAGTAATAAGTTAGGATTGACCAAAATGAATACAGTTATCAGAATTATCCATATCTGTAGATTTCATATGTTCACAGCCTAGAACTAGACCCACGTAAATGTAAATAAAAATCCAATTTTCTCTATCCTTCACTAAAAATATATTTCAGCTATCAAGATGTGGTGACAATACATTTTCAAATGCGTGATATATTTTCCCTCTATTCACATGTACTATGAGAAAGATAACAGTACTAAACCTAACCTCCAACTAGACGACTGATTGTTATTATTTATGGGCACCAAATTTTATGAGGAAGTACGTCCGTACGAAACATGAATATGACCTGTCATTATGATGAATTCTGTATGCTATGCAAAAGATCCTTTCCTGTAAACATTTCATGGCCTATATAAATGTAATGGAAAAACTGTAAGTATTAGCAAAGCAAGCAAAATTTAATAAAAATATTCCTAAAAATCAAATTCTGTAATCGTGAAATACTTGAAACTTGTCCATTGACAGCTTAATTAAATGAAAAATTCGACGCATGAAATCGGTATACATCCTAATAAAATGAACTGAAAAAGAGTTATAAGATCGCAGAGTTGTTCATTTCAATATTTCAATTCTCCTCCAAAAATTCGACAAATCGCATTAATTGTGTAATTTAAAGAAAAGGCCAACTTATGAAATAAAGCAGCTCATAAACGCTCATAAAGTTTCCTTTCCGGCGATTGAAATTCGAAAGTTTCATTGAAATAATTCCGCTTCCAAATATATAAATGGGTATTGCACTAGTCAAGTACTTGCTTCATCATCAAACATACAAAATCGATTGTGACTTGATCCTTGAGCGAGGGAGACAAAGATGAGAATGAAAATTGGACAGAACTCCTCCTTTCCATTTCTTTTCCTTTCATTAAGCATCGCCCTTTTTGAGTGATCGTAAATACGCAGTTGATTGGACTCGGAGCCCCGCTAAGAGAAGATGCGTATCGGAGAACATCAAATTAATAAAGACTCGTATTTCCCCTTTCCCTTCGCATTTTCCGATAGGGACGTAAAACAACACCCTTCGACAAACCGTCCCTAAAATTTATGGCATTTCCTTGAAATCTTTTAAAATCAAACACAATATTCCCGTTTAATGAAACCAAAAGACAAGGAATAAATTGCAACATAATTATTTTACTATTTTCCTAATTTTCTAATCTTCTAATCGTCTAATCTTCTCACGTACCTTAATCTTTCCTTGATTTTATGACATATTTACTCAAATCAATTTCCTTTCTTAACTTTATAACCGAGCAAACTAAGCTCTAAGAACCGATGCTCTAAGATGTCCAATCGAATTCTTTTCTAGTAATGTATTTCATTTCATTTGCCCAACTTTAATCTCACGAAGAAAGAAAGTCAGAGTAACAGATCGACTAAGAAAATGCGCATGCTAAGAAAGGGAGATGAGATATAAACGCTGTACTAGCAAATGTGATACAATCTTATTTTATCCTATCGTTCATTTTTTCTATGCTAGCCCGAATCACGATCAAAGAGGGAATCTTTACTTGAAAGTAACAGTAAGGTCTATTTAGCAAGTCATATAATTTCAAAAACACAAATCTAGTTGCTATTATGCTTCGTCCAACACCATTAAGAGACCATGTGAATCTTACGACCCCATGTATTACGTACGGGGGAACGGCGTGAGCTCTTGCGACTTTTGCATAGAAGAAGAAAGTTGGTGACAATTGACTTTGAAGACATTCAACTTAAAGTAAAATTGATTTCTGATAGAACAGTAGGAAGAACGCGCTCCATCCCTCCAGAAGAAATACCCGGTGGCATAAGATTTACTTGGTCTCTTCATGACGTTAGACGAAGTATAGAATACATTTCATTCAACACAAAATTAATGGGAAATATATACTTCTGACTAAGGGTACCAAAATAGAAAATTAGCTAACTTAAATGTTTTAAAAAAAATTTCACCAATTTCCATTCTCTAGTTTGTAATAGAGGGGTATATGCTGTATAAAAATAGCAATTCTATTTTTTCTAGCAAGTTACGCTTATTATTTTCAAAATATCACGCGAGCAGTCGTATGGATAGTAAATTGTCTAAAAATTTTGCGAACAAGAAAAATCACGCTGTTTTTTATTTCTTTATGAACCCACTCACGCGAAAACATGGCAGTTTTCGATGTAAAATACACTTTCTTTGAACGAAATGAAGCCGACGTTTGTTTCGGATGTCTAATTAGTCGCTTTTATCTTCAGTGTTTTCGTTAGATAAGATATATAACATCTTGAAGATAAAAATACAAGAAGCAGCAGGATAGCAAATAAAATATCTGCTAGCAAAGCATTCTTTGATGTGACTACAAGAGCGAAGGGTTTAAAAGTGGCCCTTCGGAAGGCAGTGCTCGAGGAGCGACCGGAAGTGGATATCCCACGGTTCTACTCACTTTGCCTGAGGGCCCTCTAAAGTTTATTAAGGTTTCTTATTCCCTTTCACTTGAGAATATTTTTTCGATTGTATGTCGAGCGAGGATGATTCTATTGAAGATAAAAACGCAGTCCTTAATGACCAACTGTTGATCGTTATGGCTTTAGCCTCGATGACTGTTTCGGCTGCAAGTACTCGTGGAGCTATAGGAAGTGTACAAGTGCTTATGAGTGCAAAGACAAAGCGATCACGTAGGACTCTTCATTCATCGAAACTCACACACTTGTTTAACTTGCATTCATGGTGGAATTTTCCTTTCAGGATGGCATATCTCATCGTGTTTTCAAATTAGATGCAGAATATTGGAAGACTTGATACTTTTAGGATATACTATCTGGCCCTTCGTCGAGTGGAAGTCAAGCGTATATAAATTTACTCTTTCCATGATCAGGTTTTTTATTCTTTTCAGCATAAAATATGGTTCGTACAAATTTAATTAAATAAAAATTTGTTGAATATCAGCAGTTGTGATAGTTCTCGGTTAGCTACATGGGCAACGCGTTCGACTTCAATGAAAGCGGTCCCTGGTTCGATTCCCGGTGGGAGCCCACGTATAAAATTACCTCAGCCGTAGAATTGCTTTTGATACTACTACTTCACATAGAAGTCAAAAGTCGAGTCTATAAAATACCTAAAAACAATGGAACAAACATGACTTTCATAGTAAGAAAGACTTTACGACCTTATTCTTCAAATATTGTCTTCAAACGTTTCTACAACATTCTATTCTTATTTATTCCTTTTTCTTAATGTTTAAAACTCCTCTACGCTTCCCTTATTAAATATCACATCATGTCCCTTCGTGTTCAATTCCTGACCAAGCTGGTTCTCCAGATAGGTAAGGAATTCAAAGGTCTTGTCGGACCGAAATAAATATCGATCCGAATATCTTAACTCTAACGTATTTCAGCTCTAGTACTGTCATTTCCGAGAAAAAATTTTCAAATACGATTTCATAGGACCAATTTCTCTTCTCCCATATCGTCCCACCTCTCATCCCACGAATCCGCATATATATCATGAATTTTTTCATAAGTAGAACACGCAGTTCCTCTAAGGCTGCAACTCCCGCAAAGGTCGAACTCGGGGGTCTTTTCAGCCATTCGACCAATTTAACCTCTTTTTCCGCGATTCAATTGGGCCGAATCCTTATTTTTCTCTTTCCTCAGACTCCTATTATACGAGGGTGCGTTCCAAATTCCCTTTGAGGGTTTTACTACGGTTGCCACTACTCCGGCAGTCGCTCGGGAATGTTTTAACTGGGGAAAGGAGGGGAAGATCGCGTCACGGCAACGGAGTGACGTTGGCCTCGCTCGAGGATGCTGAGTTTCATCCCTATTTTCACCCGAAATCGCGCGCCCAAAAGGAGAGACAGATGAAGGGAGAAAGGAAGTGAGAGGATGGCGTGCGGATGACTTTAAAAAAATAAGGAAAAGCGCTCCTTCGATAAATATATATTTTTTCAAATTTTCGTGCCTTAAAAGAATCTCTCTTGCAGCCCTTCTTTTTTGGCCTAAGCAGGGGGCGAGAGGAAAAGGTCAAAATTTAAGTCCCTCGCCTCGGTTAATTTAATAAAGTTTTTTTTCATATCTCGGTGAAAAGTGGCGCTCATTCTGTCCGCCTTTCTTTCCTTTTTTCTTGACGGAGACTCCACGTTTTGCAATGTATCGCATGACTTTGCTTTCCCGTTTGCGCTGACTTCTCCGAAGGAATAATTCGTCCCGAGAAGATGAAAAGGAACTGAATCTTTTGATTTCATTGTCTCCGCTGTAGAAATTTTCGCACATAGACAAAATATTGATGCCAATTTTGCTAAATAAAATTTATCATGATAGGACGATTTCCTCTGTTCTGTTTTAAATGAAAACCACTATGAATAAAAGTGAAACATTATGCTTAGGTTCCTTTAAAGTACTTTATTCTAAACTGTGTGCCGCGGCACAATAATGCGCCTTGAGAAGGGGTAAGTGTGCTGCTAAATTTATTACATTCGTGTGTATGAGTAATTTGGAGCATTTGCGAAGTGTTTTTGATTTTGCAAAAATTTTTGACGCCATAAGTTTGTGAATATTTGAAAATGTTCAACTTATGACTATTGATGCTAGCAAATATCTACCAATACCAATATTAATTATTCGTTTGATAAGCTATTGAAATAAATTTCCAGGATACTTGGTTACAGGTAATAAAATTCACATTAAAAGGTGTTGTACAAAGTATTTATGAATAAGAAAAGGATATTAAAGAGAAATACCATTCCTAAATGTAATGAATATTTTGATTCAGGGTCAACACAAACGGAGTATTGCATTTTTCAGTTGGGTATATAGAACCATGAACTGGAAGATAATTACCGTAAGATGTACTATACATCTTACGGTAACATCAATTTCATGCACTCCCCGATAAGATACTCGTATAAATATTACATTTAGGTATTCGTTAGAGAGCCAATAGTCTACCAAATATCGATTTTTTCAAGTGGAAGTATCCTTGGTTCGAATCTAGATGACCCGAAATATTTCTTATAAGAAATGTACATGAGTTCTTCCTGATCGATTACAAACTTTTTTCTACTGCAGAGTTATATCAGAAATAATGGTCTTACGTAATCGAGACGAGTATCAAAAGAAATGGAATTGAAAATATATTCTTATTCTGGACGTGAAACGCTTCAGATTCGAAATTGAGACAATTTCGTCAAAAATGAAGAAAATTTTAAAATATTTTGTGACTGTAAACAACCTGTCCCCCTAACGACAAAAGCGATTTTTGAATCCGAGCTCATGTATTTTCTCGTAGGAATACACGGAGACTTAATAGCCATACACAATGTATTGCAAGAAAATGAGAGCCTTTTTAAAAAGGAAGTATTCTTTGCGTTTCAGTTTTTTTTTAATTTATCAAGTACCCATCAAAAACTCCAGCGAATAATATCTTACATAATTTCAAACAAGAAATACATTATTTCGAATAGACCCACAACTCGCGCATTCTGACTAATAGAAGAATCAGATATATACAATGATAAATACACGTTTAAATAATTTAAAATAGACTCCGTCAATTTTGATGCGGGTGTTAAATTTTATAAACATTTATCATTCAATAATGTAACTGAAATTTCATGAATTTGACTACTTCTAGATACTATTAGATACGAAACAATATTTTATGGGAACTAAAATACAAGAAAGACAAAAATTATTTCATAAAAAATACAAGAGTGTTGATGAAGTAAGAAAACAAAAGAAATATTACCATGGCAATATTTTTTTAAGTCTTATTTTATTTATAATGAGCCCCCATAAAATAATATCTAATAAAATAATTTGAATATCACAAGCATCTCGTTGAAGGTATATGTAGATTCCATTTCCATTTTAATTGTTAAATAGCGAAAAGGCTGAGACTATTTTCTAGTCTCTAGGCAAAATATAGTATATCGCAAATTGAGGAGACGTACTTTCTCTTGTAACCCATTCTCTACATGAAAATCATCCCATAATTTACAAGATAAAAGCACATGGCAAAATTCAGAGTAGATGCCTCAATCAACAATTTAGAAGTAATTTGCGTTTTTAACAAGCAACTAACATTGGTACGGAAAGAAAATATGGTGAAGAATTAAAAATCCCAGTTTATGCAAGTAAAACTCATTGTATCTCTCACGGCCGCCAGCATAATTTACTTTCCTCTTGCTCATAAAGAGACTTGACGTTGTGTAATTTGAAAGGAAAGCAACGAGCAGCATCTTTCAGAGAGGAAACGGAAAAGACAATTTTAAATTTCCACTTAAACTCGGAAATGGGGAAGCTCGATTTTACGACGATTTTTATGCATTGTTTAATGGAATACATTCCGCTATTCTGCGCGATCTCCCCAGAACTAGAGCGAATGAGAACGTTTGCGCATGCGCGTGTAAATCCTCGTCGATGCATTTAAATCCCTGCTCGCAACTAATAATCCCTTTTAATTACGCATTGATTTTATCGCACCCCTGAATTATCGGATGAAAAGAGGTAAATCCCGTCATTTCCGAGCTTAATCTTTTAATTCGTCACTGGACAAAGCGAAACTCGCGTTCGAATGACAAAGGACAAAATAGGGAGATTATCTACTGTGTAATAAATGTGCAAAATTTTTATGGAGATTTTAAAAATATTTCAGAGGTTAATTGGTACAATAACGGAACAGAGCGTTCGCCTGTTTAATCTTCAGCGTGAATTTGTGGTTGTTTTGACTATGTGCTTTACATTCATTTAGCTCCAATAATGAGACGTGATTTCCTTTCCGGCTTTGAAATAAAAGATCGAAAAATATCGCGTTGTCCGGAAGATTAACATAATCACACTCATTACCAGTAAATACTGCCAGTGAATAGGTTATTAGGGAATCAATTGAGTGAAGTCACTGACAAAAGAAATGTGATGAACGCATAATACACACGAATGGGAGTGTATTTTATCGAGAGAGAGTTTTTCAAACAAACATTAAAAATCAGAAACGTAGCTGTGGATTCGGGAATAACTTCGGGGTGAAGTAAATCTTATAAAGCGGATGGAGAGCGTAAATCAGGGATAAAAAGGCATTTTATACCGAACCACCGTGAAAATAGAGCAATTTGCTGGTAAACCTATGGAGGGGTAAAAAGAAAAAGTTATATGGACCTAGTTACGAGATTAGGGAAATAAATCGTGCGATATTCCAATTCCCAACACATTCCTTATTCAAGACCGTGCATTTTTAAGTCGTCGAATCGAAATTATGCGCCCAGAACTCTTAAAAAAAAAATTCCTCCAAAAAATTAATGAGGAAATTCAGTGGCAGTATTACCCACACTCTGCGATTATTTAATAACCGCGTCCTCATAAAAGACGGAATAAACCAGCGTGGCAGGACCATGTTTACCTTCAATTGAAACAGAAATGAGATATAAGCTTCGTTTATAAGCAGAGAGTAGCCGTAAAAAATGTGTATAAGAGCATTTTGAGCGGATCCAAATGGGAAATGTAGATTCGTGACGCATTACGTCGCTTGTCTACTTACTCGTGGAGATAAATTTTCCAGGGGTTTCCACAGAAATAGATGGCGTTCGCCTCAGCCGTAAATCTCGAATATATAAAATATTTCAGAGTGGGAGAGGCGCTGCCATTTCCGCAAAATCCAATTTTTTCTCTCTCTCTCTCTAGCTGAAATATACACTCCATCTTTGTGGTTTCATTTTGATGAATCCCTGTCGATTCATAACGTCGCATTTGATGAAGTGTATTCATAGAGAAAAGATTAGAATCTCATTTACTCTCTTCCTTCAAGTCATTTTCCGTACTTTAGAAAGAATATGCTACCATAGTTTTCATTGTTCTTCCTTCAATTTCACACTTTTAAAAATCTAATTAATCTGAAATCTACATCTCCTTAAGAATGGTAATGAAATTTTCCTTTTTCTGCAATTAACTTGGGATTAACAGGTTCTTATTCTCACTTTAAAATTTAAATAACTTTCTCCTGTGGATGCTCTTCCCACGCCACCTTTGTTGGCTTTAATATCTTTTATAACTTTATATCACTATTCATCATTTGAACAAGAATATTTTCCTAGATATACGTCATTTTGAGTACATATTTCTGTAGAATGGAAGTAGGTGCCAATCATCATGGCACATTCTTAACGATTAAGGCGAACGCATATACTAAATTTAACTTCAGTTAACCTATAAATTTTGATTTTTAGAAGCGAAATTTTTCGATGTGAATTTTTCAATATATTCCTCTTAATACCATAGCGTTGTATATTAACGTTTTGAATTTATCATATTTTAATTTCAAAGGGCTCACTCTCGTCTCTCAAAAAAAAGAGAGTTTTTATATTTTCGATATTTCAGCTATTGAAGGAGAAATGTTCGTTAAATTCATAAACTCATTTATTTACGTTCTTCATTTTTTTAAGTTTGATAACTCGACAAAACGTTCCTATTCAAAGAAAAAAACACCCTTAAGAATATTTACATATTTCCTATCTCCTGAATAAGTCTTTGATTAGTTAATCATCGTGGCCGTCGATGTTTTCTATCAAGTTTAGAATGCACCTATTTAAGAGAACATAATATCACGATTTGTTATAACAGATAAAAGGTAATTATTATGCAAATAAGGTGAATGAATTTTAGTCTTCGATTAATGTTTTGACGCAACAGCAAATACAGAAAAACCCGGAAAAATGTTGCTTACATATTTCTAGAGTGAAAAAGGGAGTGAAAATAAGGAAAAATAAGAGAAAAAAAATAAAATGAGCATAATATTACATTTATGTCACAAAACAGGTTAGATGATTCCCTAGGAGAAACGGACATGACTTTAACCCTTTTCCTCATATATGTATTTGCTGATAAGATTATTTCTGAGCCTTTTCAAGACGGTTCGTGAGTGCTAAATCTATTGAACCATTGTTTTAGGGTTCAATGGCTACCTAGTTTTCATAAGTAAAGAGTAAAATTTACAAATTAAAAACGTACTTGGAAAAAGTCCGACGGGACCGGGGATCGAACCCAGGATCTTCCTCTTTCCGGGAGGTTGTTTGTAAAGGAGGGAAGGGGATCCCGAGCTCGATTCCCGGTCCCGTTATACTTTTTTTTAAATCCGATTTTCCTTAGAATTCTTCCTGGGAGCACGCCCTTACGTGCAATTTAACCTTACCTTCTTCCTTGAAATTTACCCTTATAAATTTAGAGTTTCGATTTCCATAAAGTTGACCACGACTTAAGTCAAAATTCCATGCGATTCAATCCACTTAAATAAAATTGATTTAATACCATTGGACATTGCTGATTGTATATAGACTATGAAATCTCTCAACCATATCACAATTGATAATTCACAGCGATTCAACTACCTTATTCTGATGTTGTGTACCCCGAAAAAGTTAATAAGAGCCTGTGACGGGCATTGACACGTCGAAGTTTCAGCCGCAACCATGGCGTGCGTCAGACCGAATACAATCGATTCACTTGGGCAACTCGAAACCACGTTTCGATGGTTTCAGCCAATCAAAACGAATGCCCCTCTTCAATTAGGGCCCCTCTCGAAACGCCCTAATCATTCGGTCAAGTTGCCCGTTTGCATTTTTGCTTCCTCTGGAAACTGGGTCTGTGAAATTTGACAGGAATGCACCTCCAGCCGATGCATCTTCCCGCTCTTTAATTACTCAGAGAGGACGAATGGAGCGCCACAAAAGAAGCGAATGAACAATGAGATATCCCATGATTCACTATCCCCTGAATGGGCTGCCTGTGCCATTTTCCGAAGCGGAGGATTGCGGGCGAGTTTTAAACGTGCAATTAATCGGTATCACTGTGCTATACTTGTCGATCGAAGGGCTTTTACACGGGTTCAAGTAATGTGGTGGAGTCACGATATTTATTGGGCATTTTACGCGATCCTTCTGAGGTACAGGGATAAAATTAATCTTTCTTGATTCGCGATGTGAATACTCGAACGTCAAACGCAAATTAAGACAGACGGAATGGAATAAAATTACAATAATTTCACTGGTATATTGAACCTCACTCAGAGCTTTTCGGAATTGGAAGTGGAGGCTTATCTTTTATATTTAAAGGCATCAAACAGCAGCTATGAAAATCATAAGTTTAATCCTTCTACATTAGATTTTCATGCACGTAATACTCCAGGCCCTAACCCTCGTTATATGTTTTTCAAATTAACTTTTATTCCAATTGCCATTCAATTTCATAAATTTAATTCATTATATTCCTTAAAACTCTCCGTATGATTCCTTTATATACATCAATTTCTCTTCTTACTCTGATATTCAATTCCTCTATTAAGCCTTTTAACCTGAAGATTTACTATTAGATCTTCCTAACTCAAAATTTTATATCCAGGATTTCAAAAGGGTCTAACGCCACATAACATCGCCTCTAATATTCCAAACACCTATTGATTTTAATACACCTCTGATTAGAACGTTATTTAATAACTTTAGAATCTATATTAAGCCGTGTCATGTATTTGCTTTTATTTGCAAGATTTGTGCCGTCAAAATGTTGCGTCATGGGGTCAGAGAAGAAATCTCAAATGAAAATTATTTTTTTGCATAATTTGAGATAGACTAAAGGGAAAAACTGACATATCGCACCTTTAAAATGTAAAAATAAATTTATTGACTGGTCGTAACACCACGCGGTGGACTGCTGATAAATATTAAACGTTAGCTGAAAGTGAAGAAACATGAAATACCCTAATACATATTTATTTCAGATAACAATGAATATTTCGACTTCGATGAAATCGATCCCGGTGAGAGCCCACGTACGAAATGACCTCAACTGTCTCAGAACTTTTAACAAAGCTACTGCTATAACTATGAATATCTGCCATATTTCTTCATTCAATGCAATAATACCGATAAAAAAACCTCTCATTTATGTTCTTAGTATCCTTTCACCTATTACATGAACTCCGAAAAAACCAGAAAAAAACAGTTACAAATAATATTATTATAAGTGTAAAAGGGTGTGTAATTTAACGATGTTTGTGGCTGCCACCTGACAAATGTCAAACTGTAGCAATATTAATAATAATAATAATATTAATTGAATTAAAACAAGAGAATGATCGAGCTGAAAAATACTCAAGTTGTCATAATTACATAGAAACATAGGAATTCAGAACATCCATCTGAAAAGACATTGATGAATTAGCTATTGGTATAGAGTTAATAGTTTTTAGAGAATATTCTATTAATTTCGGTAATAAAACTACTGATTATAGAACGTTGAAATTTGAAAAATTACCCTGGGAGAAAACTTATTTAGTATTATACTAATTATTCAGCTCCAGTAATGAATTTATCCATTAGTAAGGTGGAAAAATAAATAGTAAATGGAAAACTGAAATGAAGTCGGATCATTAATACGATCCGTTTCCCTATGAAAAAACTTTTATAAACTGACTCTGGAATAGTATGAACGTAGGATGTAAATTCGTTTAACTCAGAAAGACTAAGAGAGATGATAGAGTAGGGTAATCAGTTGAGTTTAGAGTAAAGAAAAATAAGAATAGAGTAAACATTTGCAGGAAGATGAACTCAGCGAGTATTTGCGAGTTTCTCGAAGTGGAAGTCTATAAGAAAGTCTTTCTCTCTTCACAAAAATATAATTAGGAAATACTAATGTAAACTTCATAAGAGAGCGAAGCTTAATTATACTGAGACGGAAGGAATGGCTGACTGAAGCGAAATATAGACTCTTGATTAAATTTTTTTTGGGTAAACCTTAATTTTGAAAGTAGCAATTCAAATATCTAAGTTAGTAGATATTTTGTAACTTAAGATTTTAATTTTATCCCCTCAGTAGGGATGAAATAAAACTCTGAGCGATCTCAAATTTTACCTCTGTAACATACAAATGGACTCAATGCCACAGAATATGCCATTTACTATGAAGTTCAATTTTAAAAAAGAGTAAAAGGAACATCACAGAAATAGGCAAGAGAACATGACCCGATTAAGGTTCAAAGTTCAGACCTAAGCGTCTGCTCCACTTCGCCAGCAGCTTTAAATACATTTTTCCATTAGACTTTAAATAGATAACTGTGTTAGGACCTTTTTTCATTTGGTTCACGTCCCTTTGGAAAAACGCCCACTGCCTCTCCGTATTCCGTGGAATACAAATCAAAAGTCATTTGAATATCTGACTTTTGTCTAGTTCGAAGAGAGGTAACGCGAGAGCTGATTATATCAGAATGACGTGATTCACAATGTGATGCGAACGCTCTCTCCTTCTCTCTAATCCTGAATGAAATTCCAATACTCTTCTCGCTAATATCCTTAAGTCTTCTTAAAGTACGCAGGAGAAATGGTGGACGATATGAAGGAATTTTTGCTACAATATAGCTTCCAAAAAGTTCGCTCAAGTTGTAACATTGATCTTTCTCTTTTATCCCATAATAGAATCGATACTCGAAGGCGCGACTTCTTGGAAAGCCATAACCAAAATTAAAAGCTTAGTAATTTTCCACAGTAGTTTCGAATAAACGACCAGTTTTGCGAGCGTGCTTCAGGCCCCTGAAGATCCGAGCACGCACGCAAGGACATATATTAAAAAATGCTACGGAAAAGTACTTAGTATTTAATTTTGGATCCATCCCACGGCTATAGTAATTGTTATTGAGGAAGAAACTCAATTGTAAAATAATAGATTATGACCATCCGCTAAAAGAATATTCTTAAGTCTATATAATTGCGTAATTAATTAGTTGTTAACAAAACGTATTCATAAAACAGGTAAGTTTTTTACATTCTAAAATAAAATATTCGGTCCTCCGGTTCTAAATTAAAATTCTAAAGAGTATAACTCATCATTTTAGCTTAATTACCTCAAAAATGAGGATGGAGAAATGAGGAGATAATATAATTTATTAAAGAATATATTCTATTAGACAGCCATGATTTCGACCCTTAGGGCCATCATCATCAGGTCAAACCATGAATTCTGCAATAAAACGCACCCTGAGGTAAAAGTAGAAGTGTCCTTTCCATTATTCTTTAAAATGGAGTACTACCACAAAGTCGAGGACGAGTAATTAGATACTAGTAATAAGAAAGTATAACATATGATCGTAAAAAAATGAAAAGAAGTAAATCCACTTGCAATTAGCTCTTTTAAAGTGATTATTAGAGAATATTCGGCCAAAAACATTAAAACCATTCTTAATTCCTCGTTCCCATCGGGATTAAATTCCGTGTAAGACTTGAATTTTGAAACGAGAGCGATATTAGCGAAAATTCGAGTTATTTATACCATGCAGCGATGATATGCACTCTCATGAATAACAACGAACCCCATATTTTCGTCCCCATGTTTGTCATTGAAATCCACCGCCGAAAAAAAAAGGACTCACTCCCAGGTAATCGTGAATACCATCACGAAAATCACCAATTTTTTAATGCATTACGTTCATCGCGGACGTTTTCTTTCGCTCGCTCAGGAAAGGGACCGAGTTTTTCATTTGTAAGAGGAATCGGGGAAAAATTCAAGGGAAGCGCGAAATCGGAGCGAAAGATCCGAAAAGTATCCGGGATACGTGCTCGGGAAAAAAAGGGACGCAAAAAGAAAGCGGGCGTGAAAAAAACGAGGCGCGCGATGCATTGTTAAATACGCGACTATGCCGTGCTTTGCTAATGCGAGGCGACGTGGTACAAACACCCCTTTCTCCCTTGCAGAGCGGAATCAATGTTTAGGAGGGCGCTTCGGAAGAGGCAAAGATAGATAACGGAGAGATGAAGAGAGACGAGGAAGAGGGCCTCATTAAGGGAGGCCCTCGGGATTACGACCGCGGTTTCGAGGGACCGCGCTCCATAATACGAGGGCGCGAAAGGTAAGGGAAAAAGGGGAGCCGACACATAATCCGGGCTGTCACGGATCGCGGGTAAGAGTAGAGGGCAAAGATACAGGACGCCGGCAATCCAACCCCCGCTCTTTTGGGATCTCGTCCCCACTCATCCGAGGGATGAGACTAAGACGGGTCGCATGTATATTTCCATTGCTTTCACGGGGAATACTCGCAGAAATTACATGTGAAT
The DNA here is from genome assembly GCA_036926295.1 of Pachydiplax longipennis. Lineage (NCBI taxonomy): Eukaryota > Metazoa > Arthropoda > Insecta > Odonata > Libellulidae > Pachydiplax > Pachydiplax longipennis. Next base: position 7,151,121 of record JAVFKF010000015.1, on the reverse strand, counting down.
AAAGATGGATTGTTTTTTACGCTTCGGTGGGAGGAATTAGAGTAAGGGTTAGAGTAAGGGGAAAAGGTTAAGGGCTTACTTAGCTCATTGGAGATGCAGAGTACGGTTTGACAGCGGAATCCCGGGCACGAATGAGACATTCCATCCGTATTAAAGGAGGGAAATTTTCGTCTTGTTGGTATTTCCGAGAAGATATATATCTAATGAGGTTCTCCCCGATGGCTTAGCTGCGATTTGGCTTTCGTGAAAGTTTTGGGTGTTTTCGCTTTCGACCTCTTTCGCTCAAACATTTTCGCTCTCTACTAATTAAAATGGATTCTTGAGAGACTTTCGCCCTTATTTGAAACGACTTTTATTTTTTGCCTGAAATCGTTTTGAATAGCCAGACAACATATTTTTTAAAGGATATATTACCGACTTTTCGTTTCGTGAAAACATTTATATCTTGTGTTTAGGGTTCGCTTGAATAGGTAACTTTCAAGACTTAAAGGCTTGTTGATTCAAGAGTAAAGGTTTTGACAGAAGTCATAGCCCTCTAATGAAGTACTCTCAACTTTGCTATTTAAATTTTCCTTGAAGTTCTTCTTTATTACTCTGTTTGGTAAAGCGCTTGCTTCAATATCGAAGACCTTACTGCCAACTGCTATGGATTCGTTCTCGCATTAGAGAATTCCTTCCAAATTGAAACTAAAAAAATTAGCAAATAATGACCGATAGTAAAACATTTGAACCGACTCTGAAAATACGCTATCTTATGAGCTTCTAAAGGTGTATCATACCGTTTACAATCTCCTATATTTAAAATTTCGTATTCAATTCTTAAGAAACGGATTTTGAATGCAAGTAACTATTGGAAATAAATTTAAAAAAAGGAGTTTCATTCCTTTTTAAGATATCCCCATACCTGCAGAAGTAATATGTAAAATTGAAGAACGTAGCTAAATTCATCCGTTAAGAATTTATCATTAAAACATGTTCATCGTACTTCCCTCTACATTTCCTTCATTCATCCCTTTTACGTATCTCAGCATCAGTAATGGAGCTTGCTGCGTAAACTACAGACTCCATCATACCTCCAAATCGCAGGTTTCATAAATATCACGTCAAAAGTGTGTCTTGAAAGATACCCGGGTCTTAGAGCACGAAGCCCACATAGTGGTATCAATATGGACTTCCTCACATTACTGGCACATATGTCAAAATGCCAGCAAAAATCTACTCACCAGTACTCAAAGATATTCCATTTACGAGCAAAGACTCCGATTGAGACGGATTAAGCATAATTAATCATCTTTCCATAAGCAATACCTCTGCTAATCCAAAACAATTTCCGATCACTTCTCCTGGTTAAAATAGCTCGAAGGATTCCTCGCTATGCATTGACCTTATTAGCATCGCCATAAATCTCAAGGGGGAAAAGTCTTTTCAGGAAAGGTTTGCAAGATCGTAAAGTTTTCACGGTAATGGCTCGAGCACGTTGGGATTCGATCCTTTTTAAACTTTGGGGCCGCTTTCCGCCTTTCGAAGGAGCTCTCAGGAAGTCATGCATACAAACGTTTCCGCCCAACGTACTAAAGTGTGCGGATTTAGACTCGGGGTTTGTGAATTTGAGTTAAAAAACTGTTTGCGAAGAAGTCGCCGCGCGGAATTCCGAACCAATGCTAGAAAATGAGAGAAAAGATCTATTTTATTGTAAGCGACTCCCGAGTTTCATGCGAGGAAGGCGAATGATTGCCCTCTAAACATTGAGTTTTATTTCGTTCTTGAAACATATAACGTCGAACAATACAGGATCCGCTTCTATCTTTGAGTCTCAATTTTCTCCAAGCCATCCCGCCTAGTGACTTTATTACGAGTATTGGTGAAAGAAATTCTCAAACTAACTCTTATAACTAAATTTTGAAAGGGTAGCATGAATTGAAATGAAAATGTGAATGTTAAAGCAATCTATAGCAAGATGTGATTTCTTTAGAAATGTTTAGCGAGGTATGAATAGACGTTATTTATCCTGGGTAAATCTAATTTCCGTTCACTTTTATTTCAGTCTTGCTCGTGTTTGTGACAATATAAAAGTCGCTGAAGTAAGAGTGATACTGAGTAATGGAAACTATCTTGATAATTATTGAATGCTGAGAAAAGTTCTATTCATAAAGTCCCAGCGCATCACGCACGTGTGCTTTCTCCACCATCATGCCTCATTGAGGAAAGCAAGGAAAAACTACCTCAAAACTCTTTTAGCTAGTAAGACTCAATCCCTCTCCAAAGCCTTCGTTATCTGATAGTAAAAGGGTTTAAAATCTCACCAATTTTCGGAATGATGATTTTATAGACAAGTAGTTTCCACGTCTGAATTTCAAAACCATAATGACACATTTATACACTCGATCAGATTTCTATTCCCATTGAGAATCCTAACCAATTAAAATTCTTTAGTCAGGGTAACCCATTTTAATGATCTATTATATAGGAGAGACGAGTGATTTAAGGGGCGTTTCTGCGAATACATTCGCCCAAAACTTGAGAACCAAAAGTTGCACGACTTTCATACTTTAAAGATAATTAAATGTCGACGACACATAGGTAATGGGCTAGTATTATATCTAACATTAGGTCCCCAGTTCGACAGATAGTCAAAGCAATCCCACAAGTAATGCGGTTTATTTCTGTCATTTGGAGGCTTCATTTCTTTCACAAAATATATAAAATAATGGCCATACTAGATTGACACAATCAACAAAAGAAGGTAAATCAAATACATTTTTTTACTCGTGGAATGCTCTTTTTGATTCGAGATTGTGAAATTTGCGAAAAGTTTGATAAAGTGCGCGAAAATTCGTAAGAAAAACACGTATCTCTGACGGCAAGTGCGAAGGTTGAATCCGAGCTTATTTTCCCATGAGACTACGTTAAGAATTAACCCCCGTTCTAAAGTAATGGTAAGAATTAATGACAGACTATATGAAGAAGAGGGATTTATGAGATTTCTAGCATTCGCAGTTAAAATAAATTAGTCCTGAAGCTCTGAAAATCCATTCCCAAGAACAGTAAGGTAAAGATCATGTTTCCACGAGACTTTTTTGCGTTTTAATTAAAAATAAAAATTTAATTAAATTAAAAACCCTGTTGTATCCGTAGGTACTACGTGTCACTTTTCCTTAAACTTAAATTTAGATGTGCTAGGAGAGTCAAACTACAAATGTTGTATAAATATTTAATATTTACGTACACGTGCATTACGTATGTTATTATTTACTGAGCACAATGCACTATGGATGAATTTCTAGAAAAGGAAGAGGGGGAATAATATCGCAGAAACTTCGATTAAAAAGAAAATATAATTAGCGTAATGATGCTTATAATGAGGATGAAAAGTTTTTAATACTGGCACTACTGGCACTGACGCAATGAAGGGGAATACGGGCTTCCAATGGACTCGAAGCCGATATCGTCTATCCCAGAAACGGGACGCACTATCAGCTGGATTACATTAAAACTCGAGGGAAAAAAACAGTAAAAAAAAGTAATTAAAACAGGTTGCATTGCATTGCAATTAATAATATTTCTCCCCTTTAAATTCACCATTCGTTGTTTATATGTCTTCGTTAGCGGCGGAAAGAGCCAATATTCAGGAAAACACGCCCAAATAGTTTTCGAAACACCGTCAAAAAGTTGCGTAGACGGCGAGACAACGCGTGTCGCCCCTCGGAGTTAAGCGTCACAAACAGGGACACAGATTCGCTAAACTATCTCCGCAATTTTTTTATCAGAATCAAAAATGAGTAGAAAATGCACAAGGGGAAGTTGTGACGGGCGTTAGGGTAGTACGGGCAGCGTTTGCAGGGCCGCTCAAGGCGGTGCTGTGAAGGACACCCATTCGCGTGCCGCCTCGTTTTCAAATAGGGTACACATTTGACCGACTTTACAAAGAGGAGTAAATAGTGACGTTGGTGAATATTTCCGCAGCCCCACGACCAAAAATAGACAAACGCGAAATTGAGTGGATAATGCTTTTCGCTTTGACTCTGACGTTTCTGTTATTTCTGGAAGCAATCGGAATAGAATGGCTAAAAATACAGTTCCTTTTAATTAACAGGAGGAGTAATATGGATCCCTATATGTCAATTCCTATTAGATATATAGAAAATAATTTTCGACCGAGCGTGTCTTTAAACCTCATGCTGAGACAGGAAATGAAAACAAATTTTATGTCATTTAATTTACTATTACCTATTAAGTATCAGGATTATTCTGCAGGAAGGAATGGATGTATCGCTAAATGTAAATAGTTTTCCTTTAAAGTAAAGTAGCAGACACGAGGAATTTCATCGATTACCATATAAGAAATATATTACTGGAATCTGGATTCCTAGAAGGCCCATAGAGTAAGATAGCAATACATTTATTTCTTCATCGAGGAAATAATTTTGGTCTCCACTATCTCTTAGAGCTAAAAGGAAAGGAGAAATCTTATTGAAAATAGTAATGCATAGATGCTACGGTTATAACTCCACTGGACGGAATTATAAGAATTTTTCATCTCTTACACAACCTTGAATTCCAAGTAAGGCTGCTAGTCTACTTAATGTTTTAATGAGCATAAACAGTTTTTATTATTTTAAGCATCATGCATCAAGACTAAGCTTGAAACCTCATCAAAGTTTTTTACGATCCCGCGTTAATAAAGGTATAACGTGCTTGAAATAAATTTCGCTCATTTTGAAATAACCCCTGCGAATTAGAGTTATATTTTTGCCTTTCTTACTGCGTCATTGAAAAGGTCCTTATAGATTTTCTGCATAAATCCTTCTAAAAAGATCGATTTTTGTAAGCAGTCGCCTCGGGCTCTGCGCCTAAGGGGAGCTTCTATCACGCCCGAGAAATTCCGTCTCGAGAATTCAATTGGAATTTTGTTATGTCAGATTACCGATAATCGATTTCCTACGACTTATTTTAGCGATCAGCCTCTCGAGAGGAATGTTGACCAAACAATCCCTCCTGGTTTTTCTTTTGGCGAATTTATTCGGCCGTCGCTGCGTGTTTCATTTGCATTCTTTATATTACTTTCGATGTTAACCCAAGTGTATCGCATTATACCTTCCCAAAAAAGCTTCTTAATCATCTCACTAATGATGCAATACTGAAAAAAGATTCCCCAATCAGCGACTGAGTATTTTACGGTGAACGAGAAACAGTACTGCTCGCAAAAGTCTACTTAATAGCGTCCACTTATAGATACAGAATCTATTGCCTAAGGGAATGAGTTCTTGAAAATCAATTATCTTACCAGAGGACTGAAATCTCCGCGATTCGAATAGAAGAATTTGAGTATTAGAACGTAAATACTTTGGAGACATGTAACGACTTCTTTTCGTCTGTATGTCGTCCATAAAATCAGGTATTGTCAAACCTCTAGCTACACAAAAATGTAATTGAGATTGTTCTGATGATTTCGAGATGGTTTTACATCTTCAAAACTCTGGAGTAGCCATGTTTGCGTAAAACATAGAAATGACATAAAATTACATAAAATTGGGGACCCTTGGTGAATGATATTTAGGGAGGCCCTGAAAGCGAGGGCTCTCACAGCATTATGTAGCCTATTAGTATATACCCCATCTGAAGGATAAATTCATACCGTTAAATCTTAACAACTTGTGACCTAGGAAAACGGGTATAAGTTCGCTACGGTATATTATGGCCTTATGAATTAATGCATGATTTAAATTATACTAATTTATTTATGTGCATGCGTGAGCACCACAATTTTCTTACTTAAACTGATTTACGAGTAGCAAACTTATATTTCAAATGCAAATAAATACCATATAATACGAAAATAGAAATAGGAAAGGGATAAGACCGACCCCCTATCTTAATGTTTAAACGTATTTTCAAAACAATTTCGTTGCGTAGTACTTTCGAGTCAAATTATGCTCTCTAATAATGCATAATTGAGTCGGTTAGCTAATAACCTCACGCGCAATTGCAATTACAAACCATTGCTTGCGGTGGCACCTCCTGGGTCCGCATTAGTTCCCCAGCCTAAGGGAATGCCGTTCCATGAGCGAATATGAAAGGTCATTAAAAGTTTCAGGGACAAGGCAAAGTGGTAGACGAGTGTCCTCTACTGACGGTTTAATTATCATCTTCCGCCGACGAATAAGGCGCCACGCCGCGGTAAGACGCCGCACTCACCCGCAAAACCTTCCTTGAAGGCTACATGGCAGTAACTTTACTAGGTTAGTGTCCCTATAAGATAGCGGAGAGGCTTACAGCAGGGCAGAGAATTGAAAAGTGGAAAATGTGTGAGAGATACATGCGTAACCGCATACAGAAACAAATAACCTCGCCCCTCGCTTGATGACTCCCGAAATCGAAGCAATCGCACACATACTCTGTGGTTTACCAATGAAGTAAATGCAGAAGGTACGCGAGTCGGGAAACTCTGTCACATAATCAACGGTCTGCAAATAGGCACATGCAAGTTTCGGAAAGTTTGATAGTCTACTCATTCCAGCGAGTGGTAGACGATATCCGCGCCAGCTCTTTCGCGGGGATTAGTAACGTGAGTTCGTGAACTTACAACCCTTAAAATTTACATGATACTGTAAAGGAATTTTTTAAAATTAATGTTGCGGACTCAATTTTGAGAAAATAATAAATCATCCAAAATCTTCCTATATAATTACATCGACTGTCTTTTCTGGCATTAACTGGCAAATGTGCACGAAAAAAGTATGTACATATATAGTTAAAAATCATCCTTCGAACAATCACTCGTCATATAATTATTTAATGAAAAATTAATAAATTAAGAAACGGATTCTTTAAATCTCCGATTGCTAAATTAGTTGAAACAAAGAATGCAAATTATAGTGAGTAGAGAAATCCTCTTTCTGATCATTACCATTTTACGCAGAAATAATACTAGTAGATCAATTAAATTATCATAAATGTAAAAATATTAATTCCTAAGACGCGTTGGTGGCTATAAAACGAAACCATGTTTTTTAACTATATCATCCCATAATACATATACATGACTTCTAAATGAGACCCGTTTCGGCAAGCTAGTGCCACCATCACAAAGGTCAAGAATCGTTATTATTAGGCATATTCAAGAACTCCAATTCATGCAATTCCGTTAGAAATTACTAATAATTACATAGTTTGGATGTACTGATATGGGATGTATGTATATTTATTGTGGAATCTCGTGCAGATATCTATAATAAACATGGTGCATACCCAGTTCAACTAAGTCAACGCCGACGAATTCAAGTTTATTTACTGGAAGTTGCAGATTCAATAAATCACGGACTAAGGCAGATAAATAGTGAAGATAACGGAATAGATCCTTCTTACTTAGAAAATCTCAAAGAATTAAAAATCCTACTCAGCATTCTTGGAAATCGTGTGAGATTGGGATATTTACATACATTGAGAGACCTTTCTTTTTCATCTCGAGTGACCATGAATTCACCGTATGTAATTCTACTTTACTATTCTCCTAGCTTCTCTTTCATCCCATACGGAGTTCGTTTACCCAAATTTCCCACTGATCTTTTATTTATTTTTTAGCTGCGGTACTAATTCGGCGAAGACCGCACGCAGCTGTGGAAGTTCTCACAAACACATGGGGAAGGGCATTAAAACAGCGTAATCGAATGAAGGCAGAAAGAGAAAGGGGATGTACACGAAAGAAGAGGAATTTGGATAATGTGCGAGAGAACAAAAAGAAGCAAAGGAAGGAAATGGGAACAGAAAACTTAAAAGTCATAAATTATCGGCATTATGACGAGGGAATAATATGTTCTGAGTTGACTAGTAACAGTAAATGGAGAAGATGACAAACTCTAAGTATCTCTTGCAGCATATAGTTCAGGATAATTCAAGGTGAATAGAATAGGAGCCTTACATATCACACCTCTAAGTTTTCCTATAAGACCTCCTACCTAAGAAAATCTTTCTATTGTATTATTTACTATAAGAAATAATATTATGATAAGTAAATCCTTCTATATATTCTATCGGTATTTGGGTAACTCTCGGAGAATTATTATTACATATGTTGCAAATAGGTAAAAGCCAGAAGGCGACATTGCCATATTATTTGCAAACATTTACAAAATATTCCAATATCATTTTACATTAAACTAGTGATTTTGCGCTCCACATACAGCTTATTAATACATTATCAAGTACATTAAAGATACAGATCATCATCTCAAATACATAAAATAATCCAAACATTAAATATATCAGGGATCTTGATGTATCATACCGATAAACGAATTATTATAACATTTTCTATGATTTATACATCGCAAACAAAACTGAAGGACTCGGGAAGAATAAATATGATGTGAAATGATAACTGAAATGATTATCTTCCATTTCGGATGTTCGCTATAGATCATCCTTAATTCTTTGCATCCTTTATAACTTGCAAAATATGAAATCGTTCATAAATATTGGAGCTACCAACATCTTTTCAGTGACTTTTGTAGGAAATGGTCAAAAGTAACGTTATCTATAAATGAAATCCTCTGATCAGATACTCTTGTGTTCAAATCTTACTTTATAAGTTGGGGTAAAAGTAAGGAATGATTCAATTTCCTTGAAGTCAAGGCATAATTAGGAAAACCTCTCCCAAAGGAAAACTCTATCAAGCCGATTCGTGATTTCCCGCCTTCCCTATCGAAACAGCAGAGAGGAGAAGAGGGAGATAGATACGGATAGAGAGGGGAATAGGTGGACAGAATCTCGCCTCTGGGCTGATTCAGCCCTCAACAAATTGCATGGGAACTAGAATTCATGGATCCATTTCCCAAGGAGGCCCTATAATTGTGCACTCCGCTCCACAATAAGCAATTCGAAGCCGACTTCAGTTTGATGATCCGTCTCTATGGAGATTCGATCCCGGTTAGTTCATCTCATCACCTCTCCAGAACATAATTTTCGCGGGTATAGCATGCGACTGAAACGATCCTGGATAGTGGGAATATAATCGCTATCCTCCTTCCTTGCGGTTCAGCCATAGGAGATCCTTTACAGCATCTAACCTAAGTTCCTGTGTGTTTTTCCGGTAAAATACGCTGATCACATACGGTGTATTTATCAAATATGTTTATTTTCTTAATATTCATGTTTCGGAACTCAAGAATCATTTTTTCCGTTGTCTTGATTTCTGTTAACGATGTGAGCTTTGATTTGTCCAATTATATTTGTAATAAAGGGAATTGAATAAAAGACTACATATACAACCATTGTTTTGAGAGAAGACAGGGGCGCAAGAAAATAAGGGGCACATTTAAAATAAAGATTATAGAATTATAAAAGACGAAAAGAAATCATAAGGCATCGTAAATTATAATTATAAAGCATTAAAATCAATATGATTAGGTGTAACTTTGTGGAAAGTCGTAGTAATAAATTAAGAAGTTGGCAATTTTGCACTGTTTTTTATTACAACAACGACCGGTTTCGTAAGAAGTTCTTGCATCTTTAGGTGAGAACTTCTTACGAAATCGAGCGTTGTTGTAATAAAAATCAGTGCAAAATTAACAACTTCTTAATTTATTATTATAAAGCATTATCTTTCCATGGGTCGTTTAATGTTTTGCGACCCTTTTCGCAAGCGTTCTTTCATCCTCAGGAAATGTACATCAATGTTTTTTAGTTTCTTACATCCTCTAAAAGCATTAAGACTACCATACTAGATGAAAGAATTAAGTCTACCATACCATTCTAATGAAAGTGAAAAACAATAAAAATTGCATTTTAGCAAACATTTGTCACCTTGTAAAGGAATTTCGAGAATTTATTAAGTGGCTAACTCATCTATGATAATCCTCCTCAATACGTCTTTAAAATGCTATTTTTTGATATACTGCCCACTATGTTGCTATACCTCTAAGAATTATAACTAGATATAAAATTATATCAACGAGAAAATTAGGGATATTCTTCTCAGACGTGAGAGATACCCTGAGAGAAGTTTCTGGCGTAACATTGCGGAGAGGATAATAAAAATTCCCGCACGACTGACTGGTTACAAATTTTCCATAGTTTTGAAATTCAAAACAAATTGAGGTCCGTCACGAAAACTCTTCTAACATTAATAATATCCAATCTATGCAACTGGAAATATCGTTGTGGAGGCGCGATGATAGATGGTTCTCCGGCATCCCCATCTACGCGGCAAACAAGTGCCACACGAGATGGCGAACGTCAAGTCCCCATTTGTCATCGAGCACGCTGGCGTAAATCTGTCCATCCGCAGTTCAATATTCTACCCTCAAACTGAGTGTTCTTCGACTGACAACGTCCATAATTTTCAAAATATATGGTCCTCCAAGTGGCGGACCATCATTCTTATATCTTTCTGCGCACGTTCTCCATAAAGAGGCGTGGTTTGATGAAGTATAGATTATAGCCTGAATAAAGCAGAGAAAGACTCAAAAGAAAAAGTGTGAAAGTAACGATGTATGCGCAAAAGAAGCCCTAAGATTTTTTCCTTTTGAATATAAGGAGCGTTTTATAATGTATTCCTGTACTGTCTCACATAAACGTAATTTACGGAACATCTGAGAAACATCCAATATTAATATTGTGATAATACCTACGCCGGTATAAAAATTTATATCGCTTGATGTTTCTAGAAATCTTTCTTCTTTATTACTGCTGAAAGCATTCGAAACGATTATAAATGCTGTCAGAGAGTTATGAGGGTTCGAAATTTTCAAATATTATTAGATTTCCTAGAGAAGGGTACGGAAAATTTATATTATATGCTCTGGAAAACAATGAGAAATAATTCGTTGACAGGATCTGATTATAAATCACATATAGACAAAATTATTGAATAATGTATGAAATGATAAACAAGATATTTGTAACGTTATTATACAAGTGAGCGTATTTTACCTTACACCTAATATGAGTTTAATTGAGGATCAAATGTCATCAAAAATAACTACTTTATTTTTACTTGAAAACAGGCCAACTAAATGAATGTATACAGCAATTTATTCGCATTCAGGTGAAGTCTCCCTACCTAAATATAAACTAAGAGCGTGCAACAGCACGGATGCGAGGCTCTTAATTATCCCTCCTTTAATTTCTACGTACTAAAAAGAATATTACGAATTTTTCACGTGAGCCATTTTACATCTTCTCGCTTCAGATGTTTAACCCCCAGAGTTCCATTTTTGGTCAAACCCCTTATTGGAAATATAGCCCCAACTACGACGCTTACATTGTAAAAAAATACGACCAAATTGGATCAGAATTTTAAAGAATCCAAAGTCTCATTTTTTCAAAGCTGTCGTGAGACTTTCATCGGAATATCTAAAATGCATAATAATATTTTTTCTAAAGGCTGTATTCTATTTGATAACCTCTCTAGGTATTAAACCCCCATGTAAAAATTGTAAAAACTAAAGAGTGTATTATAATTAAAGCAAGCTAGATCAGTTCTAGAGAGTCACCACAGTTTTTCAATATCCCAGGTTATGGAAATGAGCCGATAATCCCCGCAGTGAACAAAAGCGTTTCTCGTTCATTACGGGCATCGCATTTCCGCGAAAATACATCTGGAACAGACAGGATAATGACCATCAAGGAAAATATTTTATAACTCCATCATATTCTAAATGAATGAATGTCAATCATAAAAAAATCCATTGATTCTGACGGGGGTATTGTTTAGGGATAAGCTTCGCTTACAAATGCTGAAAAAATTCATTACTACATCACTTAGGCAAACTCATCAGCTTGGCTTGACATGAATGCATCAAATTAATTGGACTTCATAACTCAGGAATAAAGTTATTTTAGCTTACATTTTTTGAGAGTGGGGTTCCTAAAATATTTCTTCGGTCGGTTTTCAGATAAAGTCACGGACGACAGGTACGATTACTATGAGATAACTAAAACTGAGATTTAAAATACTCCTTAGCCATCCATAAGGTGCATGGTAGTCAGGAGGGTCAGTTTTGGGAATCCAACAAAGACTACGGGAAAACCTGCATTCTTAAAAGAGCCCGATAAGTATTTCAATTACTAAGCTATGTTCTTCAGGAGTATCTTTCTAGCACTGAAATACGTATCAGATTTTTTACGAAATTTCCACGAAGGTATTCTCCGAGTCCTTCTTGGGATCTTTAAAATGACTCTTGTGAACATCCCGAACGGCATAAAGAGTATTTTGAATCTCTATGGTACGATTCTATGAATATACACTAGAAATATTACCTAGTGTCTCAGTATTGATTAATGAAACCCATGTTACCCGATTTTGGGTAGTAAAATTGTACACTATCTCCATCTTAATCAATTTGTGGAAGATTCTTTACTTAGCGCGCAGATACTTTGAGTTTTAACTTAAAAGTACGTTTGAACTTCGGACATTTGCAAAGAATGAAACTTTACTTAAATGTCTCCTAGAAAAGCGTCGCGATACGAACGTTCCTAATGTTTATCTGGAAAATTTAACGCAGCCGAAGAAATTAAACTTTAAATTTAGATATTACGCCCCTTGGGGACGATACCGCTGTTTTTATTCGCAGAAGCAACCGCGAGAATAAAACGCAAAGCCTCCCTAAATTGAAGAAGTTTTATTTCCACCTATTTACGTCGGGATGAAAAAAATGGCACCGGAGTAGCTTCCTCTGTTAGGCCGAAAAACCCTCGCTAATAAAACGCCCCGTAAAAAAAGAGAGAGACTCCGCGGCATCGCCGCCGTATCTTCTCCGAGTCCCTCGGGACCGATGGCTGTCTTTCCCCGTTTTTTCCTTCATTTCCAACTCCCATCTCCTAAGAGGGGACCCCTCCCCGCCCAGGTTCGAACCCCTTATATCCCACCCGGGCCCCGTGGGATGGATAGAGCACGGAGGGGCGATCTTACGGTGCATTGTCACTGTTTCCATATGAGGACTCCCACATCGAGCGAGATTGAGCGGCTGAATGAGATTGCAGAGAAAGACAACTTGGCGTCGCCCAAGGAAAAAAACAAAGATCGCTCCCCGACTTGGAAGAACGTTAAAGAAAAACGGCCAGGGCGTTTGTTGTGTAAGCAAACACCGACACCTTAAGAAGGTGGAAGCACAGGTTTTGCACCTAGAGAGCTCTATAGTCCATCCAAGTGTCTGCCTGCATTATGCAACGTACACACGTAACGTATGCGCTGAAAATGCCGGGTGAGAAAATCTGAGGAGCTCGCCTCGAAAAATGGGTGTTTTTTGGACTCGCTGCTCCGGAAATAACACGATCTTGAAAACTCCCGTTTGAAGCCTTCCGTGAAGAATTTGTAGAAATGCCAGGGATAATTCAGCTGCAGGATTTCATTTTGAAGACTGCTTCTTAACCGTTAATTGTTTTTAATATACTATATTTCTAATTTTTAGTAGAGCTTTGATTTTTAGGTTTTAAAATCCAGCGCAAATAAGTCCCCGTAGTCTAGACGAGAGCAGAACCTTGACATTGTAAGAAAAGACACCTGTCTTTTAGTCATTATTAAAACCTCCAAATATAGCTGTTTTCTTTTTATTTTATGTAAACATATTTCAAATTCTATTAGTTATGTATTTGAAGTGCACCTGAATTCTTTTACTGGCATTTTATATGGCTTAATCTACCTTTTACTTAAAATTAGTAAACTATTTGTAGGTATAGATGGTTTTTACACCCTCTTTTTGCAAGTTCTTTTCCTCTGTGGAGTATTTTCCCTAATCAAAAGGTTAGGTTTTTACCCATTATAAAAGTAGTTTTCTTCTGTCCACTTTTTCATCTCTTACTTTAAAATTTTACAGGACGAAGGGTGAGATTAAAAATAGAATAGCCTTTATTATTATTAGAGATTAGGACAGAAATCTAAGACCGAAGCAGTTTTCAGAAATATCCCCATGTTCGTTAATAGAACGAAAATACAGTGCTAAGAGTTATAATTTTCAGCCTAAAACAGTCGAGAATTATTTTCCCATTATTCTGAAGATAGGCCATTTTAATAATATTAAGTAAACTCGTGAGTATTACATGTATCTACACTTAATACGAAGAATCTCTTTGACATGCACTGTTGAGGAATCCTATTTGATTTCATACAGAAGATACCGAGCTAAATTAAATTAAAAATAGCCATTAGTAATACCACCCAATTCACTCGACGCTTCCGTCGACCGAAAGGAATTAAAATCAACTCGTCAGTGACAAATACGCTTCCCTCACTGTATTTTAATCCAATTATAATAACCGGCACGAAGAACCGGAGAAAACATTTAGAGAAGTGGGTTACTAGGAGCCCTGGGAGCATTAAGGCGAGTTCCAAGCTCATACGCCTTTTTATGTTTGCTTCAGCAGCGAGACCATTGCTAAGGTTTAATATTTTTTAATGGCATGGCGAAGCAATTTTTTTTTGCAAGTTTTGAAAAGACATAGCGGAGTTAAATAGATGCTAAATTTTTCTCATAGCCCTCGGGGGAGGGGATCGTGACTCAACGAGGCCTATTTCAATTCATTTTAATCGATATGCGAAGCGCTCGACGCGGGCTGTTGCACGACCCTCTTTTTCGTCCTGAAGAGCGTCCGTCGCAGCAGATGTTCTGCACGGCAACCGACTGACGATTCTTCCCTTTAAACTTTTTAACCGCGGGTGTACACGTCAAAAAACGCACGGACGGCCATACGTATTCCTCCAACTGCGCCGCTGATATACGAGTCGAGAGAGGATCCTTGACTTTCCCCGGATTTATGGGAGGGAACGGGAGGAATAAATCTCGCTCCGAGATCTTCGATGATGATATCTAATGGGAATACCGAAACCGTATGTGTACTCAGAAGACGGCGATCCCGAGGAGGGTTAAATCTTAAGTGAGATGGATATCCAGATTAAGATGCAGGAAGTCGTGAAATAAACATGAAGAACTGTAAGCAAAATATAGATAGCGGAAAGAGACGTAAACGTATACACGTGAAATTAATTTTAAAGTAAGGCATTGCAATTGGATAAAAATGATTATGTTATATATCGTTTGAATGCTGACTCCGTTTCCAAAGATGCAGATGGATCATTATCGCCAACTTCTTTATGCTATTATAAAAGGATTACTACTAATTGCAAGATTTACAAATTTCATAAAAAGATTTAATTAAAAAAATACTACTACAATAGTCGTAGATCATTTCTTCCATATGAGTTACAGGAGACGAACCCGTGATCATTTTCACCACGGCTTATTTGGCTATTCTGGAAACCATCAGCCGCTTTAAATAATCAGTTGTAGTAAACAGGTAATTGCTTATCAGAACGCAGCTAATTTATTTTAATCAACTCTGAAATTCACACTTCTATTTCATAAAATATCAGTCTTTTCGCTTAGTAAGATGAAAAGCCATAGTCAGTTTTTTGTAGCGATGATCTTTTATTTGCTAGTGAGGTGAAGAAAATATCATACAAAATCCATCCCCGCAAAATTTAGCTTTTCTCCCACTTTTCATTAGTACACGTAACAGGGATTCGCTCGAGATTATCAGGGGATGTTCCTCGATCTAAAATAACAGGCACGTGACCGGCCGTTGAGCCCACTACGCCACTTATCCACGTGTGTTAATTATCTGCCACTTTTACCTAACATTCTTGATTTTTACTGCTTTTTATCGGTATTTAAGCATTTAGGTGGTGGAGTATTGCCTCTGATTAGTTTTTATACACGTGTTTATATATACTATATTATTGTGTCTACCTAACCTATAGTTGAATTGAAGTCAGCGAAAAAGGTAAAGAATGTCTCGATGGCATGAAGTTGAAATTTAATAGCAAAATTATAAGTTATTTGTAGAAGAAAATGTGTGAAATATTTTCCCAGGAGGCAAATTTCACGATCTACATGGTAATGCAAGAGTATGGCGTGGTTACCTAACTCCGGTTTTCCTATGCAAATATTGTCTAAACAAAGGCCTAGGGGAGGCAACGGCCAGGGAGGTGTCTATTATTTTAGATCAACCAACATACTCTGAGTCTCGAGCAAAAACCAGTTACGCATGTTAGAAGTTACCCTAGTAAGACAAAACACGTCAAAAACCGGAATAGTTGGACCATAAAATGACACTTTCACCTTGCCATATTGTTTCAAATATAACGTAAAATACGACTACGATACACAAATTCTATGACCATAAAATAAAATTCATGAGAAAAGGAATTTGAACTAATTGTACGCGATAAGGCCTGCGCCCTTGAAAATCCAATGAAATGAAAGAGTACATAACTGGGACTCAAACTCAGATCTTCCTGTTTAACTTTCTGGACGGATGTCATAACAAATTGTCGAAAAATGGATGGAGAATGTTGGGCCTGATGTATAAGTTGATTAATCATACACTTCCATAAAAATAAAAAATGCCGGTTCGAAACCCGATCACATCGACTTCATTACTTAACTATACTCCTACAATTTGAGAAAATTGATATAAATGAAAAAGAACCGGTTTCAATGCTGCAGTTATGTTTTTGATTACTCTAGAGGGCCTTGTTTTCCAAACTCAATCGATCATCCATCATTGATATAAACAACTTTAAATTGTAACAATTTTATTTGATTTGATTCACTAAAATTTAATGCGGTTAAGTACTAGAATAAAGAAAGGAGAATTGAAGGATAAAAAATTCTATATAAAAAAGTTACCTTTCGCTCATCCAGGCGATGAATACCGGAAATATAGAATGATTATTTTAGAAAACTAGATATCTCAGATATCTTACGAAGAAAAATAAGAATATTTGCAACTGATAGTATCTTTTTTATGTTGAGTCATAAGGATCATTGAATTCTTCCATGACACATCACGAAAAATGATGGATTACTATATAAATACATATACCTTATCGTCAGAATTATTGGCGGTTCAATATTGTAGACAATCTAAAAAATACAAAGAGTACTCCTTAACGTACACATTTCTTCTGCCTTTAGAATAAATAGTCTTTTCAAAGAATCCAAAGTCATCCTTCTTCAATTCTTGTCAATGTCATTTCATAAAGTAGCACCTGACATCATTGATTATAAGTGCAAACGATGTGATAAAGGAGAACAAACTTTTCGTACGATATTTAGCTTTCTCCATGTTTCTGCAACGTTGCGATCGATAGATACCATGAGAAACAGTACTCGATTTTTTCCCTTCCTCGCGTACATGAGTTGAGTGAATAAAACTGCAATTCAATCGCCCTATCGGAAAATAATATCGTCCACGTTATTTTAGACGAGTCAGGATGGCTCTCTGACAGACTTCTGTTCATAAATGTCATAAATAATTCCAGATTGACCACGAGTTTTCATGAGTCTTGAAGCGGAAGAACTAGGAAGATACCAATTTTGAATTCATGTTTAGAGTCCAGCAAAGGGGAAAATGAGAATCCTCGAATTATCTATTACTGCTAAATGCATTAAAACCTGGGTAAGGCGCTAATCAGAGGACCAAGCAAAAACCGCATTATCAGCGTATACAGCGGGTTGTGTAATGATAGTTGCCTTAAATCATATTTCTGAGGAGTGGTCTGCTTTTTGCACAAAGAGACTATCTAAGTTGGCGAATTTTGATCATTTATCACTCTACAATGAATCAGACTTTACCAGATAGACAATTATGAAATAATAAAGAATATTTTGAACAGTAGTGGTGAAAGAACATCACAATCACTCCGAGACTATGTACGACAGCCCACAAAACAATTTTCTGGTTTTTTCTTTGCGTTTACTTATTAAAATTGTCGCGAAAGGAAACAAAGAAAAGTGACTTCTTAATCTACATTCTGTACTGTGAATAACCTGTAGAGAAGATCTCCTTCCATCTTAGAGTTCGTATCACCTCTGACCATAGGGTATAGTGATATACCGTGAGAAAACAGCCTATTAAGTGGGAGGGCCTTAAACGGATTTTACTGTAAAAACTCGCAAAAAAATCTTACTGCTTCAGAAGCCGATATCTTTTTGCATTCATTCTTTCGAAGATAAAACAAAGTGCACTCGATTCCTCCGCATCCATCGACGACCTCGCATAACTCTCGCAAAATCGTATTTTAGGCGCCTCATCTCCTAATCCAACGGAGGACTAAGAGACTAAGTGACGTCAACAACGCGTCCCGGCGAATAATCCGCTCGGGAACCCCGTTCCTAATTTGCAAACGGCGTCCTTTTTCCCGGCTGGCATTCGATGCAAGGATCTTCCAACGCAGGTGTCTGAAATTCCTTTGAGATAATCTCTCAACCGCCGACTCAGCCACCCGCGTGAGATTCCGGCACGCATGGACCCTATACGTGTCACTGGCGAGCCAATTTCCCTCATCTCTGGAACCACCCACGTACCCATTTTCTGGTCTCTCGACACATCCCTCTCAGGGTCTCTCGACACATTCCCTCCCGCTCTCGAGAGACGTGTCGGAAAACCTCATGCACGGCTTACGTCGCACAAAGTGCCATGAGAGCGTGTGTAAGAGTGGGTGTGGAAAGGGGTGATGAATGAGGCGTGAGATGAAAGCAAGGGAACGGCGGAGTACCGCGAAATAAGGCATGCACGGAGGTTTTTTTTGCAGGAAGTGGAGTTGGGCAAAAGAGGCTTTTAAAACACAATATGGACGGCTTCCCCGCGGGAAATGATGAATTTGGGCGGTGCGGAAAGACTCGCTCTTCCGATTACAAACGGAGGGCATTTCGAGTGGCGGCACATTTTCTGAGCTTTGAACAGCTGCTTCGCGCGTAATCGCGGACATTTTCATAGCGATGCGTCAAATCAAAGCGCGGTGTTTACAAGCGGATGCGGGCGTCGCGAGCTCTTTCGCCGCCGATGAAAAATTTCGCGATCGACGGTCTTCCGTGCGGCCGTCCGAAAGTGTCGCCGTTTTACCTGTTTTTTGGGATGAATGACGGGACGAGCGCAGAGAGGAAATCGCTCTCAGCAATCGCGAAACGTTCGAAAACCGAAAACATGCAAAGTTGGGCGGACGCAAAAGTCGAGAGCTGAGAATTTTTAAATCATTGTATGGAATGTGGGGATTGTTTCATTTCATGCCCTGAGCAATGCCACCAAAGAGTTTCGGGCAGATTAGTTGAGAATCTCAAATACCCGAGACCGAGGTGTCACTCGTGAAAAAATGAACTTAAGTTGTGGCTTCACAATTTCATTCAAACAAACAAAGAAATTCAGCGACAAAACATATCTTCATATACTCCCTTCGCATTTATTGCAATTTTAATCCTTACAAGATTGCTAAAAGATGAATCTTTTCCTCAAGTATCATTGGCTAACATTATTTCTGCGATGACTTGATTTAATTCATTTCATGTCTACAATTTTTGTTCCTGATCTTGATGCTGCATTTCACTGGAAAATACCATTTATTTTTTTATTGTATTAAATATTATATAATAGCTGAAAGTTAGAATATTTTATTTTTGCTATAAATTAAATTTTAAAAAATGCTACTTTATTCGAGGGCCTCCGGATAGCCAAGTGGGCAACACATACATACATACAAACGTCTTTATTGGCGAAATCGGGAACGCGTTCGACTTCGGTGAAAGCGGTCCTGGACTCAATTTTCACTGGGGGCTCACGTACGAAATGACCTCAGCTGTCGAAGCTCTTTTAAATAACTACTACGCTTTTAAATAACTACGTTATTCGAGTTAACCTCTCTCCACATTACCTAGGTTAATCGAAATTCCCCTGCATTTCTATATGCGCTATATATTTTATCATTCCAATATGCTATATTAGTTATTCTCGTGACTGGCTGGAAATCAAAATTTCTCTTACGTAATTAAAAAGACTTCAGATAGCCTTTTTTCGTATCCCCGAAGAAGTCTTCAAAAAATTCTTTGGGAAATATATGTATTTTTATGGAGATTTTCAAGGCTATCCGATAATCAAGTCAATCAAATCAGATTAAATTTAAATGAAAAAGCTAATATTAATCAAATATTGAAATATTAATTTATCAATGCATAAAATAATGATAAAAATACATCCCGCGACCTGTGAACGTGAATTCTTAGCTTTGTCATGTAAAATAGATAGTATATTTTTTATTTTCTTTAGTTATTCAAAGCAGTTCCATGAAATTCGTAAGATAAATTAAAATTAATGATATTGTAATTTTCCTCTCTCCTTGAAAATCTCCGCGTGCTAGAGAGCGATGTAATTTGAATGAGAGTCGGGATAAAAGGTGCCCGAACCTTTGAAGTTTATCTCAAAAGAGTACTTTCACAAGTTGATCATTTTCAAGGGTTGTTTTGATGGAATATTGAATTTTTATATTGTCACAATAAGGAATGGGATAATTTGATGGCCCTTATCCTTCTGATTTCTGGATGAAAAGAACTATAATTATCCTTTTATACTTTTTTCATGTTCGGTGAAAGACGTGGATTTCGTCGCAGTAATTACAACGTTCTTATAATATACATTGGAGAATAGTGAGAGGAATTCTGGGAATTTCTTTAGATTCCGATCGAGCGAGGTATTCCGAGAGCCCCGGCCATTTCAGTCCTGCGCGAGATAAACTAAAAATGAATTACCATCGCGATAGCGGAATTAACGACCTGCCTTAAATTTATTTTTCATTGGAAAAATCCCTCGTGTGAAAACGTGCTTAGGGCGCTCCATCTACGATGTTCGAATCTCTCCCCATAACGAGATCTCGACGATCATAAAGCTCACATTAACAGTGGTATCAGTAGATTTGTCGTAAATCATGCATCGGCTGCGATAATGTTTTCTTCCTAGAAAGGAGTGCCCGGTTCCTTTTTCAATTCCGCCAACGGATGTTTTTTGATTTATAGAGTGCTTCTCGCTCAGCATTCTTCGTCATGCTCCGCGATCATTAAAATTGAAAATAAAATCTCCCTTCGGTGCGAGAGACAGATAAACGGGGGAGACTTCTTTTTTCCCCGCTTCCTTCGAGCGACCGTGATATACGACCGAACGTTAAATTTATTGGTGATTAAACTTAAATGTGCAGAGGAAAATTAAAGCTTTAACGGCCTATGGCTTTTATACAGCATCCTAGACGCAGTTTCGGATCCTTGTTCACCGACTTTTCGGATATTTTCGGGGGAAAAAATGACAAAGTTTGGTGTTTTTAATCGGCAACGCAGGGGAGCGATAGGGAACTTTGGGTATGTTTAGGAATTAATGGGCGACACAAGAAGAGGCTGGTATCGGAAGACTTCTCGAGGGATTATAGGTTTTTCTTGCTAGCACGAAATTACTGTACCGAATATTTTCTTTTATATTTTCGAATCAAAATATTAAACCTTCCTCGTGACAGTGACTTCAGAAATGAAAACTGTCATCACGCATACATTTCTTACGGCTTATTTATTATTTATATGCCTTATATTACTTATTGGCATGACAAGATTACTATAATAACCCTTAGCACTTCGCAATTTTTAAAGTTAAGTAACTTTCTTAAAATACTTTAAAAGTTATTTAAGAAGGTTACTTAATTTCTTACCAGCCGACACCAAATTTTTTGTATTTTTCCATTAGTCGACTAACCCAGGAATAGAAATTTTAGCTAACTAAAGATTTGTGTTTTACCATTTAATTTTGGCTGACTAAAGCTACCAAATCCAGCTTTGAAAGAGTTTCAAATATTTCACTATTTTAATAGTACTATCAGTCAAAGTTTTAAAATATGTGGAAAGTAATTTTAGATCGAGCTATCACCCGAAATTTTGGAGTTCATTGCGCATATTGCAAAAACAAACAAGATCAGAAGACAACTCAAAACCTTACAAACCGAGGAAATATCCATCTACGGCTTTAAAAATTGCAATGCTGTTGCTTCGATGACGCACGTAATTTTCACTCGATGCTAACAAGGCTGCTGATTCAACATGATGATACTCATATATATAGTAAAATATATTTTTCAAAATATTCGTAACTTTTTGTCATCTACATAAAAATACGTGATCTGAAATCATAAGTACCGCAAGCGACTAATTAAGGGTTAGAGTCAGATGTGGTCTCGATGTTGTTGAATTCCGTAAGTGTAAGCTGCCCTTTTTTCAGAATATCCTCTAGGAACTTTTCTGGGGAATTCAATGGCCTGATCATAACTATGACTTGCCAAACTCGATTGCTATCAAATGTAATATGGAAGGGCTGATTTTTTATTTATTTCTTTTTATTGGCTATGGATAAAAGATCGAACAGTAAAATATAACCAAAAATACTTTAGAGAAAAATGACCGTGAGTTACTATCAACAAATTTTGTATACCTCTCACAATATAAATTTTCCTCTTCCACCAACGAAAATTTATTAAAGTAACGGCTTGTTCAAGAAATCAATATCGTGCATTAGAAATATTTTTAACTGATATTTCAGCCAACGATTCCATAAACGAAAGGCCTAATTCTCATTTGAGATAAAGTTGAGCATCTAAGCATAAAAAGAAACAGAAATAGAGAAGATATTAAAATCCCGAAAGGAGATCCCTCATTGCCCATCGTCGTTTTCCCTGAGCATGCAAAATATTTCTATTAAAACAAGAGCTATGTGCATACCGGGTCCTAATCCTAATCTACAGCTCGAAGAAAAAAATCCCCAAATATTTCCATCTCTCATATAAACGAGAAACAAAATCCATCTATGAGCCCAAACTTTTCTCGTCCTACGCTGACCACTCTTAAGAGCTCAAAACGATTATGGCCCGATATTCAAGCTCGAGCAGACCACTCCGTACCTCAAGCTTCTCCTCTCTTTAGTCCAGCGCCTCTCTCCACCCAGAAAGTACATATGTTGACCCAGGTCTCATTTGCATAACCGCCGCGAACATTTCATCGCCCAATTATTTTTTTCCCAAAAAGCGCGAATTCCTGCGCGGGAATCGCAGCGGCGTGAACACACGTCCACTTGTGACTCGTCCATTGTCACATTCCGAAAAGGAACGCGTCGAAATGAAAAAAAGGCGAAGGAATTAAAATTGGAGCGGATTATTTGCATTGTCCGTGAGAGCACATATGAGGGCGACCTGATGGCAGATTAGCGTAACAGTACGAGAGAGAGAGACTGGGGAAGAGGAAAGAGGAGAGGGAAGGATGGAAACATGAAAAGAGTGCGCGAGGGAAGTGTCTTCTCCTCTTGGGTCACGTGCTTTCAAAAATAAAGCAGGCAGCGAGCGTTAAAGAGCGGGAGAGATGTATGCGCGAGTAAGGCGGGCATCCCCGTGAACCTCCCCCAGGCCACTCCACTCATGGGCCATTCCTTCCCGCATACGACTTGTCCTCGCCCCCAAGCTCATAGTCACGTGCAACGAATCGATGGGGCTTTCACGATGTGGGCCCCCCTCCTAGGAGCCCCCCCACCGCCCCCTCCCCGACGCTCCTCTATTAGCTCACCTTCGCCCTCCCGCCTCACCTTTTCGCCCCAACACATTGCAACATGACGCGGACAACTTCTACAGAATGCATCAATCGTTTCGTTACGCGGGAAATGCGCCGCGAAGCGTTGCGACGGAGTCGCGAATCAAAAAGGAACAAAGTAGTAGAATGGTGGTGCTTCATTTCGATTGCTTCTGCATGAAGGAATCGCCGCGCGAAAGTGGCTGTGAGTGGGATGTTGTCGTTCTTGGAATTGTGATTCTCTCCTCCGCTTCCTTGCGAATCCGTCTTTGCTCTTTCTTCAGGTGTGGGAGAAAATGTGGACCTAATGCGAGCTCTCAACCGCAGAAATTTTCCTGGTCACATCGGAATTATCTCCTTCATACTTAGTGTTCGAATTGAATTACGAAAAGGAATGGTTAAAAAGGATAAAACTAATGCAAATTCAGCAGAGATCAATTGCACGATGACTTGAGAACGGTAGTGCCGAAGTTGTTACATATATTTAACATCAGAACTCTCGGAAATGCTAATAAATTCTCTCCAGCAAGCTTTCTTAGGCCATCAATCCACTCTCTATTTATGGAGACATTTCTACCGAATCATTCTCTAAGAATATGACCGTCCGATTTCCTATCTTGGTAGATTCAAACCTACTGAAAGCTGAATAGGTCAAACTTGTATGAGAGTGAGAGAAAATGTAGTGGAAGCACATATTTTTTCACCGTTCTAAAAGATAAATTATACATTATAAAAATTTAAATGTTACTCCAACGTATAAGTTTTTCGTGTAAAATACCCCCTGAGGCCTTTCAGCTAGATTTGAAAAATTCGGCTACACGATGACAAGGGATTAATTTGGCTCAGCAGCCACCAGTTGGAATCCTATGGCTTGTACCTTTGCTTTAATAACTTATGCCATTATAAATGTAACTAACCATAATTAAAAGAAGTATATTTAAAAGGGATTCATTTCAAAACCTAATTTTTCTATTTCCTCCTTCTTTCTCACTCTCATCTAAATGTTCAATGATAAATTGATGAACCCCCGATGAATAGATATGTTGGAGTAATTAAAAGAGTAGGGAATGCTGGATGCAAATATTCGCTCGGGGGAAGATTTTCGCGATAGAAGCTTTCGCCTGAGTGAATCTTTACTGCATTACTCCTTCAATCACTCTCCCAACTCCCCCTCATTAACCTCCTCTCACCTTCACGTTCTTCTCCCCTTCACTCTCCAACGAGTCCCTCGTGGCCATCGCACAAAAAGGGCCACAGACCTTTTTGAAATACTCCGGAGGTTGTGCGGAGTGGCTCGCCTTTTCGTCAACGTGTTGAGGGGAAGGGAAGGAAAGACAGGGAGAGAAGATTGGTGGGTACTTTGCCGAAGACGGAGAAGCTCCTTTCCTTTAAAAGGAGAAAATCAGTTAGGGCAGGGAAAGGTTTTGGGTAATCATTGGGGCACGTAGGATTCGGAAGAGGGTTCCGCGTCCGCTTGAGAGATTCCCGGGATGAGAAGGACTTCTTAGCTCGGATAATTTCACCGTTGGGGAAGATCACGGGAGAGACGAATCCCCTTCGGTCGAGTGTTATTAGTCGGCTTAAATACTTCCCGCACTTAAGGCCGGAGCTATTTGTTGGAAATCGTTGCTCCAATTTTATTACGGTCGCCGTTTCATCAATTTGTCTTTGCCCATTCGTTTTACAAGTATTTGACCGAGGGACTGCGCAAAGGTGTTCACGAGTTTTTTCCTATCTTCGTCAAGTACCTTTACCCCTTCGTTTCATCAATTTATCTTTACTCCATCGCATTAGAAGTATCTGGCCGAGAGATTGCATAAAGGTATTTTCAAGTGTTTTCCTATCTTTCAGGAAGAATTAGTAGTATTCTCCCTTGGAACGTTATGGAGATTTTCGTTCATTTTTCTTCGTCTTCGGAGTCTGATGCTAAAAAATACATATATAATTATGTGACAGTTTGTTTTCTAGAAAGCAAGCTCATTCTCTAGTGCGCAGGCGTGCACAAAAATTAAAGGAAAATTTTTCCCTCTCCTGATGGATATGAACGAGGATTAGAATATCTCTCCGGTGTGAACATTTCACTTGTGATGGCAAGCATAGAAACCAGATTTCCTCTCTCGCTTAGGCCCTCAAATGAAACTTAAATAATGAACAAGTAAAGGCTAACGCGTATCATACATCCCCATATATCTTGAAGTTATTGGAAGCTACTTTTCATAGGATTCACTACCTCTGTTTCGTTTCAGAAAAGATAAAGCAAACTTCACTACGACTATATAAACCAGGATTATCCATTCTCACTGGCAGGGAGAACGCATAAAAATGTTATCAGCCACGCAGAATAGCAACGACCCAATAAATAAGGTAACCCACATTTTCCAGATATCACAAAGTATTTCCAGAAAACTAATGGGAAAGAGCTTATGCAAACAAGCTCGAATATGTATAGGAATATCTAAATATATATTTCTTATTAAAAACATACAAACAAATAAACACATTCATCGCGCATTAATGATAGGTAGAAAAAAAATTTAATGGAATATGGTGCAAAATTTTCAATGAATTACGTTTATTTTATCTACAGATATAACATTCCTAGGCTGAAATGTATTCACCAAATTGATAATATACGAATGCTAGATTACAATCTTTGGCTAGCCGCTTTCAGGCAGTTGTGATATGGAGAGGATAAAATATATTTCCAACCATAACACTTTTTCCGAATTCAAATAATTACATTTCATTTCCCTATCTCCAGCTGTACCTTCCTTTCTCACTTCAGCTATTCTCTTTCACCTCCATTTATCCTCGCACCTTTTCTGCTCAATGACTTAAACCGCAAACGAGTTCGGTCAATCGTGAAGAGATAATACTGACCATAAATTTAGAGCCTTTTTCGTTTTGGCCATGATTTCCAGTCATCTAGTTCCTTATCTAATCGAGTGTAACTAGCCTTAATGGATTTTTCCCGAAATGGAAGCGGCGAAGATATTTATCTCGGCAACCAATAAACTTAAATAAACAAGCGGAAAACTGGGTCGTTATTTCCCGTATCAGAGCAGATCCTGAATCTGTTAGCGACAACATTTTAATCAAAAACGCGTCTTTACTCCCGCCTTAATCCGATCCGAATGAAATGGAACGGTTTTACCCGCTGGTGATAAAAACGGGAAGGATTTCAGTACTTTATTTTTTGCGCCTAGGGATTACGGAGATATTTCCTAAAAGAAGGGGTTATCACCAGCACGAGGTAGTAGTTAAATGCGGAGATTCGCGAGTAAATGTATTGGCCTCAAACATTCGAAGATAATTATTTACGTCTCGGAGAAATCATTGAGATAATACGTCGATTAGTGGCGGGGATTCACCGGAAGGCAACGTATACATGGCTAAAAATCAATAAACGCAGGAGCGAATGCATTCTCAAACAAACCGAATAATACCCCCGAAGTGGAAACCACGAATCAACAGCAAACACTTGAACGACAGTATAATTTAGTCTCGGTGGAAATGATGCGCCTCCACCGAACGCTTAACCTTTGGCAACCTTGGCGAAGTTAGTTTGCCTAGCGAGTTTCAAGTTGGAAAACATTTCACGGAGTTGACATTGAAGTTATTTCGAACGCCAACTTGGAGATAGTCAGACCTCAAGCGCAATCGTCTCCTCGCTCCGGGACTCCGTTTAATGAAGGGACGGGATTAACTTGGGAGTAACAAATATCTCGCGATGAAACCGCAAAAACAAACATTTAGCTCAAGTCATCAAGCCATCCTCTCCATCTCGCATATCGCGCGTTAAGTAATTGACAGCCACCACGACAAGTTTCGTACATAATACAAGGAGTCTAAAGCACAATCCGTCGAATTAGCGCGCGGTGTAATTTGCCTTCTGGTCGTCGACAAACCTTCCATTGGGGCGCATAAGCCAAGCTGTCCACTCCTCCGCACGGTGCAGATTCCGTCGAGGGCCACCTTTCACGGCATACAATAATCGCCAAGGCAATCCCATTCCCTTCCATCTTCAAAACCTATGAATGCCGGCTATGAAAGCAATGCCGAGCCATTTCTGCCCGTTTGAGCCGAATGGAAAGCAATAAAGTCCCTCTTGATATCGAACGGAGCATTTTGCTTCCACCGGATGAAATCGCATTGATCTCCGTCGACAGGAACGGATTTAACGGCGGCGAGTGGATTTTCCCACAGGCGGTTCCGGATCGCCGACCTGTCGTCTCTCCCGCTAATTCTCCCCAAGAACCCTCTTCAGTGTCACCGAAAGAAATTTCAAAATACTGCTCTCTCTACACTCGTGACAGTGGGCACTCATCTCGGAATTTCGATCAAAATCGGCGGTAATGAGGACTGAAAGGTGTCATCGAATGTTTTGCGCTGGAATAAATCAATCTTTTTGCCGGGACATAATTCAGTTAAACAACGTCAACTTATGAAGTCCTACGAGAGAGTATATATGGCTTTGAGATATTAAAGATGCATTGCGAAAGAAACAAATACTCTAGGTAAAAATTTTATTGCATAAATACTTACGGCAGTACAAACAGTATTTTTTATTTCATCGTTTAATTATTTTCATTCATATATATTTGTAATATTTTCAGACTTAACCGAATTTGAACCCTTAAAGCACTAGAACAAAATAAGTCGCGAGATATTCTATCCGAATGCCGTAAGATTAATAAGAAGAAAGAATATGATGTTTACACACAGAATAGTCAAAAATACATCTGAATTTCTCGAAAATGAATCGAATCCAAAGTCTGATGTATTACACTTATTTATTGCACCATATTATTATTACATTTTATTACATTATACTTTTAGAAAGAATTCGAATTAAGACTAAAATATTTTTAGAAATTCATATTATTTAGAACGATTAAATTACTAGTTAACTACTTACTGAAAAACTACTAGATGTTTAGATTTCCCCAAAAATTCTCATACTTACAAAATTATGAGAATTAAAGCAAAATTTTTGGTACAGTTATTATATTGCGCCATACTGCACCTCCATGGGCAACTCTTCCACTGGTACTCTGATAAATCTCTATAATTAATGTTTGGCATACCCAAACAAGGAGTCAAAAGAAGCAGTTACGTTTGATCTTAAATCATAGTTTGTTGTGTTGCCGATTTACATTGTAAGTATGAGATTTATGGGGAAACTCAATAAACCAAGTAATTTTGTGCCTCTTATCTCTTTTATTTCTTCAGATTCGTTTAATAAATTTTATCGAAGTTAGCGGCATTGATACATTCCAAACAGACTTAAAAAGATAGCATAACAAGAAAATAACATCAATCCAAAAAGTAGATATATTTTAGGGTTAATTATTGCAACCTCCGCGGAAGGATATTTTAGGGAAGAGCATTCCTTATTTAAGGAAACACACTCCTACATACACGACATTTTCTTGCAACAAATTTTCGTGTTTCAGACCTCACCCAATTGATTTGTGAAAAAATTTTCGTTCAGAGTCCAGAATAGAGTTACTTGAGTTTAGAAAAGCAGCTAAAGAAGCAGCAGTTGTTCATTAATATTAATAACTAACCGAAATTCCCGTTGAATCTGAACAGAGAAATAATGAATCTGAACAGAGAAATAATAACTGATAAATACCGTACTAATTGAAACTTTCAGGACCCCCAGGTAAGCAGTAGATAGTCAATGTAACAAATAAGATGGGGAAATAACTATTTACTCAACGAAAAGCACATTAAGTCGCTTCATTATTTTGAGATCGCGTTGAAAGCTCACTTCCGAATGCATACATATAGGTTTTCCATAGGTTCCGTTTTGACCGAGACTTTCCCGATCTGGAGCTATGTTCAATTTTAATTTTATCTTGTTTTGGATAAAAAAACATACGCTGAGTAAATTAAGTTAGATTCGGATATATAAAAGTAAAACAATTCAAAGAAAATTAAATAATTTTCCAACGCTGTTTACGAAGTAAAAGCAGACTGCTAAGATATAAAATCCGATAAAATTGATTTAATAAAAATTTTAGCTTTAACATAAAGTAATAGCCATTAAAATATCTTATTCCTTCTCACATAATGTTCTCTCTGAATTTTATGAGTGAAAAATGGAAGAAACTTGTGTGTTTCCAGTGAGGAGTTTTAGTCTCTGTAAAACAAAAAATATTTTCCTCTGAAAAAATAATATCCAACGTATTTAGGGCGTCAGAGAAAAGACCACGTATTTTCCAAGGTCTCGGTGGAAAGACTTCAGTAGCGAAATACTTTTGTCTGTTAAGAAGCGATTGCGTACGTATCGCATGACTTCGAAATCTGAGACAACCCCTCTCCATCGACGGGAGGATTTTACTCGCTCGAGGTGGGATATTTAAAACCTCAAGATTTCCCAAAATTTACGCCCATTTTTACAAGTTCTTACAATTTTAATTCGAAAAAATGTTAAATTACCATAATCTTTATTCCGTTTGAATAGCTTCTGGTGCCTGTCTCAAAATAGTACGACCATTATTTCTAATTTAATTTTGCGAAAGAAATAAAGCCGGCAACGATAAGAAGGAAATTCACATGCATACTTAATGAAAATCTATCTTATTAAACTTGCTTCGAACCCAGTAAAATTGGCGAATAAAATACAAATGCACTTCATTCCTGGTAGTTAAGATAAGAAAAACTGACTTACCACAAGAGCGGAGGTGGGTGGCAGCCATCTTGTCCAGCAACGTCATAAGACCTGAAAACATAATTTTCCGAAAAAATTTTCTTTAAACAGGATTTGAACCATTGAGGATAAATTATTCATTAAGCAATTTCTACCAGACACAAACCACTCGGCCATTTGGATGATAAAGGTTCATTAAAAGAACTAAGTTATAATTCAACAAAAAGGCTGGTTAGTAAGGCTACTGCATGCGCCCACCAGATAATGACAAATAATATAGTACATCAGATACATTTACATCAATACCCCTCGTGGCGCCGGATGGCTTATGGCAGGGGGTGATAGCAGATAGCAACTTAATACACCAATATTATCTAGCCATCTTCGCTTGTGAACTTTGATTGATCTTCGATTACATTCCCGATAAAACTCCGATTGGTATGCGGTGCATTTATAAAAGGCAAATACATGTATTAAAATATATTAAATGAAAATAAAAATAATAAGTTGATATGCCGCGACCGCTACGTAACCCGAGCAGCCGAAGTGAATGGGGAGTTCCCGCGCCGTAATCGCTAACACTGATTAGCTGTTAAGAAGCTTAGCATCAGGTATTTAATCTGCTACTTATGAAGCTACATTTAAACAACCATGCCTCGCGAACTAACGGAGAGAAAAACCTAGGAATAAACTGTTATTATTTGTATTCAATTTTTTGTTACCCTAAACAGGTCTCGTCTCAAAATCGCCATTCCACTTGAGAACCTAACCTTGTTAGCTTGTAATGTTGTCATCTCTCATGAAAAACTTTCTCTCCACAAAATATTTTTCACTATCCATCGTAAATAATATTCCTGATGTAAAATTGACGTTATTATATATTTATTTACCCTTTCATCTGCCTTTTGTGAACTACAGGAAGGAGGCTGATGGTGCGGTAATTCTTTAAATCCTCCTTGCTTCCTTTTTTGTGCAAAGGGGCAATTTTTGCGTAGTTTCAGTCCTTGGGAGTTTTACCTTATTTCAGGCAATTAGTAAATGATTGCCCTAAGATTTATGGAGTCTCAGTTTCACCAAGCTACAGATATTCCGTCAATACTTCATCTGCTCCTCCCGATTTCCATTCTTTCTCTGATTTATCTCTGCGATTACTTCTTCTGAGAGAATAGAAAGGGGATATCGTGAGTATTGGCTTGCTTCTCATTTGATCAGATATTCTACTCCTCCAAGTCTTCCGTCTTTTGTAATAGAATATGTCGCCACCCTTGAGTGTGATCAGGTCTGATTCTCTTCCGACTTCGCTGAGTCCGATGACATCTCATTTCATCTTCTCTTCGTCACTCAGATGCTCCACGAGTCGATCTTTGCTCTTCCAGCTGAGAAATTGTTAGTCGCGAAGTGTTGGGGCGGTAGTTCATTTCTTCATTATATACCCCTGTAATGTCACCTCCTACTGAACATCCCAATTGGTTGTGCTTTTACTATTGTTAACGGATGAACTTACAGTACAGAAGCTCACCATGAAAATTGTAATAACACCTGGTGGATAAGGAGGATAGTGCACTGTCCTAGTTCTGTAAAGTAAAGGTCACATTCATTATTGGCCGGAGGTATTTTTGTAGCTTCCTTAGCATTGTTGAACCTAGCTCTACTTCTCCTATGATGACCAATGACTGTCTAAATCCACTTTTAATTCCTGTTGTTAAAATTCTAATAAATATTAACTATAACTACGTATTCAGGAATTACTGTTGGACGCTACACCAATATGGGAATATTTATAATACTTATAATCAACATCACGTAGCGATTCGTTTCGAATAAGTCTCTAAAGCTAGGGACAGTCACTAAATTGGTAGCTTTATATCTGCTTCCCATTTTCCCCAAGGCTTTCTCTCCACCCACCCCCCCTTGCCAGCCTCTTCTCTATCCGTGCGATTTCCGTGCCCTCTCCCGGAAACATCGGAAAATCGCACTCCGGCAAAAGAGCGAAATGCCCTTAGGCTTCCTTCCTTCAGTGTCCTGCCGTGACACACCTTACCACCACTTCCATCAATCCTCTCTTCACTCAAAGGCCTAAAAACAAACCATCGCTCCTTTACCCTCCGAGGGAGATTTTTAGAGGATTTTTGGCTCCGGGCATCTTTTAATTAAATTGTCATTCCAGATAAACGTAGCGCTGTCTCTTTAGCGTGGGAGAAAAAGGGTTTGTATGGCGAGCCTTTGGCGACCAAATGAAACGCAACTAATGAAGCCTCTTTATTTCGCTACCTGCTATTCAACACTTCGATATTTTAAATGCGCCGATACGGTCCGATTTAAAATTAGCGAGGAAATTTTTTGTCGGTGTGGATGTTCAAAGGGTATGTGCGTTCGGAGAACGGGAGAAAATGTATCGAAATATAAATGATTTGGCTGGAAATATAAACGCGGTGGGAGTACGGGAACGAATTCTGTAATTTTCGAGGACTCGAAATTATTGAAAATGGCAGGTCTTACGATTGTTAAATGCTCAAATGTATATATTCAGTCCTACAGAAGTATACAATTATCATATTATTCGTTTGTTTTCATTCATATGGCAATATTATACTTCAAAAATTAAAGTATAATAAAATCCATCAATAATCACGACTTACGTTTTCCGCTGAAAATGACATTACTTTCATTTACAAAACCCTGTATCACCTGAAATTATAGTCGTTACTTAATAACCTGCCAAGGAATTCTATCTGTCAATTTATCGACAAAAACGCAATCCAATAAATATTTTTCAGTGCGCAAAATATTTCCTATCTCATTACTTCACCATTAAGACCATAAGATCGTACAAAACGTGAGATATGTAATTGAAAAGTTTTTGCATCGGAATGTGAAATCTTTTAAGTAATATTCGTCACCATTTATCAAAATATATCGTCTTTAATACGAAATATGAAAATTTATATATAAATATAAATTTATATGTATGCTTCTGTTTGTGCTTTGAATAATAAAAAAGAAAACCTAGATTAGATTGAATGAGGAAAGAACATCGACACTTCAAATTCGTCTTATATTGCATGAAATATCATTCTTGAATATGCAATAAAAATTTATTAGGGAGAACTCCTGGTAGATGGTAGTATTTCTTTTTTTTGGAAATCAACTAACTTCGGATACACCCCAGCAAAAAATAACTGTGGGATGATAAGCAATAGATTGTAATTTCGAGAAAATATTCACTCACAATAATATGATTCTATATATAAATATTAAAGTGAGCCAAAACACGAGTTTCAAAGCTAATATTCAAGGTACCTTCTGCGTTCTTCACCCTAATAATTTCAAGGATCTGGTTCCTCGACTTCCCTTGCGGGTCTGAAATAGTTAATATCCGGTCTGTCTGGCACAAATATCCGCTCTGTGATTAAACGTTAAACTTAGGTAATTGATTCTTAGGAAATAAATAGCTTGGTTTGATAGGATTGGATTCTAGATTGATATATCACAGGATGATACCCGAAAATGATATTGAAATCTCAAAATGTGAAGATGAGTAAAGGGCATGGGAAAATGGTCCAATTTAGCCCGTTTATAGCTTGAATATCTTACCTTAGAGTGGATAAACTCTCTTTAAGTAAGAATGTTGGGAAGTTGTACACATATGTAAAAATATTCTTTCAAAATCACCGTATTAAAAAGTGAAAGTATTAACTTAAATATACCTGAGTTTACCATTTTTATTAAATACTTTTCATTTCCCTGTTATTTCGTGAGAGTTGGTAAAGAATACATAATGCTAATTTTTTAAAAAAATTGCTCATTATTATTGCCTTTTCATAGAATGTATTGAGACAAAAGAAAAGGACTTTGAGTCTCCGAGACTCTTTCTGTAATAGAAAGGAAATTCATCTTTCATATTCGAAAGCATACTCCATGTTAGTTCCGAATAATTAAATTTAAAATGTACTAAAATTATTTTTTATAATTGCAAGAATATGTTAAGAGTATATTTACTCTGAACCTTAAGCAGTGTTTAATATACGGAAGATGGTTGGGGAAATAGATTTGAGGAAAGTTTGTTCTTCAATTCCAGGTTTATCATGTGAATAAAGCTGTATTTTCCTTAAATTCATTGAAAATATTAATACGTATTGGTTAATACGTTCTGTGTATTCAAGCGTATACTGGAAACGAAAACATCACTCAAACAGGAGTCATATTTCTTCCTGTGATATTTGCAAACACTTTGTACAATTCTCCACACGAATAAAGTCAAACTAGACCATGAACAGATCCCGTCTGATATGAAGGGCAAATCAAACAACTTGCAAAACAAAATGCCTGAGACGTAGCGGAGTAGTCAAAGCTCTCGTTCATCCCTCTCCGAACATCTCTATGCAGTGAATGACTGTCACGAACAATATCCGATACCTCAGCCGAAATAAGGAGCGATTGACAGTTGCGTCTTTCGGATGAAGACTTCCATCGAGATCATGAATCAAAATAGGAGCGCATTGTTCACTTTGACGGCGTTCCCATAGCAGTCGCATTAGAGAGACTGCACCGAGCAAGAAGCTGCCACATGCGACGTCGGGTCTCGCATTAGTCGCAGGAAGCGAGATGAGCAGAAGATAAAATCTGAGAAAGCACTCGGAAGAATGTGAGGGGAAAATGTATAGGAAGGAGACACTGCAGTGTTTCTCTTAAAAAAGAAAGCACTCTGCCGCCTCCCCCGCAGGCGACGGTTTTGACTAGATTACCGCGGGCTTCCCTTACGCACTTCTCTCCACATAATGAGGTTCCCCCAGACCACTACTTTCTCCCAAAAGAACAGTCGTCTTCGACGTTCTCAAAACGTCCCCTTGTGCACGTGTGTTTAATGATCTCGGAAGTCATCGTCCCCACGCGAGCGACGACTATGAAATGTGCATTTTCTCGTTATCATTGGAGCCCAAGAGTAATGACGAAAAATATTGTGCCGCGCTTTAATTTTAATTAATTTAATTCACTCATTTCCTTCATTGTGTTCCTTGGCGATTTGCTCTGATTTTAATTATTCCTGAATGTAAAATCTTATATTACACATAATTACGCGGTGGTTTTTAGGTTGTCCTCCTAGCTTCCAATCAATTAAATTACCCACGAAAAAACTATACAGCTGCTATCCTTATATATCATTTCTAAACCTCCGTTTTCGGTGACCAGTGCTTTTCTCCTTTCCAACTCTATCACAACATTTAAATGGCACACCATTTTAAAGAAAAATTTTCCTACTCCTTCTAAAAATTGACCGTCAAAATAAGAAATGCAACATTTCTTCAAAAGATTGAGTTAAAGTTTGAATTTATCCATAAAGTTTCCTTTCTGAATGTGATTGGATTAGATATCGATATTTACCGATATAAACGATGCGCATCGAAACAAACACTGATATGAAAACGTGATTTTTAGGTATGATTAAGTGTTTGTGTTTTC
Source organism: Pachydiplax longipennis (assembly GCA_036926295.1). NCBI lineage: Eukaryota > Metazoa > Arthropoda > Insecta > Odonata > Libellulidae > Pachydiplax > Pachydiplax longipennis. Next base: position 7,115,589 of record JAVFKF010000015.1, on the reverse strand, counting down.
GTTTGTAGTAATTGGAGTGTTTGTTAAAATGTATTTGAGCGGGAAAATAGAGCATCAGCGCTTCTCTGTGAAATTTTTGCACGGGAAAACTAGTAAATTTTTATTTAGAGAATAATAATTTTTCTAGAATCTTTATCAACCTTTACCCTTAAAAGTTTTCATATGATCAAAAGAGAATCATTTGGTTTTAAGGAAAATAAAACATGACGCTTCTATAACATTGAACTTTCTACTCTTTTCACTCGCGATCGATAACTCTTTTGTGCACCGCGTAGAAACGGCAGTCAATAATTAATCCTATACCAGCGGTCGTACCATCATTAATTTTCTTTAAAAAATGAAATTTCTCGTAAAAATTTAATGCAAAAGTATTTATTCACCATTTTCCAAATTGGTTTTGAATGATGCATTCGCTGCACCGGTTCAATTTAAGCGTGGAATTTGAAAAGCAGTGGTCGCTTACAATCTCCTGTCTTCACTGCCACGCTGTCCTTTTTTAAAAAAAGAGGTCAAACAAAATGAATTGCACGCTCGATGGCTTAATAGTGACTTTTTCTATGTTAACGAAGTCTAAATTAACGAGCTAAAAATAGACCATAACAATAATCATGGATCTCTGTTATTTTTAGATGGTATAATGCAATCACTGTCGCACAATGATTTTCTTAAAAAGTGTGCATACTTAAGAAAGAAGCGACACTGTCCGATTACGATGAAGTCCTTGCGCCAATATGGTATGTTCGGAAAAACTGGGTTTTTCACAGCAAGCTAAGGTATTAATTGAATTTTTATGGAGGAGTGTAATGCCAATTGGCAGTAAATGAATTAGAAATTAAGGAAAATAGGTCAAAAACAAAAGGAATTAGTTAAAATGGTTTAGACTCATGAAGAAAACAGAATCACAAAGTTATAAAACACAGTATTCTGAAGAATTATAGAGGATAAATGAATAATATTCTACGAATAAGTAAAGATATGCAAGGTAAGAGTATTATGAAAACTAAGGCTCTCATCAATATTTTTCTAAAATTTTAGCATGAACATTAAAAACGTGTCATTATGATTGTTGAAATTTGTAAGGATCAAATTTTCTGTGATTAGCTTTTTCATATTTGCGCTAAATGTATAGGAAGCAGTAAATTTTAAAAACACTACGCATACACTCAAAGTTTCACATTGACACCATCGCCAAAGTTTTCGCGGGAATTACCACCTCTCGTGGCACACAGTTTGGAATAAACCGTTCTAACTAGTCAGTATACTACTCTAGTATACTAGTCAGTATACTACTGTAGTATACTAGTCAGTATACTAAAGTTTCAAATGAATCAGCAAGGGAAGAACAGGGGGCAGCAAATACCTCCGAGGAAAGAGAGCAACGAAGCAATCGAAAGTGCAAATTGCTGCGATAATCTTGTTGCCAGGGTCGAATCAGTTTCCACTATCGTTGTCAAGCATGTTATCGACTTTTCAAGGAGTCAATTTATGACGGCGATGGAGGTATTATCCCAATATGTACATATCATAACCTCTACTATAAACGTATTGTGCTTGGACAGAAAAGGAACGATTTCCACACTCAGCTACGCCTACGAATGTTCACTTCACCTTGCTATGAGCGATATAGAAGAGAGCAAAGGTAAAATGGAAGTAAATAAGACGGCAGCCAACGTCGTAGACACGTTAATGATTCCTTAGGAATGCTCTAAATCTGGAATATGGTAGGCTTAACTTGTTCCTCAGACGACGAGAAAAAGGTTAATCAAAAATTCACACAGAAAACGGTCGTTACGAGCTCCTAAATTCCTTTTTATAGTTTCGTGAATAAATGATAAAATCGATTCCGTATCTCCAGAGAACGGTCTGCCCGCCAGTACAGAAATATCACCGCTCACTCGAGACACGGGTCGTGTTTGTTTGAATTTAGAGAAATGTAGCACTCAGTCAAGCAACATCATCTTTCGTTTTTCGCCCGGCTGTCTCATCATTCTGTTTAACGAGAGAGTCTCATTCTCCTAAGTCATTCATTCTGGAAGTCATTACATAAAATCCGTGACATAAATCGTTCTCCTCATACAACTCTCGACTTGGGCTGACTATGAGAGGCTTTCTACTCGAAAACAGCCCTTGTCCTCTTTCCATGGCGTGGAAAGGGAACGCGGAATTACATTTTCGAAGCAGCCGAGTGGCATCTTTAAGGATAGCGCTGCAATTTCATTCCGACTGCGGTCATGAATGAAATAAGGCATTCGCTCGCATTGTGCAAATGAAAAAGGTTAAATGGAAGAAAAGGCCTATTGAATTAACTCTTAAAATAGGCCTTCCCGACCGCTGCACCAACGTCGTTCCGCCTCTTGAATAATGAGGACCATCCTGCGCAACTTTTCGTACATGACACGATTTTTTACGCTGTAGTTTAACCGGCGAAAAATGTGTGTGAAGAATTTATGTCATTCTTTAACCCTACAAATATCCGGTTTTAGGTATTAACCGCGGAGTTGATCTTTCAGAAGTAATGGCATTAATGCTTGCTAAGGGGATTATGTAAACATCTAAAATTCGGTAAGCCGTCGATTCATTCCATCTTCACCGTGATTACATTACGAATAAGTTATAGCGTCTGACATCTACGTCCGTAAAATGCAAGAGTATGCAATTAAATTTATTTAATCAAATTTGAAATAATTAATAATTCATGCAATTAAATTTGAAATAATTGTTATCATTAATTAAAAATTAATGGTAACAATTATTTCAAATTTAAAAATAAAATCATTAGTAAGAAAACTTTGTACTTTTTCCACAATTTTATTGTAAACAAAAGACTGTAAAGCACGACTAGTTTCGGAGAATGATCTCCATCTTGATGATGGAGATCATTCTCCGAAACTAGTCGTGCTTTACAGTCTTTTGTTTACAATAAAATTGTGGAAAAAGTACAAAGTTTTCTTACTAATGATGGAAAATTTCCACAAAACAACGCCTGAAACTGTGAATTTTATTTTTAAAAATAAAATCATAAAACAGCATTCAAAAAGAAAACGATAAAATGTATTATTCCGATTACATTTCAGTTCCAGAGGCTTATCAAAGATGGTGTAGTAGGAGGATGCAAATTATAAACTGAATTTCTTTGGAACTTAGGTATATAGAATGTTTGCAGGTTGTATTATGTCCATGTTGTAGTATGTATTAGTACTCACCATCAATCTATGAAGCATTCGCATCCATCGTTTTTCGGATAGAAATAAAATAAAAAATACTTTATTCTTGGCGCTCATAGAATTGTATTAAGGGATTTACTATTGAAAACCATATGAGATGTCCCATTATTTTCAAATCGAAGAAAAAATAAAATTTAAAATTAAAAAATCAGAAGTTTAAGAGCATTTGAAAAAATGTTCATAAAACAATTACATTAATAGCTTACTTTAAATATAACAACTAAAATAAAAACAAGCCTCGAAATGCGGAAAGTTTTTAATTTTTAGCTGAATTTACAACTAATATAAAGTAAATATGTGCATTTTTCACAAAAAGGTCTCTCATATTTTTAAACAACGAAATAAAATCTTTCTTCCCCGAAGTTATAGCGTGCAATTCAATTCCCTCAATATTTGAAATTAATTTGTTTCAGCTCGTGCGAACAGAAGAAAAGTTTTTCAAAATCAATAATCCCATAGAAAAGCAAAAACAAATTAAGTTGAAAGGATGTGATTGCATAATGCTTTATTCGAGCTTGATTCGTAATTGTATCGCATATATAAAAGGGCAAGGATACAAAATGCAGAGCCGTTGAAGTGGATACTTTTGTAAGAGAGAGAATTATTTTATCATTTCATTTTTGAAAATCACAATATGGTCTAAATACTTCAACCGAATGACCAATCCATATTTAATGTTGAATATATTGATTTTTTTTCTAAACAGATTAACTTTCGGCTTATGCTCATTCCAATAGTTTGTGTATCATTCACAAAACGGATATCTCGAAGTATCTTAAATCTTTTAACCCTTTTTAACGTATAGCTACCAAATATCCCCACCGCTTCCTTCGGTTGACACATTTTTTCATCATAACATCAAACTTTAAAACTTAATTTGGCATACAATCGATATTTAAACATAAATAAGCAGATAAGACGATAAGAAACAATAAATAAGCACAATAGCGCGAATTAAAGTCAGCGAGGTAGGTGTCGGTACGAGATACTGACGCCGGCTGCTCGAAAATATGACTCGGTAGCAAGTACCGTTAAATCATCTCTGATGAATTTAATAATCGAAACGCATCTAATCAAAGACGGATTTTTACAAATGAGTCACCTCTCTGTATTTCGATTCTTTTATCTCCCTCGGGCAGGTATCATCACTACTGTTCAATGCGCTGGTCTTCAGCATCGCGAAAATGCTCTCGAATGGAATTAAATAATCGATGTGCTTTGAGTTACATCCGTCCCTCTTTTGGGAGGAATAAAAAAGAAAAGGTAGAATTCCGCTCATTAGGAGTCGTTAGGGAACGTCAAGGCGCATCGGATGCTACATACTAATGAAGAAGAAGTCTTCATTCGATCAGATACTGTGTCGAAAATCCAGCGGAAGAAGTGTAACGAAATTCGAAAGCCGTGTGTCAAGCCTACGACAGTAATCTGCATTATTCAAACGATGCACTACCTTTTTATCCCGAACAGTCGCTTCACGAAGCATTGTGAGGTGGAAATGCGTTATTTCTTTATGCCGTAGAAAAATGGAAATTTGCCGATTCCGAATGCATCTTTAATACTATATTTGAAAATGTTTATGACCTTACTTTATATCGCGGAAAAGGTTTGATAAGATTGAGTTAATTCTGAATTGTGGTGTGTAAAAGTGGAAAAATTCTGGTTATAAGGAATTTCACAAATATTTATCGCAGAACATTATCCGTATTCAGTTCTCACGTAGCTTACGCATGGGCATATATGAATATAAAAGACAAGTTTAAAGTTTTATTAAAACATAATTTTTACTTAAAGTTGTAATTTAGTTAGCTGGTGCCATTGTGATTCGACATTGAGACTAACCGATCTCTTCTTCCATTGAACTCATTGACGTATGATATTTAAAATATCGCATTGAAATTAGATAGAAAACACTTGAAAAAATACTCCAAGTGAAACAGATTCATCTGATGAGACTATGAGAAATAGATAAGATATTTTAATATTGGGAAATAATTTAAAAGAGTCCAACTTGATTAGCTCTGTTTCATTCGAGGAGAATATTTCAATTATATCAGATAAAATTACAATTTCAGGTAGTATCCAACTAAAAGCTTTTCCACGTCGCGGGTTTTTCTCCGTAGACCTTCAACTACGGATTGTTTTCCCACCAAATATTTCTATATATAATTTCATCTAGATCTAGTTTGAAACTATGTTAGCTCTTTATTTATACGTTGGTTATTATAGATTAAATATTACAAATAGTACACCTTTTATATCTTTAGTTTCTTTTGTTTGTATCGATATAGATATAGGTTAATTTTGACATTAATTCTGAATTAATTTTGTATATTTTCATACAATATCTGTAGTGGTTCGTTGGAAGAAACTATTCTGGCATAACTTCGCCAAAAGAGTACAATATTAATAATAGAAGTGGCTCCTACTTTAATAATAAGACGAACCTAATTCCAGTTCACTGAATATCTTGAAAGAGCAAAAAGAGAAGAATGATATAAGTGGTAGAGCAGATCAATAGCTCCTTCGAAGTATTTGACATTTAACTTAGGTCCTCATTCACTGCTTCTCGAATCTCCGCTTCCTGGATTCCAGAACGGCAAATTTCGTCGCTTCTCCACTTTCCCTCAATTTTCAAGGTGCGCAGCACCGCCTTTAATTATTCCCTCTCGTATCATTGGAAAATGAAATAATGTAATTACAAAAATGGAACTCAGTCCTTTGCGCTGCATTCCTTTTTTTCTCTCTCAACCAACGGCGGTTCAAAAGAAACGAGAAAGATCAAATGAGATCGTTAACGCACATAAAACAAGACTTTTCTGATGCCTTTAAAAAAAAAGAAGCAATTGTGAGTTCCTTTGTTCCCGGAGGTCCTCAAAGCCTTCATCATGCGTAGTAACTTAAAATTACGTTATACAATGCACGAAAAAAGGAAACCGAGTGATGGAAATAATTCTGCGAGTATAACAATTGATCTATTCAATCCCATAAATACATTTTTCAGGGATTTTCAAGGGGTACGCACGTATGCGGTTGAGTTTTTCTCAATAAATACCTAGCTTAGTACCACATGAGCCTAATAAGCTCTCGTGGGATTTAGAGCAAACGTGAATACAAAGAGCACAATATAAGCCGATTCACTCCGATGCATTCCCATTGAAATTTTCTAATGAACTCTCGTTAAAACTATCCAGCAAAGTAACCATTAGCCAATACATATCCAGGAAGAGAACTACTTCAACTCTGTAGTGTTTCGTAATTTGATCGCTGAGCATCATTTTGAAAAATGTGGCGTGGATTTGGGTTATGAGAGGAATAAATCCTCTATCGGTATTCACTTTTACGGCAGACTTTAATCAAGGCTAAAATATTCTTTTCCAGTATTGTAATATTATTCAACATTTGGTTTAGCCTGTAGTGATTACTGCTCATTCTGACTGATCTTCTTATGGGGTTCAATACTACATGTATACTTCCCTGAGCTCATAGAGGGGAGACCTGTTTGAATGAAAATTAAGTGTGGGATATCTACACTTACTTTTCATTCACCACATCCAATTTTCAGCAAATACATTATACATGGGTGGTCTGAAAAGTTTCCGAGATTTCGCCATTTCTCGACATGTTTTCTGAAAAATTTCTGAAAAATCTGGGGTCGGAAACTTTTCAGACTACCCTCGCACATAAAAATATGAGCAGGAAAATTTCCTCAAAAATGGAAAAAAAAATTAGTTTACAACTCAAAAATAATAAATACAAGGTAAAAAAGAATATGAATCAAAACCGGAGTAATCTGGGTGAAGAAGCTCAATATGATTAAATTATTAAATGAGATCGAAAATTATTAGCCACGTGAAAAGAATTTGAATTAAGTAATCATAAACGGAACAATACGCAGCTTCCTATATTACGAAGACGTATGGGCTCTTAAAATGTATATTTAATCACGCAACGACATGCTTTTCATCATAATTCTTATTTCTGTCTCAAATTGAATTGTGCCGTACATATTTAGAGATATATATCTAATGGACTTTACGCATACGTATGGAATTCTTTGTTTAGTGGTTTTTCTTTGGAAAAGAAGGAAAACCACGTGTTTTATATCTTTGCTAAGAATACTTTCTTGATCTGAGGTAACCCTCACATTTTTTCTTCTTACTAAGTATTGATCATCAAGATAAAAATCACAAAAATACATATCATTATGGAATAAAACAAATTTCTTGATAAAGAAATAAATTAGTTCTATTTAAGTCGATTCACGTCATTATACATCACCGACTGAAGTCGGAATAATTTTAAGGGTTAATGAAATTTTTCCGCTTTCGTTTTGCAAGATGATTATTTTTAAATTGGGAAAGGGTGAGTATCAGCTAATAAAAGAACATCAAAGTAGATCCCTTCTTCTATAAATTCTCAGAAGGAGTTCTATATTTTTATTCCCTGTCTTTCGTACTCACTTAATGCCCAATTACCTTCAATTGTACACATCATTGTTATCTATAGTATTGATGAATAAAAAATACATAACAATCATAAAGCACCCTCATGTCAACAAGTAAACGCTGTTACATATTCATACGCAGTTAGCCTTATAGATGCTCGGTAATCGACGGTACTGATTTAAAGAATTGTTTCATGAAACCTTCTTTACTCTTCCATTAATATTCCAGATTCAGAATATCAGAATATCAGAAGTCTATAATGAGGATAAAATTCAGTAATATTATTCTCATAGACAGTTTATTACAGTTTTGTATTTTTATTTGAATGAATCAATTAATTACGCTTCGAAAAAGAATAAGGAGATCTATAGAAGTCGCCTGATTTCCGTAACGATTTTTTCCGTAAGATTTTTTCCTTCGTTATTTCAATTCGTGTAATTTAATTAGGGCACAATATTATCAGAGAAAAATACTTCATTAAAAGATAGTAGGTCATAATATCTCAGGAAGTAGTAGGTTTCGAGGGAAGTATTTTATAAGGAAGGATTTGTTTTGATAATTAATAATGAACTCGAGCGATGAGAAAAAGAGGAACGTATTCTAATGAACTAAAATAGCTTCGCTATAAAAACAAGCAAATTTCTCCTAATAATATCTCAACGTTACGTAAAGCACGATTATTCAAGACCACGTGAGACTCGGATACAAACATCTTTACCCTAATAAAGCTGAATTCCGCACTGATAAATCAGCCTGCACAAGAGTATCGACAGCAATAATTTAACTCGACTCGTAGATATTTCATCCGTCGCGGAAAACAATTTTTTGTTACGAAGTCATAAAGTGCGTCTGTATCTAAAAAGATGCCTGCGGAAAGTCCTCATTACTTCATCAGAGAAAGAGACCGAAAAAATCCTCGAAACACGTCCCTTTCGCTTTCTACCGAAGCTGAATTGTATTCGATATAAATTACGTCGAAGTCGCCAACTTTCACCGAAAAAAATAAACTTCCGTACTTTTTTTTTAATTCGCCGGAGCATCAATTTGCGTTCTCAACCCCCAGGCACGCCACGCAGGTGACGGGAATTTATATATTTTTCACGCCCCTCGGACTCGTTAGCTTTTCACAACCGCAATGAAGGTCTCCCATTTGACTCCCACTCGAAAAAAAAAGGAATAAGATTTAAACGCAAGCGGAACCACCCCTTTGTCGCGTCCCATGATAAGGTGTGTTCGGCCGGAGGCTGGGGGTACCCTCTAGAGATGAGCGGGCACCGTGACCTCTTAAGAAGTCTTGATTATAAATCACCAAGACAATGGCTCTCCCCGAGTCCCACAAAAATCAATGGAATGAAAAGGTCGGTGTGGCGAGCCAGTTGGGAGATACGGGGAAGGAGTGGGTGGTCGGAAAGAAAGGGACTTCGGACCCTTTAAAAAAAAAGGAGGCTAGTGGAGTCGGCTGGCGTCAGTGGTGGGCGGAGGAAGAGTTGACGTCTGGGCGGGTCGAGTGAGAGGTTGGAAGAAGCTCCACTCCCTGGGGGAGGCATGGGAACTCGCCGAGGGCATCACATGACACTCTCCAAGGCCGCAGTCAAAGCATGAGTTTTCTGCTTTTTATGGGGGACCTCTCCAACTTGTGTTTCAATCCGATTGAAGGTGTGCCCGACGCGAGATAGAGGGTGATATTAAGCTGTCAATTAATGCGGATATTTGATGCGGATCCCGATCATCTTGGTAGGTCTAAGAGAATAAACTGCCACGGATAACTGAAAACTTGCATAGTCTTCGCGGTGAGACAAACTCGAATATATTCATTTCTATTATTTTTAAGAAATTAGCGGCTTCGAAAGAAATTTTTGGAGCCATATATTTCAGACAAATCATCGGCTTTTAAACTTTAATCAATATCGATATCTTTATAGATGATAATATATGAAATAATTTATAAAAACGCCGAATGTTTGTTTTTGATATCGTGACGTTAAACGTTAAATTTTAAAAATTAATATTCGTTGACATTAAATGTTATTCACTTTTTACGTTGAATTATTTCGAGCCAATTCATTATTTTTGAAAAGGAAAATAAAATTGTTGGCGAATTCTTTTGATCTACGCTTGTAAATTTGTTTAAAGAGTGTAACCTCGGTTTGGAATGGTTTTTTCAATAATTTCATCCAATGCGAAAGTTTTTATAATATTTTTATCATTGCGCTGAATTTTTCAATAAGATCAGTTGGAAATAGATTCGGGAAAGGAAAAATAAATTAAAGTTGACAGTTTCAGAATGCCTAAAATAAAGCGACCAAGTAAGGAAAAAAGAGAATGGTAGTGAGGAGATGTCTGCAGGTTTGAAATCTTTTTACCATTTCAATTGAGCTCTGATCTCATAAGAAAAATTATGGAGATATATTTTTGCTATTGAATTCTGAAAGAGAATCTGAAGAAGAGACATTGTATAGCAAAGTCATATATGTATCACTCTAATATATTATTTTTATTTCATTATTTACATTCCTCTTTCTTTCTTCGCCTTTAACCAGATTTCCTTCACTTTTGACATATTCCGAATTTCTCTACCAAAATAACTAAATATTTTAGAATTATCTATGAGCCAAAATAATACATGTAACGCTAAGGGTTGAGAAAAAATCTATTCCAGTTTCAGTGGAGAAATAAATAGTTACAGCTTTTGAATTGATTTTAAAATGATCTTCCAAGCCTAACTTTTCCATGTTATTAAGTACAAATCATCAAATATCAATGCTAATAAAGACCAAAATAAATTCAATGGAATCTGGAGTATTTGTTTTGGAGATGGTCCTATCCATAAAAAATCAAACCCATCGGTTGAACGAACTAACAGCCGATAAATCGATCAACGTAAGCATTCCGATTAATATAGGATCAAATTTATCTAGTTTTGACGTATATTGCCGGGAAAGAGTCGCGCAAGTTTGTTGTTAGATTTATTGACAAGCCCTATCTTGTTTGTATGAACAGTCTAGGATCAGTGAGTAGTGCCATTGCAGATTGCACACCTTAGTAATGACATAGTACTATAATCTGAATTAACAAACTTGCAAAATTAAGTATCGTTACGTATGAACATTAAATTTAATAATAAATAACTGCGGAAATTGGAATAAAAAAATCTGATCAATTTTAAAATTCTAAAGTTTATTTTTAAAATTCTAAAGTTTATTTATAAAATTATAATGTTAAGACTAAGTTTAGAGTACCCCATATTTGAATACAGCTAAAAAGGTAATCATTTTCATTTCACTCCATGATTTGGAGTAATTCTGAGCACTGATTCAGTTAAATTTCTTAATGTAAAATTGCTTACTCTTTAAAAATTTAAATTTCATGACCTATCTTGATAAAATCTTGTTAAAATGGCACAGTTACATTGACAGATTAACCTGATTTTAAGTTAATTTGCAATTCCTGAAAACGGAAATAAGAGACATGGTTATAATTAATAAAATGTCAAGAATGTTTGCACTGAAAAATATGGCAACTATATCGGTAAGATCTTAGATGATATAAAAGAAAATTTATGTGTGATAACTATAAATAAATCTCTGTTTTCACTACCGATTTTAAAAATTATAAGTATTTAAGTTTAATTTCTTTCTTAGGACAACACATCTTGCATGTTTTGAGTTTTAAGATCGAAGCTCAGGACCTAATCACTTTCCTTAATGAGTACGCTGACCTAATAGTCTTTTGTACTACTGAAGGATTAAAAATGGCTATCCACGAAGAAAGTAGGGCATTTAGGAAGTAATCTTTTCATAACACAAATCAAGATACATGAATATTTTTTATGTCACGACATCATATCGCTGTTTAATGGAAGATCGAAATGAAATTTTTTGGGCCAGAAAGGGATTCTGAATAACTGGTGACCGCTAAGCGATTATCCGTTTCCCGGGAATCGCCCTAGACGGTTGCCGCTGCCGGCACTTGGAGAACCTTTGTCTCTCAGAAAAGTTTATAGAATAAAATTTTTACGAACCTTTTCCTGCCATGTAACACGGCTAATTCTTTAAATATCATTTCGATAAATACAAGCATTTTTTGCACAAAGGACCTCTTTCGAATGACTAAAGAATGGAATCATTCTTTGTATAATTACTCAATTATCAAAGCAGGAATCCCGTTAAATGCGGCACTAATGATAGTTCCTCTCTAATGGATAATGTATGAGACTGTCACTCACTTAAAAGGACACTCCGGTAGGATTTATGTAAGTAGATTATTCCGAGACGATGAATCCTGCGAGAAAATAAATCTGGATTGATGCCAAAGCATGAGATTTGGATAGTTAGCATATTTTCACAGCGAATGATAAAGAGCTCTTTATTAATTTCTGCGCTTATTAAAAATGCAACAGCGAAGCGCATCTCGACTCGAACAGGAAACTTCCATTAGTCTGAAGGATCGCATTCTTTTTATATAAGTGAATTGACCTTACTTCGATCGTGCACACTTACGATAGAAAACTACTTGGAACAATCAATTCAATACAGTTTTGAGTTCCTTTTTAAGTCGTTTTCTCATCTTCAATCACATCATCAAAACATTCTCATTAAACTTTCGAAATTATTTGCTCTCCAATGCATTCTGTTGAAAGAGCCGAGAAACAATGGATACTTCAATTTGGACCGAAATATCCTCGACTAATGAGTTGAAAAATTTAGCGGCTGGAAGATTATGAATTCACCTTTTTTTGCTTGTGTATTCCACGTGGCAATAAAAATATATAACTTGGGTTAAATAACTAGGGTACAAATTTTAGGTAACGAGGTAATAAGGTTATGGCTTGCACTTTAAATTTATCCTCATGAGATATTTTATTTTAAAAATTAAAATGATGCAACTGAGCATTTACGTCTCAAATAGTGGAAGTTTGAAAATTATTTTCCGCCATTTTCGCAATTTTTTAGGGTAAAGAACTCATTTTATTTAATCACGGGTATCGGAGATTGCCGTCAGAAAAGGCAATAATCGCTTCCAAAACATTGGATAACCTTGAGATAATCAAATTATACAGCAAACGCGCTCATCTGGCATTACAAGCTTGCAACTTATATTTAAAACTATCTAAAAATTTGACCCCTATGTATAGGTAATAAGGGACACTTTTCATTATGAGCAAAATGCATTAAACAGTGTATATTACAACCGCATGCTAAAATATAGTAAAACCGCTCCAATGTTCAATTAAGTTTGGACGTAGTTATGAAGAGTATTAAAAAAGTCATGCACCTTTCCTGGCTATGCTTTTCAAGGAGTGATATTTGGGATAAACTTAACAGAACAAATCGTGCGCCTGTAAAAACCAAGTCAAAGAGAGAAATGAAAAAATCATGCGTGACTAGTATTCAAACCTAGATTTTCAAATCTCTGGGCAGATGCTCTTTCCAAACCTTCCTTAAAACCAGAATGAACTTTTCTTGAGTCGTAGTTGAAATGGCAAGAGGAACTGGGCTTGATTCCCAGTCACGTATGCCTTTTGTCGCTGCCCTTCATACCTTGCTCTTCTCTCGTGTTGCGTAACAGATTTCTCTTTGAAGTAAATAACATAAAAGCCTTTAAATTTTATTTTTAAAATCTTGTTTAAACGAGCATTATGCAGTACAATATTTGTCCTCTAACCGCATGGGAATTTTCATGCATTCTAGTCTTTTTAAACAGGCTTCACGAGCATTAGGTAGCAGTAATGGCAAAGAAATAAGAAAATGATCCTCCTATCTCTTTCCACCAGTCGAACCTCACGTGCCCATATGGGCGGATACATCTATTTAAATTTAGTACAGTTGTTGAGGAAACATATCGGGCACTTTAGAGCAAAACACCAGGAAACAGTGTATACTTTTGATAGCTCAGTGCTTTCAAAAAGTTTTGACTTTTACTTGAGTTCCAAAAATTAGTTATTATGACGCATTCGTTAATTAAATTGTTAAATTATATTGTCTAAAGTTACACAAATTTGCAACGTAATTTCTTCCATGATTGCGTCAAAAAATCTTAGTACCGTGCTCAATTTCTTGCAATGAGTTTAGTATTGAGCTACGACGGAATCGGTGTGCGTTGATCGTAAATAGGAGAAAAAACAAAAGAACATGAAAGCTTTACTCAGATTGGATTCTATCCATCTTCTTCATTCACTTGATCTGTCAGATAAAGTAAGCAAAGATACGACTTCCAATGGTGCACACTATCTCATAGACTATGACAATACGTCTCGAAAGAACTGCATTATTCTCATGAAAGCATAGTGAAATTAGTCACCAATAAAATTTAGGTAAAAAAATTTTTTGGAAGAAATAATACTGAGGCATATTTCAAAACTAGATGAATTCTGTAAGGAATTGACAGGGATATTTTCCATGAATGATACGAACGATTTTTATCAAGCATCAATCAATTGATTGGAAAAATATTAAATTGAGTTTCAAATATTATTTCATAAACTAATATTAATGTAACATGAATATGGAATAGTGTTTTCATATGCTTATAATGATATAATTTTTTACTTAAATCGGAGTTTCTGCATTCAATTTTTTTCTAAATAGAGTTAAATAGCAAAATACTCAAATGGACGTTTCTTTCAAAATAAAAAAACGTAAAATTTCGTCTTAATTTTTAGACAATAAATATCTACTATTGTATAAGAAATTAGGAAATTTAACCATTATATAACGGCGTTGTTTTCCTGGCTGACTGCATTGTCGATGTAAATATTATGCCAAGATTCCTATTATCCTTTCAAACACTCGTTTTTGTTATTGTTATAGAAACAAAATTTTATAGTAATTGTGCACACATCTGGGGAGATAAAATCAACATTTTGAAAAGTATATCCAGTAAACCTTCTTAATGAGGTTTATTCATCATCATGAACAACTACAAAGGTTAGGTTAATAAGATTTAGCTTAGAAAAACATGTCCAGGGACAGGTATTTTATGTAGCAAAAACCACATCAGAACATACATTAATGGGATCCTGAATAGTTTCTCTTTTTATTCAGCGGGCATCGGGGCAGCGGGTATCTTCAAATATTCAAAATAAGCTGTCTACGACAATATTTAGCTATGGTTTTACTTAGTAGTCTTGTGGTGGCTTTGATAAAATTTTGTTCATAAATTCAAAACAAAGTAACATCTTTATAGGAGCTAATGAGCTAACCGACGCTCATTTAACGACCTAATCTAATAATTCATCGACATGAAAGATGCAAGAGAAAGCACGATACAAACTCTAAATTTCACCCATCATACTAGGTATAATTTCATTTTTTTTATTAGGAAAAAGAATTCTCTCTAATAGTGAAATTTCTCACCCACCCACCATTATTTCCCTCCTCTGCCATTGTCTACTACAGGAATTTATATTCACTGAAAGGGAAATGTTTGAATGCCGGGTATTCATACGTCCACAAACTCAAGGATATTAGACCCGAAATTCCTTATATCAGTCCTAAGGGGCGTTAAACACATACACATCCTTGTCCTTATCCTTTAGATTCCTCCTTCCCAACCACCATCTCATCAAACAAACCTCTATCAAACCTTCAGATACTGAAGATAAAGCCGATGCCCCAATCTTTCAGAGAATATGAATATATTTATCCTTCAAATACCACTATAACATTTCCTATTTTATAATAAGTCATCCATAGAAATGATCCATCGGTAATCTGGCTTCAGTAAATTTCAATTTATACATTTTGTTTGTGAATAATGAAATTTTATTAAACCTATTTTCATTAAATATATTTTCTTGTCTCACGGCTTAGTATTAACAAATAGATCAAGACTAGAATTATGAAATACAGCTGTCTCGAATGACCGATTCCAGAATAACCGAGACTCTTCATTACCTCATCGATGTACGGACAATTATGCAACTCCACCAAGACGGTACAACTCATGCAAACGGAGATCGGAATTCGGTAAAATATTAGATTTATGTCTACACGAATATTCCAAAAGTGACAAATTTCTCTAAGCGCGAAACTAAAAAATCAACATCTTAATGAGTATCCATGACCACTTAAAGTTCTTCCCACAATCAAGTCATTTCACACGATAAGCCTGTTTTTTCCAATCCATCACAGAGCATTTTATCGCTATAAATCGTGTGCAGTTTTTTAATCGTCAAGGGTTAACATTCCGAAAATTGGTTTGCTCCAGCTCTCCTGTCCATCCAGCCAATCGTTATATTCCCTTGTAATTCCTAAATATTCTCCTATTAATAATAAACCCTACTCGTAAACTATGTTCTCACATCCATATTACCCTTTTTTACCATCCCAGTAGGCCTCGGTCCACATCAACTCAGCTGATCGAGACTATACTATGATAGTAAATAGTTTAAGGTTTAGAAGTGACGAATCAAATAATTATTATCTAAGTGTAAGACTTGACAGTAAGGGAAATATCACAAACGATAAAGAGAAATTCTGAAGATAGAAGAAAGCTACATCTCTCTGACTTGACTGCCTCTCAGCTGCGAAAGAGCACTCGAGATCTTTGAGTTGGGATATGATTTCATAACATTCTCTCCAAAGCAGATATTGGGGATGAAGTGCAGAGCCAAAGTCAATAGTGTCCCGGAGATTAGAGGGGTTTGTTCGCGGTTCTGGTCCTCTGATACCATCTCCGTTTGTCAGAGTTCTCTCGGTTTCCGACTGACCGCTGTATGAACCTTCTTTCGCCGACTCCATTTCCTCCCACTGTTGACCTTCGACCTCTCTCTCGCCTATCTTATTCACTTCGCTACCTGACAACTCAGCCCAACTGCTCGCTCACTCAGATTCAGAGATTCCTCCCTAAAATATCTCCAAGCACCGCCTTTTCCTCTAACTATCCCTCACCGTTCCGAAATGATAAATATCCTTCGAATATTTCTTAGATAGGGAGAAAGATGGAACCTTGATTAACGAGGTTAGGCCAATCTTCCACGCAACCTTGTATGCCATATTACTTTTTAATTATTTAGATCACCAGTAGACCTTCCTCCATAATAAGCCTTCTGTTTCCCATTTCATTACACATTAGAAAATGGATAGATTACTTTAAAATGACTGTTCTCCAGGACTTTGAAATGAGTGTTCTCCTCCCATGCGATAGAAGTGCAATTAATATGGTATAAATGGTACTAAAATGAAGAGAAATGGAATATTTTATGAATGAGGAAACATTTTATCAATTCAGTTTTTCTTTCTTAAAAATATTTTCAGAGAATTTAAAATATGCACAAATTTATATTATAACAACAAGAAAGGGTGCAGTGTGGGAAAACCTAAGATATGAAAACTCCCACAGAGAAGAGGGGTGCTCATCGAATACCACTACGAATCAGTAACACAAATTACAATTAAACATATACATTAATTACCAACAGAAACAGGTCATATTAGCCTATAACCAAACAGATAGGAAAGCGCTGAAATATTATTTTTACCTACGAAAATGCATTTAATTTAATCATGAAAAAATTATATAAATTTGATGCGAATCTAATTGCTGTAAAGTAAAATTTTAACGTCCTCAATCCTCGATCTTTTAAATTTTCCAAATATAATCTCTTCTTATTCGCCATAAATGTCCGTATTGCTAAATATTAAATCACTGAACGGAATCTAATCGGTATCATTCCAATAGATCGTCATGACTTTTTATAGCGTCATTTATTTTGATTATTTAATTCTTTTGTGGTAATTAAAAAGCTTGCAAAAATTTGTTTGAATTTGTTGATTCGAATCCATAAATAACTCTATCGACCCTGCGGAGCCCTAAATTCCTATTTATAAAAGCTGAAGTGCTGTTCATCTATTTATACATTGATTTACCTCTAATCTTCTTTACCTCTTCTACCTTCTAATCTTCCCTTAAATAGACTCGATAGTGTTTGACGTTGACTCGATGGCATCATAATCCCAGCAAGCTAGCGTAACTTTTAATCCTGGTTAATAAATACGGCTAAAATTACCTATGATTTTTCTGATTGCGGAGAGCTTTACATCTAATAAAATAGAAATTAAACGTGCACCTCTTATTTATAATCATGAATCGTAAACCCGTTGCCATAAGCTCTTAAAGGGACGAAGATTCCGAAGATAACATTACTGCGTAATTTAAATTTCACGCGACCTTTTGAAAGAGAATTTTAATTCCTAATTTAAAAAGCTCAAAATCCTGCTATTTTTTGGCAGATATTCAAACAGCAAAATAGATCGCTCATAAATAACACCATTCATCTGGAATGTGTGAGAGATTTAACCAACAAAAGGGGGGTTTTAATAAATATCTACTGTTTAAAATGACGTCGATTCGGGTTGCAATGAGCAATGGGTCCTGTAGAGCAATGAATCACTTAAGTGACAAGTATTCATAAAACGCAGTTATAAATCCTTTATTCAGGTTAATACGTTTCCCGTATCGAGTGGATGCTCTGCGATTATTCCTAGAAAGCTATGGTCGCCACATTCCCAATTATTTTAATCTGGTATTTGAGATAACGTCAAATTCATTACCGTTCGGAAAGTTAACCTAACATATATCGGATATCATGAAAACATGAACTTGTATAAATAATGGTGCACCGTTTTCCATGCTATAATAGCTAATACGGAAAACAGTTCATAAATTTTCTAAGTAGCTTAAAAATTTCACGGCTAGATAATCCAATATACGGTCGTACGGTGTTCTATTTTCCTCCTCAGCGCTTATATTTATCTAAATGGTCGCAATAAAAACAAACCACATCAATTTCCAGCGATACATTAAACACATCTGAGTTTCCAAACATCAATGATACGGTAATTAAATAACGTTTTTGAGGTTTGGAAAATTCCGATAGCCGTTCTGTCCTTATGCGGACTAGCGTCCGGTCAGAGTATGGAACGGAAGTCCGGGACTACCGACATTCCAGAAATCACCCAATGCGTATTTCGATAGTATGCTATCATCCACAGGGGTTCAAAGCAGAATTTGAAGAAGTGGGTAAAGTGTGAGGTTTTCATTGTTTGACGCGGAAGAATGGTGTGAGGGGATGGGTTTTTTACGTGACGTAGGGAAGGTGGGTGAAAAAGTGGATTTCTGAGGTTTACACCTGTACCTGGTACTTAAGACCTTTAGAAAGGAATATAATTTCATATTTGTTGAAGGTTCCTTTGTAGGGGTTAAGTACATTGTTTAACGTGTTCGCTGGATAAAAGCTGGTCTTCGGAAGTACAATCTGTTATAGAGAGTTACGTTTTCGGCGAAGTTAATTATTTTTTAATGATTTTATGAAGTAAAATTGTGTGTATTTTGTTCATAAGTAAATCCCAAAGAGTAGATTCCATAGGGGTCAAATTTTTAGATAGTTTTAAATATAAGTTGCAAGCTTGTAATGCCAGATGAGCGCGTTTGCTGTATAATTTGATTATCTCAAGGTTATCCAATGTTTCGGAAGCGATTATTGCCTTTTTCGACGGCAATCTCCGATACCTGTGATTAAATAAAATGAATTCTTTACCCTAAAGAATAGCAAAAATGTCGGAAAATAATTTTCAAACTTCCACTCTATGAGATGTAAATGCTCAGTTGCATCATTTTAATTTTTAAATAAAAATTATCATAAGGATAAATTTAAAGTACAAGCCATAACCAGTGATATTATGAATAATTAGAACTGTCTGGACTGCAATCATCCAAATTTGATTTGAATCTGCACAATTTAAAAGCAAAGGAAGGATAATATGTCATTTCCTCGTAATGAACTGGTAAATCAGAAAGAAATTACTTCTAAAGGAAATTAAGGAAGCACTAGTCATACCTCTTCCATTATCCACATCAAAGAAAAGACTAGTTGCGAAGATATGCCGTGGATATGACTCTTTAAGGACTTAACGCTGAAAAATTTATAACCCCAGAAGTATGATTGTAACCGAAGGTCTTAAAAAATCATTTCCCTTTAATTTCAATTCTCTACAGTAGAACAAAGCCTCATCTCGAAGTCAACTTTTCCCTTTGTTATTCTTAAAGAGGAACCCATGGGACGGAAAATGCTCAAAGGCTTTAGCAGTTAGCTACCCTATTCATCGTCTCCCTTATCTAAAAATAAATTTTCCCTCGCTCTTTCTTTTCCTCGCCGGATTCTATGTCATATACGTAGCCTCTTTGATTTTTCTGATTAGATTCTCTGAAT
Organism: Pachydiplax longipennis; assembly: GCA_036926295.1. NCBI lineage: Eukaryota > Metazoa > Arthropoda > Insecta > Odonata > Libellulidae > Pachydiplax > Pachydiplax longipennis. The sequence goes on along the minus strand of JAVFKF010000015.1, from coordinate 7,095,709 downwards.
GTAGCGCTTATACAAGTTTAAGTCGGAATACTTTCAGTCCTAAAATCTAAATATCCGTTCTCACTTGAATATGAAAAAACAATTTCTACGATATTTTATTACTTTTACCTCGGCCGAAAGTATTGCTATTGGAAGTGTGACATACCTCCAAAATAATTCTTTTTGAGGAGATTTGCTTCATATATAAAATCTTAACTGTCGTAACCCAATGCTTTATTTCTTATCTCTGATGATTTCGATTAAATTTCATGTCACAATAAGGGTGGATGTCAGAGGAAATTTCTCTAATCGGCTAGGCTAAACCTTCGGATGATAGCAACAAACTTCTCCCTTGCAAAACATATATGCCGAGATAAAATTTAGTACCACTTTGAAAATTTCTCTTCCAAACCACCCATTGTCACATAAGTATGAGTCCGAAAGGAAAACGTCGTTTAAAACTTCGTAATACATTAGAGGAAAGGGTGCATGATCAGCAGTTCACATTTATTATGTGATTTGAAGTTCCGAATTGGTCGTATAAATCTTTGAAATTTCACTCCTCCTAAGCTGGTGTTACGACATACGAGTCTTCCGCGTTTAACTTTGAAATGATTGTTCCCTAATTAAACTCTCCCTTTCCTAATACTACTTAGGGGCGAACTCTTGAAGAGCGTGTTAAACTGACTTTCGGAGTGGAGAGACAACGATAAGGTGTCGCAAGAACTATATTTACGTGAAACTTTCGATGACCTAACCGAAATATTGCCGTAGTAGAGAATATCCCGCACCCCTTAGAGGAACTCTATTTGCATATACTTTTCCGTGAACTCTGAAAAGGAATCGGATTGAGAAAAATGTCACTTTGGAGGCTTAAGGTCGCCTCGTACGTCTTCCGATCCGTAAAAATAACCCCATTCGCGCAGGCGTCATCGTTCCCTCGGTCGATTTAATGTGAAAATGTTCGATGTTATCGCGCAGAAAATTAAGCGATAAAGGCCGCCCTCCCCTCCTCCGCTTCCTTCCCGAGGGGACAAATATCGTCGTGACCTCGACAGCGTTTCCATTCTCGAAGAACACGCAAATCTTCGGTGTGCAGCATATCTGCTCCTCCGAAACGTATTTTTCCGTTTCCATTGCTGTCGAATGTTCACAATGTCCCCTTCGGTATTATTGAAAATACGTTGAATTATGAAACTTTGGTATATTGACGAGTGAAAAATTATATTGCCGATAGAAACGGAGTAATGGAAACGAATTTTGTGCTCAATTCCACTAAATAATAATAATTTATTGAACACATACAGGTAACCCCAATTAAATTTGTTATAATAAATTTACGACACAATACATAAAAAGGTTGAATAATAATTAAATAATCGATTAAAAAATAAAATAATACATGAAGTTAGAATAATCATGACTTCATAATGAGAAAATCATAACTTAAGGATAGGTTTCACAACTCCATCATCAGGTATGTGACTTACGTCTCCGTTAAACCGTTTTCACAATGAAGTGAAGTCAACTTTTTGCATCCAAAAGGCTGCTCTTAGCCAACTCTAAGCTCTCCGGCCCGAACATTTCCTCAAACCGTTACGGGAACTTCGTAGGCAAGAGCAAATGTGGTTTCGTCCGGCTATGCGGCAACGTCCACGGCCACGACCTCATGGAGGTAACGGCCATACAAAGAGGTGTTAAGAACCCCCTTAAAGAAACACAAGGAAATGCTTTAGGATATTTTTGCACATAAGGAAGTAAAACCAGGAAAAATTCCAAGGAAAAACGGACTTGAAAAATGTCTGAGAGGACCGGGAAATGTGTAGAAACTTGGTATGTGGAGTGACTCATAGGATTTAATAAAAAAAATTCTTAAATTGGTTTTTGGGTGGATTCATCGTCTAATTTAACTTTGAATACCACCAATAATACTACGAGAGATCTATCAGCAATTGAACAAAGGAACCTTGCGCAAACACAAGCCACTAAAACACCGCATTAAAAAGAATCCTCTTTCAGAAAATAACAGCCAATTAAAAAATACATAATATGACAAATCTCATCTCTCAAAGTAGAGTAGAGGAAATCTATCTCAGAAATTCTTCATTTTGAATATCTCAAAGGGGAAGACGTTACTTCGTGGAGAGCTAATGGAGTTTACTAATGGGAATATAGCGTAGGAAAGTAAGAAGGATTTTCTTTCCATTTATCTTATTTATAAAGTGAGTGAGGAGGACCAAAGAAATTTCTACAATTTTACAAATTTACAATTTTACAATTGGACCAAAGAAATGGATCAAGAATCAACTTATTCTAGCTATAATCCAATTTAGCACTTGTAGAAAATACAAGATAAGTGAAGGAGTGAACTGTACTAGTGACTTGCAGTGTAAGCTAAAAGAAATACATACTCCAACATTACGTGAAAAAGAGGCGAAATTCACTTTTCCGGAAACATGAAATAACTAAGTAGTTGTGAGAGTAGTTTAGTAGTTAATGGTAGAGTTTTTAAAAGAGGTTAAGAGAGCCAAAACGAAAAATAAAATAAATTGACAGGACCTCTGAAGTAGAGTATAATATAAAGAAAGACTCACGATGTTTTAAAAATGTAAATGCTGATTCTACATTATATATTTTTCAGTAACAAGGTGATTAGCAGTCAAATTGATAAGCACATTCATTCTCGTGAACCACAAGAATTATATCTGGGTTGCACGGAAAGTTGAGGCTTATCGCACAAACACCAGATTATGCAGAAAATCTCACCCGCGATATGTAACTAAGAATGTCCTTTACAAGTCAAAATTCTAAAAGATTACTTTCCACACTGATTTCAGAATGCTTGTATATTTCGTTTCGAGTTATTCCTTGAACATTGATACTTCCTCCAAGGTTTGAAATATTAAAAATTAAGTTTAAAAAAAGTAAAATTAAAAAGTACAAAAGCTAGAAGACATTCTGCCACATTTAAGTCTGAGACTGAGTAGGAATATCTCATAACTATAAATAATATTATACCTGCATGAGCTCCCGGATAGCGCGTTCGACTTTGGCTGTCCCGAGTTCGATTCCCGGAATTAACTAACATGCAAAATAATCTCAGCTGTCAAAGTACTTTTAAAAATACCACAGATACTATACGACCTACACATTCCGTAGAAAAGGTGAAAATTATTAATATATATCACATCATTTATATTTCACGTCTAGAATATTAGAAACATTGATTTACTAGTAAATTCACCCACTGGATTCGTCATATGAAATAAGACTTTCTATCTATATAGTTAGCATAAAAACGAAGCCAGAATTCTCTTGCTGAAAATATGCTTTAACAGAGTTGTTAATTCTTTGAGTCTCGTATATTAATTTCTTATAAAGAAAAAACATTAGGAGCCTTTGTTAAGATGACGTGATTCGATTCACTAAATCTCACATTTATGTGCAACGATAGAAATGACAGCGGTAAGTTGACCACTCAAGAGCAATCTTTGAAGTGCTAAATTATTTATTGTTACGTAAAGAAGTGACTGCATGAATATATAATCGCTGCAGGGTAAGCTGCGAGGAAGGGTAATCCATGATATTTAATTCTAGCACCCGAATAAACGGCTCAAAGCTTGAAAAAAATATCCCTTATCGAATAAAACAAGAAACGAGTGAAGCAATATTTGGTGGAATTTATCCATGTGCTGTTGAAGCATAAGCCGCAAAATCTTGTACAATTTCTCATAATTCTCCGCGTAGACTCAAAATCCAAAATCATCCTATTGATTTCGAATAAAATTATACACAGCTCACGAGTCGAAATCCCCCGTTCATCGATTGCCGTGATATCTTTAAGTATTATTCCACTCCGTTTGAAATGGTATTTTCCAGCAGCTGTAATGGGCGCCCTAATTGTGAGCACGTTCCAATGCTCAATCTTTTTCCATTTGAGTTCGCCTAATAGGACTTTAAGGTCGGGGAGATAGACATGCACTAAGTGGCGCTTGAGCCATTGACCTTACATTCCGCTTTCACGGATTATATTTTCCACACGACCCTCATTTTCTGGTAGCGGCTCACTGTGAGAACAACGTGCGTGCAAGGACAACAGGGTTACACCCCTCGCGGCGCTTTATCGAAACATGCTAATAACTCAGAATCGAGCTCCCTTTCCTCCTCTAGAGAGTGAATGCAGGCTATTTCACCGAGCTATCCTGCTGAATGGAGAAACGGCGATGGTAAAAATAGCGCATAAAGCCGGATGACGCGGGACGCAATCCTCGATGGTCTCTCTATTAGCGGCCGAGCGTCAACGAATGCGAAATCCGACGGAGGACAGGTTTATTGTGCTTGGTTTTCCGGTCATGATTAACTTCATCGCCGCAAGAGGGCATTTTTTTACTTTCTTCGCGTAGGCAGTACAAAGATGCCGTGAACGTGGGTAAAATCAATTCAGATTTCCAACGAAAATACCCACTTTGAGGTTCAGCGTGACGTCAGTCCGTCGGAAACAGCGATGCGGTTAATGAGTGCTCCATATAAGATAAAGGGATCCGATAATCTGAATTCTGCTTTAAACGAATTATTTCCCAGGGCTCAAGCAAACGATTAAACATGGACGAGGTTCATTTATTTACTTCACTTGATTATTATTCTATTATAAAATTGCAATATTTATTATTTCATGCTAATAAATAAAAGTACTCTATAATGAGATATTTACGAGAGTTACGTACAATATTTATTAAAATATATATCCAAAGTGCTTCAATAGAAAAAATGTAAATACATAAACATTGAGGAAAATGTGAAGAACATTTTACAGTCACGAAGATCATCATAAAGTGGAGCTTACATTGCACTTTCAAATAATTTTTTTATTTTCTTATGATTTATGCAAATTTTTTAAAATTTTTACGCTATGTTATAGTCTTAGGGTCTTTTTTAGCCTGAGATGATTCGTCAGGAGGAGCTGTATTTTGTTATCGATTGTAAATGTTATAAGATTCGAATCTTGGTGATGGGTGAGTTTACATCGTAAGATTTAAATAAATAAGTGTATGTTTGCGGCTATTTTCGAAAAATATGTTGTTGGAACCTTTTCAATTAGACCTTATGTGCAGGATGATTATACAGAATGTTAGCAAATTTATTTCTTGTTATCAAGCATAGATTTATTTCTGTAGATCTCTTCAGCATTTTTTCAAATTGTTCTTAATACAAAATTTAACATTTAATTTTCATCGAGCAGGTTCTAATAAAATAAACTCAAGCACCGCAAATTATTTTGAACAAAGTTTTGCAAGAAAATTATTGATGTTTTTAAGAACTTCGTCTTTCAATGTCTATTGAAATAAAATTCTTGCGATTCTTGTTTTTATCCTTGGTTGTTTTCCCCAATTCATCCTACCTACTACTCATCCCACCTACTGAATGTCCATAGTTCATCTTACTAAGTATATAAATACTTTCCCATCGCCACACAAAGTCGGAGGGGGTTTCCAGGAAGTCTGCGAAGATGTTTACACAAACGAAAGGAATTTTCAACAGATCCAATTCCAAACAAATTTCAATAGGATATTTATTAAAGTGATTACACAAAGAGAACTGTTTCATTCCTGCATATTTCTGTTGTCAGCTGGGGCAGATCAAATATTTTGCCAAGCGTTTGAAAACTTGTCTGCTCAAAAGTATTGAGGAGTAATGTTTCTCCCCTGAAATTCCTGCCGAAGCTATTCCATAGAACTTTGACATCAATCAAAATGTAAATTCTCATATGATTATCACCCCATGATAATAACTTTGCTGAGTTTGGAATTCATTAAAGTCACTTTAAAAATGAAATTTCTACCTTACTTTTCATTCATTTTCATTGGTTATCATTTCTTTGATGTTATTCATCACTCATCTGATTTTTACGATTTTTTTATCATCGTAAAATTATCTCTAACTGAATAAAATTGTTGTCACCGGAAGTTATTTTGTCTTAATCGTAATATCAAAGCTGCAGAATTGTCAAATAATCACAACTTCAGAATATTAAAAGCATAAATGGCAAAGAAAGTGTCAATAATTTGGAAAATCTGAGCAGTGATTCTCATTACCAAGGTATAACATACATATAAGGTATACAATGCCGATAAGATTTAATTTTATGCCAAATCCCTTGGGATAGTAGGAAATATTTTTGTGATAAATGAAAGATCAAACGACATTCATTATTCGGCGTGCATCATTACGCAAACACTGATAGTAGCAGATTATTCGTAACATTTAGAATGGAGCTGAATCCAAAGACTCTGAAAGGCATATTCAATAAAATCTGCTATATATTTGAAAATTTTTCCCTTAAAAGAAATTTGAACATTTTTAATTGCACCAAAATGTAAGGAAAAGTACAAAATTTAATAGCTTCAACTGTCAAAGCGACTACTTTTTCAAAAGGTTTGAAAATGTGAACGAGGAGTCTTGAACGGCTCAAATCAAAAGAGTGCAACAACGGACAAGCTCTCGCTGTAATTACAAAATAATCCCGCGAAATAAATGAAGGTATAACATCTGAAATCTCGCTCCCCAATGGAATTTGAAAGGCGATGTTTCTGAATGACAAAACGAAACACCGTGCAAGAGAGGACTGCTCCATTTCCTTAAGACCGAGAATAATATAGACCCCAGGATCAATGCGCTAAAGATCGCGGTGGGAACAGCAGTGTAAATATAAATATAAAAAAGTTACATAGATAAAGAGGCTGTTTTTATATGAACATAGGAATATAAAAATATTTACACAGTAACACAACGCATGATATATTAGAAAACCACACAAGGTTTTGAATATATATTTACTGATATCTCTGTATAAGTAACCCACGCAACTATATTAAATAATCAAAAATATTAATTTTAGCTTTGGTTTATTAAATTTTTATATGGGAATCTGTTACCTTATCTAGTACCTTCCTCTTACAGTACAGTAACTCCGAAATCGCAATTTAGTGGTTTTTGCGGGAGTGCGCTAGTAAAAATAATTTGTACAGCCCACAACCGTAAGAAACGTTCCAAAACCTGTATATAACCCATAAGATATGAACCACTATTGATATCTAAGACAGCTGAGTCTCGGAAATCACATTTTAAGATTGTTACAGGGTTAGTCTGGAATAAACAATACAAATGAAATAAATGAAAAATATTTATTGATAATTTTGCTATTAAAATCGTCGTCGGGAAGTAAAGTACCACGGTAACGAGAGTTTCAGAAAATACTACGATTTCCTTTTCCGACCAATAAATTTACATTGAATCCCCATAAGAGAACTAAAGATACGAATTATGAAATACGTATAGTATGTAAATATTTCTGACAAACTCGCATAATACCGCTTATATATGTACCCTCGGAACAGGGGTTGAAATTTTGAATTAAAAAAACCCATACCACCAAAGTTTCATGACTAATTATCATGTACCCTACGAAAGGTGCGCAGGGTACATGATAATTAGTCGTGAAACTTTCTTTCTCAAAACTTGCAACAATGTTAAGTTACCAAACGAATCTTGGGGAACCATAAATATACACACAGAATGTGCAACTATATGTAATGTAACGAAGATTAGCCTATAATGAGCCCCGTGCAGTCAAATTTACTCCTACTCCACTATATTAATATTTTCCACTAAAAACGGTATATTTTAATTATGTATCAGCCGGAGAACAAATGCAGCCAAAAAAAACTCCCTTTCATTCCATCACATCGATTGTCTCCACATTTCAATTTATTTGAGCTCCGCACCGCTGATTTTAATTAAATCTCGCTCACTTTCATACATTGCCCTCAGAATCGACATCTCCGCGCATTTTACGCGTTGCCGCTTCCTTGGGCGATCGCGTTCCTCGAAACAATGCGACGCTCCATAGAAACAAAAGACCCGACGCAGGAAATCCGTGTCTCTAACAACATCGAAGCGCTTTAATCCCGATTAAAACCTTCCGGGACACAGCTCCCGAGCGATTTCCGTCCTTCGGGACGAAGAGAAACGACGGCGGCGGTGCTCGATCCCGCGGCCTCCGGCCAAATTACCCGTTCCCTCGCCATATCTTTACGCCCACTCCTAGGCGTCCCTTTTAATTTGCGCTCGTCTTTTATTTTTGTCGGCGGGGAAACCTTGGAGACGCGGGCCGCGACAAAGGAGTGAGCGAGGGAGGCGAATGCAGGAACACAGCTTTTCTCTCGGGTTTATTTGTCGAGAGACTCTCGTGGTTCATTTCCCCAGAACCGAATTGAACGGGGAAACTCTTACGGAGTGGCAAAGGAGAAGAGCAGGAAATGAGAAGATGCTAAAGCGAAAAGGGAGAGTAACAGAGGGAAACGTAGAGATGTAAAAGTGAAGGTGTGGATATCATCATTACTGTACATTTTCACCACAGTCTGGCGGAGAAGTTACACATTATAATTTATCTAAAATCCTTCGTCTAGTTAGATAATTAATGAAAGAGTGATTACGTAAATTTTAATACCAATTGATTAAGTAATATATATTTTAATAGAAGGAAGAAGATCCTAATTACAACTATTTTAATAAGTGTAAATTATATTGACGAACTAACTAGCAGTGTCTCCCTAACCAGAGTAGAAAAAATTAGCCGATACTCGAACCCAGGACCATGGCAATGGAGCGCTAGCAGCTAACCACTCCTCCACTTCGGACGTTAATCCTACTTTACCGCAACAGTATTACTAATTGTAGTTTAAAAATAAGAATTACTTCGGCGGAATAGAATCAGTACGATCTGGCATGTAGAACGATAATGGGGAGAGATAGTGAAGGAAAACCAAATACAAAGGTCTACAAATTAGAAAAGGAGTAAATTCCTTCCAACGAACGCCGTTCGTTCATGTGGGAAAACTTTGAAGATACAACAAAAAAAGAGTGATGTTTGCAAAATACAACGTCGAGGTTAATATATTTTCGACGAATATAAGTCAGCAATTCTAAAGTTGCCACAGCCGCTCCTGAAACAGAGCCAAAAGGGAGTACGATAAGTTTACACCGTGCTTTATAACACAAGTATCATTTACAAAATTAGAAATTTATTCATCTGCGCTTATAAAACATGAATGCATGCTCCAAGAAAGGATATGGGGAAGTTGGGAAGGAAAAGGGAGGATGGTGAGAATAATAGAAAGGGATGAGACTAAAAGGAGTAGGAAACGGACGATGAGAGAACAAATAGGGTAAGAATAAAGGAAAGACAAATACAAATGGGAAGTGGTGGAGAGAGGGAGGGAAAGAGAGGAGAGCATATGGACAAAAAATAAACTCTGAAGGAAGGAGGAGCCGAGAGAGTTCCAAAAAAGACGCGAAAAAGAGAGAAATATGAGAAAATGAATGAGGCAGAATAAAAAAGAGGTGGTTCGAATGAAGGGGAAAGACGAATCGCAAGATTAATTCACTTCGAGAGGGAAAAGTTCCAACTAATATTTGGCTGTCCGCCGTAATGCAGAATAAACACAATCGGAAATCTCGACTCGAGACGCGAACGACAAGAGCAATAACAACGCTACGCGAAGGAAAATAAATTCGATATGTGTGAGAACAAAAAGCCGCGCTAATATGAAGTTCGTGGGGGAAAAACGGAAGAAGTTAGCGAGGAGAGGGCGGGAAAAAGAGACGTAAATGAAAGGGAAGAGGATGAGAGGAAGAAAAGAAAGGAAAGATGATGAAGAGAAAGAGGAGCAGCCAGAGAAAGGAAGTGGAGAGGGAGATTAATGGAAAGCGAGATGGTGGCGGAATGAAAAGAGAAGGGAGGAAAACTTAGCAAGAAAAGAAATTGACCGTTTGCCTCCTCACACATCTTACCGCTCCTTCCTCATCTCCTTTTAATTCCTCAGTGCCCCTTTCTCTTCTTCCTGCCGCTCACTTCCCTTCCTGACGTCACGAATTCACGAAAATCGACCGGTGCATAATGGTGCCGCTCCCTTTGGTTCTCCATTTTCTCGCTCTGCAGAAAAGGAAACCAAGCAGACACAACCTCTCCCAGAGGCGACAACCGCGCGACGCCACCAATGAGTCTACTCTCATCCACTCTCCTTCACATTCCTCTCAAATAATCTCCCTCCTCTCTCTCTCTATGCTCCTTCATTTTCCATCAATTATCCCGCCCTATTTTCCTCCTATGGTCTCTAACTTTTCCTTCTCTTTATGCTCCTTTTAATCTTCCCTTCGGCCGTTCCATTTCTCCCTCTATTACGTCCTCTTACTTAATCTTTCTCATCTTTACCCTTCTCCTCAATATTACCGCCCTCTCATTCATTCCACATCGTTTCATAGTTTCATCCTGTCTTTCTCTGGGGAAAAATCTACTTTGGCTCATATGCAGTGACTCCATGTCTTTTCAGGTGTTGATATCTTACTGTGTTTCTATCCTTGCACGCACGATTTGCTAGGTCTTTGACAGTGTACCGTAATCTTGATTCCATCCATTTGTTTTATCTACATCTGTGCGTGCATAGAGATAGAAAAATCTACCTACCTCATCTGTTTCATAAATTTTTAAAAACTATAGTTAACTGTACTTTTGATGACCGGTGGCACTAATGAAGGGTTACTTTTTGCACACTTCTTATATTCAGAGATAGAACCTAGTAGTTACATAAAGTTTTGCTTTCAACTTTTTGCTTTCTAATTGGATGAGGGAAGGAAGGTGAGCTAAGTAAGTAGAGACATACGCCTTAAAATCTAAAGATAAACAGGAGTTTGAAATATCATGTGACTAGGAGTCGAACCCATTGAAATGTGGGATACCTAGTTCCGAGTCCCAATCATGTCGACATTTTTCTTACATGTTTATCCTTGGTTTTCCACTTGGATTCATAGGGCTTAGTGCTTTTAATAATCGCAACTTTAACTTTCTTTTCTTCTTGGTACGACATCAAATAATATTTTTTGTGTAACTAATCTTATCAATGGATGCGGAGTTTCAACATTCTTCTCTTATGAACTAGGCTTGATTAAAGGAAAGTGGAATCGCCCACTGAATCGCTGTCAACAGCATTGCGTTCGACGACTTCGATTAGTCTCTTTTTCTCTTCCACAAGCTGCTCGGATGTGAGTATCCCAGCAAGAGCTATTTGTGAAGGTAAATCCGGTGTATTCAATCGATCCAACTTTGGGTTAAACAACTTCAGATACAACCGAAGTCAAGTTTCAACTTTCAACAAGTGCACTCCACGAGAGATATCTACAACATTGGAGTAGAACGTACATTCCTCTACTAATTAGATTGCTTTTTTGGATTGAGAGAATTTCGATTGGTCACAAAATTATAATGATCTAATACTGCGACTCAGCAATGATTGAATCCAGAAGCCAAAAAAATATCATTTTAATCAAAAGTAAAATTATCAATTATTCGTTTGCTCCAAGGAAACAGGAAAAATCCAGCGAGGAACTTTTTAGAAGGATTCTACAATTACATGAGTATTAACTCTATCATCTTATTTATATATAATATTTAAGTCCAAATGAAGTACGTAAATTTTCCCATAGGAAAATTTTCTGGAAGTCCTACAGATACGAAATTGATGTTTCCTAGATATTTTGACAATTTATTAACAACCATTAAGATATTGAATGTCACACTCATGGTATATTTAACACATCAGTTATGCTACAAAGGTTAAAATATCATTCATTGTTCGACATAAGGAAAGAAACTGAATTTTAAATAGTCTTAGTTAAAATTCATCATTTTTCTTAACTCCAAAGAAACCCACTGGAGAGATTGAAAAGTATGATTAAAACATAAAACCCAAGGTGGCTATAAAGACCATTAATAAAGAATAGGAAAATTTTAATTATTGACTGATCAGAGAAACGTAGAGCATGCAATCGTGGATTTTAAAAAAGCACTGCTGACGTTGCTGCAAAGTTAAGTAAGCAGAGAATAGTTAAGTAAGCAGACAAAGGAAGTTCTCTGGGAATTAACGGAGAGTAAGTTTTAGAAATTCGGTTAATCTCTCACTACGCTCGGAAAAAAATCAGTAAGAGAAAAGAATGAATAACACGAAGAAAAGACTTACATGCAAAGTACTAGAAGCCTTAGTCCATTAAGATAGAGTAAAAAGGTAAATAGATGAGGAATGAAGAAGTATTATTTTAATGCAAATGAGAATGAATTCATGCTTATTATTAGGAGAAATCCTCTAATTCCTAAAAAAAAAACGCATACATAAAATTCGAGGAATTCCAATTCGTGATCTAACGGTATGATTTTATTGCGATTTGGGTCATGTTGGGTTGCCCAGGTTAATAAAATAGTTTAAAAGTCTTTTACTGATTTATTTTCAGTGTAAAGAAAAAAATAGTTCTCCGTTAGAGAGCTGCGGGAGATAGATTGGGAAAGCACAGTTTTTTTTGACAAATTCGGCGCAATTAGAATTCCATTTTGTATAATGTATATTATGTATGAATCCGTGTACTAAAGAAGGAAGTAAAAAGACATTAAACATAGAGATTCAAGATTTGCGACTTAGATTACACCCAGGGGTATTTGAACGTGAAAAAGTCTGACGTTACCGTGATTCGAACCACGGATCTTCCACTTACTGGAAGAGCAGTCAGCCATCTCACAAAATAATCAGCCTCTGGTTTACCGTATATAATATTGAATATGAAGCATAGGCTACATGTGTATATATTCCATGGTGCTGACTTCTGGGTATCGTAGCATTGCCAGTAAGTTCTTTCGACGCTTCGCAAACTATGCTGCTGACTTCTCAGGAGTCAACGTTAACTTGAAATAGTTGAATTTTGAATTCATATTTCACTTCTTTACTAATTATGAATGAGGATTTAATTAAAGATTATTGGTTAATTTTATTGTGAAAGTAAGTGATGAAATTTGGTCATCTGCGAGCACAAATTATAAGTATAGGTATTGTTCTGAATTCAATTCTTTTAATGATTTTGTTAACAGTTACTATTTCCATATTTCTTAATTTAATACCTATTTAATAACATGAAAGTTTCGGAAAATTACGTATATTTAAATAATTCACCATTCTTTTACTGCATGTGATCGTCCACTTCGGGAAACATCTAAATTCACGCAAGATTGATGGAGATAGAGGAATCAAAAATTGCAGAGAAATGTTTAGTTGAAGCTGAATTTGGGCTAGACGTTTCTCGAAAAATATTCGACAAAACTTGATTCTCTAAATCGACATTTACTAGTTATATATTCTAGCCGAGCAGTGAAATACATAGGCTATCAAGTCGATTTAGCAATGCTCACAAAATATACCCCCTATAACTTTATTTCTCATCTTTAAAACTTAAGAATTAATGCAAAATGAGTTTACAGAAGATGTCGCTTTTGAATACTAAGTTTTTTAATTTTTTGTTGCCGCAAAATACATATGTCTATGGAACTTATTGTTAGATATCACGTTGATAATCTTTTTCGTATTTTAGCTAAATCTTACTCAAACGGTTAACTTTAGCTCTAAAACATTTTCCCTTTGAAAGATTTATTGTCTTACGCGTTAGAAAGTTACATCATGTATGCCAGGAAATAGAATCCACAAAACATAAAGATTTAGTCCACACAACAAATAGCAACGTATATTACTACACCTATAGTATCATCTCACTTTTTCTTCGTGTATTTTTCAGTCCCAACTTGCCCATCTGATTTTTTTCTTCCTCAGTAAAGTCCTTGCTCTTTCCTCTCCTTTAACCTTATACCATTCATCGCATTTTCTTTCTTCACCTGTCTCCTATACCCTATTATTAAGCCTTGCATCCATCTTCTCTCTTTCCATAAATTCTTACCTTCTCCGCTGCTTTCTTACCTTTCCGCAAACACCTCAGCCCTTTCCATTACTTCTCTTTCTCTTCTTACGCACTGCATTTCCAACTCCTTCACTTTAATGTTTCCTTCCTGTTACTTATCTCTCACCGTTTCCTGTAGCCTTTCCTTTCATTCAACTTACCCTCTACCCACCTTCAAATCCATCTTCCCTCCGCATTTCTATTACCTTTCACTCCTCTCAGTCTTCCCTCTCTTGTCCCTTTTGGGTTTCCATTTCTTTTTCCAATTTTCCCTTCTCCCCTAACCTTTCCCCTTTCATTTTCTCCTCCATTCTCCTGCACATGCTCCCCTTTTCTTCTCATTCCACGAATTTGTCTCACGTTTTCATATACTATTTCCTCATACTTTCCGTCATCCCCACAACTTCCTCATTCTTCTACTTTCCTCCTCATTATCCCCTCTCTGCACCCTCATTCCCCTTCCTTTCATCTTCCTCTACTTTCCTCTTCACAGCTAACACCGTGACGCCCCTGCTAATCGACCTATATACGCGGCGAAATACCGTGGTACGCGAAAGCATTTTACTCCGGTTTCGCTCGATGACGACGTCTCCGCGACTAAATACGCGACTCCAGATTAGAGCCATTTTCTGCCTCGCGCCTCGAATGACGTGGAAGGAAAATTATAACAAAGTAGAAGCGAAAGATGAAGAATGATACGGGTTAAGCGGACGCGTGGGATTCATTATCGGAGAAAGAAGAGGAGATTAATGAGCGCGCTCTTATTTATTCCTTTGTTTTGGTTTCGTTTTTGGGTCGGTGCGCGGAAGGGGCTCATACGTACGTACTCGAAGCGAAGGTGTGAACCGCCGATGTTCGGGCCTTTGAATTGCAAATGAAACATAAATACGGGATTGGAGAATCGGAGGCTCGGCGAAACTCAGCGATCGATACCCGAAGAGGGTTCCTCGGCGGAGGAAATTTTGGGGGAATTAAAAATCAAAATATGGAATTTCGTGGGGATATTTTTCCGCGAGACGCCGCGTTTCTTCCCAATTATCCGCCTTCTGGGGGAATTTCTCCCCCCACCGGACTCGAGGACTGCAGCGCCGATTTCTTTTTCTTAATCCGACTCCTAATCCCCGCGAGTAGCGCTAATTAAGGCGGGAAAATGCGGTTAATGCACCACCCCACATTTTAATCGGGAGGTTTTTTTTTCTTCTTCCGGTTCTGCCGAGCGAACAACGGAAAATAGAAAGAGCGAGAGATAGGGACGGAGAATGGGAGCGTGGCTTCCATAAGGGGGCGCGAATTGATCGTGGCGCAACCCAAATTTACAAAAGAAATCCTCGGGTCGTTGTCCGCAAACGAGCAGCGCCGCACGAGTTTGGAAAAAAGTCGATCCTCGGAAAGTATAATGTTGGGGGAAACCCTTAAAGCGCGCTTGATGGGCCGATGAGTTCGCCTGTGATGTGAAATGAATGACAGCGAAATCGCGTTAGTGCGGATGGAAGAAATTAATGGTTTCTAACGACCGCTAACGGCGTGCTTCAAAGTGGGACCTTTTATCCACCACTTCCGGGTCAACTATGCTCACCTTCAAAGCGTTCGCATCGGAAAAGGCGATAGATAAGAAAAGCGTGGTGATTTAAAAAAAAGAGTGGTTCTAGAGAAGTAGAGTTAGTACAGGACAGTGCGCCTCGACTACTTTATTATAAATTTTAAATATTAATTAAAGCGAGGTGTATTTTACGGGATTTTCTCTTACGGTTTTTACGAAATCCAAACAGAATATTAAAATTCCGGTTGGTGATATTTTACATGCTCACATCGCCGATGCTTAAGTTTTCAAGATTTTCAAATTAATGGTTCTTTATGTTGAGTTTGGTAATATGTGATAGAGGATCAAAGCAGTACATGATATTTCGCCTGAAACGTACTTGGGATAGATTTCAGTAAATATCTGCACGAGGAGGCCAGTGATGACTATATCCCGCTAGCAGATGTGAGAATACGGAGGTGAAAACATTTCAAAATATAACTGGCAACTCTTCTTTTAGATCGATTTAGATAGACATCGATTGAATAATCTTTAGGGAAATGTCGATCGAACACGTCATTTTTCCTCGATGTCTCTTCCTCACTCTCTCTTTCGACATATAAGTAGATGCCGATATGGTAACAGGTCAACAACGCTTATAAAAGCAAACGTATTTCCTACTAATTCAAAAGAAATTTTATTGACAACCCGTCAAATATGGAAACTTCTATGGTTACACACAAGATGAAAAGCATTTCATCGCCACTTTTCTCGCCAAAAATATGAAAGAGCTCTCCTCTTCTGCCCGATGATAAATTTATTGAACCAACTGCCAATTTGTCTATTATTAAAAGGTTTTATTATTAAGTAAGTCGTAGAAAACTCACCAAGAGATGAATTTCCGAGAAAGATGGAGAGGGGGATTGGAAAAAATTATAGTATGAATTTATCATTCTGATTGCATGGATTATTGATTTAATCAAATATATGTTTTTAATGGAATAGTGAAAATAAGAATGATAAACTTGACCAGCCTATTAAAACAGTTCCGAGTTTTGTTTCTACTTTCATTCCTTTAAGCTGTTTATTAGATAAATGGCCCGAATTTATCATATTTTGATCGAGTTTTATAAAGAAAATAAGACACACTACTTAAACAAAGTGGCTTTCTACCTGATTAAAATCTTTTTATTGAAAAACAGACGCGATTCTAAGGGAAATAGGGTCAATAGACACCAATTAAGTTCAGAACGAATTAAAAGAACAAAACTCATGAATGTAATATTGCTATGAATATTTACTACAACCACTCTGGAGAATGTTCATTAATTAACTTCTTTTTTAATATGTAATCAATACAAAAAAATATATGACCAGTTAATTGTGAGCTTGCCGAACTTGTAAGTTTCAAAATACCGAATAATGTTATGGCCCATTTTTTAATTACCCATCAAAGTTGTATAATTTTGGAAAATTTAACTTAGGTTGAAGTTTACTCTAGTGTTTAGGCATAAATTTTTGAGTCGTATACACGTATAGAAAAATGGGATGATTCATAATAATAAAAGATAAATCTCTTTTACGCTTTTACATCCCATTTATTCCAAGTCACTCACAGTCATAAACTGCTGTTAAGTCAGAATAAAGAAAACTGTTAAATATGATGTAAAATAAATCTCCTACTTTCAAGACATATGTTTGGCTAAGACTTCAAGACAAATGTTATAAAAATCCATTATGATATATATGAGTTACTACTTTTCAATCAATTAGATAATAATTGTAGAAGAACTCAAATCTTAATCATCCCTATGTAAAGGTTACAATTGAAATTCAGCGCTGTCATCGGAAAAGGAAATACGATAAAAGAAATGCGGCAACAGATGGGCACTTAGAAAATTACATAATAATCTCTGGTCAATTCAAATTCGTGGATAATTCAGCATTTCCTTCCTGATTGACGTGCTTCTGTGAGGGAATTACATGAAGCATAGAAAGCAAGATTTAAGGGCTCACAACCGTTTTCTTCTCCGTGCCCCATTTTCTTTTTTCCTATTACCCACTTCCATTGCCATAAGAAATAAATTCTTAAGTTTACCATTCAGATTAGCAGACAGATATTGAAAATCACAAGCATGGTACACACTGCCAACATACACAGCACAGAAATATTGCTTCAAATTACATTAGAATACTTCATTCGAACTCCATTAGAATAACTCAATTGTATTCGATACCTATCAACTTACTCTTCCGTACCTCTGGGGCTTTTGAAAAGGTTGAAGATTTCTGCTCTAGATAATTGTATTTGGGGTAGAGGACGATTTATTTCCATATTATAATACCTGAGTCCTATTCTTATATGCTTAGTCTTATTTTTTCTTCCATAAATGATGAGAATAAATGTAACTTACTGAACCTTGGGTAAGCGTTGTCCAGGAATAGGGTGAAGGCCTCATCCGCATGCATTTCAATCCCAAAGCTGTTATGTTTCACATGTAGATGAATGAAGAAGCAAGCTTCAGCAACAAACACCTAATGCCACTTCGCTTTCACCTTCTTTCGTGTTCATTTCTCCTGGCGAGAACTCACACAACTACATGGTTTTGAAAGTATTCTTCTTCAAAAAGGAACATTACGAAATGAGACATAAATTAGATATAAAAGGCCCTCCGCACTACAGATAATAAGAGCATTTGTTTTCTAATCTAAAATCTTAAATTGCATCAGACAGGTTCTCATTAACCACGAGCATTTATTTTACCTCTTAAATTCAGAAATGAGTTCATAGAGGAATCTAATAAAGGGAGCGGATCTTTTCCTTTAGAAATTTTATGTAATGAACTGTTTCCGTGATAATATTAATTGCATGCGAAGAATGCGGGAACCTGTAATTCAAAAGTTGGTCCTGTCGTCCCTTTTGCGCGTAGAAGGGACACAAGCAAACCCATGAAGATCAATGGCGGATTAAGGCTCGCTGGTGCCCTAAGCGCTGACCAATCTTGATGCCCACCTTTCCAAACTGACCCAGTCCATTTTAGTCGTTGGTCTATCTGACCAGATATACAATGTACGCTGCCACTGTACAAAAATTTATTCGTATGATAACACAATGTACTTATACTATAAGTATATAAAGTATAGGTTTAAACTAAGCCAAGTTTGGGCTACTTAAAGGTCTACAAAAATGCACTATAACATTTTACAAGTTAAATGTTCAATAGGTCCAATATTTATATATTGACCTGAAAGGAATTTTTCAACATTTCATTTTTGCAAAACCATTGATAATATCCTCGAAATTTATACTTCTCATAATGTCAGCTTCCATCGATAAGTAGCCTTTCTTGAAGCATAACTTATCTATTTCGATTTCTTGCGTGTTTCTTTTAGGAGAAAGACCTCCCTGTTTTATAGCTTGGGACCAATAATGTTTAAAAGAATTTGAAGCAATTCCAATATTTAAATTACTGACCTACTGAGGTCAGAGTCGCGTTATAACCAGCGCAGCGCGTTATACCCGTTGAAAAGAAATGGGGCAAAAATAATGAGTTTAAAGAATCTAATTTGTAGAATATCGTCTAAAATATACGACTGTAAAATCTGCAACACCACGAAGGATAACTGTTAAACTTCAAGGCATGAAATCGAAGGTCTGGAGAATCATATTCGTGGGAATCTCCCTCAAATAGGTTTGTACGCGATTCAATGAAACATCAGTTTGCTAGAGGAATAAGTTGCCGACCAACCAACCAACGCTTGCCGATGCATAGAACCTTCTTCTATCGACTAGCTCCACACACGCATCATTGCTATATCAGCATTTCTTGTACGAACCGAAATATCACGGTATGACATGTTTCCTGAATACAGGGAGCGTATCCCGATCCCTCGGTAACACTTCCAAGGGTGCCGTGGTTATGAAGTGCCGGCCTTCAAAGCCTTCATTACTGGCGGGCGCCACTCTTAGTGGGCGCCAAATTTTTTCTTTCAATATAGTCGTAAAACAATTTTTAGGGCGGCTATTCGGATTAGCAGGTGGATAACGATCAGCCTAGCGCCGGTCCTAGTCAGGAAGGCTCCGACCTCATGCGATTAAATCGATTTAAGTTAAACACATATCTCAATTCAAATATTACATGTTTTTGCCGTAAAACTTATGAAAATTCTCATAAAACGTTATTACGCATTGCTACTTTCCCAATATTGTCAAATTACAATGCGAAAATACGATAATGTGCCAAACTATCACAATGTAAAAATACAGAGACCGGGACTTAACAAACTTGCGAACTTCCAATCATAAGTACGCTAGTGCCTACGAGAGTGATCAATTTGAGCAGCTTAAAATACATAATAAAGTGGTTAAATTCTGAATTAATTCTGCAGTGGGCGTGTTTAACGAATTTTATATAAATGAAAATCCTCCAGGAACCCTAACTCTATTCTTTATCAGTCCCATTTCAAGCTGAAATGCCAAAAATTGAAACTTAGGCGTAAATTGATGAAGAAATGCTTTTTTTCAGAGCAATGCTCGGCGGTTTGATTCTCGTACTGGTACTGGTGTGCTACTGCTGCCACCGAGGGATGAGGAAGAGTGACGAGGAGAGAGAAGAAGAGGAAGAAGAGGAGAGAGAGAGAAGAAGAAGGTTGGAAAGAGAGTGGGCTGATGAATGCATGGGAGGCGATGCATGCGTGGTGGGTGCCATGGGCACCGGAGTCGACATGTCAGGAATCAGAGGACTGGATGAAATGGGAATCATCGGAAGTCCTAGGCCACTCTTCAACAACAACTTGGAACTACAAGTACGTCCTTTCCATTTTATATTATACGCCTCCCATCCCATGAGCACTATCAATAACATTTTCTTTCAGAGATGAGAATGACATTATTTATATCATATAAACCAATTTTTTACGGGTTAAATTTACGAAAGCACTCACCGTATATTCTCGAATCTAAATTGCACCATTTTTACCTTTTTGGATGTTAAAAAATCGAGTGAGTCTAAAATTCGCGATCTAAAATATATTATCGTAATGTAGGTATCGCAGCAAAAAGTTTAATAAATAAAACGTAAGTTGCGATAAATTAAGAACACGTTTTTTATGAAAGCTTAATTAAAAGTTTGTCGAAAGACATGCATTGGAGACACATAATATTAGGAAAACACAATCCAAAGCCACCATCCTTACCATGGCGAATAATCTTACAATCGTGTTATTCATAATTGTTTATATATAATATTTCATGTGTTTTTCTATTTGATATTCCAAACATATGGAATATCTTGATAATTTTTTGTCTAACGAATTTCCGGCACTCATATCATACCATGGATTTTAATAAGAAGTAATGTGTTCCTGCTGATCATATACTGGTAGATTATTCTATATTGAGGAAATCAAACAAATTAATATCAGGATATAATTAAATATATGAAAAAGTATTCAAAAGTACATGAATTTGATACCTCCCTAAGTGTAATCTCTGAGAAGTCAGTCCAAAAAAAACTAAAATATGAATATCAGGAAGTAGATAACAGAGCAGTTCAGAGTCATTATCCTAATAACGTCTGTTATTTTGCATTATATCTAATTTTGTGCATAGAAATATCTTTACCATAGCTTGGATTCTTTTATCATGACAACAGTCAAAGCACAATCAATAGCACATATTAATCTACTTATACCATGATTTCAGTCCCTTACTTTACAATTTTCATCAAAACTTTCAATGTAATAACAAAAATGACAAAAATAAAATGGGAAAATTAGAGGGGAAAATTATTCTACCTAGGACAATATACATCACCTATAATAGGTTTTAGTCTTTAAGATTCTTAAAACTTAACAAAGACTGAAAATTTTTTGCAGAAAATTTTCTGAAAAGATCATAGTTTAATGCAAAATATTCTCATATAATGTATCTGGTAAACCTTGCCTCTATATCATCACAATAAAAATTCATTGTGATTAAGACATATTTCTCAAAGATAACGCAAAAATTATGGGATTAAAAATTAGGAAATAATAATACAACAAAGAAATGTACCTGCTGTGGATGTTTCTTAAGCAATTTTTTCAAGCTTCATGGAAGATGTAAAAGAGATGTAAGTTGTTGTTACTGCAAATTATGACTATCTCCATTCACATTTAAGATTATAAACAAATTTCAATTATTTTTCTAATGAACAAAAATATCTGTAGATGTTTGCCCAAAGATAGATGAGATATATATCTTGGAATTTTCCTTCTTTCTTAGTCTAAATCAGGTTAGTCCAACCTAAAGCCCTTAGGCTAGAGTATGGCTGGCTATGTGTTATTAACTAGTTTTCTATCATTTCCAAAGTTTGATCAAATAAACATTGATCTAGAAATTCTCTTATAAAGATATAGAGATGAGCACATAAACATTCAGCATATTTATGAATACTTGTTGTTTGGAATAGTAAATAAATGTTTGTTCATAACCCTAAACTTTCTGGTATAGACAATGCAAACAGAAATATTCAAAGACAATCCAAAGGGCATACAGAAGAGAAAATCTAGGACTCAGACTCTTACTTATCATTTTATCCATGGATACTTTATCTAAATGAGCTATGAAAAAAGAACAGTTTCAATCTGTTATTTAGCACCACCACTACAGTTATTGTTGAAGCAGCAAAACACCAAGTCACATCAGAATCATCACTTTCATTTATACAGTAAAATCTGTATGAAACAATACCAATTAAGATCCTGTTAAATGCATGCTAATTTCTTCTGTTCCTAGTTCTGTTCTCATGAAACAAATGCAAAAAATAAAAGAGTTCAAGAGGCTCTCCTAATCACTTAATATATATATTTTTCCTGTCCGCAGATGCACTACAACCTATTTCAGCTGATAATCTGCCTTATTTGATCATTGACCAAAAATCATTGACACCATCTTAATTGCCGTTTTCTTGCTTTACCTCATCTATAACATGTTTAATTGATTATGGTAATAAATTGCTTATTTTTTAGTTGGTCTCCTAAAACACATCTTAAGCAATTTTTACTGAACTTGGTTTAGATAGGTGCACTATTAAACACACTGAGCTATACATGGGTGGTCTGAAAAGTTTCCAATGTTTTGCCATTTCTTGACAGGTTTTCTGAAAATTTTCTGAAGATTCCTGAGAAATCTGGGGTCAGAAACTTTTCAGACCACCCTCGTATATCGCATTCATATCCTAATTTTAGATTGATATGAAATGTATGTTGTCTTATTTGAGACATCCCTGATAGGCCATGTATCTGATAAAATAAAAATGTCCATCCCAAAAGGCTGGAAAACCCTAATCTAAACTTTGGAAATTCTTGTGCAAACTTCATCTTTTTCTTTTCATCCATAAACAGCAATGTTATGAAGGATCTGGAGTCTTCTACCTCTCGGAAGACCCAAGGAACTGTCCAGAATTTGACGATGTGTTCTCAGTGCCAGTGCCTCCACCTTCGTATGAGGTGGCTGTGGGGAAGTGGGAAGAAGCTACAGCTGAGGGGACCATGGGGACAGATGAGGGAGCTGTGGGGGGGACCATTGAAACATCCAACTTGCCCATAGATTCTTCAGGCTTGCCTTCATATGAGGCAGCTTTAAAATTAGAAGCCCAAGGATATGTCTGAGGACCTACTGTTTTGTTTTAATACTAAATCACTTTTCAGGTGATATGACTTCCTGAAGTTTGGAAAGGTTCAAGAAGTCAGGAATGCATCACTACTGGGCAGACTAAGTGAAAACAATTAAATGTCTGCTTTTCTTGCCAATATTATTTGGCAACACAGGAGCTTACAGTGTTAATCATTTTAACAAGAACTTCACATCCCAAACTGGTTTAAAGATCTTGGCAATCTGTCCCATATCTTTGAAGAATATGAACCTGTTGTAATTCAGAACTTTCACTTCTTTTCCTGGATGATTGAAATTACAATGTTTGACAAATGGATCAATTAAATAAATCTTGCTTAAACTTCAAGATCAAACACATACATCTCGATTCTGTCTGTTAATTTATATGCTTGAATGTCATAGAAATGTGTTTCATTAAACTGGAAGATGTTGAATCAGAGGAATTAAAAGATACAGATTAATCTGATTTTAATGCTTACGTGATGACATTATGAACAATACAGGTATGAGTTTGGCTGGTCCATTAGTTATTAAATTAAATTCCACATTCCAATAAAATATCATAAGATACTGACCAAATGATGGTATCAGCCAATTTTAAAAGGTTTTCATTGATACATATGAGACTATGGTATCATAAATAATTCTGTATATATCAATTTCAGTTTCAATGATGCATAGATTAGAGGCTAAGGATTATCAACAAATGATTTCACTAAAAATTCCATGATTCATTTGTGGTGCTTTGTGTTAAATGTGGACTGTTTTCAGCAAGCTGGTCTGATCAATAGAATAAGAAAAATATATTCACCTAAATTACAATGCATATCACCTAGTACCTGATTGACGCAAAAAAATATTTGGAAAGAATAACGTTCTAGGATTTGGCACATTGAAATACAGGCCTGCATATCAAGATCTGAGAAGTGATAAGGAGCTGATGGCATTATCAGATATGAAAAACATTTCAAAAAGTGTGATTTCAAAATTTTAGTAAGTATTTAAAATCATAATGTGCTTGTAATAGTAGATGAAGAAATGATAGAATATCAACTACTGATTGGCTTAGTTGAAAACTGGTGAGAAAGGAATGTAATAAATTAACACCAAAATGGCCTTTTAGATTACCCGAAAATTTTCACAGCCTTAAAGAAGTCCACTAAAAAAGAAAGAAGAATTTTGTTTCAATTTTACTGTTACAATAATAATGCAAAATTTGCAGTTAGTTGACATCAATACAAGCATATTGCTGAAACACTTTCAATAATGCTTAAATTAATCACCATACTTCTTTCTGTTAATTAGAAAATACCTTATTATGCTTAAAAATTTAGTTTCCCATAAATTATAATTTTTAAATTCCATCTAAACCATTAGTACTTACAATAACGTGGTATATCGAGTTCTTTATTAGTTTGCATAGGTCATGATTCTGAGCTGATATTTCTTTTTGGGTTTTAACCTATACTTGTTGGAATCTTATTCATTCTGTGGCCTACCACTAGTCACTCTCTTGATCCTTGAAGATGATGTACATACAGTGGGTAAAGAAATAAAAGATGTGGTCCCAACAAATACATGATAAAACTCCCAAAAGCAATTTCAGCAATTAAGACTTGAATATTCAAAAATGATAAGAACTCCACAACTGAAAATATTGTAGCACTGATGAATTTTGGCTCTTTTCCATGAAATCTTCTTTCCTATTACATATATTATTTAATTTAATTATAGCTGAAAAATACAGTTATAATATTTCCATGAAATTTTCATGACTAGTTAAGCTTCCATTTCCATATAGAAATAAAATTTAGGTTCACAAAAAATTTACGGTAAAATTCTTTGAATTGAAGTTAATTTAGGAATTAAGGAATTGGGAAGCCATCATCTGAAAATTACCGACATCCAGATGATGTTCTTAGAATGCCTTTCTGTGCAGAAGGTTACTATTCTTAAATATTTCTCATGGTTGGCACAGACAAAAATGGTGAAACTGAAAATGGCCTTCCATATGAAAAAATGGAATATTATTTTACAAATAAGTGGATTGATTTTACTACTCATGAAACAGTTTAAACTCTGATTCAAGATTTCGATCGTCTTTCATCCATTTTTATAAATGATGCTGCATATTTTTTTTAATGAATGAATGCCTTAGTATTCCTTTTTTATGAAATATAAGACACTTAACAGGGTGTTCCTTTGTGATAATATTTAAAGTTCCATGGGCCTTGTAGGTATATGTAATGTATACTCTCAGTTTCTGCAGACAATTAAGGAGTAATCACATCAAATAAATGTTATTTTTCAGGCTAGGGACAATAGTTAAAGTAAAATGAAAAAGAATTAATTTCATAATATCAGTATTATGAGGTAGAAATCAAAAAATTATGACAAAATTTGGTCAAATTAGTAGAAATTTACAAAATATATACACCTTAGTGTTAAATTAAATTTTCATGAAAATATTATTTGGCATTTCATTATTTAGATCTTACCCTATGATTGGAATTCAGGGATAATTTGTTTGGACCAAGATAAACCTGTATTTTGATAATCACTCATCAGAACATTTATTTTATGCACTATTCAAACGATTACTGTTATTTAAACAGCACTTGGCACTTATGAATAAGTACGAAATTTAACTGTACCATTAAAATTCCATGGATACCCACAAAAAGTTTTCATAAAACTGGATGAGTCTCAGTTTAGCAAATATTTTTTGAAAGTTAAGCACAAATAATGTTATATTCTGCAATAAAATATTTTAAAGAGAGAAGAATCTAATTAGTTCTTTTATTATTTAACAATCAATGCATTATTTCATGTTTCAAATGCCAAATATATTTTCTAGATTAGATAAATCTAGATTAAATAATCTGTATGTAAGGCTAAGTGAAGACTTAAAATCTTATTATTGTCCATATTATAATGAAAAAATCCATAGATTGCTATCAGTAAATGATCACTCAAAATATAAGATATTATACATTGAATCAAATTACATCAATGTGTGTTAACCCAGGATATGTAAAACTGAAAACGAATGTGGTTCCAATAACTAGTTGTGAATTATAGATTTTGTAACTAACAATAAAAATGTCAGAAATTCGGAACTGTACTTTTGCTGATTAAAAATAAATGCTTGTATTAGCCAAAATATTAATGTTTTATTTCTTTAATCATTCAATTATTATGATTAATCTTTCAATAAACCAATTACGTTTGTGGAATGCAGTTATGATTAGTTCCTGTCAACTTATATTTAATCACTGTCATTTTCTCTCTGTTAATCTGGAAATTTTCACTGCCAGATAAACAGAAAGAAAAAAGATATTTACTCTATAGTAGCTCTTCTATAACAATATGAGAATCAACAGGCAAAATTATGATTTAATATCCTCCTTAAGATCAAGTACAAATGAATATATTAAAAAATTTTATAATATACAAATTATAGATAAGTTGATTTGAAAAAGAGAAAAATAAAACACTTCTTAAGCAAAATTAATCCTTTGCTCACTGAAATGAAGATCTTCTAGCAACTGTCAAAGCTAAAGTAGAATTCAGATGACTCTTCAATTTCTTCTTCTGCTGAGTTAAGAGTATGAACCCCATCATGGACAGCAAAAGAGGCTTCTATTTACTGACTTGGAAATCAAATTTTCATCCTCCAGGTAATACATTCAATAGTAAATTCATTAATTTATCAATTGCCTACAACCATATTGTATGTCAACCAAAGAAGAATCTCATTTCAAAGAATAAGTAAAGAATGAATTAAATTCAATAAATAGCTTCTGTGTCACTTCAAACAGTTAAGATTGATGTAAAGCGATTAATCCAAAGATTAAGATTACAATTGGATCATAGCATGTATGTCATTCTAAGGAACAAACGTAAAAAATATGCAACTGTTGCCACAATATAAAACAACCTTGCATGAGTATTAAAATATCCTGCTCAGACAAAATCAAATTTACAAATTCATTGAAATCTTAATGATTTTTATGCAAAAATGTAAACCTTTTTAACAAGTAATGAGTATTAACAATGAAAAACATTCAAACAGAAGAGGAAACCAAAAATTAAGACATGAAAAACATCAGTATGACTTAAGCCCAGTGAAATGGTGACATCAAAAGAATTACTCTGGTTCACCAATTTATTGACAATATTCAAATACAAAACTGGGAAGGGAAGTTTAGCAGGCAGACTCCTGAAGTCTTACAGGCAGACCTTGCCAGAATTGAGAAGTCTTTTGGGCAGACCACAGTATAGAGGGAGTTTTTCGAGCTTACCTTGCCAGTTAGCTGGGGAAGACATTGGGCTGGCAGCAAACTGAGTGACAGGAGGTTTTCCAAAATGAGGCATACTTGCAGACCTGCTACTGAAGTTCCCATTAGGCTAAACAGCAACTTGTTGGTCGCAAATTTCCAATATATGTTCCCAACCCGCACCATTACAGAGCCCTCTTCAGTGGGAACACACAACATTGTAAAGTAGTGTCTCCCAATCTCAATACAATGTTTATTCAGGAGCAATGAACCCCTTCCCCTACGCATGCAAGTGTAAGGGAATGCTCCTTCCTTGAGACTTTGTCTTTGTACTCACAACATCAGGTCTTCTTGCTTTTCCAACAAATGTTCTTACCAATGAACTACTACACTGAATCTTATGCATGTCAAAGTATAAGAAGCATCCTTCAAACAGAGTGAATTTCATATGGCATAGAATTTTAGTGATTTGAACATCTACTTGGAAAGTGTAAGACCTGGGTTCAAATCAAATCAATATTTATCAATTATGCTTACCCTTTGGATTTAACTTCCGTATGCATACAAAAAAATTCATCTATTGTAATCCTTACAGAAGGGAAACATATTAATCTCTATATTAAATGAGAGATTATAATAAAATTCATTACATTTTTTGGCAACTTCCAGATGTAACAAAAAACCCATAGTGCAAATAGCCCATTATATAGTAACTATGGATAAAAAAAATAGTACATGAGCTCTCAATGAAAAGATGAATAATATTCCAATCTTCTTATATCAATGTGCTATTCCTCCATTAATTTTCCACTAACTTTCTAATTAATGATCGCGAATTATATAGATTTTTATTTAGATGTCAAAGAATAATTTGACTTTTGCCACCTACAAATATTTCTCAAAAACTATAGGTTAAGTTATTCCACAAATATAAAATATGAACCTTGACCACTGAGAAGTGGCATTGTTAAACTTCCTATATTACACTTGTTTTATAACACCTGATAACTATTTTATTTGCGTAAGTATTACTCACACAATTATTTCTCACTGAAAATTGCTTGATAAATAAATGTAACATAAAGAAAACAGAGAATGTTTCACCAAGAAATATATTGTGGTTGAAAATAACTGCAATTTCATTCCATCTCATCTGAAAAGACTTTTTATCATTATATGAATAAGTGTGATTCTGATTCAGTTTAACTTTTTCAGACCTGCAAGATGTAAATAATAAATTTCATACTTGATGAAACTAGAACTTTTCAATGTTTCACTGAGATTTTAATCAATTAATTTCCAATTTTAAAAATTCAAGAATAACAGCATGTATATACTTTGTATAGGTTTATTTTAGGAAAGAAGTCAAATTTTAGGTAATTATATTTCTTGTAAGTAGTAAAATCATAAAGAAAAACGTTGGTTTCATGAAATACACCACATATTGTGTGCTTAACTGTAAACTTTACTCAACCAAGAGCTATTTATCAATTGATTTAGAATTGAGAAAATGATCTACTATTCCATAATCAGTATTAAAAATTTACTTTTATTTCAGAACTGCTCACTTACCAATTTTTCTAGTTTTGAGTCTATAAGTATAAAAAATAATGAAGTAAATTAAAGAAGTCCAATGAAAAGATATGCAAGATGGTACAAATTCCAAGACGGCCTTGTCAACTGCAGCATCAGCCTAAGCTATGGGCAACTACCTTGAGTGCCTGTTTCATATATTCCTTAAGTTAAAAATACAAATGAAAATTTTCAATTATCCATCATAAATTGTATTAACCCTAATCTCATGAGACACACAAAATTCTTACTCATAGCTACGATTTCATTTTTTCATCCCAGAACACATATAAAATTGATATGGGTAATGTGTAATTGCCTACTCATGTAAGATCTTGGAACTGTGTTATAATTGCTAAGAAAGAATATAAGTTCAAATTCATGATTTTCATTAGCTATGTAACAAATAAACTAATCAAATATTAGCGATTGCTCACTACAAGCTGAATCATAAAGAAATTGGCAACTTGGCTGTTGGCTTTAGAATTTCTTAAAATTGAGCTTGCAAAAATAGAAGCAATTAGAAAGTTATAATGTTAAAGAAATCCCTAAGGATTTTTTATGAGTAAATCCTAAAGATGGCTTTCTTATGATACTGAGAAGTAATGAATCGTTAAAATCATATTGAAGTCCACTAAACTATGCAGGGTTGTCATTAAAAGTTATTAGGGTAATAGAATGTATTAAATGATAGAAATAGTTTCAAAAAAAGACTAACAGTAGAAAAAGATCTTGCTGATTACCAAATCTCGAATCTAGGGTCATAAATATTCATCATTTTAAAATGAGCTCATAACGCCCAAGAACATCACCATATTTCATCATTCTCTATGAAAAATAAAATTTCAGCTTTTTAAATTTCCATAGTTCTTGTTTTGATTTATAAATGAATTCAACGAAAATGAGTTACTCGACTCTCCATATTGTTAAAAATAGCATAAAATTAGTTTCAATAAAGTCAGAAAAATAAATGCATATTATCTGTGTCAACTATTTTAATACCTGTAACTCAACAATTTCCAAAGTAGCTCACTCAAACTTTTTTAAATTCAATTCAACTTAAACTCAAATATAAGGAAAAAGATGAAAAAATGCGAAAGCTTACAAGTTTTGCCATTTTACATTAAATTTCTTTGATCTTCACATAGAAAAATTAATTAGATTTATACTTCACAGACTTCATTTTGTCTATAAGAGATGATGATAGCAACCTAAAGTTAAGACACAACTAAAATTCTAATTCTTGAGGATTTCATGAGATAAAAAATTCAATTTTATAAAGTTTTTGATGCTTTTTCCTAGATTCCTAAAAATACATATTTATGATATAACAATTTCACATACAACATATTTATTAGTAAAATAAACTTGGTTTTATTTGAATTATAAACTTGGTTCCACACTGAGAAAAACTTAAACTTTGAAAAGAAACTTAAGAGTAAAAAGTTTCCATAAAGTTTAAAGATGTTCATCTATAAAGATGCACCATTAGAGATGACAATGGAAAAAGATGGTTGACTAAACAGTACAACAATGTTAGCAAGTCCCAAATCCTTCAACATCTACTCCATCAAATATGGATTCCCAAGCCTACAATAATAGAAATAAGATTTGGGGAACAGAATTAATGAAACCAAACTAAATTATACATAATTATATAATATACTCTCAGAAGGAAGCTAAAATTCCCTCTTCACATTAACAAGAAATTTAATACACTGGTCCATATTATTACAATCATGAAAGCCCTGGGCAGTGAAAACTTGTATTTGTACAATATAACTATTTATTCAATGAACCGGATGTCAGGGATCTGAAGCTTCGTGGCTTTTGGAGTTACTACTATTTTGAGCAGTATTTTTTGTATTAGAACCACTAGATGGTGATGCCTGAGAGCCAGCCTGTGCTGCATTTTGATTTGAAGACGATGCTTCTTCAGTAGCTCTTTCCATCTGCTGAATAAGTCTATGACGTCGCATATTTGATAAAACTCCGTCAAGACTTGTAGTTTTCTTTTTCGCACTTCCTTTAGGGGTGCCTGCTCCTATTGCACGTCTTGGAGGAGTAGGTGTTGCACCAGAAAACTCTTCCGCAAAATCAAAATCTGACTTTTCTTCTGGTAAACTGTATGAATATCAAACATTAAAGGAATAACTGCTTCAGTAAAATATAAAAATACATACATTTATATGAAACTTTTCGTATGGTTTACCTTTCCTGAGATTCTTCTTCATCGGGATAGTAATCAGCTTCAGCAGGAGATGGAGCCCTTCGCCCAGGACACTGCCATTCTAGCTCGAACGTTCCTCCTTTATCCAACGTTTCATAGAGACGAATTATTTCCTCTGCTGAGGGTTCCCAACCACGCGAGCCCTAGAATATGCAACCTCATAACATGATGAAAGGTCGAAATTTAAGATAACTAGAAACATTTATTTCAAGGAAAACTTTGTTTACAAGATCAGAATCTTCCTACCCAGCTAACGGTTACTTCATACATATGATCACGTATGACACTAAAACTGTCTTTCTATACTTCTTTACTCTAATATAAGCATTCTTCCTTTTAAGAATGTAACAAAGAAGCAAAAATAGACTGTAAGTATACCTTTATCTTTCCTTCATAACGCTCGTCATCAGAACATTCAACCCGCCAATCATTATCTTCTGCTTCTTTTTCTGCAGATTCAGGGTTTTCCGAAGGCATTCTGCAAAATTGCTTGATCTATTCCACTTCTTACACAGGAATTTTTACTTATTTAATTATTGACATAAAGATATTAACACGAAATTCACAATACTTTTCAATGTTTCAGTACAAACGCCCAAGCACGGTATAGACGTCTATTCTGTGTTTTTCGCGCTTCATCTCATGAAGTTCGTGAAAACGACGCCAGATGACGGCTGGCTGCACAAGAAAACACGCATAGTAAATCCTCCCGTGGCTGATGATGCCCCTGAAATACTACTACCCGCTAATCGAAATTTTATTCGAAGCGAGTAGGTACTACACTGTCTTACGTAAAATTCCGAGGTCAACGATTAGTGATAGAATTACTCCGATTACAGGTAGCAGCAGAGATGCGTCTACCGGGAGCTGGGTGACACCAGAAGCACCAAATAGTATAATTTCCACGACCTGATCGAATTTCTCCATAGCATCCTACAGCAATTCTGTAAGCTCCAACTGTAGCATTAATTATTGTAAAATAATAAAATTCTTTCATATATCTAACGTAATTAGTGAAAATCCAATAGAAAAACTTAGTAGAATAATTTTAGTGTAACTGTTATTAATTTAATCACGAAGTACTTAATTATGAAAGGGAAAAAAATGCATGTTGTTATTTATGATGAGGATATTCCCATATTGAGAGATCGCATTTATTTCGAGAGTGTATTCGAAAAGTTGATGTATAACATCTCAGTGGTTAAATTATTATCTTATGTCTGGTTCATCATATAGATATATTTACGTGGAATTTTATTATGTAACCATTGCTTTCCGTGCATTTCTCCATCGCAGGAGACAACTCACACTATCTAAGAAATTTTATATCGATCGGAAATTAAATTTTTTTGTTCTGATAGAAATTAAATTCTTTTGTTCTGAATTCTCGCAATGTTCTTTTCAGAATAATCGCGGTATCAAAGAGGAATCAAAAGCAATAACCCATGCGAGTCAATTCTTCCATCGAGAAGTCGTTAGGAAGAAGATAAAAAGTAAGTGTAACGCGACGGCCGAAAATTTGTATAAGTAGATTTCGAATTTGTTGTATTTATATAGAGGTTGATTTATAAATTTTGATGCATGTAGCATATTCTTTACATGAATGGTTTTGAAAATGAAATAGCCCGTTGCTCCAGGAGAAGCCATAGAAAGAACACTGAATGTTCCATAGGGTATTTTTGTGTTGAGATTGGAATCTTTGCGATTATAACCTTCCTTTCCCCCCGCAATACAATAGCGCGCGTAAATACGAGTAAGTTCTAGTACGAGAGTTATCGAGTATTTTTAACAGAGTAACAAAATTAGTGGAAAATGAAAAGGTTTTGTTCAATTAATTTTGACGAAAAACTTAAGCATCAAAATAAAGTGCGAGTCCAAAGACGATAAATTACTTTGGCGTTATAGTATTTCCTCAGGGGCAAAATAAAATAATTTATGGAGAAAAACTGTAAAAATGAATCAGAATGAATGAAGAATATTATCAAGGAACGTGGCTTAAAAATGCCAATAATATTAAAACATGTATTTCAGCCAAGAAAGTAGATGTAGTACATCTGGAAATACAAAACGGTCGTCTACGACCGTTCATTGGCCAACGGTTGTCTAGTACAATTAATAATTTACGTAGAAGATAGATGAGAAAATATTTCATTTAACATAATATCTAATTATTTAAGGAATCAGGAGCAATCTCAATGAAAAGCATTGGAAATAAATAACACAGGAAATTCGTAATACTTCATACTAGCGCTTCGTCATAAATCAGATATCGCTTTCTAATAATATATAGGCTGACTACGGAGAGGAAGATATCATCGTCCAAGATAACGCGACGAAAAATGATAAAGCGAAGAAAAAAGGAATTAATGGATTCTTTCACACTGTTTTCCATAAACATCTCGGTAGAGGGGCAGATTTCCTGAAATGTAGCCAATCAATGAGAAAGGGAAACTCCAAGATCTAGGCCGATGCAACGTCTTATCTCTGGCCTGTTAACCTCACACGGACTATGTTCTCGCAATAGCAAGATTAAATTGAGGATAGCTTGATATACGCTAGAGTAATCCATTCTCTACTCTCGCAATTTGAAAACACATTCCTTACAACAGCATGAAACACAGTCAGCTCAATTGTGAGCAGGATTTGATATCCCTTCTCCACAAGACGCCTGAGGGACAGAAGATTCCCGCGTGATTGCAGTGCTTTTGACCCCCAAGTTCCTCTTCTGAGACTCATACCGATCATCTCCGCCGGCATCTTACGTAACCTCTTTCGAAGAGTGCACAGGTAAAGTGAAAGTCAAACTTGCTCACACACAGCCTCTCTAGTATTACGACCTCCTGCATATCCCGCCGTGGGCGTTGATCCCGCCTCCTTCCAAATCATTTCCATGGGCCGATCACTTTCACGCGGCGTTTAAAAGAACGATGCATTCCATGCTGATGCTATGCGATAAAGCTCTTAGAATATGATCTGTCATTAAGATCCGTATGGCGATTGAAATAATGTTTCAAAAGCGATCCAAATATCCCTTTATTAGTATTCTTGAATGAGGTTTTTCAAGTTGGTTCAGATACCAAAATTAACATAGCATAGGAAGGGGGTAACGAGTGAAATTATTAGAAATAATAGCCCTCTCGAAGATTTATTTTAATAAAAATTTCGATTCTCAATTCTTGCCCCGGTTAGTCACGTGAAATTAAAAGTTCATGCAGCAGACTCGAATTTAATTACGATTTCACGTCGGACACAAAAAGTCACTGTTAATGTTTCAAGTCCCGCTTGAATCCCTTCACCGAAATTTAAGATACTCTGTCGCAACCGATGATTACTCCAATGCGCTTTTGACATTCGAAATCCAATCCCTTATTAAGCAAGAAAGCCCTAGCTGTTAACCGCGGGCAATAGATGATTCGGTAATTTATATGCACTATCATTACGATCGCCTTCGAGGGAAGTGAAAGTTTACGTGTGACATCCATATTTATCACTAAATATAGTCGTCCTTCACTTTCCCTGCGTTCACTTTTAACAAGCCTCCCCATTAAAATATTTCAGCCGCTATAAATCTCGGAAAAGAATCTGAGGAGCACTCTAAGAACAAAGCGTCGACTCGGTGACTAGATGAATGAAATGAAAGTAAAGCTAAAAAAAATGCTGCATTATTATACGCTTATTTATTCATGTTTTATGCTTCCGCATCTTCCTGAGCTTGAATGCTTTGTTACATAACAAAGTAAAAATAAAAGGGTATCATGCGGTGAAATGTCAAGGCTAAACATTCCATTCATCTCCAGGTGGATGTTATGTAACATATTCTGTTCCAGATGAAACTATTCATGTTTTCAGAAAAATGATATGTATGCAAGCTGATGCTAGGTTCTAGTTTTGTACCGCATTAGAAGTGTTCCTTCCACAAAATGATATTTTCTTCGATCGATGAAGTTTCCCTCTTAGGATACAATCGCTATTCGTTATTCGCGTTTCAATCGAATTTCTCGACTCCCTCACGTCGGACAGCAAAGCATTTGTTTGGTTATAAATAAACCTATTTTTGGATCAATATTGATAAATTAGAAGTTGCAAACCCTTGAAATCCCTTTACGTCAGTTAAAGTAAAAACACTCAAAAAACTGTTAAACTTCCAGCATGAATAAATATAGTTACTGATTGCAATAATAGTAACATCAGGGCGTTTTACTGCACTTATTCAACATGCACTAAGAAGTATTATTTGGGCACTGTTATCCACTTTCAAAGTTTAACGGCAATTACATGGATTATTCAAGTTGGTTAATCTTCCTAGGGAAGACTAACCAAACGAAGAACAAATTCTGGAAGAATTTATTCTGATGAGTGCTGAAAATTATTTGAAAACTGCGTCAAGAGAAATCATAATCCGTGAAAGAAAAGGTAATGATCACGTTTCAAAAATCTTTAAGTCGATTGAGTTGACAGAGAAGTAATAGACTTAGTGTCTTAGATTGTCACTCGTCCGTTATATTTTAAACCTAGATGAAAGCTAACACGATTTACATCTTCAATGATCACTCAATAATCCCAACAGAAATAAATAACTGCTAAAAGAAGCGCGAAAATCGACTCAAAGGAGAGGAATATAGCTATTTTAATGACTTGTTCTTATTAGTTCTGACAGATTATTTTCAATTTGAATTATTCCTCCGGAAAATTTATTAATGTAAAAAATTTATGTATGTACTCCATAACCTTCCTGCGATTGCACTTTTAGAGGAATTTCTTTTTGATTGAGATAAATCTTAAAAATAAACTTTTAGCATAATTACCATCCTAGAACTTCAATAATAAAGTGCCAGAGTTAAATTGCATACATCCGTAATATGATTTTGGTACTTCTCAATAGAAAGAAATTTTCGGGAAGATATTTTACTAAAGCATTTTCATATCTTAGAAAAATCTGTTCGCATTTTTTCATTAACAGCAAGGAACCACTCATTGGGAATGATTTGATAAAAAAGAACTTGATAACAAAATGATAAGGAGTATCTCAGGAACATGAATGAACTCTCGAATGTAGAAGCGGAACGTATTTTGAAGATCTCTGCTTTGAATGCTTAAAATTCTAAAAACAGTTCATTTCTTTTTCTAAATTCTTAAATGAACAAATACATCTATAATGAAAGATTGTTTTATATAAATATGTCAGCGCGAAAAATGTAATACTGTATTAAATATCAATTATAGGAATACGTAACATTTGTCCGTTGATATTAAACTTTGTCTCTTTAAAGTTCAATTTTCAAAACTACTACTCAATTTAAAATATTAATGGGAATAAGTTTACTGTCGGCACTCGTAAGTTGACGTTTTTTGTTACGTAATTCAACACTTTCTTATTATCATTTACTCATTTTTATACATCTTACTCGTGCGCTGTTAGCTTATTCCCTCCACGGTTCTCAGTGAAAAACAGAGCGATGGTAACAAGATGTTCTTCAGTAGCTCAACTAATTTTTATTGTACATACTTAAAGATCCAAAAAAGGTATTTCGGCAATCTCTCTTTCCGTAAATAGTGAAGACCTCCATCGCAAATACCCCTTCCTTAAGAACGTGTGATTGTTGTGATTCATAGGCTAACGCCCTCAGAACAAGCGAAAGTTGTAATCGGGAATGTGTTCAGTGATGTAAGGGGTCCATTCTAGGCTCACGCTATTGGTTATCATACGAGGAGTCGAAACTATTGATTTTTTGGAAAACGGCGTCTTGCGAAAGTATTGGTAAGGAGGGAAGGTGAGATCGTGACTAGAAAAGGACAATGAAAGATACATAGTTAGAGTGAAGTCGCAAATTGTTCTTATTTGCAGATTTCTCTTCCTAAATTTCCAAAGATCTTCGTTCTGGTAGATTGCGTGAGTTCCCGAGGATGTTTTGTATTAAATATTCACCGTCAATTTCTATATTTTTGTTTCGAAGTATCGGTTGGGAAATTTTCTTTCCCCAAATGTATAATATCTGCCAATATTTCCAAATATACATGGGGAATCATCTTTTCAGCTCTATATTCACCCATCCAGAATGGCACGCACATTTCCATGCAGGAAAAACTTCACATGATCTAAATAACAGAGTGCATATTACGATCATTTAACTTTAAATTCAAATTTTTTTAGAAGAATATTCTATTCAACACTTTAAAAGTGCTCAAATAAAAGGATATGGTGAAGAAAAAACATCAAAAGAAAGTAATTTTAGAATTTTGAATGGTGGAAATAGTTTCTGAACTTTATCTAACGATAAGCAACGCTGAGTGATGTACTATAAATGTGAACTTATGGAGTGAAATGATGAAAATTTTAAAAGTATTTACGGGTACTTAGGGGTGTCTGATTTAAGGTTATCTTTAGTTTCAAAATTTTTCCCCTGACTTCAAGCAATGAATCGAGGGTGTAACAGGAAAGCGACAAAATTACGTCAGCGCAGAATTGAGAGGTTAAATATGGGCTTCCATTGCCTTGAATAGAAGGCTAACAGTATCAAAAACAAATTTTCCATCAAGGATCTTGCATGTTTCTTTAAATCTGGCGATGTCATCCACAGAAAATCAAAGATCTGAAGGGTTACCGAAAGGTGTAAAATTCGATTTTTTTAGTATTAAGTGTTTGACCTCATTTTTTTGCTTCGTC
Source organism: Pachydiplax longipennis (assembly GCA_036926295.1). Classification (NCBI taxonomy): domain Eukaryota; kingdom Metazoa; phylum Arthropoda; class Insecta; order Odonata; family Libellulidae; genus Pachydiplax; species Pachydiplax longipennis. The sequence continues at coordinate 7,057,984 of JAVFKF010000015.1, read as the reverse complement.
ATCAAAACAATATTAAATTAACTTCATTCTTCTTTCCATTCGGCATTACGGTATAAATAACAAAGCTTTAAAAAGTATATTATTATGAAAAGAGAATTAAGATTCAAGTTACGGACTATTTATTTGAGGAATTGAGAGCTCATGGGACATATGAAACAACATATGTAACATAATAAATACTGGGAGGAGCTAACTCAATCATTTTTCCAAGTTCACGACGGTTGGAAAGAAAAAGCCAATCCTTCATGATCCCTTAAATCCGTTGTTATCATCGAAAGATAACAACTATCAACACACTACACCCTAGGCCATAAATGTATGTAGAAATTATATGTTAAAAGGAAGATTTGCATTCAAGGATCAGGTTGTCGAGATAACCTATTTTAATGAAGCTCCAAGAAATTTTATTATTAGCAAAAATTTCCAAGTGGAATTAAATTAATGCAAAGGAAGCAAAAACTACGTACACACACCATATAAGTGAGGAATGTTTTATTTGTATTCTAGAGCAAACTGTATAACTACTCAGTGTCTTAACATGCAACTGCTGCCTATTTAATTGAGAATGTAGCAATGACTTCTATTTTCAATGTTTCTTATTCATACCTGGAAAAAACCAAAATTTTTCGAACCAAAGACTTGAGATAATTGCGAGCATTGCTCAGAATTTTCCTGCGACTCTTCTCGCGGAATTCCATAGCATTTATAAACTGGCAATGATCCCTTTGCTAAGCTTATCTCTCATTCACGGCGGATAAGAAGAGCAAAGAAATTCTGATCATTACGTAATCGTTGGAAAAGATAGAAACAGTCATAGAATGGGTGATACGTTGATATAATAGATCAATTCGAAAATACAGAAATATTTATAGAGAGATTAATATCAGATCAATATTCAATCTGAAGCTTTCAGTATGCACAGTACATGTTTCAGTCAATACTTTCTCAAATATATATTTGTAAAAATGATCAATGGCTTTCATTGCTCAAGGGCTCGTAATGAAAAAATAAAAAGGCGAAAGGAAATGATTTTGACCAAAACATGGAGAGCAAAATCTTTTTCTTTATGGCAAGCGTAAAATTTCATCGTTTCTATTCACCTTCGAAATCTTGAATGAAAAATGACATACCTAGCAACAATGTCCAGCTCAAGAAAACGATGATTATATACCTGTCAAGGATGAACTTGACTGACTTCTATTTTGAAGAGGGAAATTTTGAATGGGAGTTCATTCAAGTCAAGGATAGTGGATCCGCCTTCACGAAGTAGTAAAGAGTTTTAACGATGTCAAATTTTATTTCCTTCCTTTTAAAGCCGAATCTTTGTTTTGCTCAATGAACAGAGACAGTGAGTCTTCAAGGTTAATCATGAATCCGGAGTCCGTGACATCTTCAGCATTCGTAATATGTAACCTATCGACGTCATAATACCATTGTCATGTTACGGGAAAATTCAACAAGATAGGATGTAAAATGAAGCTCCTCTTTCATATTTTATTGTTTCAATGCAATATGAAATGGAAATTTACGATTATGGTAACGGGATTACTCACGTGCTATCGTCAAGTTGATGAGTTGGAGTTTCTGCTTACAGAGTATTTCGTGGTAAGGCAATGAAGCTTCGTCTCTTGTAATTTCCCTCACTTTATTTGTCCAATTAATGGATGTCTGGGGAGAGGTTTAACATACACAAAAATATACTCACATACTCAACAGAAAGGATTTTTAAAGATAATTGCCTGGCAAAAGTATGGAACAGAATACGACATTTTGAAGAATAATGAGGAAATTTCAACGAGTTGGAAAGTCGGTGAATTACAGATTTTGAAGATCTAGCTCATATTCATTCCCCAAAATTTTCTTCGACTTTTACAGAAGTGTAGGCCTGTTTACCCTGTAGACCCTGTTTCACGATCGACAAAAAAGTCGAAAAACTTTCTCATCCTTTCAAACAAAAATTTGCTGTCAAAATAGGAATGGGAGAGTCCAGAAATGTCAACCATCGGGATAAACACATAACCAGTATCAGCGACCACTAAATCTTCGACCAGTTAACAATCCTTAGGTTTATTTTCTTGCGAGAGAAAACAAAAGTTAAGGGCCGCTTTCCCTCAAATCTTGGAGTTTCTGCTATGTTTTTTTAGTCTCCCAACTTCTATTGACACATTTCCCGATGAAAGAGAGATTCGGAGCAACGTCAAAAATCTTAAAGAAAACAATTCCTTCGCTTCGTAATAGCATCTCTTTTAAAAAAAATCTAGCGTCTCTTCCTTTGAGAACTACCGATATTCCAAGAATGACCACATACTTTCTGTCAGGATGACCATCTTTCCATTCTTTCGAAACCATCAATTACGTTAAATCAAGGAATTTTTTGAGATTTCAGACGGTAGAGCACTCAGAGCCAGAGGTTATCGATCACTGAAAACATAAAGTTAGCATTTTTCTTTATGACATACTATGTAATAAGATAAAACATTTTCCCTTAAACCTTTTATGAATCATCATGTAAATAGAAACTTTAAAAAAGCAGAAATAATATCACAAGACGGAGAATATATCCAAATGTAAAATACATAAAAATTTCGATTTTCGTAAACAATTGTAATTGTTTAATAAAGCACACAAGGTAAAACCTTATGCCTACATGATTTTTATATGAATAAGACAGAAATCTTGTTTTCAAATATAAATACCTGGTAGCAAATGCTGCGTTACAGTTGATATTGGAGTTCACAAATTCAGAATAGTTTTTTTATGAGATACGGTATGATCGCAACAAGATACGGTACTTCTCGATGGGAAATAAATATCGCTCTGACGGCCAAAAGAAAAATAAATTAGATTCGAGGAAAAGGCCATTAAAAATTCAAACTCTAGCAAAATCAAGTAAACTATTGAAGCTAACGTTCCCAGACATTCCAATATTTTACTAGCCGAGGGAAGTTCTGTGAAAGTTAAGGATTTACCAATGCGGAAAGAACGAGCAGAAAGAAACACTATTGTATAGTTTCCCATTTTAAACTGCCCACTTACTCGGACGGCGGAAGCGTCCACCTTCTATGAAATTAACACGCCGGCAATACGTGCTAAAAGAGTGAAAAGAGGACGGAGAAACACACGAATTTACGGTTATCCTTCCGGCCGTTTACCTAAAAGTGTTGCCACATCCCGAATTGCGCGACTACGGAAAAATATTTCTCAGGTAAAATCTTTCCAAATACCCTTGATCTAACCGAAACGCAAAGTTTACTCCCTATGTGAATGCCGTGTTCGCAAAAGCTGCTTCGGGAATCACGAGATGTGGAAATTCTAAGCTAGGTGCGCCGTGTACATATAGAAGTAAAAAATAACAAGGATAGTTTATTCAGGAATGGAAACTTTCGCCGCGATGATGCTTTCTTTGCTTTTGCCTCGTCTGATCTATATCAGTAGAAAAAAAATAGAAAAAAATTCTCGCCGAATGGAATCGTCGAATACGAATATTACATTGATAATACCTAATTATTCCCATATAAAAGGATGATTGAAATGGTCATTAACGCATGTGTATTACATCCTGTAATAGTTATAATTCATGTCGTAATATTCAGTTTACTGTAAACCTCGATGTCTTAAACGAAACATAATCGTTATTATAATTTCTAGCTCTTCAAGTTAAAAAGAATTTTCAGCATAGTCAAAATGATATTATAATACTGGAAAATGTGATTATTATTTAATCAATACGATGATCTAGCGACTTCCTACCACAACAAAGACTTATCTTTACTCTTCAACGTAAATTTACAATTTATGTAATTAAAAATACTAAGGTCATTATCCCCTAGTAAAATACTGCGGTGTCATTTACCGTTATCCGCAGTAATTAATGTCAATATTCCTCGCTTAAAATACTGTGTTACTTCACACTTCACCACGCCACCTTTCCTCTGAAGTGCAGTTATGAACTTAAGCTTTCAACGATTTCCACGAATGATAAGCGTACAGACGCGTTACTGAATCCAACTTCATACTAAAAATTCCAAATTCACCCAGACAATACCGGTTATTACATCATTCCTTATCATAATTCAAAGTAATTACTCTCTAATTCCAACGGATTAAGGACTCCCCTAAAAAACAGCTTTTCCAACAACCACAGAAGCATTGAATGGTTCGGGCTTAAATGAATATTTAAGACTGAGGAAAAGTCATTCATATTTAACTTTCAGGTGAGATAATATTACAGGACGTACAGAGTTTGGCCTCTCCAAGGAAAAATAATTTACAATACTTAAATCATGAAGCGGATATGGAGAAAACAGAATTCCATTAAACCTCGCCAAGTGTTTCATATAAAAAGATTCAATCTGAAAGTTCTTTGCTCTTGGTATTCTTCAGGTAACCATAGTCGAAGACAGCACATCCGATCGGTAAGACTCAAGAGTTTGGAGTATCAAGAATGAACTTCGACGATGTCCTGGAAGCCGTCGATGGCTTCGGACGTTACCAGAAGGGTCTGGCATTTGTATTTTTTCCTGTGATGTTCGCATACACCACAATATATTGCAGTCAGATATTCTTCGCTCATACTCCTCAACATTGGTGCCGAGTTCCAAGCTTAGCGCATTTGCCTCAGGACGTCCGCCGTGCTCTTAGTATCCCAACTGAAGGCGAGGGAAGCGAAAGATGGAGCCAGTGTACCATGTACGACGCAAATTATACTACAGAGGTCAGTAATAATAAAGTAATAAGTTTAAGTGTTGTTTTCCATTATCATAGCATAACATTAATACATAATGCTTGGAGATCGGGAGAAATGTTTTGTACTACGTAAAATTTAATCTCCAAAGCTGAGTCGTCTACTTCGGGTGCTAGTACCAAAATTAGAAAGTCATTTCGGTATCCCAAAATGTACGGAATGGCTCAACTCGCCGCCGCCAGCTCGCCGCCGCCGACTCGCCGCCGCCAACTCGCCGCGGGCCCAACTCGCCGCGCGCCCAACTCGCCGCGGGGCCAACTCGCCGCGGGGCCAACTCGCCGCGAGACCAACTCGCCGCGGGCCCAACTCGCCGCGGGGACAACTCGCCGCGGGCATTTTTTAAATACGTTTAGAACTATGAAATTACTCGTTCTTCGCAAGGGTTTTAATTATCTAATATCATAGAAAGAAGAAACTAAGAGATCTGCTAAATTTTACGGTAAGACCATAGCACCACTTCATAGAAGCAATTAATCCTTGTTAACCCTTGATTGGTTTCGTGGGGTCGATATAACCCCAGGCGATATACTTCCTTTGATAAAACATAAGCTATTTAAGATATTTATATGCCAATTTTTTACTTGTATAAATAATTTTGCACTACATTTACGATCTGATAATTTCGTTAATTTTGAGAAACGAAATGTATGCAATTAATACGGTGTTAACAAATTACAATAATTAATTTAAGTAATTATATATTAAGCATATTATTTATTTTTAGCGGTGATCTACAAAGTAATTCAGCAGTAAATATCAGGTTCAAAATGAAAAATAATATTTGGGAGTTAAAATATCACCAGAATTTTGCTATACAATGCTATGACGAATCAAGTTTGTTGATTTAACCGATAAAATGCATTACATTTTAGTAGTGTTACCATATCTACGAAATAAATGTAATTAATTATATAATTAACAGATCATGGTTTAAGTGCCCTTATATTGAGTAATTCATTTGTAAGTACCATGTAAAGAACAAAATCGGATCATGCATACCAACTGATAATTACATACAAATCAACTTTTCATAAAAAGATTTCACAGAAAGATATTCCTTCCTAACTGATCTTTACGTAATTTAGTAAACGCAATTAACCCTTAATTAGTCTCGTGGGGTGAATGTGACCCCAGGTTGTGTAATTCCCACGGTAAAACAAAAACTTATCAAGATATTTTAACCAAATTTTGTTTTGAAAAGATTTTTACCTTCTTAAGATAATCTGAGAATTTAGTTAATTTTAAGCAATCAAAAGTAAGCAAATTTGGCAGTTTCATCAGATTTCTAAAAATAAATTTGAATAATTCTCAAACAGTATTTCAATACTTTTTAAGCGCCTATACATAACATAACTCATTGGTATGTACCTGAAAAATAATGAACTCCATATCTTGCATATACAAGTATTTTGCATTATAGGTTCCGAAGCCCCGGCGATTGGAGGCCCGAAGCGGAATACGCTCTTTGATATAAAAGTCAAAAACTAAAGTTCTGTTCAAGATATCGCATCAAAACAAACTGCAAATGAAAATTACAACATTTATCTCGATTTCTCTCGAGACACGTTCTTCCTCACGTGAGAAACCAAAAACTTTTAGGCGACGTATAAGTTGGACTGCACGACGAATTTTTCTTGAGTTACGCTCCAACTAAATAATTTTTTACTAAGATGTGGTTACTCTGAAATTAATCTTATGTAATGTTTATGCATTCAGATGATACAGTGAGCAATTGAAGAAAAAATCAGCATTTTATGTTGGATTGTAAGAGAGTGATGGCAGTTTCAAAAATGTTCACAGGTGATCGGCAATTCATTCAACGTTTGCTTTTAACTTTGTTTTTTTCCTATAAAAGCATAAAATTTTCACTGTTGAGTTGAAAAAGTTATTCTTATTCAAATTTCATCGGAATTTAAGTTTGAATTGATAAATGTAAACTACGAATCTTAATTATACCCGTACGAATCCGTAGCTCCACGTAAAGGCGAACCTGCGCGAGGCTAACTTCTTCACTTACGGCAAATTACATTGAGTTATTCCCCTGTAAGTTCTCCATACTGACTGGAATTTTGAAACGTGCTATGATCGATCTGCCATGGTCGAAACCCCATACAGTTTCATACAGAAATATATCGAACATTCTATTTAATGGTTTTCAACCACGGAAATCGATTAGTAATATTTAAACATCGTAAAATCACTCCTTATCAATGTCACCAACCCATTAAATTTATTATTTTATTAATACATGCTCTACGATGCACTACAGTGGTAGGTCTATCGGCATAATCTAGCCTTTGGGAACTGATACCCCATTTTGTAATTGTATTTTTTAAAATATCAATTGTTGACAACAATTTTTAATAAATATATAACAATTATTATTTACAACCGTTTTCAATATTTTATTCAGCTTACTGCACCTTTGGTTGGGAAGCAGAAATGAGATAAGGATACATTTCTATGAGACAATTAAAGCGGAAAATAATCAAATCCCGAATGTAATAAAGAAGTAAAATTTACCATAATCTTACTCGTCAATAATGAAATATAAATGTTTATTTATTATAATGTGAAATATATGATAAGAATCGATTTCTCGTATTAGAAAAATATTTTTTTCGTAAAGTAAAAAATTGGCATATAAATATCTTAAATAGCTTATGTTTTATCAAAGGAAGTATATCGCCTGGGGTTATATCGACCCCACGAAACCAATCAAGGGTTAACAAGGATTAATTGCTTCTATGAAGTGGTGCTATGGTCTTACCGTAAAATTTAGCAGATCTCTTAGTTTCTTCTTTCTATGATATTAGATAATTAAAACCCTTGCGAAGAACGAGTAATTTCATAGTTCTAAACGTATTTAAAAAATGCCCGCGGCGAGTTGTCCCCGTGGCGAGTTGGGCCCGCGGCGAGTTGGTCTCGCGGCGAGTTGGCCCCGCGGCGAGTTGGCCCCGCGGCGAGTTGGGCGCGCGGCGAGTTGGGCCCGCGGCGAGTCGGCGGCGGCGAGTCGGCGGCGGCGAGCTGGCGGCGGCGAGTTGTCCTAGACCCCAAAATGTATGGCTACATTCTCGTAGCTTGGCGCCCAAAAGCAGATGATCCTCAAGTGATTCCCTCGCTACATAAACGCTTCCTAACTCATAAATCGTAGGGCATTGGTCATCTTGCTCAACTTCGTATGTGCAAAAGCCTAGGTTATGGTTCTTTTGGAAAATTTCTTATTTTTTCAAACCTTTGACCAAATAAACATCGTTACTCCCGTATTTACGTATTACGCTGGTAGCTTCTGATTTTTTTCTTACGACATTTGCCGAAAAACAAATATCAAACACTCTCCAGCCAAAGGTGACTCTCTTCACATTTTCTCCGATAACTCTTGATTCAGAAAAATGAATGGCTAAGTCTACATCATTTTTAATGTTCGTGAGCTTTTCATCACAAAACATATTTTCAGAAAAGTTTTTTAAAATGCATATCTAAAATCTCTGTACATGCAAATGCCTTATTTGCGTGTTTTCATACAATAATCAACTATAAAGTATGACTTCCTTGTCACTCATTTCACTTTCCTAGTTAATACTTAATTATCATTCTCCATTAGCAATTTTCCTTTCATTCTTCCTCGACTTCCTTTTTCAATATTCTATATCTTTTCATGGGCTTTGAGGCAACCTTCTGCGTCTCTTTACAGTATTGTTATTCTAACAGGTTATCTAAGCTAAGATCTATTTTTTGTCTATTTTTCATTAAATGGAATTTTCTCATCTCGTCTCAATGATGCGGAAGAAAAAAGATTTTACTCTATTAATAACCAATAATGTTATCAATTTGATAATTCGGTAACTAAGTAAAGTAGTAGTAAAGTAGTACAGTCGTAGTACAGTTACTTCTCTTTACTAGAGAATAAAGGTATTGTTAGCGTTAATTCCGTTAACACTAATGCTATGAACGAAGTTAATACTTTTTTATTCCGGTTCATTTATCTATAATTCCTTTTATCTAAAAGTTCGGCATAAGATTGTTTATATATTCTTCCCTTACAGGAAGATATGAACGCCACAAGATTGGCACCAATAGTACCTTGCAAGTTTGGATGGGAATACGACTTTAATTCTACATTCCCAACGATGGTTTCAGATGTGAGTAAAATAGATTAAAAAATTATCTTTTCAGTAAACTTAAATAGCTGTGGAATCAAACAAATATAGAACAAGTATAGAAAGAAATATGAATTATAACAAGAGAACAAAGAAGCAAATGATATTACTACCATCGTGCTGATTTTGCGGGTATCGCAGCTTCGTCTTTTGATGTTTCGCCGACTATGCTTCATCAGGAGTCAACCCCGATGACTTCTTTTTCAGGTTGGTTGAATCCTGATGAAACCGAGAGCATAATCGGTGAAGGGCTATTACTAGCGATGCTGTGATATCCAAAAATTCAGCACGGTGGAAAATATACGTACCAATGTACCAGCTTCAAGGTCTATGCCATCATTTTTTTATTCTGGATCTTTAATAGCGGTGAGAATGAAACGCGTTTCACAGATGTTTTTTTAAATTTTTTAAAGCAACCTTGAGTATGTTAGATAAATGAATTTCAACCCAGATTTTAGGATTCAGGCCTGATGAATAATTCCTCTATTACAGATGGATTGGGTGTGTGACGAAAGCTGGCGACCTGTGTTTGGTCAAGCGTCCTTTTTCGTGGGGGCTACGATTGGCAGCGTGATTTTGGGAGCTATTGCAGATCAATGGGGTCGTGTACCATCACTCGTGATTGCAAATGCGATTTCAGCCGCCGCGGGAATAGCCATAGCATACATACCGACCTCAAACGGAACATTTGATTCATCTTATTCGCAGTATAACGACACCTCTTCGCATGATCCGCCAGTGGAAATTGATGGAGACACTGTGTTTACTCCCTTTACAGTGTTTGTGATATTACGGTTCTTGACTGGCCTGGGTTACGATGCATGTTACATGATGGCTTACATATGCAGTAAGTAATACCTCCATTTTTCTGTTAGGGAAAACAGACGTTAGGTGAATAAAATAATCATCGGCGAATAACACGACGTTCATGATTTGAACATTTCAAAGCTTTGAGTAACTTATCCAAGTTAATTTTTAACCTTAAAAAGTATATTACTGCACAATTAAAGTTCTTATTTAATTTGTGGAATTAAATTACATTATTTGAATAAAGAATCCAGTAAACAAAATAAACTATTTCAAATACAAAATATTATCCACATTACACAATTCCAAAAAATATATTCCGTTAGATAAATTATGGAATAGTAGATTTTTATTTTGTATTTCTTCGTAAGATTTAGACCCGGAGTTCTACTAGTGTTATACACGTGTACTTCTATTCCACTTTAAATTAATCAGAAACAGACAAACTCATTGGCCTGTTAGTAATTTAGATGTAGCCATTTAAAAGAAAATAAACTACTTTGATTTTGCAGGATTGTGATAAATATTTGCATTGAATCATCCTAAAATATTCAATCTTTTAGAAACGTTAGGATACTCGTAACTACAAACTTCTTTTTAAAATCAGGGTGCGTGTTATACGTCGATGTTCAATAAAAATTATAATTAAAAAATATTCGTCCAAAATTACAGTTATGGTAGATCTTTCCACCTTATTGTTAACGAATGATTACACAGTTCTAGAGTATGTGGATACCAAAAGAAGAGCGCTGATGGCGAATATACCACTTGCAGTATCCCTTACATTAGCTTTCGTAACCATGCCTTGGGTAGCATACGCTGTGTGGGACTGGCGTCTCTTTACGATCATCATCGGCATACCAGTCATCTCCATAATTTTTGCACCATTGTAAGTATGAAGAGAGTAAGTATTCTTGCCCACTACACACCATCTGTTCTATTTTTATGGTTTCCTCCCACTTGCAGTGTTGTTCCGGAATCATGTCGATGGCTCCTATCGAAAGGAAAATACAGTCGAGCGGAGAAGATCTTGAAGAAAGTGGCCAAAGTAAATGGGAAAACTCTGACAAAGGACTTCAACGAAAATCTGAGAGAGATGGGAATGAATTTGGCGGAGGAAGCAAAAATGAACAGTGCTTCGACGATTGATCTCTTCCGCACACCATGTATGCGGAAAAGGGTCCTCCTCATGCTTATTCTTTGGTGAGGCAGTAACAGATGAAGGTGGGCACATTTATTAAGCCAACTGAAAACAATTTTTTATCAAACGATATAAAGATTTTTCTCCCGTACTTTCAATCGGGAATATAACTTAGTGGTGCCTTAGACTTCGAACTTATTCTGTTTCAAGAGGCTGTTCGAATACTATGACGTTCAAAGTCTGAATCGGTCTCGTTGAAAATCATATGAAATGTTCCATACCGAGACCCTAAACAATTCTGATTTTAATGATGTTTAACAAGAAATTTATTTAAGTCAACTCAAAGATTGACGGTAAAAATTATTAAAACGATTTAATTGAAAACGATTACAAAATCGATTAATCTGGTTTACGACCTAGGATTTATCGTTCTGGACGTCCACGTCAACATTTTCTACATGTTTTTCTATACTGGGAACATTTCTTATTTGATCTTTAATAGATTATTCTATATTATTTATTAGATTAAAGTGTTCGATGCCTTGGTGGGAACAGTAGTGCAATTAGTTTAGGTATTAGCGTCTGAAGATTTAGATGGAAACACTTGATTCCAGCTCTAAGGAGGAATTATCTCCTCTAAAGAAAGATTTGTTTTCCCTAGTAAGATATATGTCCACCTTAACAATGGACTATTTACTGAAAGCTAATTTATTACATAAAAGCTTAACACCAAAGTCTTTAATTCACACAGGGGACTTGGGTGCACAACAAATGGCATTCAATCCTTAGGCGCCTTTTTTCAAAGCGTATCCAGTCCGACAGATGCGCCCTTCGAGCTACGAACAGAACTCCTCTCGAATTTAACTTCTGAGCTATAGAATGTTCGAAGTCCGAGGCACCACTGATATCTAATCGTTCATATAAATGTAAAAACGAAGTTAAATTAATCCAGGAACTAAATCCTACGTAACCTAACCGAATATGTTTAAACATTTACTTTTTCATAGTGTGCCCCTTCTGAAACACTTTTCTAATATCAATCTTTTGCAATCACGTGAAAAATATGCTTGAAATGCTCTTTTACAAGGCCAATTTCTCTTGCTGAAATAGTAATCTGTGATTGCAGGCTTCTTCTGACTATTGTGTATGATGGCCACATTAGAAACGTCGAAAATCTTGGTGACAATATTTTCATTACGTTCTCTGTGACTGGTTTAGTCGAGGCTCCTGCTTGTATGTTGCCTGCGTACACTTTGGATAGGTTTGGCAGGAGACCTTCTTTTGGAATTCCACTAGCTCTCTCTGGAATATCCTACCTCATTATATTAGCTTTACCAAGAGGTAAGTAGAAAAGTTTCAAAGCCAAACGTTTATACACTTATCTTCTTACTGCTTCTATAAATAACATAACAAAATATTATCACGTTCTTTATCTCTCGATTTTTATATGATCCGGCGTAATTTTCTGCAGCGTCTATGATCGGTATCACAGCGTTAGCAGTTATAGGACGGTTATGTGTCGTAACTGCTCTTAACTCGTGCCTCCAGTTCTTCGTGGAGCTTCTACCCACGAGACTCAGAGGGCAAGGAACAAGCTTCGTCCATGTAGCAGGCCATATGGCATCTTTGCTATCTCCCTTGATCGTCCATTTGGTAAAGTCTCTCACTAACTCCTTAAAGTATTGAATGTAGCGAAAATAATTCGTTTAAATGCATAATCGTTCATGAAAGATTTGGATTTATCTTCCTCGTTGTTCAATATGTTTTCAATTCATATTCTTCAATTGAAGGCTGAAGTGAATTACTATCTTCCCTTCCTGATCTTGGGATTGATGGGCATACTCGGAGGTGGATTCGCATTCCTGCTGCCTGAGACTGCACGCCAACCTCTGCCGGAAACTGTAGATGATGTTGAGAACTGGGTATCTCCAGTAAGAAGACAGAATTCCAAGCATTCTGAAACCATATACAGGCAAGACTATCACTTCATCCAACGTCTTATTTCTTTTCTATAATACACTAATCTGCTTTCAATGGAGAGTGGGATAATCAAACTTTATTACTAGAATAGAACTGAGTGGGCATGAAACACACACTAGATAATAACTCTATTGTATATATTTTCAAGGTGCGTTGGAGCTAATATGAAAATAACCACTTTTCCATGGTCTATCTTCATGTATTCTTTGCTATGACAAACAAATTTACTTAATTTACAGACTTACTTCTACCGAACCATATCCTGTCAAATCCTCTGTCAAAATGGATGGTAATTCACAACAATCGGTGTTATGACATCAAATTGAAGGTTTGTAGTAGCACGTCTAACGTACAATATCTGGTGCTGTGATTTATGTTATTTTAAGATATTATTATAGTTAGAGTTGATTCTAAGTATAATTTCCATCTTGCAACTAATACCTTTCTGAATTAAGCTGGCTTTCCTTCTTTAACAAATTTCTTCGTAACGAAAAACCTAGCGTCTCTCTAACATTGTTATAAACCATGATTCAGCTATACTTTCTTGACATTCTGTCGACTGAATGATGGAACGTCAAAATGAGTTCCCCAAAGAAGTGGAATTAATCTCTCTCTTATCGGTGATTTCTACATACACGTCACTGAGTATCATCACGAGAGCTTGATATATGAACATTTATTCTAAAGATAACGATTGTGTATCTATGAGCCACCATGCTGAATTATCGGATTAAATGATGAATAGAGCGACTGCTGGAATTACCGACAGTTGCAATTTTTCTTTAAACTACAGATTTCTCCAGTAAATGAATGGATACTCTGTGATAAAGTGCTTCTTTCTGCTATAAAATGATATCGCATAACCTCTACTCAATTCCAAGCATCAAAATAATAAATTACAGCTGTAAATATGGGCAACTCCATAAAAGAAACCGTAAGCTTTAAGGTTTTAAAGTAATAAAATTTTGAATAAAAACCGTCTATTTATATAACGCTATAAAAGCAGTATAGAAGAAATTTTTTGTAATATTCGCCTTTGGAAAAATCGTCTCGATCGAGTTTCGAATCATAAAAGAAAACGGAAAGAAGCGGCATCACTAATTGTTCCAAAATCGTACAAAATGAAAAGTTTGCTTTCTTACGCATTTCAATGCTTTATGAAGTCGTTTCATTCATTATCATTTTATTACGATTCCTATCTTTTACAAGCATTTTTCGCAACATATGCAAAGAGCGTTAACCTTCTGAGATCTTGCTAAGGTTTATCAACTTCGTAGTGAAGGGAGTGTTTGTCGCAGTAAAGTTTTGACTAGATGTTTCTTTTGAAACAGCAGAATTTAGGTGATAAAGCGAAATACCTTTGCTCTGCTGTAATGATTTTAGAGCTTAGGATAACCCATGCAGGTCAAACCCAAGTTAAACAATTCATTCCAGACCTTACGCCATTAGCTGAAGAACCAAACCAGTATTCGCCATATATTCAGTGCTGGTCTTTCAGATTGAAAAACACAATATGCCAAAAGACAAACAAAATAAAAACTGTTTGATGTACTGAGCTTCTCAATAATAACTTGGTAGACATGGAGAATATGCATCTGTGCCTAGGATAAAAATGGTTGGAAGATACGATATATAAACAAATTTCCTCAATGAATTTTGAGAGCATATGTACTCGGATGGCAAAGGAACTATTATTAACTCCGATCCGCTAAACTAAAAGCTCAAAACCGCGAGGGGAATCGGATAAATACATTCTAAATTAAATTAAAATAATACGTAACTTAGTCCGCGCTGGAGTGAGAGTCATTGACAAGACAGGTTAATCTAATCGGTGCTCACAATTTACCACATACCTAAAGACTAACCTCCAGTTATAAACGTAGATGCAGACTGTTAGCTGAAGAAAAGACCGTTATCCGAAGAAAATGGGTCAGCCAGGTAGGCAGTCAAGGAGTTCCACTTCATCTTCGAATACAAAATAATTTTATGAAAATTTTAAACAAAGGATGTAAACTTTATGGCAATAAAACACCTAATAGGATCAATTTTTTTCGGACGTTCAGCAGATGATGACTAAGATAGCGATAAGCTCTAAACGACGAAAATTTAAATTCAATTGGAAGTGCCCCAATTTTTGCGAGCATACCCGTACTACTGGATGGGGCTTCTCGAGTGGGACGTCATAGACCGTGGTTACATGCGGTAAAAATTATGAATTTCCGTGAACTGATACCTGAAACTTCCATTTTCAAACCAATTTCGAGCAAATTGACTTGGAATAAAGTACAATATGCGACGCAAGACATTTCGCCTCAGGCGGCAAAATGACGCAGCATGACCCTAATCTTAAGTACTCTTACATCATCCCAAATTAAATGGACTCGACAGTAGTAGTATTATGAAAAGTGCTTCGAGAGCCGAGGTCATTTCGTACGTGGGCTCCCACCGGGAATCGAACCCGGGGCCGCTTTCATTGAAGTCGAACGCACTGCCCACATGGCTATCCGGGAGCCCAAATTCGATAGTTATTGATGCACTAGTTAACAGATTCTAAAGACTTTGGTAGTTGCCTCCGCTCAATTTTACCTGACCGGTTTATAGCAAATACAAGCAGATACCCATAAAAATTATGCAGAATCACTGAAGCGTTCACACTGACATTTCTTTACTTAGTCTTGCAAGCAGGGATGGACTTCAGCCCTCATACCCATGACTCTTCAGTAACACCATTGTTTTGATCTACTACAAGCTTATGTTAACAATTACAAGCAAGCAAAGTAAATAAGTATTGCAGTGAAATTACCTTTTCTTCTTTTTAAGAATTTTAAAAGTATATACTTTTGCCAACTGAAACATATTCGGTAAATGTTGGTGACAATCCCTTAGTTGAGGCCCCCTCCCAAGTAGAAATCCTGGGTGCATACCTGATTGCGAGACACCAAATTTTTGAAGATGTTCAAGGCTCAGCGATGAACTTGGGTGCATATTTTTCTCATTTATCTTAGGAATAGTTTTAACAATTCTCTAACGAAAAATGCATACTTTCCATTATCCAGTTATTACCATACTTTTCCCAGTCCATATTACTGTTAACTAATTTAATTATATTTTCCTAGAAGATTTTCATATAAAAAATGGGCTTACATTTTATAAACCATTTGCATCGAGGGGGTTTTACAACTTATGGCGTATCAGTTATGAACCAATAAAAAGTATTTGTTCTCAAAATGTTGATTTTCTTGCTACCTATATGTAGAATAAATGTACTGAATCAACATTTCAACTCAAGATCCTGTTTTCCACTAACGCTTCTTCCTTCTACTTTAGCAAGTACAAAATTACCAAGGAGCAACAGGCAGCAGTTCCTGAAAATGAGATTCTACTTCCAACAATGAATGAAAAACAGTATGGGAGCTCTGAAGGAACAAATCCATAAATGCACTCCTTTAGAAATGTTTATACAAACTTTTGTAATTAAGCATATCATTAAAGCTATTATATTTTTTGATATTTTTACCAAACAAGTTTCATTCTTAACTATAAAAATTTCTAGCTCTATTTTTTCACTAATAAATTTTTCTCCAGTTAAAAAATATTAATTTCTGAGTTAATGGCCATAAGATATCATATTCCAGGCAAAAATACTGAACTATAGATTGAAAATTTACTAGACTATGTAACATCAGCAGGAGTTGACTGAAATGCCCCTTTTTCGGTTACAATGTTAATACTTACAAATGATTGTTCCTTAACCTATTACCAGGAACATACCTTTTTAAAATTAAATCATTAAAAATTTTCATAGAAACTAAGGATATCTGTACTTAACCAGGCATTCTTCAGGAATTTCCATATAATTTATAAGCATTTTTACAATCTTTGTAAAATTGACCACTCATCATGCAATTAGCACTTCAAAATACGGTAGAATTCACAAGAATTTAATAAATTTTACAACAATGGCAAAAATTTGAATTTAATTTTAACAGGCAAAATCCGTCCTGAATTGAATACTGAACCACCACAACTACCTGAAATACAGATCACTATAAACTTAATTGTGCATCAAAATGGGAAAAGATTTTATAAAAATAATGCAAAAAATTTCCAATATCAGTGCCTCCCAAATTACATAACAACCGCTGCAATGTACTAGAATTGCAATAAATATACTTTGCATCAGGTGTGCGACGAAGGAGGAAAGAAAAATAATTAAGAGTTACTCATGCCTTCCACACCTCTCTCTCCCTTCTCTAGGAACATGTAGAAAATTCTACCTTATAACTACAATGGGCAGATACAGCAGCCTTATTCACTTGCCAGTGCAACTTCAACTTAACATTCTTCCATCAAAACAAAGGTACACTAATCAAAATTAGAATAAGTCATTACAAAAGTTACCGCAACAGCTCCCTAATTTGCTGAATGGAATAGCCCTTTCCCTAGCTTTATACTCTTTGGATGTTCAATAGTGCCCTCACTGTATAACTTCCGTAGCTCCATATTGCAGAAAGCAACTCTAATGAGGTAGGTAAATAGTATGACTTCTGAACACCAACTTAAGAGGCAACTCAAAATTCAATAGATGTAATTGTAAAATTATGCCAAGACAAAGGTTTTAAATTGACTTCACACAGTACACCAAGGAACAAATACACTTAATTTTATCATGAGAAACCATCAAAACAAAATAAACCTATTTCAGTTTCAAGAAAACTAAATAAGATTGTTGATTTGAAACAGAGTGGCCTCTTCCCTACATAACTGAAAATAAAGCTTAAATAAGAGTTTTTAACTTAGAACCTTAAATAATCAACTATTCCTATTTGAACAAAGCTAATTTACAAATAATAAATACAATGTTACTGTAATTCAAAAATGAGCATCTTTGTGGCCCCCATGAAGTGGACTTATTCAAACCCAAGCTATTGCGTAAGAAAAAGTTGAAAGAGTTTTACGGGGGGATCCTGAGAAGATGACTATGTACAGAACTGATGTCTAGCACTATACTTACAGGGAGATATGGTCCAGAGGATTCTTACTTATGGCATCACTAAAGTAGTTTGAAAAACGCTTTTTTAAACTGTTATTTAAACGTTTTATACATGAAAATGTTTATTACAGTCCCTTTCTCAAAGTACCGAATGTTACAGATGTTAAAGTGTACACACGAAAGGCTCATCTTTTAATAATCAAGTTATTTGAGTTGACACAATAAAACAAGATGGTCACCACTCAAGCTTCTTGAAACTATGAACAACTGTTATTCATTTCACACATTCATCACACAGTCAAATTCTCTTTCATCACATTCTATCATATCTCAATCAAAATTTCCCCATTGTCCATGGAGAGTACTCTTATCTTTCATTACAAGTGGAATTTTGTGTTCTTACAATAAGGTGTTGGGGATGAGAAAGCCACACTACAAACAGCACTTGCAATATGGGTGATCTGCCAATCACAACCACTATATTCACACATTTACATTGTCACCCACAAGGCCAAAAATCCAGCAAGGTTTTGATTCTTTGCAATTAATTAATTAATCATTATATATATATATATATATATATATATATATATATATATATATATATATATATATATATATATATATATATATATATACACATAATTCTTATACACACACATATATATGGTCCAATACAAATAAATAAGTGCATAGTATTCATTTCCTCTATGCGAAGCATGCGTTAAGCTCACACTAACAAAAACATGATTTTTGTCCAAAGTATGCAGTCATTTTTACAGTGCTGCAGCTTTCTCATCCTCAAACGGCTTCCTCCATATGATATACATTTGGTAAATTCTCTTACTTAATGCAGAAAGGTTCCTCAACGTCCAGCATAAGCAAAGGAATAAATTAACAGACAAACCACAACAAAGATAGCTAGACTATTGTTTGCAAACTATTTTATCTGAAGAGACAAGAGTGCTTCTAGGAGGCATACATTTGAGAGAACATAGTGCCAAAAAATTAGCCCTATCAATAACTTTGCCATAAATCAATATTTTTGCAACCATTTAATGCCTGCAAAATATTAGGTACTAAGTTAAAAAGTTGCCAGTCAACCCCAAAAAATAAATAAGCATAGAGCAACACAATATGAGTTAATTTCCTTAGTGTTAATTCAATAATCTGATTCCCAATTACTTCCGCTGCCAGGAATATGAAAATGTCTAAGAATTAGAGCATAAAAAATATCGAGATAGAAAATTGTTCAACAGATCCGAGAAAACAAAACACGCAATCACCGCACAGTGTAAATTGATTCGGTTTAATTTCAACAGAACCGCTCAAATGGTAATGTCAATTTAAAAATGCAATACAAAAATATCTGAAGAAGAATGAACTAACCAAAGGAGGCGGGGGACTAGAAGGAAGAGAGGTAGCCGCAAAGAGAGGAGGTTCAATCAGGTGCCAGCACGTGATGAAGCCTCTTAAAAGCCATCACTCTGAAAAATCTCAGCTAGTGCTTTTCCTTTAGGTTGCAAAGATGCGTTACTCGAATAAAAACATTCACTCCTAACATTCATTCACAAAAACCTGCCTTCTTATTTAATATTCCTCATTCAATGAATATTAGATGATTGGTTATACCATACATCAAATCACCTTGGAGGAATCTGCATTTTCTTTTATAGTATGACTCCCAAGAGATAAAAAGAAAAAATGATCAACCAAAAGGAGTTGATTGTGTGAGGACGGAAAAAAATGGTCAAAGGGCATGGAAAGTAGAGGGAAATTCAAGAAAAACTAGAGAATTGTCAAGTCCATTTGCTCTACAACCTCTCATCTGAGTTGCAATCTGCCTACACTTAGGATCCAAAGCTCTTCAAGGAGCTGGCACGTTGGAATAAAAGCCTGATGTAAATCATCCTGAATGTATAGTTGAAAGAAGCAGATCCAAATTTTCATGGATAAAAATTAACATCCACTCATTCAGAAGTCACATCTTCACACCCTATCCTCCACTGAAACAATTCTATCAATTGTACTTTAAACCTGATGTATTAGTAATACTTTCTTCTAAATACAATTTGTGTATAAATTTCAATTTTGCACCTTCTATTTCTTTATTCAAACCCACATTCATTTAAGGAAACTCGACCTTTTTCACGTGAACCAATTATTTATTGTAACACTTTCATCCCAGAGGCCATAACAATTTTATGACGATTCCGTGAAAGGATTTAAAAATTCAAGAGAATAACATCGTCTTGGGAATGAAAGGGTATTTTTGGTAAAGGAAGGTGAGGTTAACAGAGAGACTATCTCAATATTCAACCACCCATATTGGTATTACTTCTTCCCACATAAAACAAATCATTCCTTGAGTAGATCAAAAAGATGCTCACCCTAAGATTTGAAAATGCAACCGATATTTAAAAGCAGGTTGCAAGCAAGAGATTTACACGGTGTAGACAATGTAATGAACTTGTTGGGGAAAGAAGCACAAAGGTGAGGATGCCTGATGTGGGGACACAGAGGCACAGCAGATTCCAGAAGGACCACAAAACAAAAATACAGCAATCCAGTAAAGGTCGGCAGGGGAGAAAGAGAGAGGTTGTGGAGAAAGGGGAGTGAACAAAAAATTCCGAAATGACATCATAATATTTTCAAATTCACTACACTCGCCCCTTCTCCTCCACCCTCTCCCTGCTCTCTCTCACACCCAACCGAAATCTTCCACTGCTGGTACAAGTCGCAATTGGTATACCTACTAGAGCAAGCATTCACACAAATACTCCTCCTAAGAGCTTCTGCCCAAGAGAACCATTGCTTGGCACCAGCACTTCCGTTACAACAATGCTTCAAATAAAAAAATAATAATAAGAATCATCGATTCCAGTCCAGTCAAATTATCCTTCCGTGCATTAAGTGCACATTCCTACACACAGAGGGCACTCAAAGTACACAGGCAACAAGGCCAGCGTTCCCACCATTCCTTAAGAGGAGGGCAGGAAGGGATGGGTGAAGGGCTACACTCCCCCTCACATCATAAACATCCGAACTTTCTTCTCGCCCCTGCAAACTATTCACAGAACAACTTCTTTAAACATTAGCAAGATGAATGAAAGCTTCTGCATTTCACTCGATGCATGCATTCACTTGCTGGCACTTCTCCTGACGCATGGTCTTGAGGTGAAGTTTTCACTGTTGGGAGGAATTTCCTTGAGGAGCAGATGAAAACGAGGGCTGAGGGCCACCTGGTGAGGCCACCGAGGCTCCGCCTCCTCCCCTGTCACCACTTCCTCCAGCCCCTTAGTAAGATAGGGATAACAAAGAGTTTTAAGTTAAAACTTTTGCAAAATAAAGCTTTTTAAAAGTCTTCTACCTTCTAACAAAATTTACAAGAAATTCTTCCTAAAAATGAAAAGCATTTCCCACAGATTCATAATATATGCTTAGAATTCCAATGAAAATGCAATATCAATGCAACTTGCAAAACTCCAATCACAATAACAGCTAATGAAATTTAAGATAAAATCAATCAAGTAAAACAAATAAAGCCACTTACTACTTAATGAGAAAATTGCCATCAAGTTAAATAATGCATGCAAAAAATGATTTGTTAAATCTAAAATAATGATATTTAAATCTTCTAGAGGTAATCAATATTTACAGAATATTGAAGTTTGCATAGAAGAGAAAGAGATATCAGTCAATGATGTTCTAATAGAGGCAATTATTTTTTTACATTTTTGATGATGTGAAAATTATAGGATGTAGATATTAGCCAAAAAATAGTGAGCTACTTTTTTGGCAAAAAAATTCTAACATAACTTTGCAAGTGTTTAAACTAAGCGATCATGAGACATGTAAAGCATGCAATTATATTTTATTATCAGAAAGGTAGAACCCTGAATCAGCAGAGAGAATTAATTGGTTCCATAATACATGATGATGGAATTAGCTCAAAACGTTAGTGGGTTTGGGAAAATTATTCACAGAGGAAAGGTGAGTAATTTCTAGTCTGTATATAAAAAGGTTCCCCTGAACCATTCTTCTGAAACTTGCTCACATTATTTTTAAAACGTTTGTCAGAACCTTACCAATGAAGGCATTTCTCCTCAAAATAGAATCTAATGCTTAGATTTTGTTACTTTTGCTGCATAAAATAAACATATTGGATCAAAACAGCATGCAGTGCAATATGGAAGAAGATTACGCAGTATAAAAACACCATCTGCAACATTGAACTAAGAAAATGATGGCAAACAACCCTAAAACAAATGATAAGCTTAACATGCAGTCTGTAAACAAAAAATAACAAGTTTGAGAAATTTTAAACAATGAAAACCGGGTTTAGACTCCAGAAGAATTTCTTAAATCAACTATGTTAATGAATTGAATTGTTAAAATAATTTTCCTGTTTTTAAGCCAAACATGCAGATATATTGAGAGAACCTAAATGAAAAGTGTACTCTTACTCTCACTTGAGTGTTATGAATTCCTCTACAGTATGAATCTCCGAAATATTGCAAAAATAAAAACTTTATGAGGATATGTGTTACCCTTCATAATTGAGTAGAAGCAGAAACATGGCTCCTGGAAGAATCCTTACCTGAATGCAAAACCATGTGCACACACAAAATGGATTCACAAAGTTAACAATAGTGGAAATTAGAGTTAGCTGATTGTCTGCTTTAGATACCATAATCTTAAAATCTTATTGCAAACAATCAACTTTACAAACATTCTTAATAATGAAACACAGCTTTTAAAAATTTAACATTAAAACCTCATAAGGGAATGGGAATGTAACAAATTACAAATGCAAAATGTATTGAGCAACCAATTACAAGCAAATGTTTAGTCTTTCTTGGAAGCAGTAAGGTGAAGTACTATCTTTTCTTTAAACAAAAAGCATGCAAAAGCGTTTTTGAAGGATTACACTGTCCAAGAAAGGCTTACATTGCCTGATGACACCTTTCTGTTGTGATCTATACTCTGCAGATGAACTAGTGAAAACAGAAGAAACTGGCCAAAAGAATGTAACACTAAAAATTGAGTGTGAAGGGTACAGTTTTAAAAGCAAACTATAGGGGAAAATCCTAAAAGTTTATGCATTCCACAAAGTAATATGATGATAATCATCTGATTACTGCACCAGATATTAAATTTAATGGGTGAAATTACAGATTTTATGGAATTTACTTCAACATAAACAAATTTATCAATTATCAAAACCAGGAATAGAATAGTTATTACTTCAAAATTTAAAATTTACAAAACATGGAAATAAAATAATTGATGAGATGACTCTAAGAACAGAATTAGTATAGGTAACTATTACTTTTCAAATTAACCTATTACGAAAAGTGTGATCAAATATAGAATTATTCTGACACTTGTCAGTGATCATCTTAAATTGAGGTAAGGCCTCAAAAGATCCCATGATTTCTAATTCCTATGGAGAAAAACCTGTAATTTCGTCCCACATTTATATAAAACTACATAACTGGAGTTGATGTATTCACATCTTAGGGTGAGAGGTCAACAAGAAGGAAGAACATAAATGGAATTGAAAAGGTTGGGAATGTTACCTAGAATAAGTGAGACTTAAGTGAAGTTAAGTTAAAGTGTAGATAGCATGAATTTAAACGGCCTAAGATGGTCTGATACCTAGTAATAGGAGAAAAAAAATAGATGAAGGAAAACTACTATCTTACTCCACCAGGAAGAGTTCATCTTCAATTCTTTGATAATTATGTAATATTTTTGGGAGTTGACTTTTTTACACCAAAGTGGAATTAGAGGAATACTAATTAAGCAGCCCAAAAGCTGAATAAGACACATTGGAATAAGAAAGTCTAAGCTTATTAATGTCTGGTTTTTTATGGGATTAATTGATAAATATTTCTTAAGGTCAAATTAAAGCAGCATTTAAGGGAAAACTTAAATAAATTAAACTTTAAAAAGGATTTGCTGAGCAAAAAAGCAAGACAAAAGTGATGGTCTTGGAGAAGTTTAAAATAAGAAATTAAGAAATGTTTTAATTATAATGTCAGTTGAAGAAAATATTGAGATACAAACAATTTCTGGCACTGACAGCGATTTGATTTACAACACTTCCAAAATATATTACAAACATGTTGTTGAAAACAAAATACACAATCACGGTATTATAAAATATTTCCACATCATGTAAAATCATATAAGTTATGATATATTTTCCTCTCTAAGATTCTCAAGGAGAAAATAGAACAGTGACAGGTCAACTGAGTGCCAGAGATAATTGAACACCTAGACAATGGAGCTTGTTTAAGTAAGTACCACCTTCACTTGTGAAATGTTAACTAAGTGCTGAGAGTTAACTGCTCTTAAATATTAAGTAATTAAATGAAGCAAACCCAAAAAACTTTCCTCGTTGAATGTTTCTTTTGATTGGATTTAATAAATAATTAAAACAAAATACAGTTCCAAGAATTTTTCAATTAATACCAATTTGTTATCCAACCAAAAAATAAATTAACTTACTTACATTTCACTTCAAAACCAAGACGAGACTTCTAAAACACTACTATTAATAAATAATAACCTAGCAAATTCCAATAAATTGAAAATATCTTGAACAATCATGCAATAAAGTGTTCGATAGCAATTTAATGTAGAGCTGCCTAGTTGGTTAAGCTATCAGTTGATAGTCGCTCACTTGACCCATCACTGTATTATGATACTGCAACATTCCACTTGTAATATATGAAATTACCTGAGCACTAATAAGGAAAAGCGAGAACAAATTCTTCACTCCTAGTTTAATTAGATGAATAACAGAATCAGGTAGGTTTTTATAACCTTAATCCCAATATATCACTTTTAAAATTACACAAACACAATGAAATACATTACAAAGAGCCTAAATAACAAAATCACAACAAGTTGTACTTCAAATTCATAAAATACAATTTTCATATCCCAAACAACATTCATAGAATGTCTTCTTCTCTGGTAAAATATAACAGTGATTGTTATATAAAGCAGAGCCATTCACACATTAAATCCATAATGTTCAACAGTAAACAACAAGAAGAAAACCACAGCAGAAAGACACCACTGATAACAGCGCGAGATGCAATAAATTCAAGTATCACATTCAGTAAAAACATACACATATAAGACGGGCAGTTGGTAACAAATTTATCATTCACAACAACCAGAAACCCACTCTACCAAACAACAGATTCCTTTACAATAACATCTACAAAGAATAAGAGACTTTCTAGACACAGACTAAAGCTCATAACAGTTTTGATGCAACATAACACCTGGCCAACTAAATCTACCTTAAAATCATATAATGGTCAATATCTCCAAATTCAAGGAAAACTTACTTGACCAGGCTTTTGAATGTGTTTTAATAGGAGAATAAAGGTGATTCCATTACCTGTCGCTCTACTCACCTACAGGCCCTGAGCCTGATATGGGAGTAGGAGAGGAAGAGACCATGTTTAGCCGACCCTGATCCTTCAGAAGTGGATCTGAAACATTAAATAGTATCCATGAGATACAGGTTAAATTCATTGGATGTAAAACAACATATTCCACCAATATTACCACTATTACCAATATTACCACTAGCATTATCAATGTAAGCGGGAAAGCCTAATTACATGGATAGAAACAGTAGGGATACATAGGGAGCAAGCAGCTAACTGTACAACAAAAGTTTACTAAATGAAAAGATGAGTAAAACCTGATCCCATTGGTTTTTGGAAACTTTGTGTTATGATAGAATTCCCTTCATTATCCATGATTTATGGAATTTAATCTTCCAATTTCTCAAACTCTTCCTTTTATACCATAGTGAAACCAGCTGACAATTCAACTAATGAGATGTCAAGACCAGTCAGCCCCTTTCACATGAAAAACCTTCA
Organism: Pachydiplax longipennis; assembly: GCA_036926295.1. Lineage (NCBI taxonomy): Eukaryota > Metazoa > Arthropoda > Insecta > Odonata > Libellulidae > Pachydiplax > Pachydiplax longipennis. The sequence goes on along the minus strand of JAVFKF010000015.1, from coordinate 7,032,246 downwards.
GCATCAATTCTCTCCAAAATAGTCGAACAAGGTAAAAATAAAATTACATTAAATTACACCTGAATGAAAAATGTTTCATAATTACATCTATTTGAGCCACTCATAATTAGACATCAGAGACAACTGTACAGGTGCTCTTCAATAACTCTGTGAGCTACATAAGAATTTTATGAACTCATTTTTTATTATTTGTACTTTGGTGATACTTCATTGTCCTATCTGCAATTCGTTTTCAATTGTGATTTTCTTTCATAATTTAAAATAACATTGATCACAAACTACAACTGACATTTCCAAATTAGGACAGGATAATCAACAACATCATTTCCTGTAGATAGAATTATACTTGAAAAGTAAACTTATGCAGAAGGACACTAAAGAGGAGGAGAAAACATGAAAGGATACTCTTTCCATTAAATATCAAGGGAATTAGTACGAAGAACTTGTTTAAAGTATACTAAACTATAAAAATGAAAAATATTTCTTTTGAGCAAATACATTACTAAAACATGTTACTTTACACCTCAACATCCTTATGATAACATGCATGAATTGTCACTAAAGATTTGATCTTAGTATAATATATTGTCTAAAGTCTAATAAGTACTGTACAAAACTCACGGAAATAAGCATGTTCCATAGCTTCCTGCGCCGTAAGCCTTTCTTGATGGTCATAACGTAGAAGCTTGTCAAGGAAATCAAGAGCCTCCGGAGATACTAAGTGCTGGTTGTCACCATGAACAAATCGCTCCCACCGCTTCCGAGAATGCCTGCAAGAATGACAGGAATGAGTAACATTATGCAAAAATGAAATTTGAATTATAGACCACAAGGAAAAAAGCTTCAATAATATGGGGTATCTATCATTGAAACCATGACTTTTGTTGGTTACCTACAACTATTTATCATAAGATTAACTAAGCAAATTTGGCATAACTGCACAACTTACTAGAAAAACAAAAATATCGACAATGCTTAGGTAAAAATACTCAGTGCAAACATTTAAATCAAGGTATTCTATCAATAACTGATTAGATAAATTCATAGTAATGATTGAATTTTTGTTTAAGGGTGTTTTGTATAAATCAAACTAAATTGATTTTTGAGTTCAGTGTACTTGATAAAAACACAGAATAAGTGTTTTTCAGAAACCCATAAATAGGACTACTAAATATTGTATAGGAAATCCCAAATTTTAAGTTAATCGCAGCAAGGGATGACTTTGCCATCCTTATGACAAATAATAGATGATGATAATAATAATAGATTTAATGGATTAATATAAAGTTAACAATGCTGGACAAAACTTTGAATACTCTACAATAAGCCCATCAGTTCCTAAATCTCAGACCGGTTTAGAGGAAGGGATTCCTTTAATTAACATATTTACAAGTCTAAATTAACTGAGAAAGAAATTAACTTCATATTAGTAACACTGGAGTATGAAGTCTGATAAGCGAAGAGAGGATTTCCTTAAGCAAGTTAAATTATGCATTCCAACATTTTCTGCCAAAGACAAATGGCCATGGACAGACACAATGCCTTTTGGCTCTTAGACAAGATGCTATCCCTCTCTCTCATCTTCTGTTTTGCCCCATCTCTAGGGGGGTTCCATTTGTTTGGAATATTTAATTTTGTGAGAAGAAAATAAAGATATCCTGAAGCAGAATAACCTTTATCCCTCTGTGGGACCCTATAATAGGTCTACAATAGAGCAAGATCTTCCTCTCTTCTCAGAGCAGAATGAAAGATTATAAGTTCACTTTCCTTTTGCCACAAGATGTAAACATATCAAACAGACCATGAGAGGAGTGCAGCACTGGTGTTAAGCATGGTCTTGCACAGGTCTGTTCAGTCACTGCCTCTCACCATGGCTGTTAAAAAATTCTTATTCTGCTACAATTACTTATCCAGTTAAAATTGCTTAAATAAAGAGGGAAAAAGGACAGACATAAAGTAACATAGGGAGATGCTCTCTTTGTCGGAGAAGTGAATTATTCTTAAAAATATGAAGACAACCAATATTACAGAACAATAATTTAAAAACTTAAGATAACTACACCTAAAGAAAACTCAATTGATTCCTTTCCATTTTTAAGATGGCAGTTACTTATTTAAAATCTAAAGAGCAAAAATTCTTTTCATTTCATTTCTGATGTAAAAGAATGAGAAATTTGTAATATCCAAGTTAAAAATACTCCACTTAAACGTGGTTTTAACTCCAGTCCCTGAAAAATGTCATCAACAGGTTTTACTATATATGAAAGACTGCAAAGTCAAGAAAAAAATTACTAGATAGAATACAACAATAGTATGATGTATGCATATCTTAGACAAGAACACTGGGAATGCAAGGATCCATCACAAGGTTGAAAACAATTTTGTAACTCCTTAGGCTTCAGAGATAATGTTTATCTACTTGATAAGATGCATAAGTTTGCATTTTCAAATGTTGCATGTTAATGCTATTTTTTAAATCTTGCTAATATTTTCACACATACAATGAAACTCATCAAGAAAAACCTCACCTACCAACCAATAGATAGAGGTTCTAAAAGCATTGCAATTGTATTTCTATTCCCAGTTTCATATCCTCAGAACATCAAACTTGCATACATTTTAAAGCTCTAAAAAAGCTTTTGAATGGATAATAATAATAATTTCTTTAATGAAAACAGGACAACTCAAAATACATCCATTTTAATAGTTATTATTATTGACAAACACAACCATTTCCTAACACAAAAATTCTGGTTAGCCAGGATTTGAACTGGGACCTTAGCAAAGGAGTGCTAATTTTGTAGCATACTAACCACTCTGCCACCGTGGCCAGTAAATGTCTATCACTATCTACCAAATGGTTTATATAGTCCAGAATGGTAACAGAAACAGGGATGAGCTCTCTGATGAGATTCATTAACAAATCTTGTGAACAAATTAACAAATCTTGTGAACGATAAAATCTGTCCTATAATTCTGATTCAGAATCCAACCTTTTTCGCAAGAGATGATTGTTAAACAAGATAAATTTTATCAATAATAAGCCAAGGCTGAGAAATAACAATACATTAAACATATTAAATGTTATACCAACCTTCCTAATATATCAGTGAACCGTGCATCAAGGATAATATTATATTTATCAAGGTATTCTATTAGTTCTTCAGTGCCCAGCACCTTGGCAATGCGCACCAACTGGTCATAATTATCATGGCCATGGAAGAAAGGTTCCTTTCGAAAAATCATGCTGGCAAGCATACAACCTAGAGACCACATATCCAGTGAGTAATCATACATCTGAAAAAGAAAAGTAAATTATCAAATTAAAGGCTTTAAAGTTTTAAATTATAAAAGAAGTTACATACAGGCACTATCTTTTATTTACTTAAATATATAAATACAATAAAAATAATTTCTAAGCCTTATTCCTGAGTAAAACCCTAAGAAAATGAATTAAGAATTTTAAGCAAAAAGCTCACAACTATTTCACTGCCACAGCAGCAAAGAAAAATATCAGACCATAGGGTCATTAGCAAAAATACATAGTCTTTAACTTTTAAATAGAGTACTAATTATAACTTGAGTAGTTGAAATGTCTGGTACTGTCCAAGCGTAAAACAAAATAATTAAAGATCGACTTTTTTTCTTTATAGATTTACATCTTACAATGTTTAAGACCTGTTGTTAAACATACCCTCAGAAAGTAAATTTTACACACTAATAGATTTTAAAGTAATGAAACTTCTAGCTCTTGAGTAAAAAGCAAAATATTTCCATAACTTTAGAATAAATGATATGCATTAGGATGAAACAAAATATCTTCACTTAATGACACACTGAATTTTCTGAAAATTAAATTTAATGCTATCTGGAAGAGAAGCTTTAACCTTTTCCATACAACTAAACAATGGCCTGTGATATAATGATACTACATTATGATATATCAAAGCTTTAAAAATATATTAGAGAATAAATACAAGAGTAACCACTAAAACAAGCAACAATACGTAATTCATTTCATGGAGTTTAAAAGCTTAAAGCCAGACAGCTTTGATGCATACACTGTGAAAAAATACAAAAACTATTGACTAGTATTGGAATAATAAATACCTGGTAATCAGCCAGCAACTCTGGACCCTTAAAATATCGAGATGCAACACGCACATTGTATTCTTGTCCCGGATGATAGAACTCAGCCAGACCCCAATCGATTAGCCTTAACTTTCGATTATCATGGTCAATCATCACATTATGAGGTTTTACATCCCTATGCATTATGCCCATACTATGACAGTAGTCCAGTGCCTTAAAAGAAATACCAGTAAGGACACATTCCTATTTCATCTCACATCTTCACAACATTGAAACTCCAAACATACCTTGAGCAGTTCATACAGATAGTAGCGAATGTCATAGTCAGTTAAGGTTTGGTATAGCTGCTTGAAATCAGTGTTATTCACATGTTCAAATATAAGGGCTGGTGTACGAGAAACAGGATCTTTAACTACAGCTTGAAGAGTGATAATATTCGTTCCTCCCCGAAGATTCTCCAAAATCTTTATTTCTCGCTTTATCTTCTTCTTCTTTACAGGCTACATATGGATTATATGACAAAGAACAAATGCTATACAATATAAACAATAACCAATACCAAAACATTAATTTTCCTAACAAAATTTGATTACTGAATCCTGAATACTGAATTACAATGTGTTGGAAAGTATGAGTAATAAGTAAAAATATTCACCTTTAATATTTTTACTACACATTTCTCATTGTTGGTAATGTTGATGGCCTCGAATACTTCACTGTATTTTCCACGTCCTAACTTACGGACCAATTGGTAATCATCCTGCTGCCTGTAAGCAAAATCAATCAGAAATTATTATTATAGGTAATGATGCACATTGGATTCGACAAACTAAACATACCTACTGAATTATGTAAGTGGAAGAAACTATGAAATTCTTTCAAGCATTAGGAAATTATTATTATTCAAAAAAAAAACATTTACATTTCCTCTCACATGACCTGATGCATTCATAACATGTTTGTAGCCTAAAACATAATGTAATAAGAGTATTTCCTCTTTAGAAAGGCCTCATTTTAGAAGATAATAAAATATAAACACCAAGTTATGTTTTTCTTACTCCAATGACATTACCATGACTACTATTGCTGCAGCAGACAATGCTACAAAATCTTCACTCATTTTAAATAGGTCATTATCTAATTTGCCAGAATATGAAAGTTGGAGATAAAATTTGGGAGTGAAATACTTTTCCATTGCTTGATGTCTTCCCCAGTAAAGCCACATATTACTCAATTGACACAATCTATGACTAAGTTAGTATTATTAAACTTTATTTCAGTGAATTATAGGAGATAAATTAAAGCCAATAAGCCTACAGTTGATTTGTACAAAGGCTACACATTCTTACAGTTGATTCTAATAAAGGAAATTTATTAGCATTCTTTGAAATCTTTCAATCAATTTAATCTTCACCAATAAATCTATCACACCAGTTTCCAAGTTCCTCAACCAGGCTGATTGGAAACCCAAATAAATATACCTCAATATACCCTCTCCAGCCTTCAATTTAGCCTCATAGAGATAGGATTCACTCCAACTTTACTTTTAATAGTTTTTAAGGACAAATTAAGAATAATGCTAGAATAAGGATAATAAGAATGACAAAGCATGCCCACTTTCAAAATTATTAAAAATATTTTTTTAATCTTAGCAAATGAACTTGTTACTATTGATTCAAGTTTCAGATTTAGCTCACAAAGTCTTGAAAACAGAAGATAATAAAAATGGGCTAACCCAACCAATGCTGACCAAGAGACATTTTACTCAAACTACTCATCAAGAGAGACTACACAAACAATCCATTTAGCACCCAGAGAGGTCTTAAGGAAATTTTTAGACTATTCTTTTCAAGAGCCAGCATATTTCTACAATAAAAGTTATTAGTACAGATAAAATGACATTAAAAAGCAGTGAACTGAATCAAGATTCATCCTGGCCAGCTTAAAGTCCACTGGAAATACCTACATCTAGAAAATTATTATAACTCTTTCTTAGGATTAATTTTTCTCAAATAGAAGATTGCTCATTCACTAACAATAACATAATATTAATTGTTTATAATACCTTCCAGTTTTACTAGTCATTAATGATTGTATGCAATATGTGAATTACATCCTATTATTTTTCATATTGCAAGAAATGCCTCCTTCTAGGTCATCTCTAAGGCTCATTTCATATTGATTCTGCTGCCATGTAAACAGCATGCTGTGATTATCACACAGCAAGTGCAGTTTCATGGTTGTCTAGCAGCAGTGTAAACAGCATGGTTGCCATAGCAAGCTCCCTTCATTTCAGTTCTATCTACCCATCTCAGTTCAGTGCCAGCAAGGAATTTCTAACATTTCTAGAAGAATTGGAAAAATGCTGAATACTAATCCACCAAAACTGGGGTTGCTAACTCTTCGAGATTCACTGTGAGACTCCAGGAATTGAATAATTTGATGAAATCTCCCATCTACCAGATTGAGGAATTTAAACAAGAAGATGCTAAGTCTCTTAGCAAAACAGGTCGCACTATAAACACCATGGAAAAATTAGTTACTTTCTCTTCTGTGATGGCTTTATATGCCCAAATATTTTGATTTTAGTTACAGGCACTTTTTACATGTATTTACTCAATTAGACTAGTTAATAGGTTTGTAAACTAATTTGCCAACTTTCACAATTTTTTGCAGCTCACCTTTATTAAGAGTAATATCAGAATTCCTCCAGTATGATCTAAAAAAAGTTCCATCTTCATCTCAAGATATTTGTAAATATATTGGACTCTTGGATAAGATGCTACAAACTAAGCATTATGATAATATCATAATAATACAGAAATCATGTTTAATCATCCAAAATTACATCTCTGTGTAGAGTAAGTTTAATTTTAATTAAATAAAACATTTGTACTGTTAATTAACCAAAAATGTACACCCTGTGATAGTAAAAGCCATGATTTAAAGGCTCCCAGAATTTCAGGTTTTACTATTATCTTGTAATTGACAACTAGTGACTATTTGGAAGTTGGCAACCCTACACACAATCCTCTGTGATACTGTGCAAACAACACAGCTGCAGTCCACTGCAGTGAGATAGCTTGGCAGCTTCCCAGTTGCCATGTGCCATTTAGATTGCACCAGTGCTTGCTGTATCAATGTGAAAGGTCCCTTACATTCTTTAGAAAATGGTAATCCAGTTTGGATGGTAGCTGAGTAAGTATAAAATAGGCCTAAATAATGTTTCTTGATCTGATGATTAAAATTATGATTGATAGCTCACGTGAGGAGATTTCTACTACACTTCGCAGCTATCTAACTGGCTAGAAAAACTGGAAAGTTGAATATGCAATAGCTATGAGTAGATTTAAAATGCCACAATCAAAGTAATAAGCCATCCACTGCAATCAATCTATCTTTAAGGACCTAACAACTTTCAGACCTTCTACAAATTAAGGTCATCAAAACTGAAACCTAGGAAAATTGGCCTACAGTGACTAACAAAGTCCTTTAAACCTTCTATGTAACTTTTGAATCTTGACACTTGGAAAAAGAATGATCTGTTTCAGCAACCTTCGAAATCATGAAATTGATAGACTCCCAAATACAGGCATGGCCCTAACTCCCTAAGTTTTAATTCAGGAGCAAATTTAATGCAGACAAGGAAAAATTAATTCAATACAACAAAACATGAGTATATCATTACATTGAAAGAGAATTGGGAGATTGTAATATTACAAGGAATTAAGAATGCAATTACTTTAAAAATGCTGACTTTTGCATAAAATTTATGAATCACTAACTGGAATAAGATTCCTATTTCCATATTTCTTCTTTTGATTACTATGATTAGTAAACAAGAAACAATAGCATAAATTGTAATGCCTTCGCATGTTATTGATGTTTCTCACGGCGATTGATCTGCTCTAGGTAAATCTTTATATAAAATGAACACATGAAATTGGATTTCTAGGATACTGGAGCACTGAAAACCTACTTTCATAACAACAAATCATACAGTACAGAGAAATGTTTACAACCAATCATATTTTGTCTGGTTAATTAGGCATTCAGTGTGATAGATGGAATCCATTACTCACTTAGGCTTAAGTCAATTGTCAGATTATTTTCATGCGATATCACTGACTTTTAACTTATATGAATCATATAAGAACAAATACCTCCCAAATATGATAGTCCCCAGTCTTCTAATCTATTCCATTGTAATGAAACGACCATCTTGGTTACACTGAGCCTTACTCATGTCATGCTTATTTTATCAAAAGTAAATGCTATAAACTACCCTAATCCAAATACAATACTTTCTCTATAAAAAAATATTCAAAATAAAGCATTTCCATGTTAAAATGAAGCCTTCAACCATGTGATCCATGCAATTTCAAGATTTAAATAAATAATATTGATGCAAGACAAATAATAATGTTTCTCCAGAATGGATTAAGTATGTAGTGATTTAGTTTTTCTCAAAATTAGCATGCTAAATATTAATAAATGAAGCAATGTACAGACGACATGACTGTAACATGAAATATTCTCTTTAGATACTAACATTATTCAACTAAACCAAATTTTTGAGCCTAAAAGAAAATTTCCGGAAGTAAAAACAGCCATCATTCAGCATATTTAAAAACTATTTTGTAGAGTGCATTCTAAAAATTTTTCCAATCTCTCACCTATGCTTCTCTAAATGTCTAAATTGTCTCATCCCCCAACATATCACAAAATTTGAACACAAACATATCTTTACTTAAACCCTCACTTTATCTAATTCTTTGCAACAAATTAACAATGAGAATGAGCTTAGAGAGTCAACTAAAGCTTCATAAATGATTCCATGATTATTAGCTTCATTTCAAATAATTAACTACTTTTTTGGTTCATAATTTCAAAACATGATAATGAAATAATAATACCTATATCTAGTAAACCTGTTATGTTAAGCTTTATTTTAAATAACATATTAATTTTGCCTACAGATAGGAATTTTCCCCTAAAACCTTTGTGACTCAAATCCTCCTAACAAATGAGCTAGATTGGAATACTCAGGATGCTTACAAAAATTGTATAGAAATCCAGAAAAGAACGATCTCTGATTTAACTGAGTAAACACGATCTACAAGCAAATAGTATGCATTAAAATTTTGATGGCCTTGAACAACAACTTGAATTCATATAATAATATTCAAATAATTTACTTTCAACAAGTTTATAGGGAATATTACAGAGAAAAGAATGTACTGCATAACAGGAGCTTCACTGACCACAAGGAATTAATCAAGGGACTCTTCCATGGAGTAATTCATAAGTAATATCTTCAATAGTTTTAAATTCTTAAACTAGATAACCATAGCAGATTGAACAACCATGCAAAAAGTAATGTAAATACCCAAGTATAAAATGTATCCACACATAAGACACAGCAAGTTTTTCTTGGAATTGTTTTCTTGATAATCAAATATATGATGTTGTTTCAACCATTTCAACAAACTATAAATCTCAAAATAAAGCATAGTAGGAAATGCTTAGTGAAAAAAGGAAAATCATACACGAAATGTTACAAGTCAACAAGCAATAACACAAAACATCATAAATTTGATATGGTAACCCAATGAGGATATTTACCAATTCTACCAATGAGGATGAATTGGTAAATTCTGTAATTATAATGCAGAACAAAAGCTAACAAACTAAATATAAACAGCCTCATTTAGTGCAAACCTTTCATGCATTCCTAAGCAGTACTATAAATGAGAGACATCTGAGTAAGAGATCAGTCTGAAATCACTTACCCCCAATCAACAACATATGATTCATAATCCCAGTAGTCACGGGGTTTGTGGGAGTTGACATCAGCATAAACTCTGGCTCTACTAGGAACAGCCATCATAGACAAGTTTCCAGATCCAGATCTTGGTGCTTTAGTGGAAAATAGGTAAATTAAAGATGAAAGCTGAGGTGGTCGTGGATGAGCTGGTGTGGAAGCAGCAGACCACTTCAAGAAGGGAAGCGAAGCCGCACCATAAGCCTGCCGTAGGACTCCTTGTAAAGGATCATAAGACAAATCAAACAAGGAACCATATACTCTTTTCAAAACTGAATCAAAAAACTAACTGTAATATATACGAAAGTTAATTATAATAAAATCAAAGAAAAATAAAAGAGCAATTGAAAGACTCAAAATGCCATGCATGAAATTCAACTTGTTTAAAGCAATGAATACTTAACTTAGAAACTTAATGCGACAGCTAGCAACACACTACTTCGACAATTCAGTCTACAACAGTGATGAGTACTTCCGCACAATTTTTACCACTTCATTTCATAAACCGATAATAAAATGTCTACAAGCGATGACGATAAAAGCTACTCACTTTAAATGAAAACTCATCTTGCGCTTTCTCATTTATTCAAGAATTTTCACAGGAATGTGTGAAAATATTCAGAGCAAACATGTAATAAAAAATTTTAAACGACACTCCTTCAAACGGTGTGGATATTCAGAAACTGTACTGAATTTGAAATGTATTCCGATAGAAGAAAACTTTTCAAACGCATGTTAATAAACAAAACTTTTCAACAATACCTCAGAGCTAAAATTTATAAAAAAACATCATTACAATTATGCAGCAAGAAAGTTGTGCTAGATATCCATAATTAACCAAGAGAATGAGAAATTATTCAAAAACTGATTTTATCATAAAACAAGACAATCTGATAAATAGAGAAATAAAATACATATTACATTTACATTAATACCCAGCGAGCCGCCGTACGGCGTATGGCAGGGGGGAAAATAGATCGGAATGGGGCGGGAGTAAGATAGCATCCCGCCACTTCCAAAAATCGCCAAAAACTAACCCTCAGATTTTTCTCCAACCATCCTTCTACTACACCTATCCTTACCCACTATGTTTCAACCAAACCCTTAAGTACTTTTCTGGCTCAAGGAAAAAAGTATCTATTCTAACTAGAGAAAGAAAAATTTTGGTGGGTGTAAATATCACAAAGAAATTATCTACGATAACCAAAGGATAACAAACATCTCTAGGAGAAAATGAATACCATGCGGATAACAGGTATCATGCTTTAAGTTGCTTAAAAGTTATCCGTTACTCATGAATGTGTTGTGTCTTGAACTTCCAGTAAAGAAAAATAATTTTAACTCCCTTAAGTAAGAATAAAATGTAGCAAAAAAATTAACACTAATCGAACTGATAGTATTCGAGATAATTTTCACGTGCAACTGAGGTACATTAAACACAACATGATGACTAGTACTAAGCGACCCACGTTTTATGAATTTCATCAATTATCCTCACCACATGGCTTGAGAGATATTTTCTATTTCATAGTTTTCACCTACATTAATTAACTGATTCGATACAGATATTTCGCACCACAACAAAGAAAAGAAAATTGGTTTCTTACGTATTCAGTCCAGCGACAAAATAAAATGTCCACAATTACACGATCAAAATTAAGTCCTCAATGTCTATAATTTCCATTTCTAGGTAATAAAGCTGGTAAAATAACTAATTGGAAACTTAACGTTACATGACCATCATATTCAGCCTTAACGTGGTACCATACAAGACCGAAATGAACACACCACGATTTCCACACCATTTCCCGACTTAATGATTTACTTTAGCACAATTAATAGGCGCCGTAAAAATATTAAATCGTAAAAGCAATCAAAATAATACTTACTGCACAAAATTTGATAACGAATACCCACAAAATAAGGCGAGTTAAATCATTCCAACGAGGAGATGCACGCCATTAACTGAGAACTTGAATTGAGTAATAAGCTACGAGCACTACTTCAAAATTAATTTTTCCATACCTAATACATTCCGAGCCCAAATTATTGTCCTTCTGGATATCAACAGGAACAAATCTTTTTTAATTACAAATAAGAGCCAGACTGAGAACCCCTTTAGTTCCCTATTCCTTCAAGTATTTTTAGGTGAGCCGGCTTCTCAAAGAGTAAAATCCAAGATGGCTGCCCACATCCCGCCACGGAAAACTGGAAACGAGGCTTTTCCAGGCAACATTTCCTTCACCCCTCTACAGCACATTGATTACTTTTACTTAGAGAGAATAGAGGGCAGAAACGTACAAGGCGATGTTGCACAATCAACGAACATGCCGAAGCATGCAACAGCGCAAAGTAATTCCTTAGTATTTATTTAGTAATGAGTTAAAACACAAAGAAAATTATAAAAATCTGTAATTAATAGTTTAAAGTCGCCTTACTGTAACATCAGACATACTCGATAACTCAACTAATCAAAACAAAGGAAGTATCATAATATTCCTAAAAATTTCATAGAGAATTTTATCACGAAGTTGATAAATAAGAACTCCAAATAATACATTGCTGATAACTTTACCGAAATTTTTCCAAGAGACATATAGTTCCAATTTCATAATGTAGATGTCAGATTCCACATGAGAGGTGGCAGCAGCAGAATAACATTCTAGTGGTGTGGTATATTTATTTGTCGTCACTGAATGTATAGCATATGTTTACAAGATGGTCAGTGTTGTTTCTAGATTACAATACGAACGGATCTTTCCGAAATATTCTTTAGAAGCCTGTCGCTCTAACTGTGTTGAGATTTCGAGAGGAACAGAAAAGTTTGAAGTGAAAATGGTTAATTTAAGGGCGTTGGCAAGCACCATAAAATATAAAAAATTACTATCCAAGCGAAGGATCCAACCACTAAAGAATACCTGAAGACCGGGAAGACCTTTCCGGTATAATATAATCAAGGTGAGGCTCGGGATTTCAAGGCTATGGACAAAAGCTCACAGAAGGACGAAGATGACTCGTGTTGTAATACGGTGAAAGTGGGCTCTTCCCCTCTGACTGTCGAAACTTGGAGTATATAAGACTAACAAAGTAGCTGTCATGCATTAAACCGGCGTCTCAAGTCGAAGAGTTAACTTCAGCTGTCGATACAGATTTACGCCATGAAGCTCCAACTTGTGAGTTATTTCTCAGTTGAGTTCGCTTCATAGAAGAATTATCCATTCCGCGGTTAATAGACATGCTTAATTTACTCAAATTTTACCTTTGAATAAGCTGACATTGTTCATCGTCGCCTTATGTTTTGCGATAAGTTATTTGAACCTTCATCGACCAAAATGTTGTTTATCGTAGGTGGTGTTCGTGATCGTTGTTGTGCTGGCGTATATGGCAGTTGCTCTGCCTTTGGATGATGATTTCACCGATTCCAAGTGGAACCCCGCCCCTTCAGATCCCAATTCTTTCTTCCTTTTGAAGAAGTTGAAATTGAAGAAGCTGTTACTGGGAAAGTAATGGTGAGTTTCATTCTTGTGTTAGAAATACTGTATCTCTTTGTAGATTTTTAAGTCAGAATCAAGTAATTATTGTTATTTTCTTATTTCGCAGTTCCTGTGATCCGTTGCGGGAAGCTATGCCAGTTTTATACCTCATATTTTTCTATGAATTAATTTTACTAACAATGTGATTTTTATAATGAGATTAAAATTCTACAAAAACTGTGAACTGAAAAACTATTTTGTGAAATTTGTTTATTTTTATCATGTACGCTCTGAAGCAATAAAAGTTGTTAAATAGAATTTTGGCATTCCTTATTTTTTGTATTCTATCGATTATTTTTGCATTCACTTCTGATTTATAATCCATAATTCATTGCAAACATAAATTGGGTCTGGAATATGAAAATCACTTCTTCGTAACGCAGGTAAGGTGGCTACAAGTTCAAATGATTTAGATTATCCTCAATGAAGAATTTACACCGGTAAGCTTTTACGTTACCTTCAGCCCGCAAGCTATCCCTTAATCATACAGAAAGAATGGTCTCGAATACGGCAATTTTTTTAATACACAATGTTTGGTGATTATTCTATGTAGTGCTTTGCTTACTTTAGCTTTTGAAAAGTACGCATGCTGAAAATAGAAGGGCTTCGTTTAAGAGTGTTATGCATTCTACCCAAAAAATAGCAATATGTACATAACTACTTAAAAATGAATTTTTCTGAGTGAAGTAAAGAAACTTGTTGTTAACTTTCTTTCTCTCTCTCACTCTCTCTGAACTGATAATCATTTGCATTTTTCCTGCAAAATAAAAGAATTTAAAGTCCTTACATGGCCAAACGCAACGGCGAATTTAAAATGTATGTACTAAAACTACTTTTAAATGAACTAAGATAAAGGACCGCATTGGTCAACATCAGAAAGCGGAGTGGAGAGGTTGATTTGAAGGAGGTTTATCGAAGAGTAAAAAGAAAAGGTTTGGGCAAATAAATAAACAGAAAGGAAAAGCAGGATCTCACGAGAGGAGATGGAATTCAGGAGCAATGTTGATCTCCATACAACATCAGATCAAGGACTTGTCGAAGTGAAAGAACGCTGATGATGGTGATAGAGGCCATAAGTAATGCATTTATGTTAAACGATCAACAAGTTTCCTGCAATTCTTCGTAAAATCATGTCGATTTTCTATTTAAGAAATGTTATCGCCGCCGCTTTATGTTATTTCCTAATTTGAGTGAAAATGGCAAACCCCACTCAAGCAGTTTATCATTCAGCCTATTAGATAGTCTCCCTTTAGTATTTAACTATTAGAATGAAAGAAACTTGCATTACCAGCATAGTCCCACATATATGTTTTGCAATATTTGCTAGTATTTCATTAAGTCAATACAGTCTTTTCTAAATACTGATGGACCCTGAAACCAGTTTACTCAATCAATTCTCATTCGTACACAATTTAATTTTTTCCTGATATTTGTTCCTCTCATATTTTCTGTCAACATAAAAATAGGTTTTAGTTTTCGGAATAGATCTTAATGGAAAGTAGAAAATTTTTACATGAATGAGAATTCCAACTTCCTAGCGCACTTCTTAAGAGATTTTCTTAGATATCTTCTGAAACAAAAAATGCCCGCTATCTCAACTCAAGAAGTCAACGCGTCCGTGAAACAATCTTCCGAAGAGATCGATGCGGTAGGATGTTTCTATGATTAAAGAGATATTTCATGCAAGAATAGCATACATTTTCTGGATTCAATTTTTATAGTAAAGGAGAGACATTAAAAATCATTCAGATAGGGCGACGGCAAATTCATTATAATTAGTATATAATTCCACCGAAAATATCTATATGAGCGTTAATTTTGAAATTTCATTATATTTTTATGAATTGTGATTTTAGAGCCTTTTAAATTACTATTTTATACTTACGCAAGGGGAGAAATTTCACCATAAAAAGCAACTCAACACTCAATAAGTTGTTTTGCAAGTTGCCATCTCAAACATTGAAAGTCCCAGTTTTAAACATTATTGATAGTACTAGCTACGTAAAATTACACGAGTTAGAGCTTTGGATTTTGTAATATAATTTATTCGCAGTAAACATACAGGCGCAAAGGGTAGTATAATGGCAAACAATTCTAAAGATGGACTCGAGATAATGCATGAGCTTGCGGGTCTCACTGGATCTTCGATTCTTTTAAAGATGCGGCAGTAATGTGTTTTGGTGGTTAAGCTAATATTAATCATACGGTGACACATTTAATGTCATGCTTTCCTCAGAGAGACGTCTTACGGAGTGGGCCAAAACGATGGTCCACTTGTACTAGCGTATCAATTTCGAAAATAATCCAACAAAACGATTTATTGCGTCAAATAACCTCAACGAAGAAACCAGAAAAGAATCGAATCAATAAGTGATGAATGACAGGTAGCATTATAAGATACTGGAATCCAATGCCCAACAAAACTACTGAGAGAGCACGTAAATAATACTTCGATGAATATTTCTTGTCTCTTATTTTATACACCAGAATTTTTTAAATATGTACCAAAGAAATCGTTATCTGGTTGAACTGCTTTTTGTTGAAATAAATATCATTTTTCCGATAGTTCAAATCTGGGGTTTTTTATTAAGCAAATCTCATCATTGGTGGTCATCCACATCAAATGAAAAAACTATGACTCTGAAAATATTTAATTTCTTTCATCTGTGACGCTAAATATTTATCTCAAATTTAATTAATTCACTAAAAATAATGATATGACGATTATTTCAGTGTAGTTATAGTTGAAGCACCACCATCTTTACGTAATGCATTTTACCACTCTCATATATGTTCATTCTGTTACAAACTTATTTTTCAACCAGTATATTTCAACTGAAAACCATATCAAACAAAAATTATTCATGTGTCCATTTCGGAGAAACTTCATTTAGAAAATATAAATCCTATTCTGTGCAGACGTCTTTATAAATTCAATGTAGGGTGGAAAGAAGCTTAATTACCGGGAAATCAGGATAAGAACTCTATTACAGCTATATAAAAACTTTCGACAATGAGATACCTTATTTGTAGTAGATACGCTACGTATAATTAAGTCTATGAGAGTGGACCGCCCAAGAATGAGGTAAAACTAGGAGTTAAAGCTCAAAGGATCGAGAGAAAGTTTGAAGTATTATTAAAGTTTGAAATATTTTTTAGGAGGTTTATTATGCTATTTATATATATACTCTTACTGAGTAACGAGAAAAGCATTGCTGGCTTAAGCAACGAGAAAGCTTACAGCAATGAATCAGAAAAGACTGAAGATAGATAAGATCATAGAAGATGACTTGTTCCGAAGAATCGGATGGCATACCAGGATGATTCTAGGAAGATAAGAAAGTGAAACTGGTTAGAGCATCACTGAAAAGATTTTCATGGCCAGAATAATGACCAAAGGAAAACTAAGGGTAGGAGTAGGGCATCAGCAAAATATTTCAGGGAGGAGATGAAGGCAAGAATATTTACGATTCTTATCTACTGCATGAGAGGGTATATGGAAAATTTAGAGATGCGAAGAGAACGCAAAACCATTTGTAATCCAAATGGTGATCGGTTAAAGAAACATCAGTAAGTGAGGCAGGTGAAACCGTGTGGTAAGCGGTGATTTTTTGTTAACGTAATATGAGGGAGATAGTCTTAAGCAGCTTCAAGCCAATAGATAATGAGTATGAAACCAGATACGTGTGATTGTTGCCATAAAAGTTGGTCTTAGGATTGGTGAGGAATACTCTCCTTAGAAAATCATCAATCATGCTATATGATTATTCTTCTTATGCGAAATAATAACATCTCTGTATTGGTAACATAAAAACTTCCATGATCATAAATTTTTTACATAAATAATCATCAGAAAGTTATTCCTGAATTTGTATCATTTACTACCATAAGGTTTTATGCTCGTAAAACGCATAAAAGCGTAATTCCATCCACTTATCAAAAAAATGAGTGGAAAGATATTTCTTCCTCAATGAATTGAAATTGTGATCAAACTTGCTAAACCAGCGTACTAAACGAAAGTAGGAGAAAAGATTTCATCTTAAGAATATTTGTCCTGATCGATGGATTCTTTCATACATCGGAGATGGGCGGCATTTTCTCCTCAGAGATGGAATCCTAAAGTGTACAGAGATATAGAATGGGGCGGGCCAATGGTCGTAAACCGTCACGTGAATGTGTACCTATAGTAATCCTGAGGGCTCATAAAAATAAAAGCGCAAGTATACAGAGAGGGAAGAGGAAGAAATATCTCTTATGCTACGGAATTTCTATCATCAAGCATTTAGATGTGTACGAAAATTTCTTTGAAAACTAGTAATTCAAAACATGGGGTTTTTATTCGATAAAAAAGTATGGGTTAAAGCAAAGTTTAATGAAATTACGCTCGGTGGCTATAATCAGGGACGGATTTGACATTCAAGGCCTCCCAGTTAAGTAGCCCATATAAAGAGTGTTTTTCGTTTTTAAGATAAATAATGTCTTAGTAGTCCTTGCGTCTAGAGCCTCTGACTGCTGAAATTCGCCCCTGGCTACAATTATATAAAATAGCCTCTGTGGTCATCTATGAATTCAAAGTAAGATGAGCCGATTTCGCACATTCTTCGCTTTCCCTCTCGCTCAGGACCCCAATTTTCGAATTTCTAACTTTTATGGCCGCTCGGGAAAACAAAGAGACGCGGAAGGGAAAAGGAAAGAAAAGCCTTAAAGAATGTGTCCGACGAGAACAAAGGGGGGACAGTCCACGTGCCGCTTTAATATTGGTCTTCAGGCTATATCGAAATCAGTTACCTACTTTACATTCAAGTCCATTAAAATTACCGCATCCATACGTTCCGTATTCTACGAATGAAATACTTAAGCGCCGGTAGCCTAGTATTGTATCCCTATCATATTTTAGCTTAGTACCGGTGTTGCGGATGATATGGCATGTGAAGTTCAAGGAAACCTTCCGGGGTCATCTGAGAATTCAGACCGGCTTCCGTCAACTATGCTGCTAGAGAATTTCTAGAAAAGTTCCCACAAAAGACAGTAAAGACTACATCTCCTTGGAGCTGAATGAGTGGTTTGGATATCCAAATAAATTATGCATATAAATTGGGTCTTCGGACAGCTAAATGAGTAACCTGTTCGCCTTTGGTGAAGGCGTTCCCTGGTTCGATTCCCGAAGGGTGGGGGGGCTACGTGCAAATTAGCTGTTAAAGCACATCCATAGAGTACCAGATTTTAACATTTATTTTCACTTATAAGCAGGTTCTTATGAAAATAATATCTTATTGGATGAATGCATTTATTATCAATGTTCCGCAAAAATGTTAAATTAAATTTATCCGCAAATATCAATTAATACTACCACCGAAAATTTGCTATAATTGTTGCAAGAAGCCATAAATCAGAGTAAAAAATTCCGTTTTTCCTGGTCTAAATTTCTTAAAGCGAGCAACTTTTCTGATATTCCATGGCTCTATTCTCACTGTGAAGCAATTATTCATAATCCGCGAAGCATTTTCTCTTTGAGAAAATAAATAATTCCGTTGAAGACTATTTATTTTTTTAGATACATTTGAAGAACAGATGATTAAAATACTTCGGAGGATCACTACGTTAAACCTACAGTGTGTTTTCTTAGAATAAGGTTAGTGATTTCAGAATACACAGGGATGGCTTTAAAGTTGGCATTGGTAACTTCCTTATTGACTATTCAAACGCTCCACCTTTATTTATAATTCGACGCATTTTTTAACTAAACAATGATTTAGTTAGAATAACAAAAAGCCTGCGAACAACATATATTTCCGTTTCTTTGTGTGTTTTATTGATTAGCTATATTTTGAGGGACGATGGAATAATGAGAGACCTTGCGGAATAAAAGGCTTAACTTTCTTCACTAGTAGAGTTTGACACAAACTAGACAAGTCTCCTTGATTTATCAGCACAACTTAAAATAAGGTTGAGTCCATTTTATTTTTAATATAAAGCAATACCCTCTTCAATTTAGTACAAGAAAATACTCCTATCAATATGTCAAGGTTACTCTTCAAATGATCACATTGATCAAAGAAATGGATTAAATGGGAATTGAGTGAATGAAATGCTACTTAACTGATTAAGATCTCATTTTTTGGAACATTTCATACTTTCAGCAAATTAGTAAGAATATACTATCCTAGGCTTGGCTATCACGGCCGAAAAGAAATCTAGTAAATGACCGATGCATAAAAGTGATAATAATTAACTATTAAGGGAAATTTATCACGTTCTCAGGAAGATGTAAATGTAGATTTTTGGGAGTTTTGATCTCGTTAAAGGCTGCTTAATAGAATTACGTGACACACTTATGGCTCAGAGGAAGACGTGACGCATAGGGAGCCTATCTTAATTCCTGATTCGTAATGCTATTCAGCTTGGGGTGTATTGGAGTGGCTTGAGTAGCTCAACCGAAGCTGTAGTAGGCATAGCAAAGGGCCTTAACGTTATATTTATCATTCTCTGATTATAGTCCGTGCTAATCCTTCCAATAAACCGCTTCTAATATTCCTACAGAAGAATGACTTTGAATAGAAACAGACTTTTTTACAATTTAAATGAAATATCAAGAGAACTATGTATCTTTCGTGCAATATAATACAGCGAGGATAATTCAGAAAATCCGATATCGCTGGAAAGAGTGAATACGTCGAATAAAAGTAAAAATCATTTCAATCCATCTTCATTGCAGTTCCCATCTTATTTTATAAATCCATTAAAATTTCCTAACTCGAGACAAACTCCTTGCTTCCCAGTACTTGCGTGAATGGAGACGCTAAAACTAAGGAAGCTCCCGTGCTCAAAGGCAATTTGCGTTGCAAGATTTTTAGAGGTTACGGGCTCGAATTCGTGAAGTGTAAGGATTGGAAAATAAAGATACTGGGTTTATGGCTGAAAGTTTTCATATTAGAAAGAGCCTTGAAAAACAGCATACCAAAGGAGGCCTTTATTTCTTAGTTCGTCACTGCTTGAATAATTTATTTTCCGGCATCTCATCTCAAGCACAACTGTTATCTTTCCTCTCTTTTTCAACATTATTTTCCACCTCTTTTTTAAATAGATAATTCTATCTTAAGATGAGTATATCCAATACTACTTTACTAATTCGATTAGTTGCTTTCTCGAATCACAGTATTAAAACGGCGGAGTATTTTACGGAACTTCGCAGCATTTCCCGCAATATATAATGACTCTATCAAATGAAATCGTGATATGAAATCTCGGTCATCGATGAAGAAAGCATTCTACATATTCAGCATATTCTAATTAGTGTAAGAAAAATGACTAGTTACATAGACAATGAATCGAGTTTTGGCAGTTAGAGACCCGAGGCGCAAGGATCTGAAATCCCACAAAATATCTTCCGGAATGAAAGAACGAAGTACAGATATAACGAAATTTCGTGCGCAATTTACAGCAAGACCTCCGAAATCCACCAATAATGCCTAATCGTAAATCCTTCTCAGCATGTACACAAACTATAGATACTCAATAACACGATGATCAATTTCCACACGAGCCACTGTTTTGATTTCTTTTTAAAATTGAATATCCCTGTGCATCCCAATGTTCCACTGACGAAAATCCATCTCCATGTGTCTCCATCGTTTTAGAAGTTTTTTTTTCTTTGAAGAAACACTGTGTATGAGGACTTCAGATAAAAAGCTACCGAAATTTTAAATAAGGGACAGATATTTTTTGTACAATTGGCTGTTTCGTATAGAGAAGTTGATGGTTATCGTTCAACCACATAAAAAATCTCAAGATTACGGTAAGATGTACGATGAGTTTTTCAGATAATATAATGTGGACAATCCCTAAAATAAGTCTCCAATTCTCACCTACAGAGGTATGCGTAACCAAGTGGTACTATTTTCCGAAAGAGATTGAGTAAGAGAAAGGGCTAATGAAACATCTGATTGTGAGAGCCGCTCAGTCGGCAGCGCTAAAAGCGAAATTTTCTGTTAAATAGATGCGTCAAAGTCATTTATGGCCAATTCAAACGGCCACTTTAGTTGCGTATTTCTTGCATAACTCTATATCAACTACTTGCGCGAATTAGTAAAATTATCTCCTTTTTTCATCAAATGGTGTTTTATCACGTTTTTCTCATTAAAGAAAATTATCGATACCTGCGAGTCCAACCAAAATTTAGAAACGACGGAGGAGAAATTCATAGCATTCATCAATTTATAACGTTTTAACCAAACAATATAAATAAGACTGCGTTGGTGCAAATGAGAAGTGTTACTGAGAAACCGTGCGATTCCCTAACAAGTTAAGGGAGAACTGCAAGTTTTGACGGCGCACAACTGTCAGTTATTGTTTATTCAGTTTGGAAGTTAACGAATGTTTATCTCTTACAGAGGTACAATCACTCAAGCGTAGTTTCACTAGAAGTATCCTTACCACCTATTACGCATGGTTAATAATTAAACTACAGGGCCAAAAGAACACGTTCGTCCTAATAATTGCGGCGAAGGACCTCAGCAGTTAAGTTTTTTCGTAAGAAGAAAAATAAGCTCATTTGGAGTATTGGTCTGATAAGTCAAGACTAAGGTAAGCGAAAAACTCTGTCCATCATGACGATCATGACTCAGAGGTGTGCGTGGACTAAGTAACGTGACGACAGCTCGTGATAGGAATTTGAATCGTTTGTTTGTCGCCGAAGATGGATATATTCACGAATACTTGTCTCAGAAGCAACAAAAGATGACGCAGATGTTACAAAGAAGGGTAAACCCGAAGGTTATGATGATGATACGGATTTTCTACCAAATTCGCCCTCACCCGAAAAGGAAACGTATTTAAATTTTACAGGATAGTAAAGGAGGAACTCGCCATTATCTCATTCCAAAAGAAACTCAAATAGCAGAGCATATAAAGATATAATAAATAATCTGGCATTAAGGATATTGAATTGGCATTGAAGATATTCTATTAAATCTTAGAAGTACGAAATAAATTAATGAAAACGGTGAATCGTTAGATAAGTACTTTCGAAATGTGTGTGAAATTTTCCGAAAAGGTATAAATAGTTCTCGTCTGTAAATCTGGCTCATGGATGCCAAACAAAAACAGAAAATGCATGCATGATATGCACACATGAAATGCATTTCACCTCGTCTCTTTATTCATATGGAAAGTAAACAGTGGTTGATATGCGCTGTAGAAGGATACGGATGACAATGAGAGATTCTAAAAATGTGTACTCAACAGTGTTTCATGACCTCCACCAAAAAGATGTTTAAAATTAAATTATATCATATTCTGAAGTATAACGAACATCGAAGGGAAAATCTGCAGTATCTCAAATTGAGATATGGGAAATCTTCACATAAATATTAAAATGAAAGACAATGCACACGAACAACGGCTTCAATGACTATAATACTTGTTTAGTCATAGCTAACAAAAGAACAGAAGCTGATGTACTTGCAATCATCAGTAATACGCTTATCAACATTGAAGAATTTTACATCCAACGATATCTAGGATTTTTTCTACAGGGATTAAAAAGTCGTTACCTATTTCCTATATCTTAATAAGTACCGAAAAGATTACCGTTACTATGTGCTTATTGTATGTAGTACGAATTGATCACGATAAAGCGGAGAAAGGCAAGTACAGCAGAAGAGCATTCCTGTTAGCTTTGCAGCATCCGTTTAAAGCGACGAATGGTCTATGGGGGTAATGCCGTCTCCTGGAGAATTATTATTGAAGCGTTCATGTGTCTCCAACTCCCTCACACTTAATGCTCGAACAGTGTTACGTCAGCTGCAGCTGCTGTATCACTGTTGTATGTACTATCCGTATGGAACGTCCATGCAGATATCCGTTCCACTTTTGAGGAGTGACGTTAACTAGAGCTAATTCTAAAGTAAATTACACCGGAACATGTTTCGCGCAAAGGACGTCCACCTCAAGGGTGAAGTTTGGGATAATACTGCATTCGCAACTTAGCCAATAGAGGTAGAATTTCCTCCGCTAATAGAGTGCCTTTCCACGGAGAATTAGGTTGAAATAACATTTCGTGCTCATTGACCGTAATAATTTGCCTGCTTCACGATGACGAGCAATGCAGAGGCGCAAACCGCGCGGGTGATCCATCATCGAAGACGGCTGGACTGCCAAAGAATAGTATTTGAGAAAGAGTTCCGCAAGAATCTCCATCAATGACACAAACTGAAGAGGAACCGGAAATGTCCCGTGTCCTCGGAACGAGTGTTTTATAGTTTTCCATTTACGAGAAAGTGTTTGTTTTTTTTAGAAGCAGTATACGGAGTGAAAATGAAAAAGCATTAGATTAGGTGAGAAAGCAAGGACACGAAAGGATACGCTCTTTAAAGTAGGATTCCATGGTACTCAAGCGAATGACGCAAACGCTAGCAGTGTAAAAGCACTTATGCATTATTTCCCTTACTCGGGAAGATGCGAAAGCCTTTTCTGTGATCGCGCTCAGGAAATGTGACCTGTTTGTGTTCTTTACGTAAATAATTGCGCTGATGGTCTACAGTGTTTCCTGTTGTTACATGCCAACGTACGCAGAGAAATAAGCTTCCAGGGTAAAAATGTAGTCTTTAGGTTATTAACTAACAAATAAAGCAAAACGATGTCAATTTTAGCTTAGTTTAAAAATATAATCCAACGATAAAAGAAAAATTTAAAATCATCATGAACTGTCAAGTTTATGAATAATTAGTATAATCTTTAAACATGTAGTTGGTTGTTGTTGAAATCCATCAGATAACAAAAAAGTATGAATTTTAGTTTCTTATTGTTCCAAGTATAATCTTATTAAAGAGGGGAAACTTTAGGAAATAATATGTTGTACCATATATTCTACCCACAAAAAGTACAACACAATGATTTGCAAAGAAAATTGCAAAAACAGAACAGATTAAGACACAAGAAAAATGTAAAACATTAGTTACTAAAACAGAAGTGCTCAACCCACAGCCATCGACCTCTCATCTAAAAAATTTAATGATACTGAAATGTTATTTTCTTAATTTAATAATTTTTCTTTATTATGTTATTTACCTATTGATTGCCCAGTTATGTTTACAATAGTTTTCTACACTGGATATGTATATGATTCCTGAACTAGAAACACACATAGGTATAACTATGGTAATGTGTTCAGGATTGAGTATAGATGTTGGAAGGCACTAAACTTCTCTACTTGAGATGGAGCGTTAACCCTGAACTCGTTGAAAATGCAACTCTTTGTTGAGTTATGAAATATTTTTGCTCAAATGAACATATTTAGTAGAAGTTAAGGTGAAAAATAACTGTTATAAGAAATAAATATTTATTTTTTATTTGTTTGGAAATAATCTGACTTCCATAGTCCAAATCCAGGTATTTACTCATATATATTACTAGTAAATTAAAAAAGCAATAAAAAAATGGGCACTTTTATACTGTAAATCATAGATGAAAATACTGCTTATGATAGAACTTGTGAGTGTGAAGGGTATAAAAATTGTTCCTCATCTATATAAAAATGAAATTTAATAATGACAAAAAATCTGGAAGATGATAAATTTTTTATTCTGGGTATTAAGCATTCTCTATTGAGAAAATATAGAATTCAGAGAAGTAAAATCTTTCAAAATTAGATTCAGGAATTGTTCACTATTCTTAGGTGAGTTATAATACTTCATTATTTGCAAATTTTGAAAATTATAGTTCATCTAGAATCTTCAGTAAATATACATAAAGATGCATATAAAATCAGATGTAGAAACAGTAAATTTACAACGTATATGAAATTAACAAAATTGATCATTGATCCAACTTAAAGACAAGGTCTATAAATATTCTGAGGCATTTTCTAGATGGTGTCTATAAGTACTACGCAAAATTTAAAACCAGAGCAACTTTTGGTTCTCATGCTTTAGCTAAATACACTTGCATACATTCATGTCAACAGATTATTTCCACATATATATGTGTGAAGAGGATGATGTTGATATCTTTGGGACATCCATACCTTGAGAAATATAAAGCTGTATTTGTGGGATAAGAATAATTTTGATTTTTTCACATAGAATATGAAGTTCAAAAAATTTCCCCAGCAGGAGAGGTAAAAGTGGTGGTGACTGGGCAATCAAGCCTAGTGCTAACTGATATGAATTCACAATTTTAAATATTATAAAATAAATCCTGGCAGACCAGGATAGCCATGCTCTTAAAGGTGAGCAGATGAACACCAGTTGGTTGTGGGTTCAGTCTTGAATAGGGATGTTTTAACAGTCTTGTTTAATCCTAATCACATTACTATCATCCCACCAATGTGTTTCTAGTTAAGGGTTCATATATCCAGTGTAATATCCTTATAGAACACATAGATGATTACGCAGTTAAAAATACTTGCTAGTTGTTCTCTAAATAACTCCAATATTTTCTGAGAGTATAATACATCCTCAATGATTGAAGAAAATTCATAACTCCTTTTACATTTAGTCTTAGCATAACTATCTTAATTACTTACAATTTTCCTAAAACTATATTAACAAATATCTCTTCCTAAAGGATTTCAGATACTGAGGAAAAGGGCTTAGTGAGGAATCCAAGCAAAATATTCCACTCTACTTTGTGCAACTGTTTTTGTTCATCTTTGAAAGCAAAATTGTAAGAGTAGTCTCATTAAATTTGTTTAATATAGATGTATCATTACTATATAAAAGCATATAGAGACGTTTCTAAAATTTGAACTGATATATTCTTACTAAATTTCACAGCTTACTGTACAGAATGATCATACTAAAACCATGCATGAATAAACCTTTTTATTTGTATGTTGCTGACAAAATTAGCTTTAAAATTTAGTATTTGAATAATTTTAGTTTATCAGCCATTGCTTTTTAATATCTGAAGGCATGCTTAGTATCAGAACAATTTATTCTTACTTCTTTTCTAGATTCTTCAAGTTAAAAATAACTAACGATATTGGTTAAATTTCACTGTTTATCAAAAATTAAGATTTAAATAATTCCTCCAGAGAAAAGAGATTTTCTTATCAAGTTTAAAAGTAACAGTGAAACAGCAAAATTGCAAAGATATTCTAAGGTGTTAAACA
Source organism: Pachydiplax longipennis (assembly GCA_036926295.1). NCBI lineage: Eukaryota > Metazoa > Arthropoda > Insecta > Odonata > Libellulidae > Pachydiplax > Pachydiplax longipennis. The sequence continues at coordinate 7,005,686 of JAVFKF010000015.1, read as the reverse complement.
CAAGGTTAAAGATTTATTTTTATCGACAATAGAATATATGCACTAAATTCAATTTACTTTGTCCATTAAGGCGACCACTATCTACATTAATTTCTTTGTTTTTCAAGGAATAATAGAATTTTCACTACAGGAATGACTATTTATTATTAACAGGGAGCTTTTTTATAAAAAAATTTCCTTCTACTTTGAGATAAATAATTTAATTTCCCTAGAAAAGTGAAAACATTTTTCATACATTTTTCTATAAGACAGGCATTTCCATTATGAAAAATCATATATTCCAATTTTTCATCACTTTAAGATTGTATAAATTCTATAGATGATGAGAGTGAAAGCACACTGGATTTTAAGCTGAGGGATAAGAATTAAATTAGGTCAATCGTTAGGAAACAAAAATATTTATATTTACTCTGGTATTATTCATTGTACATCTTTCCATGGAATACTTAAATCATATGTCTTACCTGCCACATTCATATAATAAAAGACAACAGAACTAATCAAAACACGATAAACTAAGCACCAACCACAACAACAGCAGATTCCACTCTCCATACTTGCGTGACAGCATCCTTTCCTAAATGAGTTCTCAAGTCTTTACTTCCCAATTCTATTGATCCTTCTAATGAGGCCTTATCACTTTCCAATGTATTGGTATTATCTAAAGACAGCATCACATCTTTATCTTTCTTGTCGATACATTGCCTGCAAGACACTGATAACCGGGATGCAAGATTGTAAGTTCCTGGAGCTGGAAATGCAGCAGTTAATGTGATAGCTTCTTGTGATGATGCATGTGGTAAAAGGTTTACTATAGCAGATATGCGGCCCACCCATAAAAATTGTCCTGATGGATGAGGACTATACAACTGGTTTTTGTTAGCAGGATACCTGCAAAGAGAAAATAATATAATAATAAACCCATGCAAAACTAAATTTAGCATTTGAATTTATTTTATTAAGTTAAAAAATGTTGAAATAAAAATGATTTATAGGCTTACCTTTTGCTTAATGAAAAAGCACAAGATAACCAACCAAATTAAAAATGAATTGATAAACTCTAACTCTAAAAATTGTTGACTACACTTATCTATTTTATAATTTCAATGATAGATAAAATTATTTTTGTAATTTGAAGCCTGCAGTTATTCAAACAAAAATATTGATATTAGAAATTCAAAATTAATTCCAAGAATTAGGTAAATATCAATTATAATTTGGACATGAAAGACCAAAGGTTCTTTACCTTTTGCAAAGCAAATACAACAAACATAAAAAGGAAAAATTTCCATACTATTTCTCAGTAATTTAAAAGTTCAATAAGGTAAGGTTCCCTTTTGAAGAGTCGTGAAAGAGTACAAACATACAAATCTGTGACACATTATAATGCTTTTATGCCCAACAAGAAGATGCTTACATATTCTATTGTCTCTTTAAAATATGAAGATCATCATAGTGAGTTTACACATCCATATGCCGCCAAATCATTGAAAGTCTTGTATAGAAATCCATTAATTTGTCATTTAATAAAATATTAAAGTATTAAATCATTTATTTGCATTTATTCATTTAATTAATGTGCCATTTAACATTATAATAAATAAGTAAAACTAACAATTACTTCTTTCCTGGGAGAAAAGGTGATTCCTCAATCAAAATAGTTGAATATACCAATATAAACTATAATATGCAATATAAACTGCATTTCATTTAATTACCAAAATTTAAAACTATAACAAAGGAATACTCTATTTCCAAGCCACTGAGATCCACTGGCTCGTAAGATACACAGTGATAAAAGTAAAAGAGATTTCTACAAATCAAAATCAAACCAAAAATAAATTATTCAATACTAAAATCAGAAAACTGTAATTGATACCAATAAAATTATGATACCCTTACTTGGTCCCTACCATCTAAGTGTGTGTTTTTTAGTTTTCAGGTGGAAGATGAGTATTTGAATTATTCTACTTGGTATAGAATTTACATAACCTTATTTCATTTTATTATGTACACGTAATGTATTGATGACTATCATTATTATCATTGTAAGTTCTTCTTTTCATAATTATTTTCAGAAGGGCAAACTTAAATTATTAGAATACCAGTGGGTAATAGGAAGATGATATTGTGAACAAGAATACAAAGGAGGGCAGCAGGACAAAAATGTTGGTGACCATTGGTTTCTTGGCAGCTGTAATCACATTTTTTGGACGATTTACATCAGTATCTTTTAGCTTACTGCCAGCAATTTTCCATCCTTTAGTAAACACTCTAAAGAAAATTTTTCCAACAACTTTAAATCCTAATGGAGAACTTTTTGATAAACTTCTCTTTTATAATCCTGTAAGAGGTTTCTTTAAGTTCAAAATTAAAAGTAACTTATATTATGTTACATTTAACCCATTAGATGTTGATGGATTTTAGCCCAAAATTTCAGAAAATAGAGCATTTTATGAGCCAGGGAATGCAGCAATTTCCAAATTCATTTCTTAAACATGAATTTAATAACTGAGACCATACTGCAGGCAAGGTAAATGGAATGTTTCATGAATGATAATCCTCAGTATAGTATATTATTCCTCAATGCTAAATATAAATGGCAATTCTTGTACAATTTATTCCTGCATTAAAAATGCCCAATTCCACTTAATTTCACTGGAGAAGATTGCTTTTCATAATCCTTTCTGTAAAATCAAAATCAGGGAGTTGGTAAAATAATCTTGTCACTCAAAGTTACTTACCCCCCAAGGCTTGAAGTTTGTACTTCTACCACCAAATGATAGCTGGAGCAATTCTGCAGGATTAACTGCACAGGAACCAAACAGAGCCTAAATTTTAATCAATGACAGCTTATTAATACAATCACAAGGAAATAATACATAGAATTTGAAATTTAATGAATTTACAATAAAAAATTAAATTAAATTGATAGCCTTCATAAACCTCTAAAAAGATTCCCAATTCCTACCTGTTCTGTGAAAAATCATGAGTTACTCGAGGAGGATGAAATATACTGTGAGTGACTAGACGCTGCAGTACTTCTAAAGGAGTCAGTTGGGAAACAGTACCAGGAAGAGAATGAAGACTTGACTGTGTCCATGATACTCCTCCACCTAATATGGAATGGTTAGATCCTGGAGTTAAACTTAATGCATCAATTGAGACTTGATGCTGGCCATATGCCCAATGTTCTTTTGTCATAGACTCTGCTCCATCTGACATTGTATTCCACTTAACCAAAGCCTGGAAAAAACATATTTGAAATATTTAGAAAATGAAAGTATCATGAAGAAATTATATGCTTAATAATTATTAATGCATCTTGAGGCACATACTTTCCACCTGAGGATTAAAGTGGCATCAAGGCGAGTGGGCATTGATGATTCAGAAGAGGAGGTGATAGTTGCATCATCTGCTTTGTCATCATCACCAATATCACTAGCACTTTTTCCCATTTTACCCTCTTCTCCAATCTTTGACTGATAAGAAAAAGGCATGGCAGGTAATGCCCAATGTTGAGTGTGTGGATCCAAAGAAACTCCTGAATTCTGAAATGGGATGGAAGACATTTCCATCATTTAAATGCAACGCAAAAAGCTGAAATTACAAATACAGGACTGTAGTGACAGTTTTTATGATTTTTGAGAAAATTATCATGATACTTACTAGAGTCTCATCTAGTAGAACATCGGAAAACAAGATGCACTCTTCATTAGGATCTGAAATGAAATAAGCACAAAAATGGATATTTCATATCAATGGATCACTGGAAACTACAATAATAAGAAAAATACAAAAGTAAATTCTAATAATCAATGAGTAAAAAAGAATTTATCCTCCCTAAATTCATCATGAGATATATCCTTCAATTTCTTTTCCATTGCATATAATCAAATTAAGACTATCTAAATTGAATCAGTTTAGGATAAAAGAACAAAAATTCCTTCGAGATGTATTTTTAATATTATTTTACAAATTAAATGTAAATAAATTACAAGCAAGAATGGAAGTACTTTACATTACTTTGTGATTATTTCTGGTCTTTTTCTCTTTCATTTCAATGGTGACAACTAGTTCTATATTCACATAACAACAACATATTTGTGATCAACAACAGTCATATTTACGATTTTTTAAAACTAAATTTTTATGAGAAGTAATATAAGATCAATGATTGAATGATTTTGACCAAACATGTTACAAACTATGCATTATGAAACTATTAAATTATTTTATATCCACAAAACTATGCTAATTATCATGAATTCTGTTTCCAGAAACAACAAACTTACTATTGTCTTCTGAGCGATGTGCTTTAAAAAGAAGATTTACAGACTCCTGAGCACCAAGCTTGACTTCTGAAATTAGAATTCAAATGAAAAGGAAATAACTTTAAAGATACTTTGTAGATATTCTGCAGTTAACAATTAAATTTTGTATTAGAAAAATGTAATATTAGAAAATAAAAACAAATATAATGGCAGAATAAACTGAAATTACATTCATTTTTTGTAAACATGAGTCCATCCATCATCTTTATATTAAAATTATTAATGACAGTAGACACGCCTATCATAACATAAAAATTCTATCATAAAAATGCAGCAACCAAACAAGCAAATATTAATAATTGACTGTACCTAATGATAACACTAAATAAAATAATATTTAAGGTATAATAGTATACTATCAAAATTAGAAGTTGGAGGTGGTAAAATAAGAGGGTAGGTAATATCTTAGTAAAAGATGTTTATTATATAACTTACCAACAGGTAATATTGGTTTCTTTGGTGCAAAAGCCCAGTGCAGACTGGCAAGAGAAGCTCTAAGCAAGTTTACTTCACTGACCATACCTACTCCAGGCCTCTGTTAAATGCAAGATGATATTTAAGAACAAAATAATGCTAGTATCAGTAATACACAGTTTATTATAATTAAAATTCATTCAGAGTTTCTTAATAATTAAATTTGATTAATTCAATGTCTAATAACTGATAGAGCCCTCGCAAGAGAAAATTTGAAAATATATAACACCACTGCTAATCTTCTAATCAATCTTGTTTTAAGACATAATTTATTATTTCGCTAATGGATAGATAATTCAGAATGGGTCTTTTTTGAAATTTCCATAAGAGATCAATGAGCTAAATATCAAGTGAGAGTGTTAGTACTACATGTTAAAAAGAATGGAATGAGTATAATTATTTGAAGAAATGTCACAAAGATAATGATTATTTAGTATTTCTGATAACTGAAAGGTGATACAATTGTTTACTTATATATTAGGAACATTATAGAAAATCAAACAAGTAATCAAAGAGAAAATACCATCACTTATTCTTTATACTTCTGTTAAGTTACTTAACATTATCACTCCAAAGTTAAGTTTGTGGTGAAGAGAGGTGGAACACAGAGTTGGAACTATTGTGATTGTAAGAGCAATTATTCTCCAAATTCCACGACTGTTTGTATCATAGATGGAGATTGTAAATTATGGCATAATTCAACTGATGGTTATGAAATTAAACCATATTTCCCATGATAAGAACTCTGGTAAATGGAAACTGACACAAGAATAAAACTAAAATTTTAACCCATTTCATAAAAGTGATATTATAATGATTCTGTAAAAATTTTGAATGATAGATGACCATAAATTTTAAGCATTAGTGAAAAGTTAGATATCTATAAAACTTTTACGCATTAATAATGACTTGGGATATCAAGAGCAGACATTCTCAACTGTTTTGATTTTAACATTCACAGGTATGACAAAAAACAAAGCCCAACAAAACTTATGACATTTACCACAGAGGAAGGTGAACAATTCTTCAGGTTGAGAGTGAGACTGAGTGACTGAGGGCTACTTCCACAGCCAGGAAGGACTTCTCCAATACTGCCTCCCCCTCGACCCCGTAATTCAACAGCATCCAGCATCTCTACCTTCCAAGAATGTCTTACCAAACGGTGGCAAGGCCTTCGAGGGCTTCTGCAAATACCACAGAAGATCATAAAGCAATTGAATTTAGAATGATAAATGAATGTAAATATTATAAAACTGTAAGAAGAACCCATTTGTTAACATAACAGTAAATAAAAGAACATTTTCTATACAATATCCCTAACAAAGTCATTATGCGATTATGAATCATTATTAAATCCTCAATATTACTCATAATATCAATCAAAATTATACATAAGATACCACGTTAATAAAACCAAAAGAATCCATACTGAACAACTGAGAGCCACTGGCAACAGATCTTCGAAGCTACATGTATCTTGATGAATTATCATGTCTTACGTACAGGAAATAGGGAAATTAACTTTCATTTGAATTTTTTTAAGTCCTCTTCATGGCTGTAATAATATGAAAGTAATTTTATGTATTAAGTAATGGTGAGTAATAATTGAATCACTTTCCTCTTTACTCATCTTGCTTAGTTGCCTCTTATAATGGTATAGGAGATGAGGATCCAACTAGCCTTAGGGCTGATGACTTAGCAGACTTTACAATCCTGAAGCTAAATACATAAACTTTTCCATTTAAAAATAACTTGGGGTCTATAAAACATATTCTAAGTAAAATAAATTCCCTTTGAAGAGTAATTAGATAATGTGAACAAATAAGTTAACCTTATATGAGCTACCTTTTTTATCAAAAAGCCAGCAAAATATTTAATGCACTATATTTTTTATACTTATACCTTCTTATGAAATGACCTTATAAGCTGACTTCTTCCATTTATTTCTGCAAGCTTGGAATAGGAATCTTTGGTTTTCAAGTGAGATAGTAAAAATATACTACATTTGATTAATTTCTTCTTTTTCAACCAATTTCACTTAAAAGTGACATTTTGTGCATACCATTTCATGGACTTGATTCTTCTAATTTAAAAGATTAAAATAATCAGAGAAGAGAACATTTTAAATGAGGTATAAACAATAAATTTGAGGACAATTAAATTAAAAATAATATAAGCTTCTCTTACAAATTTTTGTAAAGCAATCATATATGTTATTTCACTATAATTATTTAATTGTGATAATAATAAAGAAAACTACATATTAGATATGAAATTTAGTATTTGGTACAAACCTTTGAAAACTGCCTTTCTGAATTTCAGATGTCCCAACATGAAGCTCATCAGCAGCTTCATAGTAGAACAGAAGGCTAAGCGAAACAGATTTTTCCCCTTGGCCTTCTGGTCCACGAACCCACAAAGGAACAATGAGTCCCTGTCCAGGACCTAGGAGGCTATCTTTATCAATCATTTCACCTCCATCTCTTTTTGCTAAACTACTGGAACCTAATCTCCAAACCCCTAGTGGTAAAGGCCTAATTGCATCTTTACCCAGTTCATTATTGACTGGAGCATTCCTCCACTTATAAACTGTAACATCTGCAATGACAGGATACAAAACATATATATATTTCATTTAGCACAATACAGTGGAAACATAGACAACAATGAGAGAGAATCTACTTCTACTTCGAAGAGATATGAATACAGGCATCTTTCTGCCAAACAGGAATTTAGACTTATTTTTCTTACTTTTGCAAAGACAAATATAAATATACAAGGGTTTATCTGCAGTATTTCCTGCAAGAAATCTTTCTTGTATCTCCAAATGGGTTAACGGAAAGAAGGGAGAGAGACACGGTCGTTAGTATAAACTTTAAAATAAATTACTCCTAAACCGTTTAAGGACTAAAAGGTTCACTTACTTTTTTGTAGTGAATCTTATTCTTTGGTGGTGTCCAACGTTGTTGGGAGACACACGTTGATTGGCTATATATGTATTTCGAAAGCTATGCTTCCATCTTCAGTAGTGTTAAAGCTGCACTTTAGTGCATATATACACATAAGAGTGCAGCTTTAACACTACTGAAGATGGAAGCATAGCTTTCGAAATACATATATAGCCAAACAACGTGTGTCTCCCAACAACGTTGGACACCACCAAAGAATAAGATTCACTACAAAAAAGTAAGTGAACCTTTTAGTCCTTAAATGGTTTAGGAGTAATTTATTTTAAAGTTTATCCAAATGGGTTGCCTCATTCTGTCTACATTTTGGTTGTGGAACCAGGGGAACATCTTCCGAATGATGACCTGTCTATCTTCTTAATCATTCTCAGTGATATCATTCTAGTGAATAGGCTGTTTTACATTGTGAGTCATTTTTAAAGCGAGCAATGCCATGATTTGGAGGAACGTTATTATTATTCCATTCTTCTCAAGTTTTTACACCTGTTTTATTCATAAGCACCTGTGGTATCTATTACATCTGTATCAATGCCTACAGTCACCCTTTTTATTTCATCTCCCACTTCATTCATCTTTGCAAGTCCACAGCTCCACCATTTTCATTGCTCTCTATTTTTTCCATATATTTCACTAATTTCTTACACCTCTACTCCACAGGTTGCTACATCTTCAATAGTCTTATTTCTTTTATGCTTCAGAGTGTAACAGTCTAGATACTAATCCTCCACTGCAAATCATGAGCTGGATATCTTAGTCATAGCACGCAATTTGTGATATCATACATATAAGTTATGCATAGCCCTGGCAGCATTTCATCCTTGATCTATCATCCAGAATTACATCTCTCCCAACATCCCCAAGTATCATAAACTCAGTCTTACTATATAACTCAGTATTTCCATCCCCAATAACCATCATTAGGTTTCCTAAATATATGTGGCATCTTCTTCATCTTCTGTGAATACAATCAGCAAACAAAAAGTAAAACATGCAGTCGTCATTAATTTAAAACCTATTTCTTCACATTTTCAATCTCACTTTGCTCTATGTTAAGATAAATTTTGAGTCATGTGGGACCTATATGGCATCTCTGCCTTAGATCTTTGGTGATTTCAAACTCTGACATGAATGTTTTGTCAATGTTAACATTTCATATATTATGGGCATACAGATCCTTTGCAGCCCATACATAATTAATTTTATGGTCTGGCTTCTCAATACTGGCCAGAGATTGGAAAAGGGGAGACTAGCATATGCTTTATATAGATACTTACACAACATGTCTTAAGATTCTGAGCTAGCCATTCATATTTTGCTTGTCCTAAGCTAAATATGTTAGCAGAACAAGAATGGCCTCTGAAACACTGAAATCACATGGAAGTTTACATTTTTCTTCCTTGTTGTTTTTCTTGGATTTTGATAGAATTAAAATGAGGGAAGATTCTGGCCATACATGATATACTGGGAATATACAAAAAGATGAAAACAACCAAAAGCAGAAGAAAATCAGTAAAAATAATTCAAAAATTAACAGATGGTAAAATTATTGAGTTATAAACAAGGTAAAATAATTAGTAAAAATTAAATTAATTAAGAAAGTTCCACGAACAAGACAATAATGCAGCTAAATTGATTATTACTATCATTATCATGAAAATAATACATGTATTACATGTAATTTTAGCAGATTGTGGAGGAAAATAGGAGAAAAAGAAGTGATTAGAGAAAGAATGGTTTAATAAATACAGCAATACAATGAAAACTGCTTTAAACATTTAAGAAAAGAATGATTAAAGGAATGAATCAATGTTTACGTGTCGATTATGCATTCTAGGGTATTTTTATGTTGCAGCCACCATGAATGGTGCACTATCTATTGACAGTTGCATGAGCTATGATACTGTCAAGGGATACAAAGAGGGAAGCATATGTAAGCTGTGACATTTAATCAAAATCTGACTTGACCCTTTCCAATCCAGATGATTATAAGCTCATACTCGTGTCATAATGTCTGAGTATCACTAACACTTTTGTAATGTTTATTTGACTGCAAAGGTTATTAAGATATATAATAGAAAAACTAGGACATATTATGACAAAATTATAGAAGAAAACCCAAGAAGATATCTGAAGAAAAAGCATATATCTTCAGAAATCTGGATGTATAGTCACCTTAATCATGTATAGACATACAATGAAATATCCTACTCAATTTTCTCATTTACCAAGGAATATTAAATTTGAGCTTACCACCAGTTTTAACAGCACTCCTTTCATTTGCACTGGATGAATTAAAACCAAAGCAGAAGGTATTAGGGGAAGGTGTAGCAACAAATAATGACCTCAATGGCAGAGAACGTAGGCCAACATTTCGAAGCTCTATTTGGCAGCTTCTTACTTCACCTCCAACCAATTCTGTGGGCAATCCCTTAAAAGCAACCTGTTAAAAATAACAATAAAAATACCATAGAATATTTAAAATATTAAATGCATTTTCTGAATTATATATTCTACAGCATTGCTATATATTTTCCCCCTTATATTATAAATATAAGGGGGAAAATAGGAATAAGAATCATCACATCATCCATATGATAATCAAATATTCAGAATACAGAAAAGGAAATGACAGAGAATGCTTCAAAATATAAAAAAATATTTGAACTTCAATGAATTTAAATAAGGAAAATTAAGGAAATTGAATCTCAGTGAGTTTAATTCTCAGTAAAAGGATAAATTTCCTCGGATTTTTAGGAATAATTCTTGAGCTTGAAAATGATATTATTGAGTTAACAGATATCTTTGAGAGGATATAATCAATAATCCAAATTACTATCAGGTGATTAAACATTTTGTAAAAGAGATGATCTTATAAAATATAAATTATTTGGAAATAAAGTGATGTAAAAACTAATAAGTTGGCACCAGAATGAATAAATGAGAATGCTATACCAAACTTCTTGTTGCTGAAACTATGAGAAACTATATGGCAAAGCATGCAAAGCTATTGTTTATGTTAGAGTTTTAGTTGAAAGAATGTTTGATTAATATGAAATATTTTCCAAGTCAATCATTTTAAAAAACATCAATTCAACCCCTCTTCACTATATTTTATATGGCAAGAATAATTTGACTGGCTGACATTCAAATATTCTACTGCTCTTCAAGATACATCATGAACAGTCATGGATGTTGATCATGGATATTAGGCACAGCAAATGACAAGACTAAAAATATATAAGACTTGATGAATTTAATAAGAGTAAAGAAAAATTACGTAAATTCAATACAAGAAGTGATAAAAAATAGACAAGAATGTCAATGAATGGATAAAAAGGAGTTGTACAAATTAAGTAAAATACTATTATTTTCTTCAATTCCATTTAAAAAATACTATTTTTTCTTTGTAAGCACAAAAGAATACTTTCTACATTTAAATGGAAAATATACAAGTATTTTTTAATTTTTTCTGTAATTATTGTATTAATTTTACTATTTTCTTTCACTTTGATTTTGCTATTCACTAATCACTTTGAGAAATTAACATAAATACTGGTAAAATCTTCAATATCTACATGCACAGCGTATTTTTCAGTTTCCTTGGCTCTCATTACTTATGATATTAATTCAATATTTCATTGCATTTCAATATTCTCTTCTCTCTCCTTTTCTTGTTGTTCAATCTCTTTCATCATATCATCATAATTGTTCTACCTTTTGGTAGGCTCATGTGTCCTTTTTTATATTCTATTTCATTATACAGCTTATTTCTTGTAATTTTTATTCAAAACCTCTTCTCATCTGTATTTTGTATTAACGTTTATTTATATTGTCTTTTTTCTGTTTATATTCATAATGCCATCTCTATGCATACCTTTTATCAAACATATTTCTAGTTGTTTTATCTACATGAAAGGGTATTGTTTGTTTGCTTTTCAGCTCTGTCTTAATCTACTTTCTCCTTTAAAACTAGTTAACTACCTGCAGGTTTCACAGGTTTTCCCCTCCCCTTTCTTGCTAGTTTCTGCTATGGTTTTCCTAAGTGTAAACCTAGCTTTTTAAACACCCAACGTACTAGGGGTGTTCAAATGAAAAGGTACAAAATGACACTGTGGGTAAAATTGAAGTCATATTCAAAAGTAATCACCAAAGGCTTTATATCACTTATAGTTTTCTTCCATGCACCATCTTAAAGCAATCCCTTTCTTTTAAATTTAATATAATGCAATGTGAGACATAACATGAACATGATTAGTCTCAATATTGCTCAAACAAAAGTTGTTTTATGATTATTATATTTCTTGGCTTTGGAAGGGATGAAAATGAAGAAAAATAATCTAATTTAAGCACTACAAAGCTAAGGTAACATACATGATCATGCTAATTAATATTGATTTGTACACAAACCTGAAGCAATGGCATAGGCCTAGAAACACTAATGTGAAGTCTTCTGTCAATGAACTCCTTCTGAGAATCTGTTTTGCTAGCTCTTGGAATAGACCGCTTCACAATCAAGGGGAGCATACCTTAAAAGGTAAACAATATTGCCAATAAGATAAAAATTTCAATTATTATTAGATTTTATCTTTAAGTACATCTTTGTAAAATTATAGTGTGAGTGAATCATTTTGAATCACTTCATATAACTTCAAGAACCACTGAAGATAAGACTCAGTAAATTCCATTGGGAATAGAATATAGTAAAATATGGATTAGAAAAGAAATGGAAATCATAATTAATGCATACATGTGTTCAGTTTTCAGAAAATAAAGATAAGATTCTGAAAATCTATTCATGTTTCCTCTAATAAATAACACATTTAAATGACTCAGTGGACTCCTAAAACTGAACATTGCATTCACTTTCCAACACAAGATTATTCAGTAAGGATTATTTAATGCATTTGATAGGTACTCATTCACTCATGTTACACTCATGAGCTAATAAATGTAGTGACCATGAATACTTTAAAACTTTAAAGCTCTGATACTAAAGTTCTTCTACATAAAATTTTTATGCCAATTTTTTATCAGCTTAAGGGGGAAGATAGTATCTATATGACTAGGCTAAAAGCTGATAATACACAAAGAAAAACTACATAAAGAACAAAAGATAATCATTTTAATAAAGCAATCGGTATTCCTTTGACCACTTAATTTTGTGAGAGGACTTACAGTAATGCTTTTCCAAAGTGCTACGATTTAATACTGAAATATTGATATTGAAAAAATAATTAAATTAATTAGCGAGTATTACTTAGTTTAAACAAATACACGTCAGTTAAACTCACCCTCCACTACCAAGTTTCCACTAGATGAGTCAGATGAAGAGAGCTTTGAGGTATCTTGCATCCCTGGAGTAGGATTGGAAAGCCTAAATGCAATTCCTTGTATTCTAAGCTCTCCTATACAAAGAGGTGTAATTGAAAGAACTACCTGATAAAGATAGAAAATAATTATATATAATTATATGGAACATGTACATAATGTATCTACAGTTAACTTGATGAAGTTGAATTTCTAGAGTACCTTTTCACACTTTTTAGAATAGGTGATAGATATTTCATTCAAGGCTATACAGATAAAAAAAACAGTTACAGATACACTTAGATTCTATCTTGCTTAATACATTGTTTTCTCCAGGTTCTTTATAGAAATTAGCATGATTTCATCAATCCTTATTTCTAATTTAATTGTGCAATAGAAATAAGGACTGCAAATGGTATAAAAGAATTTTACATCGATTTGCTGCAAAGTGTTTGTGAGTCATGGAGTCAAACTCAGGATACTTTTTTAGAAATAATAGTCAATCAAGCCCTCATGAGAATCCAATATTTTCATACTTGTATCTTATCAGAAATGCAATAAATTATTTTTTTTAAATTATGAATGCTTTTAATTCCTTACAGGTGGTTACTACCATCAAAGATTTAAATGTATACATGAAGGTAATTATTATAAAAGATAATTTAATTTGTGCATACATATTTGAATTAAATAAGAGTTATGTCTCTTATATACTTACTTCCTGGTTTGATGCAGGAGCCAGAACAATAGAGGGTAGGAACTGGGTACGGGCAACAACACCTTCTCCACTCCCTTTGCATCCTTCATCATTCACAGAGGTAATCCCTGCATTATCAGAAGATATAGGACCCTTCTCTGTAGATGGCTTTTGATCACTTTGTGGTGTATGCATCCAGAGAAGTCTTATGTCACTTAGAGGTAATGGAATGCTGAGAGGATTACACAGTCTTATCTGCACCAGCACTGGTTCTAAAACAATGGAGTAATTTGCAATAAAATTTTAATATTACAATATGAGGTACACCAAATTGGTAACAAAACATTATTTTTCAAATGAATTTAATTAAAAATTAGTTCATAAATGCTGATCAGTTCATTAGCACAAAAGACATTCTGGAAACATCTCAGTTCAATCATGTGAATATTATAAATAAAATTTAATTAATATGAAATACATTTGTGTAAGCCATTTTAAACAACAAGTATGCTAAGAAAAATAACAGATTGATAAGGATAAAAATTAATAATTTGAGTTTATCTTCCCCATATTATTCTTGGAAATCTGCAGCTTTGTTGACCAGGGAGAAATGTAGCGGATTTTGCAATTAGATACCATTACATAAACAATAGAAATACATGCATAATTTATAACATAAATATAGATTCAATTGTTTTAGATGAAATAATTCAGTTAATATTGCGCAAATTCCTTACATATAGCTGATAATTCATTCATAGACTGAGAAAGAAATTAGGCTTATGACGAAAAAAAGAATCTTTTTTCAATTTCCCTCCTTTTGGTGCTTGTTTCAATTTCATAGGATTAATTTTTATAACTTACTATTACATAGGAAATAAGACTGAGCTTTACATGTATTCTTTATGGAAATCTGAGAAATTTTTGGTCAAAACCATCCCAGCAAAATTAGAGAGCAAAGGTGTCACGATACTTCCTTCATGATCTCAAATCTATCTATCTATCTATATATTATTTTAAAACATGCTTTTTTGGTGATCGGGACTTTTCTCCCTTATTACTCCATCAATATATATAAATGAATGACCGTTTGATGGCAAAAGTTGTCAGGTTCCTGCGAAAAATAGTCAGACAAATCAAAAATGAACCATTTGTTAAACAAATTGAAATAATATTTTAATCATCCCATTTTTTACTAGACGAAAAAAGGCCCGGGTTGCTATATACAGATTCAATTTGTTTACATAGTGACGAGTGTAAACAAATTTTTAAATCGGATAATGCATCTATTCTCGGGCATAAAATGATTCGCAATTAACATTACAGTCTCCATGAACGAAAACTTCGACGTCGTACGCAACCATAACCAGTTGAATAAGCAAACTACATTGCATATTACGGGAGCAGAACGACAGCCAAAGAAACATGAACATTGCCGAATATGAAAGTTTGCGTCACGGTTTTATCATGTGGTATGTTTGAATAATTTTGCATCATATTACTTCCCGGTTTCGTATGTTGCAAATTTTCTATATATCTAAACCTGATATCAAATGATTTTTATTGTTTATATTTCACTCATTGAATAGATAATATTCAACATTTAATCATATTTCTGAGTAAAGAAAAGGATGTCCTGCGATTTCAGAAAACTCACCGTCATGTAGTACAAGCTTAACGAAAGCCCAAGCTTTTATTCACAATCGCTATCTCCGAAGCACAAAAATGTATTATTTTGCCATATTAACGATGTTAGAGACTTTCAATGCGGGGAGAATGCTATGCGCTTTGACAATGTAACACAATGTATTCGTATGAAAGTGTGACATTTAGCTTCCCCTCTAGCTCTCCTCTCCCAGATCAGATCACTGCAGACGAGTAGTAGTTATTTCATGTATGAAGAGAGGAACATAGAAAATGAATAAATAACGTGGATGCAGAAGGTATGTTTCGTTCTTTTATCTTGGTTATTTAAGTGACATTTCATTGCCGGTATAAAAGGAAGTGGTTTTTATAACGACAGATTTAGGTAAAGCTGGCAGTGATATATTGTATCTTTACCATAATTCATTTAGTCATAAATGCATTGAGTGAATTGAGGTATTCGGTGTAGGATAAGATACATATATCGTTATAGTGATGACGAGCACCATTCGTGATTATACTACTATAAGAAAATTTTTAAAACATTCGATAACATTTATACTATCACGTTATCTAATATAATAGGGATTTTGTTTGGGTTCATATGGTATGGCGTTAGAAAACGCAAGAAATTTTATTTGGCTATTGAGTTTTGTTGGATGTGTAGAAGGCGATATCCATCGCTGCAATCGAGGTATATCGAAACAGACACTGATAAAGAATATGAAGGTGTGTATTTTTAGGTATGTTTTAGTTTTTGTGTATTTGTAAAGATTAGTGTTTGTTGAAGTGTATTTGGGTGGGAAATTGAGTATCAGTGTCGTCTGCGAAAGTTTCGCACGGGGCAACTAGTCTATATATTATTTTAAAACATGCTTTTTTGGTGATCGGGACTTTTCTCCCTTATTACTCCATCAATATATATAAATGAATGACCGTTTGATGGCAAAAGTTGTCAGGTTCCTGCGAAAAATAGTCAGACAAATCAAAAATGAACCATTTGTTAAACAAATTGAAATAATATTTTAATCATCCCATTTTTTACTAGACGAAAAAAGGCCCGGGTTGCTATATACAGATTCAATTTGTTTACTTAGTGACGAGTGTAAACAAGTTTTTAACTCGGATAACGCATCTATTCTCGGGCATAAAATGATTCGCAATTAACATTACAGTCTCCATGAACGAAAACTTCGACGTCGTACGCAACCATAACCAGTTGAATAAGCAAACTACATTGCATATTACGGGAGCAGAACGACAGCCAAAGAAACATGAACATTGCCGAATATGAAAGTTTGCGTCACGGTTTTATCATGTGGTATGTTTGAATAATTTTGCATCATATTACTTTCCGGTTTCGTATGTTGCAAATTTTCTATATATCTAAACCTGATATCAAATGATTTTTATTGTTTATATTTCACTCATTGAATAGATAATATTCAACATTTAATCATATTTCTGAGTGAAGAAAAGGATGTCCTGCGATTTCAGAAAACTCACCAGCATGTAGTACAAACTTAACGAAAGCCCAAGCTTTTATTCACAATCGCTATCTCCGAAGCACAAAAATGTATTATTTTGCCACATTAACGATGTTAGAGACTTTCAAGCGGGGAGAATGCTATTCGCTTTGACAATGTAACACAATGTATTCGTATGAAAGTGTGACATTTAGTTTCCCCTCTAGCTCTCCTCTCCCAGATCAGATCACTGCAGACGAGTAGTAGTTATTTCATGTATGAAGAGAAGAACATAGAAAATAAATAAATAACGTGGATGCAGAAGGTATGTTTCGTTCTTTTATCTTGGTTATTTAAGTGACACTTCATTGCCGGTATAAAAGGAAGTGGTTTTTATAACGACAGATTTAGGTAAAGCTGGCAGTGATATTTTGTATCTTTACCGTAATTCATTTAGTCATAAATGCATTGAGTGAATTGAGGTATTCGGTGTAGGATAAGATACATGTATTGTTATAGTGATGACGTGCACTATTCGTGATTATTTTACTATAAGAAAATTTTTAAAACATTCGATAACATTTATACTCTCACGTTCTCTAATATAATAGGGATTTTGTTTGGGTTCATATGGTATGGCGTTAGAAAACGCAAGACATTTTATTTGGCTATTGAGTTTTGTTGCTGGATGTGTAGAAGGCGATATCCATCGCTACAATCGAAGTATATCGAAACAGACACTGATAAAGAATATGAAGGTGTGTATTTTTAGGTATGTTTTAGTTTTTGTGTATTTGTTTGTAAAGATTAGTGTTTCTTGAAGTGTATTTGGGTGGGAAATTGAGTATCAGTGTCCTCTGCGAAAGTTTCGCACGGGGCAACTAGTGATAAATACATTTAGTTTGGAAAAAATCAGGCAAATGATGAGGACAGTCTAAGACAAATACACAAACATACAAATATGAAAAAAATACCCATGGAATTTCTGATTCTTATATATAGGTTATGAAGTTTTGAGTTTCCACCCTGCATAGAACTGGAGCAGACTTCTACTGATCTAGATTAAAACTATCAGAGCAATAGCAAAAATTTATTCATTCAAATATTTTTTGGAAAAACAATGAAACTTTACACATTAATCTGAAGTAAAAAATATTTTTCATGGTACTACATGACTTCATTTGCAAGCAGCAATCATGACTTTTGATACAATGTCCATAAAAATATTAGAAAGCTAAACAAATCTTACCTCCCATAACTCCAATAGGACTAATACTGTTATCTGTGGTGTCAGAGTACAATTGAACTGTTGGCATGAAAAGCATTGGAACAGATCCCTGAGCTGCTAGCAGCAAGTTTTCTTCCAGCTTGGCCCACCTGGAGTAAGCAATGTAATGGAGAAAAAATTACTGAAAATGAAACTGAAATATTCATAACATTATTATTTTCTCATTCAAGATTATTTTCATTAAGAAACAGACTGAAAAACGTAACAATGTGAAGTAAGTTTATATACCTTATATTAGAAATCATGAAGTACACACCAAAAGATAATGCAGTATGGGGTAAAATTCAATGTCATTGATTCAAATTTACATATTTTCTATCAATACACAAAATACTTTTCAAAAGTTTCATCTTATCCTATAACAAACATTCTATTGCTAGATAACTTGAAAGATGAAAAATTAAAACTATGAAATATTAAATAAACTTTGTAGGATCAAAGAATGTATACATTAAATATCTTTGAACATGGGGTTCCATTGAAGTGAGGACAAATGAGATTATTTCCCTAAATGTCTCTTTAATTTACCCAACATTTCCATCTTCTTCAACCTTTGATCCAAATCCAACTCCTGAGGCAAGCTGAACTCTTTCATTAGTCTGTTGAAGAGGGTCTGGAAGAGATGGAGATGAACCCAAAAGGACCCTCACTGATCCTTGTTCAATTGTTGGAATAGGCAAAACAGGTAGGGTTTTCTTTTCTGAGCTTTCTGTTTCCTTCATCTTAAGTTGCTGTAAAACAAACAGACATGAAATATATGATATTTTTGACCTAAAACAACTGAGTACAAAAATAAACTATGATATCATCTTATAAATTATTACTTAAACCAGTAAACAATATATAATTTTATTTTCCTCATCACTCAAGCAATGTAATAATGTATGTACATGATAAAAGTTTGACAAAATTTTGGGCAAATTCACAAAAAAAATATCTCAATATTCTAAATTTACTACAGTGTATGCAATATTTCTTTATTTGATCCCTTTCTGTAACATATAAAAAGAAGCTATCCCTAAGTATTATAATGTCAAGAGTTATATGCCAACACCTACAACAAAAATTTAAAGAATCTTCTATTGGAGTAGAGTTTAACAATGCTCCTGACATTAATATTTGGCTGATATAAATACCTAACTTTAAAGAAACATACAGCTAATTATGTGTTTGGCTGATGCCTATTTAAAACTCACAATCTGGGCATTCAGAAATTCCTTGAGAAAAATTGCCTGCTGGCTAGGTGGCTGATTTCTGGTAGGAATTAGAACTGGTCCAGATGCCGAAGGGGAGACAGGCTGATTTGTGGTTGGTGAGGGAGTGAATGCTGATACATAGAAAGGAGGATTCAAAGATGGAGAAAGTAAAAGTGAAAATGAGTGAGCTGCATTCTCTGGTCTCTTTAAATGTGATGCCAACCTCCCCATAGCAAAGTGAATATGATCTTCAGCCAATCTCCATCCTTTTCCTTCATACACCTATAAAATGAAAATAATAATTACATCTTTAATTTGATAAGATATATGATTTTAAGTCCAATTTTACATTCAACCCACACAAATATCCACGCATTAATGAGGATTAATACCCAGGACCTATGCATTAAGATCCCAGCACCCTAATCCCTATACTGGGAGTGGCAAACCTATGGCACACATACCCAAAGTTGCTTGCAGAGCAATTATTTCGGCACACATAGGCACATTTCAGCTGGGAGGGCACTAAGAGCAAAATCACTTAATTTTATTTGACTTTAATTTAAATAATTACCTTTGTTATGCACTCTTATAAAATATTTAAACTTCAAAACAAATAACCGTGAATACCATTTAAAAAATCGTATTTTGTCATAAAAACATTCTATGACTCTTATAGACATCAAAATAATCAATACCTCTATCTCACTCAATGGATTGGCATTCAAGTATACTCTCATTTCATAAACTTTAGCCCTCAATCGCCAAAAGGTTAGCCACCCCTGCCCTATATCAACATGACGGGCTAATGAGATTCCACGTATATGAGTGACATAGGCACAAATCTGATATATAGGCTAACGTAATGCTGATAAAGTAACATTCTATGACTTCATTTTGATATTCAAGCTGGGTATTTAAGAGCAGAGGTAAATTATTTTAATTAAAGTAAATTAAAGAGAAAATATCAGGCATATTCTACTTATGATTTGAGATTTAGTGAGAAGCTATCACACAGAAAATTTCTGTAAATATGACAAATTCAAAGCTAAGTATTTCTGATTTTTATTTTATACTAAATAGTACTTTATGTAAATTAATGTAACATCCAGTAGACAATGACTAGAAATATTATATCAAATTTGGGTACAAAAAATAAATAATAGCAAACATAAAATTAGCCAATTATTAAATAAAACCATAGAATAAGTTAATATTAGTTTGTCAAAGAGTAAGTATACTTGGACACTAAGTACACTAAGACAAAACTAATAATTGCATTTCCAAAATCTTAATGGCACAAGAAGTAATAATGTATCAAGAGCAGACAGCTGAAGATACAACTAATATACAAATGATACTTGAGAAATTGAATAAAAAATTTATATTAAAATTCCTCTAAGGAAGATGTTAGATCATGCAATGGTTTTTGCAAATTCTTCAAATGGAATAACTATACTCTCCTCATCTTTCACAGATAGTAAGTCAACATATTTCTCTTTATACCGTATCTTATACAAAAAAATGACTTTTACACAAAAATTTAAATACTTCAATCAAGATGCTATATTAACACAAATTTTATGACAAAGCAAAAATTGCCAAATAAAATAATGGATTAAAATTATCCAATAGCTAATTACCTTATAAGCTTGAGCATAACATCTGAGTGCATGTGGTCGATGTCCAGCCTTAGAATACCTATGTCCAGCTAGAACAGCATGCAGAGCTGCTTTACGAGGTAGAGCTTTAGATGAGGCTGAGAGGGCAAGGGTTAGGTTATTTGGTGTTATTGGAGTTGTTTCTTGCCCTGGTGATAGAGGCTGGAGAGCATTTGTAGAGCTAGTCTTTAATTTCACAGATGTTTGAGGAATTTGTCTAAAGCTCAAAAGACAAAGTGAGGCTCTTTCTAGTAACAATGCACTACGTAGATCTGAGTCTTCTCCAGCAAGCCTGACCAATGAAGCAGCAGCCTCTCCATGCTTGCTTCCTGCCCATGGTGTTAAAAGTACCTCAGACGCTAAAAGAGTTGCTCTAGTTGCCAAGTTATACATTCTGCAATGAAGAAATATATGTGATGATAAAATACCAAAAAAGTGTTAATTTTTCTCATGAGGGTTGAATAGAAACAGTGATAGAGGTTAAAAAGTTAATTGTAAACTATTTAATTCAATACAAAATTAATATTTGCTATCATAAAAGTATTATATACAGTGTTAAGAACTGGTGATAGAGAAATTTTGATTCAGTAAAAGATTCAACTAGTCATAATTAATTATAAAGAATTTACAGGCAGGATCTTAAAACTATTGTCATTGAGATGTTGAAAACCAATGTGAAAGATAAACCACCTACCGACATGTGTTGAGGTATGTTAAGACACTCTGATCCAAATATTCAATAGCTTTCTTGGCTGCCTCTACACTTGAAGGTCCACCTCCCACTACTGCACCTAAGGGACCAGCTCCTGATGCTGATGTACCAGTTGGATCAGATTGGCTCTGTCCAGGAGAATTCCAATGAAGGTAAGCTGCAAGGCCAGCCATTTCAAGAGCACCAGCAAAATGTGTCCATGCACCATCAGCAGCAAAATCTCTCTTTGCGGAACGATAAGCATCAGACGCCACTGAGTAATGCCCAAGTAAGAAGCAAAGATCAGCTAAACGTCTAAGCTGAAGTTCTGGAGCATCTGATGCATAGCTGTAAAATGAAGGGGTTAAATGTGGCTGAGAAAATATCTCATGCATAAAATTAAATATCAATCAGATTACATGTCCCACACTTAGATCTCATGCATACTTAGATTATTTTCTGTTCTCTTCACTCATGGTATTAAGAATAAAAGACAAATCATTCACAAAATAAGAAGTATTAACTTTTTCCCTCAATGTAAGATATACTAATAACTGAAATTACCTTATTGATGGAACTGGTGGACCTTGTAAACCAGGTCTATTACCACCAAACCATCTCTTTGTGGCACTAAAGAGAGACCGACTCATTCCTTTTCTGTTGGAAATCTATAAAATGGACAAAAATTTCTTTAATTCTTTGTCACAGAAATATCAAACTTTGAAATTATTGAAAAAATATGCACTATTAAAACACTATATTGTTATATAATCATGAACTTTACATCTTATTTTATATAAAATGATCTGTTCAATTAATGAGGCAAAATTCGTGTAGAAATTTCTACAACTCAATCCACTGTGCCAATTTCAAGTAGAAAATAACTGTGAGATTATGAAATTCAAACAAAATCAGTTTCACTTCATCACTGCAAAATGGAGGAAAAAAGGCAGCAGGATACATCAAAGGTTATCAAAATATTCATAAATGTAACTTTCAATAATAATTTCCAAACTCCATGAGTGTTAGAATTAAAATTTGGTGTAATTCATCAAGGAAGAAAGGATACAATAATCATGGATTTTCTACATGATAAATGCTACTCACCCCTTCATGTAATATCTGCATCAATCTTTCTGCATGCGGGATGAAGGATCTTGTACAGAAATCATTGATCATAGCTTTAATATTTTCAATGTCACCATTTGAAAGATGAGCACCTCTCATCACTGCCTGGTTCTTTCTAATTGATCCATACCTCTTATTAGAAGAGGTATCACTATCTTCATTCATACCTGCCAAACTGACCTAGAGATAAAATGCATAATGATTATATAAAATAAGAGAAAGTCAGAAAAATTTCAGTTGCAGAACATGAGGATATTACATAAATCTTCCAAGAAAGAGAAAAATATTCAAAGTAAATCAATAGGCCATTTGTTAGGGATAAAATTGGAAACTACCCAAGATCAACATTATGGCAGGTACATTTGAATTTGATAAACATAATTGGAGACTGTTTAGTTTTTCATGATAAATATACAGTATTTTTATTTTCTTTATCAGTTTCTTAAGTCTAGTAAACAAGATTTTTAGGAAACATTTCTGGACATTGATAATATTAGATGATTAAAAGAAAACATGAAATATGAATGCTATGAAACTGGTAAATCTGAATAAAAAATCAGAATCATCAAGTTATATAGAAATTGGGTTACTTTTTTCTTCTATTTGAGCTTCACCTCAATCCTTGTAGCTTATAGCAGCAGGATGTTTTGATTCTTAAGAGAAAAATCCTGAAAAATATAAGACTGAAACCCTTTCAATCAGGCCCAGTAACCTCCAACTTCATCATATGGATACAGCTATTTCCATGTTGTTTTGAGAGGACAGCTTTATGAAGTCAATATGTTATGTTCTGAAGATATCAAATATTCTTAAGAAGAAGGTAAAGCATTCAAAACTTGGATAAAAATTTGAAGCACTTCAGCAGCAAGAGAGTGAAGACTTAAAATTAGTAGAAACCAGACAAAGGTCACTTTGTCTAGTTTCTAGGAGTGTACAAGAACTTCATTTCATAAAGGAGCACAGATAATGTGGATGTTGTATAATTCTGAAGAATTCTGAAGCTATCAAAGGAATAAGATTTTTGCAGGTTGAATGGCTTTGTAGACTTCCATCCTTGCATGTTATATTTCCTTCTTGACGATAAAGATCCATTCTCCAAATCAGACACCATATTATTCCAGAGAAAGGAATCAAACTCATCCATAATGAAAAGCTAATAGCTCCTTGACAATACTTAATTCATTGTCCAATCTCAACATTATAATCTAACATAAATAACAGAATGCAATAACCATTAAACAATCTCAGATTTGTGAAATATCATTACAAGAGCTGGGGATGCATTTTCATTAAATCTACAAGAGTTTAAGTAAAAAATCCGTGAGCAGGTTCATTGTATATAGCAAAAATTATATTCAGGTATTTTGTGAACTTAATAAAAATTTACCACAGAACTTGATATAAACCTAGGGATAGAGTGCCATTATTACACTTGAGTCTAGAGATATAAGACTTCTTCAAAATGTGTCTCATATGAATGTAATATTTTCTCTAAAAATTAATAAAAGTTCACAAACTAAATATAAAATTAGCACTATGCATAAACCACACCTGCTCTTACTTAGCTATGGTACATTACTGTATAGTACTTACTCCTTGAATCATAAACTTATATAAACAACACAATAATAGTAACAATTTCAATTTCCAAACAGTCTACCTTAGTTTGATGAAGCAGACATGAAAAGCCAACAACAGTGAAATCATGAACATTCAAGAGCAAATTTTCTGCACCATAGAATATTTATGGGTTGAGAATAAACTAGAGGGAAATACTTTTTCACACAAACAGTTTTTGGAATTAAATGGTGGAGAAACTGATCATCACTGGCCCATGCAATGTGGAGTCAGATTTTGAATCGAATGTGCAAAGAGCATTGTATGGGAATTAAATACAAAAAAGGAGCATAACACAGTCTCAAGAGAACCATAGAGATGTGCTACATTATATGTAGAGCCTAACTGATGACATAAATGGCCTCAGAGGAAACATGGTTTTCTGATAATATCTAAAGAAATAGGCAACAGAAAATAATTATAAAAACAGTGAAATACAAATAATCGGGTGCTTGAGCTAAGATAAAAAATATCCTATTTAGAATTTTGCCTTTGAGATGTTAATTTTCTCTGACGGTTTAGAATCATTCATAATTTTCAATAAATAATTACAATGAAAATTAGGATTTTCAGAGTATATGAAGAGAAATGAAAAGACTTGGCATTGTGAGGGTATACTTATAATAAGAATACAGGGTCAAAAATGATTAAGAATAAAAAATATCTCTGCATGAAATAACCTTACTTTCTTAAAGAGAATTAATCTGAAATTCTGCAAAGTTAGAAATACATGCAGCATCAGCAAGTTTTTCAACATTTAAATTGCTACAGAAGTGTCCAAAAGTGAACCATATATGTGTATAACAGTGGATCTATTACGTAAAAATTTTATGACAGCATGTTTTTGTAGCCAAAGTTATCCTTTGATTGTAAAAAATCTTAGGAATTAGCAAAGCAACAGTGATTAATGTGGTTCAAAATTCAGTGAAAAAGCCATAAAGCCATTCTGCAAAAACTATGCAAAAAGTTACAATAAAAAAGGAAGTAAAAAAGGACATATTGAAATCCAAATTACAAAAATGCAGTTGCATAAAACAGAAGACAATAAAAGACATATTCTTCACACAAATAAAAACTTGGAAACATTCATTGTCAAATATTATTACAAGTGGCCACAAAGAGCTTTTACAAAATGGCTAAAGGAAGGAAGAAATTGGGAAAAAGAAATTTGAAGTCCACGATTCATTGCCTTTCATGACTATGATAATTACATAGCATATTCTAGCAAAAAATTATCATTGCAGAATACCCCCCATATTTTGATTATTTGTACTGTATAAGAGTTGTGTTTTTCTTCATAACATACATTTGGTAAAGAAGAAAAACATTCCAGTAATTCTCACTGATTTAAAACAAAAGATACTTTGAGGGGAAATGTCATAAATTTACTTTTCCAGACTGCTTATATAAGTATGCAATAAATTTTAAATATTAGTGTTTTACATAACATAGGCAGTGCTTGAAGGTTAAAGAATCAAAGTATGTAATAAGTTTGCAAGGCATCCTATACATAACATCTAAAACATCAGACCTGATTACCTTGAAGTTTGAGAAATTATTTTTGCTATTTTTATAACATGTTTAATAAAAGGTGAAATGGTGTATTCAAGAAAGAAAAATTATTCATGAAAATCTATTCAAATGTAAAAAAAATTAATGTAAAGAACTACTCAATAATGTGGTGATAAGGATCAAGTGTTTGATTGTATACCTTCTCTGTCTCAGGGCTTAATGGGTGATCTTGTACCACATAAGACAATGAAGGTATACTTGATGTATCAGAATCATCTTTGTCCACATCAGGGCTGGCCTCTTCCCCAATTTCAGGAATTGAATCTTTCGGCATTGGGATGCTATCACTAGCAGGATCATGAACTTCCTCCTTGAACAATAGCAAGTCCTACAGTTATATATTATTTGAACACATAATTTATGCCATGCAAAAATATGAGAAAACCATGCAAAAATAAGCTAGCTATGCATTATTACCCATCATGCAAAGTAACACAATAAATAAAAATACTCTGAAAATATTAATAATAAGTGTTAATGAATTATTATCAAAATATGTTATAAATAATCAAATACAATGTTTTTAAGTTACACTTCAGAAAATAAAACAATATTTAATACTTTCCATACAGATAATTAAATCAAAATTAATCCAAGAAAAGAATGGCAGAAAAATGCAAGCAAATACAATGAGTAATTTTAGATTACTGATATGTGCATGACAATTAAGAAATGCTCTCATGTAGTTATTAATACTTCAACAAGTGGATGACAAAAGTAGCTTTCAATAAATCTGTTGGATCAAAATATATTACCACATATACTAAAAAATTAATTACATTATCTAATTTGCTAAATCATAAACAGTGAATCTTATTTTAATTGTGGAACACTTGTAGAATTTTAGCTATTGATTTCTAAAACAGTCAATTATTAGCATATATTCTTGGACTTGTTGAAAGAAATAATCACATCAATAATACTATCTACAATTAGCAGTTATGTTATTCCTTATACACTACCTTCATATGCACCTTTATGATGCAACATTTCTTATGAAAGCAAGAAAGCAATTTAAAACAAAGTAAGTAACTTCATTAGAGTTATTAATTGAAGATAATAAGTTAGCATTGAATCTACTCAATCATACATAAATAACAAGAAATCTGCATATAGACATATAACTCAATCACAGGCTAATATTAGATAAGGTATTAGATTTTTACATATTCCACAAATGTTATAAAAATACCTGTTTTCTAAAACGATTGTAAGTAACTTAAGTTAGTTAACACACTTAAACTTATGACAACATTTTATAAATATCTAAAACTTGATACTCTTCTTGGAGTTAAGGTTTCCTATTATTATATATATTTATATATTCTATGATTGCAAATAGGCATCTGGTCTGATGACAGTCATTTGCTTTTATATGAAAGGAAAACACAAATAATTTCATATACATCAGAAACAAATACTCAGTGAATGCCAAGTACAGAGTACTCATCTACAAGTCTGCAAGTAAACTAAGTTTCTTTTTAAAAATATAAAAGAAGTTATAGGGGGCCGAAATAGATTTTTCTTGAGAATTTTATTGACAAAAGTAGATATCCTGTGAGCCAAGGAGTGACAATCCTTTGAGGGAGCTTCATTTTTTTAAGACACTTTGAAAAACAGTACATCTAGTTTTCATGACATTTCTCCTGTCATTTAAGAAATGAATATGGGTCCCTTCCTTCCACAGTCTGTTCCTTCAGGATAAAAAATAACAATGGCTGCATTTCCATCAAGATTTATGTTACCTGAGATAAAAAAGCATTGACACATACTGGAAAATATTAATAAATTTACATAACTTACAGAGGAGATAGAATGTAAAATAAAGGGCTGATAATCCTTCTACTAATACTGCTCAAACCCATTATCTGCCAAACCTGGGTGTGGTGTATACACTACACCCAGTTCCTTTTGAATTATTATTGCCACTAGAGAATATGCATATACATTGAGAATATAAACAATAAAAATATTTACCAAGTATTAATAATGCTACTGACAATATTTATTAAAATTTTTGTTACAGATAACTTACTATGAATATCAGCAAAACAATAAAAAATGGAAAAATATGGGTTTGCTTGGTCACAGTAATTATTTCCTATGATGATACTGATGAAAACTAAAATTGCATTGGAAAAATATTTCCTAGAACTACCAACTAAACAATCAATTTAGAGTGTAAAGTCTTCTAAAGTATAAGTAGTCCACATAATCGCTTCAAATTATAATCAGCATGTATATCAAGTGCTTACAATTACTGGAAAAATTTTAGATCCCTTACTGGATAAAATATGATGATAGAGATACAAAAATACTTTAGAAATTATTATTTTCATATTTTAGTGGCTGAAAACACACAAATGTGGTATTTAAAATATAATTTCAGTATGTGCATGAACATCTAGCAAAATGACCCGTTTCTCACAATGCTCTGTATTTTATTCTATCTTTGACCATATTTATGTTTTCTTCTATAGCTTCTCTTTGTGATCTTAATCATTACACAAATTCATCCATTTCTCTATTTTCCTCTATCTATAACTCCATTCACACACCATCCCTTTCATTTTAACCATCATCACATACCAACTCTGTCACACTGCTTCCATCCATTCCTTCCATACAATCAAACCAACCTAGAACATCCCCTTTCATACTTTTTTGCACATCTAGAAGTTTCTTTCAGTCAATTTTAATTTATTATACAATAATTACTGAATTTGTCACATCTGCTTTTGATCCTTGAAAAATCCTATCCAACTCAAATGTTTGTTTGTGCCTTTATCCTGAGAAACCTAGGTTTTGATACAGGTCAACAAAGTTGGTGTATGCATATTTCCATACTCACCCATTTTTGCTGTCTCACAATTTGCCTACTTAAATCACCAGCCACATACTCTAGAATATATATACATATTCTAACATATATAGCTTTTGCTTCAACACCATTCATCTTGAGATCAAGTATATATGCAACTTCAGCCTCAATTTCTTACATCAATAACAATTGGAAATTCCACTATCAAGACTAAATTTCTTACACATTAAAGCATCAACACATGAAGTTCCCCAAATTTCATTCTCAGTTTTTTACAGGCATCTTTTGCATATTTATCAATGAAATGTTTGTCTGCCAATTGGACAGTTCTTTGGTTGTGCAAAATCCATTAAATAAGTCATTGCGTTCATCAATACTCAATTTAATCAATACCTCTTTTCAACACTACCTCTGACTTGCACACCCACTTCATTAGATCAAGCTCTCATCTTCATCTATGTCATCAGAGATCCAAGGTTTACTTTTTTGGAGTCTATTGGGTTTGTTTATTTAATAAACTTTGTTCACCTTGACATTATTAAAATTTAAATGTAGTGTAAAAATTTTTCTATTAAAGAAAATGTACTATAATATTGATGGTTTTTTAAATGATAAAATTAAATTTTGTAATTTTACATGACGATTGCTATACATGTAAATGTCTGAGGCAAAATAAAATATTATTATTAATAATCCTTTTGCTGGCAAGTTCGGATATATCAGAATGGACATTTAAAGGAACTGACTGCAACTTTTATGAATTGTAAATATAATACAAAGAACTATGAGCCATATATTTTTATATTTTAGCTGAAAAACATTTAGAATCTTAAAAAAATTACTTAACTTTTATATTATCGATTTTGATTTTTCAGCAGATTTTTGAAATCTTAACAGAACAATTTTTGAAATACATTACAGCAGTGAGAGGGTTAAACCTTAATTAATGAACAGCTACTATTATATACTACCTTGTGCTATACATATTCAGAACTCAAACAAAATCTATCTATCCATCTCCTTGAGTTTGTTTGGTAGAAGCATTTCATTTAGTATCATTTATCATCAGATTAACTCTCTTTTCACTTTAACCAAAGCATGATGCAGGATCAGTTTCCAAGTATTATTTTACTTTAATGTTTCAAGTATCATTAACTGAGATAATTGCTGCAGATATCACTTGAATAAGCTTTGCTGCTTATCTAACACCATTCTTAGATGAGTTTGGAGTATTTTTAAAAATCTATCTCTCATGTCAAAATATATTTATACAATCATTTGAAGTTGTCAATGAGCTACAAAACTTAATTAATATTAGGATAATTGCACATAATACTTTTAAATTTAAACACAGAAGTCTATTATCAATATCCATTCAACTTCCACATTAGACAACAATTTTGTGATTGGCAACACACCAAAATTAAAATTACAATAATGAAGAATATTATGCATTAAGTTCAAGCACATTCATATAATATAAGTATGCTAAAGTAATTTTATCACGGTTAAGCATGATATGGAAAGTTGAGAATGAAATCATTTCAATGCACGCAAATAACTCTGCTTTGATAAGAAAATCAGAATTATGTTTGAAATTTGAACCCCATAAGGTGCCTGAATTGCCAAGTGGGCAACATGTTTGACTTTTATACAAGTGGTCATGGGTTCAAACTCCAGTAAAATGTAAAATGACCTCAGCTATTGAAGCATTTTTAAAAATTAATACTAACTCTTACTTGAGCCCCCTATTATATATTCATATTCAGAACCATTATCTATTTAACATACATTTTAACTTTTGTTCCCTTCCGTTTCTGAGACATCAGTTCTTTACTCCATATGGCTATGGAGATTAAGATAATAATATAAAGGTAGCTGATATATCAATAAATTACACTGCAAGCACAAGCAAACTATTCATTAACTCTTGGTACCTTGGATACATAAAATATGTCTAGCTGTGTCTATTCATTAACTATCCAGCATGAGTACTTTATGACAATTATAATACACTTATTGGCCCTAAAAAATAGAATTTTCATACTTCATTTACTTAATAGAAGTTGGATAAAACTTACATAGTGAAAATACTTATTTTTAGAAGGAATGCGTTTTAATCTGTGATAATTAGAGGGACTTTATAATGGAGCTTAGCTCAATGATTTCATTAAATTATTAAAACTGATCTTAAGCATTGGCCATTAAACAATGGGCATAAATCAATGATGAGAATAGAGCATTATTATCTAAGGAAATAGATAACACTAACCTCTGCATTTTCTACATTCTGAGCAGGAAGATATGGAACCCAATAGTCAATCACCCCCTTTTCTTCATTATCATTTGCATTTCCATTCGACTTTCTCGAATTGATTCTCAAAAGATGGCATCCAACACCAAAGACACATTTCACTTCAGAAAATGCTGCTTCAGCTCTATGAAGAATTAAAATTGTAAACTAGGGTTAATAAAACGCTAACCAAACTGAAGTCACAAAAATATGATTGGTTTGATGTGATCATATTATCAAAATCATCATTTATGTTATAAGCATAGTCTTTTACTTTATTTTTATGACCGAGTAAAATCAAATGAAAAACTTGAAGAAATCCTTACCTCTGAGGATCAGATGATGATTCATCATGCAGCACAACACAATACTTCAAAATGGAATTTGTGAAGAACCATTTTGGGCCTCCAGTGGTCTTACTAGACAACTTCTGCACTTCTTTCCACAGTGAATTGAGACGTTCCACAGTAGAGATTTCATCTTCCACAGAACTGACAACCAAAAAACCTATCTCCATAGTTAAGGAGATACAATATTGGAATCCCATAGTTTCATAAAGATGGAAAAATATTTAAAGGAAAGAAATCATATGCTAACAAAATATATGTATGTTTGGATCCCTTAGGATCATTTGATAGCAACTATACTGTCTCTCTAAAACAAATAAAACGTATGTTTTAACAAATAGTTTGAACAGTTTGAAGTAATTTTCCTTGGACAGGAGACTGAATACTCTTTGAAAAGGAAATTGAACTGTAGATGATAAATAAATACTTTACTAATTGTCAAAATGAAGGGAGAAAAGGTAATAATAATTATAAAAATTTTATTTTCCCCATATTATAAACATAAATGATGGTCTAAATGGACAGAATAAACAAATCTGTAATCTATTATATCCATCAGATAAGGAGACACACGTTAGTAATAATTAGCAGCATGAATAGCTAAAATAAACAATAATTTTAATGTTTTGAGAAAAGTAAACAGCAAGCTGATTATATAATACATATATAATTGAGAAATTAAAGACTACCTTACCTCATAAAACAATAAAAGTGAAGCTTCATTTTAAAGGATACATGCAATATAATGCTTGATAAATTCATGGTCAAAGACAGGTTGAACTTGTAGAAATACTTCACGCCAAAGGTCAAACCATGGAAAGTGGGTTTCATCAATAATATCCTCTGGAAAATGGTAATATCTTAAATTGAAATCCAAATTATAAAATAAATCTAATCTATTGTAATGTAAAATGGCATTGAATACAGTCACTGTACTATGGAATACATTCGTAGTCTCAAGAGGAATAAGATAAGAAAAGTGTGATACCTTCACGATTAGGATCATCTGAATTTTGAAGATTTGGAGGCAGACTTGGGGGAGTTGATGCCACTGCATCGTCCAGCATTCTCCGGGCAAGAGGCGGTGGGGGTGGGACGTGATCTACTTGACGGAAGCATAGTTGCAATCCTCGAACTGGGATTGATGCCCCAGATGGATCTCGAAATTGCGCTAGATTCATAGAAACAATATTCAATATGCCGCCTAACTGGCTTCAAGGGGTTACTACAACAAATAAAATGTTACCTTCACAAGTTAACCTGCTGAAAGGCCTCAACAAATCTATGAATGACAAATTATTTTTCTGGCAAACATTTTCAGCAGCTGTACTGCTGATTACCGCAACCATCGGAGAGAAGGTTTTCTGAATGAATTCCTGAGGCGAATTCTTCATTTTTTGATTTTCGTAGCTTCAACAGAGGGTTGTAAAATTTTAATACTAGGTACCACTTATCACGTAGAGAATGTTACGTTGGAGGAATGCATGTAAAACATGTTAAATTTTTTCATTAAAAACTACGAAAAATCCTCGAGGTAAGTCTCGGTAATCTCTGCTTCTTCATAAATAAAATAATTCTTGCATTTTCACTTCTGTACACCCGACCGCAATTCGCACTTCTATTTTATCGACACGAGAAGTCGCTACTTTTTTGTCACCGCTGATAATAATTTGGTGCCGGGGTGGGCAAACTTGAGCGAGGTTTGAATGGTTGAAAGTATTATAGGATGAGGAGCAAATTCATTCTTCTAACATCCTTCCCTCGAATCTGTAAACGAGGTATAAGATGTGCTGATGCTAATTTGAATTTTATGTTTGCTTCCTTAATTTAATAAAATAAATTTTCGCATTGCGTAATTTGCGCAAAAGATTTCCGTTTATCGATGTTATCCCTAAAAAGTTAATTCCTTTGTGTAGATATGTCTAGCTTTAGAAGTCGACCATATACAGTCGTGGTAGAAGGCAACATCGGCTCTGGAAAAACAACTTTCATGGACCATTTCAAGAAATTTGAAGATGTAGCGTTATTTTCAGAACCTGTTAACAAATGGAGGAACGTCGAAAGCCACAATTTACTCGTAAGTTTTGTGGATGATCCAGTAATATTATCATTGAGGACCAGTTTAACATTTCTCTCTTCTTTGATAGGGAATAATGTATAGAGACCCAAAAAAATGGGCGATGACTTTCCAGTCTTACGTGCAATTGACAATGGTTAATTTGCATAAACAGCGTTGCACGGAACCTATAAAATTAATGGAGCGGTCGTTGTACAGCGCGAGGTATATTCTATTTTTTTGTAATTATTCTGGGTAATTCATTCTATTGCAATACAGGTGTGATTATGAATGTTAATTTAATTCAATTGTATTAATGGATATTAGTCTCATTGTCCTTATTTTTTTCTTATTTGGTAGCCAGTATAGCTTATTTTGTTCAAGTTTCTTGTTCAATTACATTTGGCAACTCAATTACTTGCGTTGTCATATGGGACTGGTATATTCATTCATTAAAAACTAGTACCACGGTTGAATTTTTCAGAAACCACTTGAATGCTCGTTTTCTAATAGAGA
The DNA here is from genome assembly GCA_036926295.1 of Pachydiplax longipennis. Lineage (NCBI taxonomy): Eukaryota > Metazoa > Arthropoda > Insecta > Odonata > Libellulidae > Pachydiplax > Pachydiplax longipennis. The sequence continues at coordinate 6,971,612 of JAVFKF010000015.1, read as the reverse complement.
ACATTACATACATTTTCTGCCTCTTGGTTTCATGTGCAAGCGGTGTCATTGACAAGAGTTAAATGAGATGGATATTTTTAGGATACAATGTGTGAAATTGAGTTGAAATTTACTAAATAAAATTAAAATCCTCTTCCCCTCATAACATAAAATTTCCAATATAAAGAACAGAAATATTTCTAATTCAAATACCCAAGGTGTTTAAGCAACGGAACTTGGATGTAATCAACACTGGCGACTTTATTCTTTTCACCATTTCTAACTGCTCTTTTTGTTTCTCTATCCAATTTTCTTGATCCAGTAGAGTCTTCTTCATGCTTAACTAACTTAATTCTAACTATCCTATCAAGTGCTGCCTTCTCTTAAGGTGTAAACTGGATATCCATCCCCATTTACTATTCAGTCCTTCTTCCTTCATTTGCTCATAAATTCTTTAATTTCTAGTGTTGCCAATCATCTCAATCCATCTCTTCCTTGTTTTCTATGATTATTCTTCTGAGCAAGTAATACCAGTTAGTAGATTTTCATCCCAAGGAAGATGTTTCTCATTTGGGTCTTTTTCTTTTCCTCCTCCTCTCCTCTAAAGGCATTTTTTCATTACAAAATCCAAATTTTACCCTCATAAAAGCATTTCTACTAACAAAGAATTTAGTTATTTTATTCACAGCCAAAATAGAAATCTTTAACAGTCAAGTCCTTTTGCCTATTCCAAAGCACTCTTTCCTTCAGATTTTCTCTTATTGCCATAGCCTCTATCCTGTGTCATTTATTTCCTGGGATTCTTAACGATTTTACATAAATAACAGCTATCACTTCCTCTCTCACACACTCACAAGCATTTGTTTACATATTGCTTGCTAAAGTAATCTTTTTACTACATTTTTCCTAGGAGATCTACACTCCAAGACCACTTGAGAACTTACTGTGTTGATCAAGGCTTCCTTCTTATTAATTAGCAACTGTTTTGTCTTTCCCATAATAAAATTCATCCAAAATTCTGCCCTTTCCTACTCTCTATCATTTGTCATATCTCCTGTTCAGGCTCAGCAATTGGTCATATCTCCTGTTCAGGCTCAAATTGCTATTCACACATTGCGCAGTTTTTTCTCTTTCTATTTCCAGCACAATATATTTTGATGCTTTTCTATTAACAATTTTGTTTACAGATACTTAAAATAATTGATGAATGACAATTATTACAAAATTATTTATTTTTACTGTTTGTTCGATCTATCTTTTCTTAACCACCAGTTTCAAGTTTTACTTTTCTTTGTTCTGCAGAATTTAATTTCAGGTATCAGGAATGAGCAAATACTATAATAAAGTAAACTTCTTCCTTTAAGGTTCTGTTTTGTGGAAAATCTTTATGAGAATGGGTTTTTAGATGGACCAGAGTATGTTGTGTTGGATGAATGGTTTAAATGGATCTGTTCAAATGTTGATGTTGGAGTTGACTTGATAGGTAAGAGAGCAAACTGCTGGATAAAAAAGCTATTAAGTTAGTTGGAATAATATCTTAAATAATTCATTGAAAATTTTTTGACAAAAATTACATTTGATTTGAGAATGTTCAGTTGTAAAGCATTAAAAATACTTAATGATATGTAAAACCAATTCTTTGTGTTCTATATTTAAAACGAAAATACAAAATAAATAGGGTAAACTGGTTAAAAGTTAATTTTCTATACTTAGTTTACCTTCGAACTTGCCCTGAAGTGGCTCTGGAAAGAATGAAATTACGAGGCCGAGAAGAAGAAAGCTGTGTTTCATTATCTTATCTGAGGCAGTTGCATAATTTACATGAGAAATGGCTGTGTCCTGATGGAGTACCCATCACATCTCCTCCAGTGAGTATTACAACTTTTCTATAGTATATTTCTAAAGCAACAGTGCAAAAGAATTATCTTTATTTGTCCTAGGCAATGTTATAATCTTCAAATAATAAAGATGATTATGGTTTTTAAATTCCCGGTTAATATATTATGCTAACTTTCGTTACTGCTATCTGGAAATTTTTTAAGCTTATGTCTATATTACCAGCTGAAACAAGGGATATGATCAATGCAGAGCATCATACCTTGGTGCATCTCTGAGAGAATTTTATCCTTTTACTACCCTAATGAAGTTTCTCAAGCATAATTATGTCATTCACCTGAGATTAATATTAATGAAAATAAACTTATTCGTGGAACGGGCTTAATGGACCATACAAAGTAAAAATGAAGTTTCCCTGGAAACATACCACTTCATTAATTTTTTCACCATAATGAAATGTGTTATTTCCTAGGTCTACATAGTTGATGCAAATGGGAGTTTTTCAGATATGGAAAAAGAAATGAAGAGGATCTCTCCACTAATACTCAACAGAAATGGAGGTTTTACTAATGATAAAGCTGCTCAGAATTTAAATTAAGTCTAGGCGTAAGAATCTGAAGCTAAAAATTCTCAAATATCTGCACCTTTGGTTGAAATTGGTGTGGTTACTTATCATGCAAGATCTGATTACTAAGTCATTTCATTTTCACAAAATTATATTACCAAAGAGAAAATTATTATTAATTTTCAAGAATTCTTGATAATTATAATTTTAAGAACATGTGTTATATGAATTGTAGCAGGCTAATTGGGTAGTTCTACATTATTTAACAAGACAATAGAAGCTAATTAAGTTTTCTCTGTCAAGAACCAATTTGACATGGGAAGATTTAGATCCTTATAATCTCATTAACTAATTGATATTGTGAATTTAGTAGATCTGAAAATTATATATTCTATTTCCATCATTCCATGATTATTGAATTATAAGCATTTTATTTTATATGTTAATTTTGACCAATATTATGTTGCTATTTACACTTTGTTTGCAAAACGATTTTATTGCTCCACTTGTAAATTTTAAAAGAAAGGAAATTTTTTTTTAGGAGCATAGTGATCAATGTTAAACTGCTATACATTTTATAATTCAATAAATAATTTTTTGGATGATAAAATTACATTATTTTATTTTCTTCCTTTTCACAAGACCTAATGATCATTCTGCCCTTTCCAAGGAGGTCTACCAACTGCAATCCACAATACTCCATATGACTGCTTCTATATTTTCTGAACTAATATAGAAAATAAAAGGAGATAATGTAAGACTATCATTGGAATCTAAATAAAAAATATTTGTGAATAACCTTAAGGGGAACTGAAAGCCCATGTTTGAAAATAGATCAAGGTAAAGAATTTCAGAACAATACCTGTTGGAATAAATGATGAGGTTGAACGTGTCCTGTCAGACTTTTTTCAAGTCAATTTTTCTTAGGGTTTTTTCCAGGGTGCATGTCCATATGAGTAAATTTACCCTAACTCCTTATTAAGTTGATTCTTGAGTGAAGGTTAATATTTTTAGGATTTTCAATTATACTTTAAGGTATCATAACTTGCAATAAGTAAATAATACTGCTTATAACAATTATATATGTTGATACCAAATTTACTGTCTGATCCATTGTAGTTGAATTCTTGGAAATTCTTATTTCTTTATAAATTTTTTCTTATTTATAAACTTAATTTTATCACTAAAATGACTTAATTACTGAAAATTTTGGTGAACTGGTGTTTTGATAAATTTAAAATCTATAAAATTTGTCCTACCTGCTGACAAAATCCATTCATTTGGCATATAGCTCTAGTGTAAGGTAAGAATAGCAAATATAAATCCTAATCAGAGCCATGTTATTTACGTGATTATTACATCCTGATTATAACTGCATCCAAATATGTCCTTCAATTTTCACTCCATTTCAACTTGTTAACTTATGATCAGAGGGCTGTTTTAAAATAAATATTTATCAAGTAATGTGAATTACTTTTACTTATCATATATGAACATACATACAACTCAATCATACAAATTTTGAAGTAATTATTTCAAAGAAAATATTTAAATATTAAAAATACCTTATTTTTTAAGTGAAACAATTTTTTCTTAAACATACACAAAACATTAATGAGATTTCTTCTCAATTAATATTCATGATGAAATTATAGACATATGATGTACATAAAATTTGACATTGGTACCTTCTCTCACATCACATTGTCTGAATAACAGTTTTTAACCTGTTGATATATAATTTTCATTTGAAAAAACCCTTAAGGTTTCATAGGAACATCATATTTGACACTTGACATAAATAAGGATATAAAAATATACATCTTCAGTCTCAAAATAGTCATGGTTGAATCATAAATTATGTATATTTACATATAAATATTTCAACAGAGTGAAATGAATTAACAATAAAATATTTAGATGGCTAATCTCCACCAAAATATTTGTGACTTAGGGTTACTATCAATACTGATAATAAATATATTTCACAATGAACTTAATTGACCATTAACTTTCTTCACATATAGAATTAGCTTATTTTTCCATAAAAAATTTGCTTGAGCCAAAAAAGATGTAGAAGTTATCAAATGAAGTAAAAAATTTCCGGCTAAAGTTTCAAATGACCACCCTCAAAACAATGCCATAGATATAACTTAAGCGGAAATCTGAGGCTTTCTTTTTAAATCACATTATCATTTATGATTCAACCAACAACTATGTTGAAAGAAGGGAATAGGGTCTATATAGGGGTAAAATATAAATCCCATAACATTTATAACAGAAATAGCATTTGATCAAATCAACATCTTTTACCAACATCATCAGTTTTAATTGAAATAATTGGTTTAATAGTCATAGCTTAATCTTTTTCATTACATTTATATAAGACAAATTAAGTTAAACTTGCCTACTTTATATGAAATTGCCTACTTTTTCGGCTGATAGCTCATTCATTGAGCTAGTTTAATAATGATTGAATGACTTAAATATTTTAATCTAAAGCTTTGATTTTTCAAATACTTCTTATGGTTATTTTTAATTTATATCAAATTAATAAGCCACTTATTATATAATATAACCAAGACTATCCTCACAGAAATGTTATAACCAATCGATCACTATTAATTTTAAAAGATACCCACAAAGAACACTGCTATCATTACTAGACATTATTTCATATCTTTCACAGCCATAAATATTTTATACTTCATATAAAAGCTATTTATAGAAGTAAAGAGTTGTAAATTTTATTCGGATAGACTTGAGTGCATATGATATGGATATTCAATAGATTACACTGCCTTAAAAACTTAACAACTTCATTTAAGAATATTTTTAACTGTCATTTTTACAACAAGGGTGGACAAACTAACTTGGAAAACTTTTACTCGGTGGGCTAATCAAGTAAGCTGTTAATCTTTTGGCTGGCTGCTCTTTATTTTTAATTCACTTTATTTTTGCCTCAGAAAATAACTATGTAGACTCTGATCATTCAAGTGTAAACTAATGGTGTGTTAACTAAAAGTGTTTCTTAACATGAATTATAACACACAATATTTATCAGATTAAACATTATAATACATAGTATCTAAAAATTATTATTTATTTACAAACACTTATTTTTGAATTTGTATGTAAAAATTTTCTCCAATTTAATTTAATTTGAATTTAATAAATGGGCTGCAAGATATTTTCAAATGGGTTGCAGTTTGCCCGCCCCTATGTTATGTGATATTTAAGAAGGACAAATGATTTATCAATACATAATAGTAGTAGATTTTTAAACTGCAGTTCTCTATAAAAAGCTTTCCACTCTTCAAATATCTACAAATCACAGTAAATTTTTAAAAACTTCTAAAATGCTTGTTTTGGTTAAATTACCTTATTCAAAGATTCACATGGATGCTAAGAATAAGGTAAGTCAGTTCAATCAAAAAATATGTGATTTGTTCAAAACCTTAAAATGTCATAAAAAATCAAAACATTCATATAAAATATTCTGGACTCATTTTACATAGTAATATTGCCCAATGATTGCTTTTTCATTAAAAGACATCACCTGAAGAAGACCTGAAAACTGAGCAATTATGCAGATGATGGAGGAATAGGCTTTCCTCTTCTGAGAGCCCACCTTTGAACAGCATCACACTCTTTTGCTTTCCACAGAGCTTTGCTAACAATACCCACAGTAGCCTCCTCCTCTTCTCTTGAATCTTTCCAGGCAAGTAGCAATCGGTATATTGCCTTAAACAATAAAAACGACAGAACCTTTAACAGCACTAGCACATTACAGGTATTGGAAAAGAATCTTAAACTTGCAAGTTTTGATAAACTCCAAACATTAAGAGAAAATTGAAAGCAATATGAAACTATAACATTTACAAAAATGTGTATTATTAAACCTGATGATAAGTCTCTGATCATTTTACATCATCAGCCATATAATGATTTACACACATCTCAAACTCTCTTTTCTATCATAACTTCTAATAATAATAATAATAACTTATTTACCAGCAGGACCTATATAACATTAGACTGAACAAATTTGAATGTGAGATTTCCTTCTGAAGGTCTTCAGGTTCTTTTCATTTTCACTTACTTTAATTTCAAATTCATTTTTATAATTATGAATATCAACAATTAATGAAAACATAAATACAAACAATTTGTTCAGCCAAAAACAACAATGACTTTTCAATGAAATCCATCATTTACAATCTTAAGAGCTGCCATAGACTTAGTAGTAGTATTGTTAAATGTGCTTTGACAGCTGAGGTCATTTTGCACACTGGCTACCACCAGGAGTCGTACCTGGGACCGCTTCTGCCAAAGTCAAACGTGCTTCCCACATGGCTATCCAAGAGCCCTGCCATATGCTTAATTTCAAAATTTGGTTTATTTTTGTGGTTCATTCACTCAATAATTTCAATTGGAAAATGAGTATGTTACTCTCTGATGGATGTTCAAGGAGATGGATGGATGAATGTATTCCTACCAATTCACAACTCTATGCTTTGAATGATGATGAATTTGAATTATTCAGCTATGGGTTACCCTAGGACTTTCAAATAAGCCACTTTGATTTCAGTATACTCTGGCCAATGAAATAATACCATAATTACCTAGCTAGATGTATTTCTTAATCATTTTTTAATGCCTTAAAATTATTGTTCAAAAATTAACAAAATTCAATTTTTGACGAGAAACTTCTCTAAGAAGGAACAATTTCTCAGCCTTAATATTTTTTGGGCTGATACACTATGTAATATAGTTACTTTCCATAAAGTATCAATGTTGGCAAGATTACTGTTTAAAAAATATTCTTTTTAAAAACAATTTTTTTCAAATTTTCACTTTCAACATCTTGGTTGGGGGACCAGATAAAAATATGAAAATTGCACACATTAAAGGTCTTTATGATATAAAACTTCAGTATAGATTTCAACTTTGAGATTCGATTGGAACATAGTTTTAAAAAGTCTTTCTGAGCATAAAATATGATATTTTTGCCTTTGCAAATATTAACTTATAAATTTAGGCATGGTAATTTTATTATTTAATAAGCCAAGTACTAAAATGGCCACCATTTCCAAACATTAAACATTAAAAATATTTAAAAAATACTTATGAGCTCTCTAAACTTAAGGGTATCTACATACCAAATATCAATTTTGTCTGAGATGGTCAAGCAACCAGTGTTGGGCCACTTGGTATGGATTGACCACATTAGGCAAAGCAGTGCCAAGTAAACATTGAAAAGATACACAACTAACTTTATTCTTATAGATTACTTACCTCTTTGATGCTGCTTCTACCATGGTTTGCTTCAAATTGGTCCATTTGACCTTCTGAATAGTTGAGCAATGCTCCCATTCTTCTCCAACCCTTTCCTATATGAGTACTTAACCATAGAATATCTTCCTTTGTGATAACATCTTTTGAGGAAATAAGATCTGTTAGGAAAACATAAAAATTTAAAAATAACTGAGGTCAGAAGTTGAAAATATCATGATGATTGATGCACTTATATTTCTGAACTGTTTACTTTAATCAACTTAGCAAATACTGTTCTAGTAATAACTAAGATGAGCTAGTAACTATTTTCAGATCCAAGGAAATATAAGATATCCCATGGTAAGCCTTGATATCCTAAGAGTAATATTAGCATTATTTTACATCTAATCTAAAAAAATTATGGCTTTTTCAATAAAATAAAACCTAGCTAAATCTTAGAAAACTAGATTTTTAACACATCATTGCCAGTAATGTTAAAGTATACACTATGACTAAATCGTAAAGCATGATCCATTACTTTACCATCAGTATAAGGGAAATTCGAGATAGAGGTGCATAATACAGCAGTAGTATTAAGAAATTTGAGGTTTTCAAGGACGAAGTGAACAGAAGTGAATTGTGGGGTGTTTCCCTAAGAATACAGGACAGCAGACCAATGGTTAATTATTGCTATAAAGACTATTCATAGTGGAAGAAAAACCATTATGAGATAAAATAAGTGGAAAGAGTTTTTGTAAGATGTTTAAGGTAAGGATGTGTTATGTCTACCTATTAATTTAATGTAAACATGGATAATTGTGAGATAGAGAGATACTAGGGTTGGGGAAGCTAGAAGTGGAGGAGCCACTGAATGGTGTATCAATGGGGAAATCAAATGAGATGCAAATATTACTAGATAGATCGAATGCAGCTGTTGTGATAGATAAGTGAATTAATATTTCAAATTTAAATATTTAAAAATTTGTTTTGTTTTTATAATTTCGGTCGTTGACATTACAAGGCGAATGATTATTATGTGGGTAATAATTGTAAGAGGAAATAATGGCAGGTCACAGACTAATACTTAAGTTTGGACTTAAGGAAGGATTTACAAAGTAGGATGACAAAGATGGCTCAGGGTGATAATTGAGGGAGAAGAAGAACGAGAATAAAGTTGAACATGGTGATTGAGACGATGAAGTAAAGAGACACCGACGTCTGAGGATAAAGCTGCGTGTGCGAGTAACAAAGAAATGAGGAAATGCTACGAGTGAATGTAATTCGCCTCTGGATATCTGGAAAAATATTGCGGATATGTTCCTTGTTGAAAAGCGGAGCAATGGCACGCCTGATGCAAAGCCATCGTCGTGGTTGACTACTTAAAATTATCGATAATGATACGCACGAAACAAACTGAACAAGATTTCTCTAATGACGAGCTGACAGCTTGTAAAACAGGACACAGCGGAAATGACTGCACCTCAGTACAAGCTACATAAACACATCTAAACTGAGTTCCAAAAAATGACAGCCAATTTTTTAAAATTCACCTTTTATTTCCTGAGTTTTCTTATAAGCTGATGTCGAACGCTGAAAATCAGGAGCCGGCTGAGGACTGGTGACGAGATTGAACGTATTTCCGATATGTATACCATTTGAATGCACGAAGTTCATCATTACCTGGGAGCCTAAAATTATTAACTGTAATGAGAAAAAAACAAACTGACAGAAATATACATGTCAGCGTCCCGATACTAACTCGTACTAGGAGTCCTTCTCTTGGGTTCTTTGGTGGTGGATGACTTCCGTCTTTCTTTCGGGGTTTCCTTTACTTCCTCTTCATCTTTCGGTATTTTCAATTTTTCGAAATCCGATGGTACTGCATCCGTGGTCAAATGAGATGAAGTATCTTCTTGCGACATCTTTATCTCATTATTCCCACAGCGATTTTATTGTCAAAATGATAAACTTCCACAGGTGGTACAAGGACCACAAGGACAACTAACTTCTCTCGTCACTCGTAAACCATGTTGCCAAATGTAGCGTATTAATTTTATCTGTCTACCGATATTACGCAAAGTCTCATAGCGTGAATGATGGGTGGGTTTTCCTCCTTCTTTAATTCAGTTAATATGAAAGGTCTGTTACATTTCTTGCTTCCGTTACATAAAATTCCTCGTTAAAGAAAATAATTCCACAATTTGGAAAATGCTTCATTTGGCAGAAATATAAGTGCAATAAAATTAAAGAATAAACTTTGACGATTTTCGTTAAAGTGTACAATGGAATAAAAGAATCTTAAGTTACCTCGGTGTAAAAGAAAAAAAACACCAGTAATGACATTATCCTTAGATCAAACATACTGTAGTGGTTGCAAGTCGCCTTAGGTCTGCTTTGGAGATTAATAATAGCTAAAGAAAATTATCAGCCAGTTTGAAAGATCTAGTCCTCTTAAAGCAACAACTAACATTTAGAGAATGAAAAAATTTATAATAAAGTAAAAAAAATCCAGAAGTATTTTTTAAAAAGTCGTCGTTATCTCATGATCTAATTGTGCGGAGGTAAGCTTGTTTTCTTTTTGTATTCAAAGGAACCAAAATCGACATTAAATTAAAAATTCAGTCGGAAACTTCACTAATATTTATCTGAAATCAAGCAAGAGGTAGTTTTTGAACTCTGAACATTTAATCATATGTAGAACTTATTAAGTAAGGTCAAAGAAATTTATACCAGTTAACAAAGTTTAAATCTTTAATCATTATGGTATAATAAATCATCCTAATTAGATGTCTCACATAAATTTAAGGCATTTTACAGTATATGAACTTTTATAATTGTCAACTGAGCCATTACAAATGTTTTCTCCAAGCTATTTTAAAGCAAACAAGTATTTCCACTTTGTATAAGAGAAGTACCAACAGTTGTAAGTATATCCGAGATTATATGATAAGCAAACACAGCTTGGAGAACCAATGGTAAATATAAGAAGACAGGAGAACACTGCTATTAGCATCATATTCAAAGGCAGAATAATTATATCAGAAGCTGATAATACATGATTTACAAGAGATGCATTTCCAGTCTTATATCATATACATCCTTATATATTACCAATAAAATATAAAAATGTGAGAAAAAGAAATGTTTAACAAATTTATTTCCTTTTAGTAGACTATTATTTTACGTCTTTAATTCTTGGAAATATCTTCAGGAGGATATTGGAACAATAAAAACCTACCAAAACTGAAACCACAACCATAATTTTAGCATATTTATTAAAAAAAATAAGTCATAATGGCATTTAAACAACAAAGATTTTTGATGAAGAAATGCGATAGAATTCATGTATAGGCATAAGTTCCAAGTCTAATAAGAAATAACTTCAAATTAATTAAATTTTTACAGTAAATTTGACAAAATTTCATTTTCTTTGAGCCTCTATATGGTTCAGCTTTTCCAATGTTCAACCCTAATTGCAAAATCTGATACAATTGAAATGTAAATCATACATTATGTTAACAAAGGTGAAAACCACAAGAGTTCCCTTGAATTTACCAATAATTAGTCTCTTTGTACTTCAAAGTTTACTCCATGAGAAATTGTATTATTTAAACATTATGACCAAAATTCAGATAATTTATTGCACAAGCAATGCAAGAAGTGCACTGGAACTATAACTAATAAGGCTAATTTTGAACTTTTTATCATTTCTCTTGAGCTAAGAGTAATTTAATTCAATATATTCCTTAATAAACTTCTGCAATGACTCTCGCATTTGCTATGTGAATAACCCTAATGCCATCTCAGTACATATTTCAGTTGAAAGAGCATTTGATTTAGTAATGCCTAGACTACTATGTTTAATTTTAGCAATCTATATTGGATCCCTTTTCCATATACATTCCCAGACAGGAATAATTGAATTTAGCAGACCTTACAATGAATTAACTCTAAGCACTGTAATCATATCTTATCTCACCATTAGCTTGCCTTGATTTCTTGGAAAAAGATTAACTAATTTATCTAATCATTTTCACTCCTAATGCAAAATGTACCATGTGATGCACTTTAAACGAGCCTGAGGTTTCACAGCCTAACTTTATAACCTAAACCTTGCAAATACTACCTGAATTTTATTTATCCTTAAAGTTTAAAATTTTATTTATCCTTAAAGATTGATCTTTCCTTAATAAGGAAGAGTTTAAAATACATTAAAATTTTTGAAGAGAATTATTTTTGGATTGATATAATATCACAATAAGCATTATTGAGATCATTTAAATGCATTTTTAAAATTAATTAAAATATATAAGTCCAAAGAAAATAAATTAAGGATATAAGTTAAACATGGGTGTTCATTTGAAAGTGATGTTAATGCTAGGTCTATTGTATCTTTACAAGGTCAGAAATTGCTACCAAGTTATAGTATAAGAAAGTAAATAAAATTTTGGCTGTTTCCATTAAATTAAAACTCATTACAAAGAAAATGAGAAGCAGTTCACAGTAAGTATCATTCAAGTGATTACATTAAATCAACTTTCCTTTAACTTCACAACCACACATGTCCATTTAAGATCACATATATAATTTATTTGTCAGTAAAGCAGTAATTATCCTTTTTCTATTCCAACCTCCACTTCTGTAACCATGGACTACACAACTTCAAATTACCATAGAAATGCATCACATTCACCCATCCATATAACAGTCTTGAAAAAGAAATCATTCTCTCTTCAATATTACAGTAAATCAGTGTTCTAAGTTAAAATTCTTCATGATTATTCTTGTTTTCCGATTTATATGAAAAATGCAACAAATTTTATAAAAAATGGTCTTGTGGAAGTGAAAATCCAAATTTATAAACACAAAAAAGCTAATTTAAAAATTTTATTCAGGTTGATTAGGATGAAGATTTCACCTGAATCCCTCTACCCAAATTAACAAAGTGAAAAGCTTTGTGTTTTAGTTATTTTAAATGCAGAGCGATTACTAAATAATGGCACATCAACCCATGCATGAATAAAATTTGTTTAAAGTAAACTAATTTCATAAATAATACAAAATAATAAGTTTTCCATTTGATGATTAATGAAAGATACTGATTGGAATAAAATAAAAGATTAAAAAATTAGCCATTGAATAATAAAAAAATTAATAACATTTTAACAATTAACAATTTTAGAGCTTAATATCCATACTTAAAATTTTTATCACAAAACACAAATACAAGAAGTATATATTTTGTGAAATTTTTCATCATTTTTAATGATGCCTAAATTCCAACCCATAGTGCTAAATGAAACTTAATATTTACCTTTTAAAGGTAATGAGTTACTCAACACTCATATGAGTGCATGAAAAAAAGGGAAACATTAGTAGAGACGAAACATAAAGTGCAAATGAGTAATCGAAGAAGTTATGAACTATGCACACAGCAAAAATGGACATTATTTTTTGTGCAGCCTTCACAGCCTAACTTATTATGTCACTTTAATGACTAGCCAGTATATTTTAAACATTCCAGGGTGTATATATCACATGTGTTAATGCTTCAGCCTTTTAAATCAGAAAAGGCCCTTAACTGTTATTGAAATGCAAACTCTGACGAGCTTTTACCTAAAATACCAGCTGATCTTCCAGACAAATTCCTGAGCTATTAAGCTTTTAATAACTGATGAATTCAAATTGTATCTCAAATTAGCTGTCATAAGGTGCATTTGTATATTATACATGAAAAACAAAGGATAGGAAAATCTTTCCCAACAAAGGCTGATTTGTCATTATGTTATTAATTTTCTATTGATGCCTTCTTCCAAAGTTCTTGCTGTTCTAGAAGACTGCTCCTTGAGCTTGAAGAGAAAAGATATACAGTCATATTCATAATCTTCTAAACATGAATCAGATCATATACTTATGTGAATGAATTATCAATCAGTGTTTTACAGCTTGAAAACCATCTTGAATTATGCCTCTTCAAAAATAGTTACCTTGACATGTGCATAAAGTGTCACACCAGCCACAGTTAGTGTGATTCCAACAATTTGGTTGAAATGCAAGGGATCTTCAAACAAAAGAAAAGCACCCAGAAGTGTGAGACAAAACTTGAGATGTCCCACCATATTATATCTAGGAAAAATTAAGGGTTTAAAAAGCATTAAGTTATTGATGGTAGTTCTACAAGCTCTAATGGATAATATTTCACCATGGTTTATTTACAAAATCTCTGTTTACGATTATTTTATAGACAAAAAATGTACCTCTATCTTAATAACTAAAATCTGATTTATCAGGCTGTGATTGTAAGTTTTGTTTGATAGATAATGTCATTCCAATAGACATGAAAATACGTACATAATTGCTAGCTTTTAAAAATATATCAAAATTGAACTTGTTATACCATGTAATTTATAATATTTAGGAATGAACCTTATAATGTAATTTTGAAAATGTTTTTACTTTTATATGATGATTTGTACACATATGTACTATTCCTTAGGTATGCATAATATCATATATGTATAATGTATTTTGATGTTAAGGATGAATATGAGAAGAGTGAAGATGAAAAAAGAAGTAGAAAGATTAGTAGCCCCTTCACTGATATGGACAAGTATACTTGTCCTACTACTTTGTTCTTTCTTTGATGGGACATTGTGGATTAACAGTTTACAATAAATTATGAAGTAAATATCATGGATTAAATATTGAAAGTAGATGTTAAAGAAAATGACTGGATATTAATTTATAGATGTATTAAGATGATGAACAAATAACAATATGAAAACATATCATAGTATCAATATGCCATTTTTTTAATGGAATTATCAAATTACGCATCAAGGGAGGGATTAATATAACTATAATGATAGTTGAAGAGGTGGTAAGTACCAAAGAGTTGGATTCAAGATATAACCAAAGATATAAATGGGTATACCCTGTGAACCAAGATTACACAAAAAGAAAAATGGATTGTGAAGCAAAATTAGCTAAATGAGATAGGTAAATCATAAAACTTACTCTATAAGGCATCAGACATTTCTGAGTTTCGACTGCATGTATTGTGTATTACATATTGGATGTATTGCAGGAAAGAGACTGAACAGTCCTAAATTCAATTAATGAATGATTCAATTCTTATAATAATGTTACAGTGGCAATGACAAGAAAAGTAAAGATGCATAAAGTAGATAAGAAAGATAAAGTTTTCCCACAAAAAAGCATACAATCTGTTGTGTGATAAAAATCCTAACCACTAAATAGATCTAAACTATAGTGCAATATTTATTATCAAGGATACGTTAAAGGAGAAGTGTTTCCAATTATCCAGTAGATAGAAAGATTTACAAAAAAAGCAATGCATCCAGATGCCAACACCATTCCCTGTAAAATGAATAGAAAAGTAATGTTATGTTATAAAAAATATGACATAAAATTCATGACAATCATGTTTACAACCTGTTATTCTAAAGCCAAACAAACAATTTATTTGGTTGATTTTTACCAATTCAATTAGAGTCCAATTATGAGACCAAGTGGCAGGAAGTGGTTCTAACACTGGTATAGCAAATAAAAGTAAAGCTGCAGACATCGGTGCTTGGTAGTAGAGTAGCTGCATAGCATCCATTTGCAATTCATGTTGCTTTTGGCTAACCCACTGTTGAGTAAAAATGATTTTATTCTACAATTGCTTTAAACAATTATACTTATTAATTTACTGTACATAATCCACTCAATGGAGATATCTTTTAATGTAAGAAATCGATATTGCATATCTTCAGCCATTTATTCCCACATGATATGACAATCTTTTAGAGTATTGACTGCAAGATATAAGAATAAGTTTCAGAAGTAATGAGAAAATTAATGAAAAATCAAACTTACTACTTGATAGAGGGATGTGATAACAACTCCCAAAGATGCATAGAAAGTCCCAAGATAATTGAATTGAATGTCATAATAGAAGTTGGTGATTACTCCTAAGGTTATCGGAATCTGAAAGAGCTCTTCATTATGCTTCTGCGAATATTACAACACAATCGAAATACAACATTCAATCGAAATTTACTTACCAAAGTTAACTGTACTTTAAGAGTAAAATGTTTGCCATAGAAATACATTTGCATGAAAATAATACATGGTGTTGTCATTACTTTTGCCAACTGATACGTGCCTACAGTATTGTTCTGCAGACTTAAATTCGTGAAAACCACAAAACCGCAGAATGTGAGAGCTAAAGGTAGAAGATCTAAACACGGCACGGATTTAACTTTGAAGACATTTAAGTGCTGACAAACATACAAACCCAAAAAAGTTATCACGAAATGAATAAAGGTTAAAGTTATATTAGGAAAACCTATGTGGACATATACCCATTTGTTTAACAGAACTATTACTATAGAGCATATCACGTTGAAACCCAAGTAAAAGGTTGTTTTTACTTTTTTGTCTACACCCTCCATTTGAAAACATCCCTCAATTATCCCTCTTTGAAAGACAGACGCAACGCGACGCTTACTTAAAACAAAGCTGCAATAGAAAGCGTATGAAGATGCGAACAGAGGGGTATTTATGAATAAGTGTTTTAAGGGTTACTTTAGTACATCATATGTTTACCATAACTTTCCGATATAATCGTTGGTTATCAGGCGTAAATAAAGTGAAAATGTCGTGCACCTCCCATGTAAATTGAATTCATGTCATGATATTCAATAGAATATCACAATCTGAGAGGATGCAATAGCATTGGCAAATTCTCGTCTAGCAGTTAACGTACAAGAAACTACGTATCCTACCTAAGTTAAAACTTCAGATTGAAATATGCACAATATAATTCCGATGATTGAAAATTTATGTTCATAAATTTGAAATTATTGATAGATTAAAAAGGTCAAGTATCATACAATTTAAATAATAATTTGTGCAAAAGGAAAAGATGTTATGCTTCTTGGAATGTTAAATATACTGTAATAAGTCACTTAAAAATCCATTAATCCAACAGAAATCCCGTAGGATATAAAAGGGTTTAGAAATCTATGACTGTAAGTTAATAAGAACTTACAATTTTATCTTGAAACTTAAGTCTTGATACTTGTAATTACTGTTAAAATATTAGTATAGTTCAACTCTACAAATATTTTGTGAGAGTATATTGCATAATTTCATCCGCCACAAATCATGGCTAAAATATATAATACATTAAATGGTATGAACATTTAATCAACTTTGTTCAATTATCATGGCAAAAGGGTAATTCAGCTGATCTTTTGATAAGGCTTTCCATCTTATGTATTGTTTTTTTAAATTGATCAATATTACATAACCTAGGAGCTGGATGTATGTGGATCAATTAGTGTGCCAATTATTTGGTATTTTCATTTATTCAGCATACAAAAAATCATATATTTACATATTTATAAATTTCATTATTTATTTATTTGAGCTTGAACATTTAGTTTAATTTATGAATTTATTGTAAATTGAATTTCTATTTAAAAAATTGTTATGAAATTTCATCTAAAAAATCAGGAGCTCAAAAATACAAAGAGAATTCAATAAATATTAAACTAAAAAAAGGGGTAACCTACTCAATTTCAATACAAAATGAGTGAAAATAACTAAAATGAAACTTTAAGTTCAGAACAATGTGTGATGTATGGAGAACTGAAACAAAGTTAAGAATTTCATGAGACTAGTTTTGATTTTCAAGAAACATCAGATGAATTAAATTCTCAGTTTTAAGAGAAACGATTAGTAAGTGATAAGAGTACTTCACCAGTTACAGAATCTGGGCATGGAAGACAGATATGCGAAATTATACCCCACTATAGTGAAGATAAATGTAGGTCAAACATTGAAATTGATATAGGACTTCTTATAACAGCAGGGCCTTCTCGATTAGACATAGAAAACCATGTTATTAAAGGTCAGACTCGATTTCCTAAAAATTTCCCAAAGATGTAGACAACCAGGTTTTACCCATAAGTATCACAATATCTTAGTTTTAATGTTGTGAAAACTTTACCAAGGTGAGTTAAACAAGCATTATTTTGTTTTCCTTGTTGATTATTCTGAAGCAAAATTTGTTGCCGTACAGTTAAGCATCTAAGTCTATACTTGCATCAACAAAAGAATGGTTAGCTGCTAAAAAGGGGCAAAATTATGTATTTGCATCCCATAACATAAGAGAGGCAATAGTCATAGGCAGTATTTAGCTCGGTGAGAATTGGAGTGATGCTTGTCATCTACCAAAAGTATTGAAAGGCTATTGGAACAGAATTGAAACAAAATCTAACCAGTGGTACAACATTTTGAAATGAAACACTGCTGTTATATCATTCCTTTTGATTTAGCATCCTGTAAATTTATCAATATTCAGTATTAAGTCTGTTATTGCAAAAATGATTGATTTTGAAGATGCAATTGGGCAGGACAAAAGCTAGAAAAGTAATTTTTAAAAAATAATATAGATGCCATTATACATCAACAATAATGACTGCTGTGTGAGCTTGAGATCAATATAATTTGCATTCATTGATCATGTATATTAACTCTGTATTATTTACATATTACAAACATATTTTCTATAAAAAAGTATCTGTAAACTTTCTGATATTTGCAAGCGTGTTTGAATGTAATCAACAAATGCACAATCATGACATCGTTTATTAATATGTACATGTGTGGGTAGGTGACCCCAAAATGGTTGTTATAGGTCTATACCATCAGTCAATGATCCTCTCTATGTCTCTGAAACTATTATCCTCTTGGTATCCTCTTCTAAATTTTCAGTGGTTCTTGGAGAGTCTTCTTTAAGCTTCAATAGAAAATATATCGCCATAAAGACCATAAGAATGTAATAAAAATATTAAGAATGCCAAATAAAACAAAATATATTTATGATTTGTCATTAGTAGATAAAATAAACATCAATTTTAATAGTTTTATTAATAGTTACCTTGAAATGTGCATAAAGTATCACACCAATCACTGTTAATATGATTCCAACAATTTGATTAAAATGAAATGGATCTTTAAACAAAAGGAATGCTCCCAATAAAGTAAGGCAAAACTTAAGCTGCCCCACCATGTTATATCTATTAAAAATTAAGGTTGTCTAACAAAAATATTTTATAAAATACAAAAATTACTCTTAGATGATGATCTAGAAATCAACATTTTCATCACAAGTAAACTATTCATAAGAGATAATAGAAAGAATTTAGGCATGGATTTCAGGTATAATACAAGAGAAATCTAGGAAACAAACTAACAAAATTGTATTTTAAACTTGAGGAGATTTTGAAGAAGTCACTAGAAAATACAAAGTTGCATTTAAAAAAAACCTAAATATATTGGATTGATGAAAAGGTGGTGGATTACCAGTGTGAATGACTCGTGATTTCATTCAAGTTAAAACTTTAAATTATGCATCTGAAATAGTGTTAAAGTGAGTTGTGCAGATGAATTCTTTAGTCTACAAAATATGATTTTATTTACGTGGATAATAATTTTTTATGATAGACCAGCTGCTCTGGCAACAAACTTACTCTGGGCATGCCTTGTGCTAGCATTGATAACATAATAATTTAGAAATCAAAATAAAATAAAAAGGAGGTGCCAAAAACTGGTTTCTCGCAAAGGAGTTATCAATTTTTGGGCGAATAAAATCTAGGAGTAAAATAAAACAGCCATACCTAATGAAAGCTACATTATTTTATGGATAAAATATATCTGAAGCAATATCTTCCATCTCAGCTCCCTTGATGAATTTGAAAATGTTGGGCATACATTAAAGAGTCTCTTTATTCATGCGTAAATAGTATTTCATTAAGTTTGGCTGAATCACTAAAATTACATTATTTTTGAGGGAGTCTAAAACTAAATCTGATAAAAATTGAGAGACGCATAATTAAGGATACGTTAAAGGAGAAGTGTTGCCAATTATCCAGTAGATGGAGAGATTAACAAAGAAAGCTATACATCCAGATGCCATCACCATTCCCTAAATTAAGAAAAACTAAAGGAATAAGAATTGATAGCAGTTTTGTAAAAATATCTTATTGAATATTTTGGTGAATTATGGTTGCAATTATGTTAATCATGACTCTGTGTGAGCTGAATTTGATTTTAGAATAAATTCATAAAATATAATACATTTAATTTACCAGTTCCAATAGGGTCCAATTATGAGACCAAGTGTTGGGAAGGGGTTCTAGCATTGGTATAGCCAGTAGGAGTAAACCTGCAGAAATTGGGGCTTGAAAATACAATAGCTGCATTGCATCCATTTCCAACTCCTTTTGTTTTTGTCCAACCCACTGTATTAAAGGATAAATTATTATTTTAAATTATCAAAAGGTTATAAATGTTTAATGTTAAGAAAAAATGGTTAACTTTCCTTTTAAAAGTATAATTTCAGTTCACAAATCACATCACAGCTTCTAATAAAGATATCATTCAGTGGTTTTCATTGGCATGTGTCTCATATCAGGTAAGACTTTTACCATGTATAAAATTGATAATAAATTACAAAATAATAATGAGAAATGCAACTTACCACTTGGTATAATGATGTGATTATTACTCCCAGAGATGCATACAATACTCCAATGTAATTGAAATGTATATCATAATAGAAGTTTGTAACTACACCCAAGATAATAGGAACCTAGAAAAATTTTTATTACAATATTTTGTTAAGAGTGGAACTCAATACACATTTTAATTGTAATAGACTCACCAAGGTTAACTGTATTTTTCGAGAGAATTTTTTGTCATAGAAATACATCTGAATTAAGACTATGCATGGTGTAGTCATTACTTTTGCCACTTGATAAGTGCCTACTGTATTGTTCTGCAAGCTCAAATTTGTGAAAACCACAAAACCACAGAATGTAAGAGCCAAAGGTAAGAGATCTAAGAAGGGAGCATACTTGACCTCAAATACTTTTAAGAGTTGACATATAAATAAACCAAGGAAAGTTGCTGAGAAGTGAATGAATGTTAAAGTTAGATTAGGGAAGCCTATATGGACATAAATCCATTTGTTCATTAAAATTATTACAATTGAGCAAACAGCATTAAAAATGAAATATGGAATCGTTTTTGCTTTCTTTTCATCATCCTCCATAAGGAATTATCTTTGCAATCAAATATCATATGCAGAGAGTATAAGATGGATGAAGTGATGTTCTTCAGAAGAATGGCGAGGTATTTTTGAATTCATAACACACCAAATTAGAAATGTTACAGATATTCAACTGGCTTTTATGATGGTGATTAACTTAAAACTACTTAGATGGTGTTAGGTTATGGATCTCGTCTAAATATATCGGTAAATGTATAAAAGTGGACCTTTATACACTATTGAATGATGACGAGAACGACGATCTGCCATGCCAGTTGGCGAAACAAAATTTCATTCAGTTTCACTTCATACTTATCAACAACGAGGAAAGAACTGGTTAAAAAATAATTGTCAAAAACTTCCTTAAGAACTGTCACAGTCACAACCCAAATCAAAATGACGAGGAACGAGGAAAACTCGGTCAATCGTAAACCGAAATCGAGATACGCGATAAGGTGAAAGAAATATGCGTGAGACTAGATAACATATTGAGTCTATGAAATCGGAGTTCGAGACGTTTAGTGAACTGTTTCCATTCTCGTCTTTTCTTCCTTACCGGGAAACTTATCTTTGATATCAATCTTTCGCTAATAGGGCTGCGGCGTAACATTGGCATGAAAAAAAAACTCGAGAAGGACTGAAAGATAGAAACCAGGAAAAACGCTGCAAGGAAATTTCACGCAACGTGAAGTTCTTTGAAACAGTAAAACAAGATTCCGTAATACTATTAAATGTGTGTATAAAATAAGTTAAATTATATTTTAATATATCTACGGATTCGGAGTAAATTTTCTCTGAAACTGTATTGTTTAGCCTTCATGCTGGTTTCTCCACCTCTAGCGATAACGTTTGGTTCGTTTCCCGAATGATCATTCATCTTATCTACACTTCCTCGTCTCCAATTATCTGACTCCCGCCTCTATGTATTTTCTGCTCGAGCACGTTTTAAAATTCCGGTCGTTCAAATTTTGATAATATACAAATATCCAGTGAACAGAACCCATAAAAAGGGTCTATCGTTTGCATTATGAAAGGAAAATTTCATCTTCACTATATAAGCGGTCCTAGATTCAACTCCCGGAAGAGAAGTGGCGTCGCTAGGTTCCATGATCTCTAGCTAATTCCTCGGTTAGCCAAATGCATTGAACTAAATAGCGAATAAATAAATATGGAAATTAGCTGCACAATTTAGCTACAAATACTGTGAGTTGGATTAAAATTCACGCACTATGGTCACTGTAACTTAATGTACGAATTACTTTTGTTTATTCTACAATTATTTTTCATAAGAGAATTGAAGCCTCTTTACGCATATTGCTCTCATTGATATTTTATACTATAAAAAGCATCGGTTGGAAATGACAGACCACAGGTGGATAAGCTGCGGAGGTCGTCTTATATTCTCGAAGTAATACATTAAAATTATTCTTTAAGAAAGTGGAAATATTCCTCTTTATTTACCATAATGATTTCATTCGTATTTCTAAGAACGTTTTCTATGGTGGACTATTTCGATGGAAGTAATACACAATTTAATAACGACCCGATGGTTTCACCAAAGCTTAGATTTGCTCGCGGTGGTCAATCCCAAACTAAAGAGGGAGACATAGTTATGTTTTGGCCGTTCGCAGTAAGAATAATCCTAGATTCTGCCTGATTCGGGGGATAAAATTGGTCATTTGCAGTACTTCCCGGAAAAGTTATATTCTTCGATTGCCCCGTTGGCAAGCATCTTCTCAAATCAGCTTCTTCGCAGGACACACCCGGTAGGGAGGAACGGAAATGGGCGTCTCCTCAGTCGCATGGATCGCATATTCGAGGGGTTTGAGATGGAGCGTTGATACATACATACCTTCCGTAGTCGGAATACATCTCCGTATTCTTTGATGATGGAGAGCCGCTCTCTCATCTCATTGACGCTATCCCCCTCAACGTCTCCAAGAGATGTATTAACTTTCGCAGCTTGGATCGGTACACCCTTTACGGCATATTTCCCAGCAAGGAATTGGTAGCGGGTCGCTCCTTCATCCGCAAAATACCATTCGTGCTTTCCAAAAATCCAGCTTTATACCTGCCTCTCAAATGAATTCAATTCTCAACAGTCTTGCTTTCCGTATGAGATGGCAATCTGGTTGGTCCGAATAATTCTAGCGGACAGCCCGATTTTTGATCTGTCTTTCTTCTTCTTGGCCAACCTAATGTACATCTCAGCATCGGTATACGGACGATCGTTGTCCATGAGGATAAGGAAGAGTTCTGCTCCCGCAATGCTCGGCTTAGACCAAGTGTCGACACACAACATCCCGAGTAAGCCGCGTATCTCTAACAGCAACATGGAATGTGTCGTCATCCCCTCGAATCTGCACAAATGAGAATGATACAGGCCATGAAGCTTGCCACTTCTTTGCGGGGACGCATTTCGGACAATTGCCCCTTCTGTAGACTGGCGAACCGCATCCTATGTAGGAAAGCTGCGGCTTCTCATAGCCAGTCGACATCTGCCGCGAGCGAGATACATCAATCAACTCCTTCACCTTGCTAGTCTCCAATCTCATGCCCGTAAATCCTGCAGGAGACGTAAAGTGGACCATACACTCTTGGCGATTCCCTTTCGGGAGTTTAAAAGGAAATCCTCAACAGTAATGGCTCCTCCCGCTGGGGAAGCTCCACTTCCTTCGCGCGGATCAACAACTCACGAAATGAGTCAGAGCCGATCGGGCTCTTACGTATTCTGCGGTGATTTTCTAGAAATTCTACTGTATTTATTTCACATGGTAGGTATATTTTAGTAGTATTCTCAGCATTAATTGGGTCATTGAAATTTTTTCAATTTTTGAAATTAAAACTAACATAAGTATAACATGCAAACTTTTGTTGGGCAGTGAATCGGCAACGATCACCTCATCAGAACCATCACAAGAAATTAAGCATGGCATATATGAACGTAAAAAAGATAATAAGGGACTTTAGTTTAGTGGACCTTGTTACTTCATTATGATCCTTTTTCACTCTACAATGAAGCAATTTTTATCATAGGATAATATGTATGTTAGGATAGGTATGTTTTGGCTTTATAAACTATAAAACTACAGGAAGTAATTAAGTATTACAATTGATGTAAAATGAGGTATTTTTATTACTGATACACTGTAGGATGAAATGATTTTCATGCTGATTATCATCATTTCCATATAAAATGCATAATACATATTGGATACAATTTTTCAATGCATTTAGGTCCCAATCTTAACCTGGTATATTTCAACATTACAGAGAAATTGGATACACCATGACTGTTAACATGTTTAAGACCTCTGTACCAATATTTGGGAAATGTAAGCTTTTGTATGACCAAATTAATAATAGAAAATGCCACTAATGTGGCGTTCAGTAGTAATTTGGACCAAAACAATGGCATCATGATCACGAATGAAATATTCAGAGATGTGGTATGTTCTAATTAATACATTTAATAATAAGGCATGAACTCCTTTATATTTTGATGTGTTCAGAGCATTGAATGCTAATAGGTGAATACTTATCACAAAGGAAGTTTTCATGAAGTGTATTCAGCACAATTGAAGTGTTTATTTTCTTATTTATAATGTTGCATAAATTATGCAATGCTAAGGTATTTAAGTGAAATATCTCACTGCTACTTCTTTTGCAAAGAGTAGCTTTTGTTAGATTCAAATACCTAAATTGTACACATTAATTAAAAACCTTGTAGTATAGAATGTTACTCATCACCATATCTTTACCTTGCTTATCTTCTTGCCAGAAGATTATCACTATAATCACATAACTATGCATTTGATGCTTATGTTATTAAGTACTTGCAGCTGGTGAATTCAAACAATATCTTTGATATTTTAATCTTGCTAATCCATTTTCTTATTTATTTTACCCAACCAGAAATTAACGTTAATCCCAATAGGAAATATGTACAAGCTTTGTCATCTTGAAGCAATATATTCACAACGTCATAATTATGTGGACCTTTTATTAAAAAAAGACAGCCATTTATATTAAAATTTCTAAAAAATTCCAAAATATTTAATCCAGTTTGATATAAACTACCTATGCACTCATATCATACTACTAATTTACATTAACTACACAGTCAAATTTACAAAAAATTTAGTCAAAGAATATGTATAAGGCACTCTAACACAGAAGCCAACCAGACTAGGCCATCAGCATAGCAATTATCCAACAGCAATACAATCAATTTTCTACAATTGAAAAAGGTATTGTTCCTTCAAAGACTATATTTTGGATTTGGTCTGGTCAGCATCCATGCACAAATGCCAAGAAGGAATTATCACATTTTTAAAATAGAGATGGGTAAATCAGAGATCTGTTTGTAAATCTGTGTATTATAAAAATAAATATAATTTAAATAAAAATATGTGAAACCATATCCTGCCATCTATCAGCGAATCAAATATTGTTACAAGCAAATTAAAAGGGAAGTCGATTATTATAGCTGCCTGATTAATCAGTACGGTGGGCCATCACTCAAACAAGTTTTGAGAGAATGAGTTCCTAGTCTAACAAAAGGCCTCATTGTCATGTCTTTATGATTTCCTCGCTAATTGCTTGCAAGCAAAAATTTTATAAATGTCTTTACTTCTGCCTAAAATACATAAATGACTCCTGAACTCAAGTTACTGAAATTACAATCCAATCAACTTAAGAATATATTTTGATGACTAAAAAGAAGAGATTTACTTGCACAAATAGGATAGAAATGAACACAAAAGGTTGCTGAAAAGAATCCATAGAACAATGAGTTAACTAGAAATCATATATCATTAAATATAAAAAACCAACAGATGATTAAGGGTTTTAACAAATGAAGTGAAGTTGTATACTAATTTTATACATCCCTCCCGCAAAGTTAAAAGATATGCATAGCAATGGGATCTAAGAATCATGTTAAAAATAAATGTGTTAGTATTGTTTCAAGTGGAAATAGAAAGCATATCATTGTGTATAAGAAAGTTACAATCACAGAAGGAAAGGTGAATTGTTGTGAATAAAATATCTTATGCATTTATTGTGAATGTGAACCTATACTTCAACACTGGTTCAAAGAAATAACTGAAGGACTAATTAGGGGTTTTTTGAAAAATTAAACAGATTATTTTACTAAAAGGGATGAGAGACACTTTTTGAAATGATTCTGTTCACATGGCTCAAACAAATCCCTCTTCCAAGAGACATCACAGTCAGACTGAAGGTCCACCATATTATGAATTTTTTAAGCTGCATAAATGTTTATATGATTCACATTGAATACAATGGAATTAGTATATTGAGAGACAACACTGATTTATATTATAAAACTGGAACGATTGTTAAACACCCATGTCAAAGTACCATTAACACTTTACTATATTTTCAAATTTAGTAAATTTATAAATGACAGGAGTGAAAGTGCCCTCAAAAACTTTGTACTGTAAATATAACTACCAAAAACATTAAGGTGTGAACACCTTATAATTCTAATTACATTTGAGTATTGCAATAGGAGCACCATAATTGAATACATTATATGTGAGGCTTAACAAAGTGCAAATTATTTGTGTTACTGAAGAAATTTACAATGTTTTTATCCAAATCTAGAAACCCATTATAACACCCCAATTAAGTGGGTGATCCTATTACGTATAAACGATAAATAAATTACCCAATATTTCGTAAGGCAGCATGGATGCGTACAGTTAGGCGGTTTTCAAAATCGTATCCAGTATAGTTGTTCTGTGCTTGAAGAAGTAGACACTTGCCCTCTTCTAAAGTCTGTCAAGAAAATGCAATTAAAAAGCATGAAATATCAAAAATAAAAAAGATTGTGTAGCTATTTTTCAAAACATAGATCTAACATCATCTTATATTATTTCATTGATGAAATAAAGAAATAAAGATTGAAACCTTTCACAAGTTAAAGAAAAAAAAGTGTTTACTCTAGAATCAAAATTAAAAATGTAAAAGGGATATCAGCAATTGCAAAGAAGTAGTGCATGGAGAAAAAATTCTTCCAATCCTCTAATGAGAATTTGTCCGACTCCAAAATCATTTAAAATTCAGGAAGTTTAGGAGAAAAATTTTTGAAAATAGTGAGAAATTATAATTATGAATATTTCAAATGTTAATCATACCTCAGGATGCCTAGTTAGCAATGTTCCCAATTCATAGAGAGCAAATGCTGAAATGTGCCTATCTTCTTGAGGTTCTTCCATAGTATTAGCTTCATCATCTACATCACTTCTAATGGGCAAAGCACCTCGCTGAACTAGGCATGTTCTGAAGCATGAAATAGCCTCCTCGGGCCTTTTCTGACAACACCATGTGGCACCTTTAAGTAATTGACGAAGGCCCTGCATTGGTTCTTTACTGTTTTCTTCACACTCTGCAAAAAAATTCACTAAGATTATCACCAGAAAAATATAAATTTTTCAATTAATAAGAAGAATGCTCATAGTACTGTTAAAACAGTTTTGATAGCTGTGATTTCCAATGTATGGGCAAAATAAAACAATTTCGTAGGCGAGTAAAACTCCCTTGCTTGGGGAGCATCTCTTACTGGTTAGAAATTAAATTACATATTAAAAGCATTTATATTTTAATTTACCATAGTAGGTAATGCATAGAAAAATGTGTTGGATTCCCAACCCCTCGGAATAGCAGTTAACTCTCATTAGCAGACGATATTTCTAGTCCCTAACATGTCTGCTATTGGGAAGTTTGACTGTACTGATATTAATTAAAATTCTAAATAAAGAAAAGTTCCTATTAACAGTGCAATGCAATAATTAATCATGGATAGTAAAACAGAAATAAAAATGATGACTTTAAGTCAACTACAGTAAAAACAGTTTGAGAACTGTATATTACTGTATTTAAATTTAGTATTTCAAAACCTGATATTAATTTGCATGATAAACTGAGTAAGAGTAATTAAAAGCACTTGAAATAAAAATATATCAAACAGTAAAAATGAAAAAAAAGCCATACAGCTGAAAATAAGAAATGAAATAGCTTCATAAATACAGCCATTGTTCTCAAGACCAATCGAAAGCAATACATAAAAAAATTAAGTTCATCAAATTTGTAAATTTTTGTTATAACAAGCATTTGCATGTATGTTACAAAATATTTGCTTGGTAAGAACATGGAAACTTTGGTTTAGCTAGTAAGCAGAGACACCTTTATAGAGCTAAACTTCATGATTTACTTTGTTACATTATATAATATTTTAGTTCTAATATTACAATGATTATGTTTTACAGCAATAAACACAGAATGAAGCAAGGAAACTGAAATGATAAGAGGACATTTTAAGTAAATAAAACTGTTTTATATATGCCCATGATGAATATAAGAAACATTCTGGAATTTTTTTTTTAAATTTCTAACAATATTTAAAATATGTTTTACTTCTCTCAAAATCTAAATAAAATTAAAATACCTTGTAAGATATAATCAAGGCCCTCTTGGCTACAAGATGGGAGGGCATTCCATAAGAATAAAAGTTCAAAAGCAAGCAAAGTGCACTGATGCCTGTCCAACATTCTTCCCTGAGCTTCTTCTGCATCATTTTCATGATTCTCAGGCCCGTTAGAGGGAGGAGGAAAACGCCGCACCCTTTTCAAGATGAAATTTTCAAGCTGAGTGTTTCGCTGCTGAGATGCAAGATTAGGAACCTCATTTGCCAATGCCAGTGCCCTCTCTAGATTTCCAGAAGCCCCTGCACACACTGCATTTTTTCACAAAAATATTCTTTTATTATTATTGATAGGATTGATTTTGGATTATTTATTGAGTTTAATTTTTTTAAAGAATTTTTGGAATTTGTTATTTGAAAGAAAATTACCTGAAGCAAGGTAAGCATAAAAACTTTTGGACCATCTTGAATCTTGTTTAAGCTTGAGGAATGACGCATGTGCAGGAAGCCAACTCAAATGAATTAAATGACACCATCCAACCTCATGTAAGCAAAGAAGTTGGACTTCTCGCTGAGCTGATGCTTGGACAGCTGCTTCATATGCCTCTAATGCACCACCTATGTTAGACTTAAAGAAAGAAAAGAGCAAATGAGTTACACAGGAACCATTAAACATTAAGTAAATTTATATCATTGACAAAAATGTGAAGAATATGAAACCATACAAGAGAGTCATTCATCAAAATTGTCTACATTTTAATTTTAAATAGGTATTTTAAAATAACACGACTTGACAACTTGTCAATCTTTATTTACAAATTTAAATCTTTTGAGAATCTAATTGAAACCTCATAAAATAGAGGACAAAAGGGAACCAAGAGCTTAAATATTTTAGATTTTGGAGGAAATCCACAGAATTTATATAGTACAATATGTGTTATTTTAATGTTATTTCATCCTATATTTAAAATGATGAGACCAACCAGTGGTAGTTAAGCTTTTGTTTGTTGGACCTTCTTAAGCTCATATTTTTGTAGCATGAACCCCAAAGCTTTTGTGCTTTCACATACACTTAAGGGTCAAATGGAAAATGAGATTATCTAGTCCCATTTGTTCTCAATAGTAAAGACATTTGTACTTACATACATATTAAGATTTAATTTATATTTCATAAGCTAATAAGTGTATAAAATTAATTATGAAGTAAGAATTAAAACACTTTAATTAACAGAGAAATATATCAAAAATACAAAATAGTGAAGTTGAACACTAATCAGGACAAACATTTACACTTGTACCCTTTTGGATCATTTTGCTGTCCCACAAGTATATGTAAACCCTAGTTAATTGATTGCTGACTGATACTATTAGCATCGAGAAGAAAATTTTGAATTCTAAATAAAATTCCCACCCAATAAATATGAAAATTTACCTTAAGACGTTCAACTCTTCCTTTAAAAAAGAGAAACAAAGCTGAACTACCATATTCTTCTTGAGACTCTTCTATTAAGTGCTGAGCAGCTTCCACGCCAGCTCTCACATTTGTGCCATCTAAGGCAAAAAATGGGCGGACTATGGTGTGATACCAAAGAAGAGCCAAACTGAAAATTGAAATGACAGTATTTTTGAAGTGATATAAATAATTTATTAAGAAAGCATACAAGAAATCACATCACCAGAGTATTTTCTTGATAATTACTTGGAATTTGGGAATAAATTTTTCTTAATTACCCAAGACCAGAAGCTGATTTTTAGATATCGAAAATTCTCTCAATCATATGATAAAGCTAAATGATTTCAAGATTTTGGACAAAACATTACCTGAGAGTTATTCATCAACGTAGCAGATAAAATTAACAAGTTAATTTGTATTATGGACAAATAGTGACAATAAAATATATGTAATTGCACTGATTGAAAATTGAAAGGATATATATCAGCTACCACATTAAGCCTAGAAGATTTTAATGAGAATTTTAGTCAGAGTTTAAATTCCTAGGATGACGTTTGGGGAATAATTGATTCGCGAAGGCAAAACTGAGTATTGGATGAGGAAGTACAACTTCATCTCTGTTTCTCATTCTCATTGGATATCAAATAATACAATAATCTTTACCAATTTGCAACATTATCGTTCTAATCCTAAGTAAACCATTATCTACAATGGATTCTTATGAGCTAAAAGATGTTTCTCAAGTGTAAAGTGGTATAAAAATGCAATAAACAAGATGTGCAAGTGATATAGTGCACATATATTATTTCATAGTGTGGCAGAACTGTGCAGGACTACAGAACTATTTATGTTGGCAGTATGTCTCACCTGAATGGTTTTGGAGTATAATTCTTAGTACTGTGACTATCATATAGACATTATTGTAAATTGACTAGACTGAATAGCAATAAAACTTGGGCTGTAGGGACAAATGGATCGAGGATTTTGAGATGCATTGCTAGAGGAAATTATGATAAACGTTTGGTCTGAAATGAATATGAATGAGACTTTTGACAAGAGTGAGAAAATAGCTCTTCAAAATGCTTACTCAACTTACTGGTTCTTGACCTATGTGAGAGTGGTGTTTCTAGACTGGCTACATATCTTGTAAGTGACCTCCATAATGCTACCCTAACACCCTTAGGGTAATGTTACCCCATGGGTGTTACAGCACAAAGAGGATAACATTACAAATAGTAGATTAACTTAAAATTGATCATAGCACTGAGGACAGAGATGCATACAGATTCAAAATATGTAAGAGCTGAGAAAGATACCTTACAAGCTACTCACTTAAGTAACATTGCATAAATAGAGAATCACTTGTTACTGAGTTAGCTCTTTCTGTAGATCTTAGCTTTTCTGAGCACTTTTAATCATAAAAATTCACTCCGTTTTGAAATATATATTTTATGGCAAAGTATCATTTTTACGTTCCTGGATTTGTAAGCAAAGTGAGGAAGATAGTAAATTTTGTTGAAGAAAATAGACTCTTTCCAAATACATGGAAATGATTTTTTAATGAGTGAATTTAGCTCACTTGATGACCTGACTAATACAAATAATCTTGATGCATAAATTAAGAAAGAATAATCATCCCTTAACTGAAGGCGTCTACTACAATGCAGGAGACACCATACAAATGTTATGTATGTAACACTGCCAAAAGTTCATGTACAATCATGAGTATGGTAAGCCATCACTTTTATATTTATTATTACTTTATTTTAAATAATTAGCATGCTTAGGTGATGTATTGATTAAAGTATTGGCCTGGAATCCACGATTTTATTTTCTTCTTTGAGTGAATGAAAATAATTATATAAGAAAGTAAATAAGGAAGAAATAATATACAAATTTAATTGCATGCTTTTAAATTTCTACAGATATTGCGGTATTTTGAAATATTGGTAGGACAGTGCTGAAAAAGGTATTGAGAAGCCACCCAGGCACCCATCCTGGAAGAAACCCTGCAAGCAACCTTAAGCCCCCATGTTTAAATCCTTGTTATCTGCTTGCTTGGTGTGTTTCCTTATCCTCTGTTCTTTATTAGAGTCATTTTTGAAAACACAATTGGGTTATAAAACTTTTCAGTTGTGTTAAAAATTGCTATTTTAATAAGTGAGAAAAATGACAATACAAAAGTAATGAATAATAAAAATAATGCTTATATTCCATGAGCTAAATAAAAATAAACTAGACTGAGGCATTCCTATGCAATGCTACTGTATCTATCACATTTTCATATATTGGTATTGATTAAAATTATGTATTTGAGCAACATTAGTTAGCTTTTCCTTATCTGTTCTTAATGTTAAGCATATTTATATACCAGCTATTTAAATATCATATTCTAAGAACTAGATCTTAGAGCTTTCACATCTGTTGTATGTACTATTGTTCCACAAAAACTTTGTTCCTTCCCAACATATTTATTTTCAGTAATTTTACAAAGCTCTAATTCATTAGGTGCACACAACCTTGTGCATACAATAATTGGTTCATTGAATGGGTCCCTCACATTTTTAAATTTATGACTAACTACATAGATTAATACTCAAGATATGTAACCTGTAAATAGTCACAAAGGATAAGTAATCAAAGCATCAAAAATCTTTCTTTCTTGCAACTAATTACACAATCATCTAAACCCCATTTAGATCTGGCAAAAGGGACTTGAATCTGTACATACAGCAATTTTCCAATGGTAAATACCAATTAAAAAATGAAAAATTTCTGTAAGAAATATTACTGATATTATGTCATGAAATTTAATCAAGATGGATCTGGTATTGCGGAGTTTCAATGAATAATATTCAGCCTGATATTTCAAATAATCAAAATGAATGTCTTAAAAAGAAAACCACTTACAGTTTCTTACCTTAGAACAAAGATGTGCTGCTGCCACAATTGAGAAGGTTGGGTATTTCACACAATATTGCTTGGGGCCTTCCTCTGCTTGTAGGAGAATGGAGGGTTGTGAGCAGCTAAGCAGGATTGCCTTTAGCAAGTTATCATAGGCAGGGAAATGAGGGGAATGCTCCATTTATGCTTAAGCGAGTTAACTATTTCCATTGAGCTAGGCCACTAATCTGATTTACTCTTAATCTACTTTACTTATCATGCAAAATTTCATATTTTCTCAAAACAAAATGACTCGAAGAAAAGAAAAAGATCATATAAATCTAGCCATTATATACACCATATAAATCAAAAAAGAAATTTTCCCATATTGGTTGAGGAAATACATGCAGTGGGTACCAACATTTTACCTCATGCAGGTTGGAGGTATCATAAGGAAACCAATGCTGTGAAATTCTGGTGAATTGGTTTCTCAATGTACTTCTGTAAGTTAACAAATGGAAACAGAGATTTTAAATTATAAGCTATTTTAATGATAATCTACAGTGCTCTTGAGTACTCTGATAACTCTGTGCACTGGCAAGTGCATACCAATGTGTTGTGTTTCCAAACAAAAAACAGGTGCTACAACTAAAATTTAGAGGCTCTGAATTACTAAAGAGGTGATGAATAGAAACGAAAACAACATCAGAAAAAGAGAAAGTATTATAAAAAATAATATTCACCAACAACAGATGATTGAAAAAAGATAATTTTAAGGAGCCAACTGTACAGAATACTGGGCATCACAAAAATAAAGAAAATATCAGTCATGAACAATCAGCAATAAATTGCCAATTATACATTTAATCTACTCAGAATCTCAAACCTGACAAGTAGTTTACTAGTTGAAGCTTAAATGTCTTAATCTCGATGTTAAATACATCAAACTAAATGTAAAACATCAAAATATTCAATAATGGATTAAGGATATTCAAAGAGACAAAATCTCTGAGGTGATTACTTACGTGGCAAGAGGAGCTCTCATATCTTGTCCTTGACGGGAAAACATAAGAGCTGAAATGCCAACCTGACGATCCCCTTCAAATCCCAAGAAATGAATGAGACGTAGCAGAGATGGAGGCAGAAGAGATATGCACAATTGAAAGATGCCATATCCAAAGCTGACAGCAGCCATTAAACGGGAGACAATACTGGGCGGAATACTGAAAAAGGGACAAATATTACAGAGGGAAAGACTAACTATAAACTAAAAGATGGGTTCAAACTATGATTGCTTAGCCAAATATTGTCTCCAAGGTTTGCCTAAGAAATGGCACCTCTAAACTGCCAAGTTCCACAAATTTATATAAGATACAGATACCAATTGTAAAAATATATCTTCACCAATGTTATTACGTTTCTGAATAAATTAATACAGTTCATTTCTGCAGTGAAAACCACTCACAGATAAGATAAATCTCTATCACATCTGGACCATACTTCAAAAGAATTTTTGCATGGTATTACAATACATACTTGTATATTGGTCAACACCCTGAATTTATTCTTGATATTTCTGTATTTCATACATATTTTGCATAAACTGATTGTAGATATTTCCACAATCATTATGTATTGATACACTAATTTCAGTAGAATTTCATTATATCTTTTGGACCGTCATTAACCTCATTATCTCAAGAAATAAT
Source organism: Pachydiplax longipennis (assembly GCA_036926295.1). Lineage (NCBI taxonomy): Eukaryota > Metazoa > Arthropoda > Insecta > Odonata > Libellulidae > Pachydiplax > Pachydiplax longipennis. The sequence goes on along the minus strand of JAVFKF010000015.1, from coordinate 6,937,334 downwards.
GGCAAATTTTGACAAAGTGTAACACTTCTTACATATAGCCTTATGTCTTACCACACAAGCATAAACTTTACAGGACTCAAATTTTGATGCTAAATCACATGTTATTCTGCCCATTATTTGAGGATATTATCATTGATTGAGTACAAGGTCAATCTATAATCAATTTTCTTTTTAAATGTGTCATTGCATAAGATTCTGTAAAAATCAATCCATCATCAAATAGTATATTTTATCGAACCTTACACCTTGTCAACAAATGCTGATCATGAAAAGAAAATTAATTTTAGAAGAATATATAGCAAATATTCTATTCAGCTTTTATATATTGCCAATGTTGCAATTTTATGGATAATAAGCTGTAAATTCAGCAATAGAAGTTATGTTTACAGATAACTTTTAATTGGTAAGAGTCAGAAAACAGAAATTAAAAGCACAGCATAGCAAAGAAGCATAATGAAGATGATAAAAGATCTTAGCAGAATAAGCAGTAATGAAAGTATTCAGTGTCTTTTGAGAAAAGAAAACTATTAAAAAATCAAGAGGCTGATAATTAATTTTTCATCAATCTCTTGATACAATTAAAATATAAGAAATAATCTCTTGATTTTTATGAAGAGCTTGATAATTAACAAATAAGGTAATATATCAAAAATGCAAATAAAAACATATTTGATATAGGTACATCCTGACAGGATTAACACTGCAAAAATTATGTTGTCTGAAGCTCCCCTCTCTTCATTCAACTCTACGTTATCATATTATACTATGTAGAAAATTTTGTTCTACTTTACAGAACATTTAAAAATGGAAAAGAAAAAATTTAGGCATTCAAAGGCCATAAAGGTAAATTTTTTAGGTGGTTTATCTCCAACTTACTTGTATATTCAAATTATATATATCCTTGTAAGGGTGTTAATAATTATTTGACAGCAGACCATAAACCAGGGATACTTAGAAGTATACACATTCTATTGAAGTAAATTAAATCATGCTTTATCAAGGATTTTGTCAAGAGGTTTTTGAGGCTCTTCCCTTCTCAATTTATAAAATTTAGTGAAGAAAAACATACTCATAATTAGGTTCAGACTGAAATCCTAGAGATGCAAAAATTGAAAGTGGACTGCGGGCGCCATTTAGGACTCCTGACATTGGACTAGTTGGAGTAGTGGCAGAGGAACACCCATTGGACGGGACAGACCAGTCAGAAGATGGACTAAGAAGGTTCGGATTACTAGGTCTCTTTAAAATAACTTTCCAGGACGGAAACTGTGAACCTAGAATAAATAAATTTAAGGCTTAGTTGAACAACGAACACAGAATAAAACAGATTGAATTTTTTGGGAAATTTAGTCACAAAAATCTCAAATGAATTTTCTCAAGAGTAATTTTCTTCAGACTTAATCTTACTGCATGTTGGGAAAGCATTTGTTTTCATAACTTAAAAGCTACCACAACTGTTCTTCCTTTCATTATAATACAATGAAGAACGGTGTTAATGAACTAGTGTACTTTTGTTGAAGTTGGAGGTAATCATTTTTATGACATATAATGGGAGCTAACGTCAAGAGGTTTCAGCATACCAGGAACTTCCTCGGTTGCGAACGTTTTCCGATAAAGCTGCAAAATTTGTGCATAAGTATGTTGATAGACTTTCCAGGCCTTTCGTAGAACCCAACCTCCTTTAACATATCCAGATAAATCTTGCTGGAGAAAAGTTAAGAGGGCCACACAGACTTGGGAATCAGCAAGGATGACTTGCTGCTCCAAATGCTCCGCTGGATTTGAACCCTGTGAAATTGATTTATAACATATTTAAATTTGTCCATAAACGTGTTAAAAATGCATATTATACATGCCTACATACCGATGAGTAACCATTTCCAAATACTTTGTTTTTCATTATTTTTAACCATCCTATATCTTGTGCACACCTCTTCTCCATCTCTTTCAAAGCTTGTAAAGAAACTTGGAGCTTTTCCTCTTCGAAACTCATTAGTGCGTTCTAAAGAGAGGGGTATTTTTGAAAAACATGTATGTGAACGTGGCTCAGCAAGTGTTAACACTTACCATGAATGTCACAAAACAATAGCCCGCTGCCATCTGAACATTATCCTTATGCGTGGTAAATAACTGTTCCGCCTCATCTATTTTATTATTGAGCAGCAACTTTATTCCTTGCTTGGCTAAAAGCCAATCATTCTCTTCGTCTGTCGTCTGCATTTTCATTGAGCACTTCTTAAACTAACAAACTGAATTTCACGCATGTGATATGCTATCATCATTCGATGAATGCCTTAAGCAGCATTTCTTGTCAAAAGGATAGAAATAACGAAAACATATACACATTCTCAGTAATCTAATGAGGAAAGAATTTGTAAAGTTTCATACTAGATCTATCATCGATTTGGTTATCGATTGGCAGTAACAAAAGAAGAACATTTTCACCTGTCTACTATGAAAAATTTGAATACTAAAACATCACTTCAGTTGATAACGATATGAACTGTCCCCTTTAAATTTCCTTAATTCATTTGGTAATTATTATTAGCAATTGGTTACAAACATAAAGTACTTTTATAAATAGTTTTCTATCCTAGGTAGAGTACGAAAAAGCCATATTCTTCTAACGGAGATATAATTTCGCTTATCTTCAGTTTTCAGAGTTATATAATTGAGCCGATATCTATAAAACTAAACGAAAATCACCTACGTAATAATGGAAACATCATATAGCGTGTATCGGTATTTATGTTTACTAAATACAGTGATGCAGGGTAAACCGGTCAAACCTTACAGTAGATCTGAGTGATGACGGGCAAGTCATACTGTGAATCTGTTTTCCGTCTCCTCCATAGATGATAACTTTTCCATTACCTCCAATTGCTTTCGACTTTTATGCGCACAAATTTTAGCTTTTTTCCTCACTTTTCTTTGTGGATTTATTTCGTGAAGAAAATAATCCATCAGAAAGGTAAGGATTTCCTTCTGGTATAAAGCAGATCAGATAACTTTGAAAGTTCTAAGGAAAAGGGTAAAAACCCAGACTAGATGATTAAAATTAATGCAGACGAAGGTAAGATATATTGGATTGTCTGCAGTTGGGTTATCTTTTTTTAAACAGCAATTTTACGGTTCCAAGTAGGTAATTATTTGAAGCTAGTATTTTTCCGTAGCTTGTTTTCTTCTGGAAGTTAAATTACTCCTCTATTTGGGCATAGTTTTTAGTTACATTTTTGTAAAGGTTCCCGTTCTGTGTATAAAATACAAGGTGACAGCTATTGGTCATTGGACTCATGTGGTCCGTTTTCAATATTTTTGCTGAAATAATGTGAAAGATATACTGACAGCTGTGCAGACATTGTGAATTGATACATAATATAAAAAATTCTTTTAACCATCTATACATCCTTTAATGATTATAACGTTAGCCTTTGTATGATTTATTTGTGAAATGGCGTTATTGTCTATTTAAAATTTTCAAAGCTGGAAACAAAAATTATAGCATTAAGAAATCAACTTTTTGTTTGCTTAAAACTATTTTCCATTCTTATAATTCAATCATATTATTTAATTAGTTTTTTTATTTTTCCTTTTTTAATGTGTATAAAATTTTGTGACAATAGTCATGCAAAATAGTTTAGCTAAGTAATTTCAAGTAATGCATTAAGAATCGACATTATCAAAAGAAATGGAAAATTCTATGCAAATCCTCTATAAGCTAAGCATGCGTGCTTTTTTCTATATTAGCATCATTAGACTCAATTCATAATGGGTAGGTAGCTACAGAAAGATACCTACTTGTATATGCTACTATTAATATGTTTATCTAATTGAGGCTAAGGTGCAAACACGCTTTTGAAGAAAAATTTTAGGTATGGAGCTTTACAAATCAACAGTAAAAGTCTAAATTATTATTTGTATCCTAATCAAAAATTTGTTCAAATTTTTCTGGATATTGAATTTAATATGAAATAATTCTGTCTCTGTGTATAATATTATGCTATGTATAAATATTATAAATACATCATTATAGATCCCACAGCTAAAGTTGTGGTGTTAATTTTTACCAGAACTGCCTAAAAACCATTGGCAACTGAAGATCAAGCTTGTCTCTTACCTTATGCCTTCTTACAGATTCATTTCTTTCAGAAATGAAGGAAAATCTCTAGAGTAATTGAGGTTGATATAACAGAGCTAAGTTTCACCCCCCAAGTTTTTAGAGCAGTGCTTTCCAACATATACAGTATGAGGAAGCTCTTGGTGTGCCCTGAGATCTATTATTTCTTACTAATGTATATTGTACATGAGTCTAATTCCTGAAATATTATATACTTTACAGGGATTCCTTGCACAAATATTACTTGTTGACAGCTTCTTCTGGATATTACTAAAACTGCATGAACTAAATACCTGAATAAACAGAAATATTTTTTTCTGGTATAAAGTTCTACTTTATAGATATATTTTAACAGGGTTTCAGACTATATACCCATCATCAGGCACAAAGTTTTTTTAGAGTTCCAAGAAGTAAAAACTTAATTGTTTGAATTTATAAATTGTAATATTTATAGCAGAAAAAGGTATGTTCATATGGCAAATATCAAATGGAAAGATTATGAAAGTATAGAAAATGTCCACCTCAGATCTATGTCAGACAAATTAAAACATACTAAAATGAGATAGTGGTGGACTCAAGACTAAACAGGAAAAAAATGTAAATTTGTCTTTTTCATTACTTATAACATCCAAATGCATGTCTCAAGAAACGTTGAGTACAATTTTAGGTATGCACCATGCATTTACTTTTCAGCTTTAAGTTTAGTAGAATTCATTTACATGATGACAATAGAAGTTTTTATTTTATTTATTTATTTATCAAAGATTTACATACAGTGGTGCCGTTAGTTTAAAGTGAATTCCAAAAAATCAAACGTAAACAAATATACATAACAATATGAAATAAGAAAATCAACAAATAAAACTAAAAATAAGACAAAATATATACACAAATACAAACTAAGAAAATTCTTTACAAGGATCTTTATACAAGCATTCTTTCAAGAATGCATCAAGTGAAAGCCTGAAAGGGTCTATGGAGGGAGGAAGGGAATTTAAAAGATTAGGAAGTCTGTATAATAGGGAACATTGCGCGATGGATAGTCTAAATCTAGGGACATGTAAAAGAGGAGTTAGGCCTTAGGTTGAACATGATAACTAAATAATGAAATTATTTCAGGGGAATCAATGTGGGCATTTATTATGTTATAAGTAAGGGAAAGATCAGCTTTTGTTAGCATGTCTTTTAGGGATCTTATGCATAGATGTTTTAAAACAGACTCTGCAGAGCTATTGTGTAGATAAGGCACATGAGATTTTACAATATAGGCAAAAAAGTTGAAGATTTGATTGAGGGAGGAAATATTGCTATTGGTTGCCATGGACCAGATAGGGGAGCAATAAGAAAAGGCCGGTAATACAATAGATGTGAAATATAATTTTAGAGCGTTTGGGTTTTTCATTTCTGTGAAGTGGTAGAGGATCCCTAGTAAAGAGAGAGCTTTTCTTTTGACACACTGGATGTGGTCAATGAAATTCAATTTGGAGTCGAATATTATACCTAAGTCTTTATGGGAGCTGACTCTTTTAAGTGGAGAGTAGTTAAGGGAGTATTCAAATTTCAAAGGGGACTTTGGCAGAGATATAGTCATCACCGAACATTTAAGCAGGTTTAGATGGAGCCTCCATATTCCACACCATTTATTTGTTTTATTTATTGCATCCTGGAAGTGGTAAGAGTCCTCAATACTATTAATTTCTGTAAAAAGTTTGCAGTCATCCGCAAAGAGTAAAGAATGGATTTTGGTAGAGAGGAAAAGAGTATATAGGTCATCTACATATAGAGTAAAAAGATATGGACCAAGCCCACTGCCTTGAGGAACTCCCGAAGAGATCGCGGACCAATCAGATTTAATATTATCGATCACAACAGATTGTGTACGAAGTGATAGATAGTTGCTTATCAGAGAGAGAAAGTTTCCATTAATACCAAAGCGGTTTTCAAGTTTATGGAGAAGGAGTGCATGGTCTACAGAATCAAATGCTTTAGAGAAGTCTAAGAAAACGGAGTCTAATTGGGATTTGTTTATTATAGATCTTACGGCGTGATTTTGTATATTTTTATAGGATTCCACAATCAAAATCTTAAATGTGTGATACATGTGTTGGCAGATTAAAAATATGATACAGTTTTGATCATTTTTGTTCAAATTTTCTCTCCGATGCTTCATTTAAATAATCTATTGAACAGATTGAGCACCTATTAACCCTTAATTAAACCTTCAATATGTTATCAGTAAAGATAAACAAGCTATTCTTTAAAAATTTAAGATTTGATTTCAAAAAAGTTAATTTGATGGTTAAACAAATTGGATGACAGTGAATATTTAACGAAGTAATAACATATGTACTTAATTTAATGATTCTATAATATATAAGTCAAAAGGAAAGTTCTAAGGTTAGAAATTTCAGTTCCGTAAGGCTTTTGATTCAGGAAGAGATAAGTTTCTTCTGTAGCTCAATTCATAGATTTAACCAATGGATACTTTAACTGATATATTTCTCATTTATCACTCTGTTTGCATGATGCTAAAAATTCAATAAATAAAGTTTATTATATGTGTACTCATTATTTTAGCTTAATTAGCATTTAATAAAGATTTGTAATGGTAGGAAGATCAAGGACAAGCTGATCAAGTGGAAAGAAGGACATATGTGATGAAAATATTTGATTTGAAATCATTCTCACACTCAGAGTAAATATGTTTAATCAACATGCACCCTTAATCAGCATTATAAAAATGGCTTTTTAGGTTACTTGAATGTTTTGTACATTGAATTAGAGAAGTGAATTTTTTTATTCTCATAATGTTAGTGAAGTAAACTACAAATTTATTTAATGACTGATGAATTAATGGTAATTTGTTCTGCAGGAGATAAGACTGTTGGTGTTACCGCGGCAAACTCTGGTAAAAGCATAATACCTGCAACCAGTTGTGAAAAAGCAACGCTGCAAAGATAAATAGAATATTTAGCTGTATTAATATTTCATTGTATTCGCAAACAAATAGAATCTAAAACCTACCATTGATTATCACTTCTCCTTTAAATAGATGGACACCACCACACAATAATCTTGCAAGAAAAATTATTACCTCCATGGAGATAACTAATCCTTGAAGCACAAGCCATGGTATAAGGAAAGTTGATCTTATCTAAAATTACAAAATATACTTTAAATGAGCTAAATCAATTCGAACAAGATGCTTGAATTTGGGTTTTACTCACATATAAGGCTCCTAATACAAGGAATGTATAATGCTCTGCTCCTAAAATTGAGGTTAATAATTTTAGGTCTCTCTCCAAGTGATGGCTTACTGTAAAGCAAATAATTACCTGTTATTGAATATTCACTTGTAGTTTGCATTTTATATCTAAATATCCAAGAAAATTAGGAAATATCTATGAGCATGAAATAGCCATCTGATTCTTGATCAAATAATCAAAATTATTATACATTATGTATGTATTATATACAGATTGTTTTGAGCCCCCTGTCATCTATTTGCACAGTGAATAGCAGAATATTTTACACTGGTTGACAATTAATAGGAAATGAACGCGGGAGGTTAGAACTTAAGTGACCAATTTAAAAGTACAGATATTATGTTAGTTATACTGACAAAATACAAAATTTGCCATGGTGGAGAGCAATATGGATTGATGACATGAAATGTCAGTTGTCATGAATACTGAGAGTTCTGAGCAAATCAGTAAGGTATATGATCAGGCACCAATGTGTGCTGCACATGTGTTTCCTATGCTATCCATGAGGTCCAGGGTACGTTGTCCCATCTTTTTTGATTAGTTTTAAGGTTCTTGAAGGGCCAGGGATGGTGGATTCACCTAATTCTTCATGCAGGAGCATCACAAGCAGGCTTGATCAGATTCAGTCTGTGGAATATTGTGTTCTGTCCATGCAGTAGATTTTCTCACTCTTTAGTCTACTCAGCTTTGGTGGAGCAGGTAACTTTTCAGCTCGTTAAACAGTGGGATAGTTGTGCTCAGGCCTCTGGTGATTACTTTTGAATGAAGCTTCAATTATATTCACAGTGTCCTTTCAAAACCTTTTCCTTTGAACACCCCTTGTAGTAATGTGTTCCATGTTCATACATGTTGGTGACCAAAATCACTGGATAGACAGAATCGTGATTCATCTGAGATCATGAATAGCACATCTATTCTTAATGGCCAACTGGACAATGCAGCAATCCTGTTGAGCTGTTGTACTCTTAACTCAACCTTCTCCTTGTATATATGCAGTGGAACCCCGGGCAATGGTGGCTTTTCATAGCCAGGAAATAACACTTTTTGCTGCTCTCGTCTCATGTGAAACCTCTGTGACGGTTTGACTTTCCTCAAGACGACCGGCAGCTTTTTCAGGATAATCATCACTGAGATGAACCCTTTGTGTCGTTTCCCAACAGACTTATCTGTTCGCACTTGTAGCAACGGCTATTGTGCTTGACGGTGTTTCTTGGATGCAACTTCCGAGCTCTCTCTGGCGTTTACTCTTGATCGGAAACATTGCGCATGATTGTCCCATCTATGGACGCAGCTCCTCACTAGTCCCCTCGATCGACATTATACCATCTTGGAGCTAAGTTCTAAAAATTAACGCCTAAAAGTATGTTTGTTCCCTAGTAATTGTCAACCAGTGTAGTGTAAAACAGCCTTAAGAAATAATAGATTGTATCTCTATAAATTTATTTAGAACAATTTTTAAATGCGAAAACTCCTTTCCTTGATATTAAAATATTCTAGCGAGAGATAAGAGAGCTGTGCAACTCAAAATCGGGATACCAAAGTATTTAGAGATGTAATAGAGCATGTAAATTTTATATTATAATGTGAATTTAATATTCGTAAATCAACGAAATAGAAGCATTTTCGTATTACCTATTCCACCCCTAGCGTAGCGCCTTCTCCACATATCATCTGCTAACGTTCTTCCACCTTGTACGATTCGGAACACATCCGTCAGTGTGAAGATCTGGAAAGAAATTAAAAATCTCCGTTGACCATCTGTTACAAACCTTCTTAAGAGAAATCACTGATTACTTCCTTACGGTTCCTATCACACCAAGGCATATCACGAATGAGCTGCATCCTAAATATCCTGATGAACATAACTCTCTCAAAGTAATAACAAATAATTTCTGGAAGATGATCGAAATATTATATCATTTTTTATGCAAAATATATGGACAGTTTACATTATCACCGGAAAAATATTTACCCGATTTTCAGCATTTTTAAAGCAGAAATTGATCATATTACATAACTATAGTAAATAACTTGTGATTTTGTATGTGAAAACTTTCAAATGATCAAACTTTTATTGAGTAAGTAACGAATTAATAATAAACTTGCGATTAAATCATTTTGATGACGAAGAAAGATATTTATGCTCATAATAGTGATTGAATATTAAAAAAATTAACTAATTTTCTTACTTATAAAATACATTTTTATTTACTTTCATTGTTGAATTCTAAGTTGTTTTGGAAGCATACGATTGTTAGCAAAATTTTCTGCAACTTAAAAGAATATTTAATTATAACTAATATTTCAAATGTCTGTTTTGAACATTTCATAATTATTATAAAACATTTTAGGGTTGGACTATTTGAATTTAATTCAGTATGACAAAATTTCCCCGCTTTGTAACGGCTTTGGCTTTGTTTATTATGTGCTCGGTAAGTCGGTAATCGTTTTACATTCATATGAGAGGTGCATATCTTATATAGCACTAATGATTTGATTTCTACAGGTCTGCACGACTCTTAGTACATTAAATTTAGACATAGGGAGTAGTTCTGCAGCAGCTACTTTGTACAACCTTCATTGTCAACAAAATTTCAAATGTTACTGGACAACTGATACACCGGCAGACTATTTAAGTAAATTTTTCCTTAAATTACAAAAATTACGTTCCTTTATCAATAATATTTAATCTTTACCCGATACGAATAAAAAATCGTTTTTTTGAAGCGCGAAACCACAATGAAGAAATGGTATTGGGCGATTTATACCTCAGATCCCGTTTCCTTCTTTCATAACCTTATTATTAATATTCTATAATATGTTTGAATGTTGTAACATATTAATTCATAATTCAATACTACAATACTTGGTCAACCTTTGATAGTGATATGAATAATATTAACTCATGAAAATATTTACTGTTTGATTTAGATAGTGAAGTTTAACTGCCCATTATGTTTTATAGCCCTTTCTTAGAGTGATAGATCGTTAAAAGTAAATAAAAATAGTTGTTTGAAATACGTTTAAAATCATTGACGCGCCAAATTTCCAAAGTAAAATATGCCTGAACCGCAATGCATCTAAAACTTCATAGTTGATTAAGTGCTGTGATTGAAACTTTGAGACTGAGTAGCACAAATCCTAATTAATTTATTGTTTCTCCGTCAAGTTAAACTTAGAGGATCAATTTACAACATTCTGGCTGGAGTATTGGCATCCTGCTTGCTCGTTATCGGGAATGTGACTGTAAGTAACTGTCTTAGCAACTCTCAATGCAATGGAAACCATTTTAACTTGCCCCCTATAACGTATTATGCTTCCTATTTTTCAGGGAATCCCAGATTATTATTTACCTTGGTTATTCTTTAGCGTAAAAAATATGATATTTTTACAAGGTCCAGCAATATGTAGATTCGCTTTCAACAGCAAACCATTCGATACTTTCTTCGCTTCGGCAATTTTATTGACTTCTATCTTTTTATACGGTAAAGTATAACTTTATAACATAGTTTCGACCTCAAGTGTAAATTCTCTTCTTTGTGAAAATACCTGAAATATATCGCAGAATTTCTCGTAACTAATTAAAATTATCGTTTACACTTACATGTTAGCTGAAGAGTGGTGTCTGTGGATGAGCATGTTTGACTCCTTTAAATTACAATGGAAGTGCAGGAAAAATCAGCTACGAAACGGTTGGGAAGGGCATAATTTGGCAGATTTTGACTACAAGAAGTTGCAGGGTGGTATCCTATGTAAAAGCCAATTCACGTGATAACAATCATCTTTCCGGCAATAAAAATAGGTACAAATAAGATTCTATAGCTGATTATTGCAATTCAGCTTTAAAAATTAATTTTAATGATTGTAAATATTGAAAAATGTATTAGAGCCACAAATGAATGTTGCGATTACTATTGGATAAAGTAGCAAAAAAATTAAAACTCAGATTAACTTTATTTTTCCGTATGCGAGCAAGCACAGCGGCCATCAAGAAATGAGGATCGTTTTAAATTAAAATTAAATTCTTAAATTAATCTTAAATTCAAATGGTATATGTAATTTCTACCGGTAAAATGCCCAAAACAAAGACTCAACAAGAAAATACATTTTTGACGACCTTTAAAATATTCAAATCATATTTTACAACATTTAATATTTCACTGTTGTTGTTTGACTATACGTAATCTGTTTACTGAAAGCAGAATTGCTTTTCTTAATTGAATATCCAAGCATATTAGTGCGTACACAAAAATTTCACTATTTTGTGCGCGCAGAACTTCACTCTTTTAAAATTACCTATTATCCACACGTAAATGTACAGAATAAACTTACTGGCAAGCAGAGAATATCTCGACTGCGTGAGATTCTTGCGATTCTTGTCACAGCGTAGGACGGATTTAAGTCAGAGAAAGGAAGATCGGTTTGCGGAGAATTAGAAGAATGATATAGTCCTTCAAGAAGAATATTGAGATTGTCAATCGATAAAAGCTTTTAAATTCTTAAGTTTATTTAGATTGGTTGCAAGATACGAAATTTCAGCCACTTTAGAATGGAGCAAACCGGGCATGGAGTTAGTTTTTCGCATCCCTACCTTTTAAAGCATTTACTTTTTCTCAGTTGAAAATGAAAAGAGAAAGCTTAATTCGAAAATTCTATTGCCACCAAACTCTTTCTGTAATAATCGGATCTCACATTTCTTGCATAACTTGAGTCGACACGTCAATCCATTAATAAAAGATTATATGCACAATTAATAAAAATTAGAACTTATTTCAAATTTATAATGAACAATGGTGGAAGGATTGAAAATATTTCAGGGAATAGGCTAAATTAAACGTTTAGCAAACGGTTAGCAAAATAAAACGTTTCTCTTAATCTTTGCTTGATTTGAATGATAAATGCCCGCTCTGGTCGTCATAGTATGAAGAAATCGCATTCCTTTTCCTTATCTACCTCAAGAATCTTTAATTGAATTCTTATGTATCTCTTCTGCTTTGTTAAAACGCGGAGAACGCGCAGCTGCTATTCCACGCGGCACTCACTACCGGTTCTTTTATTTTTTCTCATAAAGATCGCGCTGGAAATAGGTTTAAAATTCTATTACATAAATTTAAAACTTATCCCAGACACAGTGCAATAAGAACAATCTAAAATCGAGTTATAGGTACGTTTAATCATTTTCTAAAAAAATCGAGAAGCCCACCTCAATATATGGCATTGAGGTGGGTGGAAACCTTCTAAGTGAGGTTTTCTTCAGCGTTCCTCACCCTATCCATACATTTCCCGTTCAGAAAAATTTCCTTAAATACCAGGTTTTTGCCGAAGATTTTCATATTCCTAAAATGCTAACTTTGAAAATTTTCATTCACAATAGTCGGGATACTGTGAGTCCTTTCTCCTATTTCTCTTTTCTGCATGGTGACTTGTCTCATTCTTCCAATATCTTTGGGTCGTCAATTTTCCCATCCTATCTTTTGATTACGTATTACCTGCTCTTTGCTGCCCTTTCTAATAACATGCATACGTGGAGGAGTAAACACGATAAGTTGCAAGATGGATTGTTAAAGTAAAATAAAAGATTAGCAAATCAAATGCTGAACAGGAAAGAAAATGCTCTGCTGCGTTATATTCTATGGACTATATAAATTAATTTTTTCTTTTTCCTGTGGAGCACTAGTGTATGAAAGCCAACATCTCGCCTATAGTGAATGCTTATTTGATGCGAAAGTATAGAAATTTTCGTCATCTTCTTTTCCGTTAACCAAAAGAGGTCTCGCTGGGTAGAGCACATCGTTACACGCATCACTTGCTGAAGGAAGAAAATTACTTATTATTAGCTACTTGGAAACTCATGATTCAATTTCAAAGTATTTCTTCCAGAATCTTAAAATAGTTTTTGTTTAAAACTTCGGTGCAATCGACATATTACCTGAAATAAATTTAATTTTCTAATTAAAGCCTCTAAATTAGTGTGATTATGTCCGTTTAATTTCCGATTCATAGGGTCGTATAGGCATTATAGATTTTCATTTCATTGCGAATTGTGACAACGCAACCATCCATTCTCATATACCAAGGCAGGTAACATGGGGCTTTATATGTTCATATAATCTATGGCTTCCTAACTATTCCAAGGATTTCTTTAGAAGACTCCGGAAACATCGAAAGTGCCATGCTTGTACCACGGAAAAAAATGAGTTTATACTTTCTTTCAACGCTTATCAATCTGAATAGTAAAGTTTTAGGTATCTTAATTGATGCAACCATGTTACCTCATATCGAATATCGGAGAAATTTTCATATTTATCATGGAATTGTCACAAAAAGAGATTAGAAAAACCTACTAGACCAGTAATCCTTCCCTGAGCCTAAACAGGACACTATCCAAATAATGGAACTGGAACTTACAAAGGTGCAAGCATTTTATCTTCTGAAATTTATTTACTTTAGATATCTAATCTTCGCAGTTACTCATCCTCAATAGCAGAAGAAGTAAAAGAAAAGTTGTCTACTCTGTTTTCCGGGCCCCCATTTTGTCTCCTTTTATCTGGACAAAGCTGCGATGGTAATTCTTCCATACTGGGAGCCTTTATAACCTCATTTAGAAACACATTGCTTGGGAATAATAAAAAGAGATAACACTTAATCATTCAAATAAATAACATTCTAATTCAATTATTTCACCATCTAGCGGTCAGGAATTAAGAGCCGATAATACCAAATATGTGGCAGAGAGGAAATTTAATATAATACTCCATATGCATACAATAAAACCAGACGCAATCCTGCTTAATACGCGACTTTAATCTACCACATGAATCACATGCTGTAAAAATACCGCTTATTAAGACGCTCTTCTACCTCTTTACAAGGCTTCCCTTTTCCATATGCACTGTTGTTAATTATAGCCAATGTTTCGTCTTGTTTGATCGACAATTTTTTTTACATGTGTCGCTGTCATCCTTTCTCCTTCACTGCTTCTCCTTATCTCTAAAAAGGTTCCGTTTGAATTTTTTGTTTGGAATGACTAATTTTGTACGCGAGAATGGTGTCGGGAAGTAGAAAAATCTTTGTTCTACAGTCGAAACCAATATGGTAATGTGCTCTGTGAGATCTTTTTGACACTGCTGTTAAAAAGTTTATTATTTTTCCTTAATTATCGCTATGATAAAAATTGCTTCATTGTAGTGTGAAAAGGGACACAAATAAAGAAACAGGGAAGTTATGTGTCCGAAAAGCTTTCTTTAAAAATATGACGAGAAGGAAAACATAATTACACAAACCTTAGCATGCTTGATAGGTATCTACAGCTCTCACAAGAAAAGCAATTTAAACAAAATGCCATTTTCGTTTAAAGGTTTAAAATACTTATTTGAGAAGTAAAGAGAAAGCCTTTTTCTATTATTTTCAGTATTAAGAGATATAGTTCTCGTAACCTGGTTATAACATTATCCTGTTTATAACGCGCTTTTCGCATGGCACCAGAGAAGCGTCTTAGCCTGTATATCCTAATTACGCCTTTCCATTATACCTCGACTTACGAACCGCCCTCATACGAACTTTTTAATTTATAATCTAGAAGGTAAAAGGGTTTCAGTTTTATTTTTCCGTTTTAGGCTTGTCCGCAAATTGGTATCTTGAGATGCTTCTCCAGATTCAATTCCCAGTGGGAGCCTCCGTGCAAAATGACCTCAGCAGTCGAAGCACTTTTAGTTATGCTATTAATACTAGAGATGCTGTCAGGAAAAAAATTTTTGACTGATTATAGACGAATTCAACCTCCGTATATGGTATGTGGCATAAATCTTCTTAATTGTGGCTATACATGGTCCTGGTACAGCTCATCTCCAGCACAAAAATATGGTCCTTCTAAAGCATCATACCTTCTGTTGAATAAATATACCTTTTGAAAGACGGCAAATAAAAATATATCACAACGATGAAAGTAATTCATTTGACATGCGATGACACTGCTCACATGACTTTTTCATGGGCGAATAATTCAAAGGCGCTTGGAAATCCCAACAATATCTTTTATTAGTAACATATGCTACTTAGTGCACCTTCATTAAGTTAATCTTATGATAATCTCATCAAATTTAGCAGCAATGGGCTCAATGGATAGTTTCTGAACTCATAGAAATATCCTTGAAACCTAACACAAAATTTTCGGCTGGTCTAAAAATTCATTTTTGGGATAAAATTTCTGCTTGATGGAATGGTTTTTCTTACTATTACATTTACGTTTGCTTTTACATAAAATAAAATTTGAGTTCATTTTTCCCAAATAGAATTTTTACATCCCCAGTAACCGTGGAATTCTCGTTAGGCACGTTACGAAAATTGTCGTATCGTAACAGGAAAACGCACTTGACCACAATGGAAAGTCGTGCCTAGTTACAGGAAACCTAAACTAGCATTCATTTTCCATCAAAAACGGGCTTTTTCGTGCTCATCAAGTGCAACTTTTTAGACGAAAGACTATGAAATGTGTACCGATCCTTTACAATAACTGGTATCTCTATTCTGGGAATGATAATGCCCCCTCAATTTCACTAACAAAATCTCTTGGATTTGATTATATGATTTATACCAGTTTCCTCGGATAATTTCATCAGCTATTTGGTAATATTTTTTTCCTATACAGGAATTCTTTTAAGAAATCGGAAGTTATGTTTGCACAAAGAGGAAAAAATCATAATCTTTTGTAGGAGTCTGAAGAAGAGTTATGAAAGAGCAGAGCCACAATTTCATTCTTGGCATATGTTTGCAAAAAACCTTAGAAATTGGATAAATTATGTGGAATTTCTATGGTTACTTGTATCGATGTTGGTTGATTTCCGAAGGAGTACAACTCGCAAATGATGTATTTAAAAACTTCTGTAACAGCCAATATATTCAAGAAATTTGTTCCTTTAATAAAAATTACTAATCTAAAAAAATCAAATCATTTTTAATGGCGTTCCACAACGTTAGGCCAGAACACCTTGAGTTTAATTACTAATATTTTTCGAAATTCTTGTGTTCTTCATCATTTTCATTCACATACGCTAAATTTACCTATAAGGTGATCAATATACTTCAATAACGGTGACAATCCAGAAGTTAGAGTAAGCAAATTAATTTAATAATTTAAAATTAAATTAATTTCTTTCCTTCAAGAAGAACATATTTGAATACAGGCTCTCAAATTTAAATCCTGAGCTAGGCGACGATAAAGAGATTATAAGCGCCAAACTTGACGAGCTTTCAACCAAATGTGAATGAAGTTTTTTCTTTCCTCTAACGCCAAGTAAAAGCCAAACATCGCTCTAAAAATATACAACTGCCTTGGTAGTCCTGGCATTTGAAAACCGATAATTTTTTATCATTTTAGGATATTAAAGACATTTCTTTTCTCTCATCTTCGATCATCGGTATGAAAGCGATTGGTGCTGAACATGAACAACCCACAATGGAGAGGAAAATTAAATATTAGAGGCGTTAGAAAATCTGCAATGGCTAAAAATGGTAAACATTGCATGGAATGAGATAAGTTAAGGTGAAATAGTACTGTAAAAAGTAAATGATGGAGGATGCAAATAGAGATATAAAAGAGAAAGAAAAGTGAGCCAAAAATTACGAAGATTTGTTAACTATTTCTCCCAGAATAGTACGAGAAAAGACAGATAAACTAGCTTCAGAATAAGAATATAGAATAATCTGATGACTCACTTGCCGATGGAAATAAATTCTGGAAAAAGACATTACTGGTCCGAATATCATAGAGAGAATAATCCGTGTAAAAGCAGTCTTGTAGTAAATTCATCGCCGAGGAAAAAATGAGTTAATTAATTAAAGACCAATCAGAATGAATTCAAGTTATCAGTGTATATGATAAGGAAAAAGTTTTTACAAGTTAAAAATTTCCACACCGGTTAATAGATCTATTTGTACCTGTTCATTAAATTTATTTTTCATTTATTCCCGCAAAAACATTCGCATGTATATTGTTCCTTGTCGACTCCCATTAGGCCTTAAACGCGCGGTTCTTTTAATTATTACTACGCACTGTTTATATTTAAAGCAGTTGATATGTCGTTGAAAATTTGTCGTCCTAGAATCAGAATAAAAATCAGAGAGGCAATTTTTATCTGTGTTTTCAAGTAGTATTTAGGGACTATCATTCATCTCATTGCTTGAAAAGGCACGTATCGTCGACGTCTGTAGGAGAGGCTGGTTGATAATACCGTAGCGCCGCCATGTGGCGTTTGTACAATGTCATAATATCTGTCGTGTGGACGAAATGGCTCGTAGTGAGAGGAAGGGCTTCTGACTCTAATTTGTTTACTTTAATCAATCAAAATTAATCATTAATATTTTTATAAACATGAATCTCGTTACTACCAATGCGCATGGGAACGGCTTGCTATATGCTGGGTTTAATCAAGATCAAGGTAAATACGCACCTACGGGTATTTATAACTAAATTTTCTCTCAGATTTCTTGCAATCTCTCATGAAGATGAAGAAACATAACTTTAATCCTCTTATTAACGAAATCATTGTTATTATTTTTCAAATTGTTTTTTTTTCGGATTTGATAATTTTCTGAAAAATTGGTTGACAGGTTGTTTTGCTTGTGGGATGGAGAATGGTTTCAGGGTTTACAATTGTGACCCTTTGAAGGAAAAGGAAAGACAGGATTTTTCAGAAGGAGGACTTAGCTATGTAGAAATGCTTTTCCGTTGTAATTATCTAGCCCTTGTTGGTGGAGGACCGCGGCCTTTGTATCCGACCAATCGTGGTATTTATACTTGTTTTAATGCTGTTATTTATATATGATAAGTAGCTTTAGAATTCTATGTAGACCTGTGAATAATTTTTTTATACGTATGCTTTCATTTTCTCTCAGTTATGGTGTGGGACGACCTCAAGAAGAAACCAGTCATAGGACTTGACTTTAATACTCCTGTCAGAGGAGTTCGCTTAAGAAGAGATCGTATTGTTGTAGTGCTTGAAGGTGTTATAAAAGTGTACACCTTCACTCAAAATCCTCAACAGTTGCACGTCTTTGAAACGAATGCTAATCCCAAAGGTACGTATATAAGACAGTAATCGATCCCGTTTATTAAAAGGTTATCACAGACTTTTATGAAAGAGATGATCAATGTTTTGATATTTTCAGGGCTCTGTGT
The DNA here is from genome assembly GCA_036926295.1 of Pachydiplax longipennis. Classification (NCBI taxonomy): domain Eukaryota; kingdom Metazoa; phylum Arthropoda; class Insecta; order Odonata; family Libellulidae; genus Pachydiplax; species Pachydiplax longipennis. The sequence goes on along the minus strand of JAVFKF010000015.1, from coordinate 6,918,775 downwards.
ACTTTGTCCAAACAGCAATAATTCATTGCTGGCATTCCCCGGACCTCATTCTGGTCATGTTCAGGTAGTAGATCTTGCTGATGGTGAGAGAGCTCCTCTTGACATAGCAGCGCATGAAGCACCGTTGTCATGTATAGCTCTCAACCTTCAAGGGACACGATTAGCAACTGCTTCAGAAAAGGTATTTTTACGTTAAGATATGCTATTCAATTCAATTAAATTCTTTCTAGAAAGTCTATTCGATAATGTGTTGAAAAGAATATGTTATTAAACTAGTGATGGAGTCCATTATTTTTTCATTGGTTTGAATAGGAAGTTATTTTAAACTTTGTATATGCTATATAGGGCTAATTTTTAAATTTGAGAGTAATTTAGTTTGACTCTTGAAATATTTTTATTTACTTAATTATTTCCTGTGCTCATATGGGACAAATTTTTGCGGAAACACTGTTAATGTAGTCAAAAATGGTTTTCAAGCAAGTAGCCCAACTTGTCAATTGTAATTGATTTAAAAAATATTAAATTCATGTTTTAGGTGTTCTCCTTCAGGGAATAATAAAACTCATTAATTACTTATTTATATAAGTACGATATACTTTCATTAAATTTAAGTTACAGATTTAATAGTATTCAGTGATTTGTGTTCTTATTTTCAGGGAACTCTAATTAGAGTGTTTGACACTTCTACTGGTATGATGATTAATGAACTTAGAAGAGGTGCTAAACCAGCTCAAATTTATTGGTAAGTAAATTTTGAATTAGTTAAGGTAAAAAATGAAAAATAATACATAGTGGTATGATAATTTTGTTAATTGCTATTCAAGTTGGAAAAATCACCAGTGACTGGACAAAATAGTGTTTTCAATTGTATCTATTCGCTTCCTATTTAAAAGAAATATTTGAAATCTACTTTGCATCTTTTCTTAACTATATTACTTAGAGATTTTATATCTAAACCTGATAACTAACAGTTGTATTGAAATGATCTATGAAGAACTAGTTTAATGAAAATCAAAGTTGGCTTTATCTCCATCAATGAAATCGAAACTTATTTACATTTTCTGCATTGAAATTGTTGTGAAGTGTATATTTAACCTCTCTAGGTTGATAACTGTGAGATTTGAAGACTTTTCACTTGAAGAAAATACTGTGATCCCTTGCCAACCATGATTTTTCCAATGAATTTACCTTTAACTAAGAGGAAGGATGGTACAAACTGAGTTACTATGGAAGGCAATCAAATATTTTTTGGAAATAAATCACTCCTTTGCTTGCTTTCCAAATTACAATCCCTTTAAGTGTCCAATTTCTTACGAACTTGTTGACAAGGCAAATGAATAAGCAAAATTTATGATGAGGTTAATCAAGAAAACATTACAGTAGATCCTGCTTCTTTTTGTCAACAAAAAATGGAGTGTTTCTCTTTTTGAGCTCTTTGATGGCATTTTAATTTTTGCTCCCTTCATAACTCATTGGCTTGGCTAACTTCAAGTTTATTGTGGCACTTTTTAGTAATTTATTGCCAACATTGGTGCAGAGATACATTAACCATGCCATTTATAAGAAAATATGAAAGCTGTTCTTGTTGTTTTTACTCAGATTAAACATAATGAGTTAATGATTCTGCTGACATTGTATCTCATTGTTTTCTTTTTAGTATTAACTTCAACCATGACTCCTCATTGCTTTGTGTGTCAAGTGATCATGGCACAGTCCATGTTTTTGCTGTGGAGGATCAGAAGCAAAATATACAATCTAGGTAATTGAAATATCAAAATTACTGTATGTTTAATTTGATGAAAGTTTTCATCATTAACAAATGCTTTAACAAGGTATTTCATAGTGGTGGTATTTTTCACAGTCATGATATTTAAAAGATATTGCAAGAAGTTGTCTTGAGATCCAGCCATGTCACTGCTCTAAGGTATTGATGTTTTGGTCAGTTAGGTGAAGACGATGCCAGAGATAGGTATGAGAATGTAAATTAACATCAAAGTGGTGACGTGCTTGGACACTAAAGAAGACTTCCTGCATCATCTATGCTGGTCTAGCATGAGATGATGGTATAAAAATACAAACTATTTCTTTTCCAGGAATGTTCTCATGCTATACCAGCATAGATGATCATCATCATTGGCACTAAAGCCTATGTAGTGCCAATGATGTGATGATGATACCCTGGCTTTCGTTACAACTGCTTTCTATTCTTCCCTATCCATCACTATCCTCCTCCACCCCTGGACCCCTTACTTTCTCAATTCCTCTTCTACATCATCCACCCATTCTTTTCTTGGTTCTTCCTCTACTTCTTCTTCCATCTAGTTTTCCTTCAAATACCATTAACACATTTTACACTCTTGCTTTTCTTTGTGTATGTCCTATCCCATCCAATCTAGCTTGCTTAATCTCTGCTAATATTCCATCCTAATACATTTGTTGTGATTCTTTATTCCTTTTTATCCTCCATTCCCCTGCTGTATTCAGTGGTCAATAGATCTTCCTCAGCATTTTTATCTCCCACCTCTGTAGCAAATTCTCCTCTCTCACTGTTATCCTCCAGATCTCCTGACCATAAGTTACCATTGGTCTGATGATCAATTTTCTTTGTTGCTCAACTAATCGATTTTCTTTAAAAACTTTTTGTAGAGAATAGTATGTGTGATTTCCTGCTACAATTCTTGTTTCGATCTCCTTTGCAATAGTGTTATCATTAGTGACCCTCGTCCCCAAATATTTTAAGTGCTGTTCTATCAGTATTTGGTTGAATATTATATCTCTATCTACTCCTCTTTCTGCTTGCTTTTTGAATGATACCATACATTTTGTTTTTTTCCTTGCTAATATCCAAACCAATCCTTCCAGCTGCTTCCTTGAGCCTCCCAAATGTCTCCTCACATTATTGTGAGGAGACTACCTACTCCTTGATAGTACCACCAAATCATCTACATATGCAATGAATTGGTTCATTCTATTAAATTGTATGTATCTTTAAATACTAAATGAAAATCCTCAATTTAAAATAATGGTTAAAGTTCATCTTTCCCTTAACACAAAATTTGCATTAACATGTGTGGCCATTCGTGAACGTAATTGGACCTGAATAAATTTCCTGCTTAAACACCTTTCCTTCATATTATCATCCAATGACTGGATATATAAGAATTTTAAATATTTGTTAAACATGAAATCATTTGCATGACTTTTTTTCAGAATGTATCTCTGTATTTAAGCAGGGGAAACCTGTAAATCTATTAGTGGAAGATCTGTGCTAGAAAACTGTATAATCTTAGACTCATATTTATTACTAATTGACTGTAATAATGATAAAAATTTAACTTCATAGAATAATTAATTCTTCATTTATGCTAAAGGGGGCCACGGTGGAAAATATCCTGGGAGTAATAAGAAGGAATGTGGGGGGGTCCTTGACCATAAGCAAGGGTTGGAGTCACTTTGATTTGGAGATGATAGATATGATTTGAGGCTTTGGAATTGAGGGTTGTAAAACCAAGGGAATGGTGGCTCAAAAAAGTTTAGGAAGCATTGTCCTAGAGGATTTTAAATTAATTTTAATGGATTTTATACATGTTATAGTTTTATGCATAAAAATTCTTTTACGTTTGTATGGATGTTGAAACAACTCTTGATAAATCTGGTACAAGTACATTTTCATTTAACTTTGTTAATTGTCACTTGTTTTATAAATGTTCTTCTTTTCGTCACAGCCTAGCATCTGCAACATTCCTACCTAAGTACTTCAGTTCCAGTTGGAGCTTCTGTAAATTCCAAGTACCTGGTGGATCACAGTGCATGTGTGCTTTTGGATCAGACAACAACTCTGTAATAGGTATGCATTTTTGAATTCTGTAAAAATCTGCTGAATTAGAAATCAAAGGCTGAAGTGGAATAGATTATTTTCAATAAATCAAGCTAATTAATTAAAGTTGAAGCCACAACATAGAGGAAATTGCTGAGGAGTATCCCCTAAAGAGGGTGTTTTTCAAACTCTCATATCACTTAAAGAAATTTATTTCCTAGATAAATGTTTTCAGGGGCATACCTTTCAACTATTCCTCCAAATTTTGTATCCCATTCAATTACTTCATCTTCACTTACCTATACCAATTAACCACAAATAAGTTTAAATCACTTTGTAGACTAGCTTACTAATTCTCAAGTGTGCTGTTACAAATGCCCATTACATTAACTTATTTAACTGTATAAATGAAAATTAATTTTTAGTATATATTATATGAGTAAAAGTTGCTTGCATACTGCAAGCTGATTTATGATGCTAGCGTAAAATGCTAGCGTTTAAAGAGCTAGCTCACTTAATTTTACCTTAAAATTTTTTTCCAATCCCCAGCTATGATGAAATCCTTTATAGCCAATCAGCTGCCTCATTTGATAGACCAAAAATTGTATACATTATCGCGATGTCATCCTCTTGTCTCCCAAAGGATTCATTGCCAGACTCTAGGTTGGAATGACTAAATTTGTGAAAATAAAACTAAGATATTAGAAAACAGACTAATCTTTTTCCCACTGTGGGAACCAATACCATATCTGAGTTAGAGTGAGATCTTTCCTATCAGTTTTTCTCATGGAAAATTTTAGATCAAAATGTGGCTTGGTGTTTTGTCCTTTCATCTTGGTCTCAAGTTGTAAATATATTGAATGGACTAGAAAAGGAGTGAAGAGTTTTGAGGGCTGAGTGTAGATATGTTCTGGGCCGGTCTCTTACCACCACTGTTAAGAAATTGGTTAGTTTTCCTTAATTGAATGTAATAAAATTTGATTCATTGAGGAGTGAAAGAGGACCAAAACAAAGTACCAGAGAAGCTATTTGTCTAAAAATCTGATCATTCTTAAAAAAATTGCCTCAAAGGCAACCAGTATTACACAATTCCTCACTAGATATCCCATCTTCAGCTGTGTCAAATAAAGCAGTACCATTATGATTTTAAGATGTAAAGCACTAATTTAATTATATAAGAGCTAAAATACTCTTCCCGTGAATTTTCACATTGGCTTTTATTGCTGTTTTGATTTATTCTTTAGTTGGCCATTATGAATTTTACTTTTGGCCAATTTTACTTCTCCAGGTTGATGTAGTTACCATGAACTGATCTAAATTTTCATCTGAGCAGCAGTTCTGATATCTTGTACTGAGTCCTTTACCTGGTGCAATTACAAGTGATAGTCTGCTGCTCTTTATTATGGAAATAATTGCTAACAAGCATTGATAGATTGTAGGGGGTGATACGATATATATACAGATGAAGGCCATTCAAATGTTTGCACTCTGTCTCTTGAAGGTTGTCTTTAGGTTTTATGGTAGATTATTATCTTATATAATAATAAAAGGCCCATTTTTACTTTTCCAGTCTATTTTCCTGAATAAGAATCTAAAGTCTAACTAATAAATGTCATCTCCCATATGTAAAAATACAAGAATTATTCATGATTTCTTTATTTATTCTCTCTCCCTATTGTATCAAATGTTTACTATTATGTTTCTTTTCTTAGGAGATGAGAGAATTGATGAGAGCATAATATTGTCTGAAATTTACTACTTAGGTTTTTTCATGACTTTATTTTAGAAAATTGATGTATTGGAAGATTGCATATTTAAATTTAAGAAAGAATAATTTTATTATTTTTCAGTGGTTTGTGCAGATGGAAGTTATTATAAGTTTGTCTTCAACAACAAAGGAGAATGGTCCAGAGATGTCTATTCTCAGTTTTTGGAAATGACTGATGATAGGATGTAATTTCTGCAAAGATTGATCACTGGGCATAAAGGAATACCTGTATGAAACATAAGGACATTCACACAGAACCTTTGTGCATGTGTAATTGTAGAAGCTGTGCATCATCTCCTTTGGAAACGGTAATGTCAGCACAGAGTTATGAAATGTTAGCAAAAATCAAGATCATGTCCTATGCTGTGGTGTGCCCAAGGCATAAATGGGCCTCGAGGAGACTGAGTTATGAAAGACATGAGTTTAAGTCTCAGCATCTTCCTGCCACACTGTGTGATTTCTATTGAAAACTTTGTTTTGGTGTGAATGTTCCCCCCTGTACACTTGTTATTGCTTAATAAAAAGTTTTGTATTAGTGTCATAATTTTTAGTCTTATCTTGAAGTCTATTTCCTTTCATAAAAGGGACTCAAGTATCTGCATTCTTTTCAAGAAAGACTGTATCATAATGCCAGTTTGTTATTTTGTTGTATCTTCATAAAATATAAAATAGCCTAAAAACACTTCATTCTTGTATTTTACTTTTATCAAGTCCCTGTTAACTATTCTAATATTTTTTAATATCAACTCTATTACTGTTTTGTTGAAAGCTTTATATGAAAATGTTCAGAGCTTTGGATGAGACTCTTTATTTATGTTTAAGAAACTTAAATATATTCATATCATAAAGGTAACAGATTTGTTAAGCATCTTTATTTCAACAAATATATATGTACAATTTGAATTTAAATATTCAACTGGAACAAATAAACAAGTGATCGATAAAATTTGGTGATTGTTTTTCTTTTTAATCATGCACTTAACAATTATATTGTAACAATTATTGAACAGTATATTCAATGGTATATTTGTTAAGGCAACTATTCATTATCATAAAATTTCAAAGTAGAGGAAGAAGTTTAATGCTCAAGTGTAATTGAAGCAATTTAAAAAATCATTTTGGAAGAAATAATGGCTCGATAAAAAATTTTTTCATAACTTGAATCTACTATCTAAGTCTGAGATGATTCATACACATCTCTGCATGTTTTATGTGGTGTGATAAGTAGATTTTAATAATTTATGCAATGCTTGTGAAACAGTAAGCTTGTGGGAGCCAATGAATGATTTAGAGATGAATTATTGCTCAAAATAATATTTATAATACTGAAAAATATTGCATTACTATAAAGTTTGTTTGCCAGAAATACACATATTAGAGATCAAATTAGGTTATATACTTTCATTAACAAAATCTGGGAACAGGAATTACCCATTGATTATTCAAGGTGGTATTTTTTCATGAATCTACATTTTACATAAGATGATTAATATTAGCAATGGGTGGCCTTCTAAAAGCTGTCATGCTTAGTTTCAATGTTAATTATTTATGATAAGGCATACCTGCTGCAAGCAAGCAACAATACTTGATAATTGAAAGATTTAGTTTTCCCTAATGCTTATGATGATAACTTGACTAACATGACTTTCATCATATGATTTACTTTTTATGATTCATCAGTTGAGTCCTAAATCATAATTCTTGGCATAAGTTAGAGGTAGTTCATATTTAATTTAAAATGATATCAAATTGAAATATCTCAATATTCTGTACACATAAAAATTGAAATACTCAGCCTACCCCACTTACAACAAATGGCTTAAAGATTACTCTTTCACATTATCCATTTTCAAACAAATAGTTACTTCTACATACTTCTTCCCTGAAGTTGAATGATGTACATTTTCAGTAGCATCATTTTATTTTAACATAAATCACACTGATATTCCTCCATTATTTATATTATTTCAGTTTCCTTAAATACAATAAATTACTGAAATGAGAAATAATATAATGAGTAAAATGAAAATGATGTTAAACAACATGTAAATATGATTCTTGATTTGACTCAACATAAATACCTCCCTTTATAAATTTCCCATTAAATGGAAACTTGAAGCTGCAATACAAAAGAATACAATAATATAAATTGGGAAAAGTGACTTTAACTTTTCATGCCTAATTCATTCACTGTTGTTTACATTGCTTTGAAAAATCTGTATCTCACCTTCCCTCCTTACTTAGATTTATTACTTTTCAGATAAATTTGCTTACTCTTGTTTTTCCTTTTTCTGCACAATTTATTTTTGCTGTGATTGATTTATGTAAAATGGCGTATTTCATAAAAATATTACATTTCTTATCCTGAATGAAATTTATCATGCTTCTTAATTGAAATTATTATGTCTTTGGTATGATATAATGTATTGTCCTAATAAATTAAATTGATGAGAACTATTCATCATCAAATTTCTTCCTTCCATTCAAGAAATTTTTGTTATACAAAATTGTTTTCAGATATTTAGTTTTTGTTGAAGGTGCAGATCCAATATTCTTTGATTATTATTCTCTCTTTGTAATCTTGAACTTTCATTTGTGCTGTAATTGATATACTAAATCATCCCTAAAACAATGAATAAGCCTAAATATTAATAGAAATAATTCCTTATAAAAGTGCCAATAAAGTTCTTTACCAATGACTACTTATAAAGTAACATGAAAGAATTATAAGCTGCAAAGGACGGACTCATAGGTTGAAAGTCTTAAGCATAGTATGGAAAATACCATCTAGACATTGTACATCTTGCCATCTCTGTTTGGAGGAATTTCAGGGAAACCTCCAGGAATCAAATTACTGCCATTCACAGGCATAGTTGTAGTGATATCATGTGCTCCCCATGGCCAACCTCGGATCTGGTGTTGATGATAACCTGGAGGATGGCCTAACACCACCACTGTATTGTTACCTTCCAAGTTAGGTGCAACAAGGCCATCTACTCTCCCTGTTCCTCTGTTGGATACTGTTAGTAGAACCATCTCATTTTCAAAAAGCTGCCTGTAGTAACTGAATACAACTATCCAAAGGTAGAATCCCAGCACTGGAAAAAAGTTTTAAAAATATATGTTATCCAAATTACATAGTATTTTACTGGTACAACTAATGAATCTATGAGAAAATTTAAGAAAAATGGACTAAAATATCAAATTTTTATTGCTACAGATGGATTTGGCCATGAATTAAAAGAATTATATTATTTTGGTTGATCTGAACCAATCTTCCATTAATTTTTACCCTTTGATCCCATGCAAAAGGGAAGGTAGTCGGTTGATATAAAATCATAAATTGTCATGAATTGTCTCTGCCCCTTCAGCCAACATTGTCTATGTAAAACACATGCTGAGAAAGAAGTGTTATTTAGTAAAGGTTACTGTATTTGATGCCATATAAGACACATCTTCATTTCAGAGTGGCACACACAAGAAAAACATTTCAACACTGCATATGAAAGCACTTTTTTGTCTTGTCATTCGTGATCAAATATCATCAAGTTCGCTCATTATCTCACTTGCATCTCCTTTGCAGAAGCAAGATTCAATATTCAAGTCCCATCTTATCAATGAGATAAATAACAACAATCACAACTACAAGATTCTTAGGTTGAGTAATAAATATTATCTATAAGTAAATATAATGGAATTAAAATAGGTAGACTGACCATCTTAGGTAAAATTAGCATGCAGTATTGAAGATTAACCTGTGGAGATAAAATGCAGGGTGATATAATGAGCCATGATTTTGGAAAATCGGAGGATCTTAAGTGCCATCAAATATAGTAAATGATACATTTACAGTAGTTAGTGATGATTCCTCATAAAAATATCTCATTTTAAAAAGCAATATCTTTCCTCTTCATGGTATCTCTAAGAATGGAAGAAAAGTGGCTTTAAATATCACAACTGGAGATTTGCAGAATAATGTATCTCTATTTCACACTGGTGATACCAGTTCTCTTATCAAATAGTACGCTCTTTGGTCATAAATGAGGAAACAAATCATCTTGATTGATGTCAATTATTTCATATTAACCTTAAAGTGTAGGTCACTGTTGGATTAATCTTTGTTAATATAAAAATATCACTGGACTTACATGGAAATCCTAACGTTCCTTCTTATTTGTAAGATATTCACTTGAAATAGCTATAAATTATGCAAAATCAACATCAGGATGTACTAAAATGTTTTTATAAAAGATCAAGAAATAATTGCATTTTTCTCAAATCCAAAGAATGCTTTGTACAGAAAAGGAAAGTATATGTACTATCTTTGAATTTGAAAAGTGTATAGGCAACTAGGTAATGAGAAAACCTTAAGGATGTCATTAGTAATTACAATTTAATGGTTGCATGGTTGCTTAAGTGGCTTTAATGAAATGAAATATGATTTTGCATATTGTAATAAAGACAGTGATACCATGAAAATAATAGTAAATCTTCAGCTTTGAATTTCAAACCTATACTTTAGTCCAAAACTCAAAGGGTGGAGTATATGGAGTAGACAAAAAATAATAATATCAGTTTATATCAGAAGGCACCAACATTTTAAAGAGTATTAATTTTGTATTGGAAGAATATTGCCCAATCCTGGCAGTAAATACAGACAAAGAATGAAGGAGTTAGATGATATGTTGGTTAAAGCTCCTAGAAATTAACAATTATGATTATTCCCATACTATTGCTTTGAATAAGCTAAGCATTTTACTCCTACCGATTAAGCACAAAATTGTATAATTTTTTTACTGTATTTTACTGTAGTGCACAGAAGAGCTTGAAGGTAAATGGGATATCTCATTTTCAATCTTTAATCAAGTTCTTTATCAAATGTAAGGAAAGTGATGGAGTCATAGATTTTCTATTATGTAGGTAGTAGTATTAGTATTGTTAAAAGTGCTTCAACAACTGAAGTCATCTTGCACAAATTTGCTTCCACTGACAACTGATCCTGGCTTTTAACATAGTTGAACACATTACCCACTTGGCTATCTAGAAGAGACATTATTCACCTGAATCATATTCATTAGTTTCATCCATTTGTAAAATTATTTTCCAGCAAAGAAATCTGCCTGAGAAATTATTCTTGAAATGAAAATAGTAGCATATTTCGAGGGTTAGGCTGTTTACAGATTTTGATGAAAGAAGCAAATAATTTGGGAGAGGTAAAAAAGAAAAACCAACCATCAATGTTTAAAAATATTTGAATTTATAATCATTTAGTAAATTTATAAATTCAATCTATAAACCACTAACATTACTGAAAAACAAATGATTTGTATTTTATATCACATTTTGTGACTGATCAATGAAGATTCAGTTATTTCTGAAATGTTAGCCAACATTTGTAAGTAGGCAGATGATAAAGAGGCATGAGATATGCATGCAAAATACTGAATACAATGTGACGTTCTATGTATACTAAAGAAAGGAATAATACCATGAATGTTACAAATTATGGATTAAAACTTAGTAGGAAAAATTTGATGAATTCCAAAGGAGAAATGAACATGAAAGAAGTCTGATAGGACCAGGACCACGACTTGAATCCTGAGTCAACTATTTGCTGGTTGGGTGCTCTGATCACTGAGTTATCCCGCCAGAACATTCCTTCATACCTATTGGAATACTTTGTAGGCAAGGCAAGAGCCAAATCACCTTAAACCATATTCCAGATCCATTTTCTTATTTCAACTAAAAACTCATGCTCTCTTCTGGTGGAGCAAGAATGATTTGAATTTGAGATCTTTCAAAAACAATTTATCTGAATCAAAATATTACTTGATCAATAATTGTGTTAAAGACCATAATTAAGTGGTATTCCATGTCAAAACTGTACCATTCAAGTAAAAACACTTGTTAACTCAAGTCAGATGTTGTAGAGTTTTTATAAAACCAAATGCATTGACAGCTTCATTTTGAGGCTGTAGACGTAAATATTTCTCTGTATAACTGGGCACTTTTATATTCTAGAACTTCATAGATTGACAAATTGAAAATATTTCCCATTGAACATGAGTTACTACCTGTTTAAAATTCAAGATGAAAGAATTTATGAAGGATAATTTTGCAAACTAGTTAGCATAAATCCTGTTTTACTTTCTAAAACAATTATTTGATTTAATTCAGAATATTGTAAATTTCCTGTAGTCTTTATTCAAAGTATATTTTTATTTCCAATGGAATCTCAGGGTTTCTGTAGCCTATGCATCTTGAGATATGTGGATCAAATTACATCAATCACAACAAATTGTGACACATACTGTGATAAATGTAACAATTGACACAATTAAGGAGAACTTAGAGGGTTTAGCTTCTACTTCAGAAATAGAGGGCTAATTATTCCAGAAGCACACTATTTCTTTCTAATGCTATCATCAAACTGACAAGGAAGTAAGAATGCAATTGTGTCTAACAAAGGCTCTATGATGCAAGAGAGATGATCATATATTTTAAAAATGTTATTATTTTTTATTATAGAAATTTTACTTACTTAGTTGGAGCATTCCTAGTGCAAAAACAGTTTTTGCCATCTGGGCTGTCACATAGTAGGCAGTAACAAAGAGAGAGGTGAGGTCGAAAGCTAATCCCATTAGAACAATGCTCAGCCATGGCAGCATCAGTTGCCGAATGCGCTGAAAAAATATAAGGATAAAGCATTCCAGATATTCAACATTATCTTCCATCAATATTTTAAAAGATAATTAATTTCAGCATGCACTTTGTAATATCATAAAACAATAACTGTAATATTCAGCTTACTGTGTAAGTTCCATACAAAAGTAGAATGCAGGATACTAGATGTATGCTCAGCAATGCTACTGCAGTGTACATTAAAATTACAACCGCTGAAAGAAAATATTATGTTATGAGATGTCAAGTTGTAATGAAAGTTGGTACTAAAATTTTCATTCTATAGGCAGATGAACTATAGAGCATTAAGTTTTAAGATATTGATAAGGACTGTTAAATATTAACATATTTAAGGGATTCAATTAATGCCTAAGTATTTTGAGTGATTTTCAAAAGACTACAAGTACATTTTCCTGGGATCATATTGATTTCTAAATGAAAATATTCTCATACATATAGACCAGCAAATTATTGAAGACGTCACTTTGGAAAATTCTGGTTTACAGTAATAATCTGCAGGCTTTAAAGTACAATGTATGAAGAGCTGATGACACTAGTGACTAACATTCATACTGCATTTAATAACTCAGTAGAGTAGTCCAACTTTTTCAGATAGTGCCTTTTTTATTGCATGGGTGCAAAAGAAATCTTTGTATACTACTATAAGACAAAGAAATCAACATCCTGAGATATGTTGAGCACTCAGTGCATTAAAAACATTGTCTGGCAAAGATATATTAAATTGTACTACTCTTATTTGATATTAATCATAATATGTTTAAGTAGATGCTATTTGCTGCCAAATTCTTAAAAATAATTACTAGAATACTATTAAGAATTACTTGAAAGCTATGAAAATAGTCTTTGCACTGATCAAATTTTAGTTGATTATTAGTGAACTTTCTTTAAACTGGATGTCTTAAAGCTGGGATACTCAACCTGGTGCCTACAAGACGGGCCCGAACCGACCTTTCACAGTGCCTGCCATGTCTCAGTAAAAAGATTTTTTATTTGCTAGAACAGTATTTCTTGAGATTGCACTAGCAGGGATAGAATGGAGGTAAATCTGATCAGTTAACTAATGAAGTGATAATTTATCAAGGGATGAATATCACACTAGATGGAAATGCTATGTGGTGCCCGCTTCACTTTCTGAAACATCCTTGGGTGCCACGGTACCAAAAAAGGCTGAGTACACCAGTCTTAAGGGAACTCTTATGAGAAAGATAACAGTGAAACCTAACACTTACATCTTCTACTGAATATTTCCCATGCAAAGAATGTTAGAAAAGTATAATCAAACAAAAATAATTTGGGATTATTTGAGGTTTTCTGCTTTACAGTAATTGCTGTAATATACATCCAGGATTGCTTGTTTAAATGATCTCATTTGATAATGAGAATTGGAGTTTCATAAATCAGAGCAAAGTCTTCACATTTTTCTAGTTTACTTACCCATTGCAAGGTGCTCAGCCCTATGAAGTTGGCCTTGATTTGAGATGGATTTAATGATAGCACCATGGGAATCATGGTAAAAATGCTGCCTACTGATATCATGATGCCTGTGGGAAGGACTTGACTCCACAACATGAGCATTTTCTTCAGTGGGAGAAGCGGGATGAGTACTTTGATGCCCCTTCCAATCCACCCCAATCTCATTTGTCTTCAACTCTTCCTCTTCTTCCTCATCATGTGCTCCATGTCGAAATGCTGCATCTCCCCACTGGGTAGCGAAAAGATGATGACTGCCTATTCCATCTTGTTCTTCCATGTCAGCTGCTAACAAGCCAGTCATTTCTCGTGCGTGGGATATTGCAAGCACCAGCAAAAAGAGTCCAAATGCAGACAGGAGCTGTGAATTATTGTAAATGCATTAACATTTTGATATAAAAATTTCATGGAAAAATAATCCACACAGGCATTATTGATAGAATTCTATAAATGTTCTCTGGGCTCTGAATATTTTACTGATATTCTAATGCTATAACCTCCAGTAAATTGAGCATTTATTCCTTTTCCTTGCTTTGATTATGAGATTAATCATTATTTCCTCCAGGAACCAAAAATCCACGTATAGCAATATCTGGGATTAATTAAGAATGAAGTCAGAAAACATTTTCTTTTACTTCTTAATTAAAGACATTCACAAAAGCATAACTTTTATATCACAATATATGTAAACAAAAGATTAAAAAAGGATGCTTGCGTAATTAAGTATTCAACAAAAACCACAGAGCTACAATAAGCAGCTGAATGTCTGGAAAGATATATTTTCAGCAATAGATCCATTAGTAATATGAGGAATATGAATTTCTTCATCGATTGTAAGTACACATGATATTGAAAGTATGAATATGTTTCGTCAAGGTACGGTGTTTGTTAACTATATCATTTATTTCTATTGTCATAGGAGATATAAGAAAACTTCATTTGAGAGCCGATTCATCAGACTAACTGCACACCTCTTCAGATTATGTCAACAAAAGAATTCACGCACGGCATGTATAGAGATGATGAAAAATTTTCATCGATGAAAGTCACTCACCAATTGTACCATACCAATCAGCATGGTCCCCTGTCGCAAGTTGAACACAATACAACAAGTCTTCACCGGAACCATCTTCGTAAAAATCGTATTTTCTTACTCTCAGCAAAAGAAAGGAAACGCACCGCCTACATTCTCTGATCCCCGAAAGAAAGTTACCTCCCTTCTGTTGCCATCCTTAATCTCAATTCCTTTAATGGAGAGATGATATATTTACGATTAAATTTCAAAGATACGAGGCAAAGCAATAATTATTTTTGACTGTAACGTCTCATTGCACTTCTATATGCGTGGGAAGCGATTCCTTACCACCCGGAAGCCAAGTATTGACAGCTTTGTTTTCCAGCAAGTCAGTGAAGCGTCACCATCATATACTTAGAATCAATGTAAGTATACAAATTCTACAACTCTTTGTGCACTAGTCACGTTTTGGGAAATGAAGAAAATGACATTCCAAGTATCCGTAGTTTTCGTCAGTCAACGCATGCGTGGAACGCCTTTTTTTCCCGCAACTCCGTGAATCTTATTCGCAATCAATACAGGCGGGGAATGTAGTTCATTGGCAGTTTCTTCGTAAGGGTCGACAGCACGAAACCCTAGCTTAGACACGCAACGTTCTTTCATCGATGCAATACGGTCTTTTAACAATTCGCAACACTTGAGGGTTTGTATACTTGGAAACATACATCAGTATCAAGGATAATCTCTTTAGTTAAATTCTGACCGTGAAAGGACCCTGAAAGTGATAGGACTTCCCTGTTTGCTTTTGCGGAGTATGTCCCGTGAAAGGAATTCGTGTACTTTACTTATCTCGTCGGTTTAAAGGTATCCCTTAAAGGGAATGGAGACTGATAACTAGTTTTCCTTAGGATTTTCTTCCAGACAGACATTGGAAGATTTATTCGAAAGTACATCATACATTTATCCAGTTTGCGAATCAACGAGAGGGAAGGGAGGGAATTCCCCGGCTCGTAAAACTGTTTCCCTGGCTGATGATAAGCAATATTTTTCCCTGCCAAGAAAAATTGTTTATTTTGATGTAGGTGCTCGAAGCAGATTGGCTAAATATTTCCCGTCCTCAACAAGAAGCTTGGTTCGCACTCTGCATTTAAATGAATATTTAAGAAGAATTCAAGAATTCTCGCAAATTACAACACTTGAATGTTTATCTGAACGATAAGAAAATATGTATTTATGATCCTCTTAGTAAGAGAAGAAGCGTAACGTTACCTTTCGAGGTTAGCGAAAGTAACAGGGATCAATCCTCTCCTTTCTTCTCCCTAGTAGGCCGCACCTCAGAATTGATGCGGCTGAATAGATTATAATGACAATTCCATTATTCCTGCTATAATCAAGAAATCTATAAGCATTGAACTCAATGAATGACTTGTATCTACGATGATGAATGATAATTCGTAAGGCTAATGTACTCTTCGAATTGAGAAATTCAGTACAATACTGCAATAAATAAAAATTGTCTTCGGAATTAATGTTGGATTTTTAATTCTTAAGTGATATTAATAATCAAAGTTGAACCATCAAACCGGTGGCACACCATAGCCGCAAGTAAATAATTTTTGACAGATCGAAAATGTACCCGAACCGAAATTTAAAAATGCTGAACCTTACCCGGAAACATTCAGCAGTGACTTGAAACTCACTAATTACCTAGAAATTTTGTTAATTAAACTTATTTTTTATTATTTATATTACATCAATTATTTATTTTAAAATTTGATTAAAAGAAATTTTATTCAAGGATATTTTATGAAACCTAGTACGGATTATTTTATTGGAGGGGGAAAAGCTGTTCGAACGGGATGAACGGATTGAAAGGTGGAATTTTAAAATGCTTCAACAGGTCAGGTTATTCCGCACGAGACCCACCACCGGGAATCGAACCCAGGAGCGATTTCATCAAAGTCAAGAGCGTTGCTCACTTGATTATCAGGAGGTCTCGCACGATATTTTTAAATATTTAAATTATACACTCAAATCTTACGGTGATAAGTTATTTCCTATAAAAAACTGATACTTTCTAAATCCATATAGTAACATTGCCAACCGCGGCTAAAAGCGATCCAAAGTTTCATTTTTGATATCCAATCAATCGCAGAATAATCCTAGATAGCCAAATGGGCGTTTGCCTTTGGTGAAAGGGTTAAGCTTATAATGGAACGCATTTGACCCCTTGCCGATAATTATCGGCGGTGGCTCAAATATGCGAAATGACCACAGCTGTCGAAGCACTTTTAACAATACTACAATTATTACAATCTCAATAGTTTTTAAAGATATAATCCGAATTCAGAAAAAGAGAATGAGAGAGTTAAGAGAGTTTCTTAAAAATATTGCATGCTACATCATTAAATATGTTCTAATATGAAATCCGGAACAAAAAGTGCCTGTATTTAGATAATTTTGTTTCCCAGTCTTGGAAATGACATCAATTAAAAAATGTTCACTTTCAGTTTACTCGGCGAATGTAATCGTTTTCCTTTGTAAAATTTCTATGTTCAAGCTGTTCGTATTTAGGCAACAAGCAACACAAGTATGGCCTGAAGTTTCATATGAGATTCTTATGAGATCGAATGCTAAATCTGGCCTTTCGATGGAAAAACGGTTTTACCGTTGATACATATTCCACGAAGTTCTGCACCCACTAAGGTGGAATCGTTTGTAATAATAATAATAATATAAGAACACTGGAAATATGTTTTCTGCAGGGCTATCGGATAGCCGTGTGGACGTTCGACTTCAATGAAAGCGGTCCCAGGTTCGATTCCCGGTGGAAGCCTACGTGCGAAATGACCTCAGCTGTCGAAGCACTTTTCACAATACTACTACTACTGTTTGCTGCACCATTATATGCTGATTGAATTTATTTTGCTGGAAAAGAGCTTTAGAAGAATTTAGATACATTTAGACCGTCAGCTATCTAAAAATTTTCTTTAACTACGATAAAATATTAAATTTTGGTAGTTGGTAGAAACTTTTAACCATGAAGATTCCTTATGAATAATTAGTAGATATATGAACATAAGACAGACTTAGGATGTTCTTATTCCTAGAAAGCTATACCTTAAGGTATTATCAGTCTGGTACTTAAAATTAAATGTTCCTACATAGATGTACCCATAAAATTGTTATTTAAACTATAAAACACAGGAATTAATATTTTGGAGCACTCGATGCCATTTAAAAATGATCTTAAAATTGTTTCTCAAATTATCTTTAAAATCTAAAAATCACCTGGAAATCGTTCAAATAAATATTTGAGGTTCTCTCTGAAAAGTAATCAGTATGATAAAACCATCCGAATTCACAAACCTCTTCATGAATAAAAACGTTAAGCATTAAGTTACGAAGAGATATTGCTTAGGATATCCAAATGTTCCTGAAAAAAATCTAGATTTTCATTTAAGTATATATTTATCAAACAATTTTATAAGGATTTTTAATTCGCACCACTATGTAGGCTTTTCATAAGTCATAATCTGAATAGATATTTTACAGCAATCGATCATCAATGGTACTGCTCATTACAGTTCTCCTACTTTGTCGTCATTCACCAAGGCACGGAGTCTGAGCAGAGATATCAATATTTTGATACCATTTACTTAATGCGATTTATAATAATTAGGTTCTCATTACGAGAAGAAATCGTTCTCTGATGTAAAGTGTATCTCTCGGAAGAATTTTTTTTCGCGGAGCAACCAGTGAGCAAATAGAACACAAACCTGATTTAGAGCAGTGTGTTAGGTGACTGACTGTTCATCAGTCCAACTATGGTTCCATGAGCACATGCTTCATCGGTTAAGTTGGCCTACTTCTTGAAGTCTGTCTGTCATTCGTAAAAACATGCCCCACAGGAATGGCAAGAAAACAAAAACATACTTTTCCCGATAGAATCGCTGTCTTTAAATGCTTTTTGGGGAATTTGGAAAGTTAGAACGCAGGTGTTTAGATTTGGGGAAGACAATTGAGTTCATTGGAAGATTTTCCTATTATTAGTCCACATCATAACTTCTCTAATAGATGTGCAAAAATTTTGCGGTCGTCATTTATCATAAAATTGAAAAATCGATCCATCGTTAAGTCATCCAGTCTCGGTAAGGTACATTTTCTTTCCAACCAGAGGAATTATGCCACATTTTTACGTTTCCGGATCCGTTTTTATCGTTAAATAAGGGCCGATCGACTTAAAATGAGCACATGGAAACAATTTGCAGAGAATACCGGAATTTTGGTTACACGTAAATTCCGTTTCAGTCGAAAGAAGCGGACATATCGTTGGGGGTGTCTACTTGAGTTGGGTAAAACAGACTTCTACATATTTCTTGGCGGATATATAGTTACAATCTTAGGAGAGGGGTGAGAATGCTGAGACGACTTTTGCTTACTATACACTCAAAACCTTGAAAATGATAGAAAATAAAAAGTGAGTAAAAAGAGTTGCCTACTCTCTGAAAATTGAATACGCTATCGTTAAATACGTCATCCCAAGGGATGGTGATTAAAAGTGAATCTACATAAGACATTAAAAAAAATAAAATTAGAAATATATAAAAGGACAAATAAGTAAATAACTGACAAAGAGCTGATTCGAAGCACGCCAAAATGATTTATTTTTAGTTATTTTTTCACTCTAAAATCCTGCATGATGGTGTGATGGAATCATTCTATTTACTCTGTTAAATGAGTAATATCTTTTGAATTGCGATCTAAATTAATAAAAAGGTTTTCTGAAGACAAGAGTGTGAGATACACTAGTAATCTCTAAGATAGCTTCCAAAACCTGATATAATTACCAGAGGTTGATTAAATAATTATTATCAAATAAATACTCGAATACTTGTAACGAATCCGAATGAACTCCAATGTTTTTCAGAATGGCATAAAAGTATTTGTATAATCTGAACCCAATGCAGAGATATAATATAAAAGGAAATAGTTAAATATTTGACAGAAATAGTTAATTAATTCCGACTTAAAAGGTTCTTAAATAAACAATTTTATTCACTTTTAAGATGTGTTAAAACCATTCCAGCAATGTTAAGGAATTCTAATCCAGTAATATTTATAATTAGTATACGCATTAAAAAGAATTTTATTAAATTAGAAAGTTGAAATTTGATGGACGAAGATACAATATTATCGTAGCCCTTACCAATTCACGCTGGTTACATAAGACATTTTTATATTATTATTATTTTAAATATCACAGACAGTATTTCTCTTTTATCTAAAAGGACATATGCTGCCTTGGTGACGGATACCTCTGGGAATGATATTGACCACTGTAAGTAGAAAAATTGTTATGAGCCAAATAAAGCTATTAAGAGAAAAATGAATGCTATGCCATCGTGTATCCCCATCGGGAAGTAAACCTAATAAAATTATTGTATATATTTCATTACTTTAAAATCGATGTAGGTGTCATCAAAAATATAAAATTAAATTAATTAGAATTTACGACTTTACTCTTTGAATGCTCGTATGTGACCATAACCATCTCAAGTAGGGATTTCGCTAGTAATTATGTAATACGTAAAATACTGTCTTGCATTATTAATTGATACATTCTTCCAAGTCCTTTACTTGCTTGAGAAATACATTACGGTTTATAAGCTGGAAAAATTATAAAGGTCGTGGAGGTGTTCTTGAATTTTTTCACTAATACAAAATACCGCAAATTAGGTTCGAGATTAATATTAGAAAGAAACCTGTAGTATCCTCTTGTGCGAGAGAGTTTGTGAAACTGGATGCGATGTGGCTCCATACCTCAGAAAAAATGTGGAAGTTATATCACACGCTAACGAAAGAAATAATTTCCTGGAGTACATGTCATGTTTTTACTTCGATAATCGAAAAGAAAAATTGCAGCGGAAGAAAGTATGTTTAGAAACTCCGTTCTTAAGACAAAAGAGGTCATCATTGAATCCTTTTACGCGAGACTTTTTCTTCGTAATAATTGCAATTCCGTAATCTTAAAAATATCGCGCTAATATTTTGCTCAGTTCGTAATACTTCTATCAAAACTGTCATTATTGCTAAATATAGTGGTAAAGGGGTTTATGATATGGTGTAGGAGAGCTGAGGCCTCGAATCCGAATCTCGAGTATGTATCACTCTGCCACACACCAATAGGAGTCTTAGCAGGATACCAATCGTAGACGTAGATGTAGAGCATGTTTTCTTGTGTTCAACTGTTTCTATTACGTAAATATGGGATCAACTATGAATTTGCTTCGAAAAAAAAATCAACCACTGCCGAACAAAGTAACAGAATTCTTGATAATGAATTGATTGGGCATATTTGATTAAGGACTAGGAATATACAGAAGGCAAACGAAGATGTAGTACATAATCTGAACCAAAAACATCGGAAAAATATGCTAAGATGTAAAATAACTGCTGTCAGTAGTTTTTTTTGTCAATAACCATATTCAAGTGTTAATAAGATGTTCTCTTGGCATGTGACAAGATGATGAAAAAAATTTGTAAAATACTGGACGTCGGGTAACTTTAAGATTAAATTTCCTCATCTCTTACGATCTTAAGCAGAATTTTGTAGAAATCGAATCTAAAAACTTCATTTTTGGAGAATTTTAGATTCGTTTATGCTTTTAGCGGCAATTTCATTTCCGGAATAGGTTTCTCAAGTAATCAGTAATTGTGGATCAATCTCAGCCGACCTAAGTCCGCAAAGCATAGGCTCACAAAGGGAATTCCAGGAAAGGTCTGATGTAAATAGCAGAAATCAGAGTTTTTCTGGTTTATAGAATATTAGAGTTTAAAATAGATGACGAATAGGGGAATAAAAGACACAATTTAACTCGTTACCATTGGACTTGAAGGAGTAAAAGTTGTTTTTTTATTCCTCTCTTATCATGGAGACCTTCTACGAAGTTGAGGAAACAGTTGATTTTTTAACAAATTAATTGTGGAAGTTTAACTTTTAACAGTTTTGGTTTAAAGGGAATAATAACTGAGACATTGTCTTCACAACAAAAGAATAGGTCCTTGTTCTAAAGAAAAAAATAAACAAATATTTGGACGCACCGTATTTTCTCGGCAAAGCTCGCTAATCATTTTCATACTAGCTTACATGTAATCGAAGCGATCAGAAACACAATTAGGGAAAAATAATTTCGGATCAAGCGGTAATCGCTTATCAATCTGGGAAATCCGACGTGTGAGTTCAACGAAAGTCCAACTGTTTCCTTCGCTCTTCCGCCGCTAGGCTGCGCTGCTGCCACCCTCTCACCTGCCGTCGCTTCTGCTGCACGCAGACCGACAGAGAAAGATATCGTCCATCGTACACAACGCACCACCACCACCATCCAGTCTGATTTCAAGCGGAGAGGAGGTCGTCGGCCTGAGTTTGATCGCACCGCTCAGTGGAGGACTTGTACAGCTGCTGCCGTCGGCGCGCGAATCCGGGATTAGCCGATTACAGTGTTGTGGTGTTGTGTTTTGCCGCCAAAGTAACCTTTCGCGATGACCGAAGTGGGGTAGCGAAGTTCGATCCCCGCGCGGAACTCTGTTTACGGAGGACGAATTACCGGTGCGACGAAGTGAATTGTTTATAATATTGTTGAACAATTGCCAAGGCATAAACGACGGACATGAATTCCGATCGGTTTCAAAAGTGAGTAAAATTTCTTACTTCCACTCTTAATTAAACTTAATTAGTTGGCGGATGGGTTGTTCATTCTCCCCTGCTATGCGAAGTTTCAACTGCTAGTAAATATTCTTCGGTCTACGTCTAAGTTATCTTTGTCCTCGGTGGTAATGGATACATAAGTGAATATTTATAATTGCCCTTCTTTTGGATGATCAACAACTCTTTCTCCAAAGTTTGGCGGAACTTTCAACAGTCGCTCGAACAGAAAGATTTGGGTTCAATTTAGTACGGATTTTCCATTTTATACCTATTATCAATCTCAATCGAAAGAAATCTGAGATAAATGCACAATGAATGTTGTCAATTACGCTTTTTGTGGAAAGATATTGTATGTCGCTACGTTATTATAAAGTAATAATAGATTCTTTCTAATAAGGTAAAACAGCTAATAGATGTGAATCAGGCATCGATCACGATCCTTTCATGTTATTATTTTAATGTAATATTTTATCCAGGCCTGAAGGTCTGTAGAAAGAATTTAGTTTGATGATTATCGAGCAAATATCCACGAGATAAGATAGGCATTGAATCGTCATTCTGATCTCTCTTTGGGTCTCCATTTTACCATTTAAGTATCTGCTGAGGATTTACAGGAATACCTACTTTTTGAGATCTTTTGTCGAAAATACCCTGGTTTCGACCCCAGACTATACTTGAAAACGTGACATAAAGAATATTAATAGGAATGTTTACAATAGGAAAGATTTATAAATCGTAATTTTTCCCACATTACTCTGTAAAATTTCCGGCTTATATTTAGCTCGATTATTGAGAATTTTTAAAAATAGCGAACCGTAGTGGTGAAAGAATAAGATGTTATCCCTCAAATAATCCTAACATTTTCAAAATATGCATCGATGACGTTTGGATGATTAAGCGATGAATTGGAAAAACGCGACCAGATGGAAGTTCGCGCAGATAAGCTCGTTATCGACGGCGGTTATCTCTGAACGAATCTCGAAGATTTTCTCGCTAAGACTTTATATATTAGAACAGTTTCGAAATCAGAAATCTTTTAGTTGAATTGGCGATTGAATTTTTTTTGCGATAAAATCTTTCTTTTCCAAAATTCCAACGAATTGTTTCAATAGAAAAAGTCCACTCAAAGATTCAAGGAAGACAGATTTTTATCTTGGGAACAAAAGCAATTTAGTAGTGTATACTACTCCAATGATTCCGTTAATCAAAATTTCCTATGAGGTAATTTTTTCTGTTATTTGAATCCCAAGGTGTGAACGCCAGTAAGATTATATAGGGATGAAACCTTACTGTCACTGAAGGTAAACATAGCTTTACTTTTTTATCACATTTCCAATGAAATATTGTTTGAAGGAGCGCGAGTCAATGCTCATAGATTCAGTTTCGAATTGAAAGTTCGATTCTCTTGATTTTGTATCTACTTATCATCGCCAACTAGCAACCTTCACTAATAATCCACCCGCTTAGATTATCTTCCTGTTTTACGATGTGTGCATCCTAGGTTACTTTTGATATCTATTGATATCGCCTGCTTACACTTGACTAGCCTTACAGCTATATATCAGTTAATTCTGAGTAAAGCCTGATAATGCAGGCTATAGAATTCGGCTTGAATTCTTATCTTGATAACGGAGTTTACCTCCGAAGTGAAGATTTTGTTTCATCGGCGACTTTGAAGCACGTCCTGGGTTGCTGCTGCCCGAAGATCGAATATTATGTTTTATCATCAGTTTTTTTCCGTTCCGTGTATGAATGGAAAAACTCCGACCTGAAAAATCTAGACCGGAAATTCGTAAATGTCAAAGGAAAAATACCCATTTATATATCCGTGATCCTAACGTGCTTTTCTTCACAGATGTGAGCTAGGTAAAGGTGGATTTGATTTTTATCGAAGGCGAATTTCGTTCCTCGACTCTCTAGAAGGTTAGAACCGATGGTTTCGCAGGCAAAGTCGTGCGTGAAATTATTTCTGCTGGTTCGCTCCTCTTCACGGCCTAGGAGATTTGAACGCACTGAAACAGCTGAAAACACTCTTTTCTCTTCCTGCGAGCGTCTGTTCTCTGTTTCCCGTAAAGGTTACAAAATAAACGCCAAGTAGAGGGGCTACGTAATCCTAACATTCATTCAAGTTTCCTCAATACCCGAATAGTGCTCCTCATATCGCTGATAATCTTTCGTGCTCCAAAAACTCGGGAGTCGCTCGGGCAGACCCCGTGTCCTATACCGTCCCAAATATGCGCTCGCTCGCTTATTCTTAAATTGATACTGGTGTTTTACATCGTATATACGTATTGTGTTATAGGTTCTGATGAGGACACGAATTTTATAAGTTATCAATCAATGATTTTCGATAATTTCGAATTATCTCCGTTTTTCCTTCTTTCTTCGCGATGTTGCGGGAACACCTGATAAAATCTGGACTCAATTCTTAATTAGTATCTTAAGGACACAACGTGACCTGTTTATTTGAAAATTAACGGATTTTTCAAATGAGTTCCTATTTGCAAATGGTTTATCCATATCTGGATAATAATTTTGAAATTCATCGAGACCTTATGCAAAGATGCAAGAGGTGTTAAGAGGAAAATGAAAAACAACTAATAACTTTTAAAATCAAAGTTTAATAATTATACTAAATTCTATATCTCCGGAAAAGGATTGCAGATAAATTTTAGCAAGCTCCTTGCTCATATCATTTTTCCAACTGTAAGATATTTCATAGGATAGCGTTGATAGTTGATGAAAGATCATTATAATAATAAAAAGAGTAATAGATCTAATATTTTAGTTTATACAGAATAACAAAATACATATATTATAATAATATTTTATAAGCATTGATGTAATCTCAATAACAATTGATGTAATCTCAATTATAAAATAGTGAAATTTTATTTTTCCTAAATCTGGTTATTTGACTGTACTATTCCACGCTTTCAAGGAACATACATTTACGAAAATTATGAGTTTACACTATAAATGATTATGATTCGAACCGAAAAATAAGACACGCTTTATTTTTATATATTTATAAATTTTATTATTTAAATAACTACAAATAATGACTTTCATATTTTATTCTTGTTTACCTACTTTTTTAAAAAGAATGTTGGAAGTATCGTATTATAATTTAATATTCTATCAGTACATGGAAAATATTCCCAAAAAAAGGGAGGAATATCGTGCCACGGGCTAAGGCTTTCAATCTTCCTAAACTACATTTTTAGAGAGGATACATGAAACTGATATTCTGTCAAAGTTTTTGCAGTTTAAAGCTTTTGTTTAGATATAATTTATTACCAATTAGAGAAGGGAATTAGAGGAGCTACGTAATTTTGAGTTGAAGGCTTTATTTCCCTTACCTTCAGGGAGCATAAACATTAAAACACTAAATTCTGTTGAATAATATTATGATTTTTTTAAAAATTGTACATTTTAAAGTTTTTTGCCGGAATTTTAATCTGAATAATCAATTGTACTTGGTAGACATTCGAAAACTGATATCAGTTATCTCTATAATTTCAGTTCCCAACTCAGCTATCTTGCTAAGTTCGCAGTTCTCAAATTGATTACTTTTGTTTCAACTAGCATTCACTGGAGTATCTGGAAACTAAAGTATTGCGACCCTAAGTATTCGTCATTTCATTTTCTTCAGAGAGTCCACTTCGAAAAGAGCAAAGTTCTGATTGAACATTGCGAACAAAAATATTACAATTTGGCACGACAGCTTCCACAAGACAGGCAACAGGCAGAATCAGCAGACCATCATACTCAATAACTTATAACAGATAAGGCCATCCGCATTGCGTCTTCTGGTTTTGGTTTCAGCAGCAGTTTCCCTTAAGATTTCCCTTAACATTGTAAGAAAATCGAGATCTTCAGTCAGCATACATATTCTAAAATTCCTAAATTTTCACAGCAAATATTAGTTAGAGAGATGTTTCGTCAATACTAATTGCATTTGAACCGTAAAGTTTATCGAAGTTCTACGAGTGAAATAGTTTCTTATGAAAAATCGCACCGAACTAACCTCTTTGGAGGCCGAATAAAATATTAAGCATGAAAGTTCTCTATGTGTGAGGTCATCCTTGAGGCGCCAAAGCGATCGATTCTTCTCTATTTACGCAGGATTAAGTGAAACTTTCCCTTTAAAGGGACGATATGTTCACGATTCGTTTGCTCATTACGACTTTCCCTTGTTAAGTTCGTAGAATTGGGAGACGAACATCAATTGTAAAGATCATCTTAAGAGTGGGAAAAAATAACAAACGAGTAATTATATAATTTTTTCAAATTCATTGTTTGATCTTCCGGATTGTTTGAGCATTTTCACATCAAGAAATAAAATTATAGTTTAAAATCGGAAATCTCTAGTAATTCTCTTTTTTACGTCTCTTATTTTTCTTACCACTTTGTGTTCTTTGAACCAAAAATTTGCCTTTTTACCAAGAAAGTAAGTCTTCCTCGCAGTTATATTTATTACAGCCGCCGCCTTTTCGCGACAAGTGGAATACGAATGTCATTCTTTCCCTTATCCCCTTGGAAAGATCATGCGATCTATATTTAAACAGTCTCAAGGATCAGAATAAAGTTACTGTGAGAAAAGGCAGAGTTACTGTGTGAGGCGAACTGAAGTCGGATGTCAAGAGGGGTGTGGAGAAGGAGTTGTAGGTTTAGTAGGGGAGAAAAGAGTACATGAGACTACTAGTGTGCCATCGCTATTGATCCAACGGCAGAAGTTACCCTAACTCTGGTCGCCTTGACTCCGTTTTGTATCAATAAAAAAGTAACGAACACTAGTAAGTGGTTTGGATCCATTGCGTCTGGTAAAAATGGGGAAGATGCCAATTTAATTCCATAGCAGTGGCCTTAAATGAGGATTTTTTATAACGCTCATTAAAATAGCACTAGTGATATGCAGAAGTTGTTTGAATAAGGTCTGTAGAAATAGTAGAAATTTGTAAATTTCGTATTAAAATGGAAATTTATGCCAGAATAAATGTTTAAGATAATTTTCGCAGATAAAAATGCTTCACATTTACTTCATCTGGTTTAGAAATTTTCTTTTTCTTCGAATATTGCAGGGGGAGAGGTAACCTGTGGAGTATAGCGGCCATTAAAATTTTCCTTAAGAGAGGAGCTCAGATATTTCAAGAGCTTTCAGTTTCAAGGTTTATTGTTTAAATGGGGAAATAGATTCGTTGAACAACCTGTATCATAAAATGACTTATCACTTCTGCATCGTCGTAGCATTAAGCTACGTTTTAAATTCTTTATATTACAAGAACACGCAAGTAAAAAGGTTCTTTGTTAAGTTGCCTTCCTATCTGTAATACCCATGAAAGCTTTTTATCAGCATCGATAACCGTTCCTTATTCTCAGTACAAATTTCCCTCAATAAATTGATAAATTAGATAAAAGTTGACAACAAAGACAGATAAAAGAAACATGCTCGCTAGAGTTTTTTCCTTTTTCATGAACATTTAATACCATGGTTTTAACCGTCATCCGGGTAAATTTTAGCTTTATCCATGTATTTTTGAGAAATTACTTACTCCAAAATTACACACACAATTAACATCAGATCGAATAATACTTTCTGGCTCATAGTACGAACTTCGAAAAAATAATAGCATTGACTTACTTACGAAATCTCCGAAAGATAAGAGTTTTTTCACATTGAGGAACAAGTAATTACAGCGAATGGCACTACCAAAGGAAGCACTACATTTCATTGCAATAAAATTACCATTGAATTTTTCGCGAGAATAAATTTTTTATTTCTCATCAGAAGAAATTACAAGGATGACTAAAAGGATGTTTAATCTGTAGCTTCTAACTCTTCTGATGCAATCATCTTCAAAATTGTCTTAGAAAAAATATTAAAAATAAAGCAATATTTTGTAACAAAATCCTCGATTATTATAGCGAAGATTTATGATAGTCAAGAAGATTGTTTTGGTTAATATCCTAATGAATCAAAGCCCTGTTACGATTAGGCATTCCTTTGTTAAATCTAAGTTTACAGTTGGAAGCTGTTTATTTGACGTATCAAAATAAGTTAAAGATTCTAAATTTTATTCCACAAATTGTTATCCTCCTCAACTTTTATCATGTGGATTCGCATTAATCCTGATTATTATCGTCAGAAGTGAGCATATCGATCTCTTATGTTTTTTTCCAATCCAACGTTATCTCTTCGTATTGTCGAGGCTATTTCGCTTCCGTCGATATCTTTCCATTTACCTTTACTTTTAGTTCGATTTTATTTCCTGACGGTTGCATACCATGACCCACTGACGATGTGTAATCGCTAGAAACCTTTCAGATTATGTTTAGTCAAAAAAAAAATAGAAGGTAAACAGCATCGATTGCAAAATTTTCTCCTCATCAACCGATTAGGGATCTTTTTTTTATCTAAATGGAAGAGTATTTACTTTTACCTAACATAAAAAACGATCGTTGTTTTCCACAGGTATACCATATTTCCACATGTTTACGTGGTATACAAACATTTAGCCTTTACAACTACATTCCACTATTGAAGTACATTGTACTTGTACTTGTACAGTACTAAATTGTACCTGTGATTCATCAATGGTAGTGATCATTTATTGGTAATGCATTAATATAATTACTAAATGGACTTGTTAACGACGTTATTGTTATTATTGAATATGAACATATACAAAACTTTGAATATATATTACAAACAATAATAATAAAGCACTAATTCATATCAATGATTTTTATAATATTTTATCCTAAAGTGATACGAGTGAGTGATTTTTATCGAAACTTTCTTCTAAGGAGAAAAAGCGTACATCGATATACCACTGCAAGTTTGGATTTATTTATCGTTATCCTCAGCTTTGCTGGCGTCGTAGGAATGTTGGCCTGATTTTCTGGAAATTATCTCTTGAAGAAGGAAGGAGGCATCTTAGAGTACTCAATCTCTTCATCATTATGCAATATCATCTCCCCCATTACTGGTAACGAAATGTCTCCCGTGGTGTTCTTTGGCGAACTAGATTTTGTGGGCTACATTTTTAAAATTGTGTAAATGTTTATTTTATGATAAGAATTTCTCAGGTTTTAAGGCGGCGTAAAAATCTAAAATACTCTAAAGGTAAAGAATCAATTCAAGGTTTCCGATGCCAAACTATTGGTCAATATTTTCTTTAGATTTTTGGCGGGCTTTAAAAATCAGTCCCACGCATTAAAGAAAGAAAAGGATCTTTTTATTATATAGCTCAGGCGAAGCACTACAACGACAGACAGATTTGACTCATTGTCGGATAATTAAATATTTTTTGGTGTTTTAGCCTGTTATATATGACCACTGGAACAGCAATACTCAGTATCTTTTATATTCTTCTATATATTCTGAGTCAGCATATATTAGCCACTTAGCACCATCAAAAAATCTTTATTATGAACATTGAAATCATTATTTTAATAAATTTCAAACTGTAGTATTAGATCTCTATTTATATAAGGGCATGTTATGATTGTAGTAGAACTCTAGCTGAAGATTCTCGCTCCTCGAAAAACAAAGCAGATCGGAAACGTATGATTGATGCTCTATAAAATTGAGTAACTCCGAAATCTCGGGGAGCTCTTTTTCATTTCTCAAATTTGATATCGCTCTTCAAATTTAAGTGAAAGGGATGCATTTTCTTTCGCACGTTCACCCGAAGAAAGGCTTCCTCCTCACTCCAGAGCTGCTTTCTCCCTTGGGGTAATGTGGTCATTTTTCTTCGGTACAATGCCCTGATCGTGAAAGCGAAGGGGTTGACAAGAGCACGGCCAGAGTACCTTTACGTCCCCTCTTTTCCGGACTTGTCGTCGGCATGATTGGAACAATCAAGTCACCTACGCCGCAAGGGATAAAACTTCAACTTAGGGAGGCCTTTCTCTCTCATTCATCTTCCGAACAGACCCTTTCTCGTCCATGCTAAATTCATCTTCTAAATTCGAGCCCGCTTTCCATTTCCTCATTGGCAAAGGAGACGTTTAACTAATTAACTAAGGCGATGAAGCTCCATTGGGAATTCACTGTGCGGTAGAATTATAAAGAAAATTTTAGAGAGAGCAAAATGCGATGAGAGTCAATAACGCGTTTTTCTTTAAGCTTGCTTCTTTTTAGCTCAGTGACGGGAACATGCTACGTAAGAGGATGATAGGATGAGTGAATTTTTTATCGAGAGTTCAGTTTCACCGATATTTCCAGTTACGTTTATAGGAAATATGGCCGAATTAATTTTCATCGAACAGATATACGTAATATTATGATCTTTTGTTAAAGGTGGCCATCATAAATTTTATTTCTTAGTCTATTTTATTATTTTCATTGGGTAACTTTGCAGGTTAAACTTGTGCTATAAGTGTAACTGAATTAATAGAATTTCATTCGATTCATACCTCTTTTTCTGGGGAAAAATTATATTAGGATATTTTAAGCAGACAAGAAAATAAATCCTATGACTATTTAGACATATACTCAAAAATAATTAGCCAGGGGGTAAAAATTATTTTTTGGCCGAAAATGTAATCTTTTATACGACATATAGCCTTGAAACTCCGCAAAGGGCTAATATTTCTTTATAAATCACTTTGATATAGATTAATAAGAAGGTTAGAGAGAATGAAGGGAATGGACAATTGCTTTCTTTTAAGACTAATAAAAAACTAAGGAGAAAAGTTTTCTGAACATGAATGCTTTGTCATAACGTTTCTTTTTGCATGAAATTATGATTTTCATAATTTTATACCAATTTAGAAGAATTCTGAACAAGCAACGAGAGTAAGAGCAAGATTTTGTATGTTTCACAACTGCAATTGTGAATCATACAAATTCTTGCTCTCGTTAGTTCCTCAGATTGGCGTTTCACGAAGTACAGCCATTCCAGTATACTTTGTAGAAGAATTCATTTGTTTTGAATTTTTTTCATTCGTTCAATACTCCAAAATGAATCAAGCTCTCATCATTAATGATATCTCGCTTCTCGTCTTTTTCGTTTGCTCTTGACCTCGGTCAGTTATTTGTTTACATATCTAGTTTCAGCGACCCAACGAGCATCTACCTGCGTGAGAAATGTCGACATCCTGGTATTTCAAATTTCACTTGTTAATTAAAGCTGTTACTCATGAAATCTTTCTCATTAGATTAGCTTCATTGTTTTCTCTTCTTTTGTTTTTCATGCGAACCGTATAGCCCTGTTTTGCCCATAAGATCCACGATTGTTGGAGGAATTTCTTGGTCCAGCCTTTCTCTTTCCCAGGAAATTACCGTTTAAACCATACCTATGAAGTATTTCGTCAGCTTACGATGGCAAATGTTACGATTCACAGTTGTTTGATTTGATTTTATCCCGATACCCCTGATCGATAATATGACAGTATGATATGTATAATTTCCTGACCCAATGAATATGAAAGGCCAAAGAAAATCTTCTTTTATGGTTCAGTGGAAGTTGAAAGTTGTGAATCGTGAAAAATGTTCCGTGAGTCGAGAGACATAACTGGTTTTCCAGCGGGGAGCGAGTTTTTCAATTAAAATTAATTAATTATGGATTCTCAGTCGAAGAAAGTTCATCTTTCTTTCCATTCTAAATCTTTCTTTTCATTGGAAAGTGCAACTTTGTATGATTAGTTTTATAGAATATAAAATTCACAGTTATACGGTACCAATTATATTTAGTAGTAATTACTTTCAAGCAAAATTGATAAATTCTATCTCAGCATTTATAATCGCCGTTTATACTGTAAATTTTTGAGTAAAAACTTCATAAGCAATTATTCGCTAAGATACCGCGTCAATCATCCCTTGCTCTTAAGGAGTTACAGTACTGAAAGAAATGATAGCTACAGCAATACATATATCTCTTATTATGTGTAATTTTCTTCACATCGGTTTTAAAGGTATTATTTCCATTTCCCAGAGATTCATCAAAATAACTTTAAAATTTAATATTTTTTTGAATCTCTGCTACTTCAGCGTACTTGAATTTTTATTCGTATTTTAAAAGTGTATAGTATATTTCATTCTTACGGGCGTTCATATAGAATAAAGGAAAATTGTTCGATAATCTTGAAATCTTTTTCTTAAAATCTTGTTCGACCTAAATTTTGGAATGCGTTGGAAGTATATTGAAGTTTTTACTTTTCATTCTTTTACAAAATTTCCGAATATTCTTCTTACGGTTCATATTAATTTTCACTAACCCTATATTTTGTATCTAAACTATCTATTTCATTTCTTAGCTTGAATTAAATACTTAATTTATTAATTCATACTAAGAAATGTTCCTCACAACAACGAGCCATCTAAAGCTTAAATGATATAAAATAAGGCTTAGATAAACAAATCCATTTCCCATACAAATTTAAAAAGAGGAAAATGGAAGGAAACAACGATGAGACCTTTGTGGTATGCGACCGTTTTCATCAGACTAATTTTTGCCGAGAATATTCTTATTCTCTGCAAAAAAGAGAGGAACTCCCCCTGGCTGTATGAGAGGGGAACATAAAGAAGAGAATGAGAAGGATATCGGAGATGGAAGCCCCATGATAATGGCACGCCTCTCCCACTCCTTCTTCCTGGACCATACGGAAGCCGTTGGAATACCGCTCGTTTCCTGCCACTCATGAAATATTCTTTTTTTTTAATTGGAAACAAGGTGAATGCTAATGCCTAACTGGGCATTCGATAACTCTCATGCTCTCGTTTCTGAATCGGTGACCGAATGCGTTACACGTTCGACTTAAGATTTCCCTCGTGTAAAAAGACCTGAGATGTTGGAAAGTATTTTTCTAGGAATCGGTTCCTTCGTGACGGTATGGCGGAATGGTTATAAAGACTCCGCTCATTACCAGAGAAAAAAGTCAGTAGTATATGTGGATAAAAAAATCGACACTACGTGATCCATAATATAAACTATGATACATTCGTCTGTCATTAGTCAGGTCCTTATTACTCATTCGCTAGATTTATATGAGCCATTGGAATTACATAAAAATATAAAAATTATTACTGTTAAAATATTCTAGCAATAACTGATTCCATTTGGTTTTCTGTTTAATTTTTCACTTTGATCGAAGAAAACGAATTAATTTGGTAGGGACTAAATTTTATCAATTGAGATAAATCAACATGAGCAAGTGTTTACTTGATTATTCGGTTTAATAAATATGACTATTAGCTTAGGGTTTATTGACAGATGTAGAATTTCTTACTCTAATTCAGAAAATATTAGAACTAAAACATTAAAACTGGCGGGTGACAAATTTGACTACCCCAAATTGTTTTGTTTGTAGGGTGAGAAATTAGAATTATTGCTTTAGGTATATGAATTCGAATATGGCTGCAAAAGAATTTAAGTATGCCTTATGCTAAGAATTTTTCAATGCTCTTTTTAATCATGAGTTATTTACCAATATTAATTATAGATGAATATTCAGTGTTCTTCAACTTATAAATAAAGGCATGGATATTCCATTATAACGTCTTTTTATCTTATGAAGTTCTAAATATTCCCGAAGGATTTGGTATAATAATGAAATATCAAATTATAATACCGCAGTATAATAGTAGTATAATATGTAGTATGTAGCAGCACGTATAGTTAGAATATAGCAGTATCGCAAAGGAAGTAACTGTTGATATCCATGCAAATGTATTCTTATTTTTAACGAGTCGAATTTTCTAACGATCAATCATCTTATGTAATAAAAAATCCTGCGAGTTTTCGAGAAAGCGTTGGAGGCTACCGGAACGAAATGTTACTAAAAGTGTATCAAAATATCCTTCCGTCCTGTTTGTTGGAAAAACTCGAAGCTGCATTCTGAACGAAGAAGATAGGAGGAAAAAAGGCCATAAAGAAGAGGATGATATGTTTAGAAGTGGGTCAGTTTGGAATGAGAGTGACCACAAATGGCCATCATGAAGAGGAATCTAGTATAAAGAATTTCAATCTTGAACATATTTGGGATTCGAGAATGAGAATTTCCTTATTGTTTTGGATTTTTTTGAAGTTTATGGTCGCTAAATCGTTGATGATGACCCAAATACGAAAACAGAAGCTTGTCTGTAAAAACGGGGATGGGAAAACTGCTTTCTCGACCGAGGACCATAAAGCATACGAAGTCCCAAAATATTGTTTTTTTTTGAGTTAGGAAAAAGTGATTACTACAGTCGTTTTTCTAATAAAACTTGTAGAAAATACGAAGTAATTCACCAATAATTTATTCATTTAATACAGTCGTATTGAAAATCATAAAAAATGCGGAAATGCAATATCATCTTTCTGATTGCAGTTTTCCGTTTTTACCGAAATTTCGTAAAATCTTCAGCAATTATTTCCTGTAGAAATATTTAGACGAAGGATTCAAGCAGTACATTTCCTTTCGATTGAAATGTATTTCGTTTTTCAATCAGCCTCATTTCTTAAAATGAATTCAATTGCGTTTCTTTACAAGGGTCTGCATTTAGATCTCACAATTAATCGAATTTAGCATCTCATTATTCTATCCTTACAAGGATTTAGGAATAAGTTTAATCTGAGAAGAAGAAAAGAAAAATATTATTAGTATACAGTATTAATTCATTCATTCATGATTCCTCAAAATTTAATTCGGTTCAGATTCATTACAAAAGGCGTAAATGTAATATTAGACGGTTCTAAAGTTATATATGTATGAAAGGAAGAGGTTTACAAAACAGTTTGAATAGTTTTGGAGTTTCTAGCTGTGTAATGAAGATTGAGAGAGGAAAAGAAAGTTAGCTGCTGCTTCCCCAAACGCCGGATCTTTTGCCTTTATGCTTATCATAGCCAAGGAACCTTTTCGTTGAATTGATTAAAAGAGAGCGAGGAAATGTAATTGCCATAGGATTTCTCATCGCTAGGAATTTCATCTCCCTTTCCAAGAAATCTCTCCACTCGCCCGCTAAAAGGAAAGGGGTCTCTTTCCTAGCTTTTCTTTTCACAACTTCCATTCCACTTTCTTTCGGTATATTTGCAACCCTTGGTCTCTTTGAGGAGGGAAAAGAATTCGTCATTATTACTCATTTATAACTTATGTGAATATCTAAGGATAGTGAAATAGAGAAAAGGAATGGATAAACGTCAAGGGAGAAGCATTTGCTTACGAAGCGAATAAATGAATGAAATTAATAAACAAAATTAGAAAAATTATCATATAAACAAAGAGCAAATTCGAAAAACTGAGTAATAACTGCTAATTGAGCTTACTATGTCATCTTCGTATAGTCGAAAAGAAATCTTCGGAATTGCTTCGAATTTTTGATTTGATTTCTAAAGATTGCAATTAACTTTAATGAAATAAAATGAGAAATTGTAATGAACATAATTCATCACCGAATAGAAAATTAAATAATAAGGATAACCGGGATCATAATAGATAATATAGCAGAAAAGATTAAGAGAAGTTTAGGTCCGATGATAATGCTTAAGAACCATAGCTGTATCCTATTCAAAGGTGTGTTTTTTATGTACGAGATTTTTAAAAATTGTGATACTTCAACAATTTATATCATACGGATTTTTTAAGGTTTCTTAGTAACTTTGATGGAAAAGAAGGTGAGATATTGGAACAGGTATGAGGAACGCTTTAGTTATCTCCACGAATAGGTTTTCATTCTTTCCTATATAGCTAAATCATTTCTATCTGTTTACACATTTACTACCTGTAAATAGAAAATAAAATATAAGTCATTGAGTCTTGTCAATGAAATACCGGTGATGTTTAATAATTCAATTTTATTGTTGTTAAGTTCATTTCAGTGTTTATTACGAACACATTAAGCGGATATCTGATATTTTTAATAGAATATGGAAATTCCCAATAGACAGCATTCTCTTTAAAGTCAAAGCCATTTAATGAAAGTTTTCAAGATGCGGAAGAGTTTTCTCAGTGCGAAAGCTATATACCTAAACGAGATGCATAGTTGTGGGAAAACTGCATAGGAAAAGCTTCGGTAAAATGATTATACCCAAAGTAATTGAATTCTTTTTCTTGTGAAGCGTACACAAAATAAGTCATTTACCTCTGAAATTTAAGCGGTATTGCGTAAAAGAGAGATTTTTGTGACACATTCTCTTCCTTCTCGACTCTTTCAAAATGCCACGATTAATTGCAATTTTTCGGACCACAAGCTTCGAAAGGATTCGATTTTCATTGCACTGCGGGAGAAAACAATCGGTGAAATGGCACAAACTTTTGTCGGTCTGTAAGGTATCCCGAAAGCCGATCGGAATCTCAACTGCTCAACCATTAGATACCAGTAGCCACAGGTAGAGAATGAGGAGCTCTAGGCCAGCTTCGGAGTGCGGTAGTTTGTTTTTGCTTTCCTTTCTGAACCAGAAGATACAGGAAAACCTTCACGTAAGTGCAGCACAGTGATTCCATGGATAACACTTTTCAATACATCCTTGGTTGATCTGGACGAATGCCATCACTCAGCATCACTCATACTTCATTAGGTTTCGTGGGATCACAGCTTGAACAGAAGTTGAATGAAATTTTTTTCTCTACCCTGCACCAAAAGAGAATAAAAATGTTCCGTACATTAATATGTGGTAGCAGAAACGCAAACATCCGTATCGGTATCGATATATGTTTTTATCTTTGAAGTTGGCGCGAATCATGCTATCTTATGGACTGTTCAGGAAGAGGATTTCTAATGAGAAGAATACGCATCATACAAAGGGGATTAATTACAGAGGAACCGAAGAAGCAGTTATTACAGGTAAAGTGATCGAAGAGGTGGCTTGAATAAAAAGGAAGTGAATTTGATATGGTAGGATGTGTCAGAGCATTAGAAAGATGATCAATCATGCAAACCGCTGCAGTTCGATCGAGAACTTCCGAGGGAGACATAGGATAAGATTGCTTGTGATGTATAACTTGGGTTTCCTGCGGTAGTGAACATATGATCAAATTTAAGGAGAAATTATGGTATTCATTTCAACAGAAGCATTAAATTTTGTGGTGTACTGTGTACGAGAAAGGAGGAAATAATCTCCTTATGTTTTTGGTGTTTCCAACATGAATTTTTAAAAATCCCCGTATGGTGAATTGTGTGAATAGTTGTGTACTAAAGTAGATAACTTTCTGACGTTCAAAGTTTTTTTACGTCAAAGATAAATGATAATGTATTTAGAAGTTAGTCAAGAATCAGCTCCTCATCTTCTGTTTCCTATTAAGAACTTTTCAGAATTTGTATGTAATCGTAAAAGAAAATAGCGTTTATATAAATATCAACGCTTCCTTAATATCTGCAAGACGTGTTTGCTCGATAACATTTCCATATAATTTCGAATGATGCATAGAACAAGCATTATTTAGCAAGTATCCGACCAATGCAATGACGCGAAAATGAAATCATTAAAATATTATAGCATATAAGTAAATTTAGTTTTATTGAATTTAGATTCATACGCCATAAATGAACACAATACGGTAGAAATTACATAATAGAATGAACTTATATAAAATGGTATTCTGTTCAAAGCAAAAATGAGATAATATTCCTTCTACTTTTCTCCGCCAAGCTTTAATACTTCATAGCTGGAGGCGAATTCTTAAAGCGCGTCATTTGTATTTGGAATTCAGGAGCTTACGAGTGCAATATGCAAAAAATCTCGCTGACTCGCCCTCCCATTCCTCTTCGAATTCTTTGAACCGTCAGCGTGTATTTTCCCTCTGCTCTGTGTTCACAAGAAAAGAACTGTGCCGCCCTTTTTCACCCATAAAAGCCTTGCGATTGCTATTCTATGCGAACGCCTCTGTCCAAGATAAATAGAGAAGGCTTTCGCTGGTAGCGATGCACATCGAAACAGAGATCTTCGTATTTTTCGAGGAACACAGTTGTCATTATTGAAGGGAATGTATTGAACGAAGTGTGAAATGCTTAAAGGGAAACGAGCCTAAATGCGGTATTGTTGGATAGGCATATATGAGAATCTTAAATTGAATATTTTGTGAAAGGAATAGAAATGAACTGTGAGTAACTGACGAGAAAGAAAATAATATTAATCGCAATATCATTATATGACTCTCTTTGATTTCTTTTAAATTTAAATTTGGAAGAAGAGAAGTTGAAATGTAGACGTCAATAAATCTAAAAGTACAAAGCGTTGATATTTAGAAGAACATTGTCTCATTTGATATTGAGTGAATTATTACCGTTGTTCCATATTGGGAATCCGCAGTTTACTTTCATTCGGCAAAAAAGAGTACTAAACGAAAATATGAATAGTACATAGAAGTTCGCCTAATCAAAAGCTGTTAAATAACAAAATCTCTTCTTTAT
This sequence comes from Pachydiplax longipennis, assembly GCA_036926295.1. Taxonomy (NCBI): domain Eukaryota; kingdom Metazoa; phylum Arthropoda; class Insecta; order Odonata; family Libellulidae; genus Pachydiplax; species Pachydiplax longipennis. Next base: position 6,879,959 of record JAVFKF010000015.1, on the reverse strand, counting down.
ATTGTTTGTTCCGCACGTAAGCTTGTAAATGATGTCAAAATGCCGCCAGATCAGAAGTAGAGTGATGGAAATTCATAGGATAAACTCATTCATAAAACGTAGCAATTTAATAAGACAATTCCTTCGCGATCCGATCATCCCGATTGAAAAATGTAAATGCATTCTATTTTATTTAATTTCCAATGAAACTTTGGCGAGAAATTTTACGGATTCTACTGGACTTGGAGACACCGAACGGCATTTTTATATTTTTTCATCGGTCCATCTTTATATAAAGGTGACGATACGGATGGCAGCCCTGACTCTCAGCTTTTTATCGTGAAACATGTAGCACTAAGGGGTTGTTGCACCTTGGTTGATGTAGCGAGACGAGTGCGGGCGGATGTTATGCTGGCGTAGACCTTGGACACTGTCTGATTAAAACGCTTGGAAAACGGAAATGTAACACTCTTTGCGTGGATAAGCATTTTTAAGGTGTATGCAAGCGAAAAATCTTTTGTTCGCTGCTCTGTTTGAACAGTATATAAAGATGATTTGAAGTGAATGGCTCAGGTCTATGTTTATTGACCAGTGCTTTTTTGTTGACCCTTTCAGGGTTCCGAGCACAGTAGATAATTTTCCCGTCACCTGCTTTTCTGTACCATGATTACACAAACAGAAACAGAAAAACAGTAAGGAATTTTACTTATTTATGTATACCATAAATAGTTTTCTGTTGCGATGCTAATGATTTAATTAAGAAGAAAGGGAAGATTGTGATGCCCTTTTTAGCTTATCCGAATTGAAAAGACTTATTTCATCGAGTAAAAATATCCAATACCCAGTAAATTTTGGTTTACATATAAATTTTGCGATCAAATTCCGAAATGTTTTCAAAGAGTGTTTTTCAGATAATTTAGGCAGATAATTTCATCATGATGAGCATTTCTTCTAGAAATGAATGCAGGAAGCTAGAGGAGTGTATTCAAATCAGAGGACGGTGGAAATTTTCGCTGGACTTAGGCTCTCGAAGGATTTTTGGGACCATTTTTATAACCTTTTTTATATCATTACATTCTTTATAATTTGAGTCTTTGATGGTTTAATGCTTTTGGTCTATGATGCCTGATGTATTCCGATTTCCGAGATTTGTTACCAAAAGGTTTTTGGTAACACCAGAAAAATTATTAACCTCGTTAATTCCATTCTACGTTCCAAAATTTTTAAATTTATGAACGTCGTTTTGGAGCAATATTTCGCCAATGGGCAATGGAAGGAATATATTCAATGTATTGCTAGCTGTTGGTGGTGAATATTTCAGTACAAGCAAACAGAACGCGTCCATTCATTCTTATCATACGCATTGGGTATAATATATTCATCGTATCTCAATAAATTCTTGCATCTGAAATTTATGAAGGCCATTTTTATCATAAATATTGAACTTATGTAATGTCTTGATGATGTCTTACCTTGTTCTTGTCAGCCAGATTGAAAGTGAAGAAGAATACAAAGCGATGAAATACCCTTTTTTAACCAAATACCATCACAGCTCTTCTCTTTAAAGGCTTGCTTGCATAATGACCTATGAAGCGTGAATACCAAGGGAATGGAGATGATGGTATTAAAGATGCTAAGAAGGAAGCAACGTTTCTTAGACTGATTCCACCATCACCCTCCTTTCCCTTATTTCGTAGTTGTCTTTTCCTTTTTTCCTCCATTCTTACCAAGTTTTTACTTCCCTTTTCCTTACCATTTTTATCGTCTACGCCTTTATACGCCATCCTTCTTCTCCCTTTTCTGCAGTTTGAGTAACGCTCAGCCTTTTCACTCAAGGCTGCCCTCTTTACACTGCGAGAGAGAATTTCAAATGAGACTCTTTTTCCCAACCGACGTGCCTTCTCGGCGGAAGCGACTTAATCGCTTTCAATGAACTTTTCTCCGCTCCCGCGTTTGAAATTTATTCCGAAACGGCTGCTCGGATTTCTACTACACTCGCCTCGTGACTTGGACACGTAGGAAAGTGAAGCCCATTCATCAAACTTGAGGCCCTCCAAAGGTGCTTAAACGACCTTACTAATTAATACGCGGTAATGAGCCACCGAAATCTACCTTTCAGAGGCAGCGTGTGTAAATATGCTTTTATCTTCTGACTATTAGAAACTTCTGTAATACGAGTATCAAAGGAGAAATTGGACTGGAATGAATTAGTGCGGATATGGACGCCGTAAGAATATGGCAGGTCAAATTTTCATCCGTAAAACTTTAGATTGCACTCCTTAGTTCATAGTTCAAATGAACAAGGATTAAAGTCGAAGAAGAAAACTTTCTTCCAAAAGTAATCGATTTTGAGAAACGTTTACTCTGAAAAGATTATGGCATATCTGTGCATTTGCAGCTGGAATAACATCTTCTCATTTATAAATCACTATTTTAAAGATGTACTAAAAATAGGCATACATACATTAATTGAAATACTAAATTATATTAAATGAGCACATCCTGATCATATTGTACTTTAAGGAATTATTTCTTAATTTTTAATAAATATCTAGTTGTTATATTGAACGTGGGAGTTTGAGCGAATATTTTGAAGCCTTTTCCGTTCCTTTGGTTTTGATTAATCTTACTAAGAATTAAATAATTAAAGAGACTGAAATTCGAGTATATTGTAGACATTCATTACTTAGTGTCAGTGAATTTCTCATTATCATAATAAATAATCCAGTTAAGAAACCGAATCCTTCAAAACCTAAAAGAGATCTGCAAGACTCTACATTCGGATTTCTTATTTTATAATTTTTTTGCTCTGAAATTAACACCTCTGAACGCTTAGTTACTAGCATTAATTTATCTTATATGTGGAACTGAATGCTAATAATATGATTGACCATGGATGAGGTTAAATATCTTTTGGTACTACTGCATCTTTGTTGATGGAGGCCTAATCGATTTTGTCGTTTATAATAAGGAATATTTCAATTTCTCTTTACTATACGTTCTCTGTTTTCTCCTCTGGAGGCTTACATACTTGGTGTTACTGAAATTTCCCTTCAACATCGTTTTTTTTCCTCCCTCTTGTGGTATCTGCGACCTTATATTATTCTCCATAACCTAAATGCTCTTTTAGAGTGGACCTCAAAAATATGTTTTTTTTCGATGCGTGATCTAGGTAGCCCACTCTCGAAGTGGTATCGAAATTCTCTCAAATTACTCGCCAATCGCTCGTTTATCCAATTTTGCGGTAAAGCCGATATCACCTTTTCACGTCACTGTGTGAGGTTCTGCGGATCCTAAAATCTGTCAGCATTCCAGGATAGACATACTTTTTATGTGAATGTCTTCTATGTTGCATAGCTACCAGGCCACTGTGTCATAAAAATTTAGAACTTTAGTTAATCACAGAAAAGGAACAGTCCACACGTTTTAGCAATTTTAAAATCTTTTCTAACATTCTCCTATCCCCAACATTGAGTATATCACGAAAAATACCTCCCTCAGAATTTTGATAATGTCTTTAATTGCTTAGGTCGAGCAAATTATTTATATAACTTTTAAAGAAGAATAAACACATGAGGAAGTGAATTTTGGTATTTCAGGATTCGATAAGCTATACAGCTAATTTGAACTATTCCGAAAAGTTTAATTCAGGAAACAAATTGAGATATTGAACGGCGTGAAATGTTTACAAACTAGTTAAAATGAACTCCACCAACAATTTTAGGTCAGTGCTCTTTAACCAACACGGGAGTTTAATCATAAAAATACAGAATAATGAGAATTTTAAATAAACGATATTAGAACGGTGGGAGAAATTTCTGGATTTTACATTTTACTTAATTAAAATAACATATACCTGCTACCAGCTTGAATGGATGAAATTGAACAAAAGATTCCAGTAAAGACTGCACTCATATAAAGGACCTCCTGATAGCCAAGTGGGCAACGCGTTGGAATTTGGTGAAAGCGGTCTTGGGTTTGATTCCCGTTGGGGATTCAGGTGCGAAACTACCTCAGCTGTCGAAGTATTTCTAAAATAATTAACTGACGGTATTATTTAAAAATGACTCCAGAATGCATCAACGTGTCAATTGTACCGCAAATAATTCATGTGAAATTTTGATACAAGTCCGGTCTCAAATAATAAAAAAACGAATTTAAAATATCCTTTATATTTTAAAATTAATCTGGTACTCTAGCGTTAGTTCAAATCTTCGATCCGTCAACAATAGGCCTAAATTACGTCATCGTGTCTTACTACAACTTTTCATGGTCCATTGTTTCATGGTTTCTTAGCGAATCTCACTTTTTTAAGGAAAAATTTTTTTTATTCATATGTCTATCGTAAACAAATTAAATTTACACGGGTTTATAGTGCTAAGATAATCCCCTCTTTTCATGGCTAACAAACCTTCCTTCCCCTTGGTAATAATTTCCATGGTAAGATTTCCAGCAAATAATGTAAGAAAGTTTTCCTTGTGCATCACGTCCGATAATTGATGTAGGTAACCTCAATATGGTTGAGTTGATAACATGCGAATTTCACCGCTCAATTCAGAGATGATTGGTAACATCTCAAGCGTGTAAAGAAAAGGAAGGCGTTCGACGATCCTTCTGTTTTCTTAAGTGTTTTCTAGACTTCATTGCGAATCTCTTACGGCCTCGTAAAACGGAGATCTCAAACACTCGTAAAGATCGAACCGAGTGTCTGAGACGCCTTTTATTTCGAGGAGATCCTTTTATTAACCCATAACGCTCACCTTTAACGGTCATTTGTAAACGGAAATGTTCTCAGCGCCAAGAACGTCGCTATTATAGACGGATATATTCTCCGGCGTATCTCCGACGCGTCATAGATCCCCTCTTTTCTCGCCGTGGAAATAATGAATCGAGGCAGTCGCCGAAAGAAAACCGTTCCCTAGTTTCAGAAAACCTCGTGTGCATGGGCCGCTCACCCTCATCGGTGGGAAAAGATCTTTGGCTGAGATATCGTCAGTGAAATTACAAGAGCCATTCCACTGACACACTTAGCGGTCTTTGATGCTCGACTCCCTACTATTTGCGGAATGTTTTTGCGAAAAGAACTGTGAAACGCCAAGTTTTCCTTGCTCCAATGTATGCTCATTAATTTTTGATTTTGCTGCAAGCTCGGAGTCTCTGCATTTTATATGTGGTGGATAGGAGAAGGAATCGTATATCTCTGCTTTTCCTCTCTCGAAAGGTTGATCAATGAGATAATAATTGCGTAAGGATTTCTTAATATCCTGAGTTTACGCGAAACTGAGTTCGTCAGTGGTTGGAATGAATGCCTTAGCTCTTGGGGCTTACTCTAAAAGTAATGGGCATTGAAGGAAGATGCAAACATGATGTCGATTAAGGTTGAAGACGTTTAAACAATTTTAATACATTACAACGGTTAAGATATTCTTCTAAGACTGGCGAGAGCCATATGCCTTTGTTTTCCTAAAATTTACGACATTATTTTTTGTGGTTTAAGAAGTATAAATTGAGGTTGAATCCTTTCTGTAGCAAAATCTACATGATTTGAAACAAAGAATAAAAATTTTAGACGCACAAAAACGATTATTAAAAGGTTTTGTAGTTCATCGGAAGTTATTGAAATCGGGAACGTTGTTTGGTTACGGTCACACTTGGAGGATCTCTTGAAAAATTTGCCGACAATGGCTGCTGTAGGATCATATAATAATTAAATAATTAACTGATGACGTTGCACCTTTCTCCGAAAATATTCAGAGAAATCTCTCACTTGATGCTCACTATATTTTAGAAAAGAAACAGAATACATGTATACAATTCCCAACCATAAGGCATTCATGCCTGCAATTATGAATTTTTCCCACCTTTGCCTAATTTATTCTGAAGAGAGCGGGTATAATTCTCATTGTTTTGGAAACAAAAAATTAGATTCATTCTACTTTTCATCCATCATATTTAGAGCTCTTATTATTCGATAAGTGTCCGACGGATATTGTTTAAAATATAGAATAAATGGCACACGCATGAAATTTCTTTGTACGGATGAACTTTATGTCATCCTGATAGATATGTTACACCAAAATATGTATACTTATCCGGATACTACTAAATTATGAACGTATCCACAAAGAATCAAACCTTATTTAACTAATTTCTAAAGAGTTTTTCTGGGTTCTCTTCATTTGAATTTCTGAACTTTATCTCAGACTTCCAAGCTGTTTCAATATCTGACTCCTTCAGATTCCTCTACTTCAAGTTTGCGAAAATCGCCTCAGAACTGGATATGTCAAATGGATGAGATAAACAAAAAATAAATAGTTGATAATCCACCTGCATACATTACTATATTCTCTTTCCTGTTTCTAGTATCAAATCTTGATTAATAGAGAATATTTCATTTTTCTATATGTACATGATAGAGGAAACTAAATCATTAATTTATTTTTATATCAGAGTTGTTTATCGCTAGAATAGAAGTAAATCTACGTTTTCATGTTGGTGATGCTATCTAGCTATCTTATTAGTCACTCCTAAAGAAAAAGTCATAATAAAAGTGACTAATACTAGGAAATGTTTTAGCAATGCTGCATTTACGCGAACTTCTTCCACTTACAACATTATAGTTCATTGAGAAATGACATACTATCTCACTTTAAATCTTGCCTAGTAAGCCTCATGTTTTATCCAAAGCTTACTATAGCTAACGGAGTAAGATCATTCCTGCCGATGACCTTACCGACAATTTTTCAATTTTAATTTGACTTCCTATTTGAAAACATTTCATTTCCTATTGATTTGTAAATATTTATTTTTATTATTAATTTCTTGATTTTATTGATTCTTGATGCTTATTGATTCATATTATTAACGTTTTATTTTTAATTTATACTGATTTTTCTACGCCTTATCTGTACCTTCTGTTGCGATCGTTGGTGGTTAGATTTTTCTCTTAACTACCCTGACTATATATTTGTTATTTTTTCGCAATTATCGTATTGTGAAACATCCCGAATCTTTAGATTTTGATTTTTAACAACGTGTATTTGATAAGTTAGAAAGTAGAGCGTCAGTTATGGCAGTACTATAAATAAATGTTCACATTAATTCAATATTGTTCCACGTATTTTTATTTTTTTTTTCGCTGAAAATATAGTAAAATCGATGTTAGGGATAGATAGAAAGGATCAGAGTGAAAAGAACGCAATCATTTCGTATTTGACGCCGACTTCATCTGATGTAGACTTTTTAATTTAAGTCCTAGCTTGAGAATCTGCGAAGGACAGAGGTCTAGCCTATTTTCACTCAATGCTTGTAATATCTTTTATCCGCTACTGCATATCTGATTGCCGTCCTTCGACAGTTGAGTGAATAGTGGGAAAATGACAAACTCTTTAAGTTCTGGGAATAATCGGTATCTTGACATCGAGTTTTTTCCCTTTATCCTCACGCTCTATTTTAGGAATAGTCTCGAAAGAGGCTTAAAGGAGACAGAGCCGACCCTCCAGACACGAATGATCAGCTGTCACGGGCCGATCACCCTGACAGTGGAAGGGAAAGAAATCTCCAATGATCAGGAACTGTGGATTCGGAGAAAAGAGACGCGTGTAAGGAGAAGTGGAAAATTATCGTGGAAACTGAACTGAAACGTCCTCCTATACTCGGACCACCTGCCAAAATCTCACCTCTTAATCCTTGTTCACGCTCTACTATCCTGTTAAAGAATAGCTGTCGAAGGAGTTATACAATATTTTGTAACATGGAACTGAAAGGTATCGAAAAGATTTGGTAAGGCTATAAACGTATGCTTTTTTCAGCTAGTCAGTTTGACTTTCGTCACCAGTTGATCGATTTCCCGTGGTAGCTTTGTAAATAAGTGATTTGCGAAATCAAATAATGGTACAAGGAAATCGGGAAGGTTTGATTTCTAAATAAAGTTAAAAATAGGAAAATCAGCAAATGGATATATTTTCTTCGTCTCTCTATTCTTTTTTTGGATTGTTTCTTCGTCTAGCAATTGAAAAATCTATCGGTTATTTTTACGGTTCATCCGATAATATCTAACATTTACCACTACACATGTGCTTGTACACGTGGGGCAGTAAATGTTAGATGTTGTCAGATATTCATCAGATCAGATATTTTATGTTTAGTGTGCGGTACGCTTGTACCGTACTCTGAACATTAGAATGATTAATTTGGCCAATCCAACAGTATCCTAAGATAAATTAATCAGCGAACGCGATTTTTAAGGCTAGACGTCAAAGAGATTTCGCGAGATTTTAGCGAGAACGGATAGCTATTACTGGCCACCTTTCCTGTTAGGGTAAAGCACACAAATAAGGTAGATAATTAGGGAGTTAAGGGTTTCCACTCCCTTCCATGCGTCAAATAGCAACTCGCCCGATAAAAGTATAAATTTAAAATATCTTTTATTATTTAAGAATCACCCAACGAAATGATTCAAGGGAAACTTTTCTCTCACAACGACCTTAGGGTGGTAAAGTTTTCACTGCCACCTTCAAAACAAACGTCAATACGACGGATCATCACGTTATAATTATCAGGATGATAAAGACCTTATTAATCATCATCAACACAATGAACCTTCAAATTGATTCCGATCATGAATTTATAACGCTATGCTTCGCGATACTTTCTTACTTTTTCTGGACTGGAGAAAACAGAAAAAGGAAGGTCGCTGCTGACCGCCGCTCGACAAAAAGTGGGTGCGCATTAGAAAGAAGGTGTGGGAAGAAATTATGAGAGTGGGGATTTGGAAACTTGAGCGGAGAAAGATGAATCAGAGTGGAACTGTAAATGGCTCCTTTCCGATGGAGGGAACGCGGATGTAGGGCGCAAGAGATCTCTCGTTAGCAAGGATTGGGTTAAAGCGGTGAAAATCGAGCCCAAACACTTTTAAATTGCTTTCATCTGGGATCGCTGTCGCTCCGTGTTTATAAAGCCAACCTTCTTTAACAGGTCGATAAAATGGCCACAGATAATCGACCTTCCGGCGGGTTCTCTTTGTGTGGCGTGGTTCGGCGATCCACTCCCGAGATGGCGCGCGGTTCGAAATCCTTCGAGATCCCGTGTTTTTCCATTCAATCAATTTATCTCCCATTTCAACTATCCCCGTAAAGTTTAGTTTGGAATAATCTCCTCAATTCCTCACATTAAGGCCTATGCAGTTTCTCTTTCAGCTTCTTATCGATTCTAGCAGGCATCGTTCATGATTAACTCTTCCGAACAGTTCTTGATCGTCTTCAGGTAAAATAAGATTAAATCACTTAAGCTGGGCAAGAATACCCTATTTTTGTATATTTACAATTAGCTACATTGGTGTAAAGTGCAAGTATATCTTTATCGATCAGAGTAGATTTTTATTGTGGTATCAATATACTTAGAGATAGGGAATTATAATTTATCTCATCTTTAACGAGATTCTAAGTAAACTAAAAGGTAATATATTCTACAATTTTCTGACTCGATAAGGAAGATAATCCTTAAGATGTATTTTAAAAAGATAGGATAAACAATTTTGTTAATAATGTCTATTAGTAGTTAATAATCCTTCAGAATAGAGAATTTATAAGAAAATTCATCCTTTTTTCATTTTGAATATCCCTTTTCCCTTATTCAAATATTTCGCGATCATTTTGGATAGTAAAGTATGTTCTAGAAGCGAAATCTCTTGCCGTTGTTATGTACACATATCGTTCTTACGACTTCTGCTCAGGCTCTGTTTATTTAGATTTACTGCTCTTTTAGGGTCGATCTTAAATAGCAAGCACCCCTTCCACTTAGTGCGCAAAATGGAAGGGGTGAGCGTAGTAAATATTTTTATGTCATGTAACCGTAATAGACGTATTTATTGAAGCTTCATTAAAATGCGCTTGAGTGAAACTGAGGGATATCATTTTCTAATTCATTACATGAGTTTTATTCGCGTAAACGTCACTTATGTATTAAATTTACCATATTTATCAGAGTATTCACTTAAAATCGTTCTTTTAAATGCCTTGATTATTCTAATCACTTGCCTGAGAAGGATGGTGTCAGGAGACATTAAACAAATTGTGTAACATTTACCATCAATAAATATGGGCCCTATATTTTTAAGATATGAACGCATCTTGGAGATACACTGATGAAAAAAAGAAAAAATAGCTATTCATAATAAGGATTTATGATGTTATCTACTCAATATGCTAACTCGAAGGTATCACATAAGAAATGTTCAATTTCTTGCAAAGATAAAACTTCCTTGGAAGCCCGTATCACTGTGTCGGTTTAATGTCAACCTTTCCCGCCATCATTTGCTCTTAAGTGTAATCACAATGCCCGGAAATACATTTAAACGTACTATGAGTTACCATACTTATCGAATATTTTCATTCCATCTTTGTCCGCAGAGCGGCGCGTGATGGGAACCTTGAAATCCTGAGGGAGGCGACACGAAGGGACGCCAACGCCAAGGATGAAGACGGGATGACCCCGACCTTATGGGCAGCCTTCGAAGGCAACCTAGATGCACTCAGGCTACTCGTTGGCAGGGGGTGAGTTCCTCTCAAGAGAAAAATTTTAAGTATGCTCTCTACATTGACACGTTTTATGAGTGTGTCTTTCTTCCATGCATTTCAAATCTCCCTCTTCATTGACAATACAATTATAATGATGAATAGCTGACCCGTGGATGGGCTTAAATAAATACACACGACTAAAGAGAGGAAAGCTGTAATTTCATCAAACACCGTAAAGCGGTGAAAGACGAAATATTCTACTCCATTGTATGGGCTCAATATCAAGGGAAAAGCCACCATCCGAATGTAAGATTAATATTTTTAGGAATTAGTCAGCATCTATTATTTGTTTTTATGTACATTTCTTGATCTCTACCATCTTTATTTTTCTAAATTAGATTTCTTACAATGGAAAGTCTTCTTTTCATTGCTGAAGTATGGTTGAAAATAAACTTAAAAATAAATGAGGAAAAGTTCGATACAATGGCCACGCTAGAAGTTTTTACTTTCGTTTATATATCAATTTAGATAGTTTTTCATTTGAGACTGTTTATCTCTTCCTTATTTGGTGATTTGAAATATGGCTTTACGGAAATCAACGTTGGGTAATAACTTTCATCCAACATTAAGAATCACAGGAAGAACCAAATGAAGTCTGTGATATTTCTGCAAAAAAATGTGTCTTAATGAAATATTTCTCTCTTTAAATTATTTTCACGTTGAAGTGAAATTGAATATGAAACAACGATAGTCGAAGACGCATTTCCTCAAATAACCTACAATTTCCGTACGAGATCCATCAAAACTTCCAATACTTCCTGGAAATTCTCCTTCATTCATAATTATGCCCTTAAGGAATAACTTGAGGTTGAATATCCTTAGTTTCAACGCAACGTTTCTCGTTAAAATGTAATTATCAGTAAAAGTCAAGAAGAAAATAATTTTATGGAAGTAGCTATACATTATTGAGTATTCTGCGCTGTAATTTTTCATTTTTTGTAATACTATACATCAGTATTTATTCTAAAGAGAAATAGCCATTATCATAAAAAATTGTGTTCTCTCATATGGCTAGTACTGGAAATAATATGAAAACAATTTTTTTAAATACATATAAGGTGCTAATATGACTGAATATTGTAGGACGCTGTTTCTACCTTTTGATAGTGCACCACTGCATAACAATCGTCTCTTGTGGTTCAGACTGGCGGACTCTTGATGTACGTCAATTAGAAGTCGTTGAACTCGCAATTTCTCTCAACTCAGAATTTTTCAGTTTAAGAAATCCATCGCTTGCGATATTTCTTAACAAAAAAACACATGTATAAGTCTTTGATGAGCAAGTTCACGGATCAAGGGTTAACGGAAGAGATGAAGGTGTAAAGAATCGAATGGAAGCACGTGGGAAAGTCTAAGGACAGTTATTTTTTCGATTCCTCTTATTTCCGTCTTTACCGTACCAAGGTAGCGGACGATATCACTTGGAACCACTGGCAAGGTACAGAAAAAAGCGTGTGAAATCCATTTCTCGGGAGGGTGAAAACTCCGAAAGTGACCTCTCCAGCTCTTCCGGAAAAAACATCGCGACGAAAACATCTTACGGTCCTCGTGTTTTTGCAGCTTAGACATTTATCCGTATGCATCCATACATCTCTACTTGTATGGAATCCTCAATCGTAAACAATGATGATCTCATGTATACAAAGAGAGTGTGACGCTTCGAATGGGAAACTTTCGATTTTTTCGAAAGAATAAGCTTGTAGGCTTCAGACTCCAGAGAAATCCCGTAAGATTTGGGCAAATCCCTTTGAAGTATTGCGGCTCAATCGTTATAAACGAAACAAAAGACTGAAATCGGTAAGATTTTTTCCTGCAATTTTCTAAATAACAATTCTAACTTCTTCTAACAATTCTAATTGTTATATCCCCCGTAAAGTCAGCAAAAGATTAATCTCATTGTCACATATCGCTTATTAATTCAATACTGTATGAATTTGCAATATTTTTAAAGGTTCATATAATAGTCGCAGGATGATGCAAGAATAGATGTTGACTCCTTTAATTTTTCCCCAACCGGAGTCGTATTTATTGGAGTTATAGTAACTATTTCACCATTTCAGAACAGAACGAGACAATTTCTAAAATAATATATAAAAAATGAATTAACTCTGCCCGTGAAGTAGCAGGAAGAAGCAATATTTTTATCACAAATTCTAACAGTAGCTTACATATATGATAACATGAAGTATAAAGGTCTGCTCTTGACTAGTTACTCCATTTTAGAGTTGATATAACTAATTTGCGTTTTCACATGGCTTTGGAAACGCTAAGGACATGATGGATAAAAGGTATTTAACTAATTCTATTACACCGAATCATCATCATAATTTAATATCAAATTTCCTTCTCCTTCTCACAAGGAAAAAGATGGATTCTGTGAGAATGGTAGGGAAAACACTGAAAGGAAAGTAACGAGCCCGTGTGTATAATTCTTTAGGCGAACATTTTGATTGCTTCACATTCCAATAACCGCTGAATAACATTATCAATGTATGACTTACCACGGTATTAAATCCTAAACACTATCTTTTAATATTTAAATATATTATTTCATCATAGTCGATAAACTTCATTCGTGGTTTTTATGGAACATATTTCATTGAGAGTTCTCCGTGAATTTTCTCGGAGACCTCTTTAAGCTGATTAAATTTTTCATGATTCTTATCTTCTTATCAAAAACTAAACTGTTCTACAAGAAAAATCTTCTGGACTAATTTAATTTGATTGGTTAGATGGGACGCGATATTGCTCAGCTTATTAAAGAGATAACACACTCAAGGATATTGGGAAATACTTGAAAAATATCACGTAGGCCTTTGTTTTTAAAATCAGACTTCTCTGGAAAATCTCCATTTAACATTTAATTCGAAATTGGTTTGTCTAAATTTCATGTTATATAAAAGAAAAATATCTGTTCCCTCTTTTCCTCCTGTGTGATAACTGTTGATGGTGCCCGCGCTTTTTTGGAATGGAAGTTGGAGGAAGAATGGAGTTCTAGAAACACCGTAGCGCATATCGAACACAAACGGAAGAACAGTTAAAATGTTTTTAAAGTTCTGCTAGTGTAAAGGAAAATGCTACGGTCCAAAGACACTGATTTAAATTTCCACAATTTAATTAGGTGTGTTTCTTTAGCTATTTTTACAACTTACTCTAAATGAGAGCGATATCTTTTTCGAGAACGTGGTTGAACATAATATATATCAAGCTCATAATTTGAAACTCTTATTTAATTTTCATTGCTTCAATGAAACGCTGAAATTTTGTTTTCCTCGTTTTCTTGCTCTCTTTAACAGGGTAATGATTAATAATAACATTGATTATATTCTATGTATATTATAATATAATAGATGTATTAGGTCTGTATTAGGATTTCTGTATGTTTCGAACGGCAAATACTAAATGAAGGTGGTACTAATTTGTAATATTTGACCCAAATAAGTAGCGAATATGGATGTTCTATCTCTTATATTGTTTCTATGTTCAGTTAAATCCACACAGGATTCAAATCTAATCCGTCTCAACTGAAACATGAATTAATTAAACTCTATCTACCATATCTGCATCTACTAATTCTAACAATGGATTATTCGAGAATACGAAGTTTTTATTTACAAAAAATCTTGCGTTGGAGATACTTTATTCATTCTCTTGCGAATAGCGGCATATTTTTACAAATCATAAACAAAATTACCTTGCTTTGACAATGAGACGCCCTTGCACTATTCAAAATTTTAATTAGTGGTAATTGATTCTCTACGGTGCTGAGTTTTGAAGTAGCAGTATGTCAATAGGTTAATCCGATGTATCGCCGATTATGCCGCTAGGATTATGAGGTGCTTCATCTTTGGGACATCTGAGACTCATTACCATGGAATATATGCGCAGCGAAAACCTACGCTTCTGAGGTAATTTATGCTATTCACGGGCGTTCCAACTTTCAGATTTTATACTCGAATAAGTTAGGGAGAGACGATTGCAAGACGGTGGTAGTTCTTCATGATTTTCTTTTTCAATTTCTCCGAAGACGTTAATAGCGCAAGTGGAGCAAGAAGAATACATGAATTGGAAGATGATTTCACTTCGATTTAGCTTAGGATTGCTTTCTGATGCACTTATGAATTGAGTGAGGAGAATGCCTTTAGGTTATACATTAAGGCTTAAGCCTTGTTTAAAATATAGACCTTCCTAAAGGTTTGAGCTAACAAGTTTATGGTCCAACTCTTGATCTTTTTTTCCCAAATATTTCCCGCATAAATTCTTCTTCAGCTAAAAAAATTTCAAATTTTAATTTTCAAAACTTTATATGAATTTTTTGAGTTATTAGTTATTTAATGAAATATGTTTTGAGAAATGGAAAAGCATTCTTGCATAAATATAAGTAATGAGTCGTACAATGTAGATAGATCAGGGGACTAAAATAGCTGTCAACGCTTGAAAAAAGTGTTAAAGATATTTCACAAGAATCGTAAAATTGCCTTTCCCTTAGATGAATAAAAAACAAATCAATCTGTTACGACCAATTTGGCTGCGCTTCTCGTACACAGGTGCCAGGATGCGGTACTTCCTTTTCTAATCGGTTTGTGAGAGGTCTAAAATAAGAGAAAGCATTGCAATCAGATGCCAAAATGCTTTTGGAAACAAAAGCTTAGCTCCAGACGATTTTTGAAATATCTCAATTTTCAACATGAAGCTCTCAAAACAATTATTCGATAAATTATGAGATTAGTGGCCCATACACTTAGTAGATTCTTAAATAAATTTGTTTCTTACGATGATCCAGAAATTTAAAATCATCTAGCATTTGAGGAATGAAACAACTTTCCTAAACAAGACGGAATATGCTGATGGATAACTTGTGAATTTATCGTAGATTTCAATCGACCTATCCAGAGTTTCATAATTGAATTATATAGACTTATTAAGTATACACTTAAAAGAATAAAAATACAGTACAGATTGCTTGGAGCTGATCAATTCTTGTTTCGTATTCTTCCTTCACAGAGATGTTTTGTGCAAATTACAGAGCGCCTTCGTGTGAATACACGGAGATTTGATCTTATCATGCAAATATCAACGGAGGCATCTTTTTAAAATTAATCAATAATAGCACTGACGTAAGGATTGAAGAAAGACAAAGAAATTTGCGGATAAAACAATCGAACCACGTTCACTCTTGAGCAGCGAAAACTACTTCGTCATGTCAGGTCACAATGAGTTGGAGATAATAGAGTGGAAGGCAGTTCGGTAGCCATCTGCAGGAATCAGACCATCCTGATGGGTTTGAATGTTTTGTAACAACTCAGTCTATTCGACGCTTAGAGAAAAAGTATATTGGTTTATAGTTTAAGCTAACCAATTTTCCTTACTGAAACTCGATCAAAATGACGTTGGTAAATTGTGGATGTTTGAAAAGATAGAAATTATATTAGGAATAATCAAGTCATATTATATTAGGAATAGTTTTATGATGTCGGGCATGGTGTCATTATTCGATTTGATGCACTCGAACTCCCATACACCCCAACGAAGCTTCTAAATACGACTCTCTCTTCTTGTTAGATAATGGAGGGATGTATGGCTGATCTTTAGACTGAGCAATCCGAGGTGAAAACATATTCTCCCGTCCATTGTTATGGCGTGAAAGCCTCGTGTGTCGTAACCATCCCGTAAAGCACCGACGGAATAGCAGGAAACATTGCAAAAAGTTCACGATATATGTATCGACGGACGTGGGGCGCCAAAGGAGGAAGCATTCCCTTTCAATCAGATCGCGAATTTACATTCTCACCCATTCTTCCCATCGAGAGCGATTGTTATTCCGTTCCGTTATGTCGCAACAATGATCGAAACATCTCCAGCACGATTTCGACTCTCTCGGCAGAACAAATGTGGTCTTATTAAGCGTTTCCTGTTTTAATAGCTCCGGCTTCTTCCTCAACCTTTTCAACCCTTCGTCCCAATGCCACTGTGTTGCCCTCCCAACGTAAAAAAACACCCACATAGTCCTCCCCCTCGAGGGGCACGCTTCCGCCGTGGCTATCTCCCAGACAACGCTTCGACTTCTCGAAAAGAGCAGCCAAGCGGAGAGAACCAACTGACCCCCGCACAAAGCGGATACAACAACCAAACCACGTTCACTCTTGGGTAGCGAAAAATAGTCCGTCATTTAAGGGCACAGTGAGGTGGACAGAGCTGGGCAGGTCGCCATCTGCAGGAAGTCACCGGGAATACGTAACCCCTTGCATGAGAGGGTGGGGAAGAGGCTTAGGGGTGCTCTATGCCGACGAATCGAAAACAAGTACGAAAAACAATAAACACCACCATCAAGTGAGGTGGAAATTCATTTCGATAATCTCCCAAAATGTAGCATCTATCACGCGTAACTCACTCTTAGAAATCGAAAGTGAAATGGGTGACCGACGATATCGAGATAGGTCAGCGATTGGTGACGATTTAGTATAATGAAAATTCCTATTCTTAATATGAGTCGATTTAGGGAACACTTAAAAACTCCAATTCTCTCATAATGTTGAGTTCGGTCTCTAAGTTAAACAACTCAGGGGAGGATCAGCTAATTTACGTCGAGCGTTGCGTGTCCTCGAACCTTCCACAGACTGCAGTGCGACTCGATCAATTTTCTGGAATTAGGAAAGAGACTGGGGGAGTTGCTTCCAAATGTGCCCAAATGTTTCACGAAGATGTTTGGGCCTCATATTTTATTATTCGATTCACAAAACTACAGTATCCTTATTCTGTTTCATTATCAGTTGAGAAAATCAGGAATTGTATCATAATAGAAATTAGGGTGTATGTTTTAAAAATGACGCTCTAAACGAGGCGAAAATGATAGAAAATTCATTATTTCATCTGGGAATTCTTGCAAACATTTCACAAATGCCACTTGCATAAGCTTAGCTGTGTAACAGAACAAGGATTTTCCCTTCTTTTATTCTGCAAAACTACTAGAGAATGCTCTATAGATATACTGCTACCAGAAAATGTACTTAAATATCTAGCAACACTTGGAACTCTTACTTGACTCTTGTATCTCTCAATAAGATAATTCCAATTTCACAAAAAATATCGACGATGGTGAATCAGTCCTTATATGAGGCGTCTGTGTACCTTGAACCGTACTGATGATAAGAAATACGAATAATGAAGCTCGAATCCCGAGGTTTATTGGACTCAAGTAAAATTATCTAGAAACGTGTCATTCATATAATAAATCGGCTCCCAACTAATCGTAAAGTTAGCGATTCTGTTGAAATATTCGGTATATTGGTTTAGGTTCTCGGCAGCAGTACAAACGATGCTGGCCCAGAATCGAGATGACTTTGAGGATATATCGGAATTAATAGATTAAAATATCCACGATTAGATTGCGTGCTATATTTTAACCCATTTATGACAACATAGCAATGTTAAATAAACACAGCTTCTCAGCCCGCCCTGCGTTACTCATGCTCACATGATGTCATTGTTTCGATTCGTTACAGACGAAAGATCCAAGGTCAATGCGAATTATGCATTCGCGTTTGTCTCCAACCCTTTGTCGTTTTTGACTCTAAAGTACATTAGATGGGAAGCCATGCGTAATCAACTGAGGCCACTTCACTTGGCTTATCAGATTAAATCGGCCAATTATTTCCATTATTCATTCCATCTCGAATTCCGAGGTGGAAAGACAGAAATATGCGTAAGTTAAGCTATGAAAGATATCCAAGTTTAACCTTGATTGAAATGGTATCGCTTAATCGCTTTTACAATTTTCATTTAAGGGAAATGGCAATCAAAGTACGGTGCGTTATTCATGGGGAGATCGTCCTATGAAATTTGCGCTTCCATTGCAATTATCTTCTACGGAACTCAGGGTGCAATGTAAGATGAATTCAAGAGGGTTTCATAATTTTATAGGAAACCCTTTTACAATTATTTCACTTGCCCATGAGAATACTGTAAATTCTTTCATTACTATAGTTCAGAGGTGGAGAACCTGCGGCTATCAGGCAACATGCGGCCTTTCTGGGCATTCATTGCAGCCTTCTAGTTACTTCCTGAAACATCCATATGTAGACTTTTCTATACATAAAGAATATATAGATTTTTTATTTATTTAATTATTATTTAATTATTATTTAATTTAATTATTTATTTAAAGATTTTTCCGAGTCTTGCTGATGATACAAAGAGAAAAGTAAAGTGGAAATTTTTTCTTCAGTTCACTCAGCGAATGAATTTGTTTTCTCATGTGAATTTTCGAGGTTTATCTATTTAAATGAAGGCAACGCATAAAACATGACCGGCCTGATGGTTAAACGTACGGCCTTCTTTACGGAGACTGAATGCTAAATTCGGCTTTCTGATGGAAAAAGGTTCGCCATCCCTGTTATAAGAGAGTTTATTATAATTCACTGGATATTTTGTGAAACTTTTTTTGCCTTCTTAAAATTGCAATATCTACGGATTGGCGAAATTTCACTATTGTCGAAAATAAATAATGAAATTATAAAATAAAGAACGTTTTGATGAGGGTTACTATGACTCCAAAGAGTCTCCATCTTTCGTACATCTCAACACCTGTTATATCTTTACTATGAGTAGCTTTCTCTCCAATGCAATGATACTTTTATTGCCCATTTCAAGCTCATTAAGGATGGGATAGCACTTTTTCCTCCATTTGAATTTTCCATTCACGCAAGACTTAGTGAAAAGTGATTCTTATTTTCCTCTGATGGTTCCCTGCGTGGAAAAATCTCGCCGCTATACTCCATCCTGACATATTACGGATGGTCTGTGTAGTTAAAACCCGTTTGATTTATCTTTATTGCTGACGTCCTGGCTCGAAAAATAAAAGGTGAGGTCGGTTGAACCCAGAGAATGAACTAAATGCGATGCTTTTTTTAATAAACACACATAATTTATTTTCCGATTAAATAATTAGGAGATGCTAAATGTTGGATACATGAGAATTTCCAGTCTTCTTGTCTTCGCAAACTATTGAAGACTTAAGTGAGAACGAAGGATATTTTTCAAAACCATCCTAAGAAGATATTCAGACTTAAATTACCCTGCAGAGACTTTCGAAAAGGACGGGTCATTGTATGGTAATTAAAGTTTTCTCCAAGTTATTAAAACTTGCTAAGATGGTTAACTACCGCCGAATTTCGAACCTGAGGTAGTATTAAGGATGTCTTTTTTATCAAGAACTTGACATTCGTACTTCCTTTCTTCCTCATAAGAGTGGTTCGCATAATGGCATAATAAAGATATACTTTGATATATTAGCCAGGAATTTTTTCTGGGTCTCAGAATCGTAAAGACGCCCCAGGGAATTAATCTTAAGTGACCCATGGAATGGAGAGAGAGAGTAGAAATAAAACTAGAAAACGTCTCTCCTACAGAGCAGCCGAGATGACCTTCAAGGCAATTGATCTCTTAAAGGAGAATTTAGTTTTCCATTCTGTGCAATTTTGATGATTTCAAGGGTTTTGCAATGATTTTGTATCACACCTTACATTTCATTATAAATGCAAATACGAAAATGATTTTGAAGTAGGGCATTATACTGTAGGCTTCTCGAAACCCCTCTTATGATTACGAAAATCTCCCAATTGAGATAATGGCTAATAATAGCATATCATAAACTCATATCGTATCCTTCGATTCGCAATATTTGGTAAATACGATATGATATCAGAATGGTCTGTAAATACGATACGATATCAGAATGGTATTTCATTTATGTACTCTGATCCTCTGCATCGGTTTAATTAAAGGTTTTCCTTCATTGATTAATCTTTATAAATGTGATTAATTATCTGAACCTATCAGAAAAGTATGTCTAAGTCCCTTCTCAAGTATTACCGACTTTTCCTGTCATGATATGAATTATCATGATATAAATTTTTCTGATAAATTTTGGCGAAACTGAAATATTGACTGGTTCTACAGAACATTGTAAGTGATAAAATTTATCTCTCTGATCTCTGAAAGATTGCTGGTTATATTTTTTAGATTGATTTGATATTTAATAAATTTTCATGTGGCTTTCGATGTAAAATGTTCTGGCAACTCGTTGAATAAAGGTAATATTTTTATTTATGGGCTGGCTATTACTAGCATTTCCTAAGAAATTCCTTACGGCGTGTAACAGACATCATCAAAGCATTAAGACATCGAACTGTTAACACATACTCTACTCAAGTCTTTAGTTCTTCCTTATTACCTTGTCGTAGTACCATCACACTATGTGAAACCTTAATTGCTGGCGCGGTGCTCTCAGGGGAATCAACTCACCGAGGATCTGCTCTTTCCGCTCTATTTTGAAATCATAATAATTTCGTGACACCATTTAATTTATCCGTGTGAAATTGAAGAGAGATTCCATTTAGCGAACTGTTGAGTTATAGGATGTTAACCAATTACACACTTTGCCAATTAAATACTTTTCGCACGAATTAATAGGTGCATTAAATAAAATGATCTCAATAATTTGATCCATTTTTCGTGAAAGCGATACTTAATTATTCTTTTTAAACAAGCGCGAATACCAATGGATGGAATTATGAATTTCTGATCGTATATTTTAAATTTGATGAAAATAGAGAAAATAAATCTTTGATTATCTCGAAAATTGATTACAAGACCTCAAAAAATTACCCTTATAACCGTATATTATTGCAGGATGCATATATTTACTTTCTTTTATTTAACATTTTCAAGAATGCAGACGGTCAGTTAATTGTTTGTAAGATTGTAATTAAAGAGAGTTCAGTAAAGAAATGATAAAATACCCGAGGAGATTTTTAAATATTAAAGTTAAAATTCTATTTAACACAGGAAAAGATAGAAAGGTTAATCGGTCCTGCAAATTGAGGTAAAAAGGCTGAAGTAAAATATATTATAACTCTGCGCATTGTATGTACTATGTTTATCGTTTCATATTTTTTACTAGAGGAAATACTCCTATTCAAGAAATTAATGTTTCTCTGTCTTATATTGAAGATTCATTAACTCCGAATGATTAAATTTATAATTTAGGTTATTAAAATAAACATATATCACAGCGAAATTAAAACGAAGAAAAATTTTTATGTACAAATTTCGTATTAATCATGTATTATTTCATGAATTTGCCATAAAAATATTACTAAGCAAAGAGTTTGCGACTATTGAAAGATCTTTTGCTTTAAATGACTATTCCTCTTTACTTGGGTTATTTTAATCCCTTTTATTAAAGATAAAATTAATGAATACTTATTGGGGATTCAATGTCTTGTGTGATAACAGTTTACCGCTGATGGATAAAGTAGAGAAAGAGTCACAGCTCCAAAACCATCAAACAGAGAATTATAAACTCTCTGTTTTCTCCAATGTCTTCTTCTCCAATGTCTTGTGTGATCGATCAACAGTTTGAAATTCATATATGTCCGCATTCTTTAAAAGGTCTCTCACTAGGAGATATTTATAACAGGATTTGAAGTTGTAGACATATCTAAGTATTTCATCGAATATCGTGAAAAACATTTTGGCTTCTAGAAAGATTTACGAATACCGGATTAGCCCAGCTTCTTTTTCTAAAGCGTTTATTCCCATCCTTTGTGGGTATCATGCATGTATTCTCAATATAGATTATTTCGACGAACAGACGCGAACGACATTACACTGTGAGATAAAATTAATAGATCAAGTTGTGGAAGACGGTTAGATAATTTTTTCTCTATTTTGGAGTTCTTTCTAAATTACAAAACATGCTAACATACAAATCTCCTAATTAATGAAACATAAATGTTATAGGTGCTGTATATTATGAAATATATTTCATTCTTACCTAATTACATGTATTTTTAATTGTCATATCTGAGTGTATGTATGTTGTCCGAGAGCAGTGGAGTCAAGGTCTTCATTACGATCTAAAACATTATCGATTATCTTCGAAATACAATCATCATTTGTTTAGTGTCATTCATGTTCCACGCTAGATGACTGTAAATAAAGATAACAGTTTTAGCCTAAGAGAAAATAAACCTTAATAAAAGTACTAGTATTACTTTCATATTTAAAATGTATGGATTGATTGCAACAGATTACAGCTGTTTGAATTGCTTCTACGCCTTCTTCCAAACAAAACACATAATGCGGTAGGTCAAAACATGAATTCGAATCTTGGCAATCAAACTCCAGAAATCTGTAAACTGATGTTTCCCCCTTAAACTTGTAGAATGCTAAATGCCATAGAATTTACGATTCTTCGTAGTTTTTCATACGTAAACAAAAACATTGAAATAAAATCAAATGAGATCTATTGCGAAAGACCGCTTGGAGATGAATTCCTTTTAGTAAATGTATCTGTTCCATTCTTGCTAACTGTGACAAGCATTCAATGTTTATCTTTCCATTTAAGTGGAAGGAAAATGAAAAGAAAGCTCTTCGATGGATGGTGGAAACCGCTTTCATCATTCCTAGAAGATAGCCAGATAAAGAATGTCCCTTCTTCATCACTGATCTCGATTAAGCAACAACTCGCTCAGCTACTGCGATAAAAGAAGAAAAGACTCGCATCTGAAAGACAATGAATATCTGACTTCTATTAGTCATTGAGTCAATTTCGATTACAGATAGAATCGAGAAAAGATAATAAGCAGTATTTGGGCATTCTTAAATTAACAGTTTAAAGATTTAAGATAGGCCCATGATTAGTGATTAGTGAAGCTAATGATTAGATGCCTCCGAATAGGTATCAGGGTACATCAATTTGATCCTTAGTCTGGAGTATTCTTTACGCGTGCATGAAAAACGTGGGGCTTAAGAGAAGAGGATGATAAAAGACCTTTGAGATATGGGTGTGGCTTAGACCGGAAAAAGTTGAGATTATACATGAAAGATATGATGGAGAAGTAAAGGTTTTAATGAGAGTTATTCAAGGAAGACAATGAGGTGCGTGAGTCATAAACAGTGAAATGAGTTAAAGAAACCAATGTATTTGGGATACCATGGAAAATAGAAAGGGAGAAAGTGTAAAATTTATTATACGGAATGCATGGAGAAGTTAATTATCAGAGGGTGAAGGATATAACGTTGAGTAGCTAAATTTTGGGCACATGAACCCACTTGGTAATTGGTTGAGAACCGAATCAAATTTATTTTATGTGACTTTTTGATAGTCTTCCATGGTTACTGAAGTAATAAACATCCTTTTGAAAATTGAATTAATGATTTTGTCGGAACTCTTTTTATGGTATACTTGTTCTTATCGGCATGATAGGCCAGAGGGTGAATCATGCTCCCATCGATCTTTCCATGTCTTCCCACTGAAAATTCTCGAGTCAACACGCGTTGCTAAGGACTCTCGCTGATAATAGGCTCACTTCTATGAATAAACTTACATTGGGCTCGGATATTTTTAAAAGGGGATATCAGACGGGAAACTCGATGAATGACTACCTTTTCGATGAATTGTGATTAATTGGATCCTAAATTTCTCAGCCGTTTCCATTCATGTTAATGCCGACATTAATGCACAATGAAGACAAACGAAAGTGATATTCATAAGTGAAAGTAGTGGAAAAGAACGCATCGATGAATGGATCGTATGTTTATCCGAGGAGAGTGACATCTGTAAAGGAGAATCGAAATAAGGATATCCCGTTTGAAAGTTGGATACAGTCGCCGCCTCTTCCCTTTCTTCCTGCTAGCTCGTCCTTCGGGAATGGCATTCTAGAGGCCTCTTCCTAATTAATTATACATTTATTGACGCGTTATGGCTCGAAATCACGAAGACGTTTCTAATCGCGAATCGCTTTTCATCGTATTTTTTCTTTGGATCAGCGATAATGGTCCAGAAGGCCTTGGGGGAATGCAGATTTTCTCGGGAAGGTCGATCGAACCGTCAAAAGATGTCGCGAACATCTGCGCTTGGGAGAGAGATATCGCTCGACTTCAAAAATCGCCTCGTCAATATTGGTGTCCTCGGTATTTAAATACAGGGTTTTTATAAAAGGGATTTAGACAAAAGAGAATTTAAACCAGCCTTTGACAGACCTCTTGTATATCACTTCCATTTAATTATTTTCCATATGGCGAAGAATTACCAAATGAAGCATTGATTCTTTGTGTAATTCTGTAGTAGCATATTTAAAAGTTTTTCGACAGCAGAGATCATTTCGCACCCATGAATTACGTCGTCGGGAATCGAACCCGGGACCGCTTCCACCGAAGGCGAACGCGTAACCTATTCGTCTATCCTAGAATCCCGTATCACTCTGTTAGATTTGAGAAATCTATCAGTAAACAGTTTGATTATCTACAATTTAGACACCCTGCCTATGCTGTTTATGCAATATTTAGTGCTTCCATTCAATGGATAGCTTGTGTTGTCTTGTGATAAGACCCTTTTTCCCCAAGTCGCTCTCTAATCTCGCCACGAAGTTAACGAACGACTTTCTGTGCGTAGGAAATTGTTCACCAACTGTGGCCAACGTTAAATAATCATGATTCCTAGAACAGGAGGCAGGTGTGGTTAACATGAGTCCCTGGAGTGCTATATGAAGAAAAGGACTTAGGCGAGGGTCCGCAGAATGCCGGAACAGTGAAGGAATGAAGCGTATCGCCGTGGCCGGAAACGGTGGCAAACGGTATTGTATTGTAGAGAAAGAGGAAGGGAATTTAGACACGGAAAAGCTATTGAATGCGGATATCTGGCGCTGATTATACTCTCCGGCGGTCACTCTTACTCTTTGGATAACTTCTATATTTCTTTACGGGTCATAATAAAGGCATTTAAGAAAATGTTACCACTAAAGAAAGAACCGAGAAAGAAAAGATCTGACGCAGCCGTGACTTGAACGCAGATCTTACACTTTCCATATGGGAGTAAGTGTAACATGCGAAACTCATGTAAAGGATTTGTAAGGCAATGTATACGAGGTCAAATATAATTTACATTTCCCTTTCACTTGAACTTTTCCATTTCCAGAGTCAAATATTGATCATCGTTGTTTTTACATCAGTTTTTCCTCAAACGTAATAGATTGGTGATTTAATGGATATGTTGATGAAAATAAGAAACTGGTTAAGTGCTCGATGAATGTGCTGCTACTTAAACTTATTGAAAAGTCAAGAGATGATTTCTTCTAGAAAACGTAATGATTCTTAAAATCAAGTCGTTATCTGTTAAGAACATTCAGACTACAACATTGTAACCACGTGTCTTTGTTCCTGGACATAAAAGAAAAGTTTACGTCATCTTTCATCCCTTCAAGCATTATTTATTGATAATTTAGGTTTGCTATTCAACGATGAGAATTTGCAGGAAGGATGGGATATGCGGGAGAGACCGATATTTAGGTGAGAATTGGAAACCGGGATGGAAATGGAAACGAAGACTTTAGGAGTCCATTTTGAGCATTAATAATAAAAAAACAATTTTCATTGAAAGTCTCTTTTGTTCATGGGAATCTGCGAGAGGAGACTTTCCTTCAAAGAGAGGGAGACAGAAGAAAGGGTTTCTTTCTTATTTGCGTTATTCAAATATTAGGCAGCTGATTGTTTACCCGATTCCGTTATTCCTCGATATCTGAGAGCATCCTTCCTTACTCCTTCCACTGTAATTCTCGTATTTCAGACGAAAATTTCTTGTCGGCCTTTTTTATTTCGGATTGAAGAGCAGATGAAGGGATAACCGGACGCCAGCATATCTAGCGAAGCGTGGTCCATCCACTCATGCGCTCGAAAATTATTCAGCTTTCCGTCTCCGAAATTGCATCTCCCGCTGAGGCTACAACTGTATCGCCGAGGAGCCGTGACGTCGAAATGATGGTCTAATATTGAATTTTGTTGAAGGTGGCGCTCTTTGTCCATAGAAGACTACAAAGACTTGTGAAAAGACGGGATGTACGGTCGACTAACGTAATCTCCAAAGAGTCAGATATAGCCGATTAAATATTCCCTCTGTCGTCGCTTTAATCGGCGCGACTTTGAAGGTCAATGAGCATTAATTCAAGAACTGGGAAATGAAACTATTTAAGCATAAATATAAAAAGATATGTATTATGATCGTTCGACCATTCATACTACCAGTCAATCGCGTTTTTAATCAAGATTCTTGGTCTTCACATGAAAAAGATAGCGTAAGAACTGTTTTTGGGGGACTTTGGCAAACTACGGAAAATGATAATTAATAATAAACAACGAGAGAAGATTAGATTGAATACTGAGATAATCGTGTTTTATTGACGAATATTCATAATCGTGATAAATATAGTGAATGAAATATAAATGTCTGTAATAATTATTCAATAAGAGTCGCAAACAATTCAATAAGTAATTTTGTATCATGAGTGCGAAAGTTGAGAGCTGTCAAAATAGATGATTCCTGTATTTGTAGGCACTACAAGAAGATCTAACTAATAAAAATATAAAAATTTAAATTTTTTTCTTGAACAGCTTTATTTTTACACTTGTACACCTTCATCAAACTCAACGGATTACAATAAATCCTCTTCGCATAAATTTTTGCTTTTACTCATTCTAGTCCATACCTGGAAATCAAAATAATATTTTATTATAAGAAATATATCCTATAAAATATTATACTAGTCTTTTGAATACGAAAACATCGCACAAAAATCTCTTCGAGTTAGTCTAAAATTATTTAGTCTTAAACCAATAAATCAATTTCGTACCATTAATTTCTGTTGTTTGCAATTTAATTGCTGACTGCAGTGTAATATGCGTATTGAAAATCTTTCCAATTATGTGGTAAGGAAAAATGGTAGTAAATATTGACGAAAGCGGTATCAGCTCCACATTTCAGCTATTTCGGAAAGGTTTTCAATCAATACTATGCTCGCTTCAGGGAAAAAGATAATGGTATACCTCTAATCCAATGAGGCTAGCAAGTGCTTTCAGTACTGAAATAATCAAACAATTAGCACATTATGAAATCAAATTCAAATGAGGAAAAGGAGGGTATACTAAAGGATGGTGTATTTATACAAATAATGACTGCTTATCATCATGAACTTAAATTATTACTAATAGAGATGAAGTTTATGCGGAATCTAAAGCTTGCGTACAGGCTGAGTTGTTTACAATTAAAAGAATCATAAGACAGAGGATGAGTTGTCTCCTTAATAAACATATGCATGGACAAATAACCAGCGTGAATCTTATAGGTATGAGGTTTGGGGAGTACAATGGGCACAGGAAGATTATGAGAAAAACCAAAGGATTATTGAAATCGTTTTCTGCGTCGAAATGTTGTTACTCCACCTCTAAAATCCTATGTCGGGTTTATCTGTTCTCAATGAACGAGCGCCACGGTTTCGATCACATTCGAAAACAGTTGGAGGAGCAGAGAAGTCATTTAAGTGAAAATGTTCGAGAAAGGATTCGTTGATGATCGAGCGTGGTTGATTGGAAGAGATGTCTCCGAGAGGTTAGCGGAGCGTGAGCACGCATGATCCGTTCACAAAGGAATTCCCGAGTGTGAGAAAAACAGTCGCTGACGGAAGCGGAACAGTTGACAGTCTAGTGAAAGGAAGAAGGTGAAAGTGCTTCGGAGATACAGTTCATCCAAAAAACAATACAAAAGCGAACCTATTATCTGGAGCTGCGACAGAGAGCCTGCGACTCGCGTGCCGTGATAAATATAATTGGTTGGCACGCCGCCCAAAAAGAGAAGCGTGTAAAGCGTAACTGTTTACCAATGGTTTCCATGCAGGGGCGGAGCCTCTGCTTAACTCATTTCAGAGCTCGAATCTTCTTTAAAACCTCTTTTTAGGCTTTGATGAACGTATGAAATGGTAACGATGTGCTAACTGTAGATACTGTATGACTGAAATGTAGATGCATCTACTAAAAGTAAAGAAATATTTAATCAATTTAACCGCATTTTTGTTAATTTTCATACGTTGGGCTTATAGAGGATTTCGAGCTTCGCCGCCAATGCATCTGGTATCTTGTGCCTGCTGTCTTTTACCTGTTGGCTGCAAAATTTACATATTCTCATTCCTCATATAGACTAGATTTACTACTATCTCAAAGATGCAACCTTAATATATTACTATATATACATTTTTACTTCGATATTACGCATTATTAATGTTTTTTTGCGAAAAATTATTTTTAACGTATTTCCGAAAACAATAATTTTTGAGGTTTCCAAAAATTTCCGAAAACACAATTCACGAGATAGGTAATTTGTGAAATCCTACAACGAAAGCACAACAAGACCACAACAAGATATTTCAAGATGGTTGTAAAATCTATCTGAAATACGGTCCTTAAATGATTAAAGATGTGATTACCATATTTCATGGAATATTTCTTATTTTTAACCAGCGAGGTTTGCAATTAAATGATGATTATATGCTTTCAGAAAAATAGCATTGTTGAAACGAAGAGGATCAATGGACTGCTTTATTAGGGACTTGGTCTCCTAACTTAGTGGCTTAATGCCAGTTCTGACAATGTCAGGAAATCATCAAACGCGTAACCTGTAATTTTGGGCGAATCTGATAGATGCAGCCCTGGGCGTCGGAACTACTCAAGCACCCAAGCATCCTCCATAATCAAGTTCTTTTTTTAGGCGCGAGTAGCAATCTTTGCTATTAATTTACTTAAATATCACTGACAAAAACCGGGAGGAAACACGTATTCAAGAAAGATAAATACAATGTTTAATTTAGACTTTGATTGATGGCCAGGATGATGAAACCTGGTTTAAAATATCGTTACGGTTTAATTGGAGACAAAACTGCAGGATATATTTATAAAATAAGTCTAATTATATATCAACTGGTTTAGGCTCTCATTAAAATTTTCAATAATTTTGTCACTTAAAGTTTGCTTAAATCGAAGCATTTAATCTTTACTGAATGTATAGGCTAAGCAGCTCTTCTTTCTTTATGTATTTTCCGTCTTTCGAGACTCGATTTACCATTGAAATGAATGTAATTTCTCTCTTTCTCTGCCTTTTACAAAAGATATATCATATAATAGTGACAACTAAATCCACTCAAATTCATCCAAGGAGCCTCTGCTCACTTCAGGTGTTTTAGGGTATAATGATAAAATAACTGAACTCATAACAACTAGAATACTGATTTCTTCATTACGGCAGGTTGAATTGACGATGCTGTAATTGTTATTTTTATAAATAATAAGTTATGAACCGCCGAATATAAACGTATGAAAATTATAAAGCATAATATACTGTAATTTTCAATCATACTTTATTAAAAAAACGACTACCTTTCATCAATTACTTAGCTCGTTTTTCAACTACTCGTTTTTCTATGGATCATTTGCTTGACAATCAAATGTTATATTGTGCTTCAAAATATACTGAGATGTATTACAGTGGTCAAGATTATGCTCACTCTTCCTTCCGGCTTGCCCATGTGAATTCTGTGGTCAAACTCATAGGAAATCTAACGATTATATTTAATCTACATCTAAATTCATATTCTGGAAGCTGCTTTTCAGTGTTTATTTGTGTTTACAGAGCGTTGGTAGCCTGAAAACTGTACTCTTTAATGTTTTATCAGTAATTACAGGCTTGAGGTTATTCCAACATTAATTGATCAACAATATAAACGATTTTGTTTTTGAACGAATTTCTATGAGAAATATAGTAATATAGGTCTTAAATTGAAACAGATCGAAATCCAAGATGACCCTAATTCAATATCTTTTTCTTTGAGTTGTTGCAAAAGGCTGAAAATAGATGTTTAACAATAAAATCCATGGATAATTTCAAGTTCGATCGTTCAGATGTCGTTTTTAAGGCATTTAAGTCGAATTCTATACAATATATAACGTCTTATATCATTGAATATATTTTAGAATTCCGTGCTAACGGAAAGCCACGAATAAAAGTAAGATATGCTTGAGGAAAATTCTGAAGTAAAATCTAAATCAGCTTTCTCTATGATAACCGAAAAGCTTAGCATCTGGAAAGCTTGAAAGTGTAATGGACAGTAAATGAAAATTCAGCTATTTCAATTAAAAAGGATAGCAGTTACTATGAGATAAACGGTGTACTTGTTAATCTATAACAAATGCTTTCACGTTCTAAAACATTTTTCTCTTCTCACAGTCGAAATCGGCAAGTGCAAGTCCATTCTATTCAGTGAATATCTCATTTCTCCGACTAAGATATAAAACTTGTCCATCTGTTTTTTTCTCGTGGAAGGTCGGAATCTCACCTTGCTATTGTCCATTCTTCTCTCTTCACTTGCCATATATTATTCTCATAATTTTCGTTCGCACGCATTAAAACGGGTTTTGAAGACAGAAATTTTCTTATGCATATGGACAACAATAGATAAGACGACTTTCATTTTCACAGCTTTTAGTAGATAAATACTTAATGACAGTTTTTGTGGGATAAAATTTATCGTGGAAGAATGACCTGACGCGAACTTTTTGAGATATAGATTAAGACAATGTTTACTAATATCGGAATGCTGCAGATATATCCCGGAATTCCATTATTTATGATAAATTTCGTGCGTCACTCATTTTAGTGCAACTTTTGCTGGATATACTTCACCATGTTTTGTATAAAATGTCGTATACAATTAACTCAGGAGATGTTCTTTTTGTCTTTGTGTTTTAATTTAGAACGTAATATACTTAATTACTTACAAAAAATGGCATCATTTTGCATATCAAACAGCTTGCAGGGTGACGATGTAAATTCAGATTCCGGAAATGAAAATGTTATGATATTTCCAGTGTGTGAAATAGACGGTTGATGAAGATAAAAGGAGAGAAAATATTCAAGACTTCACAAAGAGTAAAATGCACTTAAGTAAACTGAAAAATCCCAGCATACTCAAAACTCAAGGCCCTCATGCAAGTCGGGCTAAATTCACATCTACATATACATATTCATGACGCCCAAGATATAAAAGACCGCAAGCTAATGACCTGCTCCTACTGAAATGCAAGAGACTCTTCTCACGATATTCGTTGAAATATTACATTCTTTATTCAAACATGAGTGTTTTTTTAAGAACAACGATGGACAATAAATAGCATTACGAGGGTGGTCTGAAAAGTTTCCGCTCCAGATTTTTCAGAAATCTTCAGAAATTTCCAGAAAACATGTCGAGAAATGGCGAAATGTCGGAAACTTTTCAGACCACCCATGTATTTCTTAACTCATGTCTATATTTAAATTGATACAATTTGATCGTTATCTCTCATTCCAAAAGCAAAATCAAAAATAAAACTTTGTTCTTTGCTAAACACTAATTCGATGCCATCCGAAAAACAATTTTCATGCTTCATTCGTAGACAAATACTAAAGGAATGTTAAATATCCCCTTATTTTTCTGTGTTAAACCTTGAGAAGATCTCGAAAAATATCATCCAAAATCTGTTATTATCTCCGGTGTTATCGCAAGTACTTTCGCCAAAGCCTATCTTTTATACTAAAAATCTATAAATGGAAAAATATCTCATCGTAGCACCTTACTACTAGACCAAGTACTCAAAGTTTTCACTTGAAATTACTCAGCATGACTAGAAAAAGTAAAGCAACATCAAATCTGATGTAGAATGTGAAGCGTGTATATTAAATTTTGGAAATATTTTAGCTCTATTCTGAAATTTACAATAAAATACAAATTTACAATATTCTGAAATTCACAAATTTCTCTTCTCTCTACACTTTTATATGATTACTTTATTTTGTGAATAAGGGAATAGTTTCCAAAGCCCATTGGCTCACCGGATATATGCTAAGCAGGCCTCGTTTAGATTATAGCAACATATACGGAAAGGAAACTTTTCCACAGAACCATTATATAGCAAACTATACTTGTGACATAATACTCCGAAATTAAATAATTACTAAAAATTTAAAGCTTAAGAAGTAAATTTCTGCATCTAAACCCTTTGGATATTCAAAAAGGAAGGCTTTGTATATCATATTAACTAACTATGATATTATATTTTCGAAGAACAAAGTCAGAAATATAACTCAAACAACGATAGTTAATGACTGACAGAAATATACCGCTTTAGAATATTAAAAGTAAAAGTAAAGCCCATAGTGCGTCATCCCTTTGAGAGATAATACAGGGTGATACGTGGTCAGCACATCGACTCCCACGTCGCTGTATTTGGCTTTCCGTGACCGCGCTTTACGTAAATATTACTTTATTTAAATGCATGAAAAGTAGTATATTAGTCATTATAAAATATTATAGTAGTTATCATAAAAAATTCAGTAAATGAATTGGCAAACTTTGAATTAAGAAATGTATACCAAAGAAATCAGCTCTAGAATTGAATCAAAGAACTTTCTCTTGAAAGAAGGGCAGAGTAAGCGGACACTCGTCGGAATGTCATTATCACAAATCTCGCATGAAATGAGTCATCGGCTCCATATGGAAAAAGGATAACTAAGTATACCGTGCTCGCGTTTAACTTATTGAGACTAATATTCCTGAACGAAAACAGACATGACAAAAACTGAAAAGAGGTTCTTATTATGATAAAATTAAAGTCACCCCGATGCATTTCCTTTTCAAACCATGAGAAAGATAATTGATGTTCTTAAAATCGAAGAAAATTAAAAGATACCGAATGATTAAGCACACCTATCTATTGTAGAATGAACGAGGAAATGGAAAATCGGAGGAAATGTTCGGTCGTAAACTTTTAGCTTTTACAGTCGTATTTCATGGATCCGAAACAACTTGTGAAAACAAAAATGCTTTCCGGTCCAAGACTGCCAACGATTTCTCGTATCCTTCGGGTTATTTGCGGGACCTCGCGGAATCGTCGGTATTTACTGCGCCGTTGAGTAAAAAGCAGATGCACTGCCAGTTATTGCTTCTCTCCACAGAAGCTTATGTCCTCGCGTGAGTAACCGATATGCATCTCATGCGGGTTTTCGTTAGTTCACTCTTTTCATTTCTTTCGAAACGGAAACGAGTTGTTTTGGCTTCAGCCTTCACGCATGGTGCAGGCGGTGAGGGCGTTCCTTTATCTGTGCGATACCCGAGGCGCGTTAGTGGGAAGCAGCTAATAAAAGGGAAGCGCCAATGCAGTGTCGTCTAAGTATTGCTAATTCCATGTGCAACGCCTTTGAAGGTCGATCGAATCTTTGACAAATACCTATTGGGGACACCTTCGTGCGATCTTGAGAAACAATCTTCACAGCTGATATAAAGATGAATGTCATATTCATTATCTATATGTATTACAGGTCCCGTTCCAGTTACTTCACTTCTGGTAGGGGTTTTATCGGAGACGTTTAAAACGTAGTTTACTTGGGAAGCTCAAAGAGATTCAATGCTAGAGTGAGCAATGAATTTATGGCATTGGACTTACTTTAAGCCCAAGTAGCTTGTTAGGATGCCTCACTTTGTAAGTAAGTACTTAGTGTTCGCATGGAAAATGCACAAATGCAAAGTTTGAGAAAAAATAAGTCGGGAATGAACAGTCTAACAAAACTATTGGAATGGAACTATCATAAAGAATTAAAATTAAAGTGCTCTCATATTATTGTTTGTTGCATTTGTGGTTCAAATGTCTTCAATTAAATGTTTATTGACTCCTTACTTAGATCAGCATTCTGATGTTTAAGTAAAATTACGTATAATGCCTATATTTCTTATTTTAAGGATCATAACTTCAGTTGTGTATTACTATAGCAGATTATATGCAACATTTATACGAGAGGTTGCTGAAGAAATTTAAGCAAATACTTCGAAGAAGTAATAGGTTGCAACCTAATAATCACATTAAGTAGGTCAGCGAAAACTTTAGCAAGGAGGATTTAATGACTCTTCGATAAGTTCCGTACTTACTGTGAATCATAAGATTTTGAACGACTTTCCCCTTAAAAATCTTTCAGCCACGTAGCAATCGAAGCGAAAATTCAGTAATCATATATTACATATCTATATCGAAGCAACTGTCCAAAATCCACAAAATATGATAATTCGAAAATTTCAAGGACTGGTTTTTCTCAAGAAAATGCTGACATCGAGTAATAATCTTCTGAAATCGTAACTGGCCTATAATAAAGACACAAAGACACAAAGAAGAATTTTTATTGAGAGTGTCTTGCATACTGTAGGAAATGGAGTTGATCAACATCGCTCAAACTATATAATGGATCAAAAACTGGAAATGAGCGTTTCAACAAGGCGTAGCCCAAAGAGGAAATGAGAGACACTATCAAATTCAGTAACGACGGAAGGCTTTTGGCATTACAAGTGCCTTCCTGCTTTTCCAGAGCGTCAAGGTCTGCTGAGCGTCGGTCATTTGAGTCCTGAGGCGGTTTGCGGCCAGATAACTCCGACTTGAATCGGATGTGAATCACTAACAATCACATCTCGAGTAAAAAACTCCATGTTTCAAGCTCAACAGTTTATTCGTCAGATTTGGAGCCAAAGAAACTGGTGTTTAAGCTCCATTCCATTTTACAACCCATACTTCTGTGTCGACGTTCATCCTCTTGTAAACGTTGATCAATTCTGATCACCCTATCTGCCGTGTGAAACTAATTTTCTAGATGAAGAGAGGAATCTTTGAATCTTCTCAAGAGTTTAAGAGTTTATGAATACATACAAACATATCCGAGACCGAATGAAGCAAAATCATGGACCATCTGGAAACCGTACTCTTCGGTTCACGCGTTTTTGTATCGATATTTTTATTCAGATAGTGGGTAGAAGTACATTTTAATGGGTGCATTGTAATCCTGCTTCATATGTCAGGTCAAAATATTTATAGAGCACATTCATCCTTCCATATTTACTCACATCAAGTTTCTTCATTCATTTTCATGAAAATTAGACAATTAATTTAATTTATATATGCAATAATATTAGTTTATGAAATTTTAAATGAAGTAAATATATTATTTATCACTCTCTTCTGTGTATTCGATCAAGATTTTGTCTTTTTTCTATTCTTAGATTCAGGAAAACAGTTTTTTGATAAGAGCAATAAAGATATCATTTCGATTAACATAATACTATCCACTAAATCTTCTGCATTGTTTTATCATCAGTCAAACGCTTATTTGAAAACATGTATAAAACAACTTTCGCATATTGTCACGACTCAATTGTTCGAAAAAGATTTTATCCATCCATCCATCTGACTGTCGTTAGATATATTATTAAGATATAAGAAACAATTCGAAGGAAGTAGAAATCAAATACTATCGAATCAAAAACAACGCGCGTCACAAAAATCTCAGTAATATTTATTGAGTAAATAGTATCATCTCTATGAATAAAGAGGGGGTAATCTCCATTGGGATACAGCTATTTAGTTTGGACAATGCCAGAATTTGGCAACCAATAACTTTCAACTTTTTTAAGATTTTGATACGAGGACCTAGACATATGTTGAATGAAATAGTATTGTCGAACTATGGTTTTCCGTTCTTTAAAACAAGCCCTCTAAAATAACATCGAATATTGACGAAATATGCTCAATATCGAATCTTTTAAGAAAAACTTTCCTACGATCTGCTAACATGGTTACAATGTTTTTGTTGTTGTTTTTATTCTATCCTCTTTTGTAGACGTAAATCCTCAACATATTTTTCTCGCAGAGAAGGCATATCAGTAATGGCCTCAGACCAATATTCTCGAAATTATCTTCCGGAAAACATAAATATGAAGATGATCGCAAAGCTATAACCACGGTGAAAGAATAAGGCAATATTTTACTAAAATAAATTTTTATGCGAAATTAATGCCTCTCGTAAAGCATTACTTTCCTTTGTAGTATCCTAGGCCCACTGATTTCAAAAATCGTAAAATTATTCCCTTAAAATAAGATTTTTTATAATCCACCCGTATTTGTCTTTCACATGCATCAATTCCAGCAAATAGTGTAGTAGCGTCGTGTGAAGTTCGAGCAATTACAACGCTCCAGGCACCTGGAATGGGAAACCCCTCTTAATTTATTGCTTCAACGAGACAGTAAAGGAGTGTGAATGTGAAGATTAATGTCGAACAGAAGACGATCCGCGTAGAAATTCTCAATCGGTGGGCATCGACGCCCTTGATGTCGCGACCAGTTCTGCATCCGGCGAAACATCAGCGAATTTGGGTGAAAAGCGGAAACCCCACCTGAAAGAAGAGTGACCCTAATTCATCTCCTATCCCGAAATTCGTCGCCTCGGGTAATCCTGCAATACCGCCGCACCTCCTTCCGGCTCTCATCCAAACAGCATTAGCATCTTTCTCGAAAGACCTCTCGTTTCCACCTTTCCTCACCCGAGGGGAGGATAATTGGGTGGGAGAGAGCCAAAGATTGTCAATCGGCAGCCGGCGCCTCCCGCATCCACGCCCCCTTCCCGCTTTGACCCGTCGAGTGCCATCATTTGCCGTCCGCTGCGGCTTTTTTGCGCCAGCGTCTTCGGGGATCGCATCGGGATGAATCGATATGGCAGAGGGACGTCCCTCTTAATTTTTAATAAGGGAGACTCGAATGGGATTGCCGCCGTATCTATAAAACTTCCGACTGGACGACTGTCGGACTGATCCGAGTTGAGTTCGTTTTGTATAAGCTTCGCTCAAAGGGACTTCTGCTCTTTGTTGAATTCTCCATTTACATTCCGACATTCCGACTAAATCCGCGATTTGCCTTTGGGATTTTTCAACTAGAATGCTATATTGCACGATTTGTACTAAGCCCGAATTAACCGTCAGTTCTCTTCAAACCTAAGAATTAAATAATTTTGGATGGAATTCGAAGAATAAATAACAAATCAATAGCTCTTCTCCATTCTACACATTTAGACTACAGCTTGTTATTCAGCTATTTCGCTTCGCCGATATGCTTCTCTGCCGCTCTTTAACAGAGGACCAATTCCTAGTTTTCCTGTTGGTAGTCTATCTTTTCACATTATTGCTATCCTATCACTCTCTATATATGGCTATACTCTTTTCCTTCACCTTTTCGAATCCTATCGTTTATATTTTCCACTTTTTCATTCGCTTTTCATATTTACATTGCTTTCGCTCTCGGTGAGCAAACACGATCAATCAATACTTGCTCTGTGAACATGAGTTGAATAATAGGATGCGCACAAACAGATTTACATGATTGGTGTCTAATATCTTCATCAGTAATGGCGTCTCAAATCTTTAGCAATTATAGAAAAATCGTTGTCATCATGATAAATGATAAATTTAAGTGTGTATTGCTTCTAATCGTATTTCTGATAAATGCTTGATGAAATTTCTTACGTTTCCATATGTGGATATTTCCTGGATTTCACTTGTTTGTGAGCACATCTTCCATTCTTCAAACATATCTCTCCCTGGCCAAGCACTGAGATTGAGCAACCTGCTCAATCTCAGTGCTTGGCAACATCTATCATTATCAATTGAGTTTCTCAATCACTCGCTTTCAATTATGAATTTCCGCGGAAATATACGGATATTATTGCTACGAAGCATTTAAAAAATTTAATTTATTTTGAAGTGTTCTCAGATTCTACGTCCTTTTTTCGGCAGAATTTCTTTGGAAGATTGAAAAAGACAGATTTCATTTCCAAGAAGTAGATGAGTTTTCCCGGAAGAAAAGAATGTGGACATCGTGCTAAGATAATGGGAATAATGGCAGGAAGTAGGAGATGGGAAACTGGAAGGAAGGAATTTCCGTTAAATGTACTGGTTGCTTGATATGAACAATATTGTTTTACATATATTTCTTGCATCTGAAGTAGTTATATAGCACTGATCCGTTAGAAAATACCCTTACAAAAGGGTCATTTATAAGTAATTTTGGCATTATTCATCTCAAGAGTGACATATCAAGATAAACTAGCTGATAAACTAGAAATAAACAATCATTGGATATCAACTATCCAGATAAACTAGAAATAAGCAATCATTGGAAGTATTTGCGAGATCTATTCTGTGATGTTTCAAAGAATCTACCTACACAGAACATTCTGACGAAATATACACTTCAATGGCCGATTCCAACAATATATCCCCATGATTTGGTAAACTACAAGTCTTGAACTGATACATCGTATGAAGTGAACCAGCTTCCATTTGGCAGTTTAAATGTGGTCAAAATTTGGAAGCAAACAATAACGTATGAACTCTAGAAAATTATTTATGTGGTATTATTTTTGTGGGAAATGAATGTAAAATCAAATAAATACTTTAGCTCTTATGCTAGTCTGAAAGATATACCGCTTCTTTCATAAATATTTTTATCCATTCTCTTACAATACAAATAATTCAAGAAAACCGGACTACAAACGTAACATGCTAATCCATTAAAACTCTGAAGTGATATTTGACGAAGAAATAATGAAATTTCATCCTAAGGTGCCCTACAAGAGTAAAAGGTCTTTCGACTTTCGACAGGGTAACGTCGACGACTTTGAAATACTCGGAGTCATATCTAGGGGAGCACTTATTTTGTATTTCTAAAAAGATACATTGTATACTTAAAAAGAATTAGATGAGGAAGTTTTTGCTTGTGAGGAAACTGTAAAATGTGCACCGAGGTAGAGTATATATAGATATAAAAGCTTATAACGTGAAAAAGAACGTGTATTAAGTGTCTTGCTATCTTGTATTCGCTTGAGTTTAGAAACCGTCTGTGGCACGATTTTTCCCTTAAGCAACTGTTTAGGAGCTCCACTTTTATACAGTTTTGATATAAATATGAGTGATTTCTCCAACATGTAATCGGTTGAAACTATATTATATTCATAAAGTTATCGACATTATTATGAGAAGTCCTTAGATTCTACGATATTACATTTATAAATTTGTTGTAAATATATAATGTTATCTCTGCTATTATTAAAAGGAAAGCACAGGATATCCGTGAACGAACCAGTGAGGTTCATCAGAATCATCTTCTACGAATTTCACTACCCGAAATCGTTTACAATGCTTTCCAAGCACCCGACAAAGAATGTTTTAAATGAAACTACAATAGGAAATCCCGCATGTTGGCATGGCACGCCCAGTTGACGCTTCTTAGTCAGGGACTGAGGGTTTCCATACAAACCCACCCACGCCGATTGGTTTCAAATCTGAGACCACATACCACTCCAGCAGTCCCTTTTATCTCCTCATGTTTTACGCCAGGGGGGGATCGCCCGCCGCAAAAAAGATCTCCCTTTGAAAGGATGGGGTCGCCCCCCCAGTAGATGGGGCTTAGGTAAGCGGTGAGAGGAAGGTCGGAAGCGTAATGGAGTGGGCGTTGGATTTGCTGCCACCTCACTCTTGGCTACCGCTTAAGTTCCTTGCACCGACGGCTCTCCAATCAGCTGATCGAACGCCAATGAAAACGCATTCTCCTTTAAAACGACGCATCAGCGTTCTTCGAAACTGGAGCGAGATTAAGGTAAAAGTTTCCTCCCAGGAGTTTCTTAAAGCGTTAAGCAGTAGTCAGCTATGATTTGAGTCCAGATTATTTTAAGCTTCTTGAAGATTCTTCCTGCGCATTTCCTTACTTTCTGATCAATAAGCTCGACTCTGCGATTTCCTCCTTTCGTCCCATTTCAGTATCGCTGGTGAAGCTTAAATTAAAACTTCATTATCAAGAAGGCTCTAGCAGTTTCTGTGTCGATAAGACATTTAAGATATGTTATCATCTACATTATCTTATAACCTTCCAATGAGAAGAAATAGACTTTTATGGAAGTGCCTTTCGAGAGGAACCTCGATATACATTCTTGTATTTCTATGTGATTGAGAGGTAAAAATTAAGGTTTACTTCTCAGAAATGAGTAACTTTAAAGTATTGTCAGAATGGGTGTAGCCTAGGCTGGAATGAAGAAGCTGGGCTGACAGCGAGAAACAAGCAAGGAATCGTTGAACGGCAGAGGAGGAATTAGTTTTGATGGAGGAGATTAAATGAAGGCGAAAAATTCAGTGGGTTACATATTACAAAGAATTGATTATCGATGAGAGTGATTTATGACAAGATAATAAGGAAAAGCTAGAGGAAAGAATATTATATGACTTATATGACTTAAAGGAACGGCTTTTCATCAAGAAGTAAAACGAAGGATCGAGTGGGTGTTACATGACGTATGAACATATCGAGAGGTGGGAGACTTGCCTATGATCTATAATTATGTTGAAAACAAAAATATTTCCTCCTACCTCGATCGAAGGGAGCATTTAAATCAGTGCGATACTGCGATACTAATGCGAAAAAATATATCATTTACACTTCATGAGCAGTTACAACCCTCGTAAACGTCTTCTTGTAAAGCATTGACTTAAATTTTACCTCGTTATATTCTTAATAATCCAGGAAGTTTGTAGCTAAGTTACATACTTTCTCTTCCACTGTTTAAGATGCGTGTTCGTTGGGAAAAGCAGAATTTCTGATCCTCCAAGAGAAATGACACTAATTACACGAAGAGGAGATGAATAACGTTGGATAGACATAGACTTAGTTGAGACCGAAAGCATATCGAATTAACGTGCGACTGCTAGCTCGAGGACACGCTTCTCCCTCAGATAAAATTAGGCGGAGCGACATTGTTTTCCTCGGCTGACCTTGCAGCATGAACCTTAACGACGATATTGAAGAGTTCCATCTCGAATAAATACGAATCGGTGGCAAAACTCGGAAGTCACATTACGCAAAATACCGATTTAGAAAATCTGGCTCTTC
Source organism: Pachydiplax longipennis (assembly GCA_036926295.1). Taxonomy (NCBI): domain Eukaryota; kingdom Metazoa; phylum Arthropoda; class Insecta; order Odonata; family Libellulidae; genus Pachydiplax; species Pachydiplax longipennis. The sequence goes on along the minus strand of JAVFKF010000015.1, from coordinate 6,838,743 downwards.
CCCATAGGCCGACTTCCTAAAATATAACTGAGATCGCTGAAAATGAGTAATACACTTCAACAGGCAGTTGTAGAAAATGTCTCCCGCGGCGTACAGCTATAAAATATAAGGAAGTGGGTGGTCGTTTATAGACACGCGCCATACAGTTTGTTTCTGGATACGGGAGGATAGAGTCAGTGATTTATTAGTAAATCGATTGATTGCTATATTTACATATTTGTTTCGAAAGGAGATCAGCGAAATTAGAAAGTGGATTCGATCCGACATTAACCGGGTTTTATTGACCTCACAATCGAATACATAAAGATCGGATCTCAAGGTCAAAGAAAGAGTTGCGTGACATTAAAAGCAAACACGATGCGAAAAGGGGCTGCACCAAATGAAAGATCCTCTCATTCGAATATCAATACTGAAGCTTTTCCAAAATGGGGGCCTTCATGCTTGTGTTGAGTTCCATTCAAGTGAGCGTGTTGTAAACAACCATTGGTTTCAGCAATTCAGCACACATTCAGTGACACACACGCAGGATGAATTCTTGATACGTCTTTAAGCCTCGATAATAAAAGCGAACTTGTCATTCCCACGCTTTTTCAACGTTTCCGAATGAAAGCTTCGTCTTTAAATTCCGTTTTAATTTTTCATAGGGCATCCGAGTTTCTGATACACAGCCAATTCGTGGGACTCCCACACGCACGGCTCGGCTTGATTGCTCCACGCCGACATATCGCGTCTCATTTATAATTCTTTACAGTTTTGTTGAAATGCAGTTAATAGGAGTGGATGGAGAGCCACACGTTCTACTGAAATTAAACTTAAATAAATATTCCGATATGAATCACATTATGGAATAGCTCGTTAATTCGTGCCAATAGATTTAATCCTGCACATATGGTCGTTTCCTCTTTGAAGAATTAGGGATTTAGAACATAACATTCATTTCATTGCGGAAGATGAGGACATTGCAGTATAAGGAAAGACTCGGCTATAGTTTGAATCAACGTAATTATTGTGTCACTCTGCTAGTGGTGGTCGACAAGAGATATGTGCCAGACGTAACTGATCGATCATCACCCAGAATCACTCTCGGATATTATCTTACTCGATATTTTACTGCTTCATATTTGTCGAAACGAATTTACTACAAGTAACCGTCATCGGCGAAACGTATTTCGTTTTCCTTTCGAGTAAAAATTTTATAATATCCAATCTCTCGTTCAATATTGGTAACTAGGTCGGACGAACTCCCTTTAATATCGCGGCACTCTTCGAAATACAAATTTTCATCGCGACTCAAGGAAGTGTGACAGATTTTATATACCGCTGCCAACTCTTCTTTGCGTCAATGTGGAGTATTGAGCGTCTAAGCCGAAAATATTTCATTTCAGAGATTTTTAAAGGATCGAACGGATTTTGAAGAGAATTCTCAGCTGACAAATCTTTGCCGTCTTCGTCCGATTGTGCGTCTAAATACCCCGATATAGATTATGGGGTCACAATCCTCAATTAGCATTTGACAAAGTTTACAGTGGTTATGTAAAAAGCGAGGCAGAAACCGTGGCCCATAATTATTCGTAAAAAATACATGGAAAATCAACATGACACATTTAAGAAGTGAAAGTATTATCAACATCACCTTCGACATAGCGTTGATATGTGTTTCTCTGACTCTTTCGAGATTCATTCCATCAGCTGACATCTCTGAAGTGCGCCATAAGCAAAAGAGATGTTGCACCCTAACTAGCGAGCGATCACAGCAACCGAAGACCAACAAGATGATTTCTTCTGCAGCCGACTAAGAGAATTTCATCCGGCGCGGCAACCCTCTGTGTACCACAGCGGCCTCAAAGCATTTTCAGTGGATCAATGAACATCGCATCGCCGCACCCGGGTACAGACGATCCGCTCGGAAATGCAAACAGCGCCCACGGATTTCGCGTTTTTCCCTCTCGTCAAAGGAAGAATTTCCCCAGGAGCGACTTTCAATCGACGGGGATTTCTCGGAGAGGCATGGAAATAGCATCGATCGACACACCACGGCGACACCGATCGATTTGAGACCACTCGCTGCGCTCACTCTTATTTTTACCCTTTGTCCTCCTCGACTCGGAAACAACGTAATTTTCGATTACCGCGAACGAGAAGGAACGCCTCCCATTGAGAGAAGATCTCGTTCCGATTGCGAAATGGGCTCGATAAAGGAAATGCGGTAGGTGTTGAATTTTTCATTCGGACGCATGGGATTGTTTCGGAGAGGCATTTCCGATGGGGAGATTTTGAATGGGGATTCGATCCGTGCTCCTTTTTGTGAACGGGAGTGCTCGTTTTCCACTTTCGGGAGCCCTCGGTGAAAAATCGAAGTTGCAGCCGAGGGAAGGAGCTCGGTAGTATACGTTGTGCTTTCATTCAGAACCGTGCGTTGGGAATTAAGGCGTCTGAGAATAGATGCAAAATTATGAATTGGGCGCTGCTTGCAAGACCGACCTGTAGAAGTTTCATTCATTGGAACAGGAGATGATAAAAAGGACGAAATGCAGCGTTGCAATATACTGATGTCTGCGGTAACTTTCTCCGGGATATTCGCAGTCCCCCATTATTTGTGAAACATTATAGACTAACGTTAGGTATGAAATTATAAAATAAAGATCCCAAAAACTATTTAAAACCAGACTGTAAGTAACTGATACGTATTTCCCTCCCAAATGGAGCATCTTCAGAGCCTGACTGACAGAACAAGACTGTCTCCTTTTTATATTATTTATTTATTATTTACTTATTTATTTTCGACAATGAAGTATCGAGAGCGTCATTTGCCCGATAGGATACAGAGGGTTTTATTGAAATCCATATCCTGGTCCATTAATCGAAAGACAAACTTTGACTTGTCTCGCTCTGTCGGTCAGGCTCTTAATATGCTCCATATGGGACCGAAATACTGATCAACTATTTACCGTAAGTCTGATTTTTGATGGTTTCTGGGGATTTTATTTTATAATAACAATATATCAGCAGACTACTCTATTATCTGCTTAGATACGAAAGACCAATTTCCTTGGTATGAGTGCCATGAATGAAAGATTGCAAATGATAGAATCTGAGATAGCCATTATGATGATGTCCATCATTCTTCCTAGTCAGTGTGATGTGCAATTTTTTATAATTATGCACACTTTTCATGTTTATGCTGATATATTTATCGTACCTAAATTAGAGATTAAAAGTAAATTTTCTTTTACGATATCACTTTTGATGTCATGCCCACTATATCACATTTATTGCAGTGAGTAATTTTCCAAGAGCGATGAAAGATATGAAGTATCAATTGTCCAAATTTTAGGACGATATTCATTACCATGTACGCATAAAATATATTAATCGATGCATTATCAATTAGTCAATAGATAATATGGAATTAGAATTTTCCAGCGTACGTTCTAAAAGATGTAGAAATCTGGGTTTATATTAACCTCCTATATGGACATATATACTTTAATCTAGTTTAAGCATTTCTCAGTCGAAATATTAGGCTACCAAGATTAAAGTATTTTTCGCTTATAGTTGCAATGCTTTCATCAGAGTAAGCGAGATGCCAATAGACACAGAAAAGTTAGCTTTAAAATTCAGTGTAAAACAACGTCAAAAAGGTATTATTATTATATCGAAAACCATTATGAAAGTAGGTCATACAGAGCGACATCAAATAACCACGGCGATCCTTTGCATGAAACAAAGCAACACGTTACCCCAAAAGGCTCGTTCAAAGGCTTGCTCGTCTCTTTCAACGAGGAAAATACTCATTCGACCTTTGGAAGAAGCGAAATGCGACGAAAAGCCAATAATTTCTAGCTCACCTGAGGGAATTCGCCATGCACGTGTGTGTTTGGCAGAGAAGAAGGTTCAGCGAAATGACAATGCTCGCTTCCCTTTGAAGTGCCATATGAATATGAGAAAGTTAAATGAAAAAGGGAAATGAATACTATCTCCGCAGCGCAGCTTTTCCATGGTTCTTCCCTGACAATTAAGCAGCTCACGCACTCAAAACACGCGCAATGTATGGCGTGAGAATTTGTTCCCTTTCTGTCATTGAGTGTAGTGCAAGCTAATGTGAAATACAGACAGTTTGTGCACTTGAATGAAATCGTAAGTTTCCAATGAAACCAAATCTGGTGATATCTTCCTCCGTGAATCATGATATGGAGTGAATGAATTAAATTATTTAAATGTTTTAGGTGTCATTAATTGATTTGAATGCCAATGAAAATTTAAATAACATTTACCGTTTCCTTTTAAGATAGAAATTAATTCTTTTGCTTTATCACCTGCGATTTTTGAAGCCACATATCTTTAAGCACAATTTTCTTTGCTATAGATGAGCGTGCTATAAGCGATTTGCGTTTATTCTTCCACATTTACTCATAACAAAAGGTGTAAATGGAGACTCTGACAAAAATTCCAACACAATAATTTATGATTTCATATGATAACTCGCAGATAATTTTGGAAGGTCGATACATTACAAAGCAATGAACGACTTTCCACGTAAAGGTTTCTTTAAAAATGTAATAATTCTTTCAATCCAATAATGCATTATGAAAACCAAAGCTAACGTTCACGAATCTGTACTTAAGAGGTAATTGTAAAGCTTTAGTGCTTTAGTCAGTTTTTTAGTGACCAAGTTCGTATGATTAACCATTGTTCACTTGGACTGTATTCGAATTTAATTCTCATGTTAAGACACTGAATTTTAAACCGAATCTATCCTTCGTCTAATAATCAGATATAAAAATGCATGTTTGAATACATGATCACGAAAATACATAAACATTAAACACAATAAATGTAAGTTCATGTCCAACCAGTAAATTCTTGACAAGGAATACTTGGTAATCCCACATACTCCCTCTCCAGAGATACTTCTGATCCGAGAATGCAAAACTTTTTATTAAAGAAGTAAATGAATGCATATTCATTCTCCTTCAGGTGGAGTGAACTAGCAATAAGATTGACTTAATTAATCCCTTTAAGATGATACTGTATTTCCTCAACACCACGCTCGCTTCTGTAGAATCCTCCTACTTTATGCAATCCCGAATTTTCTAACCGTAGAAATACATGTAATCGATGAACTTTACTCTCCTTGATGGAGCATTTCTTCCGGCCGGATCGACCCGCCCTTGATCTACCTCTTCGAGTCCTTGATTCCTTTCACGCACTCCCCCGCACACCTCGAGAAATACTTCCACTATTTTAGCCGCTCGAATACCGCTCGTCGGGGGCTTTATTTTTAAATCGGACTTCTGAAGGATACACTCAATAACCGCAGCGAGCGAACGATTCGCATTTCCCCCCTTTCAAAGGGAAAAATTAAAAAAATGGGATATTCCCAAAATAATCGCAGGGGCTCTCACCCATCTCAATTAGAGGAAAAGGCAGTGGGATCATAAAGGTTCGGAAACGATGACATAAAACCGAGCCGCAGACGCGATCTGCTTGGCCGGGTCCTTCTGAGAAGAGAAAAGCTCTCGCAGCAAGTCATTATCGAGGTCGAATTAAAAAAAGGAGCTGGAATAGCTAATCCGAGTGAGGGGAGGCGATACGGGGGGTCTAGAAAGCGAAACGAGATTGGAAATTCGGCGATTGCACACGTTACTCAATTCCATGGATTCTTTCATATCCGCAACTGAACGAGGAGAAGTATCATGTACACGTCTGCGCCTAAATATTAATAGAAAAACTGCGTTTATCGTCCATGGATTCACAGTTCAATCCTTCCTGTTCATTCCAACGTTCATTGGATCCTCAAATAATTTCTTATTCAATTGTACTTTGTGTACATTCTAAACCTATCAGAGTTATTCAAAAATATTGAAATATCGCTAACATATTCGCACGTATTTCGTTCGGCAATCGATCTATTGATCACGTAGACCTGAAATGATTCAAATACTGTCTTTAAGAACTGATATACATCCAAATCATGGGAACTATAAGAAATGCCAGTCGATGAAATCAATCCTATGACTCTCGTAGTGGTTCATCTCATGCATTTCTGATCCACATTTAGACACGTTGTTAAGTTGAGAAAATCAAACGGGACTTTAGATTAGGTAAGTGTAAAACAAAGACAAGGTTAAATTGGAGTAAATTAAGCAAATCAGTCGCCGATAGAATTACGTTTTATAAAAAACTTAAGTATATTAAAATAGATCAAAATTATATGTTTCCGCAGTTCATATTCTAATTGGATATTTACTTATAATATACTTATGCTTATACGTTCATCAGTACATCTCCATTTCTATCCAAATTACCGTACTTGGGAAACATAAAGACGAATTTATGCCCTATTGAATCTTCTTTACTCTAATCGATGAAAATTAGGTAGAGAAATAAAGAAAATTAGAGATAACTTTGGAAACTTGATTAAGGAAACCATCATGGAGGATTCGAAGTTAAAATTTTATTGCAAACAACAAAAAAACCCAGTACATTGTTTGCCAAGCTGGTCAAATCTTTAATTTGGAACGAGCAGAGTTTAGAACAATGGAGTATGAACCCGTAATGGAGGGCAGGAAATCATGCAAGATTCCGAAATATATCATTGAATTTCTCAAATGGGAGCGATTTAATTTCAGGTTCCTTAGAGCCAAATGTCCGCAAAACGTTTTTCGTGCTCGGAGAAAACTCATAAATACTCATTATTCATCGGCGTAAGAAAGAGGCGGAAATCGAGGGGAAGGAGGTTGAAAAAGAGGATGGCCGTGAGAGCCTTGGAAGGAAGAAAGGGTTAAGGTTAACAATTAAAAGAAACATGCAGACAAATACAGGAGTTAATTATCCGTTCTACTCTTCCTGCGAGGCGATACAGGCACAAGGTCGAAATATATCATCCTCATCTTTAATATACATAGGTGTAATACTTCAAGGTTACATCTTGAGTTATATACAATGATACTTCGAAAAGTTACATCTGATGATGGTTTATATAAAGCATTCATTATTCAACAGTTAACTGATATCGCAGCATTAATTCGCGTCTCTATGCTCGTGCATGTTTCGAGTGTATGTTGCGTTTTTAAGTTATATTGCCAAATTTACTTCTTTGCACAGTTTTTTTCTGATTTTTAATGTTAGGCCAAGCGAACAGATATCTTTGGGAATACACGACGATTAACACTAGTTAAGAAACGTTATTTGCGCTGCGCAAAACTATGGCAAACGGAGAAGCAATACTTAGTTCGAAAGGGTTATCCATTTCACCAAAATTCTTGGCGTGACTCCGGTGGTTAATCATTTTAAAGTAATCGCCAGTTTCCTGCACATAATTTGCACGGGTAGTGTATTTGGCTTGTGGAGTTGAATCAGCTGCGTGGTGAGAAGGTATGACTAGTGCAGCTGGCAAGAGAGTACGAGACGCATTTGTAAAAAAGGGAGAGTGCCCGACAACAGGAAGATGAGGCAATACGAATTCCTAACTACCTACCAACAGTCAACGGTGCCAAAGATTTTTGTTATTACTGACAAGCCAAGCAAGTTTGTAATCCGAATCGTGTTTTCTCCAGCATTTTCAAACTAATTCTCCTAGTTTCGCCATAGTGCATATCTTTTGAGGTTTCCAACAAAATGAAAAAAGAATCAAGAGGTCAAAACATTGAATTACCAAACTTTTATTCTAAATTTGCTTTGCTCCGTTATAACTTACAAAAATTCTAATGGCTAAACATAAAACGATATTTCATTTTTCAGATTAAATTAGGAATGCGGAATATTCGTGGTACTTTTCCGATGCTAAGCTTCCTTTCATATCGATCATGGACGAATGCTAAATATTTTTTTCGATTTACGAAACAGCATGAGGATTAATAATATTACGATGATAAAATGAAGTTCACCGCCCATTCAGTTTCTACTTGTAATCGTTGGTCGTTTAATTTTAAACATGACATAGGCATCGTGTTTCATTCAAAGAATTGCTCGAACCACTCGCCAGCTATTATGTCATCCTGGAGATGTCTTTAATGGACTGGATCGTTTTAAAGGGAATCGATTGCTAGTAAAATCTTGTTGGCCTTTCAGCAAAATCAATAAATTAACTTTGAAATTTTAATTGTGGGTTGAATGAATATCGAGTGTAGAAAAAAATAATATGTAATAAAAATCAGTGTGATTCAAATCATTTATAAGAAACTTACATGCAACCAGAATCCGAATATGTGATGTTTTGAAAATTGCCTTTTCATTAACTTCGTTCTTCTTTGTCAATAATTAGACTGGCGTAGATGCTATTTACCTATTTGTATCCAAGTTTAATTTTATGAGAAGCTTATAAGAAATCGATGCTTTTCTTTCATACATCCTTGGTTGACTGAGGCTAAGTGGCAAAGCAATATTTCGTTATATTTGAATACATAATTACAGGAACACTTTTCAGGCCTTATATTTTCCAAGATGAATTAGTTTTAGTTGCTGTTTTTGATAATTCCAAAGATAATTTTTTCGTCTCTTCTCTTTTCCAGGGGAAACCCAGACAAATCAGACAACTATGGGAACACAGCCCTTCATTTCGCTGCTGGTCGAGGCTACATGCCCTGCGTTACGTTCTTGGTGAACTTCGGCGTTAACCTATGGGCTCTGGACATAGATGGACACACCCCAAAAGAAGTGTCGGCCATGAACGGACGCGAAGAAGTATTGAGGTTCTTAGACGCATCCGTGGCCAACGAACTGGCAAAAGACAAGAAGAAGGTCAAGGCGAAGCAAGAGAAGGCGAAGAAAGATGCCGAAAAGAGGACCAAGCAACTGGAGAAGATACAGAAAAAGGCGAGAAAAGCGGCGGAAAAAGAGGAAATCAACCTTATAAAAGCGAGAAAAAAGATGGCGACCGTGGATGATACGGTGATATCCACACAAGGAGTAATGCCCCATAGGCCTTCCACTATTCTTCTGGGTCTTCGAAGAGCGGGCAAGAATAAGGGACAAGCCAATGGTACTAATACGTTAGCCACCTCAGATATCTCTCCTAGTCCAAAGTTTTCAGAGATAGTGAACAGAGGAACGGCAACTTCAAGGCCCACAACCGGGGTGCAGAAAAGGGTGCAGCAAAAAAAGAATCAGCTAGTGAACGGTGCTTCTAGGAGAGGCAGCGGAGGGACCTTCAAGGTCGGAGAGGTCGAGGAGGGAGGCAAGAGGTCAGTGAGGAGTCTTACAGGGTTGCAGAGAGATTCCGAAGTCATTTACGTCGGATCTTACGATCCCCAAGGAGGTAAGGCCTTTTACATCTACCCTTTAAAAGCTTTATTTTAGAAATGATTGAAATAGTCTCTCAGAGAGATTACCTTGTCCATAATTGTTTTTTAAGGAATTATTCTCAGAAAATTACTACTTTGTTGAATATGTTAAAAAGCGATACAGGATTTTGTTTTGGTCTCTCTTTCAGATGTCATTTGTTGGTTATGAATATATATTTGTGTACTTAAGTTGATGGCTTGAAGACTAGGGACTTTTGTGGTTCCACTCCGGTGTAGGTCCACAACTCATGCCAAGGATAATGACTATGATTATTTACCTGCACTTAAAATCCAGCATATTGCCTTTAATTCTCGTATACATTGCTTAAAACTAATAATAATAATCTGAAGTATTCTTCCTTCACTAACTCCTTACAAGTGTGATAACGTAAAATCGAAATTTAAAAAAAAGGAAATGCAAATATAAACAGCTCGATATACTTGTAAAATATTTCTTCATTAATCCCAGACCCATCATTTTTCTAAAACTGGATTCATTCAGACGGTGAGGTTTAAATTAAAATTTGCCATTTTAATATCTGTTATGTAACCCTCTTACTAAGCATTTTGCTTATTGTTTAAGACGGTGGAAGTACTGAAATATTATTTATGACTATTCAGAAACTTTATATCTTTGTATGAGTCACGACATCTAGCAGGATGCTCTTTTAATTTTAATTTACAGGTTAAAGATGTAGAAAAATATTAATTTCCTCATCTTGTGCGACAGACTTTGAAGAGTAAAGAAAAATTTTTGTCGAACATAAATCACTTAAGTCTGATTACATTTCAAGGCTGGGATGAAAATTTTAGAATTTTAAATTAACATTTTTAGAAGTTTTCAGAATATAATATTATAATCGAAAGGAAGGCGAGGATTACGCCAAAGAAAATGTTTTAATCACAATTTCGGAAAATGTTCAGTTTTAATGGGAGACTTAGAGAAAGTACTATATTACCTTGCCTTTGGATATCGGTCCACACAGAATAATTTCCTTGCTAAGGTAACGAAAATGTTTTCAGCACATCCTTTTATAGGTAAGTTCCATCAAATATATGCTATTTCCGGTGACACCTATCATTTCAGGTAAAAGAGGCAAGATCACCGACGTATTTGATACCAAAGGAGAGTTGAATAGATCCATTTCACAGCCCGATTACTTGAACCAACCTCAGCATGCCGATAGCGGTTTCGTGGACGACTACGCTATACATGAGCCCGGAAGCATATTTGAAAGACCTGGATTTGGTAGCGTAGCATTCAGGTGAGTCAGTCCATATTTCCTCACTAATAGAAACATTTCCGAGCAAACGAAAGATGAAGAATTACAGCAGTGTTATCTGGGTTGTTTCGCTTCCGACGTAATGATGGTACCGTTTCAATCGGATATTTGTTGTCACTGATGTTTCCAGCGAAATCAAACTTTTGCCAAAATCATAATTTCACGCTAATTTAAATTTTATTTAGACAATGAATTGACAGTGAACTTGATTGTTGGAGTAATATTTTGTGACGAATTCATATCGAATTTTTATATTTAAAATAGGAACTCCATTACGAGCACCTTAAATGGTATACCACTGGTTAACGGGACGCTGGATGGTAAGGGCCTGAAACCCGACGACAGAGATAGCGCCCACATCAGCGAGGACAGGGGCTCATCTGCAGGTACTGGTAGGGCCACGAGTAGCCGTGGGGGAGGCAATGAAGACAGCAGTATCGGAAGTGCCGGAAGTTTGGCCCATCGCCAAAGAACAAACGGCAGGCAAGGAGGATCGGACGGAGTGGGTGTGCCTTGGGACGCAGAGGATGTGGCCAGTGGTGGGTGGATATATTTACAATTGACAAATCGAAGACATTCAAACATATATGAACGAGTATTATAAATTCTACAAATTTCAATGATTCGAAACTGAGAATTCGTTTGAAAAAGGAAAATCCCTTGGATTAAATCACTCAGTCTATGTTGATTATTATGGGTACACCTTTAAGGTAATGCTAGTTAAGTCTACGACGCGTTGGTACCAGTTGAGACGAATAAAATTAAACCTCCTATCCTCAACCCTTTAGCTATGAAGTTCGGATACGAATAAGGCAGTGTCCGAACGGAGATTTAAAGCCACGGAATACGACTTATATGAGTTATAAATATAATACAATGGACTAGGAGTTAAAAATATCTAAATTATAGTTGAAAAACCCTCTACAATCTTTAAAAAAATACAAAACTTTTATATTATCGATTTTGATTTTCCAGGTTTTTGACGCTACATTTTACTTTAAATACATTAGCGCAGTGAAAGGGTTAAAATTATATCTTAATCACTCTCCATGTGATACAAAGAAAATGTTAATTGTTAATTTTTTCCCCTGAAATTATTTATACGCCAACGACTTTTATCTTGGAATCATCCATGAAAATATTATTAAGCTATAACGGTTATTTAAGACTAATATACAATATAGGTGGCACATAAATTAACACATAACATTTTATATTTTGCACGTATCTTCACAGCTTATCTTCATCACATTTTCTCTGCTACACGGTGCTTATTATTTATAACTCTGATGTTAATTATAGAGATTGAATATCACATTTCAAGTCAAGCACTCCACTTTTGTTTTTGCAGATGATGAAGAGGAGACAGAGTGGTCTCCATTGCAGCTATTCCTGCTAGCTTCAGGGCTTGGAACGTATGTCCACAAATTCATTGATGAGCGGATAGATCTTGAGGCCTTGATGCTTCTCTCTGAAGAAGACCTAATATCAATAGGACTTCCATTAGGGCCAAGGAGAAAGCTTCTGCGTGCCATTGAAGACAGGAGAGCTGCTTTGGCAGATCCTGGAGAGGTTGCAGACAGCCGCCTTTGATTTAGGGTGTATAGATGAATGTCAGATCAAAGAATATATTTTTCCTTCATTCTGCCAAATAAGATTTATATTTTCACTTATCGATTTCTGCTGGGCAACTGTTAAATAAACATGAAGAATCACATTTGCAAACAGAGTCATTAGAAATTGTATATATACCATAAAATTGATTTTCCAGATGTATTTTTACATTGAGTATATTTTTCAACATCTCCCTGTGAAGCTAAATTTTTTGAGAGAAATTTCTGATAATAGATAACAGTGCAGTGATATGTTGAACCATAGTGAATCAGTGCTTTTGAGACTGATTTGGGCTAAGATAAGGGTACTTATATTCTATAATTTTCTGGAAGTAATAAATAATAATGTTGTACATATATTAGAGAAGTACAAATTAAGATTCAATTTATTTCACAACTTTTTTTCTATATTTTCATATGTTTATGAAAAATCTTGTACATTGAATGAATTAAAATAAAAAATACACTAAAGTATTATTAAAATAAATATTTCTGTTTATGAAACTCATCCCATTTATTATCACAAGTTAACAACAACAATTATCATGCAGATATTTGTGATGTATAACTTCTTCCTACACAATTCTTCATAATTAATGCTTATAATTCCTTCTTGTTGGTATAAATTGATTTTTATTGCCATTGAAATCTAAAGACAATTCATAATAACTTAAAATACATGCAACTCATGTTGGCATTCATATAAATATGATTGAGATTCATATTGTGCTCTATAAATACAATCAAATGCACTAAAGCATTGATCACTTTAATATCTTCATAATGAGACATGTAAAAATGCAACCACTTCAGTACCTTTCTAACATTATGATTATAATAAATATAGTTTGTCAAATTCTACATAAAAATAGTTCAAGGTCTTACAGCCCCTTTTCAGACTTCTCTTGACATTCGATAATCCATTTCCAAGAGCATTAAGCAGTAAGGAAGGAAGGAGAATCAGCATTCCCAACAATAATTGCATGAAGCACATTCCCCCTCCTTTAATTAATTCCATGTCACAGTAAATTCTTCTTTTTCAAATGTTTCAGCCATATGTATTCAATAATATTTCCAATCATTATAATAATTTATATGATTCACACGTTCACTGGTTTTCAATTTGATTTTTAATGCGCAACCTTTGAAGAAACAAGGAAAGCACAAATTCCTAGCATTCAAAATAGGACAAACTAGGACGTACAAACAACGTTGGATTTGGAATTTAAAACCTTTAAAATTTTTTTTAAAAATCACTCTTTTGTAAGTCAATGCAAAGAGCATCCTCTTGCCTTTCCTGTGAAAGTTTGCAAAGCTGATATTAACTTCAAGGATAATTACAAAGTATTGATACTAAACGCAATCAGAAACAGCAAATGTTGACCTACTGTATTCTGTTGAGTATTTCTGACTCAAAATTAATTTGATATGTAAATTGAGAAAAATACAAACAACTTTAATTACGGTGATTTAATTAATAAATACAAATATTTCAAGCAACATCAAAATAGAATAATGTTGAGATCAGCTTACTGTAACATAGGATAAATGCTGAGTGCAGATGAATATCAACTGCCCTACTGCTTTCTCTCTTGGATAGTAAGTTAATAACAATTACTCATTGAATTTCATCTTTATTTGAAAAACATATCATACAAAGAATTTTGGTATTGGCTACCCATGTGAACCAATAAAAAATGGAACTTTAGAGCAGCAAGCTAGAAAAAGCTAAGTTCAAGAGTTATAACCAGCAAAAAAACTATACTTCAATTAAGTCTTGACATGGGTAATACAAATTAAATTCAATACTTTTACACTGGAAAAAATCTCACAATGCTTATGGAGAAATTCATTTGGCATTGATACCTGCTGCCCATCATTCATTCACTGTCATTCAAAAAATGTCATATAAACACACACATGCAAAGGCTCACATTCAAAACACATCTGTACATGCACATACAAACAGTTACGAAAACATTATCACTGACTTTTAGGAAAAAGGGATGTCAAGCAATACCAGCTCATCTCATCAAAATTTTAAATTTTGAGTTTCTTTTTCCAACATACAGATTCATGGAGAATGGTCACTCTGGAAAACAGATAAGCTACATAATATCTTTGAGTAAGAGACAAGTTTTGAAAACTCTGCAGAAATTAATGGATTTACTTTGCAAATTCCATAGCGTTGGAACACACAATTCCTGAGCTGTTTAAGAGGTAATGAGTGACTTTACATTTTCAAAAATTTTGCTGGTAGACTGACAATCCCATTTGGTTTCCACACCACATATACTCGAAAGAAAAATAGGCTGCACAACAACACACTGCTTCAAAATGAAACAAAAAAAATAAACTCATTACAATCTCATCAAGGTTGTAGTGAGCATTTGAAGGAGTGTTTGCCATAACCACAACCACTGGAGGCACATATTTCAGGAAAATATCTTCCAGGCCCCATGATCACTTTCTTAATTCAATTGATACGAATAATAAATTAATATAAGCCTAAAATACCAGAAGAACAATCATGACGATATTTAAAGCACATAATAAATGTGATATCAAAATATTTAGGAATTCAGAATTCCTTTTTTCGAGCAAAAACAATCGGGGAAGAAGCCTTGTGTTACAGAATTAGAAACTTCTATCAAATTTCTTAGATAATATGATGCAAGATGGGCAGTTCCTTAAATTCCATTGACATAACCATATAGTTTAAGTTACAACAGGAAAATAATTGCCTGCAATCGAATGCAAACATCATGGCACAAGCTCATCAGATACCTCAAATCCCAAATTGCTAAAAATGCGGCACTGTTAAGGACATTTTGAAAATTGGCTCTTATACTAAGGCAAAGCCTCTCACAAATAACAAAATGGAGAAATCATAACATTCAGGGACCATGTAATATTAAGGGATTCACAGATTTATACTTGTCTTAGACCGTACATGAGGCGAAACTTTCATAGTGACTACAGAACAAAGGCTACAGTTGGCAACACAAGGCATTTGATGGTGCAATTTGTTCAGAGAAATTTCCTCTCATCCTCATAAGGAGCACATTTGGTTACTTTCTAAGATCACCCAAACTGCTGATGGAAACTCCATTCCTTGCCATAGCATCATTTCTTCTCGAATTTTCTCTTCCACTCCACACATTAAATCACCGTTGTACATATTGCTTTCAAATGTCTTTCTTCAAAATTATCACACACAATACTTCTCAATGTAATATCCCGAATTAGAGAATGCTGCCTACTCACATTCTCTCCCCTAAAATGCCAGTCCCCTCATATGAGACGGTTTCGTTTGTGAGTGGGGGAATCCATCGTAACATCATGAGTGGGACTTGAAGGATGGGGGCGCTTGCAGTGGCGATCAAACTCATTAGTGATGAAAGCACTCAGTTCAGGAACATTGTGTGGACTTGAACGGCGGCGTACTGGAGAATCTACAGATCAAAGGGAAACGCAAATTAACCAAAGATACAAAACATATGAAGATGAAGAGTCAATGTGAAAGAAATTTCATTAATATCAATAATAAATAGGTAAAAATCTACTGCCTATCTTAACTCTTTTCTTCTGTACTATACTCATTATTGATTTTATTTCAATTCAAATGATTGAGTTTATATGCGAAAGACGATTAAGATTAACAATTTGCATAAGTCTGAATATTTTACAAATAAGAAAAAGGCTGTTTTCATAAACAAAAGCCACCTGCACTGAAAAACTCACTTATATTTCTGAATGATTTCATTTTAAGAGATGTTTTGCTCTCAGGGCAGCATCCCCAATTTTTAAAAGCACTGAGAAACATGCTAAAAATTCCTTCTAAGCTATTTGAAACAACAATTGAAAGCAATACTTAATTCAAACTTGCATATAATTTAATGAGTTCTTTTAGACATTATTCAATGTTTTTTTGCAAATTCCTACAGCTCTTTATTTTGTTTAAGATTTAAAATATATCCAAAAACATAATACTATCAACTATGTTATATAATCATCAGCATGTTCAGCAAAATAAATTGAATTTAAATCATAATTTGGCCAATCTGAATCAATAGAAATAGTAAATCTAGTAGTCACATTAAGAGCTTTCTTTCTCTATGTACTAACAGTGGTAAGAAATCTTTGAAGAAAAAATAAAGGAAGGGAAAAAGCCCTTCACAATAACGGTTTAGATAGCATCATTAAGTTATTCAGTGAAGTATTTTTGAGAAATTTTAAAATGTCTCAATGCCTTAAAAAATTTTCTAATAGATATCCGACAATCAAAATAACTAACAGAGAGCTGATATGAAGACATATTTAACTTAGCCAAGAAATAATTATCTTTAATTTTCAATCAATATTTTTAAATCATATGATCTGAAGGGCACGCATGAGTATGCAGGAACTTGTTTACTTTAGAAATATGAATCAAGTAAATCTAGAATTTAATATACTTACTGGAAAGAGCTAAGGCTTCTCTAAATGTATGCAAGTTATCATCTGCATTGACACCACCAGAATTTTGGTGATCAAAGTGTCCATCATCTTGGTTTGTAGCAGTTGCATGGCATATTGAGGTACGTTCATGAATCATCCGAGGCTTTGGAGAACCCCTGAAACTCAACAATTAAAAAGTTATAACCATGCCAAAATAAATATTTAAAAAATACATGATTAATTTCCAAATTTGATAAGACAAACATCAGTTTTGAACAATCTCTTTTGATCACTCTCTTCATATCTTATTGAAGGAAAATACTTATATTATATGCTTCATTGGTGATAGCCACACAAAAAAATCTAAGCTGTTTAAAGAGAGTACAATTAATATTCCATTCATAAGCATCAACATCTAGGAGCTATCAGCTTGCATGTGTTGGATACTTACTAACTCTCTATATTTCTCCACCAAGAAAAACTAAGTACCAAGATGGACGAGGAATTAAAAAGGATTATCTTTAAAAATAAACCACATTCCTCATTTTGGTAGAGTATGAAAAGTCTTTTCTTAGCACCATTCAAACATTGCTTAGTCAGTTCTATGCTAAGGCTCACACATATGACAAGGAAAAACTATTTCCTTTTATAGCAGTCACACAAACAACACTTTATAAAAACAACCTCTCAGAATAAAAAGGGAAGAAAAGCACATATAATGAAATGCAGACACATTTAGGAAACAGCAAATTTGGAATAGGAGAATACCATTTCATATTTACTTAAAGAAAAAAATATTTTTGCTACCTGTGATGATGACCAAATGAATGGTGACTATGTGGGTGATGAGTATGGTGAGGCTTAGGTGGAGGTGGTTTTCCAGCTAAATAAGCTATGAGGTCCTCTCTACGAATATGTTTCCGTCGCTTTCGTACCCAGCTCAATATTTCACGAGTACGTTTCTGGTATCCGCTCTGCTGCCCCATTTCACTAAGACGTTTCATAGCTTCAGTAGATTCTAAAAATCAAAGCAGAAGTTCAGGTATACACATAGTTGAAAACACATTTCCAATATGTAAATAAATTAATTATAACATTCCTGAATCAAAACCATGAGTATCTCTTAGGTCACTCTTTTAATTGTATAATAAAGAGTTCAAGCAGAGTTACAATACTTGAACTTATTTTTCATGAGAATACTTTTCCTTTTTTAAATATTATCAGTACTTTCTCTAAATTCTGCACATTCTTAGTCCACATTAATTTCTTTTATCAACTAGTTAAACATGATTTTTAGCTGCCTCTAGAATTAACTGTCTTATTACTATGTTATTCTTATAATATTAAAAGAATCTCACTAGGGATGTATTTAAAATTGCTTCAATGATAGTAACAGAGCTTCAAACATTGAATTTTTCACATTCAAACAGCAATTGTTTCAAAAGACAAACTTAGTAACAAAATTCACTAGAACCAATCAATCATGACCTGATCATGGCTGATTGACCAAATCAATAGACATTCAAGCAGGAAAAAGCTTGTATAAAATGATTATATAATTTCTTGAGCCCAATGATTGCACAGATCAAAAAGTATACTAATTCAAAGAGCTCGTTTTTAATACATAGTATTTAAAGAACAAATTACGATAATGTATGGTAAACTTTGTGAGAAATATCATAGCTTTAAGTGGAGTTCCATTTCTGGAACTATGGGAATTATTGAGGTGGATGAAAATCTTATGGATCAGGTAAAATGTGAATTAGAGTGAGGATATTGAAATGAGTACAAAGTATGGTTTATATTCCTTGCAGAGGCTACTAATTTGCAATATCATGCAACTAAATGGAGAATATTAATAGCAACATTTATATAATAATAATTATTAAAATAGTTGAAATCCGTCATACTCTAACATTGTTACCACTGAATCTCTAAAGGCTTAAAGTTGAAAAATTCTTCAATTAAGAGTAGCTGGTGATATACAAGAAACTAAGACTCCATCAATGATGTGCTACCCACAAAACTGAGAATTTTTGATTTAATTTTATAGCTTTTGGGTCCTTCTCCATTTTGACATGAATTAGGAGATGAAAGCACTAACACAGACACTAAATGAAAATTTAAAGAATCCAAAGAGTCTAAACAGCACCTAAGATTTAGATTGTATTAAGAAGTAGATACATGAATAATTTGATATATAACATGAGTTTCCAGGTCAAATCTGAACAAACAAATGAAAATTATAAAGATAGATGATGATGCAAAAACATACTGAAAGTTGATTAAGATGTCTCTTAAAAGATTCTCTCCTTATGCACAATTTATCCTTCGAAAAATATTATCTTGAGTAAAGTTAACATGAGTATAAGTAGACTGATACAATAGAACTGCCATGTGAATATTTGAGTTGAATTTTCAAACTATATTGCTGATTATAGCCTTTTTAATTAATCCGACGCAAAAAGGAAGAATTCGCATAAAACATCTGAAAAATGTTGAATACTAGTCTGAGGTGAAGCAGCTATCAAACACTGTACCTTGTGAATTGAGGTAGCATTGTGCTGCTTCGTTAGTGGCACATATATAAATTACGCATATGAAGTTATACTCTAAACATTTTCTGTGTAGCATCTCTACATAGAATGTATGCAGAGGAACTTGCGAGATCACCACCTTTGATCACATTCTGAATCAAGACATGCCTAGAATGAACGGCATGCTCTGGTTAATGCATAAAATATTTCTGATGAGTTTTCCAATTTGATTGACGGAGATGAGTAATTAGTTAATAAGATGTGACACAATGTGGATCGGTAATATCAACATACCACAAAATGGCAGCTTCGCAGTAAAATGACTCACGTTTACAAAAATAAGCAATTTTTGGATGGGAATAATGATAAAAATACTTAAAATGAAGTTACGCGTGTTAATCAATAAGAAACGGGAAAAGAAATTTAACAGGAAATGATATTACGATACGAAATGATTCCCAACTAAATGCTTTCTTTCTTGATACTTTAAATGATCTATATATCCATGTTAAATAATATAAATTCACTGTGCTTAATCATAACGCAATCACGATATATAAATGCTTCGAGTAGTCTACTGAGCATGATGAGATGTAAGAAATCGTCTTTCACCTTTATACAACGTCGTTACCGTTCCTGCAGCAGTTTGAAAAGGCAGCCACAGCGAAACACCCTGAATCCGATCTGAAATATCGGAATAATGAATTATATATTTCATTTTCAACAGAATTTGACAAAAATGCCATGATTAAAAAAAACAAACATTCCGCGATCTACCTTTGTACAGTTGTGCAATGGCAGTGGCAGTATTCTGAAATTGATTCCACACTTTTTGATTCACTAAGTATCTTTCGTTTTGAAGTTGTCCTTCATAATCTGGCTCATTTTCTACATGCTGAATACACTGCTGTTCCCAGTTCGTAATCCATAAATCAAGTAGTGGATCATCTTCCCGTTCTCTTTCTTCACTCATTTTAGATTCTATTATGAAACTGATTTTCACCTCAGCCTCTACAGATTAATTCCACAATTTAAATTTAACCCTTCAGAGGAGAAAACGAAAGTTAACTACACGAAGTGAAGTACTGGACCTTCCAATCAGATGTGAAATTTCGGTACTACCTGCCCTATAGAGTGCACTGGAACCGTAACATATGAGGAACACATACCTAGATAAACTTAACGAGAATTTAAAAACTCAAAATTTAAAATTTCTAAAACTCAATACCACGAAAATATTTACAGGTCACAACTTGATAAGGTTGAGATTATTTAAAACTGTGAATAAAGTTTTTCTCAGACCTCACAAAATTCTGCTAGTGTCACCTAATGGAGACAAAAGAATTTAAATTCTCGAAAAGAGCATCGTATTCCGTGTTTCCCTGTTTTCGCATATTCTGATTATTGATCAAGATTTGTCCGTTATTTTCTTATAACGGTTATCTTGCTTACTCTTTGTTTATTGTTTATTATTATTACCTTTTACTGCATTAGCTAACACCATTTAGAGTCGACCTTGCGTAGCTATTTTTGGTTTTCGTATGACTTGTATTTGATTCAAGGTAAGGTCATGCAAGTTATCGTTTCAAACGTTATACTTTATACTCAGATATTTATACGTAGCTTTTATATATTTGATTGATCCGAACGTTGTTACCCAAGCTGCTTCTATTGATTGGCAAATATTGTCAAACTAGAGTCTGAAAACTATAAATGCAGATTTCATGCAAGTCTGCATCTCTATACTTGTTATTCCCGCAATGGTTTTTTCTGTTTGAGAAAAATGGACATATATGTCCTAAATTTATCTTTAACGATACATGAATAAATTTCAATATTTTTGTCTCGCAATATGCTCTGCTTACGGTAAGTATCATCTACATTTTATCATATGGGTAAAGGATCAAGGAAATGGCGGAGCTTCATTTCTTTTGCTAAGGAATTATGCGATGATAGTTCACCCAGTGTTTATGAGAGATGCTATATATGCTTCGAGTATATTATGTAACAACAGCTATTTTTTTATGTACTGCAATTCGGATGATTCAATGTGAAATCGTATCATAGAATCATTTATATCTGCGTTGGAGATAGTGTTACCGTTTTTCATTTTCCTTCAAAATTCATCAGGAGAAAGGAAGTATAATTTTGAATGTCTTTATAATGGAGAGCGATAAAAGAGCGACTTCTACTTGTGACATACCTCACTGAGGTCATTTTCACGCACTTCTTGTTATAAATCAATTTCATTCGGCAATTATCTTCAGCTTGGGATCACGCATATGATCCATTATGTTTAATATATTTATTCTTTCAGATTGTTATTATAGCTGACTACAGTCTCTCGGTTTCAATAGCATTCCTCTCATTATATTTGTCAAAAGTATTAATTGTGAAGACTTTTTACCTGTTGTGAAAGGATTCTCTGTAGAAGTAACAAAATAATACGATCTGAATTTGCTCTATCTTAAGAACTTGGAATTCACTTTTTCGGTTGACGGATTTTGATTGATTTCCATATTAATATTACTTGCTCTTCGCCAGATAATATTTCGTGAAATGATAACCATTGAAGAGTATGCGCGAAATTAAACGGAATTTCACCGTGTTGTAATTTTTTAGTAATTGAATCAACATTTTATTAATGGTGAGTTTAAGTCTTGGAGGACCATTCTTACAGTTGACCCTGAAGGAGTTACAATTTTAGAAGTCAAGCTGAATACTTCTGATAAATGTCTCAGCTGTTTATTTGTGTTATTTCTGTGATTTAATTAATTACGAGTAATATAGTTTATTATATTATTATTATATAGATTATATTATTTATTAAAAAAAGTAACTCAGTTAATGATTCTCATGGAAGAGTAAAATTGCCACAATTGTAGATGCACTTTTAAATTTTAAAAATACTAATAATAAGAAACTCAGGTTAGCTGATAAAACCTTAGTTGATAAGATCACATACGAAAGATCAAATAAACTATTAGTTTAAAATTTTCAACACCCGGAATAGAAGGGGTTTTTATTCAAGACCTTACCTTCTAGCAGTCATTTGTATGATTCTTGTGAAATAAGAAAAATACTGGCTGTTTATGTGCAGTGATTGGGAAGTCAAAGTGAATATAAATACAAAGAGAGAGTAACAAGTATTGCCTGTTGTAATTGCCCGAAATCAAACTGATTGATGTATTTGATGGAGTCGTTATCGGCTGATGAATTAATAGTCCTGAAGGTCTCAACATTTTACATTTTCCTTTAACAGCAAAGTTTAGGTTATTTGGCAGTAGAATACTTAAGAATTTACAAGTTTAATTTGTAAATACTTAGTTTAAAGCTATTGAAAACTTTGTTTGAATGTATCCTTCACTTTTTGTTTGAATTTTGATTGGGTATAATGGTTAGGCTTCCCTTTGACTTTTCTTTCCTGTTTATTATATACTGAGGTCTTTCACTGTGTTAACTGTAAGCCTTGTATATTTATTGAAACATAGTTTGATTTTTTGTTTTATTTCAGTAATACTCTGGAGTTAAGTACTATGTTAAAACATTTCACAAATGAAAGAGGAATACTTCAATGAATGTTTGTATCTGATATACTGGTTTTCTATTACTGCTTCTACTTCTGATATTATTAGTTTCAAAGGAATAATTTTTCAGGATGTATGCATCAATTACCAATTCTAATGTTGAGTTAGTTAAGAGATTATTGTTTTGATAATCTTCATAGATATTCCCAAAAATAAAATATTTTTGATATTCAGCATTAAGTGAAAAAAATTGAAATCCTTAGAAAATTCGAGAAATCTTTTTAATGACACCTGTAATAAATACAATTAGCCTGAGAGACTTTGCCATTCCTATTGATAATGGTTCTCCCCATTTGTGAGATTTTCACTTTATATAGTCACTTTGTCTGAAATCAGACTAATTAAGTGGTGGTAGTAGTAGTCATTTTTAAAATGCTTTGACAGCTGACCTTTTTTTGCCTGTGAGCCTCCACCAAGAAATTGAACACATTGCCCACTTGGCCGTTTGGAGGCTAAGCTCTAATTAACTCTCTTTGAGTAATGTATACCTAAAAGCCTTCAACCTGTACTCTGCTGTATTAAAAATGGCATTAGTTGAGGTAATTGATTTGGTTTTAAGAAACTATATATCTCAAAGTTAACACTTCAATATTAAATAAAAGCTAAATATTTTTCCTTATAAATTTTTTCTCAATTATTATTTCGATTACTTCATGAAAGTAATCCATGAAGTTCTTTATAAGAATATGATATGTTTATTGTGATAAGAATGATAATAGGAATTTGAAATATAGACAATGGATTTCATTAGGTATGATAAAAAATCCTGTAACAAGTGGATGATTTGACATAAAAGTATGTATGTACATAAGAGCTTGAATGAGAATGAATTTATGGCCTTCATTAATTAATGTAACCTATTGGCTTGAATGAGATAACAAAGTATACATGAAAAACATTGCACTTTGTTTTTGATTCAATTGAAAATGAAATGATAGGCACATGTTTTAAGAAAGTTCTTTAGATTAGAATGTAGTTAATACAATCAGAAATTACGTATGTATATGAAGGTGACATTTTTCTATAATTTCTTTTGGGTATAAATTGATGGAAGTTTTATGCACATACATTGAGGTTTATTTTCATTCATATCTTTGCCAACCAGCTGTAGAATGTAAATATTTCATGAATGATTCAAATTTTTTAACCTCCCAAGATAGGCAAGATTTTCTAGAGATCTAGACTTCTTTGCTACCAAATTTAAGATTAAGCTTTCAATAAATCAACTTCATGAGGCATTTATTTTTGCTCTATCCCACTTTTTAATCTTCTTGTGACATGTCTATGTCATTGTAAACACGCCAACATTATATCATGAACAGACTTCTGTAATATTACTGAAGATATATTTTCTTTTGTTTGTTTCTAGTAACCCTGTAAATCTTTTCACTTGAGCCAAAATAATGTTTTCATTATTTTTCCATTCTCAAAAATCGATGGATGTCTAATTTCATGTCATGAATGACTACTGGAATGTTCCCATCATGTTGTGTTTTAGACAATACTATTTGAGAGTACATTAAGGGCTTTTACAAATGATATTGTTATCCCAGATGTTGGATTATTTTTGCTCTATTTTTAGGTTCTTTCCCAATAAAAGTATCTGCAGTTACATATGATAACTTGTGTAAAATTATATTTGTATTTCAGTACTAAATGAAATAACAGTTCAGCTTTCCATGTGGAAGTTGAAAAATTAGATTTGCCTTACATTCTTATTCTCATGCAGTAGATTCTTAAGCAGCTATTTGCCAATGTTCATAACTTATCTAGTGTTTATATTATATACCAAAATGGAGAATTGTCACTCAGCATCAGTATCTCTAATGATAGAAATTAAAAGTGGTGCTCTATTGGAGTTGCCCATGAGTTTCAGATACCCAAGGATGTTTTTAATTCATTTCACTGTTGGGCTGTCATTTATTTTGATTTAAAATTTATCAACATGATTTTTTTTTCTAAATACTGTTATTCTAAAACTTAAAGATTTTTTAAATCATACAGAATCATACATACATGTGTAACATAAGGATAAGTGAAAGTGTGTATAGTTATTTAATTCTGGAACCAATGAATGAAAAAGTACATCTAAGTACTGTTATCTGGGTTGTTAATTGGGGCATCCCTCTATGTAGTCCATATCTTTAGTATTTTAGCACCAAAAATCCCCTCTTGAGATGAATAGAAGCTGAAGATTGGGTGGCACAATTGGAAGTAAGGATTTTCAGAGAAATTTCATAGGAATTTACCATTTACAGTACTTAAAATAATTCCCTGACATTCTTAAGAGGGAAAGTGATGTCATAAGCAATTTCCTCCTCATCAGTTTTTTTCAGTAGTGAAAATTTATCCAAATCCTACAAATACATATATGCTAAACAATATATATTTTATATAATTATGTATTTATATTCAGCATTCTATTTAAGTTTGCATCAGTTGAAATATAAAGCCTACATGTATATCATGAAGGAAATTTCACGCATTTTGAGGGATAAAGCACCTGTTCTGGAACATCTGTTTTTATCTTTCACATCAAAAGCTTGATATAATGTGTCTTAAAAGAAAACTGGTAAAGAAAGATATCAGGAGTTGTTCCAGGTGTTGACATGTTATTTACAAAGTAAATTATATAACCCTAATTTTTTGCGTCCCTAAGTAAGATGCAAATCTTTTAAAACCCATCTCTTAACTGTTTACTAATCATTGTTTCATTATCAGAAAGCATTATTCTTTAGGATGATAACTCAAAATAGCAATTTTAGCTTTTAATAAAAAAGCCTTGTTTTCTACATTCTTCCTCACTCCTCTTCTCCATCTTAGTTCTTGGTAATCAAATCACTCCAGCAACGATGTTTTCTTTAGATAATCATGAATTGTTATTACTGTTAATAAATTGAATATGGAGGAATGAGGTTCTCTTTTTCTTTAATTATAATGAACCATAAATATTAACCAAATAGAAACACTATAACTTAAAACTCTGCTTAAATAGTACTCAGAAAACATTGAATCAATAAGGAAATGAATGTCTTAAGAGATTTTAGCTCATCTTTATAAATGACTAACATGAAATTTGATTTAATAAAAAAGTTATTAAAATTTTTTGCTCAAGAAAGTAGAACACCTTATTATATTCAATCCAATATAGCACTGAAAA
The DNA here is from genome assembly GCA_036926295.1 of Pachydiplax longipennis. NCBI lineage: Eukaryota > Metazoa > Arthropoda > Insecta > Odonata > Libellulidae > Pachydiplax > Pachydiplax longipennis. Next base: position 6,812,839 of record JAVFKF010000015.1, on the reverse strand, counting down.
GTATATTTGTCATGATTTGGCTGCATTTCGTTGATTAATACATAAATATAATAGAATGGATTTGGACAGGTGAGTAATCCTTCATGTCGGAATCTCAATTCAATCAAATTAATTGCATTTGTTTAATTAAATGTGAATATGTGAAATATAATACTACTAGTATTTTGTCTATGAGAGGAAGAAGGTTGAAGGGATTTTGAGGCATGTATTAATATCTTGATGTGGTAAATTTAAATTTAGAGATTATTCTTGTTATGGGACAAAATTCCAGTAAGTTAAATGAATCCTCACAGTTTATTTAAGCATTTTTTTTTCTTTTTCTTTAGTCGATTGTGAATGGTAAACAATCCTTACAGCAAATGCTCTCATCTATCTGCATATCTCACATCTGCACATATCTCTATCTAGTGATTGAAGCTATAAAAATATTTGTATTTGCAGGAAATAGTGTTCTTCAGTTTCTTATGCCCTTGCAAAATTCAAATCTCCACAACATTTCTTATTAGCACTTTTTATAGTAAATCGGCTACTTTGGATAATTATTAATGCATAATAATATTTTATAATCATTTTAATATACTCTTATAGTCCAAGTAAAGTAAATGATTACATATATTCTTTAAATTAGTTTAATTATATGAGTTTGGTGCCTTTCTGGCCTAGTGTCAAGGGGATGGTATCATAACAGTCTTTGTTATCTCTTCCCTGTTTGACAGTTGCTGTGTAGAAAAGCATGCCAAAGTTACTTAATACAGGAACCTTTGAACAACTAGTGTAATTCTTTGCTTTGCTTCATTGAAGTCAATGTGTTTAAACTTAGTTGACACAGTTTAAATAAATCCCTAACTTGAAGTCAGTTTGCAGGTAAATAATAAGTTAAATATTCAAGAATTGATTTTGCCATTATGTATTTAAGTTTATGAAGGACTCATGCTACTTAGGTGAGAACATTGGTTGAAAATAGAATTGAAATTAAAATATTTATCCTTAATGTAAAGAACAATAACAGGAATCCCAGATTTTTCAAATAAATTGTGAATTACTAATTTCAGAAAGTAATATTTTGGTAATGAAGATAACATGGCTGTATTATATCATAGTTAAGCTTTGAAGTTAAATTTGACTATCCTATAGAATGTAATTCCTGTTAGTAGATATGAAACAATTTGCAGGTTCATCTACCCATGTAAGGAGCAATATTTTATTTCAGGAATATGTATTTAATTTGTATTAAAACTTGTGAATGATGAAAGTAGGTAATCAAATAAATGAATTTGTGGTTACAAGACTGATGAAGCCCAGATGCTTTATATTCGCAATATTAGTATGTAGTAACATAGTTTCCAAAAAATGTATGTAATATAATTTTCTCACCAGCTCATGTATTGTTTCAGAACTTTTCATAGATACATTAAGGAAATTCTTGTGTTGTCCCACTTAAAGAATTTAATCTCATTTCTGGTATCTAATGGCTTGAGAGATTTTTTCTTACCCTTATCTATTTTACAGAGTAACAGAAATTACTTTGAAAAATATTTGTGCATTGGGTGGATCATACTAAAAAATTGTTATTTAGGAATTTTCAATTTTGTCTCAAGATTGTTTTCATGATGTCATGTGTAGAAAAGTAGGTGATATATGGTTTGCAAAATTGAAGAAAAGAAATTCTAAAAAAATCTTTGATTTCCATAAATGTACAGTTACACCCAATCTAACTTACTTAACTAATATGAGTCAAGGATCTACAAGTTTGGCTCATGAAATGTAATTAGTTTTATTCAAGAACCGATATTTTATCAGTCCAGTTCAATTACAACTTATCCCTTCAAACGTAAAATAAGGATTCATTTTCATCTTGATTTTTACCTTTAGTTTGCAATCAAATTCTTTTCCTTGTACGCTTCTCTTATCTTGATGACTAGTTGGAGGTTATTACTAAATTTATGATTACCAAATGAAAATAAACCATTACAAAAAAGATTTATTAAAATTTTAAAAAAGTACAATTTTCCAGACCTGTATCTAGCACTTTTACTCAATAATTCAAATTCAATGCTAATATTTGTGTAAAAATAACACATTTAAATTTGTAAATTCTAAAAAATATTAGTAATATAGATACATCCTCATTCATTCTATCATTCACCCATCATTACTCTCATCAAATCCAATCATTCATACATTTGAGGTTTACACTCAAATTGTTTATTGGCAAAAACCAATTTATATTTATCCTCTGCAAAATCATCCTGTCAATTTTTATAAAGTATTCCTGTCTCAGACAGTTTGATTTCCTTCTCTTGAATCCATGTAGAAGGTCTGGTCAACATTACTTTTAAACTTATGAATGATCTATTTACAAAATGAAAATAACTTTCATAAAACCTCCCAATGGAGATCTTTATGTACAAGCAAGTGGGTAAACTTTCATTGGGGAAACTGAATCATTTAGAGAGACAATCAAATTCGATACACAACTGAGATTTTTGCTTGATCTAATTAGTCTATTGTAAGTATTGGTCATCAAACTATAAGTCATCACTTTGTTCTCATTCCTGTGATCCATTGGTAGAAGTCCAGCTATTTAGGTCTTTTCAGCTTCAGATGAACAGGAATTGCATTTGATTCGAGATTGTTCAATAGCGTAAATGTTCTGTGACAGATGCTTACTCTCACTCTTAATAATTGTAAGGTCCATACTGTGAGCCGTGGTAGTAAGGTCCTGGGTAGGCATAACCGTATCCATAGGCGTATTGCTGCTTTTGTGGGTGCACTGTGGAGATTGAAAATACACATTAGAAGTAAAATTACATGGGTTTCTCTAGAATTTGTCTGTTATTATTTCCCGAAAAATTTTAATTTTCCTTGAATTTTGATCAGTACAATATAGCTTTATACGTATAAATCTAGATAGAGAGAATGTAGCTTTATTTTACTTCCTTGAAAATGTTCAGTGACTAGATTCAGCCAATATAAAGTTATTCAGAGTATATGCTGTATTTTTTAAGTAAATATTGATATAGAGTAGTTGCATTAGGCATTAATATCCCCATAAACAAGCTAATTAATCTGTCATATGTCAATTGGAAAAAAAACCAGTTGGATGACCTGCTATGAAAAATTTAGTGGTTAATTAGAAACCAAACCCAGATTAATCATTATCATACTCAGTTATTTTTGTATAAAGTACATAGGATATAATAATTGATTGAAGAGGGATGTCCATTCACTAAGTGCAAGTTTTAAGAAAGTTAAAAGATTTTTGGCTGCTATTATAAAAAAAACTAAAATCAGATGCAATTGCATTTGGATATGCTAGAGTAATAACTAGTTCTCAGGCAATTTATGTATAACCTCTCTGCAAATAGAGAAAGTAACAGCCCACAATTGGATCTAGTTGTAATATTTTATGCCTAATTATTTTTCATTTCAGTAATTAGCTAAGGAAAACTGCAAGATTAAAGGATCATATTTTTACATTTTTCATTGAGCATTTTCTAAAACCCTTTCGCTGCAAAGTTTGGATGCATCCAAACGGATGTTTAAAGCCACCAAGTGTGAAATATAATATGATGGACTAGGAGTCAAAAATATCTAAATTACAGTTAAACAACTGTATAAAATATTTAAAAAATTATAAAACTTTTGAATTATCAATTTTGATTTTTCAGTAGATTTTTGGCACATTCACTGAACGACACTTGAAATATGTTAGTGCACTGAAAGGGTTGAGTAGGTGATGCTTGTAGTCTTTATCATACATTGATACTAATACATTGTTTATCTACTCTAATGAGAGTTTTCAACCTAATTATTTAATGAGGAAAAACAAGCACTCATTTATTATATCGTTAGTGATTTCTTGAAAACCCTTGAGTGCATTGAAGTATTAGAGTAGTTTTATGAAGCTGAGGAATCAGAGAAATAATGTATTTCTAATATACCCAAGTACTGAGGACATTGAAAAGGAACTACTTAGTAAAAATTTAGTAAGATTCTAAATGATATTTTTAAAATTTGTGTATAAATGATTTTGAAAGCAAAATAACTTCTGTATGTTGATTAGCTAAGATGCCGATTATAAAATCATTGTAAAGAAGAATTACTTTAGTTAAGTAAATCAGTAATGCTAAATTATTTTGTTTAATTTAATGTTAGTTTGAGTTAAGAGCTGATAAACCTGTTATATTTACTTAAAATATTGAGTACACCACACCAGTTAAAAGATGAAATCAAAGGCTATTCCATGATATAACTAATATTATAGAAGTACCCTTTCCCAGTTTGAATATATAAATTCTGTACCAACCCTTATGTCAATGCTAATCTACCAAGCCCAGAGATCTTACTCTTTTAATAGATCATTTTGAATCCATGTAGAATTGGAAGATAGAACACACATTACTGAAATTTAGAATAGTTTTCATCCATGTTTCATTGCATCCAATGTGGAGGGTTCCAGTTGTGAATTACTGCCCTTGAGCTGATTCTCTACTCAACAAAAAGGATTAATTAGAGAGAGAATAAGAAAGTCTGTTTTCAGAGTAAGACTGTGCTGTTTTGAGAAAAGGAGGTGTGCACATTAACACATTCTTTGCTTGAAAATCCCTTTTAAAGGGCTTACCAGGCATCATATATTGCATGTTCATAGCTTCCTCCTTTTCTCTCTCATTTCTTAAGCAGATGGCAGCTGCAGAAAACATTATGGCAGATACTAGAGCCCAGCCAACACCGATCCAAGCGATAATGTATGACCAATCATAAGTAATGTCAGTGTTGTCACGCAGCACCTGTAAAAATAGAGATTTTAGAATGGGCAAACAGCTATGGTTATTGTTAATTTGGTTATGGGGCTCGGCCAAGCAGGGTAGCAAGCTGGTAATTGATGTAAGGAATCCTCACTAGGCATGATGTATTGCACATTCTTGGCAGTTTCTGCTTCTTTCTCATGGCGTAGGCAGTGAGTTGCTCCAAAGAACAAGGTAGATGAGATGAGACTGAAACCAACACTTAGCCAGGCCAAGATGAAAGACCAGTCATACCAGATTGTTGCATTATCTCGTAGCACCTGTGAATGCAAATATAAATTTTCCTTCTCCCTAGATGGAATAACATTTATTCGGTCCCTCATCTTTTCATCTTTCTCAGAAGCTTCCGTTCAATAATAAACTAAAGGTGAAAGAAATGCTTTTTCTCTAGACTACTTCTTTACTTTAACCTTTGATTAATGATCCATAATTGATGTAATATATGGTTTAGTTTGGAGGTTTATTCATATGAAAATCCTTTAAAAAACAGAGAGAAATGAACCTGTCATAAATATTTCTATCAAAAGTTAAGTAATTTTAAAAATTAGGTAATTTCAATGGTTAGATTGCAATTATTAGCTCTCAATCATTAATTCTGTGGCCATCTTCTTTATTTATTATCCTCTTTTTCTAAAGAAATAAATCAAATTTAAAATATTTATAAAAAATATTCAACAGGAATAATCTTTATCCAAGATATTTCTCATATTTTCTATATGAAAAGTCTAAAGGCATATTTGAACGCTATTGCATCGTTACTGTAAGGAAGTATTCAATTAATCATAAGATCACAGTAAAGATTCTTATTTATAGAAGAAAGTATAAATATGATGTTGATTACTGTAGCTAGTATGCTAATCAAAATCCAACTTGATAGGGTGTAAATGAAAAAAGACAAACTTGTAGCTTAATAAAATATACTGGTATATTAATTTGAGACTCACATTCTGTAGGTGGAAGGCATGAATTTTAATGGAATATTTAATATCTGAATTAACTTCATGCCTGAATTTGAAGTAGCAGATTCAATGAATATTGCAAATTAGAGTACTTGAATTTAGGATTGTAATTATTAGAATATTCTTGGTATTTTCATTTAATTTCTATAATTTGAAAAAGAATAGCATTAGCTTTATTTATTACCTGAGTTATTCTTTAGGAGAAATTTTTAATGATATAGAAAATGGAAGAGATTGTAGCTGAGGTTCATATAGCATTAATTTTACTTGAGTCTATTGTAATTCAGGTAACTTATTTTAATCTTTGTGAATAAGTCATTCAAGTGAATTATTTATATTATTAAGAGGGTAAATTCTATTCTTGATATTTTATTGCATCGATTTTGAAAAAAATTATGAAGATTTGCTCTTCACTGGAATTGCACTGGAAAAAGTATTCTTGGGGTATACAGAGTATTACTCTTAATTTGTAGTTTTATCTCACATTTTCCAATGAGCTAGGCCTAGCTAAATCATAGATACATGAGATTTAATTAGAATTATTTGTAATTAATGTAACATTATCAATATTAATGAGTTGGATAAAACTCACTATCTAAGTACAAACATGTGCACCCCTAATATCTAAGATTCTCATATTATTTTATCATGTAATCATCATATCACAGGATATAATCTGTAATGATTTTTATAAATTACTACTTACATTTTCCCACTGTTGGTAGAATTCTTCCCCGATAACCTTTTCTTTTTCGTAATATTCAACACCATGCCATAATCCCATTCCTCCTGCAGTTAACAGGCCTGAAAAAATACAATTAATTTCATCAGTTTATTCAATAAATATTCTGCATAAAAGATGACATTAGAATTCCCAATGTTCACACTGACAAATTATTTAATGAATTCTTTTCATGCTAAATAACATATTAAAATAAGATTTTGCTATACTTTCTATTTAACCATCATAAACTGATAATTTTCTTGTTCTTATGTAACTTAAATATTTTCTAAATTGAATGAATATTATCATATCAGCATAAAGGCTTCTTTAAGAGAAAACTGGGGAAATCTAATTAAAGTTTATATTACTGACATGAGAAACTTACATGAAAATAGCATTAATATAGCAGTGGCTGTTATATTCCCTGGAGATCTTCTCCAGCATCCTGCAACTCCAGTCCAAAATGCAACGAACACCGTGAAGAAAGCCAGGATGAAGAGAGCAATCATAGACCGGCCCATATCTGAAAAAATATATAATTTATAAATATATGTTGTTCTGTTTTAACAAGTGAAAAATATCAAAAATAGTTAGTGTTTAATTGCCAATTTTAATGGATGATTTATCAATGAAAGATAGTTATGATAATAGCCAAAAGATCATTAAAACAATGAAAAAGTCTCTCAAAGCTTGTTTGAGAGCTCATTCAAACAAAGTATCTTCAGGTAACATATTATCATTTTCTTTCTTATCACTAGTATTTTGGATGAAAGAGACTGGAAATAATAAAATCAAGGCCAGATACATGAATTAACTCTTTGGCTTATATTCCTCTTTTTTTATGCTATGAAATAGTATAGCTATGAAAGAATTATGACATATATTACGGTTTTTAATTGAAGTTTCTATAGCAAAAGCAGTAGTTATAATAAGTGAAATTTTCTGTATGAAGTATCACAATCATTTTATGAATCTTTTTATTTTGTCCATGAAAATTATTAATTACTCTGTCTACTTACGAAGGCGAGTCATGGCATCTTCAGAAAATTGCTTGGTGTGGTTCTCTACATCTGGGATGAAATAGTCGATATTTGTACAGTGTGTTTCAACAGGACTCAGATACAGAGGCACTGAAATAAAAATCAACAAATTAGTTGGATGTCGAAAGAAAGTATTTGATCTAAAATATATCAAATCTCAGAATGAAAAAAGTCAAATAATTAATTTTTATAGGAATAATTGATTTTCATAGTGATTTCAAAATTGAGCATACTGTTCTGTTGAACTTTAAAGAGAGCATTTATAGTTTATATGGTTAAATATATATAATTTTAAAAATATATTTGATTGACTTAGAATGGTTAAGATTATTTACCCTTTAAAATTCGTGCAGTGGATCATAATCACTTAAAATACCACAAATTAGGCACATCCTTATAAAAAATTTCATCAATAGAATTGTTCAGAACGTTTACATTATTTCTTAAAATGAATCTGGTTTGTGAATTAGAGACTATAAATAGGGAAGACAGTAGCAGCTGCGAAAACGCGAAAATATATAACTATGGCGTAAAGTTTTCTAATTTGTAAAATCTCGAAGAATTTGATAATTTACTCTATGGTATACATTTTGGTACTCGCTCATATTTAACGAGTAATTCCTTTGAACCGTCGGGAGTGCAACGACTCTTTCACGACCTTTTCTCCTCCTCATTGTTCACGGGAACACCCGCATGTAGGAGTAGTGAGTCTCGAGACGACGTCGATCACATTCTTCCCAAGAGGGAAGGTGTCCGGTTCGTGACCGCAGGGCGAGTGTGCGGTCTTATGGGGTGGAGGTGGGAAGGGCGGAAACGGGGCGGTGGATATGGGAGGACAGTGGCATGCCCTACAAGGCCGGGTTCTTCGCCACCCAAACCTTTGCGAACTGCCGCCTCCAGAATAGGAGGAAGGGTGCTAGGTGCCTGACCATCCTCATCGTCAGGGGTCAAAGCGACGCACGATTATTCTCATCACTCTAATCGAGAACTGCATGTAATGTCTTCTGAGACGATTTTGTACTTCCGTAAACCCATCGCTATGCAAGGATCTGTTCAAAATATGAATTCCGGCGAATGTTTTATTTTCAGACGAGTGTGGTTTTCACCAAAATAATCATGGCAGCAATCAGTTGACAATCCTTAGAGGGCTTAACGTTTAATCGAAAAGTTAATTATATTTTGCATAGTTTTCAAATACGGAGCTAACGCACAATGAAATCAGTTCTGATTACCGTGGTAGATTTGAGAATGAGAATTAGAGTAGTTTTGTATCAAAGTTCAAAAACTCTCCTTTCTCGAAAGTGTATTAGAATGCAGGGGCAGCCAAGCACTTCGGAATCACCCAAATGTGTATTTATACGAAAGTTCTTCCGTGATGTTCGGTTAACCCCTTATCCAACGGAGATAGAGAAAAATCCTCAAATGTTTTAGAGATTAGGCTTTTCGATTTGTATCTGCAAGGTGATTTAACTAGTGTAGTAGATGAAGAGAAAAATGTCAATCTAACATTATTTTATAGTTTAAGCTGCTGGTCTCAGACAATGTTGAACCAGGCTTTGAATTAGACCGATATTTCGATTTAGTTTTCGTGGATTCGACTTTTCCCTCGATGGAACTTTTCGCCGTCTCCGAATCATCTGTAGACGTCCTCTAATCCCATCCTATACACGTCACCACCACTTGGCCCTTTCAGGCAGCCAGCGTCAACAGGTGGAATCATCCTCCCTCCCCTCCTCACTCACCAGTCATTTCTCCTCTTCACACCCTCCCCTTTTTCCCTTTCCTCGTCTCTTCATAGCATTTCGAATACCGTTTCTTGACCGTGTACTCCCCTATCCCTGGCTTCTCAAACGTTCGCCGCTAAGACATTTCACTATATGTAACCCACTGCCCAAGATGACCTTAACTTTTATCCTCACACTGATACTCCCTTTCACTAGCTGTCTTTTCCAACATTCCGATTCAATTTGTTGCTATTTTAAGTACTTATCCAAGGATTTTATCCATTATATGCTATATCCAATGCTTACCACCAAACACTGAAATATACAAGCAAATCTTTAGTGTTTTTTGTGAAAATCTTCAACTGTTTTTTCACTCTTATGTATGCTATTCTCATTTGAATAGAAATTAACAGCCGGAGAGCTATAATGTAACATGGGTTCTCTTTTCTGACACTTTAGATAAAGAATGTATTAGGGTTCGTACCATTAATATAAATTGAGGGTAACTAGATGAAAATTTCTTTGAACGAGTATACTTAAATTGCTCTAATTTGTTCTAAATTGTAACTGTATTGTTAGTTCGAACGTCAATCAATCAGTGAAGCAATGGTTAATGTTAGATAACCAATGTGGAAACAGCTATAAATCAGAAGGAACTTTAGACATACATTCAATATTCATACACCCAGCTGTTCATTTCTCGAAGCAACATTTTTAGGGCCTGACAGTTTTATAATTACTTAAGGTTCGCTCGCTTTTACGTAGCTATCATCGAACAGAATAAGCAGAAAAAGTTGCTTAAAGAAAGCACACTTTCTGATGGCGAGAGCTTGAAATTGCTGCTCAAGAATGAACGAATTTTGTCCCTGTAATTCCTAGTTCTCTGAAGGAACGTGTTTTCATCTGTAGATGGCCTTCTCCCTAATCATAAGGCATATTATTCTATAGCTCATCACTTTAAGTTAATCTCTTTAACCTTGGCTTCTATAAATTATAAACTCAGTTCCGTTAACCTTAGTTTACTTCTTTTATGAGTATTCGCAAATTACTTATGCTTTTAAAATTCATAAGGCATTCTGAAAATAAAACTATCTCCTACCTTGGCGAATGAATCAGCTAATTTGTAATTCCAAATGCATACGAAAGTCAAGGGGCATTGTTTTGCATTGTGAATAGGGTATTGTGATTAGTATTACTTTCTCCAAGTTGGTTGGTGGGGAGAGATCCACAGTGATCCTAAACACCGCGAAGTTTTGACTCCGGTATCGCTCATGTCATTAACTGGCGAAAGAAAATTTTAACTAGAAAAAAATCATTGCCACTGAACCTATAATCGTAGTATATGTCAAGCAACACTTTCTTCATAAACTTGAAATTATTTTCGACACATCTGAGTTCCTTGCATTGTAGTCTTCGGAATTCTTGCAAGGTTAAGAAAACTGGACGGTGATTCTAATAAATTCTACTGCGATATGATTAAGACGAGGCTTGTGTAATAAAGGAAGTACTATAATAAATAAATTTTAAGAATAACACAGTGAAAAGACTAATATTTTACGTTTTCCTCCTGTCGTCACATTTACTAGGGAATATCTTTCCCAGCGGAGAAGATATGGATCTTTCTAACACAGTCCGACTTGGACCGAAAGAACGCCCCAGAATTTTCGAAGATGTCACCGAAGTAAAACGCACCGCTTGTGACACTTGGCATCGCATTTTTTGGACGCAGTTGTAAGCAAACAGTTGAGCGGAAACACGCGTCGGAATCTCTTTGGAATCGTGTAGAATGACGTCTTTTTCTTAAACTCTCGCCTCGGAATTGAGGGTAGGAGTGAGAAAGAAGTCGCATTTAATAGGACAGCGAGAACCTGTACGGAAGGTGAAGGAGGTCGCGGAAGCAACATCACGAAGGGCTACGCCGGTCAATTTAATTATCCACTGGTTACTGTACCCTGCGACTTGGGTCAAAAGGGCGAGCGAAGTCGTCACACCTGAGTGATATGGTAGTGAATACGCGGTCTTGCAATGCCATTCACATCACCTCAAGTAGCGTATTCTTCTTGTTCGCGGCTATCTATCTATTGGTGGGTGAAGTTAAGAGCCGAAATAACGGGGGCGAGCACTTAACGACCTGACTGCGTTTCAACTGTAACGCCCGTTTCATAACGCTATAGATAATAACCCGTTGAGATTATTTTCGGGTATTTACCACGTTATTTATAGTGAATTTTCAGCTATAGAGGGAAAATTTTAATTTTTCGTTCTCTAAGGTTTAATGGCTGCCTGAGGTATGAGTACCCTTATTACCCATCATCTTCAAATTTTCGGTCAACTGTGCTTGTTACTGTGGTAAAAAGGCCATAAAAGAAGAAAGATTCTGATAAAGAAGTTCTATAATTGAAAATAAATAATGATATAATTTAAAAACTGATTCAGTAATCGCCTCAGCACTTTCATTTCCTTCGCCTCTAGTGATTAATTTGAGACAAAACCAAAATAAAGATCCGAAAATTTAAACATTTAAAAAGACTTGCAATGAATACTTATGAGGCCAATGAGAGCCAGACACAAAAGATAAATTTCATTTATTTACAAAAGAACGAAGGTAGATATGTAATTTATCGTATAATCAAGGACGTTAGTAATTACTTATATTTTTTGAACTAAAATATAAAAACTCGGAAACAACTGAGTGACTTGATAACTTAAATGCCATCAATTAAGGTCTCATTCATGACTAATACTCTCTCTGAACGCTGAGAGCAGATTTTAAGTACATAATTTTCACTCAATCACGCTCAACTTATTTACAGAAAACAGCCGAAAAATGAATAAAACGCATCATGATTGAATGAATAAGCCCCTGAGGAAAGGACGAAGATGTTCGCTCGTGATCTCACGGTTTGTTTTCCTCCTAAGAGAACGTCACGAATGTGAGTTTGTTTTCTCACGGAAAAGGAAATGCCTAGTCGCCTCTCTTAAGATCATTACAGCCACACAAAAATCACCTGCAATGGCTCTGAAATCACTCAATTATCTTCCATAGGCGTATGTTGACCTCTATTTCCCTTGCGGGGCTGCTATTATTTACATGGATTCGTTTCCACCAAGGATACTCTCCTCAATATTGGGTCGACCGTTAACATAGTAATATTTCCGTTCGGTCTTCCGTTATTCGTGGTATTTTTTCCTCGGTTATCGCTTTCGACGACTTGGAGACGTGTTAACCGATATTCAGGATGTTAAGGATCTCGGTTATTTTCGCACTGCCTACGATTTCCTGTGAATTTTTTCAGCTCGGTTTGACGGGCTCCCAAGATGTGATCGAATACTCGGGATGACAACTTGCAGTCCTTTGACGCTTCTTGTGGTGTAAGCACGGTCGGGAAGCGACGGATCCTGACGATTCGAAAACGAAATTCTTTTTTGCTTTAATTCTTCGTGTAAAGAAAAGCAAGAGTGCGTGACACCTTGGCACGAGTGCAGAGGAAAACTCATGAGCACCTGCGAGTGAAAATCACTAAAATTTCTTAATGCATTCTCTCCGCCATTTAGCGTAACGGTTTCCATGTTTTCGTGATGCGGCGATAATAGAGTCGTCGCAGAGTTTATACAGCCAAAAAACGAGGCAGGGTTCGTGAGGTTTGTATTTCTTTTGTTTCTCCTGCGCGTTTTATCTCGCTATGACATGTGCGCGGCGATACCCAAGGCTGATTCCCGTGACAGTCGAACCGTGGGTTTAGCCTTCGGCCGCGGGGCTTTCAGAGAATACTGCAGCCAACCATTTTTTCCAACACTTATCCTCCAAGGTCTCTTTGTCTTGCTACTACATGCGCTGACTTTCGATCGAAGGACGTAACATTTCAATCAGTGATACAGGAGGTGCGTAGCCCAAATGGTTGATATTTTTCGAATTCTTCGCGAACCGTTCCGTACGTCTCATTGAATCATTGTCAGAATTATACGTTCTATCGTGACGTCCCGTTCCATGAAGTTAAAATTTTGTATAATAAAATTAGGTGTTTATTATTTCATCGGAAAACTATTTGATTTTATTCAATGGGAAGTTAGTTCAGGCGATAGTGTTCGTGGTTCCTGATCAGATCTTTCATATGTACTGGTCGTTATGTCCTCAATTTCTGGACATACCACAAAATCACTCTGAATGATAAGCCCCTCGATGTCGACAAAAATATATGGAATACATACATTGAGGAAGCACATATTTACATTCAGAGATTTAAATTAAGAAATGCTTGGTACGTTAGCATTATATTGGATGTTCATAGTGGAATAGGCTCTCGTAGCAACAGCTGAAAACTCGCCTCCTTTGAATGAACCTGAGTCTTACTTCATTCATCCAAAGAGGACCTTGAAAACAGGAAAGGGCATTAAAAAAGCAAAGGATGGAAGTGAGGAAAACTTCCTGGAATCAGCGAAGGAAAAAATAATCGCCACTCATTCAATAATGAGATCCTCTCAGGTGTAAATTGACTTCATAGTTTGCAAAGAATACCCTTATGATCGACTGCAGATTTTCTCCACTTCCGTAAGTGGAGAAAAGAAGCGATGAAGTTTTCCGATTATTACCAAACGATAAGTGGCCAATAATCCATCGTGGAGAGAGATTTATATGGAAAATATCTCTCATATTTTAGGAGAAATCGTCTAGTTTACCTCGACTTGAGCTATTTCCCATTGCCCCTTAATGACCAAACCTCTTCAAAGAACACCGCCACTTAAAAAAGTCCCATCGAATTTTATATCAAACGTTATTCGTACAGCAAGTGATTTTCCAATTTAATGCGATCAACGAAAGAAGCAAATGTCTTTGGGATTTCCATTCCTGAGGTACGCAATGTGCTTTTCACATTTTTCTTGTTGGTATCGGGCTATTTCAGATGCAAGAAACGCTATTAATACATCTTAGCGATTTCTTATCTCGATACTATTCAAGAAATGAACGGAAGTTAGACAAGATCTCCTTTTTAGTCCATTAAAACAACTGCCGATCAGATCCGGGAGGGGGAGACATTCGTTCTCGTGTTTTGTGTATTTGCGATCGTTCCGCGATGTTTACGATAATGACGGAGATGTGCACGTGTACACTTTTGACATCAACATGGAAGAACGTCCTCCAAAAAATAATACACATTGAGTGACCTTCGAGAGACCGTGAAATAACATGCATAATCAAGCACCCGCATCCAGTGTAATTGCACATCCCGAAGTAGAACCGTGAGTCACTCGGAATGTTGATCCGATGCGCAATTGGTGAACTGGTGCTTCTTCGAGAGATTACCTATGTAAACGGCCGCATATTTCCAGATCCAGCAGGTGCTTATCCTAGCTCTGAAAGTGGCGCTCGTCTCCTACATTCTGGAGGAGAGAAACACTGCCCTACCTTTCCAGCAATAAACGGGGAGTGGGATTGAAAAACATAGCCTTCCATTATACGCAGCCGCTTTCGAGATATTTGTATGCATTTTCTCCGAGAATTCCTCGACAACAGAATAACGCGGAGCGTATGGAGTGGAAATGAGGATAAGGAGTGGAGACACCGCGCCGTCCTTGTTTCTGGAGATAGGTAGAAGACGTCTTGTTATCTTTGCCGGTAAGGAAGGAATTCTCTTCCACTCCTTGCGGTGGAACAAGGTCATTTAATAGGGTTTTTGCTTTTGTTTCTATGCGAGAGAGGGCTTTAAGGTACTCTTTGCGTATAGTCCACATTTATGCGCGATTTAGTCCGTTCCATAAATATGCCTGCTCGTTTATGCGGAATTCTACACGTTCTTAACGCTTACAGATTGATTAGCTAGTAAACATTACCTTAACGGTTGAAAAATGGGAGATAAGCGCGATGGTATTATTAAAAGACAGCAGTTCTCCAAAAGTCATAAAGTTATAGTACCTCAAAATTTTTATTTATAATGAAGATTAAGATTAAATTTGACCAAAGATATAAATTCTTTGGGTTGTATCATAAAAACTCCGCTCAATAAACGAGGAATTTCTTTGAACTTAGAATCCTTCGGCGCTTAAGGCATTATGATGCTATAAAATCAGACTACAGAGGAGCGCTCTTAATTCATGATAATTTTCACAGAAACTTATATGATATTTATATGGCATGATGTTTCAGGTGGTCTTTTTTGAAATGGATTTGGATTGGAATTATTTCTGAGGGAGCTGAAGCTCCATAATGGTTGCTTGGAAACGAATATTTCAACATTTTCCATTGAATATAAACTGAAAATTTATATCAGAGTGCTGTTGCTCGTTTACATGAAATGCTACATAAGATTTTCAGAGTATGAAATTTTCATTGTCTTCAACTGAAAATTCACGACTGACACGCCTTATTTTGCTAATGATGGCAATGTTCCATCGCCTATTTACAGTCCATTAATGTTTCTTTTTAGAACAATTTCATGAATACTGAACTTTCAAATATGGAATTTATACCGATTAAGCGAACCTCTTAGTCGCTTTTCAGATTAGGAGAAAAACGAGGCCACTGAGATAGTTTTGTTTCTTCTTATCCACAAAATGCCGTTCAACTTAATATAAAAGCTGCATTTATGGTGGATATTGTTTCTCAATATAACGCTACGCTAAGTCGTTTTCAAACCTTACCATAATTTAAAATTTTGTATTTCATAGCTCCTCATCCCTAACAACTCATCATCCAAGGCCATTTATTGCCGACATGTACACATAATAATAATTAACTGCAAGACTACTCTAACAAGTAATCCATATCATACCATGACCAAGGAACATACAGTTATTCTTTCAATGTACATACATAAAATATTAATTTACGCGAAAAAATTATTTTAATGAATATCAGAGATGTAATATACTACATATATTATTTGACAAAATTATTTGGGGGAATTTATTAACGCTATTGATGATGGACATAAAGTTGTTGATTATTATGCCGCTCGCAATGACTTGCAGTAAGTCGATTCTCCGTACGCTTGTTACAGATCTCGTCATCTGAGTGCGAAATGTTTATCCTCTCGAGCTCTCTTTGCGATGGGAAATCTTTTCGAGTGAAAGTGAAATGAGAGGAGGTGCAAATCCACAAAAAAGAAGCCGACGGCAGAGAGCGGAAGGGACTAGAGGAGAAATCTCTGAGCGTATCCCGTGGAGGGACTCTCGGGTCCATTACAGCGGAACACGGCAAGAGAGAGAAATGCTAACAAAAGATCTCCGTATCAATAGGAAGCCGATGAGGAGCGGAAGAAGCGACTGACATTCGTTGATCTCTCCAGTTTTTTCAATCGCACAGATTTCCCTCAAAATTTAAGCATGATGATACATAGAAAGTCTCGTGTTGCATTACATAGGCTGAAAAGAGGAATCTGAAGAAAATCTTTCATTGATGGAACTCCGTTTTTAGTAGAGTATGAGAATCACAAAGCATTGCTGCGAAATCAAGAGTGTAAACAGTTTAAAATCTTCTTATGGGGATTCTCAAGAAGCTTATCTTCCTATCACTACTATATCCTAATTATATTCTATGACGTCCTTTCATTTCTGAGAGGAGAAGAACATTCGGAAAAATCAACATGGTTTCCTATTTGTAGTCTTTGCATGAAAATAAGTAGTTAAATATCGAGGTTTGATTACTAATAACTAAACAGACCTTTTTACACATATTCGTGGATGGACGAAGGAGAGATCGCACTAATTTTAACATCTTGCAACCAGATGGTACGGTCAGCACACGAAGGCATTACCGGTATGCCTCCAGAGGACTTTGACCAACACCTTCAGCCTACCACACGCCCTCCACATTTTTCTCGTGGGAAGCGTTTTAAAGGGAAAGCCTCAAAAATTGTCACCCGGAAGACTTGATTTCGAATTTATGATGAAGCATAAAATGAGAAGGATAAACGGAGAAGCCGATGGACTCAGATCCTATTGAGTGGCACGTCAGTAGGCGAAATTGATGCTGAATTAGGCTGTATTTATGGAGAGATATTTCAATCATTAGTGCATTATAGCCACTGCAGTTTCTCGATCGTCACTTCGCCCACATTGGCTTCAGCCACCCTCAAATGCCGCCCACCACCACCCGTCTTCACTACTTAGGGTGTGGTGCTCTTCTACGTGTGTGTGTGGGCGGCATCTATCCGCTACAGCCAGTCGCGCCTCCCTTCCCACAATGCCTTGCACCTACGTCCGCGCCAAGGACGCACGCACCACCGACGGCAGAGCAATGGGCCGTGTCGACGGCGGCTATATCTCCGCCTTTCTGTCGGTGACACATCCCAAGAGACTTTAGCCACTCGGGCGGCTATGACGCATGCGATCATCATGAAGTGAAATGCTGTTGTAAGATCTGCCTTACTCTCCAGTCTAACGTAGAACGGTTGTAGAAAACTATCAAAATTTCAAAGGTGGAATTTATTAATGAGTTAACCTTAACTGCTATTGGTGGATTCAGAAGCCTATAAAATGATTGCGTACCAATCACTCAGCAAGCAGATTAATTACTAGCAAGCCGATTAATGGTTCATTAACTCAGTAACAAATTGTTCCTTAATTTTCTTTTACGTTTTAAAGAAGTTTATTTCGAATTTTACAATTCTGTAATTGTGAAACACTGATTTATACTTCTCCATTGTATTTTCCATTTATTCAGTAACTGCCGGTTTCGGCATATGGTCTTCAGCGTTGAGTTTGTTTGATGTTTAGTGTTCTTGTAACCTGAAGATGGCCATGTGCCGAAACCGGTAGTAACTGAATAAATCACTATGGAATGGTGTACTACATTGGAGTTTCGTCATGACTTTCCACAACATCGAGGCATGCTCTGTAGATTTTAATTCTTAAATCATCGAAAACCATAAAAAATAGTTTGTCACATTATTTTAATATTAAAATAAGGAAGGAGGAGGCACTGAAACTCGAGTTCGAGCGTATTGTGAGGATCTCTCCAGATGGATTAACTTAAGCTCGGTGAAATTGTTAGTAAATTCGAATTTTTAGTAGATCCAAGTGACATTAACCTCTGCCAATGCAGTTCTATCACACAAAAAGAAATTATGATTTCGATACTCTACACAAAGTAAAACGGAAACAGCTATAGCTTTGTTGTTCGACTAAAGTTATAGTTTCAAAAAAAGTTGAATTGTGCTGCGGAAACTCTTAGTACTCGACCTAGATTTTTCTCCAGTGAATTCATCTCAACGATTTTTCTGCAACTTGTCAGTGAAATTGAATTCAATTCAGTTTATGTTATGGATTTCGCATAATTCTCACAGTCCACCGATCGACATTCTCTAGCTTTCTCCCCCTTTCTCTGGGTTTTTTAGTCAATTATGCATATTTCCGTATATTTACGATTTTTCTCTCCATGACTAACGCATGGAAAGAAATTGTTTACATCTCGCCATCCGGTTGGAAAGTCCCAATCAAATCTGACAGTATTTCTAGTGAAACTGCAGCGCCACTTTTTTGTGCTCAAGATGAATAAAAACTTTTTACAAGGATTCGATCGTTTGAGAAATTTATTTAATCTTGCTCGTCCGTGGAGAAGACCGTGAAATTCACTCGGATTTGAGTTTCCGCTGAGGATATTCGCTTGTAAAAGAACGATTTATTTGTTGACGGCTTTTAGCGTAATTTCGATACTCCACGACGCGGAACGATGCCTCCTTTAAAGAATAAAATGCTGAAGTTTTCTATCAGACCGGACTTGGTGGAATGAATTGGAAAGCGGAAAAGCTACATTCACTAACTGCAGAATAATATTAAATCCGTCTTATTTTGACGTGAAAATTGCACAACTTTTGTGCCACCATAATTTAAAATCGAAAAGAAATCTAGGAGATAAATTCCATTCGGTAGAAAATACTTTAACTCATCACTTCCGTCATCTTTTCCTTGAAAGAATGCGTGGCTCGCGGTTATTTTCAAGTATGAAATCACTGTGAGAAATTGATCCTGTTCAAGCGAAATTCGGAAAATCTTTCCCTATTAATGCTAAGAATCTCTTTTTTCTCCAAAACTCATTTAATGCATACATATTATTTATGCTTATCCCTATTGGGACAAGCACACTATCTTCTTTGTTTATTCATAACATTCCTCCACACATTCCTATTTTTGGAAAAAATTTTCGCTACAAACTCATCAACACATTTTCATATATTTATGCCTTTTATAATGTAAGCGTAGCAAATATCCCTAGAATTTCATTCATCAAATTTAAACAGCTGTTTCTGTACTAAAAAATCGAACCCGTACGTCGTATTTTCTACAAGATTTTTAATGCCCAACCGGTTTTCGGCCTTGCAGATATGGCCGATCAGCTGCAAGTACGGGGTATACGAACATAATTATCAATACAAATTCTGGCAGCATTTTCAGCTTTTTATCTTTGGACGACTGCAAGGCCGGATTAGGTCGTATATATATAAAAATTATGCGGAAAACAAGAATTCCAGGTGTTGTTTACTGAATAGAGTTTTTCGTAAGGTCGGTAAACTCACATTGATTACATCTGTTTCTCGTTGTACACTTTCTTTCCTCAATTTTAGAGTGAAACAGAGAGATTCTGGTACAGCGAAGGAAAACTAATCATGTATTGCTAGTGTTTTATTCGACGTATAAGTAAACACACCAATGCAACTAAACCTCGATTTGATGGTTTTCAAATTAAAGAATCGGACAAATTTTACGTTATCCTTCAAGCCTTGATACCCATTTAAGAAAACGGGAAGATAATTTTTGACGTTTTCGATTTTTTAATTTAGATCATATAGTTGTTATTCCGATAGTAGTAGCAATTCCAATTTATAGTGTATTCTATGTAGGTTACATTATTTACTCGTCTTTAGATACGAGTAGTTGCGGATTTCTTCTGCTTACTGTAAGCAAGGTGATATTTTGACACCTCATAAAAATACTAGATTTATCTGTTTGTTAGTGATATCGCATTCATATTTTTTGCATACAAAATGGATTGCTTCCAAGTGAATGAATGAAGTAAAGCAACCCGTTCATCGCCGCGGGATATAGCTGCAGAGGCCTAGAAGCACCTTTTAAATGCGTAACGTCTTCCGACAGCGCGCTTTCTAATCGAATAACATACGGAAAAGTGTGACGGGACGCAGCCCAAGGTTTTTCTGCGAAATGCTATTTTTCTCCTTTGCTCGTTGAACCGAATAATGCAGAACGTTGCAAGGATCTCACGTCGCATCGAAGATGGCACGGCCAAGGCAGGAAAGCTTGTTGTTTATAACACGAGAGAAATGAGGATTTTCAGTATTCAACCTTCACTGCCTCGATAGTGAGAGTATTTTCCCCACAAATATTTAGGGTAGAATCGAATGAATACATAAATTTGAATTAGTTCTTTATTTCTATGATATACAGCCGCAGGAAAAAGACCATACCGAGTTAGTTGAAGCTATCGAAGTCCACAGGGAGTATTTTATTTCCAGAAAGCACTTATAAATTCGATTCTCGAATACTAACTAAGTTTATGAAGTTTATTAGGCTCGTATATAATCCATGAATCGTAGCCAAACTCACATTTTGAATATCTATTCCAGAATACAGTCTTGTGTAAAGTGGAAGGTATAGCTACGTCATTTGTGTAGCGATTCCTTTCTCTTCATTGTTGAGTATTTGTTCACATCTTTTTTTCCATTCAAGGGAAATTACTCTTTTCCTTCATCCATGTAGACTTAATCGCCGCAATTACGTCTATTACTTACAAAATAACTCCATCACTTTCTCCGTCTGCTACTTTTCCAAATTCCTTTCATTTTCCCTTCGATTTCGACTTCCTAATTGCCGGAAGTACCTCTTAAATCGAGAGCGGCTTTAAGTATCAACGCTGACAGATTTCTTTTTTGTCCTCTGAATTATATGACAGTAATGGTTTCTCATAGCATCTTTCTCTACTGTTGCTATGACGAACAGAATTCGCGTCGGTCTCTTACAGTCTCTCAAGCATTAAGCTCCATCTGGAAAATGCCTTTTTTCTGGTTCCGTTCCATAAAAACGAGGCTCTCGGTTCCCACCTTTCCTGAATTCCTCTGACAATTAAGGACGCAGCCACTCGCATTTTTCCTTCCACTGCATGCTTTTTTCAACGTGTAGATAAAGAAATATTTCCAAGTATACCGTAAAAGTCAAAACCGTGACAAAAGCAGCATCGGAAGAGATGATTTATTCACATTCACTTGGTATCGGTAACTAGCCTGTCTAACCTTTACGAATTGCTAAATCTTAGGTTATCGATCGAAGTTAATTTATCGAGAAAAGATTCACGTTCCATGTGTGTGCTCCAAGAAGATGAGTACATTGACAGTTCATTAGAAATTTAAATAGAAATTTAAGTAAAGGCGACAAAGATAAAAGTACCTAGTGTAATAAGAGTCGATTTTAAATGGAGATTTTATCACAACCTTAGAATTGACATTTTTAATACTTTATCTTGAGTGATTCTGGAATCCTTGGCAAGAATGTTTCGTTCCGAGACTCGGAGTGAGAAAAAAAATTTGGCAAGTGCCCATGTGGGTTCCCGTAAATTTCCTTGGCTTCCGAGCGCTCATTAGAGAGTTATATTTCGGCTAAAGGAGATGAAGAGCTGGAGAAACGCATTCCAAGACTGGTTCAGAATGTAAAATTTGCTTAGGTAGATTAGAAAGTCAGTCTCCACTATCTATCTATCATATGCCGCGAAATGCAGATGACACTTGCTAGCGGCTTCCACCGAAATTAAGACATTTTAAAAGTAACTTTGAAAAAATTTTAAGTACCGTGAATTACCTCACTTCCTTCATCTATGCACATTTCAGCTAATTTCGAGCAAAGCAGGTTAACTAATATTTTAGCTAGCACCAAAACCTTCCATTGATAAGTTTATTCATTAACATTAATATTCCGTATTCAAAGCAATTAAAAATATTAAACTGGATTGAAATATATAGAGATCTTCTATAGCATAGACCTGAAAAGAGCAACTAGCTTAAACCGACAAAAGTAGGAGTAGAATACTACGGTTTAGCCAGACTCCGCGAGTATTTCGGGATTGATACAAAGCCAAAGAGAACAATCACTAAACAGATTCAGTTCTTTGGTAATGCTTCGCGAATTCAAACACACGTATTTCATAGATTGCTGATGAATAGGAAAAATCCTTAAAGTCTCACAACCCTATCTGACCTAAAACTAAGCTCCACGAATAACTCTCGATCGACGAAGCAAGTACGAAACCATCCTATTATCGGTAAAGAACGAGGATGGTAGAATTTACTATGTTGGCCTTGACTTTGTGGTAGGCTTCCATTATGATGAAATGAAAGGATTCAAAAATTTACCGTACCACTGGATTTTATTTATCACAACCTAGGTTTCGGCCCCTTAGGCCATCTTCAGGTGAATGATGAAGATTCATTTCACCTGAAGATGGCCTAAGGGGCCGAAACCTAGGTTGTGATAAATAAAATCCAGTGGTACGGTAAATTTTTGAATCCTTTCATTTCATCATAACGAGGATGGAACAAAGGAAGAGATATCGCCTCTCAAGGGATCGAAGGGAAGTAGTAATTCCGTGAGATCGCGTTTCGAAAGGGGCGCTATTTGTGCCGGAGGTATTCTGGTGTTGCGAGCCATTAAAAATGGCTCCAGGAGCTAGGAAAATAGAAAAGGACGGGGAAAAGGATCCGATACCGCGCGCAACCAACTATTGTGCGGCGAGGAACAAAAGGCTCCGTCGGAAAAAAGACAAAACGCGGTGTGCATGGAATGGAATAAAAACGACGTTCGAATGAGAAAAAAATCTGTTTGCGGGAAGGAAAGGAAATCGGTTGGAAAAAGAGGAGGAAGGCGATGGAGGGAAGATCCGTGTCGCTCATCTTTTCTCACACACGCAGGAGGAACGGTCGGACGGACGAGGAATATCTTGAGGTGATTTACAGGGGTGGCAACCAAGCGTCGCGGAGCTGTCCTTTGCCTTTTTTTGTTGGCGACTTCCTCTTTTTTGACTTCCCCCGCAGTTCCGATGGTTTCGGTATCGGTTTTTGCGAGATTTGCAAGCATCCAAGTGTTGCTTTATCTTCCTTACGCGCCGCAATAAATTCGCTGGCGTCATTGTTCGCGACTCGTTGATTTACCTGCGGCCATGATACGATGTTAGACGGTTTTATCGTTCTCAGTAATCCATTCCTTTCAAGCTTCAATCTAGGAATTCCTTCACACGATTGTTTCTATTTACTATCTATAATCAGTTGATGAAGAGGGTCATATTCACGGAGCAATATTGGATTGGTGTGGATATTTTCGCTATCGAAATTTTCCTCAACTTAGATATTAAAAAAGAGTCCCTTTATCGTCAAGCATTTCTTCTGTTGCACCTATTATAATTACAAATATGTCATGTCCCCGAACGAAGGGACAAAAAAAGTTCCAGAAAATCTAACCGGATACGTTCGTGGATTTTGTACTCAAATTCAGTTTATAAATGAATGATTGTGAAAAGTTTTCCTACGCTGCTCCTAAAATATCCTGTTATAATCTTTCTCAAAAATTTCTATTTATCCAAATATTAATATTCGTTAGATATTAATTTGCGCCTCCCAAGAGTTTATTTTTATCTTTCCACTACTTTCCTTCAAACTTCTCTCGCGTTTTATTCTCTCTCGAAGGCAGTCCAAAAGATTTCTCGTCTGTTCCGGATTTGTAACTTCTCATAAATTTCCCACTCCGACGAGTTTGAATGCTTTGTTTCCTCCTGAAATACTGGTTGAAAATAATTTCTCCCAAATTTCCTGATCCTCTCACCTCGGGAGTCCCGCATGTAAAAAACTCGAGCTTGTCTTTGTGTCTTTACAACTTGATAGACACCGGTACCAACAAGATAATTCTGAGTTCATCAGGATGAAAGGGTCATTCACAATCAATCCCATTAATTGATCGCCACTGACGACGCCCGCGTAGCGGTTTAATGCTCCCAGAATTTGATCGACCGTTATGTGTACAAGAAGGTAAGCCGAACTGGTTTTTCAAATCGAAGTTTTGATCGCGGAGAAACCGAAAAGGGAAAGAATACTTCGGGGGAAGAAGATGAGAGAGCCTGATGGTTCATCATGATGTCTGTTTCCCCTCACGAACGATAGGCTCTCCTTTTGGCTCGAGTTTCAGCGTTCGAGACCTGGGCGAAGTGGTGTCGAGGGCGCTGGGCCGAGAGTTTTTAAGGTCATCTTTTCTCGAGGGAGACGTTCTTGAGGAAAGGGGGCGAAAGTGGAGGAGGGGAAAGCACCTGAGAGCCGGCAACCACGGAGACAGATTGGAATGTTCCGCGCAGGTGGGCTTGGACTTTTTTCGACTGCCCCTTTCCCCCCCGCAGCCTCCCTCGGCTACGGAAGGAAGGAGCACTTCCACAAGCAGTCATTAACCGGGTTTGTGGTACGTAATACTTTCCGCGATAGGTTTTCCGTCGTTAGCTGCGTCCGAGAAAGTTCCTGGCGAAGCGTTGTCTGTGAAACAAGGTGTTACGGTCACGGCGTTGAAAATAGGGTTGTTTTCAGAGTTCTACTGCCCGGGAAGGTATATTAGTGAGAAATCGCTGCTCCCCAAGGGATCGCATTCATAACGCACACAAGTATATTAAATTCGTATTACATCAATATGATAATTGCTTAAAATCTGATTCTTTCAAATATTAACAATAGTCCAATAACTCTTGCAAACTCTATTACGATTCAAATTTTAATTAAAAGTACAAAAAGGTATCGGAAAATACTTCAGTATGATACTTATCCAATTACTTTTAAGAGTAATGGAGGAGTTTAATTTGTCACGGAGGGATTTGAAACGTGATAAATGCTAATAAAAGATCAAATAAATATATATAAACGAAATCTTCCTTGCTTGCTGCTAAAATTGGTGAAAATGAAATTTTCTTCGCTGAATTAAGGCAGAAGCACGTGATGGATACCCGAAATATCACCAATGGAATGCAAAGCGGATCTCTCGAGGTTCGCTGACCTTTCGTCTCCACACATCATAGCCAAACCCCAAAGTCCCTCCTCCTGAAGATATATTTCGCGGCCACAGTTATTAAGATCCGTAATTAGATTAATCGCTTATAATAAATCATTCAGGCTGAGGATTATGTTGAAGAAAAAAAGGAGATATTCAGATGCGGACGGCGTCGGATATTTCTAAAATATGCGCCGTGTAAATTTTTTGCTCCGCGGGCGCCAGATGTCTCTCAGTATGCTTGGAATGGCCGTGCGTTCGTAAGCGCACTTTTGCTCGAGGAATGAGGAACTGGAGGATTGAATCTGGAATTCATCTGAGGGATGTAATGGCGAAGAAACGCCTTTTTTCGAATCTTTCGAGAGCCTTTTCGTTTTTGCCGTGTGTGTTGCAAGAAGAATGTAAGGGATGATGATAGTGCTGTCATCTCTCCCTCAACATCCACTTTATCTTTTCCTCTTTGAAGAAAACACCGCTCAAGGCGCTGGACGAGTGCCGGTCTAATGCTCTCAAGGCCGTCACCGATGACCTTTGCAGCACCTGCCGGTGGTGGTGGAAACCTTTCTAATTGTTATCGAGTTTTTAATTATTAACCTGTAAATATTATTTAGGTTTCGCCATGTTAGAATTAGGGAGATTGATTACCACATTAATTATCAAGATAATATCCGATTAGCTATACCATTAAAATGATTAATTACCGAAACTGATTCTTGTAACCATTAGAATTAGAAAAAGAGAAAAACTTCGATAAGACTGGGACTCCACCTCTTCCGGACACATGTTTTAACCAATGATTTGCCTGTACGTGCAAAATATTCAACTGATTCTGTCGTAATTCTCGTATGTTTATGTGTATTACGGAGAGTGATTACCACATTAATCATTAAGAAAATATCCGATTAGCTATACCACAAAAATGATTAATTACTATAACTGAGTCTTGTAAACCCTAGAATTAAAATAGAAAAATTTCGATATGAGTGGGACTCCATTCTTCCTGACATATGTTCTAACAAATGATATGCCTATACATACAAAATATCGAACCGATCCTTGCGTAATTCTTGTGTTTATTGTTGCAAAATTTCTCATACTTCGAGTACTGTTTTGTATCGGAGGGATGTCTTAATTTCGGCAGAATTCTCTTCTCTTTCGCAAACCTAAGCTATGAGAGAGCATTTGCGAAACGTAAATAGTTTTGGGTTTCTCTCGGATACCTCTTTGAGAAAGCACGATGGGTAATTTAAATTCCACCGCTTCATAGCCTTGGATTGTTCTGCAAAAATTAGAAATTTAAGGTGATGGTGGATCACGATTGTACTCGTACTTTAATTGGTTGGACAACTCCAATTACCTATTCATGGAATTTGTGACACTCTTGAAAGCAAAAACTAATTTCAGACGACTTTCTAGAATCACAAGAGAATGTATATTTCGAGAATATATTTCCCGAAATATAGAAGTGACGAAATAACTCTTGGTGCATTTTCTAGAATGCCAATAACGCTTTTTAATCATTGCCAAGTGAGTTCTCTTCTGGGAAAATTGAAATTTTCTATCTGGAAACAGATTAAAAATACCTTCTACATAATTTATTAACCCAAATTTCCGGTAATCTAATCTGATTAATTTTATAACAGCCGAAAGGTTACACTGCGTTGGAACAGTGTTATGATAAGAAAGGTTCTCTAAGAAAATTACGATTCCCATTTCAAAATAATTGAAGCGAGTTATAGATATTACGACAGATTATTATGAAGATAAAATCAGCATTAGTTCACGCAGGAGAGTACGTGATTTGAGATTCTTTGTGATTCACTTGCTTACCTCTTCGGCGACTCTATCCCCAAGCAACTTTCCAACATTCCTAACTCCTTTCGCAACTTTTTCACGTAATGGAAGTTTTCGTCATATGAAATTGCCTCTCTCTCTTTTATGACTGCAGTTTCCTCGTGGGGAGACGCGTGACCTTCGTGAGATGGTCAGTTATTGAAAATAATCTTTAATGTGAATGTTAACTTACAATGACAATCTCCCTTTGAAATATTTTCTCACTTAAACCGATACTACTCTACATATAAACGTCTTTCAACTTTTTATATATTTCAATATCGCCCTTTAGTGCCCTAGATTGTATTAAAATCGACATTCTTCTCATTGATATATCCATGAATCGTTATTGTATTATTTGCGGAGTGGCTTTGCTTACCTACAAGTAAAAGGTTGTTCGAATCAAGGAGTGGATGGCTAAATTAATAATCTCTACCCTTTTCTTTGGAATTTCTCGGATAATTATAGATACTATCTTTAGCTGTAAAATCCGATACTAAGATCTGAGAAAAAGCTACAATTTGTTACAAGAGAAACGTTTAGATAATATAAAATTTCGAGATAACTTAAACCATTACCAAAAAATGCGGTCAAGCGTGAAAAGAGGGTTATAATTAACAATAATTCATTATTGATGAGAACTTCGTCATAAGACGTTGAACCAGGTCAGGTAGGTGAATCAAAAGCAGTTATTCATTAAGTATGAAAGTAACGAAAGGAAAGAGAACGTGTTTTCTAGAATTGCTCACTAATTGTTAGAGGATATTTACGACAGAATTCAGCTTGTAGGTTTCAGAGTCTTTCGAACGAAATATTCTCCGTAATATAAACTTCATTTAAATTTAATCTGTGTTTTATCTTTCACGCAACATAAAATTAAGAAGCACATCCATATATTTTATTCTGTTTTTCAGTTATGGAATTATTTCTCTCTTTTAGTCATCGGAATTTGAGCTTTAGAACGAAATATTTCCCTTAAATGGGGCAAAAAACGTTATCCTCTTCGAAGAGTGACCCCTTTGGTTCCAACAGTCTCTCTCATCGGCTACAGCTCCGTCCTTTCCTGTGTAAAACTTGACGAACCGCATCATTGCCCACACCACTCTGTGAAATTCCTCCGCACCTTTGATTTATTTCCTACGGGAGTCCGCACAACAGTCGGCGTGCGCCAAATCGCCGGAGGGCCTTCCCTCCCATTGCCCTCTGCTGGGATGGGCGGACCCAACCTTCCGGTGGCGTCACCTCCTCGCCCAGTTTCGTCTCTTCTTTTTTTCCTTCCGACGGAATCTACCAATCCTCTTCGTGCCGAAGATTGTTTTCCCTACTCACCCACGGACTCAGCCGCAGATACTTGCTCCTTCATCCTGTTGGATTCCGCAGATTTTCCTCTCTGCCCTTTTTTTCGTCCAAACGATCCATTCTCGTTCCGCCGATTATTTCACTACAAAAGTATTCGAACAAAAATCGTTTTTACGATCTCTGCCTTCTTCCCTTCGTTTTCTCCATTAAACCTGCTTCTCGTAATTAATATTCTTGCAGGAAAAGTCCGTCACGCCCGCGAATTTCCTGTTAGTTGGTACTGAGCTCATCGTAATGACATGCGATTCGATCGAGTAGGCATAATTAAAACCGCTTTTTAGACCAGAATTTCAGTAAGAGTTGGATTACTTAAGCACACTTCCTAAGGGCGGTCTTGCGATAGAGAAAATTCCTCTCCGATTGGGAAACGTTAACCGTACGTCGGTTTAACCCGTTAACCTTTCTCAAGCAGCGTATCTGTGCAGAAGTGTCGCTGGAGATTATTATGAAGAAAAGGGTGCGACCGTATGCGAGCTCACGGATCGCGATTCGCTCGGAGATGGAATGGCCAGATGAAAACTGAAGAATCAAATTGAGTCAATGCACTGTGGCGGTCGTGTTTGAGGGCACGCAAATCGCGAAGCTGACACTGATCGATGGAGAATATTGGAGATTGTGGTGACAAAGTCACGCGAAGGGAAACCACCGAGCCGAATGAACGAGGGTCCAGAAGCAGGAGAGAATGATACTCCTGGGGGTAGCGAAGTCCATGTTTTAAATGTTTCCGAGAAAGGCGATTTCTACGGAGGGTCAAGAGGCGCGGCGGAAGTGCTCCACTTTCGTCCCCATTTCAATTATGATTCGCACTCCTCCGTAATTGACTCAAAATAGAGCAAAAAGAGGTCGCTTGTGTTTGGATCTGAATTTTAATAGGGTATCGTTTTCGCGAAGATAGCGTGAATGCTTGTGGCTGAGCCGGATCCTGCAAAACTGAAGAAATCTCGGAAGAAGTTAATCATCTCTTCCTCGAATAGTGGATTAATTTTGTTTGGTCCGTCGGGAAACGTTCTACTGTTACTCTTTCAGAAGACGTACTTTCTATTCGCCAACTATTGTGAACGGATAAGCCTTGCAGATTTTTTTATAGTGAGATCTATTGAAAACACACAACAATATCCTTTGATCGTCCGCTACGTCCTAAGTAGAACAAGATATCGGTCTGGATGAATTTAATAAATAATTTCAATAAAAAATATTTAACTGAAACGCTATTGTTTGCATGGGTTTTAATGTGAGACAATTTTGACATTTATAGCGTAAACATGGTTATCACCAGTCGCTTCTTAGCTGCGTGTCTGTGAAGAATCCAAGAGAATAGCAATTGAAGCGAAAAATTCAATATTTTTCCAATATCTACTGAAGAAGCCTCATCTTTTTGGAATTCTAAGTATCACAAAGATAAATGAATATACCATAAATTATCGTGAAAATAACTTCTCTCAATCTCTTACTGACTATAAATTTATCATCTGAAAATTAGGTTTCGAATAATTTTAGGAATTTTACTCAATTTCCTTCATAGATGATTAACCTGTTTCCACTCCATTCCATTCTACCTCTATTTTCCGTCTCTGATGAGATGTCTATATAATCTTCTGATGAACTCCTATTCATCTTCGAATTCCTGTTCAAAACATTTCATTTCTCTGTAGACACAAGATGAAATTCCTTTCTATGTATCTGCTTGTTTGTCTGACCTAGAGCCAGTCTCTTCTAAGCCAACTTAAACGGAAAAGTATTTCCTGCTCATTCATCATTCGTTATTTTCATGAAATTAAAATGTTTACTGAATGGATGAAACGAGCATTTCACTTAAGTGGCATCACTGGCTACCCTTTCAAAGAATAATTAAAGCTTTTCCTCAGCAGTTCAGGATTGTTGTGAAACTGGTTTATTCAATGCCTTTGTTTAAGGTTCCTGTCCATTATACTTAGTTCTGTTTTCATGCGCGATTGTCCGAAAAAAATCATGGTGCTAACATATTCAAGCGTTTACATTGACCGAAATGCTAACAAGAGAGTGAAGCAAGAGCGCAGCAATTTGCGAGGGCAGCCGTCGAAATTACCACTCTGGAGAACAAACAATTCGAAAGGAGTGTTTCGAAAAGGAAACAACTCATACGGTTCAAAACCCCACGCGCCTGCATGCCGCAATTTTCACCTCCGCAGAGGGTAAAACATAAGTGTGAAGCAATTCCGAGTTTTTCCTCTCTCCACTAAGAAAGGAAAGAGTCACGGAGAAGCTTACTTGCAAGACATTAAGGGGAACTTGCGGGATTCTTTCTTGTGCGATAGCCATCATTTTGGAAGTGGGGTATGGTGTAGCAAATAATCATGGACGAAGAGCGTCGGAGAAAGACGTTTCTGGAAAAACATGTGATTGAGTTGGATCAGTGAAGACTTACGAGAATAAACTGCTATAGAACTGTTGTATGTTCTCTTAAAAGTGGAGATGAGTTTTCACCAATTAAAAGTTTAAGATGGCTCTGAAGCAGGTGTTGATACCGATGTGGGATTAATTGGTACCCGGCGTTTTTTTCTCGCTTTGGGTCTTTGTTTTCGAGAATATGAAAGTGGGTCGAGAGGAATTTAAAGGGAAATTGAATAATAAATAAACCGTGTCCGCTCCTCGGTGGCTGGAATCCAGTATTTCTTTCTGCGTTTAGAGTGCGTTTTTCAGGGTTTCCCACGCGGCCGTCATTCTGCCATTAGCTCAGAATCGCATCAACGAGGTTAAGGCATTTCTTATATGTCATCGAGAACACTCTCGTAGACTGCAGGATGCGGAATAAAATTAGTTTCGGAGATAACGGGATTACGTTTGCAAGACATTTTATTATGCGGACTCATCCAAGGTTTTTCTTCTTAACTGGCTGTGACACATGATTATGAGAATCATCATTGTTATATCACATTCTGTAATCCAGACTACTCAAGATAAGGCACGCATACTTTCGTGTCTTTATCTTGGCTTGGCTTTAACTCGCGCATTTTTCAAGTATCCAAGAGTATTCCGTCTATCAAATATTGACACTTACTGTTATTATTAATAGGCTATTGCTCTGATATCGAAAATAACTCACCTGACCGTTGAAATCTCTGAAGTTGAGGAAACGACTTTAGAATAACATAATAAAGGATTCGTTCCTAATAATTTTCCGAATATCTGGTTTCTTGAATAAGTTGTTTACTCATAAAAACATTTCCTTAGCTTGTTATGGTGTGCAACTCTAACGCATTGTCATAATATTGTTTCCCGCATTCTTTCATCAGCTCATTAAAATGCGATAAAATGACAGATAATTACTTTTCTTAATTATTTCCTTTGCTCTATATATTTCCTTTATTACAATACAAATTACATTCCTTGGTTACCGAAAATTTCAATCGATTTTAAAATAAATTAGCAAAATCATTCCGTGTTAAACATTCCCACAACGAGGTCGGTCATAAATTTCGAGAAATAATATTTTGTGTTTGCGAATTAATAACGCTTTGAATTATAATATTTTATGCTTTTCCGAATATTTGAATTACTAATGATCGATATCGAAGAAATTCATGTACTGTAGTGCTGTAAATTGCGGCATTTCGAAAATTATTTAGGACAGTCAAGTATATATTTAGTTATGGAAAATTAATGGATGGTTAATCGAGACCAAGTCGAGAAAATATTCTAAATGCTATGTACACGACCTAAATAGCTGTTTGCGCGTCACATATTCATTTCTATTTCTCAATATCACTCGTGGTAAATCACGGAATAAAACGAGCTACTCTGTAATAAATAGAAATTTCCAGCGAACAGATGGAGCAATATTCCACTGTTGTTTTCCAAATCATATTAGCTTTTAAAGCCCTCGTAGATCTTCCGATATCTGGAGGAGTGTTAACGGACTCTTCAGCGTGTATCCCACGGCGAGGAACGCAGCGCAAGAGGAGGGGAGCTTTACGCACCGCTCTTCCACGCCTCTCTTCACCCGCGGCGACGAAAGATTTGCGGGCTCGAACCCCAGTAGGTCCACGCGTAATCTAACGTTACTTGGTCGGTTAACGGTTCAGGGGCGGGCATGTGAATCTTGCCGCGATGACTCCGCTTCTCATTATCTCTCCCAACGCGCGGATGGAAAGCCACGAATTCGCATTCCTCACAATTCTTCGTCTCGCGGAACTGCAGCTGAGTAACGACGAGAGCGCGCGCTCTGGCTTTTGGAAACGAAAGCGACTTTTTTCTTCTTTGGTTGTGAAACCATTCATTGACATGCGCCTGTTTCTTACCCCACTGTTGTTTCCTTTCCACCGAGTGAACCGGATTTTTCTTTCTGTTTGTATCTGCACAATCTTTCCGGCCCTAAACATGCATATTTATTCAGATTTTTCTTTCTTGATCATTTTGTACAAATCGATGTTGCGTATATTTTAGCGTCATGGGCGTCCGAAATGATTGCAATAATTCTTGAACTTACTCTCGCAAAGATTTTGGCTTATTTCTGTTGCGTTCGAGTGCTATCTGAAGGCAAATTTATCGGAAGTCTTGGCTGGCTTTTAAAATACAATTACAATGAAACGTGTCTTAAGCGGAAAAAATTTAGCCCCGGCGTTCGTCAGTCACTAACGACCGACCCTGTATTAAATGGAAAACTGTCTTATCCGGAAAAAATAGATCTCCATGGATTCCATTAAAGGTAGATTTCACGGCAATTTCCATTTTTCTTAATCCCATATTTGGGATACTGAAAAATGAGTGAATTTACAAAATTTAAGAAATGCGTTATGGATTCCATGTAGATTCTTTCCCAAGCTAATGATTTTACTATCCAGAAGAGCTAAGACTTCGGCATTGCCACTTTACAACTAATTCTATTCAGAGCCAATGGCTCCTCATTGGCTTTAATGGTTTCAAATATGCAAATCAATTCAGGTTAATAGAAATCAAGCGATTAAGTGGAACCAAATACCGTTAGCCAACAGACAATGCGTCGTAGAAGATGGCATTGTTTCGAATGACACTGATGTGTCAGATATAGCAATCCAAATAGTCAAATCTTTTTGATCGAAGGCTACATTCCTTGCGAAATGTCTCGGTGCCATTTCGGGATGAAGAATCTAAGGTGTCTTGAATATATTTACCCCATAACTGTATTCTACGTGATACGCGGATTCTCCCTCCTCACCGGTCTACGCGCCCTTAAGCCGTGAAGCAACTTTATACTGTTAACTTCACCTTGCTCTCCCTCTGAAGATGAACTTGGAAATTATTAATCACATTATAGAGGCTGTTTCTGGCAGCTGTTGAAAATGGGGCAGCGTTTGACAATTCAAGCATGAGATATCTACCTTCTAGAAATTATATGCCTTTCACGGTAGATTTCCATTCGTTTCTAGGTGAAACTCGTGTTTTTAGTTTATTTAACTGTATACAAATGGCCTGATAATCATCTTGGTGAATAAAGTTTTAATGAAGTAATATGATTTTTATAAACTCAGGATATGTTTGTCATAATATATACCTCACGGTATTCAATGTGTTTCCATCCGTTTAAGGTGATTCTAGGTAATTCCCACAATTTTACTAATGATGCCATTAACAGCTTCAACCCACGGTGAGATAAGAGAAATATTCTAGGAGAAGATGAAAATGGAAAGTTTGGCGTTCTATCTCGCATCGCGATGCCACTGCTTATGGTTCGATTGTGTTGGCAAAGCACCAGCTTAAATCCCTCCATTTATCTCGGTCCATTTGTCTTCCAAGCCAATCTACCCGTAACTTGCTTGAAATTGTACGGACTGGATTCTCGGCAACTCGAGAGCGACGAAGCGTGAGAAAAGATTGATTTCTGAAAGATCCTTAGAAAAACTACATGATGACACTTATGCTACCAATTACTGGTGCCAGAGCCGTACTCCAATTGTATCCGCTTTCTTATTTTTGTTGGGAAAATTTTTTTCTGCCGACGATTGCTATCAATTTGAGAGAGAAATTACCTCCGAAAAAACTTCAGAAACTTTTCCTCTCGAAGGAAAATATCTTTCGTGAAGGTAAGAAACTAATAATAACTGAAGTAAAAGATAGTCAAATCACAAAGGCGACAGACGTTGTATTTTTATCAGTTAATTGCTGATATGAAAGAATGGATAGAATTCTCTGGGAAATTTAAGAATATTAGAGAATGCTAAAGGAACCCAAGGATCCCTTTGTTGTTTGAAGTTTGACTGAACGGTATGAAAAGGGGTTCGGTCCTATAGTAGTTAAAAAGTTCGATATAAACTATCTTTCGTCAGTGCATCCGGATTTTTATTAATAAAAATCAATTTAATTAGCTTACGCTATCAATCAACTTTCGCTTTTCGAGAATAGAGCAATGCCATTTTCTGAGATATAAAACTGAAAAATATTTTCGTAAATTTAACACTCGATTGTTTTCATAAGCAGCTCTTACTTCAGGCTTTTCCAAAACTAAGTAGAAGCCACCGAGTTTGGCTTCACGAACGTAATTTATACTAAGCTTTACTACTTACAGTTTGTCCATTAAAATGGAAATCATGAAAGTCACTGTCAGGGCAACGTAACACTCACCTGAAAAGAAGAAAGATATCAAATTAGTGCATGCTTAAATGTAATTTAGTACTTACAAATCAACAGTATTTACATACGAGTATATTATCGGGTCAATAAATTGAGTTTAGTCTGTTCAATCATCTAAGTGTTGCGTTAGATGTTATCCACTTTAAACGTAGCTCTGTCATTTTGATTCATCCCAAGAAAATCTTTTGAAAAAACTTCGGCGCATCCTGCACAAGGAAATGATACTTGTAGCAATTAACAATTTGGTAGTGATAGAGAAAAAATAAAAATTCTGGGAATTTATTAATTAATCAGAACAATTACTGTCAATTTACAGTGAGTTATATAATATAAACGAAAATTAACACCCCTAACCAGGAAAAACCCAATGAACGGGGACTCGAACCAGGGACCTTTGTGTTGATAGGGTATCAGTCTAACGATTCCGCCACCAAGAGCATCAGAACACATTTGAATACATGTATGAAATGTCTGCGTTGCTGCAAAGTAGACTCTGGAAGTGTATCCATACTACAGCATATGTAAGTGCGTCATTTATAGAAAAGTTTGAAACTTGCGTCAAAAAGGGTACTTCTCATTTACAAGCATATCCGTTTCCGAGAACAAGCGCTCCTTGGATGAGATGTGAAAGTGTACAAACACTGGAGCGTAGCCAGGGGAGACAGGTACTGATTTGGCTGCCCAACGACCCCCGAAAGCTACTCTCCTTTCCTCCTCTTGGCTCTCTCCACAAAGGAAAAGGAGGAATTTCAGGTCCTTTCCTGTCCCCATCTCTTTCGATGTATCACATTTCCCAGGTCCTGTGAAATTCGTCAAGGAAAGGAAGTGGCCATCTTTGTGGTTAAGTTCCAAGAGAGCATATAGGGCGGCCTCGGTTCGTACTTTGAATAGCAAACGTGGAAACCTGAAGTGTGGAAAAAGCATTCGCAAAACCTGTTCCTCGCTTTTCGTTCAAAGCATAACAAGTGACAAAGAGAGAAGATATTGGGTCACGTGGGAATGAAATAGACCGGGGAGGACCGATGCTATTCGTCTTCTAAGTGGAACGTCACAATCGTCAATTACCCTTCGGTGCATTTGAGCGTAAATCGACCCTTTTTCCGCTCCATCGGATAGAACTCAAGATTCCTCGGCTCTCTCTCTCTCTTCCTGCGCCATATGCCGCGAAGAGTAATGAGAATGTCACCCAGTCAAGTAGGTTCAGAATCTAAAAAGTATGCATACATCCGGCATCTCTTTGCCTTTCTGTTCGAATCCACGAAACAATGGGCATGACATTCGTGAGGCCTATGCTAGAGGAAAAACCGTGCGTAAACGTGTGCTACTTGTTGTTTGCTTCTTTTGGGAATCTCCACCGTAACCACTGAGAGAGTTGCTAATTGCCTCCACTTATCGTCTACAAACACAGCATTCTATGGCGAGCGATTTGCTGGTCTCAAAACTGGAAAATACGTTTTAGCGTGACGCACTGAGGACCAGAAAACGACAAAAGATCCTTTGGCAGCATTCCTTTCTCTGATGTATTCTACATTTCTCTCTTTCGGAGAGTAGAAACGTATGATAGTTCCTGTTTTTCTGTTCACGAACACTAATTAATTAAGAAACGTCAACAAAGTAATAGCGATTGAATTAAAAAATTGTGAAGTGAAGTAGTTTATTAATTTCTTTCCCTAAATTTTTCAACAGATACTTGGAACATAGTACCAGTAAATTTCATCTTTCTACCTCTAGTCTAAAACAAAGAAAGTTGAGTAAATAAAGACATTGATTCAATGGTCATAAAGATCCACGTAGATTACATACATCGCTTCGAAATTCTTACAAATCGCATTTTAGTGAGAATTTCCCGATCTCGTTCTTAAGTAGCAGATTCATATTATTTTGGTCAGTTCCTAGTCTAATGAGAAATTAGGTTCATGGTAACATCGCAGTCGACTTTTCGGATTTCTCGAGGGTGTGATTAATTATCTCCGAAGTATATGCAAAGCAAGGGTCAGTTTCCGTGGGTGGATATGTAGACCGTAGTTAATTAGAAACAGGGCCTTGTAAACATACAATCAGAGAAATTATAATCTACAGCTACTAGGCTTTCAAAACCTTAAGACAGAGCCTCAACTCAACTATTTATTCAACTCGTACTAAAAAAAGAACCAATTCTTCTTTTCATTCTCCAGTCGCGCCACTTTAACTTAACGACGTTTCCTAGCGGGGTACTCTTCTCGGAAATCCTACAGCGAAGACAATGATACTATCATTCAGGTAGGAAAACTTTCTGCGTGGAAGTTGAAGATGAGAATCACTCGCATTCCTTCCACCGCCAGTCGAACTCATGACATTTTCTGATTTTTCTCTTATCACCACCTTCCGATCTTCCATCACCGTACAGAATCCTATTTCCTCCGTGGCAGCCTTCCAGGCGTTCCCGTCCTCCTTATGGCCACCAGAAGGCCTATGAGAAGCAGGCCACTTATCGCATCTCTCCATCTAAACAGCTCATTCAATGCAGATAATTAACCAAGGGAAGAGAATTCAAGGGTCGAAAGGTCGTTGCCATTATACCCTTTTTCCGCGGTGATTCACATGTCCACGTACTGCCGCATGGTTTGTTTACCGCCACTCAGCAAAAAACGCATCCTATGCCCTGCGAATTTCAAGTCAATCACCGCGCTATCGTGGAAGAATTTTCATAATGAAGTGGCGTTTGTGAAACGAGCCGCAAATTGATGT
This sequence comes from Pachydiplax longipennis, assembly GCA_036926295.1. Taxonomy (NCBI): domain Eukaryota; kingdom Metazoa; phylum Arthropoda; class Insecta; order Odonata; family Libellulidae; genus Pachydiplax; species Pachydiplax longipennis. Next base: position 6,775,066 of record JAVFKF010000015.1, on the reverse strand, counting down.
CCTGGAGGCTCAGCTGGAACCAGTTCTTAAGGACGCAGCAACTGTGACCCGGATAAAGGAATAAGTTCCTCCACTTTATACCGCGGAATATCTTACCTTGACGCCGTTCCACGGAAATTCGTCCGCGGCCTTTCCTGTTTATTTTTCCCCAGAAGAGAGTCGACGTGGGTTTATTTTTTCCACAAATTGCTGCAGAACAATCGAGTCGGCCCTGTTCTCCATCTTCTTAGTCCACACGCCTCCTTTTGTCATCTGGCGATCGTTTCCCATAAGGTTTCATAACCGGGGGCCAACAAAGAGTTATGAATGCACGCCAAGCTGCGTGGGTATCAGAACCGGGAGATCTCCGTCGGTGGACATATTTTCACGGGATTTTGTAGGTGTGGTTAATGTTTCGCAATTGTCGCGTGCCTCCGAGAGTTGGAACGCGCCATGTGGGATATACGGTGATTGGGGATGGGAAAACTGTGAAAATGTACGTGTCGGAATGCTTAAGTATTCCGAGCCAGAAATTTTAACATCCTGCGCTTGTTAAAATCTGCGGGTAAAGATATCGCAACTTCGGTTTTTCCCCTCATGTATTTCAAAATAAAATGCTGGTTTATTATAATTATCAGATTTAAGTAATTGACGAACTGGTAACGAAGCGATAGAAGGAAGCCATATATTTCAGGAATATATTCATGTAGGAATGAAGCTACGTATGTCTCAAGTTAAGAAAACGTTTATTCGTTGAAACAATGCTGTTATATAAAATGACAAATCAAGTGGAACAGAGGAAGAATATACTTTTATGAAACAATTAATGGATAATGTACATTATACCTCAACCGATATATTCCTTATCCATTCGTAATATACATTATACATTCCTTATTTTATTAAATTTTTAAAATGGATTACCAAAAGGTATCGCTTAGTAAGATTAAAAAAAATAGTTTCTTCGTTCTAAATAATGTTTTATATAGCGTGTAAGTAAAATTAATAGAAAACAATTTGAAATTTAAAGACTTCACTGCCGTTACAATACCAGATTAGAAATGCTATATCAATTGATTATTGTCTACTCTGCAGAATCCGTAAATACAACCAGTATTCCATTTACACATTGTATTCGACAACTCAGTCTACATAAATCTTTTCTGATCAGTAAATTATACTTTTTTCAGCTTTTTCAATCTTCAAGTCGCAGGAAACGTCATTTTTAAGATAGCCCTTAAGTTAGACCAACAGAACATTTATGAAGCGTTCTATCCTTCCCTCCGAACTAATAGCCATATCTGTTAATGAACTTTATGCTTCAACAAATCCAGCTTTTCCTTGAGTTAAAATACAATTTTTCTGCAAAAATACATCTGGTTGCCAGGGGTAGAATCACTTCAAATGGAAGAAAATTCAATTCCCCAAAAATTTATCCTTAATCTTATGTACCCCGCACAGCAAGGGTATAGTATTACTTCCAGTGGGGTAAGTAAAAAAATCAGATCGATGCAGACAATGGAATGAGTGTGTGAGAGAAAGCGGCGAGGCAAGGGAGGAGCTATTGGGGGTGGCGTGGGCGTAAGGATCGTCGCATCGATGCCCAGAGAAAGTCAATAGAGAAAACATTACTTGGCTATCACCCGTGTGTTTCAGCCTCGAAATTTCTTTCCCAACCCGCACTGTAATGGAATTTCCAAATGATTGCGATGTCGGAATCATTCTTTTCATCCGATTCTGGAGGATTCTATTTCGAAGCTATTATAGCTACGGCCTTTGTGAACTCCTTACAATCCGTGGATAACTAGGAGAATAAAATTACTCCATACTGAATTTCATCTGGAAGGTTTGTTGTTGGCTTGCCAATTGCAAGGAAGCTCGTTTACGACGCAGAAATAACTGGTGAAACTTGTAACATTCCATTCCAAGTTAACATTCGGAATAAGGATATTTTACGTTGCTCAAGTATTGCCATATACTTTATCAAAAATATATAATTCCACCAAACTTCACTGGAGAGGATCAATCGAAGTTTACTTTCACACCATGAATATGGAAATAAATCTAAGAAAATTGTGAACGATACAGCCTTATTAAGTGATAAGACTTGGGCTACGTGTTGTTTAGTTCTCCTTTGATGGAAGGTTACTGAAACGTTGAGCTTTACCTCTATCCAACTAAATATGTTTAAATGTTGGTATTTTCCTATAGTTAGATGTTAAGCGTATGAGTATCTGCATAGCCCTTCAAAGCATTGTTAAAAATCCAACTCATGAAACACTTTCAACTGAGGAATAGCCACTGACTAAGGCGCAACTTTGGTGTATAAAGGAGCTTGAGACGACTATCAATGGATGTCGTGCATATAATCCACTTCTTCAGCATGATATTGTTGGAAGACACCGTATTTATAAGATTTGCATTCCTTCGTGTACAGGCAAATACAAATTTAACGTCTCAATATTGTTTTTTTTTATTTTGATGCGTTTCTTCTACCAGAATCTCAATCGAGGATAAAATGACCGCTTCTTAACTCGGTGCCGATGTGTGAGGTTCACAGTAGCCAAGGGAAGAGAAACAAAGCGCACGCAATGTAGAGTCCCTGGCGAAAGAGGCCGTCGGTGAGGTCAGGGAAGTGGCGTCGAAAGGGGAATGACAAACCGCGGAATGCGTAATGTGGGCGTCGCACGGCAGAGGGCGGTGAGGGGGCGCAACGAGGCGGATAAGCGATCGGAAATACTCCGTCTGAGAGTATCGGATGAAAGAAGGGGCCCATATCGCCATCGCACGAAAGGTAGGCGTCATCTCGGAACAGAGGTGTATGTCCCGGGAGACGTTGTTTCACTGAAGAGGGATGTCGAGTCGTCATTGCAATGAAAAATAATCACGAGGGTTGAAAGAGAAAAATGACACGGAAAGGATGCACCAATATGTTCTGTGGCATCATAAATTATACGGTCTTTCCATAACACCAAAATAAATTCAAATCCACCTTTTATCCTTCATTTCTCAGGCAGGGTTTCCACGGATATTATTTACAGTTTTTGTTATCACAAGAATAAATGTTCGGAAATAAGATTAATTTGGTCATAGTAAATTATACAAGTATTTCAGTATCATAAATTTATAGTAGATGAGTAATTGAACGGAAAATTTAGTAATGAATCATTTACAATTTTAAGAAGAATACTACTCCTCCCAATAAGCTGCTTGAACGTTTTCGATGCCCAAAGTAGCGTTTACTTCACTGATGTACTTCAAGTAAATTAGTAATCCTTTATTTTATTTTTATTATTTACTGAGAAAATACTCCCAGGAAATTGAATGATAACGCAAACAAATTTTCATCTTATTTTCCACCCTTGTATCTTTAGAATTTATGGATAGCTACGGAAAATCACTCAGGTTTCCATAAAGGGTTGGAAATCGAGATCTTGGTAGACGAAGAGCCTTTCAAGATCAATGAACCATTGCGAGCGCTAGGATGATCGAAAAAAAGAGCAAGAGGGAGAAGTACAAGTAGTGTAAGAAGATAGTTTGGGATAGGGCAGAGAGTGGGAAGAAGTGATGGTGGAGGGATCAACGAAAGGAAAAGCTAGACGACTTCATCACGTGCGAAACCCAGACTCTCAAATAAAGATCCTGTTCTACCATTATTCAATTAGAAGTTTTACACTCACTCAAGCAGAGATGATTGTCAGTAGTGACAGGAACTAAAATAAAAATGAATTTCTTGATTACCATAACAATAAATTATGATAATGGTATTTCCTGTAGCACACTGTCATCATATCACTAGTGTTTTATAAGGAAGTTCAAAATGAATAGAGTGCGAAAAGTTAGAAAGTCAGAGGCCCCTCAAATACTACGGATGCAAAATGTTGTCCGTCAAAATAAATTTCTATGAAAGACTGTGAGATTACTGGTGCGATCTATATCCATTGCTTTTTTCTCAATTGGTTTTATATAGAATGACAATATATTTTCCGTCCCAGAAATAAGTCATTACTATGATTGAGTTTTGCTACTGATACTTTTACTTAAATTTGTAATATGAAAAAAATAAGGAGAAAACTAGTCCAAACAAGCAAAATACATATAATGTTACTCCACGGCACACCAGAAAGTACTTCAATTTGAAAGAAAACCTTTCCCTTAGATCATTAAGATCACAAAATTCTGAAAATCGCTTTGAACAGGTTTCTTCTGCAATACTCGAGAATCTTTAGAGAGTAATGAATGCCCTGAGAAAGAAATAGTATGCGCACGGAAGATATGGATAGACGTAATTACGTGGATATAGGAGGAAATGAAAGAAGAGAAAGGAGACGTCCAGTTGAGCGTCGCATCCGTTCCGTCTTCCTTTCGTCCAGGGCTTCTTTCCTTTGGATGGACGAAGCGGAATGGCGCTCGTCGAAGCGCGAGGAAATACGATATATCGGATTTTTTTATCCAAGATGCGAACCAAAGATCGCTCCAGTCGCCATATCCTATGGGAACATCGACGCCTCAAAGGTTTTCCAACGATTTTCCCGCATTTGGGGTTGGATATCGTATATCTAATCCATTGAAGACTTGCGCAAATTTCTCACAGACTGGCGAGGGGTACTTCAAACTTCAGTGTTACACAACTGATTTTCACCATTAATGCGAAAGGCGGGAGAATCAATTCGTCAAGGAATAGTTATAACGATTCAGTTGGAAACATTTTAGGTACATCCTTAATAAAAGGTGAGTTATTCCTCATTGCCAACAGTCTTCGGAAGGTAGCAGAGGGGATATTGTATGATGTCACGTCCTCTTTCTGCGCCACGTACCCGCTATTACCTCTGAGAAATATTTCGGTACGATCACAATTCAGACGACTCAAAAGGAGTGAGGGGTGTATAGGGAGCGGATATCCGTTCCATAGAACGAAAAGGCTTCCCACGGACAGGGACTATTATTATGGGTCGTTTAATTACTCACCGGGAACTCTTTTTACAGCATGAAACTCTAGGCATTCGTGTAAGGGAAGGGCATCACCTTTGAATTTTGAATTTGTATAGATATCGCTTTAGAAAAACCTATGTTTAATGTATAACTTCTCAATATTTTAACTTTTACTTGGCATTTTATAATATCTTGTTATGTTCACGGATACTACCATTGCTTAAGTGAGTGCTCTTGAGACGAAAGATGTTAAATGTAAAATTAATGCAGAATTTAAATTTGCGTCAATAGATACAAGATATCCGAACATGAGGTTGAAAAACCATGGAAATAATCAATATGACTGTACGTATTAGCAATGCACCACATGATTTCTAGCTCAGTTTACATAATTTCTCCTGAAGCGAAAGATTAAATGCAAGTCAAAATCGACACTAAAATTAGCGTCAACAGATACAAGATTTCTAAACATACTAACTTGAGATTGAAAAATGCATGGAAATAATTTGAATGTGACTGTACGTATTAGCAATGCACCGCATGATATCTAGCGCAGCTTACATAATTTCAATTCAGAACTCGAATCCATTTCCTGATAGGGCAACTCTCGATGCTTTCCCACACATTTCATGTGCTATTCCTAAATTAGAAGTTGCGGTAAACCGTCATAACGCAGTTTGTGGAGAGCAGATGGGAGTCGAAATTGACTAGATACTCAGTCGAGCTTAAAAAGTGATTATGATTGGTTTCAGAATCCATTGCTTCATTTTCTGAGAGAACCGAGGGGGGAAACCCGACGTGCTGCTATACGATATCCGCTCTTGGGCCACCAGATGTCATCCTGTTTTCCTGCCGTCAATTATGGATTTGGACACAAACAGCAATTGCTGCAGCGTATCCTTCCGGTGCGTTATTTAAAGGCGTGAGAGAGATCTTGGCGAATGGGCAACAGCAGCAGAGGAGAGTATTACTCACTCCCACTGCCGCTTTCCTCAAAAGGACAGTCCCTTCTCGCTTGAGCTGACTGCAACCGTGGGCGGGATACACGTCCTGCGTTCGGAGTGTCGTTTTTTTCAATGCACACAACTGAAGAAAGGCAACAAGATGCGCTTGAATGAATCAGCCTATAAACTCTCTTAGGAAATTAAGCGGGCGGGAATACAGCAAAAAGGAGAACTGATATTTCTTTGCAGACATTCCTATTAATCACGTATTACTTCTTTGAATGAGTTGAGTCGAAAAGTATTACGGCTGAAGATTGAATTTATGTATCCTGTCGACGGGAATCAACGGAATTGCCAAAAATACTCGATAAGTTCTCTTCAATTCTAGCCATCTCCGAATAAACTAGAAGATGTTGTATAATATATAATATCTCCTTGTTTATACTATGGTCTGGATTGTATATAATGTATACAATGAGCCATACCTGATGTATGTACTCTCGTCATTGTCTGATATATGTTTTGTCACTCAATCGCTTTTCTAAACATGCCTTACTTCTTCGAAGATAGCGGACGTGAGAGTATTGACAACAACAGGAAAATGAAAGTTTATCGGCTGAGGAATATTGAAAATGGAAACACTCTGGGATATCGCGAGTAAATTATTCAGTGTTTTCCTTTAAAATAGGTTTACCTAGAACTATTAGTCATCCAGTCATTGAAATCTATCGCAGAGAGAATGTTTATAAATTGATATGTTGGTAATACCTTTGGTATGTCTTTAAGGAAGGGAGTTAGAATTATTTGCCACTGATTGGTCACATGATTTCTTATCAGATCCTCTTAAGTATTAGGATGGTTTTGAATTTTAAGATTAATTTTGAATGCTAAATTATATGGGGGAATTTCCACGATAAGTCTGTTTTAGAGATTCTAATGATGTTTTGCAAAAATGATGTATCAGAAAGGAAATGCTGATGCAAAAATATCCTTGAATTTAGAGCAGCGAAGCCTTCACAGAAAATCGTAAGATAGAAACAATTACATTTATGTTTTCCATTTTATTGAGGAGCCGTCTTTCGAGGAAGATCCTTGGCTTGAGATAAAACCATTATCGGCTAAGACAGAGCAGCAAAATAGAGCTGCTTTTACATTCTGCAATAGCTTTTCATCCATGACAGTACTCCTCATTTTTTTTAGAAAATGGTCTCTTCAACTCCGTTCGATTCAGGGAGTAGAATGTCAGCACTAATTTTTTTTGAAATTACTAATCAGAACCGCAAAAATTAAAAATTGTTCCGTACCAATAACTCTGCTTAGTAAAACTTCAATTTTTCCTATCCTTTTATATTTTATGAATATTATATTCTAATATGTAATTATGTAATGTGAAAATTCGAGAGCGGTACTTAAGGAGAATTATTTAGTCCAGGGTTGGGGAACCTTGTTTCATCAGAGGGTCACATTCTGGTATTCAGTTTTATCAAAGAGGTCACCCTTGTGTCGCTTGTTGTCTACATTCAAATGGTTAAACATATAAATTTTATATGAAAAACAAATTGATTCGTCGAGGAATGTGAAAGAGAACATTTTCAATTCACTTTTCATTTGGCGTCATTAGAAGCAGTTGAAAATATAATAATTTAAATACAAGTCTGTCTCTCATTGTGTGACTTATGGCCGAATTGACCACTCAAAAGAGAGCCTCACTTGGCCGCAGGTTCCCTATCTCCCAACTAGTCATTTCGCATCAATAGAGAATTTGCACAGTGTGTTGAATACAGCACGAGTATAAAAATGTTGAATATAAGCAGGAAATCCCCTTTGATAGAAAAGTAGTAGAGTTGGGGGACTGGATTCGCAGCTGTTCACAATCCCAGGCGAAGATATCGATATAGTATGCTGAATAAAGTATACAAAATGTTGAATATAAGCAGGAAATCCCCTTTGATAGAAAAGTAGTAGAGTTGGGGGACTGGATTCGCAGCTGTTCACAATCCCAGGCGAAGATATCGGGGAAAAACAAATCCGGGTCCATAGCGATTACTAGTAACGGTCCCAATTCAGTAATTCTTCCATTTCTATTTCCCACCTATAATTCTCTCCGACCGAAGTGGAAAGCTTGGAAATATTTCCCAGGAGCGTCATCTACGTGGCACAACCTCAACACGTATCCAAAAGACACGGAGAGAATGCGTCCCGGTTTCTTGTGCCGGCGGAAGATCGACCGGAATTCCTTTCGAACACATCGTAGGGTCAACGGCCCTAATGTGGAGAGTTCGAAAATACCTGTGGCACCAATGGCGCCTATCAATCCCTTCCGTTACCCAACGGGTGCGCACCCCTTAACTATGTACGTACACTGTTACAGAGGAGGGAATTAACGGCGGTTACGAACCTGGTGTCGCTCTAATTATATCTCTTTTGTCGCCACGTCTTACTTCAAGCCGTGCGTGCACGCATGCCGAGGAGAACTAAATTAGTTTGGCGAGTACGTGGAAACCTGTTGAATTAGCGCTCGCCGTTAGTAGTATTCCGAGTGCCGCTGCTTGTGGAATATTTCTGTTTTCATCTATTTGAATCTAGAAAATTGTTTGACAATGAAAGGGAATATACAGAGTTTAAGAAACAAAATATTTTCATAATAGATTCCTATAATTATTACATTCTATTCAAATATAATACCCAAAAGGTTACTTTAAATGTATTTAAAACTTCCTAAACTTATTAATGCAAGAAAATAATTGTAATACGTGAAAGTGAATGATGATTAATAACTCCTTTGCATTCCATTAATTGTGATAATTTTCTTTCGCTGTTTGATAAGTGACAAATTTTTGTTTGAATTTCAATATTTTGTGCGCCTATATCCGACGAAAACGAAAGTAAGATGTTGAAATTTCCCTTAATCTAGATACGATGGTATTTCTCACTATTTTGACAGAACACCGACTTTTGCTATTGTTTTTAATTTTACATATGTAACGAGAGAAATAAATGTTATGGCCGTAATTTTTAATATTTATTAGCAGTGCGCTTTTAGCCCTATAAAAATATCTTACTGCTGAAAAGGCTGTCAGCTAAGACCACTTAATCATAATCTTAAAGTGTGGCACTAAACACTCCCCCCCACGAAGATAATCTCATGCAGATTCCAGTCCCTTAACAGCCACTCCAACATGAGACGCGTAATCGCATTGATGAAAAGGCCACGGTTCCGAAACAATAGCGAAGATGTCCCCAATATCCGCGAAACCGAATTCAGGATGGGCTAAAAATAAATCAGCCTCCGCCTTTGAGAGTCATCCGAATCTGATTATCACTCGAGATGACAGCCGTGCGAGATTCTCGCGGCAGTTGTTTTATCGTGACGCAACGTCTCAGGGCGCTCCTTCCTCCCTACTAAACGGGCACGCCCACTTCCGTTTCCTCGACGGGGGTTGCGGGGGAGGCGGCACACGACGGTCGTATGTCGACCGAAGAAAAGCATTTTCCCTCCGCCCGTGAAAAGTGTGTCGACGTCCGCGGATTTCCAAGAATTCGCGTCACGTTCGTGCGCGTGCGTTGTCTTCACCACCATTTTTCTCGTCTCTGCAGCAGTGATTCCATTAGGAAGGCGGAGAAAGGAGTTCAAGAGCTCCTCCTACTCGACAAGAAGGGCGACGAGATCCTTGTATTGGATGTCATAGCACGAATTCGAATCAGAGATGTAGCAAATGCGGAAAGGTTAGGCTCATTCCTTCCCGATTTCGCCGGGCTCTTGCAGTTTTCCACGAGTATCAATCCAATTGATATCTCGAATACGGCCAGGTGTGAAAAACTTTTGCAATATACAGCATATCAAAATGTTTACTTGAGGGCAATTCCTTTACTTTTGATATGTGGATATACATATGCCCCATACCTATTATTTCTATTACGACATCTTTATGTGACAGTTGTCTCTGTTGCGACGGGCAGCTGTCAAAATCGATATTTGGGTAATATTTTGATTTTCTGAAGGAGAGATTTTAATAATCATCTCGGTAATTTACCCTTCTATGCTCCTATCGTAGGAGGGCGTAGGATATCAGTCTCTCTTTCAGATTAAATGAAAAACTAAATCAGGTCATAAAAAGCAAATCTTTTACGTAAAAGATTTGCTTTTTTACGATGTTCCAATATATCAACGTATAGATATCCGAAAATGGCATTTTACTATTATTGACTAGTGTACGATACGTAAAGTTTAGAAGACGAAAGAAATGTGTCACTTGTGTTTGAAAGTGTCAACTAATGGAACAAAACTTATTTTTATCAAGAAACCGCGTAATTGTCATCTGAACATGGAAAAATAACCTAAACGATCAAGAAACCGCAATATCTTTCTTACGATATTGATGATAAATATTTCTATTGCAGTCTTCAAGATTTAATTTAAACGAAAATCAAGACATTTCCATAAAAAATCCACTAGACAATGGCGGAGACAGAATTACAAAAAAGTATTTAACTTTTATGGTAAATTAAAGTGACAGCTTGTGTGAATTTCGTACTACACGCATAAATTTCATTTACATAGTTTGGAGTACTTTAGGAATATAATGTGGTTTGCCTTGTGAAAAAATATCAAATACGGAAGCAAGCGTGTTTAGATGTTTTAGTGATTTATTATCCGAGGCCAACAGTATAAAAACCCAGCGGTGTATTATTGAGAAAATAAACACTTTTTGTTATCATTGTGCGAGGAAAATGTTTTGCTTACTTCGATAACCCATTTCTGGGAAAGCGCACATGACGCCACTAAGGAAACTTGAAGACAATCCGGTCCGGTCAATGTTTCACAGAACCGGATTCAAGCAGCTACCGACCTTCTCAGCAACACTTACACTGATGAATTTAATGTTTCTTGGAATCGCTCATAAAAGCCCCAATGCTTTGGTATAGGAGAAAGAGATGGGCGATATATTCCATTCTCATTATTATGAAATAGGTCTTGTCGTTCACATCCTATTTGTAACGAAACATACTGAAAATTATTTATATCATCAAACAATGCTACAATTCAACCCTTTCGCTTCGGTATAGAAAAATTTCATGAAGAACCCTTCAGTAAATCTTCTATTAAATCATTGATTGTGAGACATTATCTCAACTGCGCCATTATTTTTCTTAGTTAGATTAAAATAGTAGTGTAGTGAATGCTTATAATTTAGAGGTGTTGAAGAGCATGTGACAATTGTTCTTGCTTATGAATTTTGAACTAAGATTCATTCGCCAGACGAGTGAGCCAGAAAATATTCAATTTTTAGCCCTATGAAGAACCTTTCCAAGAAGAAAATCTCTTCCGCGTCACGTCATTCATTTTTTGGGAGAGACTGCGATGCCTTGAAGCAATGCCGGGTGACGCAAGACAATGCAATCATGGTGCTGTCATTGGAATCGACGGAAGAATGTCGCGTCAGCTCAAGTCACTCGCTTTAGACACAAGAGCAGACGCCTTCCGATTGTTTTCTTTGCTCAATTCCCCTTTCCATTTAAAGCCGTGGATTGAGAATTATTTTATTTACTTTACAGCTCTCATACGAGGGTATTTAATAGAGATATCGACAAATATGGAGGGGGATCTGCAATCGGAAATTGATGAGGAATGAATACTTGAGGAATGTAAACAATCATCAAGGATATTGGCATGTGGTTTGTCAATCGAACCTTGTGCTAAAATTTTGTTGAATCTATCACCATCAAAGTGGCAAAGGCAAGGCCACAAAAAATGGATGACAAAATAAATTTTATTGTGGACTTTATTAGATTACGCTCCTTTAATATTAATTCTGAACCTAGAATTGCTTGATGTATAATCGCTAATTTATTGAGATCGGTTTAGTCAGGGATGTTTTTTATTTTCTTTTATAATAATAACATAAAAGATAAAAATCTTATTCATTATCGCCACTTATACATATCTTTTATTGCCTCCGCGCAGGCCTGGCGACGCACACTGGTGTCAACAACAAAAAAGGCCTTAATTCAAAATTAATTTCAATTACTTCAGGAATAAAATATCAACCCAAATCTAATATCATTAAAAATACATATCCTAAATTTAATAAAACGATGTAGTGGTATCTTATTTCAGGTAGAAAGAAGCTCATGCATCGTCCCTGAGCTGATATGTACACCTTCCTTCATGATCGTCTTGTTTCAGTGTCATCATTAACGTCATCCGTGAGAAAGCGAGGAAGAGAATGGGAGGGCTCTCCTTTGTGCCAACCCAGTTCACACGAGAGATTACCTCCAGTAGGATGGATGCTACCGAGCACTTGGAATCAACAGCAGATGTTTGCCGAGAGTAACTTGGCAGCAGTTGGCTTATTCGCCGCTTTCCTCGTTCCGAATTAGTCGCAAAAAGTATTTCATTTGTTATAATGGACGATTTATCGTCATTTAATAGGAAAGAAGGTTTGCCAACATCTAAGTGCTACATGTAGTAATTTCTTAAATAGCAATTTCTAATGCAAGCACAAAAAGGAGTTCTAATGTTATCGCTTGAAATTTGCACGACTTTACTATACCCTGATTTTTTATACTGCGTGAGAATTAGTCTTCCCTGGTATTTATAATAATGTGGTACTTCTCAGTATGCAATGAAGAACAAGGATAGAAAGAGTAGATCGATTAAGGTGCACACTTACGGAAAATCAAAGATTGCATTCTGACCAAATATTGTCACTTATTTTTGAGGATAGGAAAAGCAGGTCAAAACTATTCATAAAAATGAAACTAGGAATAATTCAAACAATTACTCCGTCTATTCAAATAATTAATCCATCTGAAACATCTAAGGTAGATCTTTGCAAGCAAATTTAACAAGAAAGAAAACATCCCATGAGCTTTAACTGTATTTGACAGCTGCCCAGAGGCAAGTTTGATTCCCCAGATATCGCATTATGGAATTAGTTCCAGCCGCGAAACAACCTTTCGCCGACTATCCATCACTTCCCGTCCAAACACATCGGAAGTCAACTGTTCAAAGATTAATATATGGTTATTAAAGAACGAAATTAGTCGCGATTCTATAATAATAGGCGAGGCCGATATATTTTCCCCAATTTCTTTTTTAACGGTACATTTAGACAGCGCGTGTCCATTGGATAATTGGTATGAATTCAGTCCCGCAAGGTAATCTGGGAGTACTTCTTTGTGTTCCACTGCTCGGAAGGAAGAACATGGTGCACGCAGGAGATGAATATCTCTAAAGATGGTACTTCTTTCAAAGAGCCTCGCTCTCCAACCCGGAAACTACTCTGTGCCTCTCTCCACACGCTTTTCCGTAACCTTTTTAGCGAGCGAAGCGAGTGATCATACTCCTCGTGCATATCCTGCTCGCAAAAGGGGAAATGTCCACCTTTCCAACGTTGGCGACGATATAAGATACTAATGCGCTCAAATTAAGGATACTATTTCTCGCTGGAATTTCGGGAGGGCCGAGAAAGTTTCGTGGAATTTCAATAAATTTCCTTTCGAGGAAATTTCGCGTAGTCTGTTCAAGGAGAATGAGGTCCCTTCCATTCTTACGCATAACCGACACCTAACGCATGATCTCATCCCGAAGAAATCTCTGTTCCAACCTACTGGGATGCTTCATCGGTTAATGAAACGGATTTACCGAGAAGTACTTTGAGGTCGATACTTTCTTCGTGTTTTTGGAACATCGATTCGTCATTATCAAGCCATGAAAAGTTTTACTGCTCTAATAGATATGCTATTTTCTCTTAAATTTTTGTTCCCGAATCAAAATATATTGTTTCTCAGATGATCAAAATTTCATGTATTTCTTTAAATAGAAATTCAAAATTCATTGTTTTATCTGGACAGAAATAACCTTCCGTTAAGAGGTAATTTCAAAAAAGTAGCGTTTGCCCCAGGTATGAACAACAAAAAGTATATTGTCCAATGGAAATCTGATTAATAATTTGTATTTTCATTCCTCAGAAACTGGGCGCTTTCTACTGCGAGAGCTATGTCAAAGGATTGCCATTACTCACGCACCATTCACAGATAATAATCTCATATTAAATCGTCATTATATAACTCCGAACTTTCCAAAGAAATTGTGAGAAATTTTCTAACAGCTTCAGTTACAGGTTTATATTCCAGTTCAACAATCACTTCGCGTTTCCTACACATTAGCGGGGAAATCTATGCATCCATCTCTTACCATTTACATCACCTGGTTTTGTTTCTTTACTTCAAATATCGAATAATGCCAGGAAAATCTTTCATTTTCGTATTTACCATCGTATAATCCATTATTAATTGCGCTAAAATAATGCTCGGAAATGGGATCTATATCATCATACTTCAAAATACCATGGCATTTATGTTTATGTGTACTATCGTGTTGAGTTAGAATTTAATGCCAAACTCATGGGTTATTTTCAATTTAGGGCGGAGAAATTCTAGCTATTTTAAGCCAGATTCCTCACTTTAAATGTCCACGGATATGTTGCTGATTTCAGAATGTAGCCTTGCGTACAAAAAGTTGTTATTAAAAGAAATAAGATTCCCCAGATTACAGAAACATGAAAAATGGCCAACCCCAAACGACAAAAACAATCCGCAACATCATTATGGAATCATGTGGACCATAAAATAAACGCGCAATCATCTGTATGCCCCGTTATTCAGAATGCAAGGTGTAAAGATCAATCTCGCTCGAGGAAAAATGGATAGCTAACGAAGCGGATTGCAAATTCACTTTTTCCGCGGGGAAATGGAGTCGTGACAAGGAATTCCCAGGGACTCGTATCTCGGTGATCGAGTGGGCAGGCATGGGTGCTTAAAAATGCGCTAAATGCTATCTCGAGATTCGAACCCGCATGCCAGTTGGCTCATATCACCGCCCCACACCACCCTACATGTCCAGATGTTGGCAGTTTCCGAGAAGGACTCTCTCATTCTCCGGCCACCCCTTCGCATACCTTTTACCGATACACTTGGCAACGTCGCTCCCGCCGCGTGAATTCCTAACTACCTATCTTGCCCTCTCTCCATCTCTCTCTTTCAGACCTTCACTCCTTCGGCGAAGATTCTCCTCTCTTCACAGGGCGAAATCTTCTGGGCTCTCGGAGGGAATCTCACATGCGCAGAGAAAGGGCGCCCCGTGAGAAATGATCCCGAAGAGGAGTTGGGATTTCGAAACCTCTGAAGAAGAGCCACGGATTCGATCTTTACACTAATTCGATCTAGGAAAAGATGGCCAAAGTAGCGGCTTTCCGTTCGTGCGCCTCGAGCGATTAATTTGTCTCTAACGGTCGGCGTCTGAAATTATTTCGTCAATTAGGGCAGGCTTTCGTTTCGCACATTTGGTCCGTTATGTTTGTGCAACGAGCGTAATTCGTATCGGAATTCCGTTTAACCGAGCCCAAGGACTCGGTGAAGCAACGGCTGAAGTGGCACTCCTGCGCATTCTTCTATGAAAGGAAAATATTCCAAATATGACGAGTTTTTGGCTCAATGTGAAACCTTTCTTTCTCGAACGGTGATGCGCAGGTGACCTACCTTGAGCACAAATATATTTACGTATGCATACAGTTCGGAACTTACGATACACATACGAAAGAAGTGATAGTTCACATTGGTTACGGAAGTGCTTTGGCAACTAGGTGTGTTTGCAGATGCGTGTCCCCACCGGGAATCGAACTCGAAATAGCTTTCTCCAAGGTGAACGCGTTTCCCACTTGGCTATCCGGGGACCGATAACTTACTCCTAGATTATCCTCGGCTACGATATATTATATTTACATCAAAGAAAATATTCTCCTTCTAGCTATTAGACGGATGGTAACGGTGTCTTACTTGACAAGTTCAGAAGGAATTTTGAGCAATAAAATTATGTAGATAGAATTTATTCCTGCTTATAATTCATACATGAATCTCTCTCACGAACATCTAACTAAACTCCCGTTTCAAAAAACCAAAGCTGAAAAACGGTCATGACTTGGAAATTTTTGACGAAGACAGTCAAATCTTTCCAGGAATGTCAACGCGCGACCGTTGCTTCTCGTGTTTTAGATGTCAAGTCTCTCAGATTGGACGAGCAGCGTCGCCATTGTTACACGCTTTGTTTATCCGGAGAAATGGTTTATTCATTACGGCTCCGTGCTCACGGATGCATGTCGTGCGCAAGCTTCCGAGGAATATTCTTTCATTAGATGAGGAGGCAAAAGAAGAAGGACTTTAGCCAAGTCGCAATCCAACCCTTCGGTTGTTGCCCTTCACCGTCTCCACCCTTTCATTATCCCCACTCCTTCGACTCAACGCCAATGCGATGGAACAAAAAAATCTCCCATAGCCACAATCATCGGAGCTCCTTCATAAGCATGCATCCCGCGGTCTGAACCTCACACCCGCGAAAGAAAGCATTCCTCACTTCCGTCGTCGAAATCGTTGGTGAGCATTTTAACAGTCGAGGCACTTCATTGCCCATTCCATATACCTTCACGACCCGCCTCCCCCCTCTTCTCCTCGAATGTTTACTTCTCAAGAGTCCGGAAAGAGTGAAACCAGTCGATTTTTATGGAAGGGAACCGCTTAACAGCCTCGCTATCTTTTCGGTGGATGTCGTAATCTCGGTGCAGTTTATAATTGAAAAAAAAAAACGATTTTTTGGAGAAGTTGCTCATGCATGGCGTTGATTGCCATTAACTTCGCATTCTCCCTCACACCAGCATAGACACGCTTTAATAGTATAACTTACAATTCGTGGAAGGGATGAGTTGAGGTTACCGAAACTGTAAATTATATCCAGAATTCGTGGTAGACATTAGCAAGTCTTAAATCTTGAGCGAGGTTAACACTGCTCCTCCTTGTTACGGCCTCTGACGCCGAACAGGATCTTGATTAATAACATGGAACGCAATTGCGAACGAATCAAGCATATAGTAGCGGCTCTGAAAAGCTATTCATCAACACTCGGAGGAGGAATTGAAGAGAGCAACTGTAGCTTAACAGTAGAAGTCTTTCTAAATATATTGAACTAAATTATGCTGCAACTCAAAACCGGGAGTAATAACTAAGAAATGCGGCTGCCATCGGAGGGCATTATAATCTATTTAAAATAGCTATGTATATTCATATTGGTTGCCATGTGCTATCCTAGAAATTCTTTGGTCGTAATGAAGACAGATTAGCAAGGTCTCGTTCAACATAGTTATTTCAATGGATACTAATTTTCTCTTTGAAATTTCTGACTACTTTGATGGAAACGATGACATTAGTTCTGAAGACTGATACCACATTGTAAATTTTAATTGCGTAAAGACTTCAAAATATCGAAAGAATCAGTAATATGCCAAAATGAAAGCGAAAGATGACCTTAACAAAAATCACAAATCAACATTTAAGTAATTTTTAGTAAGAAAAGATTATGGTGAGCTCTCGGTATCTTTTCTACCATTTCTTCTATTAGTCTTTTTCATATTATCATCAAAAAGAGCGATTCACACATACTACAACTCAAAAGAGAAAATCTCATTGGCGAATTTTCATAGGCCTCGGAGACTGGCAGAATCAGTGCCAGAATCGTCCTAAACTTACGGAGCGCAAATATCTCGGGATATTCCAATGATCCGAGCGAATGACAAAGATCCGCCCCGATAACGCTCCCTCAACCCATGCGTACCGCAAATCCAGGAGGTTCTCGCTCCTGCAGAAGCTCAGTTGGCGAAACTAGATTTCACAGTCGAGCGACATCGGAAAGATCTCAATGGAATACATGGCCGATTCAAAGCACCGCCGTGGAAGTCTCCGGCGCGTAAAATCTCCTTCCGTGACGATCGCTTTTAAATCTGAGGATTGAAGAAGACCTCTGCGACGCACGCAAAAACACGGACCGTTAAATTAAATCTAGAGGTGGACATCGCGAGAGGATAAATAAGAGCCATTTTCCCACCAAGAAAGCATCCATTTCGGACCAGCGGTCTCCTCGGTCTGCAAGTCGACCTTTTTCGGTCGAAACCCGTTTGTTTTTAACTGTAAAAAAAAGGCGCCAGAGGTCGCGAATCGCGTGCGAGGAGAATATTTCCGCGTCCGCCGGACTTCCGATCGAATCGGTGTCACAAATGCGAGTAATGGAGCGCGCAGTGAAATCGCTTCGGATTGGTTTCGAATGGAAACTACTTACGAGTTTTCGAGGACGAGCGGGAACGAAATCAATTGCTTCCGAGGAGGAGACACTTCCAAAAATTTTCTCTTTTACACCGCAGCTTTCGGAAGGCGAGGTATTCCCGGAAAATTTTCCTTGTCCGCAATGTTTCTTCGAGTCATTGTTTTCTGTATCAATGAGCTTTTATTCTCATGTCCCTCGGATGCCGCTGCGGGAAATTCAATTGTTCGCGTCCCGAGTGGCGAGCGCTGCTTAAGCTCTGAGAAAGACTTTCCTTGGAATGGACGCAATATAACAAGAGGATATAAGCACGCGGAAAATGCTCATTTTACGACCTTGGTCTCTCTTTTCGACTATCGTCGACGAGAAATACGCAAAACCTTCAATTTTCACGCTTTAATGAATTGGCCAAAAGCGTGCTATGAGGTAATAGATCCGTATCCTAGCGGTTTCTCCACATTGCTCAGTCGCATTTTGAATAAGAGCTTTCCTTCCTTCTGAAGAGGCAATAGAGCTCGACTTCACTTTCTGTCCTTCGAGTCTCATTTATGAAAACAAAAAAAAGAAACTAGAATAAATCCGATGAGGTAACTTTTAATGGTTCGTCATTATTAAGAGTGACGAGGGAAATGCGATATTCCAGTTTGTCAACACTGCTTATGAAATAATTTCTTTGCGTGGAAGTGAGTCTCAGAGTTGCATGATTTCTATCCGATTATCCACCGATGGAATGAAGCAAAGAAAAGGAAAGAGATCCATTTCAACCTATGAACATGAATGGGAAAGGATTCCTTGCCTTTCAAACGTGCTTATTTCTTATGTTTTCCGATTTCGAATTGTTCGAAAGAGCTAGAAACGACTTAATAAAATAATATGTGAAGTTCTTAATGTAGATGACAGATCATGTAGGAGTAAAAACTGAGTAATTTGCTCTTTCATCTTTTGTTATAAATCGTTTCCTTCGTACTCGCCCTTCAGGTTAACTGCCGAATAACAATTCCGGAAGGAAGTTAATCTTCAAGCTGTGCTATGGAAAGCGACATCAAAACAGGTTATCCCTGCTTCAATATACCGGAAAACAAGTGCGACTGTCTTTGAGACGAAATACTTTATGGAGGTCCAGATAATAAAAATACCGAGACTATTATTTTTTCCTTACAATTTAGGGAATTTCGCTGATCTTTTAATTATAAGCAGGAAAACACTGTGGTACCCAATCAAGTATCATTTTCATCAACAATCGGTAGTAATTACTTTTCTCCATATAATACAGAAAAAATAATAGCAGAGTTACCAATTGATAAATCCTATAGTATGGTTAAGGCGGCAGTGTATAAACTACACTAATTTCAACACCACTCATTTCCTGCAAAGACCATTTTAATTATATTTTTATGAAGCAATTGTCGATAGCTTATGTAATTTTGTATTTTTAAATGCAGGACACACAGAGAATCCCGAGACCGCGTCACTCACTCGACTATTCGGGGGCTGGGAAGAATTCGTGCTAAATATTCTCATTCCACAGGGAACATTTTTCTATTTATTACGTTAACAAATTCAGAGCTAGTGCTGCTGGAATTCAGAAAAATGTCAAGATGAGGATATGAAGAGGAATTTATATCGGAACCCGCTGATACATCCCCACTTCCGCAGTCACGACTTGGTTAGCTTCTCCAAAGAACGCACTGTGTCCACAATCGGCGGGCTAATGTATCCGAGGAACGCATTTCTAAATGGACGTTAGAGACCTTGGAGAAAGGGAGGCGGTGCCCGCGTTGGACCAGCTCTCGAGGTCAGCTCCAACTCACTCTACCTCGTCTTTGGTTCCTGCCCACAACCCATTCCTTTCTTCTCCACAGCTGAAACACGATTCGCGAAACGAGGTGCCCGCTTTCTAAAATGCAAAAAAAAATCTTTCACGAGAGATTTCCCACGAAATTCACCGAATCTCCTATTGAAAAACCTCTCGTTTTTAATATGCTTTGAGAGAATTTGTGAAGAAACTGATTTACTTTCGGTATTATTCCAAGGAGGAGCGGTGCTAGCCCGAGGGAAAGAGCGTAACGGTTTGCTTGGAGGTCACAGTTCTTTTGAGGAGAGCTTGGTCCACCGTGAGAAGACCCCCGAACTACACGAAGGCAGGTTGTCTGAGCATTAAATATGGAGTGATGTAAAAAGTTGGTAATTTTTTGAACAAATATATATTTTTGTTTCCTGTTTCTATGTAACTTCTAGCGGCTCTTTGCGAACCGGATAAGTTTTCTTTACAAACACTATGGCGTTCGCAAATTTCATTGTTTTCTCCAAATATCCGATCCTAAATAATTCACACATGCTCTCCGTGGCCTTGAATTATACAGGGCGTTGTCTTAGCTATCCGTTTTGATAAATACTAAATGAAGGAGTTCGAAAACGCCTGAATCTAATTCAATACATCGATTTTCTGTTTAGGGCTAATTATTCAATTTATTGATGTCAGCTTCTGAACCATTCAGCACAATTAACAATAAGTATCGAAATTATTTCGTCTATATTCAGTCTACTCTCAGGAAAGAATAAAATAGCAAGTAAGGATAATTCTTAGGAATTATCGAGCCTTCAGATATGTCCCGACTTTGTTAACTCGAAAATCTGCCCATTTTCTAGGGAAATACACGCATACAAGATTGGAATACTGCATTTCATAATCCTTTAGGAATTATTATTATGTGATACAATTTTCCAAAATGATCGTAGCTAGTTGTAACCATAACACACGAGAGAATGCTCTACCAGATTAATCATCCAGAGAAACTAAACTCGGAGCTCTATTTTCATACCGAAGTATGGAACTTTAATCAATGAGCTAAATGAAAACCCGATAATAAGCTTCCTGATTTCTCTAAAATTTTCCAAAGAATATTGCTGAACAGAAAGTGACGAGATACGGGAATCTCTACCTTCAATTTATCACCTCCGTGCGTTCCTCCAGTTTGTGGATCAGAATTCCACAGCACTGCGCCTGCCGTTATCTGCAATATCAAGAGTCACGAATTTCACGCTGGCTAAACCCAGGCGCATTGCCCAATGGTTACTAACGCTTTTTCCCTTTCAACGGAGCGATCAAAGGTCGTCGCACCAGAATAATTCGGAATCCTAACGCCGATTCAAATCTCTCTCTCTAAGCCATGAAAATTCGATCGTTACCCCAGAAACGTTGACTGCGTGGGCCGCTCAGGGCAAGATCGTAAATTCTGCAAATTTATGGTGAACATCAAGGTCGCTGTTTTTAAAAACACTTTCTCGACATTTAAAAGGCCCACGAGATACTTTTCATAATTCATCGAATTCCTGGGGTGTTAGATGTGTTTACAACGCTCTCCGTCATCTTTCAGTTCGCTAAAACAAAATGTAGCCTCAGATGAAGTCAGTCTTTACTTGCCTTCAACCCAGGGCACGTTTTAACTCTTAAAGATTGGAGATAACGCGTGAATTTAATGTACAAGAAGTTGTATGTCATATTTTCGGGTGGAATTTTATCTGATGCTGAATTTATGGGTGTCATTGTATTTGAAAAATAGTAAAATAAAGATGCTGACTAATGTGAAGTTTGCATCTAGATATATTCCTTCGCACTTTTCAAAGTGAAAGCATTTTCAATCAAGCAAGTGGTTGTATTATTAGTAAATGGATACGGGAAA
This sequence comes from Pachydiplax longipennis, assembly GCA_036926295.1. Classification (NCBI taxonomy): domain Eukaryota; kingdom Metazoa; phylum Arthropoda; class Insecta; order Odonata; family Libellulidae; genus Pachydiplax; species Pachydiplax longipennis. Next base: position 6,753,380 of record JAVFKF010000015.1, on the reverse strand, counting down.
TTCGTAAGTGCGGCACCTGGATGTGTTGGACTGATGACTTACTTGTGATTCCCGAGTGGTAAACGCATGCTGTCTTACAACCTTGTCGAGTATATTGTGAATAGACTAAATCCCAACAGATATTTTTTAGATTTCTCTAACCAATTAGCATCGAAAAAGACGATGTAATCTTCAGAAAAAGAAAATAAATGGTATTTTGCTGGTGAAACCATTCATATGATTCAAAATTCAGTCGAAATTTTAAGAGAGTTGCGCGGTTCAGAAGTAACCAGAATTAATTTTACTAGGCATATAGAATGTGGAGAATCTCAAATGTGATCAGCATTCATTAACTAAGGAATGACTATAGCTTTGGAATGAATATCCACGTAAGTGCTATTGCGTATCCCAAAAAAGGTAGAATATATTAAAGCTGAACGGATCAAAGGCAAATCGAATTTATATACTTCTGATTAGCAGGCGTACGAGGTCGTAAATGTTAGTCAGTTGCGCGAAACTGCACTACAGTATACTGTCCACGTGAAAAGTGACCCAATATATCCTTGTTATAAGCAAAGTTCATTAAGAAGATATGTGGTACATTGAGGATATAAAGAGAAAATCTTTATAAGGGTAAATTTCTTCTCGATTACTATCTTCTCGCTTAGGGTCACAGAAAAAGAATGATACATGAACTAATGTGGGTGTGGATTCCAGCGGTGGACGCCCATACTCCGCCTTGTTTACGCACGTACGAGCTCATGCATTTTCGAATTCATAATCGAAGTCATGGAGCGAAGGCTGGAGCCGGGTGTGTCTCTTATAACGTATTCTCTCAATCACATCTCACGAATCGGTTTCTCAAGCAGCACACGCCGAGCACCCTTAGAAATAGTAATAAAGGGTAAGACGTAGCATAACTTGGATCATCACGCTTTTATTGACATCGTGGCGATAAATCCGCTCATAAGTATTTGTTATTAAAGTGTTGCTGAGAAACAAACCCATAAGACGATGTGTGTAAATTGGTGGACAAGATAAATGTGCGTCCATCCATAGGTTCGTCTGTTGGAATGTTAAACATAGAAAATCCTTGATGATGGAGGTATGAAATCAATTCGGATTCAGATTCGATGGGATACTCTAAGGCTCGGCTGAGCGTACATGACGCCCTTAGGAAAAAACATCCTTAAACGCTTAACTTTGCCTAAACTGTGTATCAATTACGAAATCATTTACTTCTTTGAAAATACTTGAAAACTATTAACAAAAATACCATTTTATTGTGCACAAATTGCTTGAATATAGGCAACATGCAACTCAAGAGTGACCAGATGGTTTCACAGGTGACCCCTCATACGCAGCCGAATGGCAAACACGGCCTTCCAATAGAAAAAGGTTCCCCACGTCTGGTTTAGAACATTCCTAGTATGTTTCCAATATTCTTATATATTAATTCATTCAAAATAATAAATTTGTTTTGTTTGTTTGTGATGGCTTTCCACAAAGTTCGGCCAGAACATCTTGATTTCATTCCCAGTACGCAATGAATGCCAAATAATTCGATAGGGAAGAAATGTAAGCAATAGAGAGCTACCGCGGATTTTCAATAGATATCTGAAAGAGACTAAAGTTACGACAACAAAATGACTATTCCGAAATCGCTCATCCGTCACTTTCGAGCCCTTCCACCCCGTACACACACGTGCGTTTTTAACACGTCTCTTTCCGACGAGGGTAGGGCCACTGAATGATGCGTCCAACATCTCAATTGCGCTCACGCGGAAGAAGTGGTCGCCGTGGTGAAATAGAAAGTGGAAGGAGACGAAAGGGAAATAGTCTTTTTTAATTAGGTGCACGCTAACCCTCGCAACAGCGGAGACAAAGGACTGCTGACGCCCGCGAAAGGGACTCGAGAGAGGGTGCCAAGAGAGAGCGAAAACACTTTAAAAAGAGCTTTTACTCCGGGAGAAAGTGCGCGGGAATTTTCGAGGGAAAAATAAGTGTTCGGGGCAGAAATCGCGGGGTTTTTTATGCAGCCCGAATAGCGGGCGCGCTAACCGTCGCATCTTCAAAACTTTTTTCCTGAGGTGTATTAGCGTGGGAGTGCACTTATGCGCTCTCCTTCACCGTGGAAAACTTTCACCGTGCATTTTTTCCCGAATGCCCGCTATTAATCATTGTCGCGTGCTCTCTTTTTTTCGCTTAACCAGACTCTCGGAACAATTAGGAGCAGATTCTCAGAAAAAATAATCGGGCAATTGTTTCGCCGGAATTTTTCCGAGCTATATGGTCCGGTGGCGTGGTCTTCGAGAAAATCTGTGCTTGTAATTCTGGAAAACGATCTTACACATTCTTTTCATTCGTTAATTCTATGCTGCGTTCCAGTTTTCTTGTCTGGTGTGATGGCTGAAAACTATATGAAATCTACGAATCGTAACTTAAATGTCAGATGTCAGAAGCACCGCATAAAGACCACCTGGAATGAGGCTATTCTTCCAATACGAGTAAAATATATAGGATTCCCATATAATCCATCGTTACTGATTAGCTCAATGCTCAATAAGCTCAATGACACCGAAACTTCAAAAACTTTTCATAAGGAAGATTGACTTGAAAAATGAAATTCCGGTATTACCCACTGAGGCAGTGAAAGAACTGCGATAAAGGAAGTGAAGTACGCGTCAATTTTTTATTGTGTCAACATCTCTCAATAAAATGGATATCACGTGAATTGCGAGACCATATTGGCACCCGAGAGAATAAACATTTCAAGCATTGACAAGTGTTACTTCTAAATGGAATTAAGACAGAATTTATTGCCAATTTCGCAAGCACCGATTTCAACTCACCTTTGGTTGGCCTCTCTTTAGGGAAGCATATGCGGAAGAGTCCCTTGGTCCTGGTGAAGTACGTGTACTTGGAGTCTATCGAACTCTTGAGCGTGTCCTGGCCAGCTCGGAGCGCGTACGCCTATGGAAAGAAATTACAAGGATTGTTAATGAAATCCAAAATGGTAGAGATATCATTAGGTTCATCATGACAGATTATTCTCAGTCCTACTCGGACATCAAGCCATGAAATGCTGAAAATATTAAGTCTCTCTAGAGCGAATGGCCTACGAGAAACTATAATATATTATCATCCTTGAAACTGTAATAAAGCTGTCATCACAAAAGGTGAATGAAAAATTTAATAAAAAAGCAGAACTAAGTGGAACCAAAGCGTACTGTTACGAAGTGGTGGGTAACAAATTGATTCACCATTCATAAATTCTCTCCTATAAAAACGCCGTGGAAATGAAAAACTGAGGCATAATTCCTCGGATGCGAAATAATTACTCTGATATATTTTAATAGACTTAGTTTTGTAAATGCAAAACTTAAATTGATTTGACACGGGTCTGTTTTTCTCTCATCCTACATTATTTCCATTACTCACACATAGAGGATACAAGTTATGCAGAAAGGATTCAAATCGATAGTCATTCGTTTCTTCATATATTATGAGAGTCGATATTATAGATTAAAAGTCACAGCTATTTCTCCATCTCGTTTATCGCAACTCTTTGAGTCTTGCGTCTACCATTTTCGTCATGAGAAATGACGAGCATAGTTAATCTCAGAATCGGGATTCACTTCGCACGACCTTTACTGCTCATAAGCGCATTCTGTAAATGATTCTAAGGCCTGAGAAATGGGTATGGTCCGCTCGAAAAGCAAGGAACTTTCACGGAGAATGATTTTCCTTTGTTCGAAAGAAATCGGTCTTCCGTGTAATGCAACGAAGAATTGAAGGATTGGTATTTCTTTCTTTTTTGTCTGCGATTAACCACCTCAAGGAAATTGGGAAAGGCTGGCCTTTATCAAGATTTATAGAAGCAATTTTTTAAAATTGAAGAATAAATCGAATCTGAGATTTTATTCTTAAAGAAAAAATTGTGAAACAAAACTCAGATAATTCTTTCTTTAGAAAATAATATGGCCACAATGTTATCGTGGAATGAATGCCTGAATGCCTGAAGAAGTGAAGGCATTGGTTAAAATTCCATAAAGAGAAATTCAAGGGGAATTGTATACATGTTCTGTAAGGAGTATATAATGCCGAGCGAAGTGGTAAGCATTTTTAATTTTGGATTTCCTTTACACCTTATGGAGAAGTACATAGCTTGAATGTTATCCCATAATAATGTGAAATTCCATTGTCTCTAAATCACTTCATCGAGTTTTCTTATTTAAATAATTGTTTTTTGTTATTAATTGCATTTGTTTCAATTTATATTTATTGTTTATTTATTTATATGCTTTTGCATAATTGAAGGGAGGAAGGATATTGTTTGGTCACTGAAGGGAACATACATCGAAATAGAGGCGATCCATTTTCAGAATTACCTTATTTTAGACCCCAAAAAATAACATTTATCAACCGAAAACATCCACATATTTTCACTCATGAATGACCATAAAAATTCAAAGCGCTGAGAAATAGAAAAGAGGAATTTATTCCACACAACGACAATGCACTCGAGGCCTTCCTTGGATTGCCGACCTCCGTGGTGGTAAACACACCTTAAAATCACTTTCATTCTCTCCCCAGCGACTAGAGGTGCAACTCCTCAGGCTCAATTAGACCGTGGAACGGAAAATCACAGGGTTCGCTTATGCATAGAATGTGCTTTCCCTTTTCCGGTCCATTTTCTCATAAACCCTTTCTTAACGTTTCTGCACATAAATTCATATCATCTTAGAGCAGGCATCTGATCTTATCAGTGGATGTTTCGATTTCCTCAGGATGAGTTTGTATACGAAAAGATCTTGATGCAAAACTGATCTAATTAATGAATGGGTTATTTTTCTAACAAGAATGACAGTGGAAAGTTGGCACAAGTTTTCTATTGTGAACTGCCAGTGTTTGAACTATTTTTCTTCCAGTTTCTATGGAGATTTTATATTTGGCGCTCTAATGATACCTTATTTATAGCTATGTCAGTTGCAGATTGAGAGTAGATTATTTAAGTATCGAGATGTAAACAGATATCCGTTTTGAATATCAGCAATCATATCGGCAATCTTTACCTTCAAGATCACGAAACATCAATGACCTTTTGTCAATATCTTCATCAAGGAACAAAGAACATTTTGCGCTTTTATAATTAACGGAGCAATTCTGCTAACCACCACTACGGGCCCTCAAAATTTTGAAAGGATCATTTTTATAAGTTAAGATCAATTATGGCCTTGATAGAACTCGAATCCATGATGCCGACATCAGTGCAGTATTGTTTCTGTATAAGAAACAGTTATGTGGTTGTTTATAATGCTGGGTTGCCCGTAAAGTTCATACAGGTTTATAAGACGATAGATTCACAATTATTTGATATTTTTAATTAAATAAGAATCATTTTGGTCCAGATTTACAAAAGCTCGAAGGAGGATGTGAAAAGAAGAGCTCATGATAATTAAATCAATACATATGTGCAAATACCGTATAGAAGGAATTTTGTTGTATTTTCCTAGGAATTTGGCACTTAATTTTATTACAACCCATTAGACGTATCTATTTAAGCGACTGTCTGAAAAATAAGCACATTTGATTCTATTTAACGATAACGAACCCGGTGTGATAACGGCTAGATGCATTTAAAGTCGCTTCCGGAGGAAACATAAACTTCAAGATCTCTCGAAATCTATTTTCGCGTCGACGGCAAAGATCCTTTCTCCCGAAAGCAGTGGGAGGTGTTCAGCGATGCGTTTAATGAAGTGCTCCCTTTTCCATATTGAAACCAAGATGAGGTTAGACTCAAACATCGTAAACTTTCATCAAAACAGCTTGCCCGTAGATAGGAAGAGCAGATTATCTTTCCTCCCATCTTGAAATCTAAAAATATAGGAGTTTTTCGTCGTTTTATAAGGGAATTTGACACACATACCCAATTGAGCGAAAATAAAACGGGAAAGCTCGACTCTGTGAAATAATCGTCACTTTAACTCTTTCGCTGCGAAGAACGTAGCTAAGAATGATGATTGCGGAAGAAAGATAATGTCAGAGTTACGAACGGAATTTTTTCGGAGCAATGTGAAGATGCCACTGCCAATGAAAGAGAGCGAGACGACTTTCAAATCGATGGAATAAGTGAGGGAATGCTTCTGTCGAAATCACCCTAAATTACTCTCCCATGGAATATCGAGTGCTGATTTGAATATTTTCAGGATCAATGCATCATGGGGGTGGCGTATTGTTCCTACTCTCATTTTGCTTTCACTTGTGTTACTCAATGTTTTTCAAGTAGAAAAAGATTTCCACGGTGATTGTGATCGACGGTAGACTTGGGTATTCGTGAATGTAAATTCCGACGGGTTTTCAAAATAATGGGCATGCTTATTATTCTCTTGGATCAACCACATTCGGGGACCAACCTGATGGTAGAAATAACATGGCTGACTCTGCATTTTATAAAATATTTCAATTGCATTCCATTCCGCACTGAATGTGAAACGCTGTATCCTTAGTAGATGACAACAGCATTTACAACGTCTAACAAGAAGAATTGATAAACTGATCGATTTATGAGAAACTCCTTCAAAGTTAGAACTTTCAGGAGATAAAATATAATATGCTCTTTCAGCCATATACAAGATATTTCATATTATATTCTATATGAGATTAAAATATAGTGGCACTAAAATATATAGTTAAATGTATTAAATGAATATCAATAAAATATGATTAAATGTAAAATGAATACGTGAATGTATCAAATAATAAGGAAGCACTTTAAAAATACATTTGCGCTTTGCATTTAACTATATCTTATGAGTATCAAAAAGAAGTTTGTATCAGACAGTCTTTATGATCCTTCGCTAGGTTTTTCCAGAGTATAATCATATATATTTGTTTTGTAAAAGTGAGATAGCTACTAAAGTGTTACCAATATTAATGCCGAAATCATTATTGAAGGAAAAGGGATACCTATTTTAACATCAATACTGATATTGATTCCTGATAATGTCTATTGATACAGACTCCCTAAGACTATGATAGGAGAGGTCACGCCTTCTGATTCAAGTTTTCTAAAAGGTGCAAGTAAATGTTGAATGAAGACGCGGAAAACAACAAAGTTATCCACACAAGCACAAAGTTGTCGTTTAAAGGAATATTTTGGGATATAATTCCTCTTATGGTGAAGTAAAGATTATTCGACTGAATTCGCGCAGAAAAGAGAACATCAATGTTTTGGAGAAACACGGTTAAAAACCCTTTGGCGGGAAGGAATGTATTCAGACCAAAGGAAAAGTATTCGACTCCCCCTTGGGTATGTGTGTTAGCCACGTTCTGTGAAAAAGGGAGAGAGATTTTTTGCAAATCCAGATCAGCCAAATGAGAAAGGAGGGAGGGTGGGAGGAAAGAGACAGTAGTAATGGCCTAGTTTACTCGGAATCGAGTCAATCTGAAGAAGACTGGATATGGAGCAGTGAGAAGTCCATTCCCATGTGTGCGAGTGACATGAAATCGCCGGCGTTAAATCGCTTCTCAATGGAGGAGTATCGACTGGAATATGCGTTTGCGTAACCAAAGTGAGAAAATTGTTATTACGATGGAAACATTGAAAGAGAGGCGACCCATTTTCAGAATTACCGTATTTTAAACCCGCATGAAATAAAAGATATTTTCAATTTCGGAATACCACTTTCAGATAAACATTCACCCACAGCTCTGCGAAAAGGGGCGCTCCGAAAAGGCGTCAACGAGCTGAAACCATTCCTCGATTTAGTAGTGCGTTTCATTTGAAGAGTAAATAATTCCGCAATGTAAATGAGAATGATGTTTTATCTTGTGATCGCCTTCATCACCCTCGTATAGCACACATCGACGAAATTCGACAGATATACCGAAGGAGAACGGCTCGATGCTAATCATCGGGGAAGGAAACTCTTAACACCTAATCTTTCGAATGAGCCTTTCCTATCTTTTGATTTTATCAACCTAGTCATTTACATGAGCAAATGAATATTTCCGTCGATGATGTTCTACTCAAGCATATCGATATCTGGGGTAAATTCAAAACACCGAATCCAAACGATAAAGTATTTCCTAGAGTCTTTCGAAACATACCTCTTTGCGCATGCATTCTTAGAAATTTCCGGTTCTTGCCGATGAAAAATGCAGAGAATATACTTTTTACCGCATGCTCATTGGCCGTAATACATCGCATGATATCACTTGAAAGTTAACTTTGCGTAGGAAATTATTGATTAATTGAAGTAGAGTACAGCTGGATACCTTAAGCTTTCACACATCACCTAAAGACAAACGTGTGTATTGTAACATTACGCATGGAGAACTATAGCTGATAAAATGCAACATAGCAGTAGTGTTGTTAAAAGTGCTTCGACTGCTGAGGTAATTTCTCACTTGAGCTCTCATCGGGAGTCGAAAATGCGTTGAAGGGAGTTGAAAACAATTTATAATCTTGGAATCTTGTGAAATCCTAATTAGAGGCTTCGAGATCCAGCAATATTCATCGAGTGGGTTAGGGTAACATTCTTCATTAAAGAAACTATTAAGAATTTCTATTACTGATTATTTCATAGGGTCGATTTCCTTTGTGATCAGTATCAATTGTTTCATCTCTCCTCAGAATGGAGCATTTCAGGATGCTCCAGCTCGTGACACATCCAAAGAGAGATCTTTAAATCCTCATCTCCATTGAAGATTCAGAAGGAGAATAGAGAGCTTGGCATGAAAGGGTTTTCTCCCTCCCCTCAAGATGATTCGCCATTTCCGCTGTGCATATTCCGTTACGAGATGACAGAGTCGTGCTTTTGAAGATATATTCCCGGGTAATCCTTCCGATGTGGGACAAGTGAGGTCACCGAATTCCAATCTCACCTCTCTCAGAAGTAATACAATGGAAGTGCATCTCGCACCTGTTGTACGTTCGGAACCTCAAAAGAATTGTGCCACGGTGATATTCCCTCCATTCAGAGATGCACTGGAATTCTGGATAGTAAAATTGAGGAGAAAACATAACTGGCTTTGCTGTGTGAAATATCCGCGAATGCTTATTAAAGTCAGGTAAAGAAGGGGTGCGAACGCGCAACCTTATTTTCTGGAAGCTTTGCTACCTTGATTGAGGATTACAATCAACGGAAGGGCTCTGGGAGGGATAGACATCCATCTAGAGATGGATAAAGGTCATAAGCCACAATTTCACCCCTTTTGAGATTTTGCACGTCATTATATTCTATAAATATACCTCTTTAATCCTACTGGACGAAGTTTTTATTGCCATTATAGATACCACAATATTTGAGTTTAAAATTCTTGACTTTTCTATCTAGTAGCAATTTTTAAGATGCATAGTCAAAAGTCACATTAATCATACGGCATCTAGTTATTCTATAAGGAAAGTTCTCGTATTTATTTTTATATGAACAAAGTTTGTCAAGTTAATGTAATCCCGGGTTAAGGAATACAGGTTCTGAAAAAGTGAAAATTTCGAACGTGATTGTCATTTTTCTCAGAATAGCGTATTGAATCTCGTCGATTATCGCTCCTCATTTCTCATTTAACATAATCGTGAATTTAATTTTTGCGGGAGAAAAGATAGAATATATAGAAAAAGAAATATAGAAAGAGGATAGAAAAAATACAAGAACGCTAAAACAAGTTAGAGGTTGAAACAGAAATTAAATTGAAATGTATCGATTCAGAATACACCATAAAAGATAATAATCAATCATAAATTTAGCCTATGTTTGTATCTTGATAGTTAATTATCCTTTTTAAGAATTCCTTCAAATGTAGCGATAATCATATAGGAAGGAAAGTTTGATTTCAAACTTCTGTGGGGCTTTCATTCTATTCAGAAGCGTGGTAAATGTGACTATCTCAACTTCGTACCTGACCCACAATGATGTGCAGATGCATAAATATAAATGGAATTGCATCTAGAGATTTCCTTTCCTTTTCTAGATCTCTGAAGGCGTGGCTCGTGACTCACACCAATCTGCGCAAAGATATCCTTAGTCTAGTTGATACATTGCATATCAGTAGGATTTATCGAACTACTCAGTCCTTTCTTGGATATGATATTTTCCTGCTTCTTTAGTGTTGATTTGCACATTAAATACACGTGAGCTTCAAAGGAGTCAAGGTAACGAATTTTTGTGAAGCAATCTTTCACTATATATTGTGGAATTTAACTATGACCAATTTATCAGACTTTAAAGAACCATTTACGAAATTTCCAGAAACGGGAAGACTCGAGATGATTTTAAATTCACCGAGACTCACTTTAAAAAATATATCTCTCACGAATTTAAGGAGTAACATCTCAGAGAACGGGTTCAGGTATATAAGTTTTACTCCTCTTTTACAGTACATGTTATAAGATTGAAAAATGTTACTCGGGTGAATACGTTAAATTGCTAAAAAAGACAGTCTGTATAAGGCGTTTATTTCAATCATACGAAAGATATCTCAGGTATGATTGAATCAATCAGCCTCACAATATTTTATTCGTATCTGAGTTGAAAACTTTCAATAAAGTTGAAATGATATTTTACTTTGAATTTTATACCTTTCGCATTTGGGTAGTATATAACAGAAAATACTTCGAATGAGCAGCGTGTAAACTTTGAGTTACCGGTGTACCGAATACCCTTGAGCATTCATTATCGGCAGTGTTCTAATCTCGGTATTATTGAACGCACTTGACTAACAAAGATCGCTTAATAGGAGCAATTCAGTGATAAATAGTTGACTAAATTGATTCAGGATATTTCACGATGAATATTTTAGAATAATTTTTATCAGAACGTCGAACAACTTATACAGGTTATCCTAATCAAAAATTACCGAAGAATACTAATCATATGGTAAACATATAAGTTAGAAAACTTAACCCTCTATTAAGAACCCATTTACAGAAGGGATTCCTAGTGCTTGATTCTTGGTGTGAGAAGCTGAATCGAATTTTTTTTCTTTTATCTCCTCGTGAATGACCACGGCATAAACTACGCTGCATTCTCGGACAAGGAGAGCGTGCGACAAGAGCCATTATCCGAATCGAATGAGGGGAACATCCCACAGGAAAAGAATGTCGTCCGACCATAAACTCAGACCCACGGGGGACAGCATTCAACTACACGGGCGAGGTTGATTAAAAAACGCCCTTTCACTGTTGGTAGAAACTTCCTCCGCTTATAGGATCCTTTTTGCTCTTACTTCCAAAAAATTCAATAGAGGCGAAAAAGAATTTTCCATTTAAATCTACGGGTAATGAATTTCAATTGCAACACTCCATGAAATTCATTGCGAAATAACTTAACCAAATTGGCGTGATGTGGAGTACAGATCGGAGGATATTCATCCATATCGAGTCATCAGTATCGAGATTAACTTACAGACACAAAGCATGACTGATAAGAAAAATGTATGCCGTAGTTAGTGGCATATAGGGCATATCTTTTATTCCAAAATTACGGCTAAAAAATTACTCTAAGTCTTCAATGCGAAGATTTGGTATCCTTCTTTACCGGTTTGCTCGTTTCTGCATTATCGGAGGTGGTGCGAGAAATCGAACGACCTTGCCAGATTGGAATGCATGATCGTAAAAACGTAACCTAAAAATGGAAATTTAAAAATTGAACAGAAGTATAACTTTAGTTTCAACAGTGCAGCCAAAATTTTTTCTTGAGTATTCTCTAATGAGATAAGGGTACGTCTTACTTGCAGTCAATTAAGGTAAATTAAAAGATCTTGATTGACGACGGTTATCACATTTCTGAAGTTTCTTTTAATTTCTCCATCAGGAAGGTCAAATCTATTACCCACCACTGGTTAGTCCATAGTTTTGAAATATATGCAATTTATATTTTAAAATTCTTCATTTCCAAAATTTTCCTGCTATTTAAGTCACAGTATTTTCACTAAAATTATTTAAAAATTTGGGTAAATATTTTCGTGGTCAAGCTCTCTCTAATATTCGAGGAGGAAATGGAATAAAATCGTATGAAACGAAATTTGATAGGTCTGTTGACATTATACATGTCACAAAAATACAGTATTTGTGAATTCAAAGTTATACCCACTAACTCATGAGTAAATAATAAATGAGTAAATTGAATCGATCACTATCAATCTATCCACGAATCTGCAATGCAATAAATATATGGAATATTAAGAGATAATTAATGAATAAAATAACTCTCAAGCACTCTCTAAATTGTAAATAAATTCAAAGAAATCATTCGTTAAAGAAATTACAAATGACAACAGCAAACAGTTCGATTATGAAATAAAATCGATTTGTTTTGTTTACCTAGAGATGACGCCTTGCATTCTTTTAGATTATTCAATACTCCAAGAAGATTGAATGATCGTTATATAAATGAATTAAAATATTGTATGATTACTCAAGAGAAAGGCGATATTATATTCCTTAAAGAAGGAATGAATTTCCATAGGTGATATCGGTGGAATAGTTCCACAAATACTCCCTCCTCCAGTGTTGATCTTTTAAGATTATTCAACCATTAAGCTTCCAGTACCTCTAAGATAATGTTATGTTCTGTTCTCTGGTATTTCAAACTCTTTAAAGGACATTATGTTGCGTTATTCCAAAAACTCTCCATTACCTAAAATCCGGGACACTAATTGCTTCTTTCCATCTTTCTCAAAGGGCATAAAAATTAGCAGTTTTATCCATGAAATATTTAACTTAAAAAATCGCACATATAAAGAGTATAGATTCTTTATTGTATAAACTACCTCCATACATAAAGGAGATCAAAGGAAGATGGCACCGATATGACAAGTAATGAAATTACCTAATTTTTTCAGTGACCTATAAAACAAACCCATCAAGAGAAACCATTCGCTGTTAACTTGCGAGAAAGAAGATTTTCCCCATTTCAATCTTACGACCGATTGCCTCCGATCATTCAATTCAATATTTCAAAATAATTTAAGACTTTTTTAGGTCATTTATCTCGTGCTCAATGCTCCTGAAAATCACCATCCACGGAGTTCGTTCAATTTCTCATCATCCGCTGCCTTAAGCAAGGATTCAATTAGTCAAAGATCAACTGGTGCTCTTGTTTTCTTCCTGTCGCATCTTCCGCAGATTGGGAAACGTAACGTGAATTGGAACGATTTCACTTTGCAATCGACGCCTGCGATTTCTTCCTTTTTTCCCTCCTCTTACCTGTAGTGCATCGAGGACAAGATGGTTCTAAGTAGCACAATAGTCTCAGAATTCCAGATGCGAGATAATTTGGTTTCGGAAAATGGTTATAGTCGGTCAGCCATTACAAATCCATTGCCATAGCCTACTTTTTCTGCTTTTTTAGACTCAGACTGTTTCTATTTTTAATGAACGGAATAAGTGACTTAAAACTCTGATAGAAAGCATTCTTTGTTCCGTGAAATACCGCGGGAGAAATATAGAAATACAAGCGGCACAGAACGCAAGTTGATATTAATCGGAGAGAAATTCTTAATAAATGAGGAATTGATGAAATTTTCCCTGAGGCTCATGATGCGATCTGAATTTCGTACATGTCCATGTTTCCTACATACTTGCCGGATATCTGATGATCATGTGGTTAAAGAAATGCATTCTCCTTTCTTTTTTCATGCCTGGCTAATACATTATCACGGGATACAACGGAAAATGAGAGAAAACGGTGTGTTTAAAAGTAATCACCTGTTATCCTTCAAGTATTTCATTTATGATCAAATATCAAGTCTAGAAATCAAATATTTGCTCGTTTATGGTGAATGACGAAGAATTTCCCTCATTAGTATACTAGAGTTTACACTTTATGATCACTCTCTAGCGATTTAAGAAAATAGTTACAAGAAATACAAGAAAACATCTGAATCACAAATGATCCACTGATTACCTGAGATAATTTCATCAATAAGCTGCATTCGATTTTAGCGGCTCTAACTTTTAAAAATTCATGTAATTCTTTTGCTCCTTCGACTTTGAAGGTACGTAAAACATTAATAATTTAGGTGAAAATTGCCAGAAATAGTGTCTCCGGTCTTTTAATTAATGGGTTATTTTTCTTTATTTAATGTATCTTACTGAAGTGGAAAATTATCCGATTTGGAAACATTTTCAAGATCAATCTTTCTCGTTGGTTTGAAGCATAGTTAAGGTTCTTTTTCCTACAATGATTACTCCTTCAGGAGTAATGAAATTCGACGAGACCTTGGGCCTAAAAAACATTCACTTTTCTTTTTTCGTGTGCCCTAAAATAAACTTTGATGGTGATTTAAATTTCGTGTTATGATCAAGTTCATGCCACTGCTTTCGTAGCATTTACGAAGAGGGAAAAAATTATTGATGTACATCTAAATTCATTTGGGGATGCAAATGCAAGGGCCAGAGAGCCTTTCTTCGTACTCCGCTCAATCCTTAAACATCAAGGATGTTGGAAGGAGGATAGGAGCTCACGAGTAAAAACGTTCTAAGAAAGAAACGTGTCGAACGCAAGCTGCGGTTGGAAAAGGAGAGCAACGCTTGCTAGAATGCGACTCTGATCGGCTACGGTTGGTCAACAATCGAACCCGTACGCCCTTGACATCCTTCGTATGAGTGTATTTCGTTCATGTGTAATGCCGAAATTACTCGTATCATTCATAATTCCAATCATTGACTGTCATTTCATGGATTGCGGATTATTTTTCGTGGGGTTCGGAATAATCAGAAGTGATGACCCCGCATCCTGTCGGAACTGATCATGCAATAAGTTCCAGTTTAATGCAGAATTTACTTTCCAATACCTTTCCTCATAGTGTCGGCCTTAATGTGTTTTCAAGTATCGCTTTATCTAGCCAAAGAATCTAAGTAACACATCAAAAATCTAAATAACATATTATCAAGGGTTGAAAATCCGCGAATAAACTTTCAATATGTTCGTTAGATATGAAAAACTTTACCTCAACGTCCTTGAGTAGCCCTTCTCTATACATATATAAATATTCATTTAAATATTTCGCTAATCTGAGAGGTCGATTTTTAAAATATGGAAGATCTATTAATCTTTGATTGATAGTGGAATTATCATATTTTATTAGCTATTGTTGTAGTTAATACGACTCCATTACGTATTGTATGCATTCTTATTTATCATTACTTATATCGTTTTTAACTATCGCCATATGCATAAAAAACAGTCTTGAGAATTATCCTAACGCGCGGAAAACCTGCTTGAGAATGAAAAGAAACTCTTGAAGACAAGCGAGTAATTTATGCTGAATTTAAAGACTTTCGGAGAAAGAGTTGGATCTGTATTAGTAAACACGATTTCACTCTTCCAACAAAGGTTTCTTGCGCCACCTGTATCCGGTGAATTTCTAAAGGAAACGAGAATCTATAAAAAAGACATTACGATCAAAAGCGTAAATTTTCTCCGAGGGCTGGATGATGTAAGTCATTTCCATTGAAGAAGTTAATGCCAATATTTATGGGCTTGGTTTTATCTATCACATAAAACTGCACTACGAATGACAGCTTCAGGTTACTCATGCTAAGTATATTACAACGAATAGGATTTTCTGGAATCAAAACTCTTAAACAGAAACATGTATTGATTGTTCAACATCGTTGAGAGACTAGCGATATACTTAGAAAATATATTAATTGAGAACTCCACATATCTCTCATACAAGAAGAGAAAAAAACATGAATGTTAAACTATGTATATATTCACTAAAGTAAACAATTTTTTTGCAGTTATCTCTTACGAATGGAAGGTAGGAAATAGGAGTTTGTATACTAATCCAAGGTAAACATCTTGGGAAGCCTCTTTTCTATGTGTAAGAGGAAACTGGCCGCATAGAAGAAATTTGAGTTAAGCTAATGTTTTAACATCACATTGTAAACTTTTCCACCAAATCATTCATATCGATTTTCCAAGAATGTCTATAGGATTCGTCCAATATTTATAGTATAGGTATCAGAGTAGATTTGCGCTGAGTGGTATAAAGCGGTGTTCTCTGCTTCATTTTCATAAATAAAGGAAAAATCTTTCGGTCAGCCTCTCCCTTGCTTTAAGCTACCCAAGTCGTGACATAACGATATTCGAGGGAAGTAAACGCATGCTAATGTAACTAATGAGAAATCGCTAACACCCGAGAAGGGTCACCGAAATTAACATCTATTCGTGAAAAAATCTGAAAGGATCGCGCGTCTTCCTCAGCATGTTTATGAGAAAACAATTACTTTATGGCCGATTTCATCTGCAGATTGGGTTTTACTGCATTCTGGAGCCAATCCCCTCTCAAATCTACTCTTTCACTGCCTTTCCAATCTTAGTAAACACGACGGTTGCCCACCAAACCGTACTTGACCGCCCATTGAATATTCGTAAATGAGGGAAAAGCGGTAAGTTCAACAGGTGTCCGTTAGTGTTAGAGGACGTTACAGGTGGCGTTTCCGCACAGCTTTTACCCGGGATCTGTTTGAAAAACAGGTATCCGGGAGGGATAAACATTTCAGCTCAAATCTTTATGGAGACTTGTCTGGAAAATCTAAATCAGCGTACATTTAAAAAACAATCAAGGAGTAATGACAGTATCTTTAACTTAAAAACGTATTTATAAATAGTCCGATTCCAAATTAATGTCTCGGGCTGCAATGCAATGAGTGTAGCATTTGTTTATAAGAAGCATATGCTTCAGGTAAAGTAACATTGGGTAAAAGAAATCCCAAAATCCTGCAGATATTTTATCTTCAAGAATATTGAAGGGAAATGAAAGCTGACGTTGAGAAATAACTCTGAGGAACATGCCGTTACTTCCATAAGGACGCCATTTTCATTCGCTGTGACGTTAAAGCAGGTTTATCAAGAGTTGAAAGACCTTCACGGCACGTTGTTTCATATGAACAAAAAGATTAAGGTTTTCAGTTGCTCTTGAAACTTAATGACACCTTGACAACATTATATAATCTACTTGGTTGTAGGAGAAAAAATTTCTTATTGCCTTGCATTGTACTTTCTTGTGATGTTTTAAAATCATTGAAACCCTCACAACCAACGCGTCAACACTTTTTCAACTTATTATTCTTCAAACGGCGCTAGAAGGCGCCAATGAGTCATACCGGATTAAAGTGATACGATCCATGAGCAATGACACGTATCACTTGCAAATGGAAACTTTCAGAGAAATGTCTTTCCACAGATTAACTCAGTTGTCATATAAGTTCATATATGTTCGCATAGACTACTCGAAGATTATGGATTTTATGCAAAATGATGCTAGTCGTAGAGGCGCCCATGTAGATGGCGGGAGACCTCATTGGTGTCTCGGATTTAAACATAGGACATATCAACCGTCACTCGCTAGATCCTTCAAAGCATCTAACGGTCGCTCGGGAAGATGTTTCAGAGATTTCATTTACCTGAATCTTCGACCTCTTCACGTCGATGTAGAGCCAATTGTCCGTTGAGAATGCAATCGCCAGTAGCGCCACAGCCACAATGGCGGTGATGGTGGCCAGGGACAGAGTCACAGCCGAGCACGGCATCTTCCTTGGATTCGGTACGTACTTCCAACGGGAGTCGAACGCGAGAAAACCGTGTGATAAAAAAATCGATGCTCTTCAAACCAGAGGGAAAAGCACTCACACTATCACCTCGCCGAAGTAGTTACTCTCTATCAATTTCAACCTGTTCCACTGGCAGTCCGGGTCGGTGGGCAAGGAAGGAAGGTGATCGGGAAGGTAAGGTTTTTACGCCAGCATAACCCACAATCCTCACCGGCTCTCTCTCTCTACCTGACTGAACGACGACTGAAAGCACCGAGGAAACTGGCAGGGCAACTCGGCCTTTCCCCTCCACCTTTCTCCCCCTCCGCGCCCACATTCCGTCCCTCCACTCTCCCTCCGTGTCCTCAACCCCGACTTCGCTCACCTTCGGCCACATCTCCCTTCCACGTTGTTCCACTCTGCACGCACACCCTCTTCCGAAACCCTCCTTCCCCATTCCGTTCCTCATAGTATTCCCCACCATCGCATTCTTTCTTCCTCCTCAGCCAGCCATGGCCGGAAGGAATGCCCGACCCTACTTCCCCCTTCCTGAGGGTCCCACGCAAAGTTCCCTCGAGATGTACAGGGAAAGGTGCAGGGGTCAGTTAAGCATCTGTTTGTCCTACACAGAGATACGGTCTCCTTGGGTCTTATCGCCAAGGCTGTTTTTGTGTAGTGCCACCGAATTCCGTTCTTTGCGAATTAGTTTGCGGGCAGAAAACAAAGGCCGCTATTTTACTGAAACTGATCTGTCAAAGTGATACCGCGTGTTTTTACGAATTTTCAAGAATACCTAGACGTCGATTTAAGATTTTTAGATAGGATGACTGCGGCTACTCGATTTCCAAGATTCTGATTATTCAAAAATCGTTCGGAGAGCTTTGATATGCCAACTGGAAAATGTTCATTATCATGATATGTATGAATATATATTATATGATTTTATAATACATGATTATGAAGTTGCAATGCTTTATAGAGAACTGTAATTAAACATCAGTACAAATTTGTCGTTATTTCCTCAAGTGAATACAGTAACGCCACTGTTTACGTCAAATTCTATTTTCAGTACCACTCAGGTCAAAATGAGGCCAAGAGTACTTTCTGCCAGTGGTATTTAGATAAAAGGGCCGGACTAATATGAACGGAAATATCTTATAACTATCAATCAATATAACTTATTTACTTATGGATCTGGTGAAGAATCCCTTCAATAATTAAGCAGTAGAATTTCGAGAATGGTGCACTTCATTCGTACCATGATTATTGCGAACCATGTAGGAGAATTTCATTGGTTAGGATGCTCTTAAATAAGTATAGAACATGAAAGATACGTACTCAGTCATCCTTCGCTGAATTTCTTTAACAGGTGTTGTTTCTTTCCTTGTAGTTCCGGTTCATATAATCAGTAGCCATTTAATTAATTATAAATTTCTATCATTATGATTTGTAACTGTTTTCTACTTTCTTTGATATGACGTCACCAACAATTAAAATAAAATATACAATTTTTATAATTTATGGTTTCTGAAAATTTTAATGTTTACGAAAACTATAAATCGAATAAAAATCGGAGGCCATTATAAAATATGAGAACGCTAGTGCCTTGTAAATATTTTATTTAAACCATAATCACTTCACAGTTTAAACTGTGAAGTTTTCTTGATAATTTATCGTAGGTTTTCCTAAGTGTTCGTTTTTCTTTGACATATAACTGCGAAAGAAGACTTACCATTGGAAGACATCAGTCTCGGTGTCTATGAGCGCTAAATAACTACATCAGAGTTGATTTAAATAATTTATTTCGGTTAATTTTAAGCATAGTACAAAATATGATGTCATGTGTTTTCCTTATGCCACACAAAAAATTCTGCTTTATAATAATAGCTGACCAAACGAGGGCATCATAAATAGCGTACTCGTATTAGGTGCTGGTTGTTGGGAAATTTACGTTGATGTGTAATAACGGCCCAAGGTATTTTGGCGATCCAAGCGAGAAGTGTTTGCCCCCCCCCTCCTCGTCGTCGTTTTATTTAATTGCAAACATTTTTATAAGTGATCGAACAGTATTCTTTGATGAGCCTTAAATGATTAAATTTTCTGGAAACAATAAAGTAGAATATTATATATTATACATATTTTTAAAAAGAGAAACTTCTCGTTCTGCTAAATAGCTAAACTGATCATTATGAAATGTTTCCAAGGATTTCAAGATGAAATTAACATTTTGTATTCCCTTTTTGTCACGTTTTAAAACATTATCATTGAAACTTATATCCTTCAGTCTTTTATACGTTCCCTTAAGTTGATATAATAATATTTTTTGTGAATACAACAGAGAAATATTTATTGCCTTGCGAATCAAAATTTTCCTCTCCAAAACTTTGCCGCTCCAAGCGGTGCTTGATTCGCTTGTATTTTCGAGACAGTCCCGTTGATAAGTAAATTACTACATAAAATAATTCGTTGAAATACTGACGAGGTATTAATGAACGATGCTTTGGCATAAATGGAACGAATAAAATATTCCAGAGTGCAGGGCTGTGCCAATGGCGTGTTTCGCCCGTGTACAAACTTGAATTTTCCACTCCAAAAATTGTTGTATTAAAAATAATAGACTTTCCATTCAAGAAATAATAATATTATAAAAATCACAATCATTGTCACAGCAGAGAATGAAATGCATGTTATAAAGATAGGTAAGAGTGCAATTTGTTTTTAGTCTCATTATGTGTGCGGAAATGAAGTACCGTATATTTTATAAACATTCATGGAAATCAATAATTCATTACTATCTTCATTTGTAGACATATTTAATTGAATTTTCATTCTTATTTGATGATGTAAATGTTATTTTACTTCCCAAAATAGAAAAATCAGGAATTTAAGTGAGAACTTTGACGTGCTAAAAATTATTAAAACCTAATAGATTACAATTGTTATCAATTAGTAAGCTTCTAGTTATTGTAGACAGCTTAGATAAACTCGAACTGATTGTAGATATTTTAAAATAAGAACAATGAAAAGATACTCTATGAAAAAATCAACAACAAATCTTCCTATCTTTTCACCATTTTTAAAATTCTTTGGTAATAAAATTTTGAAGAGGTCCTCCCAATTCTACCTTTAGGAAAATTTAAACAGTAAAATTGTTGAACTAAACCAAGTAGGAAGAAGGTTGAGTAGCTTAGGTTTGGAAGTAGTGCCCCCTCCAAAAATCACCCTATAGTCACATCATAATTTATGTCGCTGTCACCTATGGTGGCACGGCCCTACCAGGGAGACAGGGCCTTGTTTTCTTCTTTGGACCCCTCTCCGGTTTCATTTGACTTAAATCTAGAATTAGTTTAAAACATATAAACATAAAAATTTATTTTTCTTGATTGTGTTTACATATCGCTGCGGAGATACAGTTTTTAGATTTACTTAAACAGACTATTTTATTATTAAGCAGGGATGTAGGCATGATTTATCAATTTGAGAAGAATCCAGAGACTTAAAAAACGCAAAATCGCCTAAAAATCCAGGGGCAGTTCCAATGAAAATGCAGTAAAAATGAAAACATTTATATTTGCATGTATACTCCGCGATTCGCCAGTGGTGTGGGACAGGTGTACCATTCTCATACTCCTCAATGACTTTTTATTGACGCGACGGTAAAAGAAGCTTTCTATTATACATCCAAACGTAACGGTAACTAAAGTCAGTTGTTTTCCAGAGACTGTAATTTAATCTCATAAATAGTACATTAATAGCATTTATCGGAATTCCTAGAGGATAGAAAATTTCATATTCAATCTTACCGATCCAAATCGAGAGCAAATGCACATCACCGTGGAGGTCGCTCATGCACAATAACACGTGAATTCGAAAAAGCCACTATTTTATTCATGTTATAAAGTAGTGTTATTGCTATCGCATCAGGTATTAAGTTATTTCGATAATAAAATCGTGTGCTTTACAGAAAAATGAAAAATCGACATAATTATAAACATTTCCATTTTGTTTCGTTTTTCCATATTTCGATGAGTGATCATGGTTGAAGACACTGTAGGTATTCTTTGTTCGATTAAAAAGTTGTTAATTAACATTAAGACGCGAGAAGGGAACGGTTCCTTGGAATTATTTCGTTGTAGGTTCGAAAAAGGGAAATTAATAGACCAGATCAAGAGAGGGTTGCTTTATTATACTGCTACAATCTAAGATTTTGATAGATAGATAACTTTGAAATAATCTCCAAGATCAGGCTCTTCAAGGTCTCAGGTTTATCTAATTTTAATATTGGATTTTCCCTGTCATTCTTTTCGCGTAAAGTGACTTTCCAAGCTTTATATTCATCGCCAAACTATCTTTTTCTACTGTTAACAAACGGAATCATAACCGTTCCAAATCGTGAGAAAATTCCAAGAATGTCCTTCCTCTAGTAAGGGCGTTTTGCCGCAGCAAGTGAAAAAATTCGATGTAGTTCATTGATTCGACATCTGATCAACGATACTAGCTGATAGGAGATTCCTATTTGGAGAAATGATATATTTCCCCAACCTCAATGAAAATTCCTCAAGTACAAAGACATTAGTGAAATTTGTGGTTCATAAATTCGGTCGTTTCAAATGCAATCCTGCTTTTAATTTACTTGAGACGCTAAAAACACTTCTTTCGATATCACAATTCTGAAGCTCACAATTATTTTACCGCCGCTTATTTTGGAAAATTCTGCAGACATTTGCATTAGAACACAAATTTGTAAGCAATTAGTTGTGGAAATTATTTTTCAGTAATCTTTAGAGCCAAATTTTTATCATAAACATGTGACGCACAGATGAATTTTGCGAAGTAACGAAGGCAGGTGAAAATATATAACCTAGATTTGCACAAATTAAAATTAGAAAGTATATTTTTGAATTGCTCTTTACATTAGATATATTTGGAGAATAGGTTGTTAATGTTAAATCATGTATTTAACTTTATTATTGTAAATGATATTATAAAAACATTTAAAATATGAAAATATTTTGCACATATTTGTTCACAATTAAAATGGAAATTTCTTTTTCTTTGCTAGCTTGATTATTTCATCCTAATTAACTAAATTCTTATGAATTTAAATCATTTTCAAGTCATTCAGACACATAACCCGTTGAGTTCCGTAGATAGTTTTTGTTTGCAAGGAAATTTCTTTTCGGGATACTTTAAATATCGGTTAAAGTGGTATATTCAAAAAAATTGTATAGAAATCATAATCACTGTAAACATTTCCCTTTTCCTGGCTGCTGTGATACATTGTAATTTTTGTGCGAGATGAAATAATTCAATATTTTTCACCTAATTACTTTCGCTTGCCCTAGAATCTTCTCAAATTCTTTATCGGTATTCGCTCTTAGTGTAGCAAATCTTAGCTTTCTTTTCATAGAATCCTTCGTCACCTTACGCTGTGATTGGATATCTACTTTAGACTTAATGAAAAATTATAAACTTTACACTGAGTGGCATAAAGCCAGTGGATTTTGGAAATTTTTGAAGTAATTAACGGGACGGTAAGGAGATGAGAATCGAGATATTTATAATGGACATGCTTCTGTAATATAAATTTAAGAAACGTCTCCACAACGAAAATTTCAGGATGTCAGGTAATGCACGTTTAAATAACTGGTTTTATAACTCAGGTTTTCACATGAAAATTTTAAAAGTATTTTTGGTCTCGGCGTGTATATTATTTTAGAGCATTGAACATACCCTGACAATCTCGAGCAAATCTGTGTTACGTAGAGCGCAAGGTCACCTTGTGTACTCAAAGAGCGCCTGTGAATAAGAAGAGGCTTCACTTTCAATGCGAGTACAAAGCCGTATTCGAGCTCAAAAGAATTTTTAGTACGGGACTTAGAATTCCGCGTAGCGACTCAAAGGATTGCAGCGTATGATTTATCGTCATGGTCAAGGTATTGAGGTTTGATAGTATATGCAGTTGCTGGAATATACACCAGAGGTTGTAATCCGGGTTTCATGTGTTGGTGTTATCCACCCAGAAACTCTTTAGGGGCTGTTACTGAGCAAGGGAGAGAGATAGGCAGTGTTAGGTGGAAATCCAATGTAATGTTTATAGGAGAAAAAAAATGGTCAGAGTATCTAAGTCAATATGTCCACGAGAATAAATATCCCTTCTGTTAAGGATTAAAACGTATGCAACGAAATATCAAAGGAAGCTAATATTATGGATTACTCACTATTAATTCATAATTATAAATAATGAATTTATAATCAATCATTTATAAAAACGGGGCTTCCGGATAGCCATGTGAGCAGCGCATTCGACTTTAATGAAAGCGGTCCCGGGTCCGATACCCGGTGGGAGCCCACGTGCCAAATGACCTCAGTTGTCGAAGCACTTTTCACTATACTATTATTGTTTATGAAAATGTTACCCGTTTTAGAATCTTCCAGATTAAATAGGCAAATGGCATCTTAGTGGACTTGTTTTAAGCAACTGTAAGTATACGAAAGTTCTTCGAGGTGCGCATATTTTAATCCTTTTATGGCTGACAATAATGTTAACTGACCTTTTTATCACTGTTACTTCACGAAGAAAATTATGCTGCAAAACTTGTTGATCTAAGAAATTTTATTTTTAAAAGCTTATTTTTCTTTATGAGAAAATAGAAATTAATTATTTCCTGGAAAATTTCAAGTGGTATTACTGAAAGGAAGAATCATAAGCTAAGCAAATCATCAGTAATCATCATAAGTAAAATAGCTTGTAAAAAACCAAGCTCTAACTTGGTGCGAATACTATAATGTGTTGTAATGGATGAGGTTTGGAAGTGAGAAATCGTGATATTGAGGATAAGATCTCGAAATATAGCGAGAAAGAAAATTAAACATCTTAATGTTTAATTTTCTTTTCGTACCTTAATATATTTCCTGTTAAAATTTGAAATCCTCACAACTCGCCCGTTCAAGTTTGCCGCCTCGAATTCCCTGAGGGGGCAGCACCATGCAGTTCTAGAATCTTATCTTCCGGTGTGAATTGGTTTCACGTACACAATTTTAAAATACGCGACTGCGATGTGATGAAATCATTGAAAATGAAACAACGGAGAACGCCTGGAGCAATTTCGGCCAAACTTGGTATACACTTAATTTACAATCAGGAAAAACATTCTGGGGGAGGTGAGGAATGAAAAATAAAATGACGGAGATCAGTGTCGAATCATTCACTACTCGGAGTCGCTGAGCTGATTGGTGAGTCCCTCTGCCTCTGGAAATAAGTGTGCGATAAAATTCCAGCTCCCATTTCAATCTCACATGGATTTCTTTAAGGGAAAACTAACTCAGCTGGTTTTTCAGTTAATCATTTTTCGGTGTCAGTACAAGTTTCATTTTGTACTTTCATTTGATTGTGTGTTTCCTTCTTCATTTGACAGGGATAGTGTGCATTTTGGATTCAAGTTCTTTAGTACTAAGGACACTGGATGGAGTATTGAAGCAGCTATTGTAATATAAAAGTGTGAGGGGGAAACAGTTTTCATCCCAAGGATACCACTGATTCTGATAAATCTTGGTTGCCATGTTTATCCCTTTGACAACTTTATTTCACTTGCTCTAGGGCTTACTCTAGGGTGAATATGCAAAAGATTTTACTGTAATATTTGTATTCTGTACTTCTAAGTTTGAATAATTATGAATAATATTTTTTTGATTTCACACCATGGATAGCAGTCCTTTTCCTCTTGTGGTAATTATATTTGATTTAATTATACAAAAAAATCTATTCACCATACTAACCTCTCGTGGCTGTTTGATAACTGGGAAAACAATCAGCAAAGCATTTTTTTGAAAAGAATATATTGCTTCTCTAAGACTTTGTCCTTGTTAAACATCTCTACTTCATTATTTCAAATTCTTCATACTTTCAAATATCAAACATATCCTTTACTTATGCATTTCTTTTTTACTGAATTATCTTCTTTCTTTTGATCATTCTCCCCTATCTAAACATTAATAGCTAGATCATTGTAATACTGTCTGTACTACTTTAATTCCTTGTTTAATATTCTCCTTCGACATTTTTTTTTTTTTCACAGCTTTTGCACCTCATGCAATATCCCTCTAAATTGGCATTATTTCTGCTGTACATAATAAATAAACTTTTTTCTTGTCCCAACTATTATTTTGAAGATTTTCCTTCCCAATGCTTTCTTACTCAATCTTCTCTTCATTTATTCAATTTCACAGTCCTTTATAAGATAGTGACTAACCCAATTTATTCTTCCCTTTAGAGCCATTATTAATATTACCTTATCTCTTTAATTCAATGAAGAATTTTGACAAAGCAATAATTTTTCAACTTTGGTTAAAGCAATTATGGGTTTGATTCCCAGTAGAGGCCCATGGGCACAATGAATGTAGGACTCTATCACTTTTAAAAAAGGACTACAATCTACACACAATATACAATGAAACTTTGAAATTAAATGGAAAGGAGTTATTTGGTTTATATATTGGAAGAAGATACTGAAATTATTTAGTTGTATTTTCCAATACTACAAGATCAAGACAATCTCAAAACACATTAACAAGGTCATCACAGACAGTTTGGTACTCGAGGTGTTAAAATCCAGCAGAATGCATGTCTGCAATGATTACATAAATTCCCCAGAACTTGGGTAACTCTGTTGCTATTCTGCCATACACACATTTACAAAAAAAACATAGATAAAAAATAATATCACAAAATTTTGGTAAATAAAATGTAAATGATTTGGTGATTGATGATATGAAAACACTGTTGATTTAAAATAATGTTCGTTGGTCCTCTACTTTAATTAGGCATAAAATTTCCATCAAAGTTGATCATACTTGGGTTATATTCCATGCCTTTGAAAGGTGAACCTTCTTGATTCCAGGCTTTCTTTAACATGTCAGCCACAGACTGTAATTTAAGCAAAATTAACATATAATTAATGATCAGTAAGAAAACTTAAGGATATATGAAAAAGTTTAAATGTTTATACATTTATTAATTTTGCATTCAGAGCTGAGATTCATGACAAAAAGGAACCAAGACAATATAGCACAAGTTTGGCCAATAGGCTGATAGCAATCCACCTATAGATGTCTAAAGCACATCTGGTCAGATGACTGACCATTTAGACAGTTCTCAACTTTTGAAATAATGTTAATTACTTCCAATATTTAACTTCATAATGCACCTTAATGTAATGAAAGGGATCTGAAAATTATTGTTCCTGCATTAGCATTATTTGGTGGAAGTTATTTAGATGAATGATATTGAAATGGAAAAATACTAATCTATTCCATTGATGTTACACCTTTTATTTGATTAAAAGAAAGATAATAAACAAGGTAGCACACAAAAAATTTCATTTATAGTGAAAATAAATCTATTTTAGTTATTCCTAAACTTACTAGCTTCTGTAACAGAAAACGTAAGATTACGCTTGCTTTCACAAGTTCTATTCTGGGAAACAATTGTCCATATTGCAAGATGTTCAAAGCTAGGCTACTAAAATTCACATATGAATATTTTTCTGGGACTCTTTTCACCCCATAAATAAATTTTACAGCTGATAATAGTTACATCAATATAGGCACCACCAATGAATTCATACATTTCTCTTGCAGTTATAATACAGGAGTTTCATTTATCTAGAGAACTGTCTACATCATTTCAAAACCGATTTTCACCCTTTATCAGTTTCTCATCAACCCACTTTTATTTATTTATAAGAAAAAGCTGTACATAAAGAGCAGTCCTGTCTTACTTATAACATCTACTCACTCTGATTCACTAGAGTAAATCCTCATCAACTCCCTTTGATTAAGGCCCAATCTTGTTACCATACCTTTCCAAATTAATATAATATTCTTAAAGGCAATGACCATGTAACCACTACATCAAAATCTGTTTCAAAATCAACGATACACATCCTTCAAGTCCATGATTAGTTCCACAAAAGTCTCCATGGCCTATTGAATACCTTAATCTTTTCGTAACAATATGCATATGAATGAAGAAAGATTATAACATAAAAGTATATATTACAGTGAATCACAATTTGCATATAGCAAATAGAATTATTTTAATTCCTCTAGATGAAATTTTCCCCAGATAATTAGCATCTCCAAATAATCAGTATATATTAGATGTACATTTGTATGCCATACTAAATGGAAATCTTCCAGAATTAAATTAACCCCTTCACCTTATAACTAACATGAGTAGCAATTTGTGCATATTTGCATAGAAAGAAAAACATTCCACTTTAAAATGTATTCAGATGACTTCATTTACAATGAGATACTCTCAAATTCACACCACTGTGATTTTCAATTGCAGGAAATTATTATTTAAATTATGTTGTGTTTTCTTAGTTCAAGGTCTTTAGTCATTCATACAATCTTTATATCTGGTCATCTTGGGGAATATGCAATGTCCTAAATATTTGAAAGTTATTATTCATACAAACACATTTACCTGTTTTGTTATGAAAATTGAGTATTCTGATGTCTCAGCAATATTGTGCTCTACTATACCGAAATTGACAGAAATTGTCACATATTATTTGCTGTGCAAGATAATCTGTCAATACATAACATAGTAATGTTGCAATGATGCAACAGTTTTTTCAAAGTTTTATCAAGCACTGAACAAGCACAAGTATGTGTGTATGGACAGTGCATTGCTGAAATTCAGCATTCCATGGTGCATATTAAGTGTGCCAACATGAAAAAATATCTTCAAAGTGTACTAAAATAAGTGCCACAAATAAGAACACTTAATGGGTGTCTTTTTTTAACTGCATAATTTCATTTTTCTTCCTTGCTTTTTTACATGAAACTTATACTCATTATCTTTTAAGCCAAATGTGCAGTAATAAATCAATACTTCCATTTTAAAGATTTTAGTCTTTGTTTCAACATGTAATATGACAGTTTTACGATTTTCTAATAAATAATAATCTTGTATAATTTAGGCTTAACAGAGTAGTACTTAGTGAACTATCCAAGTAATTATTTTTCATTTACATTTCATTACGTTATGCACAAAACTATGGTTAACCCAGTCAGAAATGCTTTACCTGGTCTGAAGTTGTAATTACTCACACATAATTTTATCCAACGACAGGGTATAGGGATTTTAATAATTGTTTAGCATAAATTCGTTTTACATGACAGTTTTTCATTTCTCCATGTTAAGTGGAGGAAACCTGTAGGTTTTTATCTTTACCTTATGACGGGGATCCATTTCACCTTTTCTTTTCCTTTCTTCAACCCACATTAACTCCTGAATTTTCATTTGTTCCTCTTGAGGTAAATCATCAATCGGGCGAGATGCATCTATTTTCTGAAGATTTATTTTTTCTTCAGTGGTTAAGAGTGATTCCCACCAACGTTCTTGACACTTTTCTAAGTGAATCTGAAATTTCAAAACACCATGTTACATACTTGATCCTATGTTTAATGAATAATTGTATCAGAAATGCACAAATAACAAAAATTAAAACCTTAGAACATAAAACAGATATTCTTCATATTCTCATCATAATACTTAAATGTTCATTGTTAGAGCACATGGGAACCTAATGAAATATCCTAGCTTAGATTTGTTAAGTGATTTTGTATCATATTAGACTTGGGTTGAATAATGAGTAAATATCCAAACATTCGTAAAAGGCTGTTTAACTCTTTGAAAACTGTATCAACCCAAATATACAGCAATGATCATTCCTCAAATATGTGACTTTGCAAGTCATATTTTCACTATGCATATTTTATTACTTCTGGCATTAAAACTATAAGGGTGTATTGCATGCCTCCTTATGAATTTTAGTGCATCTCCTTATAATCTCTATATTATAAATGATTAGGAATTCATTTTCTAATGTTCCATTTTACGGATCAACTGGAAATCATCTTAAGAAGAAAATTGTAAATAAATATACATTGCAGCATCATTTTGTTTCAATGGAATTGTCTTTTATTCATGTTGAAGACTTGTGGTCTTAATAGCTTTAACACCTGTGTTTTTGGTCTTGGTTGCTCTTACACCAATTCTTTTGTGCTTAATTTTATTCATGAGTCTAGAGAAATTTATTAATTAAAAGGAGAAATATAAATGAAACTTGCCATTTTCTAAATTTACCTCCAAATTACTTGCAGTAGCACTATATTCAGGGTTGCATTTTATTTGAGACAATATGGAGAGAGGTCACAGAAATTATTTTTCTAAAATACCTTTTCATCAATCTGGCAGTATATTCTCAGACTGTTAATAAGAATCAACACCACTGAGAGTTTATGAATTCATTGGTAAACATGAACCCTTCTGAGCAGTCAATACTGTATACATATTTGCCTCTCTTAAAGATTGCAAATGAGTTCTCTCCATCTATGTTGCATGTATTCTGAATCTTGCATGTGATAATTAATCAAGCAGGCAGCCTGGTTTAATCACCACACTTTCCCATGTTTTCCTACCCTAACAGATCTATTTAGACTTTTGATTTATCCATTTACCTTCTCAAACATTTTTTTTCTTTGCATGAATACATTCCTTCTCTTGGGATTATTGAATTCAATCAGATTTTTCTTGTTTCATATAGAATCCTAAGCGCCATGCTACTACATACAATCATTGTTAGTCTGTTATCATCCCTCCTATAAACATTTTGAAACACTGTACACAGCCATATCACACTGTTCATGTTGTATTTATTTTAGGCCATATTCATTCATTAATGAATCTGGTTCACCTGTAACTACCATACATGCCTCTCATGAGCTTAGTTATTTCCATAAAAGCACTCTACTGAAACTTGAAAAACAAATCTTCATTGCAATATGAAAAAATGTCCAAAGCACTACCCTATAAATTTTACTTTCTTGAGTAATAACCTTTGGATGCCCATCATTTGTATTATATATTCAACTTTCCTTCTGTTTCTGGTGAAATTCAATTTAAGTAAATCCTCCACCTGTCCATTTTTTCTATTGTATATAAATTGGTGTAATTTGAATTGCTCATTCGAACATAAAAGTTTTTATTGATAGCATTCAGACATATTTGACAGCATTATTATTCCCAAATCCATTTAGTAACTTCAGCAAAACTATCCATATAATTCCTACTTTGGTGATTATATAATTGAATCATCATTAGCTTACAACAGCGCCAAACATTATGATCTTTAATACTATCAACAGAGGATAGATACCCAAGAATTTCTTCCAAACATCTATCTAAGCATTAATTGAATAACTATGGAGGCATCAAATGCCTTTATCTTTTGTCTTCTTTAATCTTAAACTTCTCTTTCTAACCATAATTTACTTTAAAACTTTGATTCCTGCTGAGACAGCATTTGTTACATTTATCAACTACCCATGAACACCATACTTGATCCAATAAGAACCAAGAACTTACTATATTGCTATTCATTCAAGTTCATGTTCATGACTTCAAAATTGTCTCAAGATTATGATAAATCTTTTTGCAAACTATAAAAGGGTGGAATGAAATGGCACTGACTGAAAGAAAGCTGGGGTTAAAAAAAGCTGCTTTTCTCAAGATCATGAAAATTAAATTCAGCATGATATATACTAAATTTCTAACTAAAATTAACAGGAATCCATTTAGTTATTTAAGACACTGGTAATAATTTCAAGTTATTTCAAATGAAAATAACATTCTACCAGAAAATCAACTGTTTATTTTGATTAAATAAATTAATGAAAATCGATTCTCATCAATTATTTTTCACAGAGAATCACTAATTAATTAGGTAAATTGATAATAAAAATAAACTCAATGCTACATTTACAGCAAGATATTAAATTATATACGAATAAAAAGGAAGTACTTACATGAATTTCTTTCCCTGGAATGAGTGTCCAAGCAGATTCTTCTTTTCTTGTTTTGAAGCTAAGCTCTCCCTCAAGTAGTATTTCAGAACCATCATCTTCTTCACTTTTATATGCATTATTAACTTTAACACATAGTTTATCTGCTTCAATATTAACTTCTACCTGCCTTGCTTTGTTTATCCAATTAGGAACAGTGACCTGAAAAGAGTGAAGGAAAAATATAGACAAATTTACTACATATACTGAGGAAACATACTTCAAAATATGGTGAAAAATAAGTCCTTGCTTCAAATCATATAGCTCAATGGATGAACCATTTATGACAGACTTTTACTCTAATTTCTGAAAATCTAGATTTGCCTTAAATTACTTATTTTTTGCAACAAAGTTGCACTGCTTCTATGATGCTGTGCTTTATTAGCTTTCTTTACAAATTAGTAATCAATTCCAGCAGTAATCAGTTCCAGCCGGCTGAACTGGAGGAATTAGGCTGGAGGGTTAGTCTCTTACAATAGCAGCTATGATTTCTTTCCACTCAAAAATTCTGTTTCACCTACATTGAACAAATTAGGAGAACCATGTAAAGGTTTACTGAGAGTACCCCTTTCAAATGAAGTATTACAGTTACAGATTTAATGAAGATTAAGAAGGAAGAAAGTGCTTTAAAACAATTATTTAAAGAAAAGAATTGATTTTCAGCAAGCTTCTTCAGCTGCAGAAAATAATTTGAATTATATCCAGGCAACTTATCTTAATACATAATAAAAATAAATGGATTTCCACTGGATCCACCTAAGTGAGATGACAGAACATACAATATTCAATGAATCCAAATTTTAGGACTTACTGGTTTATGGGAATAAAAGAAATTACACCCAAACTTAGATAAAAATTTTATTGATTACTTAAGCATGGAATTATAAGAGGTGTTTCCATTTCCTTGTACTCTGTTTATTTAGATTCAAAAATATGCTTTGAGACATAATTTTCTGATGAGTAATATAAATGAAAATTATGATTTCTGGTTGGTATCTATTCATGAAAACTTTTTCTATTCATGAAATCATGAATGATACATCATAAGTTTTAGCATAAAGGTGTCCAACAAAGAAAAAAATCCAAAAGATTTACATTCTGCACTATCATACATGGTAAGACATCTATGAATTAATTCTTGAGTTTGGTTCTAGTTTATTATCTGATGTTTAAATTAAAGAGGACTCAATTAAATTATTCAATTAACTTCATACATTCAAGTTTTTTAAGCCACATTATTCTAAAAGCATGAGTCTGTTCTGTTATGTAGAGTAAAAATATGTGCTCAAAATTAATGCAAAACCCAGTGACATTTATTAATAGCTACCAAAGTGTTTACTTTCAGTAAATTTTAAACATTTCTGTGACCTAGAACAAAGTTAACATGATTTCTTCTATAATTTCTGCCAGTGAAACTCAAACCTCTATTAAGCTCTTTAATCACAATTTTTCTTTACAGTTAAAAGGGAATGGAAGGGAGAAAAGAATTTTCACATTAAATAGAACAAGAGAGGGATCATTTGTAATTTATAGCATGTTAAAAGATTATGAGGCCTTAATGGAGATTATTAAACCAAATTTTATTTACTTAGAAAGCAAGTTGCCTAGGAGAGGAGATGGCAGTCCCCACTGATCTGATTGGAGATTTGATCTTAAAGAGTCTGGCAACTAAGGAATTGGGGTTGTTGAGAATTCATAGGAATCAAATGCAACTTTTTGTGCAATAGTGGACACAACTTTTAATGGTTGCTTTCATTAGTAGCTTTAAAATTACTTCAATGGCTGATGCCTTTTTGGACATATGGCCCCCACCAGGAATGGAACCAAAGACTGCTTCCACCAAAGGAATGCATTGCCTATCGAGAACCCTAAGGCTGCTTTCTTCATTGCAATATAATATGAGGTTATGGAGTCTTTCTCCTTATTCAATATATATATATAAATTTATATATCTGATCTCAGCAACTTTCATGAGAAATGCATTGAAGCAACTTTTGAAAATTGATTTCATACACTTCCCAATCGGAAAGAAACATGAAATTTAAAGATTCCTAAGAATGACTGAATGTGAATGGACTGTTACAGATTGATATGTTATAACGAACCTATTCTTGGTGAGTGTTGTTTAATATTTTGGTTATAAATAACCTATCCCACTGACAGGTAATTGTTGAAGCTAAATTCATGTAGTTTTCTAGAGGAATACATTTGAAATTTAAGAACATAAAGAACCATTGGTAAGAAGTTGATGGTCTTTCTGGAGAGGAGGCAATTTTTTATGTTTCTAGCATTTGCTATTATGATAAAAAATTCTCAGAGACAAATTATGGCCAGGAACCAATGTTTCTAAATTGGACTGCTTTGGCTCATTGACAACTAGATAATATATTCTCATGATCAAAAGGAAAAGATTATGGGAGAATAATGGAATTTTAGAAAAAACGACAAGTGGAAAAAGTATTTTTTACTTTGAATTATTGTAATAGTTGATATATTAATATTGTTATAATTAACAAAACATGAGTAGCTCTATTTAAGAATACTTAGTACTTCCTTTTATCCACCTTCACAACCACTAGATTGTTATCTTGCAAAAAAATTTTTAGTCACACAATTAGTAATGCACATGTAAGACTACAGTGAATTTTACCCCTTGGATACTGTCAGCAAAATGGCCTTTCAAACAATTATTTTCACCACATTCACAGTTGGCCAAGAGATTCTTCGCAATAAAATTTGGTTTAAAATTTTCTCCTACTAAAGTGAACATACAGTGAAGACTCAAGACAATTATGAATGGATGCCATGTCTATATGAAAAATTTTAATTGCCACCATTTGTGCAAGTAAATGCCTATGGAGTATGAAATGTTTCAGAAAAATAAGAATCATGTAAAATATAGGATATATATATATATATATATATATATATATATATATATATATATATATATATATATATATATATATATATTAGGAGGAGGAGGATAGGATATATTAGGAGCAAATAGTATCTTTTCTTGGAGATTATGGGGCACACCAAGAGCTTCCTCACAAGATATCACAGATCACAAGTTGGAAAGCACTAGTTAAAGAACTCAGGGGTAAAACTGAGCTCTATTATACCAACATCAATTACCCATCGCGTTCTCCTGCATTTATGAAGTAAAGAAATCTTTGAGAAGGCATGAGATAAAATGAGAGACAAAAAACTTCATTTTCAATTTCCAGTGGGTTTTCAGCAAACTTCTGTACTGCTGACTCTTTTCCAGTTTCTACAAGTGTGTTTCTGTTATTATGTTTACTCTGTTATTACCACTGCCTTTTGTGGATACTCATAAATACCACTTGGTGCTGTATTAATTTTGGATACCATTTTAGATCACTCAGCTTTAGCTGTGGGATAATATTTAAACACAGACAAAGAATTGATTAATATTAATTTCCAAAAAAATTAGAAAAAAATTTCAGATTAGTTTAAGATAATGATTTTAATGTTTAAATACAAAGCTCCATTACTAAAGCTACTTAAATTCCTTCCTTAGACTCACTTAGATATATTAATAATAGCAAATACTGGTAGGATTTGTTCTGCAGCAACCTAACCATTATAAATTGGCATGTGATCATGCTATTATAGACAAACCTTTATTTTAAGGATTTGGTCTTTTCATTATGTCAATCCATGATGCATTTCTTTAAAACAACTTTGTTGAAATATTCTGTAAAAACTTCTGTCAGTAATTTTTTATGCATATTTGGGATTTGGGGAAATACTCCAATATCAATTAAATAATATGATTAGATAATAAAAATGGAAATTAGTTTAAAGAAAACAGAAAAATCAGATATATCTATGCTATAAATTTGTTTGCAGTTTTGAAAATTTTATATGGACAATAACACCAATTCACTAATAAATCCTACAAAGGTTAAAGTTATAGCATACCATCTAGGATATACAAATGGATTCAACCTTTTTATTATATAAGTAATCTCCATTCACAACATATTTCCAGCTCTCATAGTGTCCTTCATGTATTTCAGCACAGATATTGTGAACAAACTTAATGAGTCCAATGACCTAAGCCTAAGTTGTGAACCATTAACAAAACTGTAGCAAGTAGTGCCATTTCACCAGTAACTTGAAGGGTCAGGAGTACAAAATAAGCCCAAACTGAGGAGTGATACATTAAATTCCTGAAAAAAACACCTACCTATAAGACTTGTTTTAAATAATTACATGCTCAATCCTGCCGAAATGCCGCTGAGAGGTTATATGTTCAGAAACATCCCTAATAGGGAAATCAAATCTCTAAAAAATAAAAAACAAATTTATGTTACTTACTTGAACGTCTACATCAGATATTGTTTGGGACCATTGGTATCCGCTCCTCACTGCACCATTATAACTGTCACTGGCACTAAACTTTCGCGAGTCATCTTCATCTCTGAAAACATACATGATATTGAAGGGAATTCAAAACTAATTACATAAATGTAATTAAACGAAGCTTACCTTTTCCGATGCTCACTGCTACTACATGCAGATTCACTGCCTGTCACTTCTTCGGATGGACACATTTCCGAATCAATAACAACCTCTTGAATCGGTGGTGACAAATCCCTAGTCGATGTGTTCCTATGAATTTTCGAACAGCAAATCAAGGAGTGATTTCATACAGAAATAATGAAGAAATTGAATGTCACTCTTGAAAGGTCATGAAACCATTTCAATAGTAACATACACATTCTTTAGCAATTACATTGAGGCTACATAAGGTTTCAATGCATTCAAATCAACACTAACAAGAATGATTCCAGGATTTTATAGCTGCCCAATAAATACATCACCTAGAATTGCAGATAGTCCGAATTTAACTTACCTTCGTTTGTAGTAATTTTCATCATCTAGTCTGGCTTTATTTTCCCATTTCCTTAAAACTTTTAATGTTATCTGTTCTGCTACGCCGGTAGGAAATCCCAACCTATCTGATGGATCATTTTGTATGCGAAAAAAATCCGTACTGAAATTTAAGAATGAGAAATGAATTGGCGGGCATAACAATCGGAAGCAACTGAAGATAGTTGATGCAAAATTTTAGTTACCATCTATAGAGGAAACCAAAAACAGAGTCAAGGAACGGTATGACTTGTCCCTCATCACTCAAAACTCCCATAAAAGTTTCATCGTGTTTATTCTCCATGTTGTAAACATTAGCACTAAGATACGCTGTCCGATACTTCCATTGTTACGTAGGTGATTTCCGTTTAGTTTTATAGATGTCAGCTCAAGTACTGAATTCTGGACACTGAGGAGTGGTAAAATTAAATCTCCGTTTGTAGGATACCTCATTGCAACTTCTTGTTGTCGAATTCTGTATTCGAATTTTTGCCATTCCCAACCATTCGTAGCTGATTTTTCCTACATTTCCAAAGTAATTTAAAGGAGTCAAACACGTTTATCTATTGACACAATTCCTCAGCTAACATGTAAGTATGATGATAATTTCAACAATTTTGAGAACTTCTACGATATATTTTAGGAATTTTCTCCGTACGTTTGAGATTTAAACTATGAAGTAAAATATTAGAAGTCAATAAAATTGCGGAAGTGAAAAAAGTATAGAATGGTTTGCTGTTGAATGCACATCTACATATCGCTGGGCCATGTAAAAATATTATATATTTTATGTTAAAGAATAACGGAGGTAGATAATTTTCTTCATATGCGATTTTACGCTTCAATAAATGATCTTTTATTCGTATCCGGTGTATATTATAAATATTAATGATAAAGGAGCGTAAGTATTGCAATATATGGAGAATTTACGTAATCACTATGCCGGTGTATCCATTTTCTACTCATAGTTGAAATTATTTTGACAACGAAGGTAGTACAAAGTAGCAGCTGAAGAACTACTCCCTATATCTAAATTTGTTGTAGTACTAGTCGTGCAGACCTACAGAAATCAGTTCGTTTGTGCTATAAAATACGCACCCAGTTAATGGATTTGAAACGATTGCCGACTTACAGAGCACATAACAAACAAAGTCAAAGCCATTACGAAGCGGAGATATTTGGTCACGTTAACCTTAATCCACATGTCCAAAACTTAAATTGTTCTGTAATAATTATGAAATAGTCATACCATATATTTGAATGTTACAGTTAAATATTCTTTTAAATCGCAGAAAATTTCGTTAACAATCGTGTACTTCCTAAACAACTCAAAATTCAACAATGAAAGTAAATAGTAAGGTTTCCCATAAAAAATTTGAAGTTATATATTTAATATAGTCATGTAATATGTTCAGTCTCGGTATTAAAAATGCTCCAAATCGGGTAAATCGATTTTCTACGGTGGAAATGTACAATATCTATTTATTTGGCATAAAACTGACATTAAATTTCGATCATATTTCAGAAGTTATATGTTACTACTTTGGGAGAGATATGTTCTGCAGGATATTTAGGATGTAGCTCATTCGTGATATGCCTTGGTGTAATAGGAACCGTAAGGAAATAATCTGTTTTTTCCTTTAAGAAGGTTTGTAATAAATAATAAAAGAAGATTTTAAATTTCTCTTCAGATCTTCACAATTACAGATGTTTTCCGAATCATACAAGGTGGAAGAACGTTAGCAGATGATATGTGGAGAAGACGGTACGCTAGGAATGGAATAGGTGATGCCTAGATTATTCTGTCATTTCGTTGATTTATGAATATGAGATTCATATTTTATGTGATATTACATTTTATATGAGATTGATATTTTATATAAGTTTCATATTTTAACATGAAATCGTCCTGGTTTATTACATCTCTAAATATTTGATATCCTGATTCTGAGCTTCAGAACTCTCACCAGAATATTTTAGCAGCTAGGAGAGGGGATATCACATTTAAGAATTGTTAAAATAAGTTTGTAGAGATACAATCAATTCTCGTCATGCTACTTAAGTTGAAATGTTTTAAGAAAAGATGTATCGAATGTACTTAATCTTTATTGTAATTTTTTACTGTAATATACCGATAGCCATTGCGTAAAAGGGTGGCAGGAGATTCGGAGCTATCCGTGCATGTATAATAAGATAATTTTGATTATTCGATCGAGGATTTGATGGCTATTTGATGCCCATAGACGTTACCGTAAATATTTACTTTTTGATACGCAAACTGTAAATGAATATTCAATAAAAGGCAATAAATTACTTTACAGTAAGCCATCACTTGGAGAGAGACCTAAAATTAATGACCTCAATTTTAGGAGCAGAACATTACACGTTCCTTGTAATTGGAGCCTTATATGTAAGTCAAACCAAGATTCAAGTGTCTTACAATGAAAGCAAGGACTTAGTACTTTTCCACACTGAATTTATATAGCATAATAAATTCAATGTGGAAGAGTACTAAGTCTTTGCTTTCATTATATTATGGCTTTCCACGAAGTCACGCCTACCAATATTGATTTTATTATCATCTGAAATGATTTAGCTCGTTTAAGATATAATTTATAATTTTAGATCAGATCGACTTTCCTCCTACCATGGCTTGCACTCCAAGGATTAGTTATCTTCATGGAGGTAATGATCTTTCTCGCAAGATTATTGTGTGGTGGTGTCCATCTATTTAAAGGAGAAGTGATAATCAATGGTACGTCTAAGATGCTTGTTTTTGCGAATACACGATGAAAACCTGCTAAATATTCGATTTATCTTTGCAGCATTGGTTTTTCACAACTGGTTGCAGGTGTTATGCTTTTACCAGAGTTTGCCACGGTAACGTCAACAGTGTTATCTTCTGCAGAACAAATTAACGTTGATACCTTGTATTCGTCAGTCATTAAATGAATTTGCAGTTTAATTCACTACCGTTATGAAAATAAAGCATTTTCACTTCTCTAATTTATGTTATAAAACATTAAGTCGACCCAGAAAGACATTTTTATGATAATTAAAATGTTGATTAAGCGTGTACTTTGATTAAAGTTGATTAATCAAATCTACTTCCATCGTATTATTTGATTCGTAATCATGATCTTCGTATCCTTTTCCGGTTATGTCCATTTTTCCACTTGACCAACTTTTTATCGATCTTACAACTGATACGAATCTTTATTATATGCTAATAAAGTAAGATGATGACATATTTATAGACTTTGTAGCTTCATGCAAATAGCGAAACAAAGTAATTGAAATATACTTTAGTAATATCCAACAGTTAAATTAGTAGTATCAGTTGCTTATATAGATGAATTGAGATACGTAATAAACATAACTGTTTCTGGATCAAAAGCTTAATAGAACTGAAACTTCAAGCTTTAGAACATTTTTATTGACTTAAATATCAGAGAATTATCAAATTAAGTGTATGACATTAATTCTTTTAATATAAATTGATGTCTACTTTGTTTATTCATAAAATGAATTGTATCTTTTGTAAAAGTAAAAATCACATAGCTCTATAATCCTTGAAAATTTATCATATCACTTCAAATGGAATATCACTTCAAGTTCAATTTACTTTTGAATATAATTTACAACGTAGATTTTTAAAATTAAAAATAATAAAACCTGAAATTTTTAATTATTAGCTCGTTTATCTTGAACACAATTATAGCGGGGAATCAACAGAAGATTTAATTAAGTATTACACGTTAACTCAATCTGTTCAATAGGTGATTTAACTGGAACATCGGAGGGAAAATTCTGAACCAATATAGCCAAAACGGCTCCATATTTCAATTTGCCATTAAATTTATCTAAGTTAGATATTGATTATGGTAACCTAGAAACAAATACTTTTGTTATCATCATGTAAAAGAACTATCCTATTCTTAAAATTTAGCTGAAAAATAAATGTATGGAACATAGTTAAAATTATATACAAATAAAATTTCCTGAGAGTTGCATTTGTATGTTATAAACAATGAAAGAGGCACGTTTACGTTGTTTTCTTCTTGGAGTTACGAGTCTGGTATGATTATAATAATTAGTATGTTATAGTATTTATGATTATAATAATTAGTATGTTATGATATTTTTCTGACATAGATTAGAGATATTGGTTCCATAATTTTCTCCAGTCTATATCACCATTGCCATATAGATTTTAAATAACTTTATCTTTCATATATATTATTTATGCACGAAAGAATAATTTATATTTATCCAGGCATTTAGTTTATACAGTTTAAGTAATAACCGGAAGACGTTGTCAACAGGATTGAGACGCTTACCTCAAAGTGGAAATATTTTATCCTTTCCTTGGGCTCTTTTGCGGGATATAGGTAGGTAATATATCCTAATATATTTTTTCGTTTACGTTGCATTACTAAATTATTTGTTATAAGGTTATTATTTTTTTAGTCATCCTATAAAATTATTTTACTATTGAAGTATGAGTAAAATTCATTTAATTTCTTTATAATACTTTGAATATTAGGTTTTAAAAGCATCCAGGGTTCGGAACCATTCTATGCAATTTTGAATGCTGTAGTGTCTTCACTTTTACTCGTCGGAATAAATACGGTAATTTATTTTTCCGCCTTTTCACCATAACCTGGATTCATTGAATTAATGGAAAATCATTTCACAATTCATGACTAGAAACAACATGCCTATAATTGTTATGCTATTCTTTAACCGAGTGGAAAATTTACCTGTTAGTGCCACTTTCAGTGTAGAGAACATTAAACTAAAAATTTGCATGCTGCCCAGGTAAAAGAAAACAAGTTTTAATTCTTACGTTTCCTTCGATTTTAGTCAAATGAGGTGCTTTTGCTGCCTTCACTTACCTATGCAGGATCCGAATTGATAAGAATTGTTTCATATGGCATCGTAAAATCTTTTCTTATATATTCGAAGTATGGATTTTATTCTGCCATAAATTTTGCTTCCTTCTCATTTTCAGTATTAGGTAAGTAAATATATCGTGCAGTGTCCTTGTTAAAATAAAAATGAAAATTAAATCATTTTTCGTTTACTTTTCAGCTGTCGTAACTTATCTGTGGTTTGGGATCCCTCGGGTATGCGAGGAAATCTGCTTGAAAAAAGCCACCTTACAAAATGTTCCAAAAAAATATCTACAATTGGAATCCTTTGCGGAAAATAAACCCAAATCCTTTGCCATAGATAATGATACACTTATAAAATTTTTAGTTTCTGCAAAGGAAGTAGAAAAGAAGTTACTGAAGCAATTGGAAGAGTTGAAAAGGGTTGAAGGGTTGAAGATACTTGACTCTGGTGAACCACTAGCTATAGAAAATCAAAAACACAGTGGCGAATCTTAACGAAATTTTGGCTGAAAGAAAAACATTGGGAATTGATTTGTACCTTCTGGATTCGATAAATTAAATGCATGTCTAATTAATTCATAAAATTTATTTTTCGGTTAAAACTCATACTTTTTATATGACTTTCCCTTGAAAGTTCTAAAACTTGAAAAGGATTGCACACGCGGACAATAGGCACTGCTAACATAGTCGGATGGTTTCACGGGACACACCGAGGATGACCCTAAGACCGCAATCCCCATACAACTTTTGCTTTTATTGTCAATTTTAGGACCCTGACAGAGATTTCGAAGCTGCCCCTTTAGTAGTTCAGTCGAATTAATTGTCTTCCCACTCTCAATTTCGTTCATAATCTTTACGATCACCTTTTCCATCAAAACATGGCAAGGGTCGAATTTTATGAAAGAGCCTTCAGATTCATCCACGATGTTATGATAACCATTCTCATACACGTCCTTCAGCCATTCACATTCACCTTCATGTATTTCACCAAATGATGTACTCGTCCCTCCGTATTTCCATAAGGTCAGCACGCGTGCCGTCATTTCGAGGGCATCTTTAGAGCTTGTGTGAATAAGCACTCGAAGCGATTCCAAGTGGTTAATCCATGGCTGCATGGGAGTCTCTCGAATATTCATAATCCAATTCCATTTCCGGATGTAGAAATTTGGATAAATATCCGACAGAAGGGTGAGGGCGGGGATGGGATCTGATGTGAGATAGAAATAGCATGGGACGTTCGAATGGAGCCTCACTAGAGATTCGGTGGCGCACAATCTTTGCCAAGTAACTTTTTCTGACAGGTCGATGAAGAAAATATTCCTCTGAGATGGATCTTCTGCTTTAGCTACCACTACGTACAAAATGAAGATGGCGACTAATACAGCCGAAGTGACTAATCCAGAAAGTAGGAGTTTGGTGACGTGAGATACCCAATGGACCATCAAGTTGGTGGCACCGGCGGCTATTAAGTGCTGGCGACGTATGAGAGGAACTTCGTCTCCGATATCAACTTCAGTGGTATCTGTGCTGTAATACACCACGTTCTGAGGAAGAGTAGAATTCAAGCTGTAAATTTTTTTTTGCAATTTTCTCATATTATACTTAAAAAACCTCTTGAATGATGCTGTTGTTAGAGGCCAAGATGGAGCTCATATTACATATGATTCATTGAATATAACGTGCTTTTCCTAGTTATGAGGATGACTCTTAAGGGAAATCGCATTCCATTTTCACGTTATGAAATGAAGAAATAAATATTCGATGCCCTTCACCAATCTTGCACGGTATCTATCAATGAAATTGTCAAAAAAAAACATATTCTTAAGCTTGCAGGAAGCCTAAAGCAAAATTGTAGTAAATGTGAAAATATCACAAGCTTTTGATTACTGAAAAAATTAATTTGAAAACACGGTTAATCAAGAAATTAAAATATTTCAAGATTAATCATAAATTAATAAAGTTTCATGCAGTGGTTAATTCTATCAATACTAATTTAAATTCGATTCTTAAATTTCACAAGGAATTTCAGTATTGCATTCCTTTAATATGTTTAATTTAGGCTTTAATTTTTATTCTGATTCAAATTTTTTATTTAGGAAATGCTCCAATTGACAATTACATTTTATAAGCTAAAAATTGGAAAAAGCATTTTACGTTTGTATTAGTCTGCCCCAAGTGGTTAAAAACTAGGCTTTTCGAGATATATTTTTATATTTACTACTGCATAAGATTGATTTTTACGACAAAATCCTTATCTTTAATCTTTACTCACCATAGCTTATTTTT
Organism: Pachydiplax longipennis; assembly: GCA_036926295.1. NCBI lineage: Eukaryota > Metazoa > Arthropoda > Insecta > Odonata > Libellulidae > Pachydiplax > Pachydiplax longipennis. The sequence continues at coordinate 6,709,853 of JAVFKF010000015.1, read as the reverse complement.
ATGTCGTTTTCAAATTGGCTTTTTTAAACAACCCTTTTAATATTTCATATTCGGAAAACTTTCTATTCTACAGAAGGGCCTCCTTTACCCTAATATGGAATTAGGTAGACATATAACACTTTCTTAAACGTTTAAAATATAATTAGCTTAAATTATAATTAATTTAAGAATTTCCTTTGTAGTTCGATATCCGAGAGGTCAAAGATTAAGAGAAAATTTGCGTGATACCTTTAAAAAAATCGGTACTAAAACCTATTTTCAGAAAGTATTATATATTTGGTGCGCTTACCCTACTACATACCTACATAACACTTCATCTGCTGATTTCAAATAATCAGGCAAGCAAAATAAAACCTTGTAAGATAAATTTTCATTCGTATAACCTCTCGGATAATGTATAGATTATTTAAAAAAAATTGAATAATCGACATTATCAAAAAGTACAATGTTAATGATTAACATAGTTGGTTAAAAAGATGTTAGGCAACACACGGTCCTCTGCTCAAGAAAATGTGAAGTATATTCCATATACGAGTATATTTATATGTGTAACCAATCGAAAATAGCAAAATAAAATATCAAAACATTGGTATAAGTAGACACGCGAACAAAAGTTTAAATTACCTTTGAAACATATCAATAAACCAAAAATTTATATTTTCAAAAGAATACTCTTCAGTTTAACGAGTGATAGTGAATGTGATTTTGTATCCAGTTTCTTTAAGTTAAACACAACAGATATAGATTTTCATTTTATGTTGGAAGGTATTAGCAACATTATGAAGTATTTAAGGACATATAACAAAAACGTCTTTGAGGTTATCATCATTCGTCATTAACGCAAATCCCCAAAAGTTTTCCCAAAAGACTTCATTTTTGTCGCATTTATTCTCCAACATACCTCTTAAAATCTTTTAAGATTTTCCCTTCTTTATCGATGGCATAAAGTCAATAAGGACATACATGTTTTGTACAATAATTCTGTTTCATAATAACTTATAAAAGTTTGCTTACCTTCGAATTAGCGCACCGCTCACATACGGTCTCATCTTGTTCCATTTGCCACTGTCTGAAGTGAGGTAGAATTTACTTAACTCTTTTCCTTCCTTTCAACAGAGTGCAATAGCTAACATCAGCATTAAATGTGCATGCGTTATCTGTTTTTTCTCTACGATACAGAAGAAGGCCAACTTAGCTTGATTTTACACTGCGGTTGCTAGTTCTCATAGCTTTGCGGTTACTCCATCATTTAATGTAAAATGTTCGATTATATTTGGAATGCAAAGAATATGCAATAAAACCCGGCTGAGACCCTTTTTAGGGGGGGCAAGCGATAGCGTTATAACCGGGTTACAATAACTTAATATCCATTTACATTGGAAAAAGAAGAGAAGGATTACTTAGCTCTTTAAGTTTTTAAAGAAATGCTTGACACTTTAAAATGAGGGATACTTCTTTAGTTTGCTTGATTTACCTCAGCTGTAAATATATAGAGGATCCGCTGTTATTGCTTTATACTGGTTACCTTTTGAAGAATTATCGGAATTTCGGTCAGAGCTTCATTTTTACTTCGTTTTCTCGTTTTTCACTATAAAATGAAGCTATTTTTTCTATATAGACAATTATGAAAGAATAACGAATGTTTAAATAGCTATGGTCAGAGGCCATCTATCTCCAAGACTACGCTCAACAGCCCACCAAACACTTCCATGCCGTTTTTTCGATACGTTTTCGAGTTTAAATTGCATGAAATGGTTTTTAATGGATAATAAATGGAAATGTTTTTTAATCTAACATCTAATCTGAGACAAAATTAATATGAAATGTCTCACTCTAGTCACTCACTCCAAGTTATTATCTTAGCTTAGCGAGATTTTCATTTTCTCTCATAAAATTGGTCATTCCAAACAAATGAGTCACAAGGAACCCTTTTAGAGACACGACAGGAGAGGAGAGAAAATGATTGCAACATAGACGATGTAAAAAATTAATATTTATAATGAAACAGAGGATTTGCTATAGTGGGCTGTAGTGCATCTGGGAAATAAAAAAAACTCTTGCTATTAGCGTCTTAAGCTGTGTCTTTACGTGTTTCACACGAAAGAGACTGGGACAGAGAGAAAACCGCTTATTAAGCGGAATAGCAACTTAAACAGGAGCGACTTAAGCGGGTTTAATTGTATCCTGTAAGTGTCAGTATTAGGGATGGAAAATGAAAACAATAGCCACAATTAATTATAAATAGTCGCTTTTATTATCTCTCTGTTTTCACACACACACATACACACTCAGTTCTCTCATTCGTTCACAGACTGTCGTTCAGCGATGTAATCGCGAAATTAAAACACAAATTGTTCCTTATTTACATAATCGTTCCGGAGAATCTCTTCGAAGATTCACGCTACGGAACGAATTTAAGTTAGTCCCCGTACCTACAACCACCAATCCCACAATTCCCCGTAATGGAAAGGGTTCACGCGTCTTAATTTTTGAATTCTCGGAATATTCACAAATAAAATACTTTACGGCAAATAAAGAAAATTAAACTGCAGTCATCTCCGATGACGAGCGTTTAAACGAGAAATGAGAGTTTTTCTTTATTTGCCGAAAGTATTACTACTCGGCGCATGAAGAGCCTTTTAACTGTCACCGTGAATGATTTGTTCATGTCCCTGAGGTTCCCGACGTAGCACAGGAATTCGTGAAATTTGCTTTCTTCGATGACAAAATCTCGAGGCGTTCATCGAGTTCGTCATCGAAGAAAGTCCCTATTTTTCTGACAATTTCCATATTTGACTCAAGTGGGTAATAAATAAGCGAATACTTCGCGCGTAAAGGGGATATTTTCCTTGCAGTCCAGTTTCTTTATATGATTTGGCTTTCTTGAGGATCTTCACCAATCCATTTGGTAGACGGGGATTTTTCGGAGGAGGTTGTAGCTAATTGACCTTCCAACTCTTCTCGTACAGTTTGGCACTCTATCCATCGACTCGCACTTCTTCGATACGTCCCAGAACACGTAACCTTCCGGACAACGATTCACGGCACCTATGAAGGAAAAGAATAATACAATGTGAATAGATAATGTGTGTAAAAATGATGAAATTTGCGACATTTAAGGAAATTCAATGTTTTACGAAAACGGAGATATAATATAATATAATAATAGAGGTATATAGTTTATACAAACTACGTGACTATTTTAGTGGAAAAGTTGCTGATCTCTTAGGTATGAAAAACATTTGTTTTTCCCGATAGCTTATGCTCATCGAAACAATAAGTGAATCTTCATCTTTAGGATTCTCCAGAACATAAGTTTTAATTTAAAAAATTTCGTGATCTATTTTACTTCATAAATATTTTTTATATTTTAATTCTAATAAGATTTTAATAAAGCTGTTACCTTTGAGTATCTGCTTTGAATCGACAGAGCATTTGAAGAAGAGGTTACAGTCGTCTTCATACCGATAATTTCCAGGCCCAGGACAGAACAAGTTCGACGTTTCAACCTTGAAAGAAAAATGTTCATTAAAATAAGAGATTCTATATTAAGAACCTTAATGCAATTGAATTTCTATGAAATCTGCTTGGATTTAGAAATTTTGAAAAAAAGCAGTCAATCTATAGTAGACTCGCACATCACTATAATAAAATGGATAGATATAAACCTTTCACAAATGATAGTAATTGAAATTCAAAGAATGAAAGTTAATTTATTTCAAGTCAAGATCAGCTCTTGACAAAAAACTGATAGATTATGGGAAGATTCTTACATGAAGGGTAAAATCCGCTCTTGAGGTTTCCGCAGTTGCACTTCCGTTGCCTGCTCCTTTGCATGCCTCAGTCTTGTCTGAAAAACGAGCAAACAGATTTTTAGCGCAAGAAAAGAGGGAGAATTATTTTTTAAATCGATGAAATAGACAAATAAAACATACCTGGTGATAGACATTGCAGCTTCTTCTCGTCGTACACAGTTCCGTTTGGACAGCTAAGAACTAAAACCTTGATATCGTTGTTATCGTCTTCGCACTGGTAAAATTGGTTACAATTCTTTGGATGTCTTCGGAATCCAGTGGGGCAAACGAAAGAATATTGGCCTTCCTGTAACTCAGGGCACGAGGTTGAACTTCCACCACCACCTCCAGTCATTTCTGTGGTCGTAGAAGTTTCTCCGGCAGATGAGCTTGAACCCTCTGTACTAGTAGCCTCCATCTCTGTTGTTGCTGTGCTCTGCTCAGCCTCAGTTGTCTCAGTACTCTCTGTTCCAGCAATTGTAGTTTCTCCCTCTGATGTAGTTGTCACAATTGTAGTCGTGAGTCCCGGTCCACTAGTCGTAACGGTAGTCTCTTCAACGGAGATGGTGGTTCCTCCTTCACCACCAGTAGTAGATTCAACTTCAGCAGTAGTTGATCCCTCAGATGAGCCGGTAGATCCCTCTGTCATAGTGGCAAGGGATTCAGTCGTTGTCGCCTCTGCTCCTGTAGAAGATTCTTCGGTAATAGTGGACTCTGACATATAAGTTGTTGATTCTGGAGAGGTAACGGTAGACTCCTGTGTTGTAGATGACTCTTCTGAAACAATGGTTGTACCTTGAGTTCCAGATGTGGATTCTTCCGATATGGTAGTTGATTCTTGTGAGCCTGTCGTCGATTCCTCTACAGGAGTTGTCGTTTCTCCTACAGTCGTCGTTTCCCCTACAGTCGTGGTCTCACCTGTTGAAACTTCAATTGTGGTTGTTTCTCCGGAAAGCTCTGAAGTACTCTCAGCAGTAGTTTGAGGAGTATCTGTCAACCCGTCCGTGACAGTCGAAGCCACTTCAGTGGTTCCCTCAGAAGTTAATACCGTTGTTGTCTCTTGAGAAGTTATGGATGTAGTGATTTCTTTTTCTCCCTCTGTCGTGCTTTCCATTTCCTTGACAGTTGTTGCACCGCTACCGCTGCAATCTCGAGGAGGATAGACGGATTCCTCGTGGTTGCAGACACTAAGGCTGGGGTCGAATATGGTACCTTCTGGACAGGTCTCAAAGTAGATAGAAAATCGCACTCCTTTATCACCATCCCAATCAACACATCTATAAAATTTCTTACAGTCTGTTGGATGTGCATAATATCCCGCCTTTTTACATTCTATCTTATTGGAAGCTGCCGTGGATGAGGAGGATGAGGTGGTAGAGGAAACAGTGGTGACTGGGGTTGAAGTAGCTGAAGATGCAGAAGTTGTTGAAATGTCTTCAGCCGTTGTAGATTCCGACGCTGCCGTAGAAACTACTCCAGTTGTAGGGGATGTTGTTACTTGGGTCGTTACTACGGTAGAACCATCGGTCGAGGTCACAGTCGTTGTAATCGATGAATCAGTAGGTGTTGAGGAATCGGTTACCGAGGATGTACTTTGTTCAGGAGTGGTAGAGGAATCAGATCCAGACATGAAAGTTGTCACTTCTGTAGTTCCTGGCTCTCCTTCACTCGGAGACGAAGAAGTTGATGAAGTGCCTTCAGATGAAGATGATATTTGAGATGAAGAAGTGGTGGTAGTGGATGTCATACTACTCGTTCCTGCATTGCAATCCCTATTAACAGCCCACTCATGGTTGCAAGCAGTTATGTCAGGGTCCCAGACAGTTCCTTCTCCACAAGTGAAGTCATATTTAGTGTATCCACCCTTTCCATTGCCCACACAGCGATAGAATTTCTTGCAATCCCCTGGAGCCGGGAAGAAGCCTTCTGAGGTACATTTGCCATCAGGTGTTGATGTCACATCAGGTTTAGCAGTAGTATCACTACTTCCTGTAGAAGCCGGTACTTTGCCTTCTTCTGTACTTACTGTTGTGGAGGAAGCTTCAGGTTTCGAGCTATCAGTTGCAGCCTGTGTGCTACTCATCATTGTTGTAGACTGACTACTATCCGATGATCCTGGTGATTGTGAAGTGCTGGATGTTGTTGTGGACACCGTGGAGGAGCTCATCGTTCCTGAATCTCCTTCACTTGGACTCTGCTCAGAGGTACAGCTATCTCCAACTAAGTCGGCATAGTTGCATGTGGAAAGACTAGTGTCCCAAGCCGTTCCTTCTCCGCACTGGAAGTCGTATTTAGTGTATCCTCCTTTACCATTGGAAACACATCTGTAAAAATTTTTGCAGTTACCCTTAACAGGGAAAAATCCTTCCGAAGAACATTTATCGTCTTTTCCGGTAGAGGTGCTTCCAGTTGTGGTGGTGGTAACAGTGGTACTTGTGACCGATGAAGATGTCGTAGACTGCTCAGAGCTTCCAGCGCTAGAACCTGTGGTTGGCTGGCTCCCTTCCATTCCTTCTGACGAAGTAGCCGTAGTGGTACTTGTGATCGATGAAGATGGCGTAGACTGCTCAGAGCTTCCAGCGCTAGAACTTGTGGTTGGCTGGCTTTCTTCCATTCCTACTGAAGAAGTAGTCGTAGTGCCTTGATTAGTTGTTTCGGATGAAGAGGCAATTGTTGTTTCTTGAGAGCTTGTTTCGGTCAATGGTGTTGTAGAGCCATCTCCGCTTGTGGAGCTAATCGATACGGTAGTTGACATATCTTGACCAGTGGTAGAATCAGTGGCAGTAGACACCGTAGTTGCTCCTTGGCTTGTTGTTGTATCAATGAAGGTTGTAATTTCTTGGCTGCTTGTTGAGTCAGTTGATGAAACTTCTCCTTCGGTCGTATTTCCCTGTTCAGCTGTAGATTCAGGTCCAGCTGTAGATTGAGTGCCTTCGCTACTAGAAGTTGATTGAGAGGGCTGAGAAGACGTGCTTGTTTCCATGGGGGCAACTGAGGACTCTCCACCTACTGCGTTGCAGTCTCTGCTCACAGCCCATTCATGATTACAGGTATTTGTGTCTACATCCCAAACAGTTCCGTCTCCACATTCAAACTCATACTTTGTATATGTTCCAGCACCGTCATCCACACATCGGTAAAACTTTTTACAATTTCCCACTACAGGGAAGAATCCTTCAGAGTTGCATTTCCCGCTACTAGATGATGTTGTTGTATCAGTGGATGATTCTGACGACGACGTGGTCGTAGCCATTGACGTTTCGGATGATGTAGAACTTGCATCGATTGCATTTGAATCCGTGGATGCACCTTCAGTGGATGAGGTAGATGAAACCTCGGACGATGTATCTATAAAAGGTGTGGTAGATTGATCGGAGGATGAAGAGGCTGTAGAGCTTTGTTCACTAGTGATAGAAATGGTTGTAGAAGACGTCGTTTCTTGTGGGGTGGTACTTATCTCAGGATTTTCACTAACCGAGCCGCTAGACATACCGGAGGACGTTTCAACATTTGTTGTCGTTTCTACCTGATTACCGCTGTCTGGGGCCCTCGTACTATCTGTCGAGGTGGAGACTAGAGTAGTTGTGGACGTCTGAGTGGAGGTGCTAGATATCTGACTAGTTCCTTCTGTGACACTTCCTCCACCTCCAGCCGCATTGCAATCTCTGTTTACAGCCCACTCATGGTTACAAGTGTTTAGATCCGTGTCCCATACAGTTCCTTCGCCACAAGAGAAATCATATTTTATATATTTTCCATCACCATCAGACACGCAGCGATAGAATTTCTTACAGTCGCCTACGAACGGGAAGAATCCCTCAGAGGCGCATTGGTTCTGGTTTCCACTCTCAGAATCACTAGACCCGGAGGAAGTTGTTGATGAAGAAGTAGTAGTAGACTCTGAACTGATTTCAGCTGCTGAAGACGTTTCCGAGGATGCCCCGGATTCAGTCGTTACCACAGAGCTACTCGATTCAGAGGATTCAGCTGCAGATGATGGAGAAGACGCTTCCGTTACAACGGACGTGGTTGTTTGCGGCGTTTCTGAGCTAATAGCAGTCGATGAAATGGTTGTATCCTGGGAGGAGAATGTTGTAATGGGTATTGAAGAAGTTACTGTTGTGGAGACAGTTGTGGTTGCGTCTGTAGAAACTGGAGTCGACATCTCAGAACTAGAAACGGACGAGCTACTTTCCGTTACTTTTGCTGGTTCTTGAGATGAGGATCCTCCTTCGGTTGTCAATTCGGTAGATGAGCTTACACTTCCACCACCACCCGTGGTTTGAGGTGTCACCGAAGATGACCCACCTTGGCCACAATTCGCTACAAGGTGTGCGTGGTTACATGATGTTATTGATTCATCGAAAAGAGTTCCCTGAGCGCATGAAAACTGGTATACATCGAAATTATCCCCGTTTCTCACGCACCGAAAGAATTTACTGCAGTCCGTAGGGTCCGCAAAGAATCCTTCAGCTGCGCATTGAATCGGTTTGATTGCCTTTGGTATGATTTCGTTCGTCTCCAATGGGGCTGTTTTCCTTTTTACAGGTGGAGGTATCACTTTCGGATTTGAAACTCTGTTCACTTGAGTTTTGGATGCGACTTCTACTCTCGAGACGGGTACTTTCTGTTCTGTGTATTTATTTCGAGTGGTAGGAACCTGGGTTAATTTTAGGGGAGCAGCTTCTTGAGCGGAGTTGGTTTCCATAAGAACGGCTGGGTGTAATCTGCAGCCGTACCTTTTCATTCTTCCAGCATGGCTACAAATATTTAGCTCCGGATCGAAAACTGTTCCATCACTACAGCGAAACTGATATGCAGCGAACCTCAGTAAGGGTCTCTGACGATTCCATCCTGCCATAGGAAACCCTGCCTCGACGCAACGATAAAATACTTGACAGTCGTCTGGATCAGGATGGAAACCAGCCGATGGACACACAAATTTATGCCCTAAGGCTCTCTGTATTCTCCCTGAAAGAGAAAAGCATGTTTTAGTACTGGATCACTTTCTAAATTCACTTAAGAATGTTTAAGGTTTAATATCTTCAATCACGACTACCAAAATCTCTCTGAAATGGACATAGAGATCGAAAGAGATTTTTGAAATATAGAAGTCACATGGAGTTAAATTAAATAACAATCAGTGTCACAATTTCTGACGGGATATTCTTCTTAAAAGAATAATTTCTCCTTAGTTCAGTAGTGAATCATTTTAAGAAGTTCAGCTATTCTAAATTATCTTAGAATGTTATTAAAAATTAATTCTGGCTTCAGTGATACTGTAGCTCTTATGCAGACTATTCAATTATCCATATGAATCCAATCAATGTACTGTTTGGATAGTAACAAAACTTAGTCAGTTGTTGAAAGTAATGAGAATACTGATGAATGATTGAGAATTATTATTAATTTATTCTAATGTAAGCATTATAAACATATATATTTTTGAGTAGTTATTATTATTCACTTTGATCATCTTGAAGTTTCATGGAACACAATAGAGCTGCATTCCCATTATATATGCTTTAAAAATTTCTTTGTAAATAATATAAGGTCCTTACCTTCATATCCATCTGAGAATACTCCAGTTGCAACGCCCAGGAGTATTGCCAGGAATAACGGTGAAGCCATACCGTTTCAAAACCTCAGTCTCATTCGATGAAGGAATCCTACAAAGAAGAGGATATTTATCAAAAAATGTTTTAATTATGCAATATTTTATTATGAAATATTCTTCTTTATTAGTTTCATCTCTTTTCTCTTGCACCGAATGAATAATGAATACCATTATTTTTTGGATTCTTTTAAATATTCATCTCCTATACTCAGTCTCCATATATCCCGATATTATTGATGTTATTGGGATATTTTATCGAGATAATTTTATTATAAATTTCTTATAAAAAAAATAATACACTTTTTACACTTTCGATTAGATTATTTCTATAAGTCGATTCAGGAGAATGGATGGAAAATATGACAGTGGAAGATATTATAAAGGATATTTAATAGGGGATATTTAATAGGGAACGTGTTTAAAGATCTTTTTCTTATGAATTCAAATACATAAAACCTGTGAGATTCATAGAATATGGGATTGAATTTCCCTGTCTTGAATATTAAGATTCAGATTGAACAGGCTGTGTTGAATATGATTGATTCAAATTGAACAGGCTGATGTTAAATATGAATGTTTTGTCATCCGTCTAAAATAATAATGACTTTTAATTTAAAGTCACAACGTTATAATTTGTCGCCACTGTTTTTTTATTGATAATTTTCCTTTATTTTAATTATTTAAATTAATGAGTTGTAGGTAGATGATAATAATCAACTTATTTTGCTCTGATGGTGAAAGCAACATCCAGATATGCATTTATGTCTATATATTTGAAATATATGGAAGATTAGTCAGAGTTTGTTAGCATAATATCTTCTAATCCACGCGAATATTTTCTTATCGGTAAGCTGCATGAACTATCCAGAGACAAAAGATGCTATTAGGCCTCACATTAAACTATCGGGGCGAATTTTTGTTGCAGATTACCTACGTTCAAATACTCCAACATCAAAATTGCACGAAGAAAACCGCATTTAAACACTGAGTAACTCAGGAAAAATAGCTTCCATTTTACTTCCACATATGTGATGAAGGAACTTGAGTAATAAAATTATATAAAGGGGTGCAGCTGTCACATAATGTGCAGAACGTCACATAAAGGCCGCAAGTTCTCCATATCTGTACTAACCGATCCAAAATATAATTTATAGACTTCATTTAGGAAGAGAATAACCGAAGAGAGTAATACTGTTTCATTCGCGTCCAAGAATTTGCCATGAATCAATGAGACGCCTTTTCTTATCCTTTTTTAACAAGCGTGAATGAATAGGACGTTGACTTCCAGCGTTGGGTTTAAGGCAACGGTTCGCGGGATTACTCGCTAGTCTTTCCAAGGAAATTCACCCTCTCCTTCCATCACAAAGGAAGGATCACCGTCCTTTCTCCATTTGAAGCACTGACTATTCGTTCGAAAAAGTCTCAAGAGGCGAGAGAATTACTTGAGAGATTGAAACGTTTGTTTGCGCATCTCTCCATGTCGGCGGCTGACGAGAAAGTAACGCTCAAAGAGTTTACATGCGCATCACATTGCGAGAGAGTATACGTCTCGAGATGGATTTGTCCTCGTAGGAGATATTTTCCGAGAAGTTCGATATCCTTACTGCTATTTCCTGCTATCGAAAGTTATTTATAATATATTGTCGGGTGGCTTGCGTCGTTAATCCTCAAAAGAAATGAACACATTTGTGTTGTGAAGTCAATTTTGAAATACATGTACTGCATTATGCAATATTTCATTTATTGCTTTTTGATGATGCATTATATTTCTTTTGTTTAAAGAAATGACTGTCTATTCTTCTGTAATTAATAACCAATAAGAATATTTGTGAAATTTAAGTCCTTCTTTTTCGGTTTGACTGTTAGTTCATAAGTAAAATCAGAATTCACATTCGACTAATCCTATTTAAAATTAATCAAAAAGTAACTCCACTCACAATATCAATTTAAAATAAATTCAATATTTTAAGTATATTTTTTTGTTCCATAGTATTGTTACTTCGATAATATAGGTTTTAGCGAGGAAGAAATGAAGAAACTACTCCTTGTTTGTTCACCTTCAGACCAATCATTCTTTTCGTCTTCCAAATTCACAGACTTTAAGAAATGCGTTGTCCACCATGATTAACTGAAACGAAGTCGGAGGGTAATGTTCATTCCGGTATTTCAACATTTAACTAATTTTTGAGGTCTGATCGCTGCAGCTGCAGAAGAGTATCGAACATTAAGAGAGTACTTGGTGTCTGGAGAACCAATTATGGCAATGATTTACTGAAGAATATGGTAAGCAATCTACTCCTATCTCCTGGTTTACGAAAATGGCTCCCATAACATCCGTATCTAACGGAAAGTGGTTATTGTAAGGGCCACTTATCGGCCCCCCGCCCATATCCGCCACATCATCAACCAATTTTCCGCATATCCTTCTGGAAATATTCCAAGCTTAAGAGGGAGCGACCGAGAGAACCTGGTGTTTATCGCGTTACAGGACCGTTCGCGACGCTCCGATCTTTTAAAATGGCGGAAGGAGGTGTGGTATGCAAACGTCATTCTAATGCCGATTATAAAAATGCCCATTCTTTCATCAGCCGGAGGGAATCGACAAATTAGAATTGGATGATGAAGGAGTAGAGAATGCTTCACCAGTTACCGTTATTCTGCTCTCGAGTGGCGTTATCACGGGGAAATATATAGAGGAGCAACAAATCAGGTCTGAATCGTGCAATTAGCTCGTTTGTTAGAAGAGTTGATTCTATTTTCTCCATCGCCATTTACGACGAACCTGTTTGGGGAGGAAGGAAAGGGTGATGGCGAAGATTCTGCGCTCTCGCCATTGCTATTTTGTATGATTTACGATGGTAGTAGTTGATGCTCCCTCTAATTAATTTCGCATCTATAAAAATGTCATATTTGAAGTTTCGATTAGGTTAAGAGATGGTCATTTCAAGATATAACTTTGAGATTCTCGCGGCGGAGATTTGAACTTAATAGATTCGAGTACCTACCCACGAAACTCAAATTGAACTCTCAAATGACGCTTTCGTGTATCTTTTTCAATTATATTTTGGAACGAACTGTTGATAATGAAATAGCGTGGTAGATCAGCTTTAATAAGAAATTAAACGTACTTTTTTCTATTGGCAAGCAATAAAAGTTTTACCGCTATATAATTTTTAGGTACAATTATAATTTCTAAGTTTCATAATTTATCAAGGCCTGATGTTAGGAATATATTGAGCCAGAAGACAGTAAGCAAAATCTGGTAATTTATAGAATAATGGCCAGCCAATGAATATTTGAACGTGTGTCTAATTTTTAAGCATTCAGTTCTCTCTATCATCACTAAAAACTTCCAAAGCTAGATGTCTCTCCAACCTCAAACCCCTAATGAAATATAAAATAATACTAAGTGTGCAGGTGTTGTGGCTTCTTTCTAGTTATTGACACACCATCAAAAATTGACAAGCGAATAAACAATGGCCCACATCGACTCCTCTAAAAAGTAGCGATCAAGTCGTAAGACTCTGTGGCATTGCTAAATTTATTGATGCTCACCATTGTAATGTACCGATGATGCAATAAAATAATGAGCGTTTCAGTTATAACTGGATAATTCTATTCTGTGCTCAATAAAATGAGGAGACCCTTCCTTTGTAACGGATAATTTCAGATCGGGAACGCAGAATGCGAACGCCAGCCAATTCGGCAAAGTTAATTTATTGAAATCACTCCAGCCTCATCAACGCCTCTTACGATGGCGCATGCGCGTACGCGGAAGCAAAGGGGAAAGAAATGGCGCACCAACCCTGCCTCTATCATCCTAATCCGTTAAGCCATTTCTCTGAATTTCAGCCAATAGGGTCGAAGGCGGTGAGGGCGCGTGGGCACAGCATATAACGGGTGCGTGGATTTGGTCGCTCCCCCAACCAGGAAACTCGAGTGAGAGGGTGGTGTTGGCATAATAAGGGGGTCGCCTCTCTCTCCACAACCTGACAGTCCCTAACCCATCCGCAACGAAGAATAAAAATAAACAAAATGGAACCTCTTGGATTCCAACTTCTCTGGACCTTCCGTCAAGGGCTGCCAACTCACGTGGGGTGGATTCTTGCGGCTCTTTTATAGGAACCGACTTTTACGTAAAACGTATGTGGGTTAAGAAAGGGATCCAAGATCTTATTGTAATCTCATCAAGCTGGCTCGTAGGCTATTAACATTTATTAATTAATTTTTCTTTGTTTAATTTTACGTTATCGGTAGCGGATAAATGGACGAATAACTCGGTATTTTTTAGACAATCAAAGTTAGTGGTTTGATTCTGTGGTAAGGGAAAACACTTCTCTAATTTTTTTTTAATTAATAGTTTCACTCAAGTTTCAAAAGAATGGAATAATAATTTCCATTCAAACCCAGATCGAATGATAAGAGTAATAAAAGAAAATTATTATGTATTTAAAACATCACGAAGCATATGTTGATGTGAGATCCATAGGTTTGTCAGTGACTTAGGAATTAGCGCGCTAGCTTGCTTAAACGGAGGTCTTGGCTTTGAATCCTCGTTTCAACATGATATTTTCAACGCGATTTTAAAGATTGTCATAAGAATTGGTATATTACAATAAAAATACGCTTAATAAAGTCATTGTTATTATTTTTGACTGTGATATGCACAGTCTTTCTTCGACGATTTAACTCAAAATCTCTAAAAGAAAGGAAATTTTCATAAAAAATAACAGAAGTTTTAACTCAAAACTGGTTATAGTCATCGAATTTAACATCTACTAGATAGAAGTCGAATTTAACTAATTTATAAAATAACTCGAATCATTAGTCATCCACCACGATGATGTGACACCATGCTTTCCATTAGATTTTCGGTTCTCATTAGGAAGACGGTTTCGGTTCTGATTAGGAAATCCCAGACGGGAAAAGATATATTTATCGTATGGGTGTTTTCTCATAAAGGAAAATTTTGTTTTAGGACTCTGTATGATATAGGGATCTCCATTGTCATTGAGAAAGGCATTTTTTTCTGGTGCTGGAGTGTTGGCACTCCTATTTTCCCCCTACCTACCCCACCTCTACTCATTTCCAAACAAACCGGATTGCAAGGGCAACCACAAGTCAGAGGGTGACATCTCTTTGGGATAGTCTCCGAGACATTTTTTCTTCGTCGGTTGCGTTTCGGGATAACGAGGAAGAAAAAAGGAGATCTCAGAGATTATTGCTCTGACCTGTCTATACCACTTTCCTTACTAACCTGAGAACTGTTACGTTTTCGTGGGGAAGTTGCCTTTCCCTGTCCGATCTGTTTACGCCGCCAAAACAGGTTAGTGACCCTTCTTTGGAATTCCGATAGCAGATGATGCAAGCCTTTGGTCGCCTCCCCCTATTCCCATCAGTAATTGCTTATTTCGGCTGTTTTAGTCGCATCGATACCACTGTGCTTCCCTCTCCACCTCAGACAACGGTATTTTCAGAGGACGATGTTTTGTTTTTATTCCCATCCCATCAAGTTTTAACCATGAAATTATGCTTTCGAACCAAAGCTAAATTATCTACCTGGAGGCTAATGAAGATCGGATATATTTTTGCGTAAGGAGAGTGCGCTTGTCAGATTTACTCTCCAGAGGCTCGGTCATTAAATATCACCTTCCGGGCTGTGTATGAAATTACTGTGTAAAGATGGGTACATCCCTTAACGTTGTACCATCTAAGGCTGATCTTTTATCTTTCGTGATGTATGGAATTATATTTTCTGATTTTTTATTCAATATGATTCGGAGTAAGATAATTCATGCCCTGTTTTGTATCAGATGTTTTATTCTCAAGCCTTAAATCTACCTGGTAATGGATGTAAACAGAATATTTTTATTATTTGTTAAGGTTTTAAGTTTTCTGGTAATTGGATCGATTTTTCCACGAGAAGCGTAAAAATTAAAACGGAATCAATATAAGTTTTTTTAAAAAATGCTTCGAAAGCTGGGGTAATTCCGCTTTTGGGCTCTCACCAGGAATCGAATTCGGGTCCGGTTTAAAAAACGCGCTGCCTACTTGAGTATTCGGGAGGCTCGATCTAAATCCTTTTGATATCTACATATTAAAATTACCATCACAAAAGGGTTCTATGGATATATGAATATACACAAGCGTCTTTATTGGGTGAAACTGGCACCAGAACTTCTCTGGAAAATTTCCATTTGAGGCCTTATCAGAAATAATATAATACTTAGATCAAAATTGACATTAACGCATGAAGAAAATAGGCAAATATAAAAAAAATATTAAATTAAAATATACGATATTTAAAATATATTAAAAATTTATATTAAAATATTGTTTTAAGAATATTATATAAAATATTTTATTTAGAAGGCAATAATGTATGAAATAAATAAAGATGAATTGATTTTGTAGGAAAATATTGTGGAAATGTTAGATCACAAAAATATTCCTAATGAAAACATACCCACAAAAACTTGATGCAGGTATGGGAAAGAGAAAGAAGGAAGGGATGTATAGATCTTTATATCTTTTTCTCTCTCTGCACCTACCGTTATGCTCGTAGTGTTATTTTTACACGTACACGGAAGAGAAACAAATGATTTCAGTCAAAAGAATTTGTTGGTCTTGAGAGAATAATCATTCTTTTTAAGATAAGAAAAAGTTGGGTCTCTGTTATCTCATTTCCTTACGTAATTACGACAAAGTAGCATCGTTAGCTCGTTTAACGGATCGTGAAAGTGAATAGAGGCTGCAATCCGCGGGGGAAATCTATCCTGTGTAAATGGACGATAGCCGTAATAGCCCAACAGCTCCCTCATTCCCCATCCTCTCTCAGAGAGAGACAAACTTCCGGTCGTGCGCGGGCATCATTCACCGTCTTGTACTCGCGTATGGAGCAAGACATTCCCGAGGTCCGGACTTCCATCTCCAGCTGTAAAACGGGCATCTCAATCGCTAAGCACTCGCCGCAGCGGAAATCGCGGCTCGACGCGCTCGTAAGAGATTCTCACAGCATCCCATAACTCGCGATCAGTTGCGACTGCTTCCAGACTCGAGCGCGCATCGGGTTACCCGCTGAAAGGAGCTTTCATTCTTACCGCGAGTGACGCGGATGGAGAGAACTTATGGCTGAGTACACGCTTGTCTTCACCATCTTCGATACGAGGAAATTACCCGTCGGAGTAGTGGAGACCGCACTGAAAGGCGTGGCGATGACGGACCGGAACGTGGGGGAACAAACAGATGGACCGGGAAGATAAACAGAATCTACCGAACCCAAACTTTATCAGCCGATGTTCGATGATTTACAAGGCTCCTGCACTCGACTAACTGTTAAATCAAACGCGAGATTCGCTCCAAGAGCGGTCGGCTTAAAGGCACGTCGTTAATGGCCTCAGCCGCATACCCTACAGCCGAATTGATGAACTGGAATATTCATTATAAAAATTTAGTCCTGTTAAATTTTACGCCACATATAGGAATTTTTAATGCGGAAGTAGAAACAGGTTTTAATCTGAAGTGGAAGACAACGTGCTCGCATTTATTCGCGTTTGTAGCAGGAATGCTCTCGAGCGCCCTAAGATCTTGTTTTTTCTATGCACCCTCCATCTGAACCAGAAGTACACCCTGGGGCTAACGGGCTCTTAAATCAATTCTGTGTGGTCCAGTTGGTAATTATCACCGAAAAGTTCCGCACAATTTCCCATTATTAAGCTGTATTACCTAAGTGGAAGATTACAAACTTGATATGCCGTATAATGTAAATCACTATGAGGTATTTAATAAATTCTCTGGCCTTGGTGGTGGAATTAGTATGTTAACCTACAAACAGGTAGGTCCTGGATTAGACTCTTGTGTAATTGCGTTTTCTCCGAATAGGGTATGGATGCCTTTTGGAATATTCAGTTTGTTGTTGCTGTTACTATATTAAATGTTAACTGAGGAATTCGCTCTATGTGAATAACAAATAGATATATGAATAATAAGAAATACATGTGTATACATTCACGGATAAAAATAAATAATAACATAACAATAATAAATATATTATATATTATTGTAATGTCGTTATAAATGATTTAATATTGAGAAATAATTGAATTATTAATTTTAAGAAATATAGCTTAGTTATAATCTATAGGTCGCCAACACTCTGTGGGAGCTGTTTTGTCCTACTGGGGATTAATGCTTGATCTAGACTGACTTTTTACAAACTAGTATTTTCCCTGGAAGGCAGAGAGGAGAGCGTACGTAGTACTACAGCATTGGCTGGTCAAATCACGAGCCAGATCAAGATAGATCAATTCCATGAGGGATCCATTTAGATCAACTCCTTTCCAAGAGCTACCGTGGTAAGAATAGCCTTTCTAAGTAAAATAGGCAGTAAACACCTTGGTAGTAAACGGATCATATCCAACAGAAGATAACTAGCGGATGGATTAAGTAAATTTAAATCAGGGATTCTGTAGTTCATTCCCATCGCTGAAATGCAGCCTTTTTTATCTGTCCTGGACGTTGTCGTATGCATGGTATGCAGACTATTAATGATGCATTATGCATGACTTAAGGTCGCTATCTTGCTCGGAGCGTGGAGAAGCTGGTATAATGGTACACACGGAGGGAAGTAACTTTGGAGGTAGCTGAGGCCGTATTGTGTTCTAAGAGGCAAATGAAGATGGATGTATCAAACGAGAGTGAGAAGAAGGAACTGAAGAGAGCAAAAATTTTGAGAAGTGATGCATTCATCTAGTGGGTGATGTGACGAAGCTATTGTTTGGTAAAGAGATCTATTACCACCTATTGGATTAATACTTTCTTCTCAATAAAGTTCTTTGATCATGATAAATATTATTGGTAATCACTAGTAGCCTGTTACAAATTGTCAGAAATATGGATCATAACATGATAATCTGCGACGAAATGGTTTTTTCATGGTTTTTATAGAGAAAATTTAAAGAACTAACACATAACATGTGTAATATTGAAATTCTCTATCAAAAGAGAGGCATTTAGAGATTTAAATGCAATAATCGGGATGAAATCTTTGCAATATTATCAACAAGATTTATCAGAATATTTGCTACTGTTGTTTACTTTCTTTGTCGTCAAAAATTCAATTTTTCTGAATATTTTTTGCGGAAAAATAAAGAAAATATTGGAAGCTTGTAATTTTGCTGAAAAATTTGAGGGCAAAAATGGTGAACGACCGCTATTTCCGCAAATGCCTCTTGAGGTCTTGATTGTCGGGTCGTTAATTCGATTATGTGGTAGTGAGACGAGTTAATGTCTATGATTATCAGCGATTTATATAATCCGTTCCTAATGGAGTGAGCAGATAGTGAAGAGTAAGAGTGGTTACTTCAGTTGCCCTCTTCCATCGCTCTGCTCGTCTCGGCGCGGTCGCATGAAGAATCCAAAACAGGTTTGGTAATTTATAGTTTGGTTTGACTTGCTGCAACGGCATTCCCTGTCAAGTTACGGTGCTGGATCTAAGAGGATAAGAATTTTAATCCCCTCGCTCTTGACTCTTTGATGCATGAATTTTCTCTGTTCCTTCTTACCGCAAATATTTGCCATTATTTACGCTTAGTAGACAAGGTTTTCTATGAACAGTATAGAAGAGTACTTGGAATTTATAAGCCCTCGTAGAAACTTCTATTTTTAACCCGATACAATGAGTTATTTGGATCTCGAAACGTCATCGTTGAGTTCTATATTGAATCGCATTCTCACAAATCAAGCGTTTTTGATATGAAGCTGATCAATTGATTACTTTGGTACTATGAGGATCCAAATCCCAGAAATATAAACGGGGACACAGTCATCTTTACATAATGAACTCGAACCAATTCAGAGAGAGGGATTCATCAAAGAAAATTTTATCGACAGTTACACATTAAAGCAGGGTTATTAAGGGCAATTAGCTATCAAGTGGTAACGAAAACTCAATCTGCAATCTCAAGAGTGGACAGGTAGACCGAAATGGGCAAATCATCAAATGACTGGTAGAAATTCAGTGAAGAACCCATGACAACCGAAAACGGCAGCTTGACTCTAATTGATAGGTTAATTCACACTTCACTAATGGGAGGCTTTATCACGAATCGATTCGCCACCTCACGCTATTGGAATTTAGTTCGCCTAAGTTTATAACCTTAATCTTATCAGAAGATTCAGTTCGGGAAGACTTTGTAGAAATTTTTCCCATCGCATATATCAGGCTATCGTTGAATACATTCTACAAAACTTAATTTAATACATTTCCATTACCTAAATAATAGAAAGAAAAATTGTGAGAGAATAGTAATTTTAGCTATATTTTGTCCAATGCAAAATTTCATAATTTTAACAAAGAAGACAGTAATAAAATAGAAATAAATAAAGGAATAGAAAGTTACTGTTGCAATGTCGAACTAATTTCATCAGTAGGATCCGCTTCTCCAGTGAGATCATAAAAGTTGTCTTGCAATAGAATGAAGGACTAATATTCGTAAACCGATGTAGAAATTCATTTACATCTACATATGTACCCGGCAAGCCGTGGTCGTCTCTTTGGTAAGAGACATTCGGCTTTTGATATCAAGAAGGTAATAATTGAGGTTTTATGTGTAACTACATCATAAAAATATATATACCTTTTCTGAGGGCGAAGGCGTTTTATTTAAAACATCATGAGAAGAATTCTATAAGAATGAAACACAAGACTTGACTTCAGTGTTTCATTTCATTTAAACATGTATAAGTTCCACCACGTATCGCTATGTTTATTTAATTGAATTCTATAGCCCTCAAAGAGGAAATAGTTTACATAAATAATAGGCGATTACAACTTTGTGTGTTGTCACTGAAGAGCATGAAATTACTTCTTTTGCATGGGCTCGCGAATAACTGAATACGCCTGGGAATGAAAAATCCATTCAATGCGGTATCTCACATTCTTTCAGAAAGGAACTTAATTAGTATCTCAGACGTTCTCTTTCGGTTTTCTCGTTCGGAACATGACTTGCTGTTCATCGCGGAAATTCGGATTAGAGCCGCACATAACCACAGTGAAAGAAACGCCCAACTCCCGAAAGGAGAAATGCCTTTGAGCATTGAGAACGTTAATCCCGAGGGGTCCGCAGATTTCACGCACATTAGCTAAATTTGCCACCCTTGGCTCATACATCCCGAAAAATATCTCACATGAAGTCAAGCTTGCAAAATTTCGAATTAGAAAGAGGTTGAAAACTGCACCTTAACAACCTAGCTCAAAGAGAATACGTTAGTCAAGTTAATCGAATAAATTACCACTAGTTTTCCATCCTTTTCTTACTGTTTCGTGTCGTAACATCTTAATGCGTGAGCGAAAGGTAATCTCGGCGTCCTGCGAATGTACGAAGATGTGTGAATATTCATTACTGTCGAGATCATAAATTTCGCTTTTCATCCGCTCGAGGCGTGAGTTACTCATGGTACCCTGAGGTAATTCATTCGAGGCATTAAACTCTCTCTCATTCTCCAGCTATTAGTCGAGCAGCATTGCTCCAGGATATATCTCCTTGTTTTAAATGCCTCATTAAGCCGCCCCTTTCAAGCGTGTGATACTCTTTTTGCTCAAGTCTTCCAGATTCATCGGAAAACAGACATGATTCTCGCCGATGATTAACTACTTTCTCACCCAAATGATCCTGTTGCGTTGTACGATATGGTTTAGACGCCCCGCTTAAAGATCTTTGCCCTTGATTATCTAATTAATTGAATTACCCTTTTTGTTCATCATCACAGATCATGATTGAGTAAATTATTCGGTAGTTTGTCTGTAAAAAAAAAGCATTATAATTTAACTGTTAAAACAAACTTTCATCAAGTTTTAGAGATCCATTGAATTTTTATTGTGGCTCATTATTTTTTCATACTAATGTTAAGGTTAAACCAATAAATCGACGAATTATTGTCGAACAATCATTCAAAGCATAACTTCCTGATTAGAATGTGCAGTTGACATTATGAGAGAGATAGTTTTTCGTGTCAGTCTTCATTTCAGTTAGAATTAATAATGGAATTTCTCCTGGAACTCGAAACTAAATTGATATCGATGAAAGAACGGAATTCTGTCACATCACATCTGTTGCAACACGACGGAATTTTCAGGTTTATTTCGAAAACCAGAATGATTTCGAGCTTCGAGAACTCTATAAATGATTTATCTCGTGATTGGTCAGACCTTTTCTAAGTCAATTCCTATTTCATCTCCATTCATCAATCCTTTCACAAGTTAGATAAACAAATTATCTCTTTCTACCGTCCATTAGTGACCCTAATTGAGGATAAAAACACCCTTTCACTCGGAATAATGAAATTTTCGAACGGATGATATCTTTTGAATACAAAACAGACGACTCCGAATTTTTTCATGACATTAGGCCGGAAAGAAGCGCTATCAAATGTGTGGATGATGATTGGAACCTGTGATTTTACGCGACCATTTGCGGCGATGACTCAGTAATAATAAGGAAACTATAATCGGTTTATTGACCCGAGCTGTTTTGGATACGCTTGGAGCAGTCGATAAAAAAATCCTCGAAGGAAAGACTGGCTTTATTTCCTTGAGTGATGGGTGTAGTATGACTGTGACATGCTGTAATTTTCCAAAGGACAGAATGAATTACCTCTCCGACATCGATCAGTTTATTTTTTTTACGCAATCTTCGCGGCGTCTAAAAATTCTGCGAGATTATTCTGAATAATTTTACCGTTAAACTGCATAGAAAATGCCTGATACACAAGGAAGTTAATGTTGCTTTGGACAAAGATTGATTTTGATCAATTTTTCGCGAAAAGAAATTTAGTTTGCATCCGATAAGCTTATAGATTCTATTTATAAATTGCAAGATCGAGAGGAAAGAATAAAATTATGATTTCCAGGCAAACCCAGATGGAATGATAAAAGTAATAAATGAAAACTACTATGAATCTAAAACAGAAAGATGAGTATGCTTGCTCCGTAGCTATCTCGTAAAGACATCTTAGTCGCTGATAGAGTCTTTTGCAACCTCGTCCAACATTGAGATTCAGAGTTCGTTGCCTCATAGATGTTTTCGCCGATTGATAAACCATTTTTCTTTCGAAAACGCTATGAATCCTGAATCATAAAGTGGATTCGAGGAATCGGAAAGTTGATGAATGACACGATAAACGTCCGAGGTGACGCACGAGTGATATATTCTTCGACGCCGCGCAAACAAAAGGAATTCGCGGGGAATCCCCTCGTCATTTCCAGCTCAATGCAAAGGTGTGTTTTGCGAGACAGAAAGAGGTGATCCCAATGCGACGTCCTCTTCTTTCCCCGGCATTCGATGGGTGCGGTCTCGAGAGAATGTCGAGTGAATGAGAAAGAAATGGAGGTAGGATGAAAAGGTTTGAGGACTCATTGTATATCTGACGAAGAGAGAGAGAGAGGGGTAAAACACAGGGCTGTAAAGGAAGATCCTAAGCCCCCGGAGTGAAGAGAAATGACTTCTGAGAGAGGAAAGAGTGAGTGGAAAAGATAGAGGGAAGGGGGAAGAGGACTGGGAGTTGTTGAACTTGGAGATAATGGCAGGTGTAGAGAGACGGGTAGATGTAGTGTGAGGGAAGATAAGGGTGGAGAGAATCTGAGAGGCGTGATAGGGCGGATGCGGAGGACCAAATGGGAGGACCAGCGCGGGGCGAAAAGATATCCCTCGAGGGGAAAAGATGAAGGGGAACGAATGATAGAGGAGGAATCTCGGTGGGCAGGGGTGTGTGATGTATGCGAAATGACCTACCTACGGCTTTGGAGGCGTGTGCAAAGGTTTGCGAAAAAGACAGATGATGAAGAGGATGGGAAATGAAAAAGTCATTTTCGGGAGGTTTCCAAGAGCCCGGAAAGTTTGCGTCTAGTCTTCCGATCGTCTTCACTTTAGGAGGATTTATTTTTCCTTTTTAGCGAGGGTCGGAATTCTCGGAAGTTTTTGTGCGTGATCTGAGGAAATTTCGGAGTGGGTTCGGTTGCGAAAACGCTTTTGATTGATTGGCGGAATTATGTGAGGTTCCCTCTCGGAAGGTGAGATTAGAGAAAATTGCTTTAGCTTCTGAGGAGGAAAAGGAGTCGCAAATGAGGGAAAAATTTATCCTCGTCTATTGTTTTAGTCTTCCTAAATTCATTGGAAAAGTAAATTTCCCTTTATTTTCTATGTGGTCAACGCGTCACTCCGAAAGGCGAATCGGAGGGTGTAAAATTAGGTGTGAATATAAATGAACACTAAAACAAGATATTTTTCCCGGAAAGCAGTGAAATTTATCACCTAAAGTAGAAATCATAATATAATTCAGCATTCCTTGATTTCTAAGAGGAATTTTGTTGAATATCATAAAATAACTAGCATCAAATTACATTAGTTTTAATCATTTATACGAAGTAAACGCGGTATCTGAAAACCATTAATGCCTTAACTGATTTATATTCTCTAGATGTGGTGCAAAAAATCAGTAGCAAATAAAATATGTAATAGATTCGTATAGACTGGAATGTAAATATTAAACATGAATTTTAGAGTACCTAAAGAGTAAATTTAGTTTTCATTATATTCTACATTTGGCGTTATGTGTTTCTATCCTTAAATTTCTGAAGCTAGAAGATAAAAAGAAAAAAAGCATTCCGATCGCTTCTGAAGCTAGAAGATAAAAAGAAAACAAGCATTTCAATCGTTTCTAATTCTTTTTTAATCTTGAAACTTCACTGCAAATATTGACAAATTTTTGATTTGGTCTAGTTTAGTAATAAACATTCCCTTTAAATGTATCAATGCATGTATGAAGGGACACCTTACTTTTTATAAACCTTTCCACCAAAATAGTAATTTACTGGTTTAATCGTTAATGACATCTAATCTCCTCAGCAATCAAAAGGAACCGGACAATTTCGCTTTAATGTTTCCGGAGAAAATCAATTTCCGTCGCGATATGATTGATAGATATTTGACCCCCGTATCCTTTCCTTCGCAACTCAATTATTTCGTTATGATTTCAATTCTCCAAAACGCATCCGTTAAAACGTGATAAAAAAACTGGAAACGGAAAATTACCACCCGGGTGGAAAACACGATCGACTTTCCCTTTCTCGACCAACGATCTCTACCGCAGCACCTCTCAGCACAAAAAATTTCTCTCTCTGCGCGCTTGCACGTCTTCGCCGCTCGATCATCCTCTTCATCCCAATTGGCTCAGACTCGCCCTATTTGGACCGGCAATCCTTTTAATTCTCTTCCTGTTTTACCCGATCGGAGCAAAAAATGCGCCGCTTTTGGTAGAGGTCGCCGTCTTCGGCGGTATTTCCGGAAGGTCCGTCGCTCGCGGGGTAACGAGGAGGGAAAAAAAGAATACCGATGCTTACTCAGGCGCATGAGCCATGCAAGTTCAAGGACGGGTGATATCCTCCGGAGGGTCACGGTTGTTGCTGGCCCGAGGGTGTGAGGGAATCGTCCGTGATGGCCGAGGGGTAAGAAGCAAGACCGGTAGGGCATTTTGGTGGAATACGGAATCGGTTGGCGTGTTCGCGGTCCGACGGCTATAATAACTGGATGACCCTACTCCTTGTCCCATTCCCCTACGCTCACTGTTTCGAATTCACCGGATGGACTGAAGGGTGTAACGCTAAAAGCGAGAACACGAGAACATGGGTGGAAAAACCTTGTCGTCGTGGGAGATTTGATGAGAGATTTTTCGGGAAACCAGTTAGATTCCCATCCTCATGCACCACCGCGGAAAAATTCCTCTAATGTGTTGCAACCTCTGCATTCGTTTATGGGCGTCTCTGGAACGGTTCCTTCCCGTTCGTCAGGAGATTCCAGCCTGCGGAGGAACAGGTATATTCCGTCTTGACAGGATACACCAGACTCGAAAAAGTCTTGGGAGAGAAGGATGTTATTCTCTATTCGCAGTAGAGGTAAATGAGATGAGAGAAATAAGGAATGGTGTGTGGGTTATTTTTCGTCATCTGGATACACCTTTATGATTTACTCCTATCTTCGTTCACGCCTACCGCTAAGTGGTCAAGTCGAAATTTGTGTTTGTCGTATCTTTTACATGTGGAAATTAATCTTCAGTCCCAAGACCCGTTACAGAGCTTAGACTTAGAAAGATAAGCTGGATTGCTGGAATAATATGAATTATGGCTCCTTCGCAAGAACATACGAATGTAAATCTCCGTACTAGCGGAAAATTGTCGTGTTGAATAGGTCAGTTCAAACTTCTGTGTTTAAATTTATTCTCAATACAATATTATTATTTTTATTTATTCCCGATTCTGTAGAATTGCAGCCAAATGAGAAACTATTCAGCTATATAGTTACAAATAATAAATCTAAAATTCATCAGGAGTATTTCTGCTGTAAAATGTCAATTCAACAATGCGATATGCAAATTTAAATGCCTAAAAGGTCTTTATTTAGGTGAGAATGAGACTGAAAAGTCTCTTTTTCCACCTGTATTCTTTATCTGACGTCTATGATATTGATGAAAACATGATAATATATGTGTAAATAGAGATACATTGTAATACTCAAGAAGGAGTTGATGTAAAAAAACCTTAAGTATTATCTTCGGCAAAATGATCGACCACAGAAAAAACCCACAAAGAATGGGAGTGTGAAAAACCTACGCAAACATACTGATAGCACGAGTTAAATTGAAGCAAAGAAGCTGTAATATAGGATAAGTACAGAGAAGAGGAAATATTTGATCTCAGCCTTTTAACTTTCAGATGCAGCACATCAATCACATGTCAAATTAACAAGCGCCGGCAAAGCAAAGGAAATAAACTTCATCTCCCCCATTTTATCGCTTAAACTTTATAGAGTAGTTCTGAAGGCTTTTTATTTTTAAAGTGGTTTCTCGATTCATCTTTAATCTTTTTTCCACGCCATAGCGCAGCGGAAGAATATAAAACCGGTAACTGTAAAAGCCGATTTACACAATCTCCCGAAGACTGATAGGGGAATTATCGCACGCTTCCTTAAACACGCTGTCGTAAAAATCGAAAGCGTGGTTTTCTATTTTGTTTTCCATTCTTCTCTCCCACGTGAGAACTGCATCGAAGTGAATGAAGCTAACCATTAGTGAGGTCATGTCCGACGCGTCTCGCCTAATGATCTCTGAAAGCGCCGTCGAAAACACAGCAAATCTCTATGGGGATGATGTTTCCGGGATGTAAATGACAGACATCCTCCAATTCCATCCTATGATTCGTCACGCTTCCAGAAACATCAGAAATATAGGGATAATTTTGGCCGAAGTTCTTCCAATACTGGATGCTGCAGTACTGCGAAATACCGTTTAATGTCATCGTAAAACTAAAGTCGATTCTTTGCGGGAATAACGTGCGTACATCTGTACATCTGCTTGTAAGAAGAAGCGGTTAAAATGTACAAACAGATATCCATTTCGAAAGCGGTTATATCTTGGCTTACCATACGTTCCGTTATGACCAAGTCTGTTTCGGTTTCAACATTTGGTTCCGAACAATTTTTAGCCATCTAGATTGTGAGAAAATACTCCAAGAAAGAGAATAATGATAGAAAAATAAATTTTCCTGAGAGAACTGTTAAAACATAAGTTTAATAATATTAAAGTTGTGGCATTGCACACACTTCTTTTTGCTAACAAAAGGCTTTAAAGCACGTGGAAGTAACTGAGACTAAGGTCTAAGGAAACGTCCCAGTTTCATCCTGGTTTCACCTACCTTTAAAATTTCAAAAGTTACGGTTTATTGCCATAAGAATGCGGTAACTCTGGTTATATCCGTTTTGATGGCTTCCTCGTTTGCATTTTATCGGCCGAGGAAATTATTCTCTTTCCGTTGTAGTTACGAAATGCGTCCTAAGAAGAAAATGAAGAATATTGATGAACAAGAACAATTTGTACTTTTTCCACAAATTTTTACTATAAACAACTACACTTGACTTGATGATGGAGATCAATCTCCGAAACTAGTCGTGTATTACTGTCTTTTAATGTTTATAATAAAAATTTGTGGAAAAAGATTGTTGTTCTTGATCATTGTGGTATATTTCCACAAGACATCGCCGAAGACTGTGAATTTAATATCGATTGAATTCTACATACACCATTAAAATAAGTAGGGAAAACAATGGAACGGAAATTTACTCGCAGCATCAATATGTCACAAAGTTATTATATCGGTGGTCATCTAAGCGTTATTCCACAAAATTCCTGATTAAAGAGAACGAAAAGGATTCCATTTTATCAAATCATTTAAGAACTGACTTGTGACTTAAATAGGGCCTAAAATGGAGTAGGAACGAAATATATTAGAATATCTGGAATTAATATATTTTGAGTAAATAGCCGAATAGCGGGTAAAAGATAAAGGTGTTTATTTAAAAATTAATTTGAGAACACAGAGATGTGCTGCGGATAATAGGGTGCTATTTATGTGTCATTCGTATTTATGAGCTCGATTTATTAGGTTTCCTTTAAGAGAATCTTGTCGCGCAGTTATCAGGATCTTTGCTCACATTTATTTCTTTCCGATGGAAACCAAAGACGTTTCCGCCTCGTTACACATGGTGAGAGGTCTGACGAGTTTAGGTTTTGACTGTCCGTCTTACACGTGCAGGTCGGACGTTGGGTGGGATCACCAGATTCTCATAAAAGGCGATTGACCGTTAAAAAATCCGAACGATCTGAGAGAATACGCGGAATATGTTCCTCTAGTTCTGTCTACTCGTGGGAGGAGAGGGTCAAGGCTGTTTTCGAACAAGGAAGAGAGGCTTCGTAATCTTCTCATCTGCTACACAAAATGCGCTCGGGGTGGCACCCAAAGGTCGTCCTTTTGTCCCACTTTTCGTCTCCAACGCAACGCATTTTTGCTGGCGGTATTACCATTGGACGAACCCAGATGCGTGCGCTACCCCGCTCTATTTTTGCTTCGGAGAGTGACAGAATGGTAGATGATGTGGGGTTGCACACACACATATAAGAGAAGGTGTACCGTTGTTCTCATTTGAATAAAGAACGCGCGAATTTCGAGTTATGTATTGTTTCCGGAGGAGAGGGCGTTGATGAATGACGCCCGTAGAACTAAAGGATTTGTTCGCTTTGGTCTGGAAGGAGTGGTGTCGAAATGGGATCGCCCGGAGATGGCGCTGGAAAAAGTCGACCCAATGGTAAATCTATTTCTAGAGCATCGACTATCAAGGAGGTGTTGACAATAGTGAGGGATTTTTCACGGTCAGGGTCCCATGTGAGTGTGAAATAATTCGATAGCCGTCTTCCTTAATAAAGAAAGACGTATATTTAGACGTCGAAGAAGAATAGACGTTGATATTTAGAAGAATACTAAAATAACAGATTTAAAAATTTCTATTGGAAGTCAGCAAATTTTAATCCGAAGTTTAAAGCATTAAAGGAAAATATCCTAAATTAGAGGAGGTTTCAACCTGAATAGACAATACGGTCTATAAGTTAGAAAAAAATCAGAGAAGTATGGGGCATACGTACTGGTTAATTTTGATTCTAGAAGACACCTTCTTTAAATTTACAGTAAGATTGTGTCTAGGAGAAATTGATATTGTTACTTAGCGTATGAGGGTACCAGGAAAAATCTAGAATATCGTCAAATAAAATACTAACTGGATGATCGTAGTCAATTAACAGTAGATCAGTACTTTTACGTCATCTCCCAGTTTCCATCTCAAATATTAATAAAAATGATAGCTCTATCCCTTCTTACTGTATAGTGTATGGTTATGTATTTATCACTATATTAATTCTACAAAAAGTAAATCAGTTCATGGATAAACTCACCAAAGGTCATGAAAGCACGAAGCTCACGAAGCAGAGAAATCGTAAACCGAAATTTACTTCCTCCGAAATGTTGATGAATTTGGGAGTACCAAATAGCAGACACTTCTAAGGCAGACTCAGCTCAAAAGATACAACAGCAGCCTATAAGTAGTCTCTTCTTACTTGACAGATCATAAAACTTATCTTTGCGATATAGGTCCTAAATCCTACTAATAGGTTTTGCCCATTTTTTCTTTCTCTATGACCTATTTAATTTCTTGTGCGAGCCAGATTAATACACAATTTATCAATTTGGATCAATAAATATATAAAGTTTTGAAGAAAACAATCGTCGTTAACCCATTTCTAAATCCTTTTGTATAAATCCTGCTTTCAGATGTAATTTTCCCGGAACTTTTTGCATCCCGAAAGTTTTTGCACCTTGGGCTTTAGTACGGGTTTTTCTTAATTTGAAAAATAAAATATATTCTCGATATATCCAACGTATTAATTCTGATGAATCTAATATATTATTTCCGTTAAATCAACAAATCCTCGGTTTTATTTTCTAGCAACTGAGATTTTTCCAAGGAAAAGTTTTAACCGTCAATTACAAAAGACTAACCTATATTTTAATAAATGAAAAATGAACGTTTTAGGGTTATACCTCTAATATTTATGAGAAATACATTATTTATCTTGGCTCTATTTTTTCTTAATCATTTCGGTAATCAATTCTTTTTCATTCAAAAAATTTTCACTAAGAGAGGAACAGCATGAAATTAAACATTTTCACTAGAGAAAATTATGTTTAAAAATTCATAGCTCAATGATACCTAGGTTTCAGTCTATTTTCTGGCTGTTCAACAATTAGTTTCTTATTTCGCTTTATTTATAGTCTCATTAAAATTGAATCATTTGACCATATGATGCAATATTATATCATTATTCTCCTAGTAAAAACAGCATATATTTTAGCGAAGAAAATCTGAAATTTCCTGAAAGTTATGAATCAATAACTGAAGTAATTATTTTCTCGGATACAGGGAATGTTAATATACAATTCTACTTAAAAATACATTATTTTATTTCAGTTCAGATAATTTTCAAAGATGATACTGAATTATGTAAAAGGAATACAATCTTGATTATCTAGCAGACGCGTGTTTGAAATCACATGAAATTCCAATCTTTCATTCCTGTCCTCTGTCTCTGAAGTCTTGCTTTTCTCCTGAATCCTATTCAATACAAATCGCAGTTCCGCGAATCTTTCTTAAACCTTCCGGGAAAGAGCTATGATATCTCCCCCATTAATCGACCGACGTATTGTTCCCGATTTACGAGTACGAAACTGGAGTCGTCTTCTGCCAAACAAAAAAACAAAAAACCTTGACGCAAGTTTCCGCGTTTAGCTCGTTTCCAAAATTATTGCGTCTCCTTTCCGCATATTCCCACTTAGAATGACAGTTGGAAGGGGTACGAAAACATTTGGCGAGGATTACCCGACCTTGTCCCCTTTAATTGGCCATCCTGAATCTCGGGAATTTCTTTGTAAATGGGAAATTTTTATGGTCCCAGATTGAGGCATGAGGTCACTCCGAGAGGAATTTATTTTCGCCGCTAAGGAGACTTTTTTCTGGCGAAAGATGAGATGTGCTGGCGAGTCTGCAGGTGGCTAGCGAGAAACAATGGGGCGCCGGCGGGGGCGGTTCTAATACTCGGTCTTCGGGATAAACATACCTTTCGCTTGCGCATTCGTGAGATCTTCGTCCTATGAAGGTATGCCAAAAAATATTACGCAATCGTTTTTTCGGCTCGGAGGGATTCTTTTTCTCTTACGCCGCGAGGGAAACTGCCAAGTTTGATAAACGGCGTTGTTTAAAGCTTGTTAGTCCTCAGATGTTCTGCCATGTGTGCTCGGAGAATCACACTGTTCATTGCGAAGGAATCAAGGTTTTTCATCTGTTAGCCTCAGGGGTCGACTCTTCCTTAACGCGGAATGCATCAAAATCGTGCGATCATTTGAATATATATATCGTGCTGGTGGATGGTTGAGGATAATTCTGATACCTGCATATGTTATGTATTCAAATGTTCTCATGTTGTGTATCAAAGTCGTGTAAAACCAAAATTATTGAGCAATGAAACCTTTCAATTCTCTCCTAGGGATGGGACGATCATTTCACTATCCCTTTGGTTTATGATAGCTGAAAACTATAGTTTAAATCGTACAATATAAGATCGCAATTTTAATTGTAAGATCAAGGAATAGCTCATCGAAACGACCTGGGAAGTGGTTATTCTTGCACTAAGGAGAGAAATAAATAAGATTCCATTCCCATATCGCCCATCATTACTAGAAATTAGACTAGAAAAACTGGAACGCGCAGTAACTATAGTAAAAGTAAATTCGATTTTCATGAAGTCTAATGGAGCCTTTTTCAATTAAGTGATTTTTTACTGTTTTCTTGTCATCCTTCTGCATACTTTTTTCAAAGATAAAATCTAAACTATGGAGAAGAATGAATTGTGCTAAAAATGTGCTGGTGGATCTTTAACAATTCAACCGCATATCCAACGATCATCATTAAATTAGCGAAAATTATTGCAGGTCAGAATATACCCTGTAATAACCGTAAAGGAAGACCCTCGAGCTAAATTCCTCTTCCTATTCAATCATATAGGAACCATTATCAAATTTACTGACCACCGATTGTGGAAACGTAGACATCCAGATAATAGGAGCCTATTCGGCGTATCGCCTTGGAAACCGATTCCGGATCACGTCCGCACAGCGATAGAGCTGATGGACACAATTCGCGATTGTCTAGATCGTGATGGCAACCGTTTCCCTCATCGCATATAGAACGGCGCGTAGAATCCAAATCCGTTTAGATTCCGCATCGAGCCGACGGAACGAATAGAAATGCGAAATCGCCCAGGCGTTTGCTTCCCCTATAATCACAGATCCTAGGCCACAGATGCGTCACGAGGGCGACCGTTTGGCACCGTGGAGGAAAGAGGATGGGGGAAGAGATTAGCTAAGAGAGATAAAGCCTTAGAGAAAGATGGCATAGATCTCCAAGGAGAGCCATCCACTCCATCCGATCGCAACATTGGAATCTTCGCGCCTTCTCTTATTTCCAACCTTCCTCGGCCACGTACACTCTTTCGTACCTTAATCCCTCCTCCTTGTGCTGACTTATTACCATCCTCTGGCTGCCCCAAGAGCGGCCTGTGTGGCCGCGGAGGGCAACTTCGCCCCTCCCTCCCTTCGCGAATTCCTCCGCCCCTTTCTTCGGCCGTCCTTGTCCTTCGTTTTTCCGTCTCCATTATTTTTTGCAGACGAAAAAAGGACGGAGTAACGTGATAATTTTCTTCCTCGCGCTGTCTCTTTTTCTGTATGCACCCAATTATTATGCTCTTTGATGGTCTGCGAGGGTTGTTAGGAGTGATTTAGGAATCCGTAACTGCCCGTTAATACGCCTCCTATCCAAAGACGGATGGGGAATGAATGGAAATCGTGGTATATATTATAGCAGTGGGAATAGGATTGAATGCGAAATGCGTGACTTTTGCATCCGTCATACAGAGTGTCATTGCGGGAATGTGTCTGTATTTACAAAAGGAAAGACGGAATGATGCATTGCTTTAAATTAATTAAGCCATGGAGTGTTATTCCAAGATTTCATAAATTCAAAATTAAATTTTGATTGATAATACATCAATAAGATAGAATAAAAGACATCAATATGATAGATTCAAACGTTTACGGACCTCCGGATAGCTAAGTGGACAGCGCGTTCGACTTTGAATTAAGTGGTACCAAGTTCGATTCCCGGTGAGAGCTCACATGCCAGAAGACTTTAGCCGTGGAAGCACTTTTAAAATAAGTACGAACTACACAAACCTTATCCGCTGTTTTCATGCAGTTATTTCCTATCATTATGTCATAAATAGTTGTCAATCATCCTCACCTATTAAATTCTAATAAGGCATGGAGCCACTTCAGTCTGGAATAACTGTTTAGAAATACGTTAAGGATGACTTGAGTCCACGATAAATCCATCTATCTATCTACCATCTATCTCCGGACGTCTAGCGAAGCGAATGTAAGTAATAAATGCTTATTTCTCGCATGAAGTCAATTCCCTCTCACTTCCGCGTGGATGTGGGCACACCCCATCTTCATGCAATCTACTGGTTCGACTCCCTTTTGTACACCCACGGCAGTTTTGTTCCCTCGCTTCTAAAAACTCGCTTCCAACAAAAGACGGCACCAGCGGCGAAAAGGGAGGCAGACGGAAACCATACGTCTTCTTTTCTTTACCAATCCCTTGAACTCTATTCACTCCTTATATCTGGGTTTTGTTTTTTCCTCCCTTTCCCGGCACCGCGCTGGTAGTACAACGGCCCCGCTAAATGCCGCTGAAATAGGCACGACTTTCCCATACACCTGTTTGTAATACCGATGCCGCAAAGGTATTGCCAATAAATTAGCCTTCGTTTGGAGATACTTTGCTGATCTCCACGGTTAAGGCGCGTGTTAAGTGCGAGATGAAAAAAAGAGACCCTTCCAGAAAGGTCAGTAATGTTGCCGATCTTTGGGGAAAAATGGGTATATGTCACAAATAACCTATTGAATTTATGAGCAAAGGTGAGGATGGTAAGAACTAACTTTCAGAAGGTTAGGAATTAGAATCTAAATTTATGTAATATAGGAAGAACTGAAATTCCCTAAGAAAGGTGTGAAGTAATATAAATAGCATAGAGGTGTAGTAAACCCTCCACATAATCATTTTTTAAGCAAAAGCTACTTCAATCGTGCAATTGAATAGAAATACGTATAGATGGTTCTGATTTCTTGGCCTACTGGACACTTGCTTTAGCTACTTACATAATTTTCATGTCTAAAAATTGTTTTGGTATTTTCTACCAAAAGTGTATTTTAGGGACCGCTTGATCATGATGAAAGACGATCTTTGAAAAATTACATGAAGAAAAGTAGATTTCCTGAAGCTCTTTTCAACTCAGTTTTCATTAAGTCCAGACCAAATGATAATGGCACTTTAATTGTTTGTTGATTTAAGATAGGATGTGGTAGGTGTGAGATCATAATATTCCTTAATGGTCTATTTTGTTAAGGAATGCGGCTTCGCAACATTTTAAAAGAGCAAGTTTATCAAATATATATTCGAATTTTACTATATGCGGATATTAAAAAACGAATCTCAAGTTCTATTCCGCTTCATATTAATGACAATATTCTACGTGGTTTATTGAAACCTTAAACCTAAAAGTATTTAAGGTAAAATTTAAAGGATTTAAAATGTGAATGCTGTAAGTTAATATTTCTGTAACTTAATACAATTGAAAGAAGGTGTAATCCTGAAATAAATTTAGGAAACACTTTTCTTATAGATGTCAGCTTCTTAAACATATTAATGTGGAAAATTTGAAAGCAGAATAAATTGAAATCAAATAGCGAGTTTTTTAAAAGAAGCAGATGTTTTCGAGCTTTAGCTTAGCAAAAAAGTTGAATTCGAGTCTAATAAGAAACTGTGGAAACTCTCAAATAACTTAAATTTATGTAATTTATAAGTTTTTTATAAATACGATGATTAAGTAAATAGTGATTATATAAATATGAAGATAATCATGAATCAAACTCCAAGAATTTTAAAACTTTTAAGCAATCTAACAATATGCAATGTTAATGTCTTACATTCAAACCTTCTCAGCTCTTAAATAGCATCTAGGTAAAGACGCAGTTGCACTGCGGCGATTTATGAATCAGACTGTTGTTAATCGACACGGGTGGCCCGGATCTCATTATAGAGTCTCAGAGGGCGAGGCGTTGGAGCTCACAATAGAATTTACCGAGATGTTTGCGACGAAACCAAGTTTCAGCACTCACCTTAAACGGATTCCCCTTATCATTAACTAAAATGATCGAGTATGAAGATGGTAAGACTAACACAAGGACTCTCGGTAATCAATTTCTAATTGCAATTTTACGTTGACTTATCCGATTTGCATCTATTGTCTTACATCTTTCACTTATTAGCTTTTCACTTGACAAGTCAGCAATTAGGTTTCCTGAATAAGATTCCTCAATAGAAGATGAGTGAATAAATGAATATCCAATGAACTTTAACGCCACAATTCGAGAACTGCACAGAACGGCCTCATGTTTGGAAGCCTGCCATTCTACCCACTTGTAAGCAAGGCAAGCGCTTCTGGTTCAAAATGAAAAAGGTATTGAAGGTATCCCTCTTTCCTGCGATGTAATTCTATTTTTGTAAAATTGCTCTTTATTTTATAAAAAAAAATCAAAAATAAAGTGTAATAACAATGAGAATGAATACTTTTAAATAAAAATAAAAGGATATCACATTTTTGATTTTTCAAAACGACTTTTTGTGAGAGATTTTCCTTTATTTCGCTCATAATTTTAATTTTTAAGTAGGTAAATTGGATATCTTCATTGCATCTTTTTAACTGTGGTAATGTAGATATTATTCCATTTAAATGGGCGCAACCAGGCAAGATATAGTTAAATACATGTGAATAGATTGAATTGTATTTAAGTGACTCGTCATCTATACAACCGTTGTGAATAAAGAAGGAAACTTATATAACTATATCCAAGGAACCATAAATATTGCCGCAAGCAGTATCCTGTTTTTATTGTGACTAGAAGTGTATGATTAATCTGTTTAATTGATTCTCTGGGTAAGTCGTTCGTGATTTTATGATAGTCCCATTATAATATAGACATTAAGAATTTTTTTACTCTGTTAAGATACCTTCTTCGTGCTTTGTTTGTGATAAATGTAACATACCAAATGAAGCGGTCAGATTTCCACCAATTTATAAAAGAGTTTATCTATCCCTTCCAAAAAGCCATAAATTTTAAATTCGTAGTCCCAGGTGGTAACCTTTTTAATGACTACTGAGGGATATGAAAAATGTTTTCGCGGAACTGAAGTCGATGCCCTCTATCTTAAGAACCACAGAACTCATATCTTGTCACGCGATCTCACTATAACAGACGCATCCATGGGATACGGAACCCGTACTGAGCCTAGTATCAACATGACGTCTGCCGATTAAAAAGAGTTTTAAAGAAGCGCACGGTCGAGCAAGTATTCAAACGTGTCTCAAACTCGATATGCCGCAACGGTGCCTACGTTACCTCAATGTATCCGTCTTCTCCTTCCTTTCGTATACTTTATTTCCTTAAAGAATTTTTTCCTGCCAACTACATTGTATTAAGTGATTTCAACATAGTGTATAGAGTATCAGGGAAATTTCTTGTGTGATAATTAATGTAAAGAACAATTGCACTTGCACCTAGTATCTAGAACAGGATTATTCATCCTATTTATTTGCATATATCCTTAAAAAATAGACAACTAAATTAATGAGACGATTAGTACACAACAGAAAAATACTTTTTGGAAACAAAAATATTGCATTACTTTAAAATTAACAAAACTATTCCGATGAAAGCTTACTTATTTCCATGCATACATATGATTGACCTACTGTATCACATTAGTATGAATGCCATTACTAGTATGAATGCTAATATTCCTATTTAAGTTTCCTCATATATCTGAAGGATGATTCATAATTTATCTCGTTAATTTTCAACATAAATACTAAATAAAATGAAATCAACACAATACAACATGAAAATAATTAATTTTAAAATTATTCATAGGAGAGTTCCTTGCCTACTTCTACCCATTGAGATCAATCTAGGCATTCAAGGTGCTTTCTACAAGAAACCATAGAATTTATTGTCATACTAAAGAACTAAATCTATAGAAAAATAACTCTTCGAAATTGTGTTATTCTCGCTGACAGTATAGTATGCTGCGCACATTTCTCTCCTCAAATCACCGCATGAAACTTGCACAAATACTACAGAGGCCCGTACTTTTTGAGGCAATATTTGGAAAAGCAAAAGAAGAGGAAAAGTTTGTCAGCTAATAGCTTCAAGATGAAATATTTACTTTTGAGGTAGTGATAATTACATACATTGAGACACCTTTTAAAAAGAACGACATAACATGAAAATAATCTTGTTGCTTATGTGAATAGAGTAGTCTCTTAAAGTTACGAAATAAGGAACATAATTTAGTGATAATAATATATCCTAATAAATCCTCATTCTAAAATAAAAATCAGATATTTATAGAGAATAATGTGGTAAATAATTTCATGAATTTCCGGATATTGTTCAATGCCATTGCTACAAGGCGATTGTTTATGGAATCACACGTATTTTCATTACAGATATTGCGATAATCCTCGAAAGGAAAGAAATTATCCAATGATGTATCAAGTAATCCTTCGGACAGATATTATGTTTAAAGAGAGAATATAAACCTATAGCATTTCTGTCCCCCACAGCTGAAAAATATTTCTCGGGTAAAATTCAAATCATCATATACATCCGCTTTTCTTCGAGTTGTTAAGCAGTCATTCATCAGGCCCATCGAAATTCTCTTCGCAACTTTTATGAATACCCAAATGTAAATAATGAGTCATAGTTGCCTACTATCTGTCATCTTAAATGCTTTATCCTTTCCATAGATACCCAAAACATCCGATACGAGCATCCTTACGGTGAATACCTTACTAAAGAGTTCAATAACTGTGGTCCAAGTTTTTTCCTTATTATCCTACCTGGTGCTATTTTTTTCTCAATCATTGAGAAAGAAGTGGCAAGGAAAAGACAAGGGATGACTAAAGAGGCGGAGAGGGTTGCCATATATCCACGGGGTCAAGTATGCAAGTCATTTCCCTTTACCGCACCAGCTGAAGACACCGGTATTCACCTCTCAAAAAACCTGAATTAAAATTGCTAACGAAGCGAGCCACCTTTCCTCGCCGTCTCTTCTTCCCGTAGCTTCCCTCCGTAAAACTCCTCCCTCATTCTCCAGAAAGAACGTATCGCCGGCAAAATGTAAATTCGCCCGAATATCGCTTGGCAGTATTTAATCCGCCTTCCTCCGCGCGCCTCTGCTTGGAAGTAAATCAAATTTGAGAACAATGAAGCGACGCAAAATGTTTTTTCTTCTTAAGAGGGAAAGCCAAAACGGCAGTTCGAGCTGACATGAGGGTAGGACGTCAGTGGCATCGGAATGTTACTACTGGAGACCGTTAGCACTTTTATTTATGTATCGAGGGTCGGCTTATACCAACTGAATTCCTAAGCATCATCATCAGCACAGTTGTAGAGTAGGTGTGACACGATGTCGAATGTACAACATCCGAGAGCGGTGCATTAAGAACTATTCCGCGAATCTGAAAATTAGACCGAAGGAATTCAGCCTTGATTATCACTTTTGATTGGTCTGAAATGTGTTCCAAGGAAGTAAGAAAGTGCTAATTTTTTGTCCCTGCAGGTTACTACTCCGTTCAAGGATTTATTTAAAAATATATTAAATAACTTAAGGAGGGTAAAAAGAAGGACCTTGACAAGCGGATACTAAAAATGAGTTCGTTAGCAGAGTTTGGAAAGCAGGAGAGTTGCAGTCAATGTAGTTCTTATACTAAATCCGGTTGAACAGATTGTTTATGCAATCAATGCTGGATCGATTGAATTTCACATATATACTACTCTTTCTTAATTAATTTTAGCAATGATATATAGTGCTAATTTTAAGCTCCATTATTCCCCTCCTTCCTTTAGTCAAGCTAATCTTAGAACACAACAAGAGAACTCTGATCATGTCTTAACCGAGTCATCGGTCTCTTTACTGCTTAATTCCCAAGTGAAGAATGAGGAACAAGAACTTGGCTGCGTTTACAACAGTCGCGGCTTCTAAAGTAGATGCCATAAATCAGAGAGAAGTGCATCGTGATGGGTTCTACTGTAAAAGTTTATGGTCTGCTCTACGTCAAGAAACGATGTGTACAAAGTCGACTCCTCTTTGACCCCGAAGAATACTCTGTCAATTGGGATGGAATAAAAACGATTCATTGGATCAATTGCATGAGACTCTCTAGCAAGCTGGAATTAAATGCGACAGACGGCAGTGGTTAATGGGCTTCTGTTCATTAGCGACTTATATAAATATCCCTCTTTCGACTTAAATTCTTAAAGTCAGCTCGGTGAAAAATAACTGTTCCCGGTGGGTAGAATCATCAATTGAGTGCGAGAGGAGCTGCCGACAGCGCACTTGCTTTCCTAGAGACCTTGGCGTTTATCAACCTCATCCCTCTATTTTTCTCTCTCCTTCTATCTCCTCTCCGCACGCAGGAAAACTTTTTTTTCAGCGCTCTTCGGCTACTGTTATCGCGTAACTCCGATCGTAGCTGTCGTCAGTGCATTTTTCGCCTAATAAAATTCGAACAGTGGAAGTTGGCAGGTAGAAGACGTTATGAAGGTAGAGAAGAGTGAACCTGATTAAAGGATAAGAAAACATCATGCGGTCTTTCGGTCTCTCTTATTTTGATATAAAAAGTCTTTTTAAGAGTGCGTCAACGCTGCTTGGAATTTAGCGGCACTTTTCGTTATTTTTCATCGATTTAAGAACCGTCATTTATATCAGTTAAGTGACTTTTCCTAAGAAATACGTTTTACATGTAAGTAGTAAAGTGATTCTTTACCAAAATTCGTTTCCTTGCGTTCAGGAATTAGAAAATGTAAGGAATGTAATCAATATGTATTGGCAGTACCTCTTTGCCTT
The DNA here is from genome assembly GCA_036926295.1 of Pachydiplax longipennis. Taxonomy (NCBI): domain Eukaryota; kingdom Metazoa; phylum Arthropoda; class Insecta; order Odonata; family Libellulidae; genus Pachydiplax; species Pachydiplax longipennis. Next base: position 6,669,924 of record JAVFKF010000015.1, on the reverse strand, counting down.
CAATGATTTTGTGAGAAAGCAAAGTACTTAATTTGGCTCCCGGATAGTCGTGTGGGCAGTGCATTCGACTTCAATGAAAGTGGTCCCGGGTTCGATTCACGGTGGGAGCCCAATTTTGAAAGGACCTCAGCTGTCGAAGCATTTTTCACAATAATACTACTAGTACTTAGTTATAAGCTCCAAAATTTTTATTTTACGACCTTTCTCTGTCTATAAAGTAGCCATTTTCAAATAAGACGCAACAAAATGTTATAATAAATATTTTAAGATGAAAATTTCGGTGGAAATAACGAAGTAAGGTTCCCCAATAGCTATATGGGCAGCCCTTTCGACTTTAATGAAAGCGGTCCCGGGCTCGATTCCCGATGGAAACCCACTTGCGAAATGACGGCTGTCGTAGCAATTTTAAAAATCCCACTACTAAAATTACGAAGTACTACCATTTCTAACTTGATTTACGGGACATTTACCAAAACTCGTACATTTCTTTTTCTCAGATGCTTCCACGTTCGGGAATCTAAATGAGGAAGAGGAAGTGAAAAGATAAGAGGGAAACGAAAAGAAAAAAACCCTCTATTCTCCTGAGTAAGTTGACTGGGGAATCCTATTCCCCCGGGACAAAAACATCGCTTTCCAGTTTCGTCGGACGGATTTTTATGGGAATGCCGCTGAGTGGAGGAGATACTGGTTGTTGTTACTGGCTTTGGATGGAGAACTAGGGGGTGGAATGCCGCGAAAAAGCGTGAAGGTGGCGGGAAAGGAAGGGATGGGGTGGGTTGAGATATAGTGGAAGAAAAAGGTAGCGGAGGAGGGAACCGGTCTCCAATGGACCTTCCGCCCTCAAGGGATGCTTGGGAATCGCAACGGGGCGTGCCCCTCCCCTTTCAGTCTCTTCTCAGAACTCCTCCTTTGGGGAGAGCGCATCAGGTTGAAAGAACTATCAGTCTCCCACTTTTTCGCTTGATCGCATCGTAGACGAGCGGAGACAGGTTATGGAGGAGACGCAAAAAGGCTATTTTGACCGCTCGCTATTAAGTCATATGGAAGGCAATCGCGGTTTCGACTTTCGCATGTCCGCCGGGGACGGAAATGAGGAGCCCAAGGGCCGAGGATGGAAGCGGAGTTTTTGTTCCCGGGGAATTGAAAGTGGATGCCCAACGACCACGTTGAAAAAGCTGAGCTTTGGGCGTTCATTAAAGCTCTCTTTCGAAGATGCGATCTTTAATTTTTTTTTCCCTTTGATTTTTTTTTTCCTTAATGAATCTTGGAACAAAAAGCCTCACTCTTACTTATTCCGCATATTGATGGCGCGATGGACTGGATACGGAGCCCTCTTAATTTCACTTTTATACGATCTCGACTAATTGCCCGACTGAATGGATGCATCCGCATCGACTCCATAAATTACCATTTGCGAAGCGCCATTTCTCTCGAAGCAGAAGTGTTAAGCCATCCTGCAAATAAACCAACCGGTCCACTTTTTGCGTGGATTCCGCATCGGATGCGTTCATACTCCAATCTCTGATTACGATCCAGCCAAGTATTCAAGATACTTTCCACCAAACAGCGCGTCCCATATATCAGAAGAGGTATTTGTGGAAAATTTCCAACTGATAACTTAATTACCGCTAAATCTAATGATGACCCATCACATGGAACAGTCGTTTGACTTGGGGACCCCTTAACGGTTCGAGACAGGCTATCAGTTTTGGATCCAATTCCGAGACCGGCACCTTAAGACCACACCTTTTTTCGGCCCGACCGTTAGGAATAATTCGAGGTCCAAGAAGTCGCCAAAATCCCATCTGGCCTGATGCTCTAATGGATCGTGTCATCTACGAAGCATGCGGATTAAAATAAGCATACTTTATTGGGACGTGGTACAAGTATTCTCTGGAAGGTAAAGCGGTTGATAGTTCAGTTCGTGGAGAAGAAAAAATTAATTCCGTTAGGCCGTTCTGAAATATATAAAAATAACTCGGTGGGGAATGAATTTTGAGAAGATTCTCGCAGCTGACCACACGGATGCAGCATCTTGGCTTCAGAAATATAAAAAATGCCTTTGCGGTATCTGTGAGGAACGAGCATTCCTTCAATAATTGCAAAGTCTGAATGAGTCAGATTCTATTCCCACGAGCACGGACGTGTGCATCCAATGAAGTTTCAGAGTAAAAAACGCGTCTCATGGACATTTTGAGTATCATCCGAGTGAAACTCAGATTAGTTCTGTAAAAAATTCAAGAACCGACGGTTTACCTGAAGGAATGGAGTAGACGATTGCCAAGTGAATGAGATAATCTCTCATTATATTCTAACCTTTCCAAAATGATGAGAAAACATGTTCTTGGACATCACAAGTGATTTTATGTAAAAGCACAAATCAGATATTAGAAAATGTGAACTAAAAGGAAGTAGTATTCCTGCATCACTAAAAAAGTTTAAATCCTGCAGAATCAGTTTAAGCAAGGAAAGATTCAAAGAAAATATTTTAAATAATCTCCATAACTACTAAAGCTAGGCTCTAGCATATCGAGGCTGAAAAAAAATCACGGAGTTAGATATTTTCAAATAAGAATGGGAAAAGCGAATACCATTGAAATTGCAAGAAAGAGAAGAAATTCAATTTTCCGACTTTTTTTCGAAAAAAGACTACATCCTTCCACATTACGTAGACTACGTATTAAGCTAAGTTCTGACATCGCTGAGAAGCTGCATGGGAGTGTATTTATCTCTAATAGTTTTTGACGCTAACATAGCATTCACTCTTTCTTGCTCGTCACGTACATAATCCATCTCGGACGCTTATCTCGGTTGAGCGACGCAAATATCCCGATAATAAGCCTAGCTTAACATAGGATGCAAGTGTGTGTATTTTTCTTCTTCCCTCACGCGTCAGATGGACATGTATATAAACATCTATTCGCGTCCCTCTTGTTGATCAAAAGGAAAAATCTCGCCACGAATCTTATCATCGACCGGTTTTCGGCAGGACTTCAACAGGATACGTTCTTCTCAGCCGAGTCCAGAGACGCGTGAATAAGATGAACAAAAAGAGATATCTTTGCGAGACATGGGAGATTGATGGAGGATTATGCCGATGGCAAATGACAAAATACATCACATAAGGGGAAGCTATTTTAAGTCTTGTAAGCGTTCGCGGGGACTGAAAGAGAGGAAAAAGTTCAGTCGAGCACACTTGGAGAACTGCAATGCGTGTTCACGAGGACGGTGACCCTTTCGGATGATCGAGTGGCAAAGTAAGAAAGAACGCAAGGGAGTGTCAATGTGTTTTCGCTCTGCAGGTGTTATGTTGATGAGGGAGAAATGCTACTCACTCCTACCCAACATATGAAAACATTCCAGGTCAACAAGGCACTTTGACGGAAGGAAATCCGTTCGACAGTAGGGAATGATCTATAACCCTCTTGCTTCGACAGTATATATATCTAATCGTAATTTATGTTCTCCTGAGGATAATGATACAATAAATATTGTTGGTTGCCGATTCACGTTCTATATGAGCTTAGAATTTTTTTAACTTCGTCTAAGAATAGTGATCGGCAGCATAAAATGTTATTTTTCCAACGCAGAGATGTTCCAATAAATACACATAATAATTTTTAAGTAGGGAATACATTAGGAAGTTTATATATCTCCTAGCTTTGTTGGTTTTTAACGACAAGCATAAAATTTGATTGCGTCATATCCACGATTGGTGATAAATAACTGAATTTCAGTCGATTTTTTTATGTTTAGTTCTTATATACACGTCACGTTTTGCTTATTTTTGGAATCATTACTGTTGAGGAATATCTATGCGATATATAGGTATTGCATATCCATTGTTCTGATTAGAATTCGTTATACTCAATACGATGGAACTTTTCTTAAAATAGTTTTGCTTTAATGTCTTTTCGAGTTTACATTCTTACTTAGAGAAACCTTAAGATTTCACTCATATAATGGCAATTTATATTCCGCGATCGTTTGAAAATGTGCTACTGCTGTAGCCACTCCACAGCTTCGGCTGTCTTTCAAAAACAAACCCACCGGATAATTAATCGTCTCTCTCCCCCTAATGATATTCATCTCATGTCGACTATCGTTAGAGTTAAACACCTCACTTAAGATTCGGTCATCACAAAGGGTCTCGATGTTATCGGCCCCCTTCTAAATAGCCGCCTTTTGCGTAGATTTCCTCTGCTAACGGCGACCGAGTGACGGCCGGTGACAGACATTACGAAGCTGCCATAGCGCCAAATGAATTCGAAAGTAGATGCCATGGCCGAATATTAAACGAGCTTTTTTGACCATTTGGTGATGGCGGAAGAAAAACTCGCAAGCCAGTATCTCGAGGCCGAAACGTTTATTGTTTTTCAATTCCGGTCGAACGGAATGCGCCAGCGAGAATGTGTCGAGGCAAGGGACTGCTTGCGAATCTCGCATTCCATAAGGACCCACTGCCAAAAACCGAAAAATGTCAATGGGGTAGTCGGCATTTTGCCTAAAAGAACGGTCCGTCGACGGACTGCAAAGAGGTGCCTCCAGCCTTGACTGTTTACGTATCCTTCCAGCCCCTGTGATTCATTGAAAGAATGTAATAGACTATAAAATCACTCGTATTTTAGGTTAACTATGACGCGTAAAACTTATGGATAGAATAATTTATGAGTATGCAAACAAACGCACGGGGAATAAAAAAAGATATATATGAGATATAAAAGTCGAAGTATACTTCTTAAAAGGCAACGCATCCTGGAAAGCAGCAATGTGTTACTTTATGGCTGTACGTGAACGTCGGATGCAAGTCACCGTACCACTGGATGTCATTTTTCCTTATTCGAAATTTTCGTCAATTTAATCTATAATATATCGTTTGCCAAAACACAAGAAATATAATATACTCGTAAAAGTCCTTAATTTACACTAGAGTCTCCACATAAGAAAAAATTCAGATAAAATAGTGAAAAATGAATCGCGAGAACTAACAGCTTACAGCAGTAACAGTAATAGTGAAGTAACAGCAGTGAACGTTGCCTATATTAACTGGCTTATGATAACGAAAAAGTAGGTTTGTCAAAGAAAAGAAGACATGTATATCAGAATCACTCATAAAAGAAAAACAAAATGTTTATAATGCAAAATTGTGTAGAAAATGTAAGACTTCGGTCACGATACCTTCTGAATCGGAAGTAGGTGCTTATGAAATTAAAATTGCTAAAGAGAATTTCTTAATCAATAATTCTCTTGGGATTTCTTAGGACTGTTGTTTCTTGATAAAGCTCTTGTTCCTAATAAAATGCCTCTAAACCATAACAGCACTAGATCATTCGTGCTTCTCCATAATTGATTCTTTCGCATACTCCTCATTAAGGTAATGGAATTTTTATCTCCAATGAAGTCACAGAATGCACGGGAAAAAAACTCATCGGCCGTGTCGCACTAATGAGTTAGCAAAAATTTTCCATTCAAGTACGCTCTGGGCCGCTAGTCTAACTACCAAAAATGATGAATATTTACGACCAGGAGAGTTGTTGATTCAGAAAGGAAACTGTGATGAGCGTTTATAATTCTAGCCATGTTATCTCAAAAGACAGCTCTTAGATAATGACAGATTCGTAGGCAGGATGCTTATGCTATTTAGTGACGAGATGATTACGTCGTTAATGGTTCATTCGATGACTTGAAAGAACAAGCTGATTAAGGGTAATATAGCTTTCCTTACTAATAAAAATCAGAAAAAGCTGCAGTATTAAGTCAGAATCACGAACCGTGAGAAAACCACAGATCGGAAAATTATGAATTAACATCACCTCTGATTTTCCCTCTTGATATAAGAGTGAATATGAAATAATAGTATTACGTAAACTCGGATTAAGAAGGGCATTCACTTATCTGCTTGTCTACATTGGAGCTCGAGTGAAAGTCGCTTGACCGTGATCTTGACTCGGCGGAGTCCGAAGGACAAGCAATGGCAAAACAATAGTACGAACTGGGCGGTACAGAAACCTTCCGTATTTACATTCAGAAATTCGTGCAAATCTTGCAAAAAACTGAAACAGTAGAAAAATAGAATATATCTCTTGAAAAATATTTCTCAAAACGATAAGGATTGCGATTTCCTCAAGAAAATTCCTACGGAACAAATTTAACTTCGCAGTTAAAAAGAGCCATACACCTATTATTTCAGAAAACCTTAATCTTTCCGAAAGAAACAGGCTGTTTGCACGATACTCTTGAAGTTTAATAGGCGGTAAGTTGGTTTTCATCTAAATGCTGGCCTATTCAAAAGCACCGTCATTATGTAGGAAACAATTTTCTGGAAGAGCACAAACGCAGGCATACGACTGAATATCCCGAAAATTTTCATTCAAGCTCGTCTGAGCGAGAGATTCCAAAGGAGACGCCGGTTTTAACAACTTCGATTTCATACAATTAACACCAGCCGAGCGTAGCACGAAAAAGAGCCACGAATGAGGCGTTTCACTTTCGGAGCGATTCACATTCAAGATCGTACGCAATAACGCATGGTGACCGCCGAATATCTCCATGCAACGCACAAATCCTGCGTGGCGATTTATTCCATTTTCAATCACGTACTCACTTTTTCGAAAATTTCCAGTCTGTAGGATAGATTCCTTTCTACACGTAGAAAAGATCGTTTCGTAGTCACTTCACGGGGGAATCCCTTTTTCCACAGGGATCACTCTGCGACACCCGCGTTGAAGTCTCCCTCCTTATTCAGGCTCTTCACCGTCGATGTCGGCCGCCAAAATCCAATCGGCGACTCTGTTGAGGGAGATACTTATAACCATGGAGGGCCTCTATCTGGAGGAGCCGGGGAGGAGGCAGGTGGAAGTGGAGGTGGAAGGAGGAGGAAGATGCAAGAGGAGGTAAGTGGAAGATATGTACGGATTCTCCATAGCTATTCCCTTGGGGGTGATTCGCCAATGACGTCACTCGTGTGTTCCTCCAACCCCGGCGACTTCTCCACATCTTCCTCCTTCCCTTTGCATCTCTCCCCTCTTTCTACACGCACCAACCGCCAATCCTGGAACATCCCTTCCTCTCCTCCACAACGACTGCTCCTCTTCCATTCCTCTTCCCATTCTTCCAACTCCTCGCATTACCCCAACTATGACTCCGCCTCCTCCGAACCCTCTGCAAGGCCCTCCGCTACGTCTTCGCGGTCAGGTGAGCGTATGCGTCTCTTCCTTTTGGCAACGAAGAACGGTGGCCGATCGGTCACACAAGAGTGTGGATGGTCGAGAGAAATAGAGGATTTAGCGGGGGATGCGTATAAACAGACTCGAGGCGGTGCCCTTGCTCTCTTTGGCGATGACCCTAATACCATTCTTTCTTTCCTTCTTCCTCTTCCGTCGCGAGAATGGAATAGCTCTCGCCCACGAATTGTTCCATCTTTCTGCCGCCCATTCATTTCGGGGCGGGTGCGGATAAGGTGTGGAGGATTTCTTTCTTTTCCTTTGGAGACGTGTGCCGTTTTGTGCCAAAAAGAAGCTGAAGCTACGTTGAGAGAGGCAGGTGATTGAGTCACTCATCCTATGCAAATCTTAGACCAGACCATGCGGGTGTCATTGGCTAAAAATAAAGTCGTATCGACCGTAATGTATGTTTAAATTAAGGTGAGAGTTCATACCTGGGTTTATAAAGATGAAATCTTAATTTTAAAAGTACTCAGTGTTCTCGAAAAATACTCATATTTATTCTACTTCTCGTTCACATTATTATAATATTATCATATTCATATATTCTGTTATTTATTATATACTTATTGTACGAATCATTAGAATCTTCATTCATTATTAACTTTTGATTATTTATCAAACGATTCCTACTATGCGTCAACAGGTATCTTAAGTATCTTTGGCTTGATTTCTACATTGATAATTTGAAATGAATCGTTAAAGAAACTAAACATATCGATATTGTGTACCACAGGAATTATTGAACGAAATTAATATAATATACATTTACAGTTATGGTAGAATTTCCGTGGAGATAAGAGTGATACTGTGATCGATATCATTAGAGCAGAGATTACATGGATCGTAGGTTCATCTATAGTAAAAGAAAGATACATGCGAATAGTGTCCTTAGAAAAAATGTAGATTATTCAACTGTATCTGTAACTATATCATCTGAGCAACTTTAAAATTCAGTTTGGGCCTGCATGCTCTTCCTAGATGTCATTTCTCATTACATACTATAAGAGGAAATCATTCAGCTACATTGCAGCCGTATACTTCGAAGCCTATTAGTCTCTCGTATTCAAAGATTGATTTTAAATAAAAGTAGATAGATTAATTTTTATTGCCTCTTTAAACAGGCTGATTATATCCTCCGTTTATTGTTTTCAATTTTCAAATATTTTTTTGTAATTCTCGGCATTAACCTCTCCAAACTCTGCTTTCAGACACACTCCAATAACCTTAAGCTTTTTATTTGCATTAAAGTCACGATGCGAAGATACATTCTGCTTATATTAATGTTTCGGCCGAAGGGCCCATTCTCCCACAGCCGTCTTTACGCTTCGTGAGTCCGGCATAATTAGTCGAGAACTTTTCAGGACTTTCGCCCCATCGTTTACTTCTTCGCAACATCCGCTCGAAGAAAGTGAAGGCGTCATAAATTTAACCATGGACGATGAACTTTAATAGAGTAGGAGGAATCTTAAGAAAAAATTTATATTCTGTGCAGTTTGTACAAAAAATTCAAAAGACTAGCATGGATTTCTCAGCAAAATAATCAATTTTCACCGACTTGAAATTTGACCGTAGCGGTGACTTCAACGCCTGAAATGATGCTTAAATGCCTAAAACAAAACAGAACTTAGATACTATGATATTAACTTCCCATATGATCAAACATGTGGGAATTAATTTTGAAATAAAAATGAATTTAAATGTTCTTCGGATACCCATGCACGTAATGTGAACCTTAAGCCTCTAAATAGAGTATAATTCGAAAGTGTACATACATCTTGTTTTGGGTGCAATTTCTTAAAAATTTCCTGTCATTTCAAAATCCTCTCTCAAGTTATAAGCGGCAATTCCAACATTTTGTTCATTTTGAAAAAGACAGTTGATTCAATTTACTAGGCTCTCAATAACAGAAATCGATGCTAAAAAGATTTTTGTTGGAGATTTGTTTGATTAGTTCTAAAGATTGGCATTTATAGACCATGTTGTACTATTGCCGATAACGACTTTAATGACGACGAATTAATTATATCAATGAATGCGTAAAAGTTACGGCTTATATTCGATGCCAGAATTATTTATTGCACATAAATAATTCTTCTTGTGAACATTTAAAAAATTTTCTTTCTTAACATGAAAAATGGAACTACAATATATAATGAGAACCTAATAAAGTTAGACGTGACTAAAAAAATTCGATGAGCAAAGAAAAGTAACGTGTTGGTTTTCTCTCTAAGGTTTATTTTTGGAATCATATGTCACCCTGCCCTTGAAAATGAAGGACAGGGTCAGTGAAAATTGGAAACTTTTTTAGTGTGCAATTTTGGCTTCGCATCAGTAAACTTATATAACAGCCAATAAAAACAATTGCAAAATTGCTTCATCTTGCTTTCACTAATAGACTATTCAATAAATACAGTGTTTATGAAGTGTTTCGCAGAAGATAAACCTCATGAAGCATATTAGAGATATTTTCTTAAGAATCAGATCTATATTTCAATCAATTTTGTCTATTTACATCAACATTCTCTTGATAATTGATGACGCAAGAGAACTGCATTACCAGAAATCTAGATAATTAAATATTAAAGCTATCTTGTAAAATGACTAGCGTTTTGGGCATAGGAGACAATATCAAATGAATATTCATAAGAAATTAATATTCCACAGGGAAGCACCACCTATGATAAAGGAATTCCTGTTTCTCATCATATTATCGTGGAATTTTTCTTGACCTTTTGAATAACGGACGCGTTTAGAATATAGATCTGCCGTTTTAGGATTTATATCAGAATTTTTCTTTAGGATTTAAAGACCTAGTTTCTGTTAAATTTTTCATTACTTATTTTGGTAAATTTATATTTATGAAAGTTTTAGAACGATTCATTCATTCATGGAAATATATTTACATATAATATTTATATTGATGAAAATTCAGTTTGAAGGTATGGATTCAATTTATAAGCATTCGGAATAATACCAGACAATAAAGCTAAAAATATTTTTCAAACATTTTTATTTTAAGATTGAAATCAATGAGTTGTTCCCTTGGATTCGTTCTTATAATAGGTACTGGCTTTTAAAAATAGGGAATGTCAATTTATCATATGGAAGATTTCAATATATGATAGAATGAATGAAGCAATAGCCGGAATATCTAAGAACTTAAGGCAATGTTGAAGGTAAGCTGTGTTTAATTTAAGAATCGTATTTTCAGGAGCTCAAAAAAGTATTAGTTTATCATTTTTTTACTTTTGCCAAGAAAGATGAGGATGCGCTATAGTTTTTTATATATACTATGCTGTTGAAATTTAGTGAAAATATAAAAATATGAATTGAACATAAGTTTACGTACTAAAATAGTTACATAAAATGTGTAATGACATGACTCCCCTTCTTTATGCACTTCGGAGTAAATACGGTACTGAATTGCTACCATAATTTTCCTAACATATTAGCTTTATCATTTCTTAATTAGCACCATTTATTTTATTATTTTTCCTTTTCGTGAAGCTATTTAAATAAGAAGCTTATGTCGAACCAATCCCAAGGGCACCGGCATATGCGTCGCCCCAGCATTTGACAACAGCAATCATGGTCAATTCGGCGGTAAATTAGTCGGTGTGACAGTTTAACACACTTGTAATAGCGAAGGGTGACAGAGCTGAAGGCCGTCTGCTCATTTCGTGGACAAGCACGTGGTTGAGACAATATGTGCGTCGAATGTAACCGGTAAGCAGCCGTACGTGATGATTGGGTTATTCGTGCGCGGGAAATTGTGATTGAAGGGAATGGGGGAGAGTGAGTGAGAGGATGGGGCAGTAACCTTTTTCACGATGTTGTCGGGGACGAGCAGTGAGATAAGCCCGGGCTGAATTTCGGAATGAGGAGAGGCGGGTTACGGCGTGTCCCAATTCCTGTTTCCCCGATGAGCGTGGTGAGGTAAGCGACCATCTCGCTCTACAACTCTTCGGCTCCGTGGAATTTTGGACTATGTGAGTCGTCGTGTCGTCACTCGTGAGGTCACTGCTGTTGGAGTCGTAATGTCACAAGGAATCGTCGTGACCTTATGCTTCGGACGCCGTGACGATTATTATAATTGCGGATTCGTACGCTATAAGCGTCGTTTTCGTGGATGTTTCTCCGAAGGATGTATACGAGTCATCTGCTGAGGACGAGGTTGTCTTTATTGTTTGACCAATTTGAATGATCTCGTTCCCATTTGAATAAAATTGCGTAAGAATTTATTCGTGGAAATCCCATCCTCTATTGTGAGACATGAAAATCTTCTGCACTTAGCGTCTTTATTAGGAATGGACTGCGATCAGTATTGTGTGAAAAAGGATTTATTTTTATGAGATTATGATGCCATATAGGCATATTTAAATGAGATTATGATGTTATTTTGCGATAAATACGAGCATTAAATGCATTTCCGACATTTCAATAGTAGTTAATGAATCCATTCGTAAATTAAAACGCTTAAACTATGAATATGATCGTATCTTCTAAGAAGTACGAATTAGTTTCTACGAATTGTTTCTAGCATAGAAAACTATCGCTTAAAAGCAACAAATAATGTAAAATAGGATAAATAAATTAAATGTTCTTTGAAATTTAAATGTAAGTCTCCAAAATTGAAGATCTTTGAAAAGCCGTTTTGAACATCAATTATCAAGTGCCTGCTAAATCTTCGCGGTTCTCTAATATTATTTACGCACTCGTTCCTCCTTTTCAACAACTGCAAATTGCATTTCCTCCATTTATCATGCCTTAATCTTCCACTCACTTCACTTTCACTTGGTTTTCGTGAGGAAATCAATCTTCCAACCGAAGGAATCCGTCCTTGCACTTAATTCAATCTTCTACCCACCTAGCCCTTTCTTTTATCTCGGAGAACGAAAATGGTTTTCTGAGTACCCCATCAAAGCCTTTTATTTCCTCCGGTCGAAACTCCCAAATCTCTCCATCCTTTTTCCAGCTTCCTCTAATCGAATCAAGATGAAACCTCAGATTCCATCGAAGTTTTTATTCCTCGGGCCACTCTCATCTACTCTCATTCATCGATTGCCTGATTTTTTTAATTGATGCAGTATCCGGAAGACGAGGGAGGAGCTGGAGACCGTGACGCACGCAAGATCTACTTTTTCGCAGAATCTTTGTCACGAACCCTTTCGCGCCATTCATTCATCTAGAACGCGAATTTTTATTCATTTTCCTCCGCCCGTCGATTATTATGCCAAGGTCGCTTATCACCATGCATTGAGTCATCGGCATCTCATCACCAAAAACACAATGCCGGCCGTCCTTTTTGGCACCTTCCGCCGCGGAGAGAGCTTCTGAGATCTGCAGAAAATCGAGTGGGTGAGCGGGGCGTGGCGCGCACTGGCTATCGGTACAAGGCAAGGGTTTCGGTCGGAAGGACTCGTCTTATCGGCTTTGAGAGTGAATGAGCAGATTGGAGTATGGAGACGATATTTCACCATGAGTTATCGGCTGAAAAGCATCCTCTCGACCCTTGCGTCTGAATAATCATGCTCCTTTCTCTGCTGCAACAGATACAAGATACTGGGAGGCGCGAAGATCACAGAGAGCAATTACCGAGGAAAACTTACCCTCATCTCAGGAATCACCCCCTTCAAGCTTTACATCGGGAAAACTGAGTAAAACAACTCGTTTCATTCACTAGAGGGATATGTATAAGTATTCGCAATTTAAGATAGTGTAATGTAACATGCTCATCGATCTGATAGCTCATACAATTTATAGAAATCCTGAGAATAAAAACTATGAAGATATAACGGTAATTATGTGAGCAGGTAATGCTATTGATACGTTGAATAGTACAGACCTAGATGCAGTGGCAATGCATATTGATATGAACAGATTCATTTTAGTTAGATCTGTTTATTTCAGTACTATAGATTCTTAACCGATTTAACAATTTATTTGATGTTTGTCTCCAGGCTAAATGAATTGTTGATTCCCCCAATTTGAGGTAAACTATTGGGTTTGAATTTTCTCTTCTAACTTTTATATTGATATGTTTCATACCGTCATCATTGCTTACGTTGTAAGTATAATTGTAAGGTAGTTATCATATAATTATGGCGTAGTTTCTGGAAGATAGAACTAATTCCACTACACTGGTACTATAATATAGATACTACACAGTTATTCAGAATGAAATCATAGAAGATATTGGAAGTTGGTTAAAAATGATCATGACAGTTGTTGGATATCACCAATTTTGGTATTCAGTCATCAAGTGCCAGAAAATAATCCAGGATGTATTACTTTGGTCGCTGACGTAGTATCAAGTGAAATATCCATTCTTGAAGAAAAAATCAATTAGCTGGAAATACTACCTGGGACTGATGCATTCTAAGTTCGTCATACAGCTGATTCTCAAACATTGAGACTCTGTTTAATTGTGAGGCCAATTTTTGAGCGTAAAATATTTTCATAAGTCAGCAGTCATAAGAAATCAAGCATTCAGCATCCTTTCATATGTTTGGACTGCAACCAATAATTTTCTTCTGTTACTAAAGACTGAAGAGATTTCTATTTAAAAAGCGAGCTCAATTTTCAGCCGTAGTATTTTCATCGCCACGTAACGGACATCTGAGAGTCATAATTGCCCTTCTGGGTGTTGTGGATAAGAGTTGTTGGGGATCGACCCACGTCTTTTCTGAACGGAAGGCCATTTAGTAACGATCCACTGACCCATTGCTTGAGCCGCCCACTCGACATCCAAGAGTCTCATCCTTTGCTGTCCGCCTCTCCTTTTCGAGGACCCCAATTTGTTTCCTCCACTCCCACGGAGGATCGATCCTCCGGTAACCCATGTGAACTTCCACTCTTATGGTAATGACCTGAGGTGGCCGAGGTCTTTGCCACGCTCAAGGACACGAGTAATTTAAGCTCGTTCCATCCGCGAAAAAAAAATGAAACGAGCTGCATCCGCTTGAGCCATCCCGGATTATTCAAGAAGACGCTCGGGAAGGCATTTAGGAGAATTACATTACGCCTGTGGATTTCAGGAGCCGCTAAGTGTTGCGAAATTATCTCCTTTTCTTTCTCGGCTCTTTCATCGCGGGCTGAATTCATTGGAGATAAGAAAGGGAACACCATTCTTTTAGTTGCAGCAATTTCTCGACTTCGCGAGAGCGGAATTAAGTCTTGGTCGTAAGTCCGTTTTGGTGTTCACGTCGTGAGAGAGTAGTTGAACAGTCCAGAGTGATCATTTTTTTCTGCATTCGCCCCCGACTGTTTTCACGATGATTTGGCTCTGATGCGATTCACTCTAAGACAGGATGAGAAAAGAGCTGCAGACGGGAAGTCAAGCCGTCCAATGTTTTTACCTCTTTGTGATGCGTCCGTTGATCGCGTTGTGTGATGAAACGGTGGGAAGAAGTGGCGGGGGAGGCGTGAAAGGCACCCATGCGTCCTTTCTTTTTTGAGGTGCGTGCTGTATGCACGGACGATTTTGCTGCCGTTTCTTCCACGGAAGGCGGAAAAAGGAAGAGGTGTCGACGCATCTTTCGGAAGGTCGGGTCGGTTGAGAGGATTTTCGGTTCCAAAGAACTCTGAATTGTTTCGTGAGACACGCGACCGTTTCTAAGGGAAATCTTAAAGTGCATCGGAGTCAAGATAATTTCACAGCACTTTGGAAAATTAATGGTTTTTCATCTAACTGAAGATTGTCTAAATTGCAAGCAGCATCACATGCTCTGTTTGGAAATTAAACATAAATTTTATGAAGTAATGTAGTTAACAACGTATCAACGACAGTTTAATAGCTCAAGGAGATATATATGAAGTAACTCTTTGTGACGTTGAACAAAATTAGGATTACGTCTATCTGTGTTTATTCATTGAATAAAACCAAAATATATCAAGAAATCCAGTCCGTCTTTCTAAGAAATTAATATATATGCTGTTGAATGTGAACGCCATCCATAAGAGATACCTTCAGATCCAAACGTAATCATTTTCTTAGTTCCTTCTTAAGTACTACTAATTTTGCTTTGGATTAAATACATTACAATTTGTTCTGGAGGCTTAGGGTTTGTCTGGAGGATTAGAAGTTGGCCTTCGTGCTTTGGATAATGATCATCTTACTAATGTGACATAAAGTCTCAGATTTCCAAATTTGATGTCTTTACTACAAGTCATAAGAGGAGTTGATACCGCACAACCTATTATTGTACATTTCAAAATTTTTCTTTCCTCCTCGGATTAACTTTGTAATAGCGCCAACCATTTGATCATGGAGGTGGATACTTGACAAAATAAAGTATGCAACCCATGGTAGCAAATTTATGATTGTAATGGATGAAAAATTATACAGTCTGGTAAGTTCAAAGACCGTGAGAATTTCAAGCTGATCTTAACTCGAATAAACGTGTCAGCCTTATCCTTACATGCATCGCAAGCTCTTTATTTCTCATTACTTGTGTACTCGATAAATATAATCATACCATTCCGGTGGTATTTTTAACATCAAAGGATTATTTGTTAACGTCATTGATAACTGGGAAAGGTTATAGTCAGAAAAACAGGTTGAATAATCATCCCAATATCCTTAGACGAACGAGCCTTTATATATGAGACTTTTTTATTGGATTACAAGATAGGAGAGATGGGTTATCTAGAAACATGAGATGCAGCTGAGAAATGGTAAGCTCCAACTCTCTGAGATGATAATGGAGGTATAGTACATACATTCCTCAATCACGCTCCACTGTAAATCATGTATAAGCAACTCGGGTTGTTTTCCTTCTGAAGCGCGATGGGGCGGAAAGATTTCCATAGGAACGGCGCGACGGCAAATCTCTACTCATTCTCTGCCATTAGTTAATAGCGCTTAATGTGCGTCTCTATCAGACAGAGATAGGAAATGTTTAGCAAGAGTACTGCCATCAGAAATCGCTTCATCATTACTTTCTCATACTCAACTTTTATGTGATTTCTATGTATCTCATGAAAAACAAGACCACTAATAAGACGATCTTTCCAGAGACATTATGAACGTGGTTCCGATCACGTTTATACTAGGTGGAGTAGTCACATCAAAGAATTAGTTCAAATTTACTTCTCGTTATTATTTTCACCTGAGGTAATCTGACAGCCATCTTTTAGTTTAACGCATCTTTATGCTGAGGTTAAGAATAACAGAGCAAAAAAATACATTAAGAAGTTCTAGGTTTATGAGTAATATAAGGAGCATTTTTGTAAGCTAATGACTTCTTTGTGGAAAACTTAAATTTACTCGTCGAGAGAAACATTTATATCCATGATACGATTACTACGATAATGAATAGATAAAAATGTCTGAATGTTATTTACTTTAGAACATGATAGCGGTCCAGGAGCTCGCTGACATCTTAAAAGCAAGGAAAATGGGCTTACGTAACGGAGGTTCGCGAAAAGTAACACGAGCGCTATAAAAAAAATATCCAAGCGGAAACACGAAAACAGATTATTTTAGCGTCCCACTCCTCGGATCCAGCGAAAGTTACGAGGAGAGCTTTGGAAAATAATTGGCTATTTACATTTAAATATTCTTCAATTGTGTGATCAAGAAAGGAAATCATTGTAAATTGAGAGAGGAAATATTATCGACCTCAGGATTGGCATGTGAAATATATTTTCCTGTGAACTAAAGCTAGCTATAAATTATAAAATAAACTTTTTATTGGATTAATGCGACACTTGATTCTATAATAAGGGAAAAATTAGACGGATAAAATTGATTTAGTGGGCAGATTAATAACGATAACTATGGCAATGTAATAGAAACTGTATCCTTACGGCTAGCAGAACTGATTGCGTTGTATTGTAAAGACAACTTTATTTGATAACACAATATAACACAATGTTATACGAAATATACCATTAAATTCACCTGCTTTGCATATATTCCTATCCGATGTCAAGTGTCGACTTAACTCGGATAATTGTGTACTTTTCTGACGTATTAATTTATCTGTAGATAGCAGTAACCATACCTCACCTTTACATTTTCAGGTATGCATATTTTGAAAAAAAAATCTTGAAACATTGGGACTGTCCTCAAGAATGCCGTCCTTTTATAAACTTCGAATATTTTATAGAAAAGGGAGATTTTATCGTATAAAATATCCTAAAAGGGGGTCTATAGTAGGAATTTTTGGGAGTAAGGAAGGTTTCTATTTTTTTGTCTATATATGTGATGCTTTCCATTTCTGCTGATTCGATTTTCATAAGCAGAAGAACAGGTTTGAATTATATCTTAGAGGAGTTTTCCATTTATATTAAATTATTACTCTATTACAAATATGGTTATTTTTAATATTCCAACATATAGCGGTATTATCTTAAAATTTAAAAATACAAGTTTACAGGATTAATTACCTTAAAAATGCACAACATATGCCTTAAATCATGTGAGACAAGGATAAATTATTATTTTGATGCGCCACGAATTTGCATACAATATCATGGTAACATATTAAATATAGTGACCCTAAATACATTTAATGATCTGCCTGATTATATGAAAAACCATGAAACTCTCATTGATTGTGAGTTAAATTGGAGTATTATAAAATACAATTCAAAATAACTGTGCACCAATGTTCGATCGGAGATCCCCGAATGAACCTTGAAGGGTTCATGGAGACTCAAATGATATCGTCGGTTTTCTATTCTTACTTCTTAAAGCATTTTTACTATCGTGGTTTTATATGCTCAACACTTCTTTATGAATTATTTATGTTTATTAATGAATATCTCTGTGAGCCAGCCCCTCACAGAAATTCTTTGTCTTTGTTATTTTTTTCCGATTACGATATTTTTGTATCCTTCAATGTTATTATTCTATAGCTATTGTTTGTATTAATGTTTTCATAACGAAATATAATTTCTACACAATACAAATAAATATAGGTCAGTTTTTGATATTAGATTACGATATCGATATTGATTATTTCGATCCATTACTAGTACAAATATCGATGGAGAGAAAAAATTGAAAATTGTACGCCGGAAGGTGATTTTGGTGTGTATCCTCAAGCGACAGAATAAATTTTCTACGTTCAAGTATAAAATATTTCAAGACATCGGTATCAATAAACCGCTTTACTAACCGCTTCAAACAGCTAAACATCAGTATATAATTGGGTAAATTTGCCGTCTTAGATGACATACAACTCCTCCGTGAAACAATTCGCGAATGATTTCCATCACCCGATTCCTAATAAACTTTGCGCGCCGAATACTTAAGCGTGAATCTGGGCCGAGAGCCAAAGAATGGTTCGTGTGATCGGTAATTTTCAGATTAGAGGCATTGTCACGGATTAACTGGGGGATCCCACAAAGGAGGAGAAGGGGGGACGAAACACAAGGTGTATCAATTGTATGCATCGCCCAACCCAACGCGTAAGACATTCTTCAGAGGATGGCCGCCCAACTGTGCCGTTATGCGCTCATTTCTGCGTGGATTTGTGACACCATAAATTTTTCATGGTCTCATTTTGGAGAAAAATTCGCGTTATTAGGAGCGATCGCGGAAACCATTGGTTACACCATAATAGGAGGGCAAGGATGAATATATTAAGGAGCGACGGCAGAGGTATTCCGCAAATCTGAAACGGAGGCGTCAATTTGATTCAGTTCAATTAGAACTCCATAATTTGGGAGGGAAACTATAATCTGAGAATTTGCTCGGAAATTACGGAACCAGTTATTTACGTCGATGGTAGAATGGCAGAAACTCTCGTTTACTCATTCCGATAAAGTGAGAACCATATACCGGATCATTCATATACATTAAGTATATCTAATGCTTAATTAATAATTCAATAATATTTACGACTGCATTCAATTTAATCTACTAATATATAAATAGGATATGAATTGAAGCATGAAATATAAATTATTATAGCGTGACTTATGTTTCTAAATTCATAATTTTGCTGATTCCATTATTCCATCTATTTAGAGAGGAGTAAATTTTATTTTCACTGGAATATTACTATTCACTGTTTCGTTGATTGTATAATGCATTCGGCGTGTAATCGCGTGTACGTGATTTGATTTTCATTTTAGAATTTTTTCCAATTCGACTCAACGTGAATGAATCCAGAAAATATCCCAAGGAAACAAAGAAAATACTGCTGGTTTGATTTTATGGATTTAGAACTTGAACTGCATCGCTATGAATCGGCTTACTTTTTTATGGTTCTTTCCGCGCAAGAGAGATTATGCTATCTCGAGTAATTGTGAGCGTTATTTTGTCATTAGTTTCAGTCATTCAAAGGATACCAACTACTTGATCTGGCTACGAATCTAAAACAAAAAAAATTCACGGTCTTTATCTATTATAAATAGAACTAGTTACGGTAGCAGATATTATTTTTTGAGAACTTTCGTGAATTATTAAGAACTGCAGAATTCTAATCCTTGAGTTCCATTGGTCAATATATTAGTCAAATTTTAACATTTACCACCGAAATATTCAGAAGCCCACATAATATTAGGTTACATAATAGGAAATTGAGGTACGCGAATTTCTAGTGAATTTGGGAGTTTGGTGTTTACACACCACCTGCCATATATAATCCGGCGGGAACTTGGATATAAAGGTGAATGTAATTTAACACTAAAAATAAGACCGTAAACCTTAGAAATCACAACTCCGGGAAATTTCGGAAGAAGAATTTTGCATACAAATAGCAGATAATTAATCTCATCTCGATTACGGCAAATGCTTACAATAACTCTATTAAATAATTTTCCGGTAGTTCCCGGATAGTCAAGTGGGTTTTCCTTCCGTGAAAGAGGTCCCGGGTTCGATTCCCGATGGTAGTCCTGTATGGGCGAAAATGCCTCAGTTTTCGAAGCAGTTTTAACAACACCAGTACATTTAATTTACCAGGGCCGCTTTGAAAAACTATATCTTGCGAGATAAACTTCTTCAAGCAGACACACCTTATCGGCCGACATATTCAAAGCCGGAAGACATTCCGACGAAGCCACGGTAACCAAACCTATTATACTTAATGGAGCATTGTACCTGTTTGTTTGGAACATTGGTACACCGCGAAGCTGGTTTTAGTCATTTTTCCTCGATTAAGATGATGAATGTAGGGCGTCTTGGAACATGCTGCCATTGTGTTGTTTCTGTGTTAACGTCGTGAAAGATCGAGAATGCGCTTCTCTTTTTATGTAAATTATTTTCTTACTGAGACAGGTTCAGGTATCGAATTAAGTGAAAATAGATTACTCGAAAAATTGCCTCTATGTTTAATACAGTAATTGTGTGAGCCATCACTACCTTGCTGAATTAACTTAGCATAAATTAATTTCAACTGAAATTTATAAAATTTGTCATCAGAAACTACTATCAGAAAGACAAAGGTGATTCAAATTAAGAACTAAGAACTAAAGCCTAAATAAAAACCTTTCCCATGTAGCTCAAAGCGATTCGGCCATTAATTGCTGTTTATCACTCGGTATTATTTTATTCTGTAAATGAGATTAGCTACAGGGTCATATGCTGTTATGCCCATTGTCTCCGTAGTATTGCTGCGCACTTTTCAACAATTTCTGAACCACTAAAAATAAGTTCTTATTTGACTCAATTTGTTAAGTGATTCCTTTATTGAATCGTTATCTCTATACTACAGGATTCATTGGGAATCGTTCTTCTTTTGACTGAAATATTAATTAAGAAATTCAGTATATAAAGAACGCCTCGTACATATGGAATTATTATGCATAATGATACGTTCATATGTAAAATTTTATTTAGTTCTTATGCAATTTTTATGCCTTTATTTTTAACGGAAACAGGTAATATGCAAAAATATCTACCAGTAATGTTAACATCCATCTCAAATAATTATTGAACATTAAAATGTTAATTTGATAAAAGATTGAATAAAAAAATCTCGAGAAATATTCTAATAATGTATGATACGATATAATATAATAATTGTTGTTTGAATTTATACAGAATCGAGGAGGTTTCAGTGGCGAGTTTCCTCGTTAGATACAGAGAGAAATTAACGATATATATTAACGGATTATTTATTATTTCTCTATCAATCTCGATATAAACTGGACTAGATGTAGACTTAGTTGTCGTTCGCACTTTTCCACCGAGGTCTTATTCGTGGTTCATCCCTTGCCAATGGTGAAAGTATTTGATTAATGAAGGAAAGGTAATTTTAAAAGTACTTTGAAAGCTGAGGTTATTTCGTACTTGATCACCCTTCGGGAATCCAACCCTTGATCGATGAATAATGAATTTTTCAATCAACAGCTTAATTTTTGCACAGTTTTCTCACCATGGTTTCCCGTTTTTCTAAGACATATCTCTAGAGAAGAACGAATAATTTAGGAAGTATTTTAAGGTGTGATGGCAGAATCTGATCATTTAGTTTTAAACCGATATATTAAATTTTCTAACAGATCTGACATTCGGTAAGTTATTACCATCGTGAATTAAATCATTACCCTATATTTAAAAATCAGTGCATTATTGTTTCAGTAACCAGCAAGAAGTGACAGAAGAGAAGGAAATTTTCATGCCACAATAGATGAGTAAAATCATTCTTTGTTAGAGTAGTTATGAATATGCCTTTAAAAATGCGGAAGTTTTCCTATAGCTCCTTTTTCCTTGTATCTCTTTCTGGCTAATTTCGATCGCCACAGCTTTCGCAATCGCGGCTCCGGGCTACTCTGTATTCAGTGTCTTTAACTTCATTCCAGAGGGTGGAAACAATAGGTGCACTAATTAACATCGGTAGTTTTCCTTTTTGAAGAGTGATTAATCGCTGCTACATGTAACGAGAGCGGGTCGAGTTGCGGTGCTTCTCTTTGATCTTCCCCTTCTCTTACAATGTTACTGCTGGATATTGCACTGAGCCACTCTCGGAGGGTTTTTTCTTCGCCCAAAGATTTTAATTTGAAAACTGATACAACGGAATGCACTGTGACCTCTAAAGTCAGTTCAGAGTCTTTTGTCATCTGGATAGCCCCTATAATTTCTGCGAGAAAGAGTTCATATCCTATAATAGAAATTTTTTGTCTCATAATTTTATGTATGAAGGTAGGTTAGTATCTTTCAATGGAGTGTAAGTGCATCTTCGAAAACAAAGATAAAGATATAAAACCATAAAATTACTGAATGTATGCTATATATGATATTCTGTATTTAGTTTTTTCACTTTCGTGATTATATTCTTTGAAATCATTCACTGAGAATCATAATAAAATCTCCTTTTTGCTTAAGAAAATGAAAGGAAAGGGATAAACTAAGAATTAGAAGAGAAACTTTTGATTTAATTTTTGTGAAATTAGGAATAAAAATTTAAAAAATTACAATGTTACTGCTGGATATTTCACTGAGCTTAATTCACACTTTGTTCGAACCTGAAGATGGTAGTACACCGAAACTAGTTCTAGTAGTTCTTGAATAAAAACATTTTTGTGGAAAAGTAAAAATCTGTATTCAGTTATGTATTTCCACCACATCTCGGCCGAAGCTATAGATTATAATTTAAAAAATGTAGAAAACAATGAAAACCTATTGAAACTATTTATATACATTTCGAATATCGTTTGCAACGATGCGTATAATAGTTTAAGGTAAGTATTTTCCAGCCTAACTTGGACATATATATTTCACAAAAGGAACGAATTGAAAACTCTATATTTCATATATTGGGACTACCAACATTATTTTAATTAATTATATCTTATTTCTATAGAATTTGGAGGGCAAAGGACCATGTTACTTACTGGTATACGGTCTCAAATACGTGAGATCCGTGGAAAACGACCTTTCCCAAGGACGATTGGAAAGAGAAATCAGTGCGCACGAAGTGATACAAACTCGCCGACAAAAGTACGAAAATACTTGTAGTACGCCCCCAACAGTAATTTGCTGGGCGAGAGAAAGAATTTAACGGCATTGTTTCTTCGTGCCAGCGGATTGTCGAGCACTGCGATGAGCAAAGCGGGTGGAGGAGAAGAAATGGGTAAAGGAGTGCTGTTTGGAATTCACAGAGACTCATTTGCATCGGTACCGTTTGCTCCGAGAACGGATTCTAGCAGATGTACGACACACTATGCGACAGACATTTCCTTTGGCCATCGTTTCCATCAATGTCAAATACGAGAAGAAATTCTGCCACAGATATAGCTATATGGGAACGTCTTGGTAATAGCTAATGAGCGACCGAAAATAAACTCCGTCGTCGAAAAAGACGAGCCACTCAAACGCCACTCCTTATCCTTTGGGAAGCATTCGTTTTTCTTCTTATAAACAACTCAAATATTTAAGGCTCGTAAAGTTAAGAGGTTCAAGGTGTTCTCTTAGTCTCTCAAATTAAATTTCACTTTACAGCAAGTACATAGAACAAGAGAGACTAAATAGCTAGGAAGGAAAGAATAACTCCTAAAGAAATTGTATCCATTGAATTTCACAAAAAAATTGCACATAGAATAATCCCTTTAGTGTTGTTTTCCTTGGAATTATTTTAAATAAGTTTGTGATTTACTAAAATAAATGCAGGAAAATAATTCTTGGAGTATAAAAGTTCATATAGATTGTATTTTACTGCTGATTTTATTATTTTATTGATGTATACTAAGAAGTAGATAACCGAATAATGTTAATAGATTATGCATTTTACTAATGAATTAAAACAAAAACTAATAATATAAGAATTAAAAATAGGGTAATAAAAATCTTGTTTTTACTCGAATTCATTTTTCTTTCTTTTTCTATTATTTATATTTTTCTTATTGTTTATTTCTTCTAATAATCGATGTGACGGTATTAGGATGTCATCGCTTGTGATGCTTTAATTCAATTTTTTTCACTTTGCAATTTCTGTCAAGGTAAGGGAAATGTTAATCTTTTAACATTTTGTGGTGAATTACAGTATTGATACAATACCTTGCCATGAGGCTTGAAAATTGATTGTTTTGCTCGTATAAGATTGATCTAGCCGTGCAGACAAATTGTTACATGTACTTGAGAGAGGAGGTTGTTACTAATCATCACGTCTCTGATGATGACAGAGTAATCCTGGCAGCAAAAATCTCTTCTTTCATGCTTTTTAGCCTAGCTTTTCTTGCGCATTCAATCATGCCCAGTATCACGTTCATCTTCCTGCCGTGTGATTTTACGGCATTTTTACTCACTTTGTGGAGAGACCTCGCCCTTGGGCCTTCGCCACCCCCTCGGAGGAATCGAAGCTTCGGTTTCCAGAAAAAGAAAAGGCGGAGGATGATGAAGGCTTTTAAGCAGACCGAATCGAATCGAGGAAGATACTCAGTGGGCGGGCGGAGGAGGATCGTAGTGCCTCGAGAATTCAATTCTATTTGGGTTTCGAAAGGAGAAAATGAGGGGCTAAGGAAACAAGGTGGAGACTGAGAAAAATATCCGTTGGGGTGTCACATGTTTGGGATGCAGACGAATCTCGGAAATCCAAGCGGAAACATTTTCAAAGGAATAATAGCAGGATCTTTTCCCGCTCTTAATTCACATTCCTGAAGGAATGCTTTTATCACTAACTTTTTCTTTACATCGTTTAGCGGAAGTGGAATGAGAATAGGGGATAACAGTTTCAATTCTTCGTGAAACAGGTATCAAGAGATGCATTAATAGGTTTCAGAATAGCGAAACGAATATTACCACCACCAACTGCCACTACTGTCTTTTCCATAAATAATTTATTTACATCTGAAATCTATCATTTTTTAATATTTATAATTGAGATTTTTATATTATATTTATATTTTTATAGCCTCATGTAAATAGAAACCATTAAGTCAAACCTTAACCTGTGTAATTACAGTTGCAATGAAACTTAAACAAAGTAATTTTGTTTTCGATGTTTCGGATACAATTCAAAGTTTTAAGGAGATATTTTTATATAGTATAGTAAGTATAGAAAATGATAAATAAGTGATGTAAGCGAATCTGGGTCCTTGCTTACGACTTGTTCCTTTTCTGATAAAGAATTCCTCGCTTTTTGAGGGATATTGTTTTCTTGAGATGTTAGTGAAGGTTGCCGGTTAGTTTAAGTTATGAGTTCAAGGTCAATTTAAGTTTAGAGGTATTTGTATTTTTGAGTTCAGCTAGAAAAATGGAAATTCCACAACTGCGTGAAAAGTAAAAGCCGAAATGAAATAAAAGCGAAAGTTAGGGATTCTGCGGCTTTTGCAGTAATGCTTACTCAGAACATGCTAACTTTGTAAGATCAAGAATCAAATTAAAGCATACCAAAGGAGTACGGAAAACTTAATGATAACAGAAAATTTTTTCATGAAGCTGCTCCATGAAATAAAAACGTATGGGACGCCCGTAATAAAACAATTTGCTCATTAGAATGTGGTAAGCGTCCCTAAAAGAGAAAAGAAAGTTTTTTTGAGAAGTGTACGAATGGTAATGACTTTAGGACCGGAAATTCTTATGTGAGTAATATAGAGAGCGTACAGAAGCAGTATTATCGTTTTAAAGCATGCTCATCGCCAACCAAGTAATCTGTCTTGGTTTTTTGTAGGCTTTCTTGTTTCTCATATGTGCGAGACTTCCCCGGCTGTGTTTTATCTCTTCCATTAAAAAGGTGTAATCCGCCTTCCCCGTCGCATCAAGAATATGACCAGAGTAATGAATAATTCATTTCTTTGAGCTGGCGGCACATTTACAAACGAAATTGGGATTTCACGTCGAGAACCTTTTTAGGTGTTTTAACTCTTTCGAATCTAGATGAAAAAATACTCCAAAAGAGTCCGGATTGCTAAAAGAGATATTCTCTAGTGGAGACGCGTAGGAAAAACTCATAACTCGTATGATTTATTTAATGTGTTCTTAGGTAAATAAATTTATTAATTCAAGAACATCCGGAACGAATTCGGATTCAAATGCCGTTGAGGATGATTTTTCGACATGTTTTATCATTTATATTTGTATTATAGCAGTTTTTAGCAAATATCTTTAAGTAGTTAAAAGATAAAATTTTCTAAAAATCCGAAAGAAGCACTGTAATTAAAAAAATAATCTCATACTTGGTATTACTGTCCTTCAATCCCTTTTATTTATGTTATAGCGATTTTATTTTCAAATAATTTTCCTGGGCAGTTCTTTTGCGTAATTGGTATTAGTAATTAGAAAGGCATCCATTGAAAAAGTTAAATAGATATGAAAATTGAGAGATTGTCATAATTTTAAGTAGATTTTCTTTCTTACTATAAAAATAAAAATAATGATTAAGTGTGTGCGCATATATATTACCTCTGAATATTTCAATAAATGCAAAATGAATTGAAATAATTATCTTCCATTTCATGGCAATTTAAGCTGTGCGATAGGATTGTGTATTTTTCTGCATGATCGAGTATGCGCTCAAAGATATGCAGTGATTTTGTGTTATTTGCTATAGCTTATATGATTTCAGTGTCTTAAAATCACATACAATAATGCATACGCAGTGACATTTTAAATGATCAGATGATATATAGTCTAATATTTATTCATAAATCTTAGTATTTACTCAGAGTAAATATCTCCTTAAGTCCAAGTTTGTGAGACGGAAAAATATATTAACTATGTTAAAACTATAAAATTGCTTTCACATTTTCCAAATAATATTTAAAAGGTTTAGATTCGTTTAACCTAATTTGATGAAGTTAGTAAGCTTTCTTGTTTATACCTGAGAATGAAAAAAAGATAGCGATCATGACCCGGATTCCCATTGTAAATTCTCTTGCCATTTGTTTTTACCGCGAAGAGATCCCGTAAACCTTTCCGTCCAAAAGTTTAACGACTGTTGCGCACACATTACTATTCCGTCCAGCGCCTCATTTCTTCTCTCTCGTCTCATCTACTAGTTCATTTTCCTATCTCCGACGACAGAAATGTGAGACAGGGGAATAGAGGGAAAGGTCAATCCGCGGCCCTCAAAAGGACGTGCCAAGCAGCGTCCCAATTGGCAAACTTTTCGACCGTTCTCCCTTCCGCCTGTAATCTCTCCCACCCACGCCACCGATACCTTTCTCCGCCGCACAATTCGCACCCGTTCTACCCATCGTATATCAAATGTGCTTCTTTTTACTTGACATTCCAAAACGGTATAGCGATTCACCTACTGGAACTGGTCCTCAAAGCATATGCCAAAATATTATCGGCCCCCCTATTCTTCTCTCTCACAGAATATATTTCCCGTTTGCTTCTTTCGTTCTTACTGTTATCGTTACCCTCCGCTCACCAACACCAACCGTTCGCCCACACCCGGTTTGTCGACGTCTTACTCTCTTCTTTCCATCATATATTCTACTTCCGTAAGCGAAACGCAAGCGAATGAGTACGAAACGACGCCCATAGGCTGATCGTTGTCTGATTTTACGCGCAATAACGCCTCTGGAGCTGTTTTTAGGCAATGAAGACATAAAAATATACGGGGGCGAGTACGATGCCTTGTGGAACCACCTCAAGACCCGCAAAAGTTGATCGGCTACTCTTCCTTCCAACGTTTCTCACCTCTTACTTGCTTTTACTGTCTTACTCCCGTTTGCGCTTCCTTCTTCTTCGCTCTTGATATACAGTCCTTTTATTACGTAGTTGCGGAGCTGAAAATGTCCTTGGGAGGTACCAAGTGTCGAGTCGAAACGCCTCCCAAATATTCCCCATAAAATCGTTAATATTTTTACGATCTCTTTATTTTACAAGACACTCATCGTAGTATACCACGTCTCAATTCCACTTCTATATATGCGAAGATGGAGAGTATAAAACAGGTTTGCGAGAAGGCACTGTAAGATGGACAACCTGCTAGATCGTTTGTTTGTTTTGTTTTGAAAGTCTTTCTCAGCCACGGCAACATACCATTTCTCATAACCATAACTCTAGCGTGCTATTTCTATCCTCGTTATACCGCTATCCCGAAGCAATATTTTAAGGAGCCGTTTCGAAATTTATCGAGTGTCGGTTCCAATTCAGATATTTACCAGTCTATATGCGGAAACTAATTACGAAGCGCCATCTGGTTGTAATCGCACCCCTCATTATCCTAAAACATGTATAATCTCGTTAGAATAGGTTTTGAAGTTTTTGATAAATTCACTTGTTCGGAAATTATCCGTAATGGGTGTTTCGTAATTCGTCTGGAACGATAACGCATATACTTTCGAGTTATCTCGGAGAGATAACGGTATGGATTTCGATGGATGAAAATAAAATAACCAAGAGTATCTCTCCAATCATCTCCACTGATTTATATAGCAGATCACGTGACTTTATAATTCATTTAGGAAATAAATCAGCGAAATTTCACCAGGAAATATGCCTCTGGAACAGCTTCATTAAGTTCCGCCGTTAAATCAGTGTTTTTCTTTCGAAATATTTTCCTACCTACAACTATCAGCTTTTTCCATTGATTATAATTTCCAATATTCTTGGGTTCAGCCGTCCTCTCTGTTATTCATCCTGAACGAATGAATTTGTTGTTTTTGATACAGAGGGTCGTTCCTGTATTCCTATTTTCACGTCAAAGCCATTATTATTTCTATGAGAGAGCTTCATTTTGTTGGAAGAGAGTTTATTCCGTCAATAAATAATCCCTAATCAAGTTCAAACTCTTCATCACCCGGCAAGAGATGATCTATGGCCAATACCTCTGCCACCTAAAAATCCTGTTCTTAGTTAGCCAGATGGCTATTTTTCATTCCTTCCTTGCAGTTCATTAAACATATTACATACATACATAAGATAATATCGCTTTAATAGTGAATGGTACTTGCTACATAATTGGGTTCGTATGTTCCGTATTCGAAATTGGGAAGGAGGCTTTTACCTAATTGATTGCAAATTAATAGTAAGTAGCGTCAAAGAGGAAATATTGAAATTTTCAAATATAAGAATATCGTATCTTCCCTTGAGGAATTTCCTTGCTTTTGGATGATTTAAACTCGACGAATTCGAATTTTGAAAACTGGAATTAGAAGTGTTTTGATCTTCATATTTACGGGTATGCCTTATTATAGACCTTCCTAATATGCAAACTAACTTTTTAACAAGTTTTGACAATGAAACAATGACTGCCTAAAAATCTTTCTGCAACCAGATTATTGCATACGAACGGTCTGTATTCTAGAGATGTCTTATATCGCTGGAAATTGTTGTTGTTTGCAGCTATGTAAATATTACAGAAGCTCAAGTAAATTTTTGTCATACATAATTTTTAGCCTTAAGTGTCATCCGAGTTGGTCCTAGGTCACCTTATAACCGAGTTTTAGTATTACTTGCAAGTTTCCAACAATACAAATAACCAAGCAACACCCGGAGCGGTAGTTGTTTTGTTACAGGTTTGTTGACGAAATCTTTGGTTCTCAAGACAATTTCCTTACTCTTTTGCATTAAAAATATACAGGAATTATATCAAATTAAGGGACCGTTTGGAAAACTTAAGGATTCAAGTTTTGAAGGAAGCGTTCTAAAACGAGTGAACTTAATATGGTCAATCTTCAATAGATGGAATTCTGCAGCACTCATCTTGAAAGGAAAACATTTATTTGGCGGTGGCGCCAGAAACACTCCTTGCTCGCGGCATCAAAATACCTTGGGGCGTTACTGCGCACATATAAAATGTTATGAGTGTGTATCTTCAAGTATGTTTTTACTCATTGTGTTTGTTTTTACCTCTGTAGCGTTTCCGCTGGACAAAATATACGTCCATAATTCCATCGAAAATTATGTACCGGTTATACATCTGCATAACTCGAATTGAATTAATTCGAATAAAATATAGAATACTAGTTTAAGCGGCGAATAATCATGCTTTCTTAATACACTTAATGTTTTTGTTTCGATTTTCGAAGCATTTCGTATATCGAACTTTATATAAGTACACCTTTAGCCAATACTAATTTTCTAATGAAAATGGTTATACTTGCGAAAACATATTTAATCTAGAAAATTACCGTGTAATAAATTTGCAATTCTGTTTTAGCAGATGACTACGATGAGCAGTAGACTAAGAAAATGCGAGGTCCGGTTTGGAAATTTTATGAGAAACGAACTAAAAATGCATTGCGTATCGAATCGAATATTTAGTCAATTCGATCTGAAATTTGAACAATTTTGTCAATTCGACTGGAAGTGAATAAAGAACAATTCGCACATCATGACAAATCAACGATATGTAAGTATCGTTCGACAGCTTCCGAAGGGTATATTTTAAGCGGTAAGCAGTTCTCTCGAGAAATGAATTCTCAAGAACTTTGACGGAAGTAAAGCCGTTTCTGCTCATGATGGATGAGGACTGCTCACAACAGCAGAGGGAGAGAAGACAAGGATGATGAATGATGAGTGGAAGAAAGATTCTCTCTAAACCATCCATTTAATGTACTGATTGAAGACTTCACGGTTTCTTCGATAGATGCAACTTGTAATGCTTTACGAACTTAGTATTAGAAAACGGCTTCAATCATAAAAAAATTTGCGAATGCAGAATTCAAGAAAATTCTCAAACATCCATCAATAGGGAATGGAAGAACTTCGAAGAAAAGAAGAAAAATACACAAACAAACCACAAATAAATATTTAAAATATGACAGGAATTAGAAGAACGACGAAGAGAAAGAGAAATTGAGCGTGGCTAGAAAGTAAAAGTGAGGTGTGGAATATAAAGTTTTAAACTTACATCTCACTATCATTCTAATATTAAAAAAAAACATTTTCTTCAACTCAAATTGATAAGTGGATCGAGGGCTTGGTAGGTTTATTCCAGTAAATAACAACCTCGTTGGAGCCTTAAAAAATATTTATCGCTTTAAAATTTGAATTTTTGTAATAAAATAATTAATTAGTTATCAAACATAAGAAGCAAGAAAGTCGGGCTCCAAACAGCAAAGCAAATTCTATCACGCTTCGTAACGTTTTAGAGTTTTATTTGATAAATTGGTAGTTGGTAATTACAGCTACGAATAAATATATTCAAGCAGTAAACGCATTCTCCATTATAGATGAGGCGGATCAAGAACCAAAACAGTGAAAGAAAATGATCATTAAGAGATGAGAGGAGCAATTTCAGTACGAAGCTTTCCGCTGCGTAGGCACTTCGTAATTTAGGAATTTTTGGTAACCAGCAGTGCGACTATTTTCAACTTCCAGAGCCATAGCTACTGTTGGCAAAACGTAGTGATTCAAAAAGACTTCCACTGTTGATTCCCAAAAATTGTCTTCCTCGAAGGAGAGGAATGTTCCAAAGGGAAATAAAAGATGGTAATCTTAACTGAGGCACTGGTTTTTGTTTCTAGTGTGATGAAAAATTGATTTGAAATAATCGAGTGAATGGAATATTTTCATAAATTACTTTAAATTGAAAAAAGAAGAATGCCCGGTCCGGTAAGGAAGAGTATGTAAGATACGTAGTATGTAGGAATGTTTTATAAATTGAAAAAGAGGCAATTACTTTGTATATCCTGCAGTCAGAAGCCGTCGTACTAAATAAGAATAGCAGCGATGTTTACGGGTGGTAATTTAAAGTGACTGCATAAGATCCTCGAACTTTCTCGCCGTGGAATGTTGCAAAATGGAAAATGTATTTTTATCTCCCACAAGTAAAGTTTTCCATTTTGTCGATGAAATGTATTAAAAGAATTTATGGCGTGCTAAGATACCGCCTGTTTGAAGAGAAGGGTGAAAAAGTTTCGAGAGCACAAAACTAGCGAGATAGAGAAGTGCGTAGTAAGTGTGAGGGAGAGTGAGCGCAGTAAGAAAGCGAAGCGAATGGATAATTTTCGAACCTCCCTTGTTTCAAACTCCCTCCGCGGCGGAGGAACAAAAGCATTGTTTTTAGACTCACTTACGAAAAAATAAGCGTCTCTTTGCATTGATTCCTCGGTCGTCTGCTTCAGCTGCTCAGAGGAGACGACGTTCTCGGGGTCAATATCTCATCGACCGGAAATTCCAATGTGCAGCTCAAGGCCTCATTTTAATAGAGAGTGAATCACGAGCGAAATTCTATAAGACGCCCTCTATTTTCGCAGAAAAATCTCCTTTACGCTTCCCGCGGTTTTCGGAGAGGCGTTTTGAATCGGAAGAGAAATAGTGACGCGTTGTTTTCGTCATTCTTTCTACGCCGCAAAGGCCCATTTCAAAGCGATGGCATCATTCGAACGTCATGACCATTCCGTCACTCTTTGGCGCGCATATTGATGAATCACGATTCAAGGTGTTTGTATATTTTAAATAATTCCGGCTTCGGTGATCTCACAACGCAAACACTCATAGTGCCTCACTTGATTATATAGTCTTTGGCCACACACGTTTTAAATGCTAAAGGAAACATTAAGATTTGCATGGTCCAAATTTAACGCCGATCCCTTTCTAAGAAGAAAGATGTTAATCATTGTTCTGATTTCAAATTTAAAATTGGCGACGGAGGGTGACGTTATTTCCTTACTTAGCATTATAATTTGATCTCATTATGATCTTTGCTTAACCTTCGGCATATGATATATATTCATCGGTATTCTGAAAGATATTTTCGACCAGGTGAACTAAGAATATCGCGTGCTAAATTTTATTGAGTCACAGAAAGAATTTTACTAACACACCTTTCAGGACATGTTTCATGAAAACTTTTAAATTCTATAAACTTCTCGAGTTTCTCGAGGTCAATTCACTTATAGAGTTATTTTTAAATATTAATTAGGCTTAATCTGTTGCATGAGCAAACAACTAAGAGAGTGCCCTGACAGAGCTAGTCTTCTGAAAAGAAATGGAATACATCCAGTTGTTTGCGAAAATTCTATCGGGGACAAGTAAGATAAAAAATATCTTGAGGCTCCTTTTTCAAAGAGAAAATATTATGATTTCACAAGGATGTTATTACCCAAGTACCTTTCCATGATATTCACGATCATATATCCAATAGAAATAAATAAAATGATTCTTCAAATAGAGGATTTACAGAAACGGTAAGCATTCGACCACTTCTATTCGGAATTGCTTAATTCGATGACTTTGGTCAGTATTGAGGCGGATTTATTATTAGGCACAACAGACTCTATTTGAAGGCCTCCCATTCATATAGAATGCCTCAGTTAAGCTGTATTTATGAACTATCAATAACGTACTATAAATTGTTGCAAATTTTTAAGAGGTACAATGTGTTCTAGTTTTTCGCTTCGGGAAGTATTTTTATATATCGTGTCGGTCTAAATAATATGTTGACAGAATAAATTTTATAATTTAAGTAACTTAAGTAACTACATAATGAAAATTCTATCCATCATACATAATTACTTACAGAAATACTTATTATACTTTAATATTTTTATTCCCACCGGAGTGAAGCGAATGAGTTTTCTATGGCATGGATTTTTATGTATTTGAAGATAAATATCGATTTTTACTCTCATAATTCGTACTAGTGGCTTCGATCTGACATTTTTGCTTAGGATCTCTAATAGTTTAAATCCTTCCCAGTATCAGTAGTCACGAATTTTCTTTAGGGGAGAGCTATGATCATTCTCTCTTGATTGCCTATTAACAGAAGCAAGACTTTTACGCATGTTTTTCAAGGGGAGTATCAGCGGAAGTTGAATCGATTTCTTTGAGGACCTCCTCCACGGCCTTGCAATCTATTCTTTCAGTCGCACTTCAATACTTCGTATTTTGTTAAAAATGCTACTTGATAATTGATCAGTACCTGTTCAATACTTTTCAAATATCGAATCTCCTTAAGACATGGAGATTCGATAACCGGATTCTTCTAAGAAATATGTATCATTATCAATAAGACAAACGTGTGAAATTCGTGGAAAAGAAATATTAATGACAATATGAAACGGTATTTTGCTGATTTAGCGATTGGGGTTCATACATGCAAAATAAATTTGTGTTTGAGTAGTTCTTTCGAAACGGCTCAAAAAGGTAAGCAAAGAGAATTCTTTCTTCAAAAAGCACAAATAATTCCGAAGAAAATGGCCGGCCGATTCTTTTCCTCGAAAATTAATACAGCCTTATTCCTACGTAGATTTCCTTAACATCGTACAAAGGATGTGAATGTATGATGTATGCCTACCATTAGCGCCATGCTGATAGCTAATACTTTGTATACGGACATTTTTTTCGTGAGAAGACCCTTCCTTCAGAATCATTCCGGTTGGATGAGGCATAGCGGCGTGAGTCATTCCATCTAACTCAGAGATGTTAAAGATTCTGTTCCTAGGGAAACTGACCGACGGAAGATATAATCATCTATAAAAGTGATCGTGCGTCATCGCATTCTTCTCGACTGATGCCCTCTCCGAAAAAATCATCTCTATAAATTATTACTTGATTAGGTTATAATCTCAAGACGTTTTTATAAATGTGTATTTCACTAAAATGAATTTAATAAATTATGTCCCCGACGTTGAAATTACCCTCTTCAGAATCCGTCATCGACAATTCGTCTTTTAAGGCGTACAAATTTCAACAACTAGTAGTGGTGATTAAGGTGTATCGATGTCTCTGGTGATTTTGCACCAAAATTTCAACAAGTGTTTGGTAACTTTTGATTTTAATGAATCTGGTTTATTCTGGAAACCTTTCCACAACGGAAATGGTTTTACTTATTATTTTAACTGCCGATCAAGGTCGATGTGGTATACTTGAATGGTACATCCAATTCAATCCGCATTATTTGCGAAATTTTATGATAACGAACCGCGGAAAAAGATTGTAGTTTAGCTCATCAATGCGAATAAAGTTTTGTTTGAAGGAATGAAAAGAATTTTACATACACTGTCACTGACTTTGAAATAGGCTTCGAATTTACTGTATGTGAAATTAAAACCAAATAATTGGATTAAATATAAAACTTAATTATAGTATAAATGAAATGGGTAAATAAAGGAAATTTGAGTGATAGGGTTTCAGCCTGTTATTTGTGGTTCTATTTAAGTTTGGCGATTCCTTTTTTGTATATAAATTAACTCTTGGTATAAAAATAATGATTCTGGTGTTTATTACTGAAGAGGTATCTCTTTTATCTTGTAATCTACAAAAGTGTAAGAAATTCCAACTATCAACAAGCTGAACATCTCTTTTACTGTTTTAATGGAAGTATAACATGATTAGATAATCGAATGAAAAAAAATCATTCATATTTCTTATGTCACTAGGCATTCTTTCGTAAGTGCAATCAACGAGCAATAGTTTCAACGACAGAATGTCACTGCGTTGATGACAAGTTTTACTCGGACAGCTGTTCAATCGAGACAAGGTCATCTGCTGCTGGAATGCCAAACAGTTTTCATCTGCGTTCTCTATGCATACAATGCGTTCACATCTCTAAAATAGGCGTTTACAATTATTATGTATCTACAAATTTTCCTTGGCAGGTTAAAGAACCCAAAATCCATGCCATCAAATCTATAATATGTTTGCTACTTCTAAGTTGAGGTAATCCTCGTTTGCATAAATTAGGAAATATTCGTCCTCTATTTTTCGTCCGTCTGTTAACTCTTAATTACTTTCAGCTTAAACGAATGTGGGCCCAAGACCAGAGGTATTTTCTTTTCAAATTGCCAGTTCATGTTTACTTAAACAGCAATTTTCGATATATCTACCCTAAATTTTAGAAATGAAATACTAGTCAAAGAAAAGTTTCGGATTTTCTTTTTACGGGGCAGGTTCTCATTTCAGTTGGGAATCAGCAAACTATTAACGAGATACCAATATACCTTGGTTTGTCTTAAGTCTAGAAAATTTTCCGCGTTTGCACGCTCAAAATCTTGTGCCATAATAATAAATGAAAGCTCTACTTCATATGTTCCCCATTCGTTTAATTAACTACCGGTTACGGCCTAATAGCTGAGGTATGGCATACCTGACCTGGTGGAAACCCCGAGAGGACTCCATCCAAAGAAACTGTTTTTGCTGCTGTTGCGAAAAACAAAAGGAAAAACTCACTAGGAAAAGGAGAGATATAAACTTGACATATTACCGTTCGCCTAAAAATGATGAATATACCTTTTTTTTATTCATCGTGTCTTAAAAAACCAATGCTTAATGAAGTGGGTTATCTTTACGTGACAGTATATATTACTGGATAATGAAAAATGTTTTTTCCTCTCAGTAAAATTGAGTAGCTATCGTACATCAGAAACACTTCATGAAAAGGGTTCATTAAAATTCAATAAAAAGTCTCAATGGAAAAACGGATAATGAAAAAAGTCTGACAGGACCGGGAAACTAACTTTTTTCAAGTCTGATTTTCATTTGGATTATTCCTGAATGCACGTCTGTGTATGCGAAATTACCCTAAAACCTCTTCCTTAAATAGATAAGGAGGAATTGAAATTAAACCATTTTATTGAAAGAACGTTTTATTACACTTTTAAGCAGAAACTAAATCGACTTTAAGTTAAAATGACTGACGGGGATGGATCCTCAAATTCCTCGAATAACGGTAAGTATAGAATGATATTTAAATTTCACGGCTTAAATTGCTTATTTTTATATCTCAGGGCAATCCTAGGGTAATTCCAATCATCAAGCATCATTCTTAGAGCGAAAAATAACAATTTGACGCTTCAGCGCCTTCAGCAGGGTCAAGGTTTCGCCATTGACATGACGATTGTAACGGTCAAGAAATACGGCACTTATAGTTGGAAACTTATCCTTTAAAATATTCCGCATTTCATAATTCCGCTCGAGGAAATATCCGTCGAGCCTGGATCACGCTATTCGAGGGGCACACCTCTTTTTTCAGACGCCAGGCGTCTTCTCCCCTTCCCCACAGTAGCCCTGCTCTCGAAATGGAATGAACGATTTTCCACGAAATGTTTAGCATCACGTCAAACAACGCGCGCTTCCAGAAATTCCGCCCAAGAAACTCATAACGGTTGGGCAGTTAGTGGCCATCGTGGAGCGACAGCTATATCACGCCATGTTTTACATTTCCATTGTGCGTTTTAACTTTGCTCCAATACCATCCCTTCGTTTACATTTCCTGCTCTTTCCTGCGGCGTCAGAGGATCCAAACCAACAGGTCCGGTCCTATATTTTTCGATTTGGAATCCCCTTCGGCGAAGAAGTTCCGTAAATTATGAGATCCACCATTCCTCTCTCGGAAGATCTATAGTGAGCGGCACCATTCACTCAAGATTCGGCCACAAATGTATATTATTAGCTAATTCGAAAATTTCGGGTCTCATAAACGGGATTGGGAATTTTATGGCTACTATTTTCTATTGTGCGTGACTTTTTAAAATAATTGCTCGGGGATTGTCGCGTGTCTTTGGCTCAGACTGGAAAACACGGAAATTTCGCAAATATTTCCTCGTGGTATGAGAATACCTTATCGCATACCTTTTACGAGGATATTCTAAGGTAAGCCTGGTAGTGATTAACTTCCATCTTTTTCACAGCTGACAAACTAAATTCCTTCAGGCTGTCCACATTGATTTTCGCTAACAAATTCGAAATCAATTCACTCCATCAGATAGCTCGGGAAGGTGTTCCAAAAGTTCTAAAATTAAAAAGGAGCTGGTTTGGACGAGTAAATCTTCAGCATACCTTCGCAGCAGTCACGTTCGGAATTGATGCTCTCAAGAAGCCGATTGAAAGAGTTTCCTTTTGCGAAAAAGTTAATGAAATTAGAGAGTGATATAACTGAGTGTCTGGAGCGCCTTCGATTACAAGGAGAGAAGTTGGATCGATCTTATTGAGGAAAAAAGAATGAGAGGGGTGCGTATCAATTAAACTGCCCCATAAATAACGAACGAAGGATTGCGAAGTGAAAAGGGGTGGACAAGAGAAGAAGTTATGGAAAGAGGGAGCAAAAAACCTGCGCGTAATTAATTACGATTCCATTGCCAGTCGGACGTCTCCTCTCTTCTCCGATTTGATGAATAACGAAAAAATACGTTCCGCTA
This sequence comes from Pachydiplax longipennis, assembly GCA_036926295.1. Taxonomy (NCBI): domain Eukaryota; kingdom Metazoa; phylum Arthropoda; class Insecta; order Odonata; family Libellulidae; genus Pachydiplax; species Pachydiplax longipennis. Next base: position 6,631,771 of record JAVFKF010000015.1, on the reverse strand, counting down.
CGTGGACGCAGGCGGTCTCTGCGTTTGTCAAGTGACAAAAGTGGAACTTAAGAAGTTGGGAGGATCGTATGAACCATGAATAGACTCCGGAAGATTATAATCTCTTCACTCGTTAAGGAATTTATTCGCGGACTTCCCTTATGCTGAAGGGATTTCTTGCAAACCCCGCGATAATAACCAGCACGAGAATGAAAGTGGAGATGGAATTTGCATCGTACGTGTATGGAAAACGAAGAGGATCTCCTCGAAAGGATTGGACTCATCCCGCGAGTTAATCCCGCTCCTCCTCATCGGGGTTTTGCTGAAGATGGCGCTGATATGAAGGAAACCGAAGGAACATATCCTCGTTGCAAAGATGTTTGCGCAAATGGATGACAAGCACTAGGAATACGGAAAGGGAGAAAAATTGTGAGAAACGGGAGAAGAGCGGAATTGAAACGGTTCGGGGGGGAGGAGATGAATAGATTTCATTCGCTTTTTCAAGGAATCCCTCCGTTTTTTTCTCGAGCGCGAGCAGCCGCCCTCTTACGCCAACTTCCCATCTCTCGCTAACCGTCGGAGATCATTCTCCTTTGCGAAGTATGAAGAGAGGAAGAAGAGGAAAGTGGAAGGGGTAAGAAGATGGAGAGAAATGGCGAGTAAGAGTCGGGCAGCGCATAGAGAGAAAAATCACGTAGGCTTGAATAATGGGCTTTGAAGTTCTTTTCAACACCTTCCTCGCGTGTACCTCGCCAACCCGGACCTCACTTGGAAAAAATAAGTCCGAGGGAAGAGCGGGAAAACGTCCGACCTTTTCTTAGCTTGTGTATTCACGACGAGAGGATAAATTTTTTACAAATAGAAAATGGAGGGATTCTAAGAAAAGACTCGGAGATGATGTTTGGGAGAGTCTCACAAGTTGAAATTCTGCTCGGTGCTTTTCGCTGATTGCCTAAATTTAAAACGTTTCGGCCCTCATCATTTGATTCCCACGGAAATGATGTCTGTTGTTTATTTAATGGCGCTTGATAGCACTCGTGATTCTTCACTCCCCCTATTAAACGGTGATTAGGATAATTTCCCCAGATGATGACAAAAAAATAATTACATCTCTTTGTGTTGATAAAGAAACTAATTGGTATTAAAAAGGAATAACTTTTTCTCATGACAACTGAAATGATGTCTTTAAACGATGAATATTTACATTTAATAACAATCAACAATATATATGCAATTCCTCAGGAGAACGTTTCTGTGAATTTGGACCTGCATTTTCTATTCTAGCGTCAAATATTATTAAGGAATTCTACCAAGTATGGCCGAAGAATACTAATTGAGCACCATTAAAATTCTAGTTCCTCTTAATCCATGATTCAGTCTGCTCCATTTTGTAATTAAGATCCTTTTATGATAATAGTCGGAAAAGCCCAACGATAATTATTTGGCATTATTTACCATCAATTGTGCCTTGTATCGTATGTGATATGGATATCATTACCTTTGGATGGGAATGCTTAGTAGGCTAAGAAGCTGAATTCATGTTAGAAAAAAGTACAATATGATGAAGGGATGTGTATGATGAAGTACCGTTTATAATAACATCTACCACGGAGTTCACATCTAAAGTTTCGATTCATTATTAAATTTTACCTTTCTGAAGAAGGTTACTAGGATAACCATCACAAAATGTCTTTAATCTGGAGTTTTTAAGGATATTTAAGGAGACATTTTCTTTCCCTTCCATCTCAAATATAGGACTCGTTTTTGTCAGGATCAATTATGCACTTTATAGAAATGTTTCCTTGCATTTCAACATTTTTATTATGAAGCACTTGGTGTTTAAAACATTCTTTAATCTGAAGGTTTTTAAAGACATTTTAAGTGATATTCAGTTCCTATCCATATCGATTGCGTGTATTGTTTACCTATAATTCTCTTTATTTTTATCCTAGCTATCAAATTTGGACTTCCCAGCCCAATTTTGTCCCAGAGATTTTTCTCTCTCGCATAATGAAGCTTTATTAAACCCAGAGAAAGGGTCAAACCGGAGGGATGTTAACCCTGATGATAACCCGAAAGGTTCCAGGATAGCCTTGTGGGCAGCGATTTCAATAAAAGTAGCCCCGGGTTCGATTCCCGGCGGGAGCCAACATCTGAAATGACCCTAGCAGTCAAAAAATTTTTATAACATGAATAACCCGAAACAGGGAATCGGTTCCGTATTTGAAAGAATAACAATGGGATGTCGCATTCTGCTAGAATTAACGTTTCTTAGAGAGAATACAAGTTCGAAGTGTTTCATGATGAGACAATGAAAATGCAAAAAACACTTCACAGAAATCGCCCAGTCGATCCGCGCAAAAAGCATTAAATGACGCCTTTCGTTGAAAAGTAGAACACGCATGGTATTTCGATAGCCTTTCATCCTTATTACCGAACGGAAGATTTTTATCCGCGATACCATTTGGAATGCTTTGAAGCCCCGCCTTCGAAATCCCTCCAAGCATAAATCTTTCTTCTTTCTTCCATCCCTCGGAAAATGACCACTTTTCGTTTTTTCTCATGGGCGGCTAAAGCTTTCTATTTTATATTTATGGGCCTTATCGAGGAATATCCAATATATATCACGGAACTCTTCAAAGAGATTAACGGGATATCGCTGATAAGATGAAGGTATCGCCAGAGGAATATCTGTAGTGAGATTCAGCCGTTGAAGGGTTTTTTTCGCTGCTCAACAAGCGCTTCTCTGTTTCCCGATTTCATCGCCGAGGATGTCGCTTTCCCAATAAACGTCATTCTTATCCGATCTGCGAAGCCCTCACTAATTTATCTCTAATCCTTTGCTTGATAGCTGGATTAACATATCTCTCGGAATAAGTACTGGGCTATCAGCTCTATCAAAACCGTCAACGCTAGTTGAAATGTCTTGATCCTCTCGAGGGTGCACGCTGATTGAGTCTCTCTAATCATTCATTGCAGCGGTTCTCAAAGTCTGCTCTTCTCTTATTACTCTCATTGAACTCTAATTGAATCTGCACTATGTGTTCTCGCACACTTACTCAGAAATGCATTTTATCCACAACGAGGGATACAGATTTGACTCTCATAATCTATTTATACTAAAAATATAAATAAATGGATAGATTTATGATGATATTCAATGATTTTTAACCAAAGAATCATGACATCGGATACATACATTGGATAGTCTTACGTTTTAAAATTTTATGAAAGAGAGAATGTTGTATTTTACAGAAAATGTAAAGGCAAAAGAATGGAAAGAAATTATTCAAAATTTCATCATTAAAAATGGAAAAAATACGATACAGTGGTATGTTTTGATTACCGATGACTAATGCATGGCATGGCATCTATCTTCTGTTGATGTTATGCAATGATGAAAATCGGTGATTATAAAATTGGATACCAGTGATGAATGCGATTTATTCAGAGATTAAAAGATCAGATGGAAGAAGGATGGAATATGGCACACGATACCGAAAAGCACACAAATAAATAAAATAAATATCCTCTCAGAAATTTATGGCCAAATAATTCTTTTCCGGAAAACAATCTGACAATATGGGTAAGAATAGAAATAAGATAAGTTACACTGCTTTTCAAATATCAGAGAAATATTTTGTCAGTGGAGTGGAATTTTAATTCGACATATGGACACCTGAAAGGATGGAGGAATGCTTAATTGGTGGTGCATATTTCAATCTGATTGAAACATTTCACTCCATTCCCCCGTTTTAGTTTGAGGAGAATAATGATGCCTATAAATATTATATATTATAAATATTATAACTTTTATACTACATGTCAATTGAATAGAATACTTTTGCACTCCCATATCATATAATCCGTATCTCTTTACGAAAAATTTTATTTACTCGTAATTTTTTTCATTTACTCCTTCCTTTATATGAATGATCGTCTCTGAAAACCGCACGTTACGGTTCTTCCACTCTGATTATTCACGTGAGACGCAAATTCGTCAACTGGCTCACATTCATATCGAATTTCGCACATTTCTTTCATCGAGGAAAGCCACCACTTCCACCTCATCCAGAGAATAAACCATCCGATTGCTCTTCACCGTTTGGTTCTCCGAAGAATGCCACGGCGCTCGTCGCCCCGGGGACGCCCCCCGCGAGATGTTTATGTCCGAAATCAGGGCCTGGCAATCGCCCAACTGCTCCCGACCAATGGGCTTCATGCTCAACTGTTCTTTCTACACTCCGCCCTCGTGGTGGGCCGAGCGGGTTGATTTTGCGGGGACGGTATACGCTACCCACTCGTAAAAAAGCGTATCAGTGCCCAGGGTCACATGGAGAAATGTGCTCGATGACTTCCCCACTGAACTTTTGGCCTACTCTTGAAACCCCGCAAGTTTAAGAATGCCAAATGCTTCGAGTGGGGTTGCATTTTTTTAAAAGTTTGCCACGAAGAAATTAGTCGGATTTCTTTACGGTTTTACCTTCAGCCTTCTGAAGGCATTAGAAAAACACGTTTGTTGTCGGCATCTTCCGCATGACCTGAATCTCGTCAGTGTCCCAGTGTCACTGACCTTGCCTTCTGACAGCTTGATTAGTCTCCGCACATTTTATTTCGCAAGGGACCAAAGACGCTTAGGAGCTGAATAGATAAGGCGTTCTGAGGAATTCAGTTCCGAAATTTACGACCTTGTGTTCGCGTTATAAAATGTAGGGCGTGGTTTAAGTCCTCTCAGGAGGGAATTTGACAGATAGGTGATGGCTTCTATCTAGGATTAGTTCTAAAATATTGAATATTAGCATGGTTTTGTCTGTGATTAATGAGTGTAGGATAGTTTTTTGACAAATTGAAAATGTCCCGTAAGAAGATTAAAAAAGCGAGTGAAATATATTCATTATACATATTTATTATACATATTTGTTATACATATTTATTATACATATTTATTATACATATTTATTATACATATTTATTACTTATTATTCTTTATATTATATTATTTATATACATGCGTCAACATCAATATATTTCGGAAGTTTGAAACATCATTCATAGAGTTTACAATCTGATTTCAGTAAACTTAACTTGTATTATTCATCGATGTTTGAAATTACTAAGGCCCTGATGCTGTTGTCTAGATTTTCAATCTGAGGAATCACAGAATTTATCCTATAGTTCTCTTTCAAAAAAGTATTCTCATTCCTCCGTTATATACTTTAAAAATATTGAAAATGATAGTATACAATTCTTTATACCTTTTTACATTTTATTGTTTCACCTTTGAAATTTTCTGAAATTTTTCGATAAAACTGAGTTTGATTAAATTGATTTTTGCTCCAAGTAACTTAATCAATAGTGATGCTAATTATTGGAGTCACAGTTTGTTTATATGCCACAGGATTCTATGAAAGTTAGGGATTTTCAGAATATACTTAGCCTCAGAAACTGCATTACTTTGGTGTAAATATGCATTGTGCAACATTAAAATATTCTCTTGGAATGCCTCAGTGTATTTTCATAAGCTCTCTTTCGGAATTAATGGCACCAACTGTTGATGCATGCCAAATGCCTCAGACAATGGCACCCCAATAGTAATAAATGCATTGGATGAAACAAAGCGCAGCACATTCAAATATGAATGTGAAATATTTTAGTTAAAGGTCGCGAATCATTAATGATAAACACGTCCTCGGGAGATTGCAGCTGAAAGAAATCGAAGGTATGCACGCAGCATCAGTTAAGTCGATAAGAAATAAACACATTAGTAATGTTTACGAATCCGAGAGGCATTTGAATCAGCCGTGGTATTTTTAAGAAATCATAATTTGATTACGTCAGTCAAGTCACCTGCAAAATTGATGGATCACGTGCAATGAAATTTATATGAAAGGAGCACGTCACTTCAAGCTGAAAACGTGGCATAATTTGGTATGTAGGTTTATTTGGACCTAATACTTCATGTCTTCCATTTTAGGATGATGATGTACGTAAAAATGAATCCAATTTCAATTAACATACGAGAAAAACATTGAAAAAATCAATCCTTACACCTCGTCCAACGTCATGAAGAGACCACGTAAATCTTATGGCATCGTGTATTCCCTGGGAGAGAATGGCGCGCAATATTTGTACTATTCCATCAGCAATCAATTTTACTCTAAGCTGAATGTTTTCAAAATCAATCATCGCCAACTTTCTTTTTCTATGCAAGAGTCGCAACAGCTTACGCCATTTCCCTGTATGTAATACACAGGGGCATAAGATTTAAGTGGTCTTCCCATGACGTTGGACGAATTATGCAGAGATTGTTAATGGTGTTCAAGACCATACCTTTCCTTGCTTGTTTTGGACTGATACGCAACTCAATTTTCGTCCTTTCTTTCAATAAACCACAGAAAAATTGCTGAGAGCTATTAGGGCACAAAACGTCTTACCCTTACCAATGGTAAAACTATTATTTAATTGATTATCTGTGAGAAAAAAGGAAACAACTTTGGATATATGACAGCCTTAAGACGTGGGAATGATGTGATTCTCTGTTAATCTATGAATTTACTTTTCCCCTATCTTGGAAGATAATTGTGGATTTATCACCACAAACTCACTCAAATACGGAGTTATTTCTAATAAATGCACCAGTGAGTTATTTAATTAAAAATTTGGTTATGGCAGAATTTAAGACAGTATAGTTTAGTTGTTTTACGAGAAAAAATTTCAAATTTTTGTAAGCACTCATGGAGCCTAGAGCGGCCAAACATTAAACTCATCAGTTTTGAAAATTTTATAAATATTTTTTAAATTATGAAATGTATAAGTGATGTTGTAGATTTCAAATGGTAACCCGCAGAATTTTAATAAAAAGTTAAAAAATCACTTCTGAAGATCTCATAAATATAGAATGGTGTAAATTTACTTTCTTCTCAAATGTCTTCCATTTTTGAAGGAATGTTACAGAAAAGGAGGATGCAATGAAAATTCACTACAAGAATTATGTGCTTGAGATTCCATTAATATTTAAAAATTACATCCTTTATGTAAGAAGCTTACTTTCTCACACTTTTCCGACCTCCATTACATCAGTTAAACTCGTGCTCTGGCATCTTACATCAATAGAAAGCTGATCGTAAATAGTCATCCCCTCTCAGACTTCCCATGATCCAATCCAACACATTCTACAGAATGAGCGCCGAATTAATTTCCCTTTCTTCCAACCAAGGTCTTACTTCATCCCCCTTCGTAGAATTTCACTATATTCAAGCTAATTTGTTTAATTTTTCAGTATTTCAACACAATTATAATTATTAAATTTATCAGACATTTGACAGATCAGAAAACAGGTATTTGTTACTTCGTTGAATATCTAAGAAAATCTTCACTTTTTTTTCACGGAATCCAAGAGAATTCTTTAAGGATTATTGACTTAACAATACGAGTGATTATTTACCAGCAGAGAAATGGTAAAAACATGAGAAATATTTTCCTAACTTTACCCGACAACGTTAATAAATCTTCTTAACTATTTGCTTGTTCGCATTTCGTGGCAGGAATTCTTCGACAATTATTCCCACTCCGTAACTTTCAGCAAATGCGAAATATGTCATTTTTGGATATTTATGCTATTTTCGCTCGAATGGATTTATATTAAATCTTCTTCTGAAAAAACAGCTATCTGAATTCTTACTTAACCGTACTTTATCAGAAAACTTATGACCATGGCCTAAGTTACGGACATTTTTTTTCCTCCGAAAACCACCTCGTTCGTCTCCAAGTTTTGGCTCCCAGTCAATTCTCTCCGACCTCGTCCAACGTTGTCCTTTATGCATTCTTCCACCCAATAAATTCTGCTATCGGCTTTATCCCGTCTTTGAACTTCCCCTTTAAATCAAGGTCTTCTCTAGACTTCCAAAAATGCGTCGCTATCCTGACCCGCTCTCTTTATTTATCTACCACTTCATTTCTTACTTTCCAATACCTTTCTCTCCACTTAATTCCTCTGTGTTACTTCTGAGGTCAATTTACTCTTCTCAAGGATATAGACACCGCTCTCTGAACCCCTGTTTCTAGCTTAGCCATCCGAATCATTTGTACACTCTTACTTTCCGTATCTCATAATTTATTGCGGAGGTAACGAGAACGTGTACAGAGGGATTTTAAGAAATAAGTCTCCTCAATATAGGATATTGTAATATATTCTTATTTCTTTCAAACTGATAAAAACATAACGCCCGAAATTTTTTACATATTGCAACTTCCAACTACTTATTAACCTGATTCTGTTTTGACGCAGTACATCGGTTTCAGAGTATTCCATGAAAACAAATCATGGATTAAAGGAAAAATTTGTTATCCCTTACAGTTTCTTGAGTACTGAATTAGAAAGAAAGAATTATCAATTAAATAAAAGAATATTATTTGTATGATATGATGCACATCTGAAACATCTTTCATCTTTAGTCATGCACATTTGTGATGACTTCTGAAAATTTCAAGAAAGGACTACAAGTCTTTGCATATTCAAGAGAAATGCTTGACAAAAAATATAGGTTATTTTTTCTTTGTCTTTTAAGAGCAGTGAAAAGCCCAGTTAAACTTTAAAGCCGCTCATTTAATCAATACTAAAATTTTGCAATGGGGCGATCCCCTCATTCGTAATAGTATTTTAATAGGATTAAATATTTAAGGATAATAGTTAACAGAATGAAAATTTCCATTTAATATAGTAAAATGTAGGTATTTACTTCTTATTATTGATGATTTGCAGCGAAAAGTGTGTAAAAGTGATCATGTTTATTATTATAACAGCATTTAAGTGATACTTTATTAGAAATATTCGCGCAAAAATGAAGAAAAGTATACTTTCTTCTCTAACATCCAGAAAGACTAGGTTCTTATCGAAATTAGAACTTCGAGACAGTCATGTGAGAAGTCTGTTCGCCTAAGTTGAAAGTGGTCTCGGGTTCGATCCCCAGTGGAAGCACGAGTACAAGTTATATTCCCTAAAATCGATTTGTAAACTCTATAAATATATTGATGTTGACTAATATGTATATTTATGTAACATATAATAAGTAATAACTTCATAATGTCAATGTCTTGTTAATAGTGAATGATTAAATTTATCATAATATTAAAAATTTAATTTAAATATTCAGTGAAAAGGGGATTACATTTGCGAGTCTGCTGTGACTTTAAAGTACCATTCTCATTCATTTAGCTGCTTTATAGTAGATACATATCTTATATCTAAGTTACTGAATCCAACAGTTTTATTTTCTTAAAGCAACTAGTCTTTATTCTTGTCCTTCACTATCTTGAACTCATCATTCTTTTTATATCCTCTAGAAAGGGTCATTGTATTTTGCCATACTCTTCTCGCACTTACGTTCTTCTTCATTCCATCCTACAGAAAAAGTAAAATACCGCGAATATCGGTATAAATGTAGCTCTGAGGTCATACAATTCTTAATATTTCGCATGACTGCGGTCAGATCGGTCAGGAATCCAGCAAAGAAACCAAGGAAAGGTATTCTCAGAATAAAAGCGGAGAGCACGATTTGTGGATAATTAGCATCTATGTAGATTTATAAAATCTCTCGGACAAATCGAGGAAATATTTCTTCGTCCTACTTGGATTTTTGAACCTCTGATGAGGAAAAAGTGAGGAATGATAATATGCATATGTTTAGAAACTGCTGGTATGTCAAAGGAAATAGTAGTTTAATTCGTTCTCTTTTGTTTCTCCTATCTGAAAATAATATTCATGTCTCGCTTTGGAAACTTTGGTATTTCTTTTAACAAATGATATTCCTGAAACATATATCTTAATATTTACCTTATACTAGCTAAGTTGAAAAGTTACTCAAAATTTACTGAAAAATATCGCATTTAAATTCCAGTTTATAAATTTATACTATTAATTTTTCACGTACATACATCTGAAAAGTATCGTCAGCTTATTCCTTGCCAGACCAGTAAATACGCACGGAAACTTTCCATTAACATTCGACCGAACTTTAAATTAAAATCTGGCTGCTTCCCAGGAAGATAAACGTGCAAATTATACAACAAAAATAGGAAGAGTCCGTAAACCATCTTTCTCATTTCACTCCTCAAACATGTGCCGCCATATCTTTTGACGCTGTCCAAGACAATTTCAGAGAGAAATGCATCGCTTCCATGCGCCGTCATCGCCCTTTCATTGAAGAAGATACAGCGTCTTCTTGCGCTCCTTCGACTCAATCATCTACCCACCATTACTTCGTCTATGCATACTAGTCCGTTTATCTCACGACAGCCATACGGCAGAGTCTGCTTCCGCCATCACAAGCTGTCATCTTCGCTCGCGGCAACTCGGATGAACACCGACGCACTTACATTAACATTCCGGCGCGACGCCATCTCCTCACTCGAGATAAGGAAAATCGCCCCCGTCTCATTACCTTTACACCGCTCATATCTGTGTTTTGTTTCCAGGATATCTAACGTAAGAAATACGGCGGAGAACGCATCAGGGCAGCTTTCTTCATCGTACCGATACGTAATTAGGTTCGGTGGGATGCCGAGGAGGAAGGCGGCGCTCTGTCCTTGAACCTCCCTTTCTCATTCCTTGCCCCACCATTTTTATCCCACAGCCACCTTCCGACCTCTTCTAAAGAGATTCTGTCCTCTTCTTCGGACGCCACTAACTGGAGGCCCAAGCCATCGACGGCAGCCACTTTCGAGTCACTGAACTCGCCATCTCGGTCGAGGCCGCACTGCTTGCTTAATCCTTTTTATTTCCAAACGGATGATTCCGCACACGTACATCGGTGTGTTTTACACCATGGGTTATTGAGAAAATACGAGCTGGGATCGGATTCATCGGTTCCTTGCCGCTTCTCTTCTTTCGATCGACTCTTTTGGGAGTGGTAGTTGGACATGTCCATAGTAAGATTTTAAAAGTACGCTTGAGAGTGCTGTCTTGGAGCTTAAGGTAATATCTTAACGTAGGCCGAGGATTGGGTTTATGGGACTTTTTCTGGAGATAGACCTACGAGAAATTACCAGGAGAAAAATGTTTACCTGATCTGAAAATCTTGACGTTGAATTGGATACAATTCTAGTTTGTTAATGAGAACTTAAATGCAATAGATTTAATTGGTAAAAGTGGGTATTGTAAGATCCATTTTAATTATTTCAATGGGGATATATACTCCATCGAAAATACACCACACTACTTAATCGGTCGTTGAAATCTCCAATTTTGCTTTTATCAAAATTTAGCAGTAAGTAAGCAGTCCTTCAAAACCTCAGCCTAGACAAAGCTTTTGCTGCGAAGTGAAATATTCGAGGGTAATTTTTCTTTCGACTTTGCGCTTTATTGTGTTATGAGTTATGCTGTATATTGGAAGAACTTTATGAAAATACTAATTCTATTGCATGCTCATATTCTAGTTTTAGATAGTCTTCTAAATCATTTCAAATGCATATAAAAAAACGCCTATCTTAGTATTTTGCACAGTTTGAGTTGATATGTGAGAATTTGGCCAGGAAGGAAGATAGTAGTTTTTGTATACCTATCCTAAGTTAATGGGTTTACATAAAGGTGTACCGTAAGCCATGGTGCATCTTAATTTATAATTGAATCAACGATACATTTTTATAAAGTTCAGATTTTTAAATTCTCCCTTGTCCCCAAGGTAAGACAAAGGGACTTTTCAGTGATTCTCAGTTGTTGATATGCTTCTCAATTTTCTTCCTTCACGATAACTTCAATTGGTTGGTAAACAGTTTCTGCTGTTTCTCATTAAATTTTGTATTTATATAGTATAAATTCTGTTTATTATACATTAATAACGAAATGAGGAACCGATGAAGAAATTTATATATGTATATGTTTGCATTGAAATTATCATCGCTTCATGGCGCGCTCGCACATAATCAATTAACACACTTTCATTTGATGGAATCGATTGCAATTGCGCAATGTACTGTGTTATTTCTTAATTCGTGCTTCTATAAATGTATGCATATACAAATAATCATTATTTCTTTGGTGTTTATGTTTTCTTATTCCTCGCAGCCATTCTTCATTTCCCTCTTCTCTCAGCGAAATTCTTGCGCTAGCTTAGCCAACCCAGACTTCCTGGAAAATTTTTCACACTTGCCAAAATCCTCTTAGTTAAGACAAGGCTTTTCTCCTTATCTAAGCTTAGAAGGATTTTTTTGATATAAAATTTTAGCAGTTATATTTTTTATCTTAAATTTGGCTTAGCGAAAATTCCCCTGCGAGAATTAAGGTTTCTTGTCAAACCGCTTTCTTGATCAAGATGAATGTGTGTATTCGTTTAATTTCAAAATTACCCTCATAATATGATTCGAGGAATTTATGCTGTATTTTTACTTACCCTATACCGGAAATCTTTGGATATTTCCCATTTGAATCGTCAGCATACTTTTTATTCATTCTTATCTCGTTTAGTACAGGAATTTAATTACTAAATTTAATTCACAATCTATTTCGTAGTTCACAAATATTTCTGGAATCTTGTATTTGATATTATAAACTGAGATGTTAAGTTAAATTCACCTCAATATTAGTCTTTTTCAAATATGACAATTACATCAACCACACATAAACTATTGTATGTACATTATCTCCTGAGCTTCAAGTTCGCTCGGCACCTTTAAAATACTAGGATCTTGAAGCGATGAGCTCGCATTCGGCGAACAGTAAAAAATTACAAATGGAAACGTAGAAAGAGAAACCTAAAAATGATTCATAACATTAAAATTGTTTACGCAAATATTAAGTTACGAAGTAATTACTCTGAACTTACAAGTATGAATGTTACTGAAGGTTTCGATGGATATTCACGCGTAAATATTCATAATATACATTCAGTTTCATAAAACACGAAAAATATTTCAGACAACATCACAATGATCAACACATATTACAACATTCACTTCCTCTGAGATCTGCGGAACATTTAGGTTATCACTGACGGCGAAGTGTAATACTTTTTGAGGATGTTCTGCGGGGCTTAATGTGATCATAAAAAGTATACGTATATAATAAATATACAGCCAACTAACTGCAAATAAATATCATGCGTAAAAATCGTTAGAAAATAAATATAACGAAACAAGTACCCTGGATAACTCGCTCAAGGTATGGGAGGTCCTTTCTTATCGTTCAAATCTTAGGCGATTGCGGGAGAAAGTTCTTCACCCATAAGTTCCGCGAGCTGTCTTCTCCGCCTGAGACAACGCCTCGAAGGACCTCTACACAGACACCTCTGTAACTAACACAACGAAGCCCGCTTCTATTTCCGAAGTACAAATTCTGAGATTCATAAGATCGCATGCATTTGAAGGCGCGTTCCCTGAAAAAGATGAGGAAAAGCTCCAAAGATGGATAAGTACTTCATGTATCAGCGGTGAAAAGAAACACGTATTCGGAAGTGTCTGCCATGCACAAGCAAAAGCGGAACAAACATCTCGAAATCGCAATTCCAGAAAATACAGTCATAATTTACAAATGCAATGGTTTCCAATGAACACACTCTTTAAATTATCAGGTGACCACCGCTCCTGTCTCCCTTTCCTCATCCTCTTCTCTGATCAAGTTCAATGCCACTCTCTCCTCAGAGACCTTGCTGCGCTCCTCACCGACCTCCGGCCTACTGCCGCAAAATGGAAAGGTCGGCTCCAAATCTCCGAAGAAGTTTGGCGAGAGTACGGCTCCGTTCGTTGTCGTGTCCTGCATGTTTTCAATGCGGACCTGAAAATAATATAAAAGACTTTGGTTATAGAAAACGGCAATCGTAAGGTTTCAATGAGGTACATACCATTTTACATACACATCTCTACGTACCACGTGCTTGATTCTTCTCTAAGTGGCGAGAAAGCTAATCGATCCTAATGCTTTACAGTGCTTCTCTTAGTTCCGACCTTGCACTCTTTTTTCGACCGTACATGTTTTAAGTAAAGATGTGCCATACGTCTCGTTTTCTACAAGACAGTCCCTTTTCGAAGCTAACCTTTAATCTCCTGGACCTTTTTTATTCCTAAATAATTTCATCCTGTTTTAAATCATTCGCCATTAATTCTAACTTTTTATGAAGTTGCTCTCTGAATATTGGAAGTTAATAAACTCGGAAACGGCTGTTACCTCTATAGTAGTACTAGATAATTTTTAATAGTGCTTAGATGGCTGAAGTGCTTCTGCACAAATATTTCCTCGCCAGGAATCGAATACGGGACACCATAAGCTAACGCTACTCACTTGGCTATCGGTAGCCGTAGTTCAAACTCTAAGAAAATGAATTTAAAATTAATCAGTGATTTTCATAGCAAATGTTGCTCCTATACCATTACCACTAACCCTGTTGAGGTAGTGGCAATAAACGTTTACTGCTAAGAGGCTATTACTAGTCACTCTTTATTTCAAGAAGTCACTGAAGGTTACTAGCTTAGAAAGTATTATAACCTTCAATTCTTGTGCCTATTTCCGTTTAAGACACATCCCGCATAGGAAATCTTTTCTCCTTGATCAAAACGAAATTACCATTCCTAACATGGTTCCAGAGGTTTTTTAGGCTATCTGAATTGAAGAAAATAAATCCCCTTCCTACAAGTGATGAAGAAGATGTTATTTAGCTCGTTTTTACTTATAGGAAGAGTTCAATTTTCCATTTGCTGTGATAAGGTCAGTCTAACTTCACGAAGTACGGCTTAGGGAGTCGAATATCTAGACACTGTCATCATCACAGCAATATATTTAATCCAATTGGAACTTTTAATGTTAGCTTACTTTCAACATTTATCAGAACTGAGAGACTTCACTTGATGGTTATTCTATTTCCCTTTCTTCCTAGGTTTTCCTTGGTGTACGGCTTTAGTTATTCCTAAACCCCTCACCTTGGAGAACCTTTCATGGGGTATACAAGCAATTATTTTTTCACGCTCATTCATACATTATTTACTCTGTCTCTTCTAGTTATTACCACATAAATATCCCAGCTTCATTGTATAATTTTGGATATATTGATAATTTTTAATTATGATATATTTCTCTTTGTATGCCTGCTTGACAAAATTTCTTATATACTGCTTTTAAATACAAATTCTCAACATTTCAACTACCAGAACTATTTTTCAGTTACGAATCCTCAGTTTCGCCCATTCTTCAGAAACACATGATTATGCGCCCACTTATAACTACCTAAGTGACATTTATTCCAACCTTAAAAAGAAATTGAACGGTCTCTAAATACGATTCAAAGTGTAATCTAGTAACTTACATTGACTGAAACCTTACGTGAGGTATTTTTTCATAAAGAAAATGAATTTCTCTGCATTTTCCTCGGAGAAATCGGTATGTGACACAATTACTTTTATTATTTTTCAGAGGAGTTTATTAAGAATATATAGCTGAATTTTAATCAGCTATGTAAATACAGTCTTCGATTAGGTTATTCATGATATTTGTACTCTTTTTTTAATAAATTCCCTATATAAGAGGGAGAATGCTTGCACGAGAATGTTTGGCTTCACATACATTCTTGCATATGCTATTCAGCTGACCTCGACAACTGCTGAAAATGTTCATAAATTAAAATCAGACGATAAATTCGTTAATTAAAAAGTCTTATAATGTAAGCTTATATTTTGTAGGGTTTTCCTATTCACAGAATGGATTAGATTTTTACCGAATGGAATACCTGCATTTTCCTACCACATTGTTATGTTTTCATTTGTTTATTTGAATACTTCCTATTTGAATTAATCTGGCTATCAATCTCAAAAATCTAGATGTATCTCTTTTGTAAACTAAATGACTGAAAGTGATTTATATTCAAGATTCCGGCTATAGAGCTTTTCCTCCGCAATAAGTTTAAGATTGTTCGCCTCAATAGGGGCCTGAAATTTCCGGTTTTACTTATGATGTACGGAGTAAGAAAATGCAGTAAGAAAATCATCCCAACTTTGTTGAAAAGTATTTATACTTTATTTTCCGCGAAACCCTTAGGATAAGAACTTGGGGCTGCTGAAAAGTGGGCGAAGCGTTCAACTTTATGAAAGCGATCCCGGGTTCGATCCTCAGAGGGAGCTTGTATGTGCGATGTGACTTTAGATGACAAAGTTTTTCAACAATACTACTATTACTACTACGAAAACTTATGTTTACCTCCTCCGTGTCCGTTACTCCTGGTCTGAAAGGGGAATTTTGACTCTCGCTGCAACCAGAACCTGCCAGTACCGTCAGTGAAGTCCTCGCACCACTGCTGCTGGTCCTTTTATTACTGGAATCCGTGGTTGACTTCGTACGGCTCTCGCTGCTTTCCCTTCTCCTTCGTCCCAAACTTTTGCTTGTGAAGAACGACCAGGAAGAAAATTTCCCGCTGGAACCGGAAGCAAAATCAGGCTTCCTTCCCGTGATCTTCTCCCAAAGCATCTCTAGCACCTTCCTCTTCACGTCGAACATGAAGAAGATGAAGGCACCTTGCAGACCATTCAGCACTATGAAAGGGTACCACAGCTCCTTAACCTGCGTGAACCCAGCAATGAAGGCGCAGATCCATGTCAGCCCCATGATTATTCCCAACTTCACGTACAAATACAGCCTTGATTTGTCTTTCACGGAAATACACGACGTAGTGGTGTTGCTCTGCCGGGCAGCTTTTCTAGGGACGGTAATGGAAGCAGTATCGCTATTTTCTGTGCTCGCAACTCTGGACAACCTTTCATTACACAGGAACTCCTCCTCTCTCGCCCTTTTTCTCATGTATCTCCTGCTTTCCTGGTTGGCGTGGATCCTGCACACGGAGATGGCGAAGAGTACCGCGTTCCCCAACAGCAAACAGCAGGTCGGAATGATGAAGAATATGAGGTTTCCTATGTCATTGCCTAACCAGCAGAATCCCTCGTGCGTCATTCCGTATTTGGGTCTTATGAGTTCCACGACGGAAGACTGGGATGGGGCGAATTCGACTGAAATTGGGATGATCATCCACACCAAAGGAGTGCCCCATGCGTATGCCGCGTACCACAAGTGCAGTCTCTTGGCGGTTTCATGTCGTCCGTAGATGTGGCGATGAGAGGAAGAAGAGGAGAAGGTCCTCCAGACATCTATACTCATCACGTTCATCCAGAATATGGCGGAGAGGTATAAGAAGTGGATCATCACAGCCACAATCCTGCAGCCCCACACCTCGTACTCGTTCCTCCTTTGCAAGAATCCCGATCCCAAAGCGATACCCTGTAAGATTTATAGACGGTTCGAATGGAAATTGAAAACATTTTTATATTACTCAATTCATGATGAAATCGAGAAAGGTTATTATTAATAGAGTTCTCGTCATTGCTGAAACCCCATGCAAATTCCTAATACTACTAGTGAAAACCTTGCTTTTTAGCCACTTAATGCAATAGTCCGGCGTTTTTTAACCAGGAGTACATAGATCCGCAGAGGTGTGTTTCCAGACGCTGTGATAGAAAGAATAGAAGAATTGCTTCTTATGGGTTGCAGAGACATACAAGTATGAGATAAATTTTGTGAATTTTTTAGGGGTTTATTTCAGTGGCTCAATTTTTTTATAATCTTACAGTGCTGTGAGCTCAATTTTAATGCATCATATTTTATAAAAATAATGATTTTGCATTAGGACACAAGACAATGTTTTGAGAATTAAGGGTTTTTAGGAGGTTAGATTAAGGACTATCGCCATGGTATACATGCGAGGACGCATACCACAAGAAAGTCTATACACGTGCAATGTGGAAGCCCCGATGGAGAAAACTGAGCTTTTAAACGGTTTAAAATATTTATTTGGTTGCTCATCCTTTATATATTTGCTGATATTCATCAAAACCACTGTAGTGAAAGAGAATGAATATTTTTGCGCATTGCGTTAGTTAGTCTTCATCTAGAGTTAAAATGTGTCATTCTGAGTCTAGAGGACAAAGATCGAATGAAAGTTGAAATTCTCTCTTAATAATTACTCCCGAAGAACGAAAGGTCTAAATGTAAAAGATAGCACATTAAATGATGATAAGAAAATTAACCAAATTCAACAATTGTGTGCGTTTCATTTTGGAAAAGGCAGAAAATCATTTCAGACGATAATAATATAGAAGTATGATGCTTACAACTGTGTGCAGATGGAATTAATCCCTCGCTTTGGCTAATAATAAGAAAACAGACAATATTATAACGCGAATGATTACGTCATACTTCCAAAAATAATAATTTTGAATTACTCAAGAAAGAGAAAATCCAATCAAACATTTGGTGCAAGATTTGTTAATGCCAATCACACGGTCGTCATTCATAACTCACGAAAGACGCAAATTCTCCAAATGTAATCGAAATAAAGAACCACTTATTTGTAATAGCGTAGAGAACCGCAGAGAGGGTCTTTCCAGCAACCGTGACTTTCCCGTCGTAAAAGTGGTTGGGCCTCAGCATAAATTAGCAATGGGACGTGCGCTAGGTCACTACGACAACCAGGGCCTTATCACAGCACGCGAAGTAGGTCGCAAAGGAAATCGATGGAAGATGGAATTGGGCCACGTACGGGTGCAACCAT
This sequence comes from Pachydiplax longipennis, assembly GCA_036926295.1. Lineage (NCBI taxonomy): Eukaryota > Metazoa > Arthropoda > Insecta > Odonata > Libellulidae > Pachydiplax > Pachydiplax longipennis. The sequence continues at coordinate 6,613,217 of JAVFKF010000015.1, read as the reverse complement.
TGCAGAAGTATGGAGATGGAAAGTGAGGGAAAAAGAGAATTTCGGTAATACATAGAATAATCATTCTGGTACATAAACCACATCATACACCGAGCAAGGAAAGGAAGTTCCGAATAAAAATGGGCTATTGAGCATAGCATAACTGATTATCCAAACAATCGGAATGATAATATTTTAAGCAATTTTATGGAAGCAAGCGTTATGGGTGTGCTTCGATAATTACAAAGGCTTCTGGATAAGTAAATTTTTTTGCTACAAGTTTACCCTGAAGGCTATAAAGAAAAGAACATGCTACATACACGAAGAAAAATAAAATGGCAAACGTAATATCGAATGATGGAATCGCAAGAATTATTGCAAAAACATGGAGATCAAAGAATACAGGGGGAGGACGAGATCAAAGACTAAGCAAGAGATGAGACGGGAGTATGAGTTCGAATAATCCGAAAGCAAGATAGAAATAGAGGATAAAACTACCATGAGAAAATCTCGTATAGATTTTTAGTTTTCATATACAGTATAGATATACTTTTTCGGAAATAGGTAAAGAGTAATAAATGTGATAAACATTACAATAAAGCATACATTAGCCAATCAAAAAAGAACGTCGGAAAAGGAGGGTTGAAGAGAAAGAGGGTTAAAGTATCTGAGAAAACGAGGAGAAAAATAACTTAAATATGCAAAATCACAAGTTTTTAATTTTAATATCATGAAATGATTTCTCTGTGAGCTAATAAATCCAAATCTGAACGATAAGGAACGGAATAAGAATCTGTAATAGCAACGATAAAAACCCCGTTAGTGGACCAAAGGGGGATACAGAATTTCTTGTAATTTCTAAACATCTATATTAAAATAACTAAGAGGCCTCCAGGAAATGGTGGATATATAATAAATGCATTAGGCGCTGGTGCCTTATGAGGATTATGCTGAGGAATTTCACATTATTTTTTACTCGTCTTACTTTGCACGTAATGCAAATGATGCTTGCAATCGACATCACTTATGATTCAATATTTCTATTATTTTCAATAAATTTCGTTTAAACTTTCTAACGAAATCCTTCTATTTCACATGAGAATGTATATTTTCTTTTTTACACTATGACATCTTGAAAGGGAATCGGTGTATCCTCCTCGGGCTTCTGGTAGTCTAGATACACTCTTGTCTGCACAGCCATTCCACATACATTTCACCTTTGAAAACTGCAGTTTTCATTGGACAACGATATAAAAGGACGCAGACTATGGACAGTTAGAATATATTCATCTTAATGGGAAATAAATAGAAAACATGTTTTTCTGCCAAGTTAACTGCGGTTCAATTCGAGACAATATAAAATAACCAACTTAGAGTAGTTGAAGCAATTGAACTAACAGTACATTCTGCCAAAATCAAAACATTGAAAGCATCAAAGCATTATCAATGATTTTGGAATGTAATTTGATTTGAAACAATGAAAAATTATATTCTGCATTAAGTTTATATTAGCTTCATCACTTCAAATTTCAAAAAGGTTAAGGACGGAAAGGCTATAAGCATATTCCAATGCGTATGCTCAGAAGATTATCAAAGCATCCACAAGAATTCAAAAGAGTAAAGCACTTCTTTGGATAAAAATGTATAATTCTAGATCATAATTCTAGTCAGTGAGACAAAAGATATAATTCTGAGCTGATAATGACTAAAATTTGAAAGAAATCCTATCCCATTAAATTCTTCTATACCTTTTATTATACGTTGGGAAAACGAAGGACTTGACATTGATGTTGAAGGATACACATACCTGTGCCAGGAAAAGAGCCCACGAAAGCGCCAGTAAATTCTTCCCAGGTAGATTTCGAAGCTTTGGCAGTGTCGAGTATATGGCGATGTGCAGAATGAGGCAGAATAATGACAAGGATATGCAGACTAGCATGAGGTAACCCTGGATTATGGTGTGAATCTCTTTATTTTTTGCAGGACAATCTGGATCAATGCCTGAGGAATTTCCGCTGCACGTTGAATCTTCCAAAAAACCTTTGGGTTCCTTCGAAAATACGAAAAGGCATTTGAGAGATTTTTCTTTTGCCCGAACAATAATACACGATTACGTCATATCCTGAAGGACTCGTCTGAGGAATTCGAATTTTACGACTGTTAACGTTTGTCTCTGTTTTATTAACTTTTTACGGCATTGTAAAGGAGGAAACAGATATAGACTGAGCCAGCATTCGTATATTACTTCTGAGACATTTTTTGTAGAGACGGTGATTTATCTGGAGACAAATCAAAGAAAGAAAAAGACATAAAGAACGTGATGGTGGAAAGAAAAAAAATTTAGGTTTTTATAATAATTTCACCGTTGACTTTTTTTAATGAACTGAAAAGGCACGGTAAGATTTTATTTGCAAACAACTCTGAATGTAAGCCACTTTGAATACCTCTTCTAGAACCCAAAGTTTAGAGAATTGTCGGATGACCCAGTTTAATTTTTCGTATTTAAATTATATTTTCCTTGACTTTTGGACTTAGGTAGTAAATTTAATGGTTGATATACTCGCATGTACTAAAAAAATCTGACAATTAAAAGAGGTTCTGCCGTTTTTCACTTAAATATAAAACACTTTATCTAATAACTTAAAACCCCGATGTTTGAAAGCTCAAGCATTATTATCATCTAACAAAAAGAGCTTTTCCTTCCAGAAAGGCAGAAATAGCCAAATCATAGAACAAAACTATTCTCGGACTATGGATTTATCATATCGAATATATATTATTGTAAGCGTGGCTCACGATGATGACGATTCAGAAAAGCAATTATCATTATAGATTATTTAAACCTGGAAATGATACAAAATTACTAGAATAAACGATAGCACATTTTTAGAGTAAAGTCAATGGTGCTCGAGCATGTTCCCAAACCCCGACCTTGGTCTCACAGTCGGATCAGATGAAAGCAAGTCTTGTTGCGAGTGACCTACCTTAAAGGCGTTCACTGTGAACATCAAGAGCTTTAATTACTACCCTCACTGGTCTTAAATTCTACTCTTTGCACTGATAAACGAGGCTTTCATGATCTAAAATAAAGTAAACAGACGGCAAGGCACGTCATTGCGCGATTTAAGTTACGATCAACGGCTTTTCTCAAAGCAAAAACATGGAGTATCCATAGGTTTCATGGCAATTCAGAAAGGTGACCATCCATTTGTCTTTTATTTTAAGACGGAGGTGGACGGTAATTTACGTGAAAGTTCTTCCATTAAGATTAATTAATCTTTTAGATTTCGCCTTAGATTTCTCACTGCGACCATAAATTGAATTTTCAGGAGGTCGAAAAGTTATCAATGATTGAGAAGATCCTCCGTTTCGACGTTTTCTCGCCAATTATAAATCAAATTTGTACCGATAAAAATATATATTGACCGTACACGTTGAAAGTTTTCATCCGTGCACTAATAACTTCGCGTATGAACGGAATATAAATAGTTAAATCATAAAACAGAGCGTGAAAGATTAAAAATATACCCAATCAATAGAACTCATCTTGACATCATTCTCAACAATCAGAGTAAGTAATACCATCGATGGGATTACTTAAAGGTAATTCATATCACAGCATTTTGTATTTGCTATCTACTTTTAGAAAAGAAATTTAAAATGCATTTATTAGTGAGAACAACTGATTAATTTTAAAAGATTTATATCACCGTATACAATTGAGGTGCATAAATCATAAAAATTCAAGTTATTTGTGAAAATCCGTTTTCAGAATCACAATGAAAATCACTGTGTATTAAACTTTACAGTCTGGCAAGTGTGAGAACTGAAATTTACGATCTAGTGATAATCATACATTTACAGGAATTACCTTATCATTCTCGTCAACAAAGGCTACAAAACATCAATCAAAGTAAATCAATAAACATCAAATCGTATATTTCATAAAACATGATTAGAGATTATATACTTACGATGGTGAGAAAAACAGAAATAACGGTAGCGATATCTTAAAATAGCTTATGTCCTAGCTTTCTAGGTTTTGAGAAAGGGTTTTAGCTGAGAAATGAGGGAAAATGAAAAATATTCGAGGAATGAAGAGGTTAGAATTCACGACTGAATTCCTCGCCTAAGGTAACCAGGGAGCAAAGTGGAATGCTCTGAAAGAAAATTAGTCTCCCAGATAATAAGCTAACAGGCGAAGACTTTCATTAGATGTAAATTTTTTAAATGTGATAAAGATATAATAAAAGTAGAATAGAAGATTTCTTGGGAGGAGTTTTCAAAAATATTGGAGGAAGATGTGAAAGAGGACGAGGAAATATTATTCAGAATGTAGAGCGACAAAAGAAGAGAGAGTAGAATAGGGTTTTATTGAGAAGAATAGAAATATTCCTATTCAAACAAAATTATTACGCGGCGGTGCATTGCGAATCAACTCTGGGAAATTTTAACGGAACTTAATGAATTTCCAATTTCCTAAAAGATTGCATGCAGACATTAATCTCTGAATGAAGACGTGTCTCTAGTTACCTGACATGTTCCATTCATGAGCACCATACCATCTTTGCAACCGACCATCGAACACTTCTTGCGTATTACGTCCCAGACTTGATGGGAAGGACAATGGTGCCTTCTAGATCCTTGTATTCCTCCGTCCCAGCGGATTTCAAAGAGTGCGGCAAACGAAGGAGGGGTGTAGCCTCGACCTTTACTCATCGTGAATGTTGTAGAGCACTCTATATCTTCCATTCTCATTCCGTTGCAGGCGGCACAGTGGGGATTCTTATATATCTTCAGGAGAGAAAACAATTCATTCACCACAAAAACACTACGGGTGAGCACACGGCTGAAAATCCTATATCATGGAGCTGTAACTCTATGATTTCTGCAATTCGTTTCCCTGACAATATTTCATACAATTGATGATAGAGTAAAAGATAATTGATTTAACAAGTGGTAATTATTTTACGGTGAATGTATGTGCAAATGATCGGCAAACTATGATTGAGACATCTTTCCAGACATAAAGACTTACAAGGAATATCAAAATAAATAATTTAAAGCATCGTGAACAAATAATAACTCCACTGCAATAGATAAATTGTTTGGAATGAATTAAAATTTCATGCTCCAAAAGTTAATATAGTGTATTGTAAGTTAACTCAATTTCTATACTCAGTTAACTTAATGGAGTTGAATTTTCAAATACAACGCAAGCAATAACTTTGTCTAACGTATACGTATAGGCCTTTAGACGATCCAAATATAGCGACCGATCGAAAAAATCATTTTTGTTGCTTACTTTTCTATTTGCAACTTGTAATTTATCCCAACCTAACTGCTATGAAACTATTAAAATATCTCTTTAAGGCTACTCACGGTTGGGTTCGATACTTTTCCCGACTTCCTGGCTTTCGTATAAAGGGCATACGAAGAGCATAAACTGGCTAACTCGGCATCCCCGTTATCGCAATTACTTTCAACTGTCTGACATCTTCTGGTGTAGCGACCTGGCCTCCCTGGATCTCTGTTCTTCCAGTCGCCGTAAAAGACGTCACCCGCATCTGCCAACTCTAGGGTGCACTCCCAGTCTTCACCGATCCACACTCTATCCCCTTTCTTATAGATAGCCTCCGAGTGCACTCGTTCTTCTCTTAGAGTCGAATTGGAACAGCGGAGCTTGAGTGTTACCGGGATGAACGGAGAGGTACGGAGCATTTCTTCGTTACACGCCAAACAGTGAGAGTTGACGTAAGGTAATCCTGTCATGGAGCTCACCACAGGTAGATCCAGGATGAAACTATATTCTTCGTCGGGAATCAGGTGCCGCTTGGAACACTTAGTAATGACTTCATCATCCCAGAAGTCATCTGGGCATTTGTCCACGAGGTAAGCCGAATCCTGGAGAATAGGAATCCGCCGAATATTATTGTACGCTAATTACACATATTTTTATACACAAAGTCGACAAAGGAAAAGCCAAAGTAGCTTCAAAGCTACGCAATTATTGGAAAGAATAACAAAATTCTCTGTTTAGAAACTGACTGGAAACAATTACAATATTTAGGCCTAAACAATTACAATATAAGATAAAAATTTTGCTATCCTGATAGAGTGCCACAATAATTTTTTCTGTTGCATAAAGGTATCATTGATATTCATCTTAATTACTAAACATATATGCATACGCGTATGCGTAAAAGTATTTATATAGTATAGAGGTCAGTTCTGAATTTCGACAACCCCTTTTTTTGCCTTTTAGTTGAATAATATCACACTTTGAGGTTAAGAGAAGAGAGAAAAGTCTTATATCTATTTTCATTTTAGACCTTGCAATTATCCTGAGTTCACTTACGAGAAAGGTTCGATTATTACTTCCAAATTAGGATCCGCACTAAATAGAGCCAACAGATTAGAGCCAGCAAAAATTATCAACGCATTGAGTGGGGGCAAAGCAGCTTCATTCATCGTTTTGAGATACTTGAATGATAAACTGCTTAGAAATTATTATTGACTACGTCAAATTAAAGGTAATTAACATATGAAACGATAAATTTTCTATCCGTCATTATTCAAAATCTTTTTGTTAGGAATGTTTACTGAAGATCATAATTACCTGAGAATAATAATTAAGCTTGTAACAGCCCCATTTACTAGATGGTATTCCTTGAAATAGCTTATTATCGCCGTCCTCCTGGGGCACTTCTTTTTCGAGCATCCCAGTACTTGATTCACCTTCAGAACTGATGGCGGACAGATTTTTCGCGAGATCTGGACAGCATTCTCCAAAGAGGTGGCATTCATCGTCACAAAAACAGACGCTCCGCGTTCGTCTGCTGAAGAATAGGAATGAGCTTCGTAAATTCAAGGCAACCACAGTCCATTTTAGCACAAAGAAATGTGAAGGGTTTTTAGTAATTAGGCATATCTTGGAATCATTTAACATCAAATAATTAAGCTTCGTGTCTAAATTTTATAATATGCATTAAAAACTTTTTTCAATCCTATCTTTGATGAATTTCTCAGATACAGATTTTTTTCGAATTTTATAAAATTATAACATCCAATATAACATCCAAAGAACTTTACTGCTCTTATAGACAGAATATTTTAATTAAATCGATCTATATCCGAGGTGAACTTGCCTTGGGTCCGTCATATTCTCTGGAGAGTAAAGACGATCTCCTGTCTTTCCCTCGCAGAGTCCGAGCCTTCTGCAGGGACCTCCGGTCTTCGCTAAATTATCGAAGCTGAGTGTCATCTTCGGTATGGAAGTGGATGTCAGAGTTGCATGGGCCATCGAGAGAAAGTAGAAGAGGCAGATGACATCGATCACCGTCTTCTTTTTCGTGGAATTCTTTTGTAGGCAAAAGGAGCTCCGGGAGTGCAAATGTATCCTTCAAGAAAAGAGAAATATTACACTCCGAAAGAAGACGAAGGGATTAATCACCGTAGCTAAAATTATTTGAATGGAAAATAATGACTTGTACACATTGCAGCGGATTATTTATTAATTATTAAGTACTTAGGAATGAATTTATACTAAACCAGCAAGCATTAAGTATTTATATATTTAATATACTGCACGCCGTGTGCCTCGACTTACGAACTTAATTATTTCCAGGGAAGAGTTCGTGTCTCTAAAAGTTGTTGGTTGTTTTCTTTGGGCACCACTTGTATACTGTTCATTAATGTTGCTTGTGGCGATTCCGAAGGTCCTGTCATTATAATTTAACCAACTTAACATTTATCAATCAATACATATCAAGTTGTTTGGTATATCGCCGTGAAAAAAAACATTAGAGTTACCTTTTCCTTCATATATTGCCGTTATCGATATTTTATTGAATATATCTCTCTAAATAGTTAATCGACAGAATCATTATCCTTTATTGTTATCAGAAAGTAGATAAACAAGAGTATGTGTAACGTATCTTAAGTAAACAAACATGTATTTAGTTTGAAGCCACATCCTTGCATGGAGGTTTGCAATTTTGCTATTTTCCATAAAAATAGATACGAAAATACTATTTTCCATGGGGTAACATATATTTATTAAGGATATTCCTAATTAAGGATATTGAGAATATTATTTTGTAATTGGCTCTTGTATTTGTTGAAAACTTGAGAAAACTTGAGAGATGAAGACGAGAGAATGGATGGCTCTAGTGTTTGCTGTCCGTTAAGGGCAGCCAAAAAGGTCTAAGATATCTCTCGATCTTAACTGTATCTTAATTTACGAGTATCTCGAGCTGTGACGAGTTAATCACATGGAGTGAAAGGATGACTATAACCTTTAGCAATTGCTCTGCTGTCTTATCTGTTTCATCCTGTTAGTCTCTAATAGGTAGAAGTGATTACAAACGTAATTAAGTGTCACTTTAAAAAATCGCCTTCACTTATTCCACTAAGCCTGGTAACTGATTCATGCGCTTGAATTTAAGGCCCCGAAATTATCACAGTTTCTCATTAATATTTAAAAGAAGTAATGATTTATAATTACATTGGCTACCGAGTTTCCTTGCATAGTGTATCATTGTGTAGTAAAGAATTTAATAAAACAAGGAATGGATAAAATACAGCACAATCGACTCCAGCTTTTATTAAAGATTTTTACTTTTTTATTTGAGAAATTTTTAATGGGTTAGATATCGCTAAGTAATATTCATTTCTTGATCATTGTTTACTTGAGGCGAAGATTGAAAATAATGATAAGATTGAAATATACTTGTAGTGATGAAAGTCTGATTATTTTAGCCATAGCTTCAAGTATGAATTAACGATTTCGCATTATAAACAAATAATTTTAATCTTCTCTTGAAAGAATCCTAATTCTAATTTTTTCCATTTACAACAAGATGCTCCAACCACTTCTGGAGCCCCCTACTATTATTTAGAAAACGAAATGACTCAATGTAAAATTACACAGAAATAATGAAATGTAGAAAAGAGGTCTATATTCTATCTTAACGACTTCAAAAAATAAGCAAGACAATAAGTGAAAATAACTTTTAAGAATCACGATTTGTCAGTTTGTCCGTCAATAAAATTCTTCACAGTTTACAGCAGATAATCCTGTCGATGCATATGTCAAACTCTCTGAAATTATATTTCACTTATATAGTAATCCTGGTAATTTCATTTTGGTCCCCGTATCTGGTCCATGTAAGCCAAATTCCACTATCGCCTCCCTGAACCAAATCTTCAATATTTTTGTTCATATAGTAATATCTCGTGTACTCCTAAGAATTCTTCCGTATCTAACATATATCGAAACACCTAATCCTACGATTCATAAATTAATTCTCAATAAAAAGTGATCTTTCCCTCATCTACAACATTTAAAAAACTCCCATATTTATACTCCCAAGTTAGTTTCAATATCTAAATGACAAGTTAAACTCAGAATAACTAGGGTTACTCCTCTTGAAGGTTAACCTTATAGTAGCACGTTTTCAACTCTATCGACTTCGTATTCTTCTGAACACCCTATCTCCCTCCGTAGACCCTTTCAGGCGGTCGCATGACTTTCTTGAAAGAATGTTTGCGTCAATATTCATGCAGATAACTTTGTATGTAAACCGTATTTTGTTAATATTTATTTAGTTTAGCTTTTGTTTATTTTTCCCGAGTTCGCGCACTCCTGCATAACTTTTTTTATATATTATTATATTGAAGTCACGTCAATTTATGTGAATCTATCGAATAAATAAATGAAATCGGATGGAATACTAAAAGGAACTCGTATTTTTATTTCAGCGCTTTAGGTAAGATAAGTCACGCAAAATGACGCACCTATGAATTTCTCACAAGATATAGTTCTCTTGGTCTACAGCAAAATAGCCAGTTCCTTATAGAAGAATCATGGGGGCTAGAAGCGATGGAGATTATTCAAATGAATGTGACATTTGCACGCGACGGCGAATCGGCGCTGACATTCTCCTTGCGCCTCGTTTAGGGAGCCAAAGAAACGCTTTTGCTGACGAGTTCGATGACGGACGGATAACGGATATGAGAACGCGCGGCATAAACATGAGGCCCTTGTTTGGAAGGCGACGTAGTTTGAAGACTAAGGAAGAGAGCCACATGGCAGACCGAGTCAAAGACACATTCTTCTGAGGTTGTGACACTTTGACTTGGGCAACAAAAAATTTAGATTCAGTTTTAAGAAAAAAAAAAGTGCAAAAACTCACCGAAAACTTAAACGTGGAGAATATTTTTCAATATATAATAAAAATTTTATCTGTCCATAAAAGCAAACGCGTTTAAATATAGTAAATAATAGCATAGTTTATATAGCATAAATGATCCCAGTTATTTAGTGTCATTAAAGGTTAAAATCAGAGATGCCCATCTATTTTTGATATCGTTAGATGGGCCCTAAATTAAGCTAAAAAAAAGTTCCTTCGCCAAAAAGTAGTTAAAAATACTAATGGCTTGAATTCGCATTATAAATACTATTGCGATCAATCAGTAGTGGAAGCCTAGATTTATTGGTAACCCAATTTGAAATAAACTTTAATTTTAATTTCAATTTCACTTTATACCATAGAAACTAAACAATAACCTAGGTCGCGGTTAATTTTAGATTATGTTAAATTTAAGCCTTCTGTCAAGTAAAAGTAAGGCTATTTTGGTATTTATAGAAGTAAAATGTGTTGCACTTGAGTAACGTAGTGTGTGTGTAATGTGTGTATGAGTAACTGCTGGATGGAGTGCAATATGTCGCCTACTTAAAAAAAATCGCTAAAAGATAGCGACAAAATCGCTATTCCGGCTTCTATGGTTGAAAGGTGGTCAGTCCATCGACTTTTACAACGTCTCATTGAAAGAAAGAAAAAGGAACTCGGCGTTCAATGAATAAGAGACAAAGGTTTCTCCAATCGCCGGCAGCGGCAACCTTCCAGGGTAATTCCTCGGAAGAGGATAATCGTCCGGCGGCCACCAGTTATTTCCGAGGAATTGCCGTAGACGGTTGCCGCTGCCGGCGATTGGAGAAACCTTTGTCTCTTACCGTCTCATTGATTAACTTTGTATAAAGAATTCCCATTTTCGATGCGTATATACGATTAAAACTACGGTGCGAAGGAATTAAGTCATTATTTCACTTACAATCGTATAAAAGGGTAACGAAGGAATGTAAAAAGGTTCTTATTTTTTAAATATTGACAAAAAATTGATGATATCGATTCATATTCTCACTTTATAGAGAGTTATTAGATGCGTTAAAATTTCTCGATATCAGCGATTGAACCTAAGGATGGGCTCCTTGCCGTTCATCATATGCATTAAAAATAATTGCGAAATCAATGTAAAAATGTTATAAGTTTTATTTATATGAAAACTCGTCGCATTTTATAAATATTTGGTCCAAATACGTAGAAAGAAGGGTGAAGCTGGATTGGTACGTCTTCTTATAGTAAAGATTCAGATTTACATGAAGTCGAAAAATATTTCATACTGTGAAGAAATGAGATCATTAATTTTAGACTCCTGGTAGATTCTTTCGGATATTATACAATAGTTCTTTAACATTCAGCTCTTTTAATCTGGGAGGTATCTCTTGAATGCCCTATCTAGCTAAACTACTTCAGCAGAATAACCTTGAGGCCATCTGACCGTGTAAAGAAAATAAACTGAAATGAATATCCGAAGGATAAATTTTAAACTTAGAAAAGAAAAATTCTTTGTGATGGCATGTGATAGAAGTAAAAATGTTACATATGATCTCCTGATAGAATGCTTCTTAATGGGAATCATTCTTAACAGAATTTTAATTAGATTATTTACTTTATGAACTTAGAAATAGCAATTTTAATAATTTTCCTGATGCAATGAATTATAAATTCTCTATTTTCCTTTCAATGGAAACACAACTGTCAAACGTACAGGGAGATGTGATATTTTTGGCAGAGCGTAATCCTGATTTTCTACTTCCTTCAAAGAAAAATCTTCGTCGATTTCACTTTCCAGCACCTCGAGCGATAGTTTCCTTTGATGTCTCAAAATATATTATGATATCACTTTCCTGAGCATCTCTTCATGTAGAGCAAAAAACTAATACCAACTTCATTTTCGTATTACGAGGTATCTAAGTTAAGTTTCTGTAGGATTTCTGGCCAGAGGGATGGCATCGTAAAAGATCCTCTCTTGTTAGAGTTCGGTCCACTCTTGGTTTTGAAGAAGGCCACCGTATAATATTGTATATTCGATGGCCCCTATAAAACGAGCCATCGGTTAATGGGTCATCACGTCTTCCTTTAACGCCACATTCTACTGGCGAATTGGTTTCGGAATCGATCACTTTCAGGGTGATAAAATTAGAACGCGATCTTCCTTGGGCTGAATTTTCTGCACTCTTCCGCTTATCAGTATCAGATGCTTCAGGCTCTTTAGAAAAGTCCCGTTTCATACAATATTTTGCGTAGGAAAGTTGAAGTTTAATCAATGGTATGATTAATGATGATGATCGAATTCGGTGAAATATTAATGAAAAATGAGTAATTCTAGAAATCCAATGCAACGCTAACTGTATATTTTATGAGGGTTTACGTTTTCGGCTTTAATATTCTAAGATCCCTCTACAATTCTTTGATCATATTCTATGTAATTAATTGAGTTCATTGAATATCCGAAGGAGCAATACTTAAAAAGGACGTTTTCATTTCAATTCGGTCGCTTGGTGTGTTTCTGAGAATGATACAATAAAAACGGCAAAAAATATCAACATTTTTCATCTAAGTGCTATTTAATCTATGGATTTCCATAGATCGATGTGTTAATAAAGGCCTTTTTATTTTGGATATTTAAATTCGAATCAATTTCGGCAAGACCGCGATAAACTTTGATGTGATTATATTAAAATATCTAATTGAAAATTTTAGATTCTAATAACGCTAATTTAGACGGCTAATTAGAAATTAATACTTCAATTATCGATTGATACCAAAAAGCTTAAAAAATCATCAGAAAATTTTGAGCATAATATCGGACTTCACTTGAGTGCTTTCTTTTACAAAAATTCTTATTAAAAACTATTTGAATTAACGATTTTTCGTCTCTAAATATAGAGGATGGAGGGAAATATTGCCAATAAAAATCTTGAAAACGTACATTGAGAAATTTAGTAAAACAATTAAGTAATTGATGAAGAGTTAAACGCCTCCTATTAAGAAGAACTTCTATGGTAACTTCTTTCCATAATCTAGTAAAGTGACCCGGCTCTTCTTTCTCGACCATCAGCACGATTAAGTGAGCTCTAATGAGAAATAAATGAGCCATTTAAGTTCTTTTTATGAACGTCTAGAGTTGCCACAAACTCTTAGCTTAATATCGTATAGACTCCCAATAATATTAATGACGTTTTGCATTTCATCCCACAACTTAATTTTGCTTTTAAAAATAACAAATGACTTTCAGAAAAACTAAGGAAGGATGAACTCAAAAAGAAATTGTCTATTGTAGTATGAGTACTTCTAGCATTTAAAGAGACGAAGTATAAAATCCGTTGTCCAATTTCTTAACGTTCCGTTAGCTCTAAATCCACATGGAATTAAAATTTCCTATCTTTCCTCATAAGCTCAACATCCTCAAATGCTGCTTGACAAAGAACCTAAAAATTTTTATTATTGATTAAACATTAAAGTGAGCAAGTGGGAAGCCATATTTACCCCCAGTGAATCACAGCCAACTAAACTGATAACGTGACGGACCTGTCACTTTCGAGTAGCAAAATCTAATATTTCTCTTTAAAAAATTTGATAAGATAAGTATGTCATAATATCAAGCGTTTACATTTTGATAAATGAAACACTGTGTATATAATATTCGAAACCTTATTTTGAAACATCGTGGAACGATTTAGGCTTTGGGTGTTAATCTCTGAGATATTACAAACCTTTGGCCTACTTTACAAACGTTGGTAATATTTCAAAATTTTCCAGATTTACGCCAAGAGATAGATCTTCCTATACTCAGTGCCGGAATCTAATTACTGATAAGTCGTGCTATACTAATTGATAATTTATAATATATTATTTACATACTGATTTCTGATATTACATGATAGTGAATGATGAAACATACTTAAGTTGTTATATTCAACATCTTTATGTGGCTCGGGTAAAACTTTGAATATTTTCATTTCTTTGCGTGAAAGAGTCCCACCAAAAAGTCTTGCCTGAGGAAATAGGGTAATAGGAAATAGAATTGATAGGAAATTGATTGTTTCGTCAAGTTTTGGGGAGGAATCGATTATCGCGAGCTATAATTTCCTCCTTTAAAATATCGATTCATAAAATATTAGTCTATATGAATAGTCGAGGTGATATTTGGGACAAATATCAGCAACTGAGAGATTTTATTCTTAATTTTGTATAATATTGTGATACTGAAGGTGGTAATTAGTCCTAGAAAGAAATTTGATCAAAGACAACAAATTGTTGTTACTTATAGTTGACTATAGCCGTTGATATCAATCAATCCCATTCATGGAATTTAAGAAAATTTGTTTCATTAAATATTAACTTAATTTAAGCATTAACTTACTTAAATCCCATTTAAAAAATATCAGGCATATCAATGAAATGATCGAAGTTCATTTTGGAAACTGATGACTTGTAACATTTTTCAGTTTCCCTTTCACCGCTTTTCAACATGTGAATACGGTATGGCTTCTCATATCAACTGTTGCTCTTTTAATATTTACTAAAAGAATAAGGAATCGAATCACTAGTTGATAATATTTTCAGCGAATGATATTGGCGAAGAAAATTCTCGCACAGCAAACTCTTTGTTACCATGTCTCTCCGAAAATAAAAGTCCATCGTCTAGGGAAAAATTTCTCCTTCGGATGTTTGAGAGCAAATGGCGTGTAAAGTAAGCATCCCGAATCAACATACGCCCATCCATTACGACGATTGGTAAATCCTTCTTCTGTTTATAGGTTGAAAAACCACACTCATCGGATGGTAAAGGCAATCAATTTGGTTGAAGGCTTTGATGGGACATGAGAAGCAACTAAAGACACCATATCGCTTACATCTATGTTTGTTGTACTCTCACATGGCGCACCACCAAGTAAGAGTATTTCTACTTTTTTCGCAGCTTTTCTTTTGAAGTTGTGATGATCGTTTTTGTACATCAAATGGCAAATCAGCCTATATATTGATATGGGTTGAATATAATTGCGTCGATATTCTACATTAGCAGTCAATTCTGAATTAGCTTATAATTTTTCTTTACTAATGAGTAATTCCCCATTTGTATGATATTGGAATGTAATTAAAGCAACGGAAAATGTGATTATATGGATTTTTCTTTGTAAGATATATTTTTATCTATTAAATGAGGCATATCTTGAATTTTCACGAAGATGGCCTCATTTTCTTCAATCACTCAAATTCAATTATCACATATTTATGAGTTACAAGGATTCAGCTACTTTCTATGTTTTATTTGCTTATTATTTTCCAGTAATCTATCCATATAAGAAAAGCTATTAACTGGCAGAACTGGGCTGTTTTTTTGAGTTGGTTAGAGTAAAGATTTTTATTTTCAAATTTTAAAATATGACTAATTTATAAACGTAAAATTCTTAATTTAGAGTCGCTATCATATCAGAAACATAAAATCATTATTTTATATTCCTAGTCTTTTAATATTGCCTTCCTCTTTCCGTGTTCAATCGTTATATTTTCCATCTCATAGGTAAATGATATGATATTTCACCATAATCATAGTCATTTCCTCTGTGTTCTACAGGCCCGAGGTTAGATGGTAAACTGAGTTCTTCATTGCTCCTTATTACTCATCTCCGATACAGATAACACAAATTCTATCTACGCTTATCTGTTACCTGATATCTTTTTCTAGCCTTCTACCCTATACCTTCCACTCAATCACTTCTTTGATAATACCGTTTTTCTCAGAAGGTGATCTATCAGGTTCTCTACTTTCCACTGGACGAATTGAAGTTCTAGTTTTTCTCTTTTAAATAGCATGTGCAGTGTTGTCTCGCAATTTTACCATCGCAATCTCACATTCCTCCGTATTTCGGTAATTACTCCGTAATTCGGTAGTGCACTCCACGCACAAGACTAAATGAGTACCTTTGTAGAATTGTGAGGTTTTATTTTGTTTTTGTTTCGCTGCTGCTCTTAGACTGCGCCTGGATATTTTCTAGAGTTTTTCCGCCGGAGAAACAGATTTGGCTTTGGTGCTTGACTACTCATACTTTTTACTATCTAACAATAAGTACGATTTCGTATGTGTACTTTGTCGGGAAAAATCTTTGGTTCGATGTCTTATGCAATAAAGTAATGTAAAAGTTATGGCTATTGGCTTTAAATTATTGGGGTAGATCCGGAAGCAAATTTATCTATTTTACATAAGCTCACATCGGGATTAATGCTATGAAATTCGAAATGCTCACCATTCGACGGACAAGATTTTCCACGGTTCGGTCCACAACTAGTTCAGCCACAGATTGATGTTAAATTGCAATGTGCCACTTAATAATTTCCCTTTTGTTTCGTATTCTAAGAACTACCTCCTCATCCCTGGTCACATTTGACCATTTTAAATATCCAGTTTTCTCTATTCTCACTGTAGTTCTTTAGACTCTGGAAGGAGGCTACTATGATAGACATATTTCTTTAAAGCATCCTATCTGTTGGCTCGATAAATGCCTGAGAATGTCTAGCAATATATAATTTGGAATTTTATATCATCTGATAGAAAATATGAGCCAGGAAATCGATCGCAATCAATACAAATCATTTGAAATTCTCTCGGGTTGTCAGCCGAGTAAGTTCTCAGAAAACCGGTGTTTTGGCCGCTGTCTCGGTAGCTATTTTCATGGTTGTGGGAATTATTCACCGAGAAGAGGTTGATACTTCATTAGGAATTACTTTATCATTCCAGGAACATCACGAATTGTATACCTCTCGAAGAGAGACAGGGAAATGGTCTTTTGTTGATGATTGATGCAGATTATTGTTATAAAGATTTGAATATTCATAGTTATTATAAGACAGGTTTTACAGTTACTTTAACGTGGGTTTGAGTGACTACGGAGAACATTTTCGTCTAAAGGATTACTTATTTATTTATTTGACACTTTTGGCGGGGTTCGGCCAGTATGGCCTCTCTTCCACCCAACCTTTCCTAATACAACATACAATGTTTAAAATAAACTCAAGATTATAAACTATGGTTAGCTTGCACCTAATTACAAACGAAATTGCATAAAAAATAAAATGAATAATAACTAATTCAAAAAGATTCTGGTTTTGGGAGAAAAAATCCTCAACTTAAGGTTTACGGAGAAAAACCCACGATGCGGGAAAACGCCCACGCAAGAAGGGAAGCGAAAAAACTCGCGAAATCTGCAGGTAATGAGATCATAATTGACGATTACTACCATTCTTCGTTTCCATTACCTTCTCGCCCTCTCTTCACACCTCCTGCCGTAGGACCAATTTCGCCGTCAACTGGCCATAATCTATCTGCGAGGCAAATATTTGATCTCTCTCGTTTGATTCCTCCCCTTCCTACAAATACCCCTCCCAATCTCTCCGCCAATCACTCCATTTGGACACTTGGAGGACCAACATCCTTCTTATCTCAGCTGCATCAACATCGAGTACTATCTCGCTATCGATTAACCATAACAAATATGGGGTTCTACTAATCCCTCGCTTTCAAAACAGTTATTGCAACACAACTGTGATCAGAAAATTCACGGAAATTCTCCCAACATGACATCAAATACGTAATTTTTCCGCTCAAGAAGAGATTTTTTCCAGTATTTTATCCTTTTCGGGAATTTACTGCAAATAAATGTTATATTTTCTTACGTATGTATCAAAATATTTCCATAGATTCGGGGTTTATTTCGCTAAGTAAATTCATTACTCAAGAAGCAACTTCGAATTCTGGGCGGAGTTAAGAAAGTATAATTTGATAGATTTTCATATGATAATTTCTTAATATCAGCGGAGGGGAATCAATGGAACAGGATTTTTTATGAGAGGTTCAGGGATCAAGTTCGATAAATTTCAACGCAGAATATAATTCTCATTCTCAAATATCGCTTGAACCAAAAGTATGAGAATGATACCCGTTTTATAAGCACTGAAGTATCATACAGTTATGGTTTAAACTCCAAGTATTAATATGAGTGGTACGTACATACATCTTTACGATGAAGAAATGGCGCGAGATCTCATTAAATCCTCTTTTATATTCCCTCGATGATAATTTTATGATCTGTCGATATGTGCCTATAATGCGTGTGTAGCCTTCAAGTGTGCTAAGAGAAGAAAGAGCTGCATAAATGAGGAAATAATAATCGAACAAAATTTCCCTCCTATATCCTACCCTCTGAAACCTCATTCGCTTAACTCCCAAAAATGTGTTAAATTTCAATGCCATTCAATGTGAGTGATGGACTGCTGAAAATGACGTATAGTAAATAACTTTCCCGTCCCTTTATAAGGAAGTTTAGTTTTGCTAAAACCTTTTATCTCCCTTTCAGTGTTGGAGAGATTTATATCTGGTCTAATATTCTCTTTGCCTGTTCCGGGACGAATTGATTTTTTGAATTCACGGCCAATGTCTCCATTTACTATAATTTACGATGATCCAGCGTATGCAATGCCAATGAGGGCGTGAAAATATTTCCGGAAATTAAATCATTTGTTCGATGAAATATCAAATATTCCACAACGAAAAAAGGGCCTTAAATCATCGAACGAGCCAATCATTGCGGACAACTCTGACCAGTGTTCGTGCTCTTCTTAGCGTTTCCTTTTCCTGACTGGGGGGAAGAATGACATCGGCACGGGGGATGAAATGGTAGAGGAAGGCTTCATTGATTTATATCTACTTTGGATGAAAGGTAACCTTATTTATAGAGCCGTCAGGTAAAATTGGAATTCGAAATATCCTAAGATATCTGTTAGAGGGAGGCTATGGGAACATCGATGGACTCGGCCAAAATCGATCCTAGTTGAAGGGCGGTTCCTCGGTTGACCCAACCAAACGGAAAAGCTATTCTGGTCGCACCTGTTAAATAAATCACGATCGCTGACCATGTTATAACTTATATCCTACGTCACTGTGCGGTTTCCATAGAATTGAACATGTGGGTAACATAGAGAATTCAGCTTTCTGGTATAGAAACCACTATGCATCTTTCAAACACGTATTTTATGTACCAATTCTTTTTACATCTTTAGGTTTATGAGTTAGTGCATTACGTATTAATGTAATTTCTTCTCAAAGTTATCTTTATCATTAATGTATATTTTGAAACTGGAAAGTAATAACAGAAAAACATTAAATCCTTTTAATAAATTCACGGTATTAATTCACAAAATTTTGTCTTTGTAGACCTAAAACC
The DNA here is from genome assembly GCA_036926295.1 of Pachydiplax longipennis. Classification (NCBI taxonomy): domain Eukaryota; kingdom Metazoa; phylum Arthropoda; class Insecta; order Odonata; family Libellulidae; genus Pachydiplax; species Pachydiplax longipennis. The sequence goes on along the minus strand of JAVFKF010000015.1, from coordinate 6,593,830 downwards.
ATCTCCGGGAGTTTTAGATTTTTAGTCATAAGTCACCTATATATAATAAAAATAGTGAATATTGATACTAGTAATGAAATTATCACAGGTACATATATAGAATAAATGGTAAACGTGTACATGACATTTCATACTTCTAAGGAATTATATCGCCATCAAAATAGCTCATAGAATGCCGTTTGAGTTTCAGTATTACGATAATTGATATATTACGCAACTTCGGAGTTTATATCGTGTATTTGATCTGGTTTCACTTACTAAACCAACAATAATAATCGCGCTTCTAATGTGGTTGGTGTTTCCCCTTTTTAATACCGTTCTTATATAGAGGCTCTATAAGTTAGTGTGGCACAAAAATATGTTTGTAATAACTGTACTAACTGTACACTTATAGCGCGCAAACTCCAACTCAAAGGAGGTATTTTCTTAGATAGGATAAGTTGAGAATGCATGGTAAGTTCACGAAGTTAAGTCTGCGAGAATTTCCAAAGCTAAACCCAAGTTCTTGTAATAGCAGTTAATCTGCCTTTTGCGATGGGCCTGTTAAGAGATCTTTGATATTTACGAAAAAACTTTTCATATTTTCGCTATTAAATCTTTCTTCACCGTGAGTGATTTTTTTCAGATTAATCTCAGAAAGATAACTCGAAAATCTCGTTCGATCAGCTGACTATAGCTGACAATGTTACGCGATCGTACATTGGACGATTACACGATTGTTGGGTAAAAAAATATTCCCGAATGAGATAAACTGGATAGTTGAATTCTATGTGAATAAAGAGATTGACATAAAGAATATTCAAGAAACCTTTACGAAAATATGGCATAATGTTACGTCTTTGCCACGCTGAGTAATAATTCGCTCACATTCCTGTCTCGTTCCTCATAACTCAACCTCGCAATCAACTTCGCGCCTTCTGACGCGGGAGTAAATTGCAGGATGAGTGGTGAGAGAGAGGATGCGCGCGAGAGAGAAAAAGAAGGGAAGTGTTGGTGCTCGTGCTATTTATCCAAGCGGGAAAATTGATGAGGCAACCACGCCCCTACTGACTCTATCGCCGTAGCCATGGGAATCCTTTTAAGCAGCCTTATCTCTCCACGGCGACATCACCCTTTTTGCTTCACCCCTTGGGCACCTCTAAGCATCAAAATGTCACGCAATACTCATTACTAATATTGAAACCAAGCCTCGATTCCAATTTGGCTTGGAGTTTGCACTGCGGTACGGGACTCGTCTCTAATAACTTCCCTGAGAGATCGTGGATATGCTAGTGATCGGTTTAACGCGAAGCGAGGTTGGTGATTAACTCGTTGGAATACGCGCGAGCCAATTCCCAGGATAATATATAACGTACAGATCATCTGCTCTCATCTTTTTCCTCACTTCGATCTTCCTTGCGATAAAAATGGAGCTAGGGGAAGGTTACGTCCTAAAATGAGTTGCGATGGAGGAAAACGGATTTTAGTTCCAATATTCATCGTATCTGAAATTATGAAGAATTTCTCCACATAAATACCCACTTTCGTCTTCGCAATATAACTGTTTATTATTATGATCCTTATCGTTATGGCGATGATATTCTTCACTTAAGCGTGTACGATTTCCTAACATAAAATTCTCGGAACCGCATGAAAGTATTAGTGAGAGAATTATTAACATCTTATGAATTATATTTCTCCTACTTATGCTGATGATGAATTGATGAAAGGTACCTAGCTCGCTGTGTGCATTAGACTTCTGTAAATAAACAACGTTAGGCTTAACTTCGATATAAACAGATTTTCACAGATGATACTCACTTTAATGGTTATCCGTCTAATACTATAGCTGGAGACGAAAGAATGCCATTTATTTGAATAATGTCTATAAAGATAATGAATTAAATCTCACATTAAGTATTATTTCTGCAGAAAAAAGTATTTTATAACAATATTTTACTGAAGCAAGTGTGGCAAATTGTAGTAATGCTAGAAATGAAGTATAAATCGATTCTCAAAATTTGTAGCAGCTGTTTTATTCAATTTAGAGAATAAATGAAAATCTCTTACCGATGCAATAATTAATTCTTTAATAATTTCCTTTTGTACGAGAGGCATAATTTCATTTCATTTATTTAAGATGTGGAATCAGCCTTTTCTTTTTTGAAGAGACCTGTGGGAGAGCATCCACACCTAGCAAAAGACGCGAGTTACCAGCCGACCTTGCGAGCATATTTTTTTCTCCGTCGTTTTTATTTCGTCTGAGAAAAAAACTTGAAAAAGTCGTGTAAATACACAGAAAAAGTCAATAACAAAACGATATTTCCGAAAAGTATCAGTAAAGATGAATCCGATTCAACCGCGGTGGACGTCGTTGATTTGTGAAAGAAGAAAGTGGGAAAGGACAATGGTAATGAACAGTAGAGCTACCGGGTATTTTAAATCGGTCAAACTGTGAAGCGATTTCCATTTCATTTGAAAACGGCACAGATCTTGATTAGCGGTGATCTCAGAGTAACCATCTACCGCAAATCTGCTTACGATAGTAGCCTTTGTAGCATTTACCTTTGTCTGAATCATTCGAAAGTGTCTAAAGCTTAAATAAATAATAATAGCCCTGAAATTATTCCTTTGGTTATTCTCTTTCCCTTCAGAGTCAAACAAGCTTCTAAATCTAAGACATATTCTTGAGACGACTCATCGATTACACACTTTTTACTGTTTCTGTGGTTGCATTCATATAAATTCTCCAATATCAACTTTTAAGTTTTATTTTCAGAAATGAATGTGATATTTTTAATTAGAATCATCAATTATACACCACTATAATATCACCATGTTACGTATTCCAATATTACTGAGTTCTTTTTCATGATAATCTCTTTGAAGATTTGGTCACTTTTATGAGGCAAATATATTACATTCGTTCACAAATTCCGAGAGATTCTGAAATTGAATTTCATTGAATTTATTTTAATTTAATTGATGCTTTTTCCCGAGGAGAGAATTAATTATATCATAAATCGCTTGCTTAAAGATAATTTATGACCTCCTATCTATTAAAATCAACAATAAGAAAATCAAAATATTGATATCCGATCTATTTTAGAATTGGATTTCTTCTAGCTCTTCTAATAGAAATGGAATTATTCTAAAACATTAATTAAAGAAAGCTGGATAAATTTTCGAGGTTCTAAAAGTAGAAAGGTTGACAAGTAGTTTTCAAATCAATGACATTTAACTTAATCCATCTGAAGTGTTTATATGGTATTAAATTTTTTTTTTATCATATAAGAATTAAGATAAAGATATTTAGGGAAGGAAAATGTTTTTTTAACATTTTCTCTGAGGAAGATATGATAGTAAATATAATGGGCACAACATACAGAGTAAAGTTAAAGGCCAGGCAAGATTTTTCCTATTAACGTAAAAAACGCCTCGTGGATTTTGAAACCTAATAGAAGTGGCACAGATAGAAGTGGAAAAAACCAGTAATGGAAGAATAAATACTGTAAGGACGTAATTATTTGCTTTTAGTAGTAAATTATAGTCATTTTATGGTGGAAGCGATCCCGGTTTCGATTCCTGTTGGGAGCCTCTTCTGTCGTCGAAGCATTTTTAATTATTTTTTATTTAATTCAACAATAGTGCGTTCCATCAGACTAAGGTCTGTTGACAGAACTTCAATGGCGCAAAAGAATTATATCACAGAATAATACAAAATCCATTTTGAAAGCAGCTCAGAGCTTACCGTATAAAATAAGCAACAAACAAGTAGTGCTGAAGTGACAAGAAATATAAAGAATATAAAAAAAGAAAATTAACTATGCAATAAGTAAATCTGAACTAATTTTTCTATAATCAAAATTAGCCCAGTACATTTTACCTTTAGAAGAGAAAAAACTATACTTTAGAAAAAGACATAAAAACTTCTTTAGAAACATAATTAGGCATACTCAATATCGACAAAAATGTTTTTAAAAATGTAAGAAGAAGAATGGAAAAAATATTTTTAATAGACAATAATACTAATACTAAGACTGTAGTAATATTGCTGGAAGTGCTTCAGCAGCTAAGGTCATTTCGCAAGCATGGGTCCCAGCCAGGAATTGAACCCAAGACCGCTTTCATCGAAGACGAACGTGCTAGCATTTGAGAATTATGATAATCACTAATTACAAGGCAATGGTTTTACTTACATAATAGAATAAACGGCCAATTCAACTTCATTTACCAGATTAATTACTTTTCTGTGTAAATACTTCCTCCAACACGTCGCTGATGAAATATACTAATGATTGAGTGTATATGGAATTATTACTTAGTTGTATCCTTAGAAGTTGAGCACAGAAAGATTGAGTCAGAATTCGAGTATAAACATCGTAACTGCGGCTATGTTTGCTGTATTTGTAAGTAATATTTGTCCACCAATTTCATAGATCCCCAATTCCGAACATCATGATGAATATGACAAGCAAAATATGCACAAGGGAGCCAATCGCAACATCATAAATCAACTTTCTCGACAGTTCGAAGATGAAAGAAGACAAATTTCGACATCGATTAACATTCTGCCGCGTTCCTTATGCACCTCCAGCTTGAAAAGATGCGTTCACGAAGTCCACTCCTTTGATATCCACTTGTTTACTTCCTCTCCGACGGAAAGGAAATCATTGGAATATCTGTGAGCATCAAGTTGAAATATAATCCAAACTGTTATTCTTGGGATTCGAGTGAGTTATTTTGTTGTGAAACAGGTTTCTCGGTTATGAGAACGAAATCCTTTTCCGGCACCCTCAAAGAAGAGCGGTCGCTATCAATATAGACTCTATGCAGCTCTGTTAGATCCGAAGTTGCCTGAAGCAAGGGAAGCACTTGTTGATTCACCCGTAATCTCTCAATTTCTCGACATGAAAGAATTTTCAGGGACCGTTCCCTAAGTGGTGCTAGAGCATCCACTTGTACGGCTGCGATTCGATTGAAAGCGAACGTCGAGTTCCCCTTCTTCCTCAACATTCCGCTTTGAAACATTCACCGTGCTTATAATACGCCAGGACTCAAATGCACAGATGTATGTGTAAATTAAAATGATTCTTATTTTTCATACGCATGTGTATATGCAAATGATTCTTATTTTGGGAAAGAAGCTTTGTAACATCACGTGTAATAAAAATGACTCGTAACAAACTAAAACAATTATTAGCGTTTTTCGCAGTTTATGCATTTCTACAAATTTAGGGAAATACTAACGATTGTTTTACTTTGTTTTGATGGTGTTCCTCAAAGTTTGACCATAATACCTGTAGTTTATAGTCTATCACGAAGGTCAGTCATTTAAATTGTTAAATTCCCGGACATATTTTAAAAATATCAACAAAAAATCCCAAAAACCAACCTTAATACATTATTATTCCAAATATAATGATTCATTGAACCAATGTAAATGATTCATTTTCATTATAAAGAAGAAATATCATAAAATATTCGATTGATGTTTCTTACATACAAGCTTCTCATTTCATGAAAATGTTCTACTTATTGTTCTGTTGTTGTTCAGCAATAACCAAGTTTTAACCAGAAGAAAAACTTGAGGTGTTCCTGGTTAGCCAAGAGTGCAATACGCTCAACTATGGTAAAAGAGGTCCGGGGTTCAGTTCCCGGTGGGAGCTTGTACATGCGGAATGAAGTTAGCTGTCGAAGCACTTTGAAAAATACTGCTAACGACGACTTCAGGATAGAGGTTATGAAAGATTTTTGTTTCGAGATTAATCTATTCAACTGTTGATGCTACTTAAACTCAATCTCCGATCACAAATCCCCTTCAATACATGCAAACTGCATAAATTGAAACCATTTTCGTATTTCCAAACAGATAGTAACCCACTACGGCAACCTGATTCTCGTATGTGAATTGAAATATTTTCCTAAATTCGATGTTACTTATCATTATGGATGTGTAAGCGGAAACCGGTTCCCCGAGTAAGAATTCCTTAGTGATGTATTAGACCTAACCTGAGAAGCGCAGGGATCGGAGTTGGTAAGAAAGAATGTTCTGAATGACTCACCTGAGGTGTATTCCATCGAGCCACGGCTCCGTCACACTCCTTATCATCTCCTCAAACGTAGCACAATTACCTCGATGACTGACTCCTTCCTCTCTTAAGAAGGTGGACTCTATCTTTCCGTATCTCACTCTCCTTACCTCTATTCGATAAAAGAAAAACAGGACGGCATCCAAACTATATCTAATCCGCAAGAACGCGAGTTGACAGTAGGTTCTGAAAAATGAAGCTCGTTCTCTGGTTTCGGACCTCTCTCAGGTTAACAAACAAATCTTCCTTTTTAATTCCCAAAGGTCACGTTCAAAAGCGTTTCTCGGAAATTTCCCCGCGTCCGAATTCTTCTTCGATCCGGAGCTTTGTTACTTATTCGCACATTTTAAAAATTTTTGACTCCCACTTACGTCCCGCGGAAACGCCCAAGGGTCAAAAATAGCCGCGAAAGCAAAGCGTTATACACTACTCCCTCCTCCGGCCGGTGAACGAAGGCGAAAGAATGGTTATAAGAATGCTTCTATAAGAAGGTATTATTTTAGGAATCCGTTTTTACGCTGCGATTTCCCCGGATCTAGAGAGGTGTCAACCATCCGAAGTTGCTTTACGAGTGACGCCTGGGGAACTTTTCCACACGATGAAGTGTCTCTATTGTGTCAACCGAAGATGGTCGAGTGCCGACTCCGGAGCGATAAAGGGATCTCTTAAGAGGGGATGGCGGGGTGATTGTCGAAGGGAGACAACATAGGCGTGGGTGGAAAGGGTGTGGTGCCGAGGAAAAAAAATAAGGATGCCGTCCGTGTTTTAGCGCTCGAGTGTGCGTGTTTTTGACGCGATAGCGAGTACTATACATCGGATGTGGTTAATGCACCGTGGGTTGCATTTTACCCTGTACTATCCCTGAATACTCCGGTACTTTCCTATCGGAGTGAGGGGCTCTATCGCGTAAACATCCTCGTCTGGCTGGAAAAAGTTTATTTTCGCGATTTTTCTTTTCGCACTCCCTCTTCCAGGAAAGGATAAATACTCGATCCCAATGGGCCTTCTTGCGGTGGCTTTTTCTTTTGGTACTCTTCAAGGGCATAAACACCAAAACAAGTGAACTGTCATGCTTCGGTCAAGAAAATGCGACGAAAGAGGGAGGAAAGTGATTGGTAAACAATGGAAGTCGTTCAAAGAATTTCGTGTTTGATACAAGCGATCGAACTAAGAGATAAAGGTTCTCCAAGCGCCGAAATAGCGGCGACCGTCTAAGGGCGATTCCCGGGAAACGGATAATCGTTTAGCGGTCCCAGTTCTTCAGAATCCCGATGTACATTTCGGAAACAATGCTTCCATCTTCAGCATTAATTCATCTCATTCAGCATTGGACTCCCCAGGAAGATGGAAGCATTGTTTCCGAAATGTACATCGGGATTCTGAAGAACTGGGACCGCTAAACGATTATCCGTTTCCCGGGAATCGCCCTTAGACGGTCGCCGCTATTTCGGCGCTTGGAGAACCTTTATCTCTTAGTTCATTGACCGCCGAGTTCCTTTTTTCTCCTTCTAACAAGCGATCGAGTAAAGAGTTTCATTTTCGATGTCTTCTACCTCTGAATCTATAGCCTACATATTCTCAATAGCATCCCGAAAAGTATTAAAAGCGTACCATAGTTATCGAATATATATAAGATATTTATTTATTTATTGTTGACAAGACCTGGCCAGGTGGTAGTCATTATTTGAGGGGAAATACATAAATTAAATACCCTGCCTAGTATCCACCCTAGTTGAGAGGAAAACCCCCCAAAACCTCCCGAAGGCAGAGCATCACATCACATTTCTCTACTAGCAGAATTAAACGTGTTTGTTGTTGGTCGTAACGGAAAAATGAGAGAACACATTGCATTGTTAATGCATTATTCCACATAATAAATAAAATTTTTCTGTCATTCTTCATTAACCTGATTACCCGTCGTGTTTATTTACAGAATGAAACTGATGCGTAAACGAACATGTCCTGACATGTTCGTTTACGAACAGCTGAAGGAACAAGGAAAAAGGGTTTTCCTTGTATTACTTGGAGCCTTACCACGAATTCACTGGTCAAGCAGTGTATTCTTTCCTGGTCAGGGATTAAAGAAACGCTATTATCATTAAATATGAATCACATTTGACTACATGTTTGTTTTGACAATAATACGATGAGAAGTATTACAGTAAGTGCATACATTGTTCATCTTGTTTTTTATATAAATAAAATTTTGATTTGACAATTTTTCAGGTTTAGTTTGATTTATGCAAATGTAGTCAGCATATATTTCCCTGCAAAAACTAATAAAAATAGATATTGGCCGATTAAATAAGCAATGTTTAATGAAAATTGTTTTAGAGCCCTTAAGGTTGATTAATTTATTTATAAAGCTATTCATAGAATCTTTATGAGTTCCGTATATAAGTGAAAAAGAAAAGGGTTGGTATTTTAATTATTTTCTACGTTCTGTGACCCAAAATGTGTCATTGGAATGAGATAGATAAAATTTGAAGTCCTATTTTCGGAAAGAGAAATATCGACCGATGACAAACCAATCTCTAAATTTCATTTATGGATACGGACATTATTAGAAACAATAAATAACTTTTACGCTAATATCGATTTTCGTGCCATCCTTTCTTTGCAGGAATGTATGCGGCTATTTATGTTGCAGATAATTACATTCATAGGGCAAACAGCCCCTTTAAAACCATGGCCTAAAAGGGCTTAGCGGCAACCGTTTCGTATTCTTCCAGATAACACCGTTTTTGACATTAAGCTAGCAAAGGTTATGGTCTCCTCCAGGAAATGAACTCTGGATCGCTTTCATCTAAAGGATCGCATGTCATTGTAATAGTTACGTGGGAATACTATTCGCATTTCATCTATTTTTACCAACGTCAATTTACTAGCATAATTTTCTGTCGTTTCCCTTTTAGAAACACGAAGAAGTTTTTAAAGTTAAAGTTTTAAAAATGTTTCGGGCGATATAAGTACCCGTAAAACAATGTTTAGTTTGATTCACAATTGGATTCAAATCGGTATATTCAATCAAGAAAATATGAAAAATATTATGCTGAACATAGTCTTAACAGAAATAGGCAGTGATTTATTTAATTGGATTGGTCGGATAGTTATTTACGTAAGTTCAGCAAACGCAAATAACTCGAGAAAAGTTTACGATTCGTTAATGAAGGTAGCGAGATATCTTCCGCAGAAGCTGTGTTTTCGTTACGGAGGTTAAAAGAGCGTAACAGAAAAATTGCGGGCGGAAACTTGCATTGGTCACGCTCTTTCCTTTGACGTGGCGTTAGAAATAGAATTAGAAATGCTTCTAACACAGTCATTGACTTGGCTAGAAAATTAATATACTGTATGTATTGGAATCTGTAAATGTACATGCATTTTGAGTGTGTACTATGTACTGTATACACAAACGCATGAACATACAAGTCGAATCGCTTTCTTTTACCAAATGATTGTAAAATTTTCATGATAATTTCAATGTAAAATTACTTTTACCAATTGAAGTATGATTGCCGATATACATTGATACGCGTCTTGTTATTTTATATTTATGGATTTTTGTGATATTCAACGTATAATTTCTGGTTCTATCCATACCTTGTACTTATTCAAATGGTTACACATATAATCCTACTTGCGATTTGAAAATTTTTCTAGTTATTGATAAAAGTAATAGGAAATGGAGACTGCTACTATATTTCAAATGATATAAATAGAATAAAAAATAATATAATATAAATATAACATACATATAGTATAAATATTATAATTTATATTCATATAATTTATTTTTATATTTAATTATATTTATATAATTTATATTTATAATTGATAAATCGATGATTCTTCATGTAAAGGCGAATATTAGGAATCAACTGCTTGAGCCGTGACTTCTGTGGAAGGTAGTCATCATAATCCAAACCAACCAAACTTTCACACTCCGCAGGATTTATTGCTGGACGACCTTGGTTTCGACTCATCTTCATTCGAGGTATCTTCAGGTCATGAAGTCAAAAGGTTGGATTTTTCTTTCTAACGAATATTAGAATTACATTTAAGGTTATTAATTATCTAATTAATGGTTTTTCACCGTTTCGCTGGCATTTAAGTAAAGAACCTATATCTAGGAATTTATTTAGAGCAATCTGCACGCTCTTAATTTATCTTTCTGCTTTTTATGTAATTTTCCTAGAAAAAGGGAGAAATTTCTTATCTATGATGAAGTTGAGAAGTACACCGCATCTGTAGTCTACAGCTGCTCAATTAATAAAATTTCATCACGGTATGTATTTAAATTACCGCTTGAAATATTTCAGCTTTCTTTGATAATATCTGTTATGTTTTTTTAACAAGTCCCATTCACCATAGTAGACACCTTCGGAACAATTATACCAGTTATAGGCACCTTCTGTTTCCAATTAACTAATTTATTAGTTAATGAAACTCTTGGCATCAATTTATTATGCCTGTTTCATCTTCACTATTATAATTTTAGTGGGAATTTTTCTCAATAAGATGTTTAATTTTGAAAGTTATATGGGTAGCATAGGTTTTGTGATTCCGAATTTCGAGAACGGATTTCATTTATTAATTTAAATTTTTATCCCCCGTCTTATCAATTTATGCAGCGATGACGATTGGTGATATCCAATATTTCGGATATCGCTTTAAGATTATCATTTCCCTTGTTTTCCATTCTTTCACCACCAGTACCACCTAAAGGAAGTCATTAAAACACCTGATACGTAGCAGAGAATAAAAGCCTCGACGTGGATACAAACACATTAACCACGCTAACCCTATTTAGCTATCTTATGGCTTGAACAACAGTATGATTGTTCACTTTCTTATTGCCCGTAATAAAGACTTTCTACCTGAGAAAACGGCTGAACTAGACAGCAAAGGCGAAATTCGCGATTTCTGGGGAGTTATATTTCCCTGCTGCGGAAAAGGCTGTCGTTATCTTTAAGATGACCATTGATCTTTACTTTACGAGAGGAGTTGATGGCGGAGCGTAAAGGAAGGAAAGGAGGTGCAGGAAAATTTCATCCTCTCTTCATTTGCTTATTTTTCCTTATCCTGCAATGGCGCTACTGGAAGAAAACAGAGACCAACAGAGCGCGGAGCACATCATGGGAAATAGGGCCCGAGTAACGTGGGTGTGACGGCTGCTTCTTACTTCGCTTTCCTCCCACACATATCTTCCTATTGCAATTCACAGAGTTGCAATCTCAACTGTCTGCTACAATAATTGCATGGCAACTTTAATAACATTACTAAAAGGTTTTCTCTTATTTTGCCATTTTATTCGTGAATTTACGTACAAATGATCATGCTTTCTCATCAGTGAGATGAAAATTTATGATTAGATAGTTTTTTTTTTTAAACTTTTGTAAAATCAGTAAATCTCATGTTGAGGAATAGTCATAATCAGTAAATCTCATGTAAGGAATATTTATGTATAAAATAAAGTTTTCTCTCTACCTAAACCTTTACCTTTATAGCGGAATAGTTAGTCTGATATCCGCGAAATGATGCGATCACTATTTCAATTCCGATGTAGATCCTACGTTTGGAATAGGAATACTGCGACAAATTATTTCCAAGCCTGAAATCATTCTTATTAAAATTACTTGCTTCGGTAGCAGTTCCAGGCTAATAAAAACAGCCCGATTCAAAATTTCATTCGATCACTGAAGACCTCAGTATTCGCTCTTGAATAGCTCATGAATACGATTAAATGCCGCCAATACCATCATACTTATGTACGTATGGGCACCATTTTTCCTTTGGTGACCTTTAAACTTCTTCTACACTTGTATATTGCACGCATCTTTTAAAAATATACGTTCGGCGAATACATAATCGTTAGCAGTGTGCAAAAACAGTTCTCTTTGCCAAAATTTGTAACTCATCGATTGAGGTTTCACTGCACTCTCCACTTAATGTCATTCTGTTCAGTATCATCCTAAAAACATTTTCACAGAACATTACTTATTGAAGTTGAATCCCACGTGAAGTGGGCCTGAGTGAGATAAGGCGCATATTTCTGCTTCGAGACTTCAATGTGTTCCTGCAAAGGATAACTATTTTAACGGACTCCTTTTTAAAATAACATTCATTCTTCATATATTTAATCCACTCACTCGTTTATGCATTCATAACCCTTATACAGAGGACGTGGTGATCAATCGTTAAGGCTCCAATGGAATGAAACACATTCCATCCTTTTCAAACATACGTTTGAACCTACATTAATCATAGAAAACAGATAAAGCTAAAATGCTAATACTGTTGTATTTTTACTCTCATTAGTAAGTTGGAAAGGAAAAATACTGGCAACCTACCTCACCTATTCTCATCGTAGATCTTCGTAAGCTTAAGTGATTGTTAATCGCTCTGAAGTCATTCATGAGACGTTGACATATTACCTTACGAGTAAAAATTGCTTGCATACTGCAAGCTAATTGGTAAAAATTTATAATAAGTTCCCCTTACGGGTATCATCTACGAAGCTTATCCAGCAAAATTCTTGAAAATTTCCGCAATGCATTTCTTACGTTCGAAATTTTCATCCATCTGGCATCGAACTAACGGTCAAATGTAACCTTTCTTCCGCTGGTTCAATAGAAAAGTACTTCAAACGCAAACGCTGTGATTTTGAATAGTCTCCTGCATTGAGAAAGGCCTCAAAAAAATTTTAGAAAATTTGCGTAAATGACCGCCTGGCGTCGAACACAGGACCCGTTCGTGAGAGACAATGGCATACGAATCTTAGATAAGTGCCACTCTGACCTGTTTCAAAGTTTCAATTCAGTATCTTATCGGGAAGGTCCTAAATTAAGATTCCGTTCTTCCCGTTTGAAATGCATGGTAGAATCGGAATGACGCTCTTGCATCGAACCAAGGACCACTAGAGAAACAGCGGACGTCATGAAAGAATGTTCTCAAACGCCTCTGTCACCATTCCGGGTTTTATCTTTTTAGCTTATCGATAAGGCATTTAAAAAAATCGTCCAAGATTTCACCAATGCATTTCTTACGGAAGCATTTCGAACCCACCTGGCGTCGATCACACGGTCATTTGCTAACATTGCTTCCTTTGATACTATGGAAGACCATCTCATCTGCAAACACCGTAATTTTGATTACTTTATCGCATCGAGAACGGTCTCAAAACAGATTGCAAAAATTCGCGCAAAAGACCGCCTAGCGTCGAACTCAGGACCCTTACGTAAGATAAAATAGCAAAATAATATTAGATATGTGCCATTCTGACTTCTTCCAAAGTTTCGATTCAATATCTTATCGGGAAGGTCCTAAAATAAGATTCCGTTTTCCCGGTTTGAAATGCATGGTAGAATCGGAATGACCGTCTTGCATCGAACCAAGGACCACTAGACGGACGATGAAATTCATGAAAGAAAGTTTTCCTACGCCTCTGTCGCCATTCCGGGTTTTATCTTTCCAGCTTATCGGGAAGGCAATAAAAAAATTGTCAAAAATTGCAGCAATGCATTTCTTATGGAAGAATTTCGCACCCACCTGGAGTCGAACTCACGGTCATTTTGTAACATTTCCTCCATTCGTATTATAGAAGACTACCTCAACTTCAACCTCCGAGATTTCGGTTCCTCTATCTTACCGATAAGTGGCTCAAAAAATTTTTCAAAAATCCGCGCAATGCATTCTTATGGGAAAATTGCGATTTTTGGGACCTTCTGGCATCGAACCCATGACACCTAGCGTCGATGTCTGCATTATTCTGGCATCTACTGTGTGGGGCCAGTACATCGTAAAAATCTGACGTCGACGGCGCTTGTGGAACATGGTCAGAATTCGTATCCCCTATATCTATATATATATATATATATATATATATATATATATATATATATATATATATATAGGTATATCCGGAGAGTTAGCTATCTATTATATATAGCTAACTCTCCGGATATACCTATATATATATATATATATATATATATATATATATATATATATATATATATATATATATATATATATATATATATATATATATATATATATATTTATAGGGGATACGAATTCTGACCATGTTCCACAAGCGTCATCGACGTCAGATTTTTTCGACGTACTGGCCCTACACTCTAGATGCCAGAATAATGCAGACTTCGACGCTAGCTATCATGGGTTCGATGCCAGAAATTCCCAAAAATCGCAATTTTCCCATAAGAATGCATTGCGCGGATTTTTGAAAATTACTTTGAGGCACTTATCGTTAAGATAGAGTAACCAAAATTTCGGAGGTTGAAGTTGAGGTAGTCTTCTATGCTTCTCATGGAAAAAATGTAGCCAAATGACAGTGTGTTCGACGCCAGGTGGATGCAAAATTCTTCCATAAGAAATGCATTGCGGAAATCTTTTTAAATGGCTTCCCGATAAGCTGGAAAGATAAAACCCGGAATGGTGACAGAGGCGTGGGACCTTCCCGATAAGATATTGAATCGAAACTTTGGAACAAGTAAGGATGGCACTTATCTAATATTATTTTGCTGTCTTCTCTCACGATCGGGTACTTAGTTCGTCGCCAGGCGGTCTTTGGCGCGAAGTTTTAAATTTGAACTGAGGCAGTACTTGGTATGATACTGTATTCAACGGATAGCTTGCAGTATGCAAGCAACTTTTACTCGTATATAATAGATATGATGTAGCACTTGATAGGAACACTTCTTTGAAAGTCAAACGCTAGATAAGCATTTATTTTGAGAGCCGGGCTGAAATTGCGGAAATACTAATAGAAAAAGATTAAATTTTGAAGTATCGTAGGTAGAGGATATTAATCCATCACACGACTATTTTAATACATGAAATAGTATCAAAATGTTCTCCTTCGAAAAATAATGCTTTCATGGAATATAGTCTACTCTTTAGTACAGTGCAATTAAAAAATTAACTTTTTAAAATCTCATTTGGGTATGGATATAGAGGATACATTTTAAGCAGTTCCTAGTAATTTTAATCGTATCATGAAAAAAAACTCAGAGAGAAAAAAACGCTGAGCTAACATCATTTTAAGAATACAAAATAATAATCTCATTTTGATCTGATTAATCGGAGAAAATGCTCACCTACGCTTTAATGCTTCATTCGTATCATTGGAAGAAATCATCGTACAGACATAGTGTCTTTTTGTGTTTATTTTAACGATTCCTATGTGATAATTTTGAAAATTATGTTATTTAATTAAACAACGACGTGAAAATTATGTTATTATAAAATATTTCTGTGTCAAGATTTTATCACCTCATAAATATTTTTCCATGGATTTCATGGGGCTTTTATTTAATATTAAATCTTCATATGAAGGAAGGTCCTAAAAATTTAGGAGTTCATAGTCTTAATCGATAAACTATTTCTTGAGATCCTTTCATCTCCTTTTACAGATAATAAGTATTTTAGGAAGGTAATTGATCATATCCTAATAATTTCTATCAAACAAGAAATCAGGCAATCAGTTCGATAAAGTAGCTGCTATCCAACGCGAAGGTGTGAAGGATGTTTTATAAACTCTCTTTCTCTGATTATTTTAGGATTGGTGGACATCTAGGTTATGATCACAAAAATGTCTAGGAGAATCATCACCTCAGCTTTTCACTCGAAATATCATCTACAAAGTCTTTTATTGAATGAAAGGCCATAAGAAAAAAAGGATTCGAGTATTGGGAATGAAATAGAATATTTCAGGTACCGCTATCTGTATTTTTGTGATTCATTTATCGCCGACTACGTTGTTTTGACAACGGGTTTAAATACGAGATCAACAAATATTTAATTTATAACGTGTCATTTTCAGAGATGAATTAAAATTGACTGTCGAAGTTTTTGAAACCTTTGATTAAAATCAAAGTACATACAAAATTTGTGGTGGAAGTAAAACTCAGGGAACAAATATCTCGGGCCTTCAGTTTAAAAATGGCCACAAGAGAAATTTAAATTGATCAAATTAGGGAATTACAGATATTTGTGATTCATGCTAATTTCCCACTAAATGAAGCATCTTTATGTTCATTTTACCGAAAGATATAAAATTTCGAAAGTCAAAGTACTAATATAATGAACTGCTTCATGGAAGTAATCACACCATAAGTTTGCAGGAAGTAACTACTACTTAGAGCTAATAAGTGAAGTTTAACTGAAGAGGATTCTGGATCATGCGAGCTTCTAGAGGGCAAAATGAAAACTCACCGCCTAACTTGGAAAGTGGCGAGGAAATGAGAAGGCGAAGACCCGTACCGCGCTCACTTTTGTGGCGACAAAGCGCAGACGTGGAGCCGTCATTCATGTCACGCTTTTTATACTATCTCCAACCACTCACATCAGTAAGTACAGCCTGCAATATGCATCGATAAATCGTGGAGATTAACTTAACCCTTAAATAGTGACCTCAGCATCTACTCGGGTTTGGTTATTGCTGTTAACCCGAAACTTTAAATTCCAATTAGGTGTGACTGTTCCAATGAATATGAGTTAAATGCCATGCTCAACTTAGATGATTCATTAAATTTAAAAGAACGAATAGATTTACAGTAAGTTTTTTGTGAATCAACGAGTGGTTTAGATTAGATTAAGATTATAACAAGTTGCGAAACAGCATGATCTTTGCACGATATAATTGCTCTTGCGATCGTCTAATTAAATTTTCGATAATTGCCAAAACAACCTGTGAATGAATGGTAAAAGAATTGAAACATGGGGTGAATCAATAGCAGCGATTCTGAGGGTAAACATAACTAATTTTAATAGCTTAAATTTTTAATGACGCGAAATTTAGTGTCAGTCAAAACGTATGTTTGTATAAGCTGCAAATATTGTCATCAATTTTGATGCTACAGATTGGAGTAAATTAAAAATTGCCCTTTTTTCGTATTAAACTTCCAAATCATAATATTAATTGTATGTGGTCCATTCTTTATCTTTATGGATAAATGAGAATTGAAAAATAAATAAACATAATGTAAAATGATTGGAATTTGACGATAAAATGATAAGAGCTACCTTAAATTTTGCTGGAATGAATTTTTGAAGAATTGGATTGGCAAATAAATTTATTCTTTATAAAGAGAGGGAGAATTTCAACCGAAAGATTGTGATAAAATACATACAAATATATCCTTATCTTTACTGACATTGCAATTTATGAGGACTTCAGTCAACAACGAATTAATCATAAGAGTCCTCTGCTTCTACTATTTCTTTCACTTTCAGGACTTGGTGGAAATATGGAGCACTCCTCTGCCAGTGCCCGCACTCCTCAAAGCTGCCTTCTCTTGCTTCATCATCCTTGTCTTATTATTGCCTCTCTTCTACGTGATCTTCGTCGCCATTCTGACGTGCGCTACATTCTTCTGGATGCTTTGTCCATTGTTTTATAGCAACTGCAAATCTCTTTTTACGGACCTTCAGGAGACAGCCAATTCAATTCGAATTCTATCAATTGATCGAAGAGTTCATTATGCTCTTTGCTTCATTCTTCTCCTCTTTAGACTTCGTATTACTGAGGGCGCCGGGAATACTGGGAATGTAAATAAAAGATAATTGTAGATGTAAATTGTCACAGCTTTACCTCAAAGAAAGTTTTTCTTATACACTGTATTCGTTTGACATGCTGAAAAATATTTTTAACCTCTATTTATCTTCCGTCAAACTTTAAAATGACATTCCAGTAGCCATTTCTGGACAGTATAGCAATAAAATTAACAGCAGCTATTTAATAAACAAACTTCTATTATTGTTGCGTGCTTAGTATTTTATCCGAATCCCAGTAGACACAACATGTATGACAAGACAAAATTAGCAGTGTCCTAAATCAATACAAATGAATTAGCGGTGAGTACAGCTATATTTTAATTTATTTGAATGTTCCTTCTAATGACTGTAAATGAAATTATCGTTTTAAAAACAATTAATTAAATATTCTTCCACGGATGAAACTATCATATCAAGTTACGAAATTCATATGGTAATCAGCTTCTTCTCAATTAAAATCTTCTTCGTCATTAGTTAAGTTGATAGTGACAATCTTATTTTGATTAAATTAAGCATAATGTACCGCAGTAACTGGATATTTCAATTCTGCTTCTCTTATATTTATATTCTTGATATTTGTAGTAATTTGTATAGAATTATTCTGCTTTCTTTTTAGTTGAGGTTATGTCTTTTACTCTCACAAGAGGTGATATATTTCTAAGCTTTCCTTCGTCCATATTTGATAGCACTGTTCGCATTTACCAGTTATACAAATATTGACTTATTCAATTTCTTCACTTTATTATTGTAATTTTAAAATTATTTGAAGTTTTCTATGGCTATTATTATTATTATTGATTATTGCAATTCATTTGCGCAGTCATCACATTTTCAGATGGAGAAGTAAGGCATTTTACTAAATTATTAATATAATATGTCCATTTTAAAAGTTTATCTGGCGCTTATTGGTTTTATGAACACAAGGGCGTATTATATTCACAGAATTATACAATAGCCCCCTAGCATCTCTATTTTAGTTTGATTAATTAAAATGCTTACACTTTAAATAATTTAATACCGATTCCGCTCCTCTTAAGGTCACAATGATTTCTTTCATTTATTCCCTCTGAATGTAAAGAATTTAGTCTCTATTATTATGGTATAGTCATCAGTACCAAATTTTGAATTATTCGCAATATTTTTCGATGCTTTTCGATTTTACTTGCTCAGAAGTAATTCACTTATTTAGGCGAATTATTCGTTATTTTGTCCGGGGTCGAGTAAATACCAATAGCTATCCATTTATCTTATTCGGTTCATCGATTCAAATCAGTGACTATATTTGATGGAATAAAAACAAATAGAAATCATCTCAATTAATTATGTTACATAACTTAATATGATACGAAACTTATAATATGAGCATTTAATGGCAATTAAAGCATATTCTTGGAAGAAGTAATAACAGATTTTTTTAAATTGACAATGAAAGATTGTCTGAACCTGCTCTGTATCTTATTCTGCATATTCTCCTCAACCCTACCGTCCTGTTCCTCTTTATCAATTTCTCTGGAATCTTTTCATCAAACCAGCGGAACGCGCTATCGATATTCATCACACACATATATCGACGGCAAAGCATGATCAATGGCTATAGGTTTCTCCTTGAGCTTGGTACTCCCACTTCTTGGTGGCTCTGTTATGTGCCATTTTGTTACGATAATATCAAAGATCGGAATGCTTTCAAGATAGTGGTAAAAGTATTTTTAAAATTGCTGCGAAGTTGAGGTTATTTCGCACATGGGTCCCCACCGGGAATCGAACCCGGGACAGCTTTCACCAAGGTCCAACACGCTACTGGATATTATCTAAATCCCACATGGCTATCATGGAACCCCACTCGTAAGATTTTCAACAAATTTATCAGATGCAAAATGATATAATTCGCGCATCCTCTTAAAGGGGTCGTAATTGGTGAGGATTAAGCGTCATGAGCTCAAAAGGTGGTGACAGAGATCGCTTTTTCCTTCGCCCAAGTGCTGAACCCTTTGTGGGGCGGTCCTCCCAGACTGAAAGTTGGTCTTAATCGGGGCTAACCCCTATTCGGTTGTCCTATTAGCCTCTCTCTCTCTCTCTCATGGCTTTGTCCCTGGAGGAGTTGGCGCCTCGCGGATCGATGTCGGCTCGAGGAAAAGAGCAAGTGGTGGGAGAAAGGAGGGGAGGAACAGCTGAGAAAGTGAGGGGTGAATGAAAGGGCTTGTGCTTTTCTCTTTCCCACAAAGGTGCCGCTGATGGGATGACAAATTAACGTGACGGGATAACTGTTGGCCCTCCGTACCAAACCTACCTCACTGACATCGGTAAAGCGATTTGGGATCGAGGAGAAACATGGAGGATTAAGTCTTTGATTGCTCATTCTCATTGCTCAATTTAAATCACAGAAACTGTAATGGTTCACATTTTAAATGCTCCGAAAACGTTGTAGTCTAGCGGAAATTCAACCAGCCAATTCTTGGAAACCTGCAAGGGGGTTTGGAGTCTCCGTGATTTCATCCTTTCTTGGATTTCCCACTGCGTATTTTGACGACTAAGTTGCGAAAGGTTGCTGGTTAAATGATTGGTGGAATTTCCACGTGACTTCCTGCATCGACGTTTTTGGAGGATTTTGACTCGCCTTTTTTTTCACACAGCAGTTCTCCTGATCCTCCTTATTTATGTAACGATGACAACATTTATTTTACTCCATCTCTCATTCGTATTCTGGTTCGTGCATTGTTTTGTGTATGTCAATTGTGGTGATTTAATTGGAATTTTCCGTAATGATGACATTATAATTATTATTATGATCGAAAAGAAATTTCGGTCGTACTCCTCTAGTACTATGAACCTCCTGCGCTACATAATTTTGGGAAACTTGTAATCCTATTTCAATTAATTTCCAAATTTTATCATTGAGCCTATGATTAGATGTATATGCTAGCTATTCCTTAATTTCAGTCAATTTTAATTCGCCAAATAGCTTTTAATTCCATAAACTTTTCAATAAATTAAAACTGAATTAATTGTATTATTTTTAATAAATATATATCACATTTCATAGTAAAGATTTATGATATATATAAATTTTTTAAATTTCTCGATTTTTCTCGCACATTTGTCGCACAATTTTTCTGTCGATAATTCCAGTTGATTGTCCCATCAGCGTCATGGGGGTGGGAACATTAGGATCTATTTTATTAAAGAGTGAAGGGAACAAGTGAGAGGGGAAAGTAGGAGAAAGGCAGAAGTGGGGATTAGGGAAGGGAAAGAGGTAGTGGGAGTCCTTTAAGAGGATTGAATGAAAAGGGACGTCACGAGGCCGAAGGACATAATCGTTGCCTGCGCCGGGGGTTCGGAAATTGAAGGCGAACCACATTGAGTGGAATTAATTCGCTCGCCCATTTTTCTCTCCTACATATCTATTTTCTGCACTATATGGGGCTTCCTAGAAAGAGGCCGGCGGAAGACATACACGTAGACATTTATCGAGAGCGTTGTAGTATCGAACGAGATTTTGCGTTTCTCTTCCTGTCGTTCTGTTTGGAATTCCGAATCGAATTGAAGTGATCTATCCCTATGCCACACGGGGGTGGTTGGTGTTGTGCCAACATTTGATCTAGACACGTTCCAAGCAGATTGTTATCCTGTCAAAGTGGAACTCTTTAAAGGCAAATGCTCCTTCGATCCAATGTATCTGGCTCGTTTAACAGAGTGAACTCTTCCGATTGGGGTCAGCTGGGATGGCTCGCTTATCCTTCTAACTAACTTGGATTAATGATAGAGGCTTACTCTATCTATTTGTTTCCCATCAGCTAGTGAAATCTTTGCATAATGTTTACTGGTATTCAGATTCACGCTGGGCTGTATTTCGAGAGATTCGCTCCATACTAAGGAGTAAATTTAAGGGCAATATAGCATAGATTGTGCCCGAAGATAGGTCTTTTTCAGAGAAAATTGTACTGATTATGTGAATAAGTGTTTGTTTCTATTAGCTGAATTATCATGATAATATTTTGTTTAGTATTTACACAGATACATGCTTTTTAATCAGATATCTTTTATCACTTACTCTGTCTTTTGACCCTCAGAAATTAGAGGCTCATATTAATCATTATTCATGCATAAAATTTAGATCATTTTCTATCGAATTCCCTCTTTCTTCTGTTAAGTACTATAATTTTATGCTTAAATATGGTTTAAAATTAGTTCCGTCATTCTTGATGGGGGAGTTTACTAGTTTTTACTATAAAAAGATTAACCTTATTAGTAGTGATTAATGGCTAGTTCAAAATTTGTTGATTACTTTTGATGGATTAAGATGTTGAAGAAAATATTCCCTGATTTAGAATTTTTAGATAAATTAATTTAGGTATATAATTCTTGAATTAACTTCGTGGATGGATAATATTTTGGCAGGCGCGGAATAATTCTATGCTAGGTGTGTTAGAGCATATTGTTAAATTAAAGCAATCTTATGAGGTAATTTGCTTAATCAATCCAAAACTCTTCTTAATTTGGCATCGTAAAAATGATATTTTATTTAGTAATAAATAATAATACAATCTTAGTTTCTTTTCGTAGTGCATCTACTGTTTGTGGTAAGCTGCAACGTTTCTCTGTTTATAAGGTTGTTATGACCATGCGATATGAGCTCACATTCTCTTTTCTTCCGCAATCTTGTTAACATAATGATGATGTCGATACCCTTCAGCGAAAGTGTTTATATAACAAAAGAGATTTATTTTATTTGAAGGATTAACCACTTAATGTCGTGAAAATCAGCCTCAAAACTTTTAGCCATAATATGTCGATTTGATTTCAAAATGAATTTTCAGAATCCTGATTTATTGCATTATATTTTTGCAAATTTACTGGAAAGGAAATTAAAGGGCATCTAACATAGTGAAGTGTGTAAATATGATCAATATCACACTCGTACTTTTGCAAGTCCATTTTTTGAGTCAGCTCTCGTGGTTTAATTTCGTAAAAACGATCTTCTCTTTTTAATACATTAAGAAAAGATTAAGTGAAAAGAACTCTTTCTTCCCTTAAACATAACTTTGTTCGTGATACTGGCAAAACTTTCCCGTCAAAACAGTAGTTATACAACAAAAGGAGTTGGGAAAGGAAATGAGACTCACCTATTGACGGTTTTCTGTCATAACGAGCTTTAGAAGCCTCTCACTGCTTGACTCAGAGAGCAAGAAGTACATAATTGTATTTGATGAAGAAGTAATGGAGGAAGACAGTGTCTCTCAAATGCAAGCTAGATGTTTAGCCTTTGCTTCCCCTAAGAATCTAAGACATCTAATGTAAAATAATGGATATCCCCGAAATCTTATTCATATCTATTAAATTATTATTAAATTTTTTTAGAATCAAGTTAATTCATTCCCCTCCAGGATCTTTTACACAAAAGAGAGAAGGATCATATCTGAGTTGCCATTCTTTAAAACTTATTTAGGTTTTGCTGTATTTTTACGTCTAGAAACAGTCCGACAATATCTTAGAGGGCAAATTAATTTGGTTTCTACTCTTAAATGCACGCTACGCGTCCTCGAAGCTTACGGAGGAAATTTCTTCTCTATTTTTTCCAAATTAACTTTTCTCATTAAGTTCTGTAATTAATTTTATGATTTCTCATTAAATGATTTACCTGAAGAGATAAGTACTTTTCTACTGATGACCTTTAACGCTAAATAACCATCACATTACGTACGTCTATTCCGTGTTCGTGAAATTGAGATCTTGTACAGAGTCATAATGCAATATGTGACTGATAAAATTCTGAGTTGCTTTTCGTAGTCGATTTTAATATCCATACAAATTTTAGGCTGTGTTTTCTTGAATTTATCTCTCTCCAAGAAGGAAGGCTTGAAGTATCTCTCTAATCAATGACTGGAGAGATACTTCAAACCTTCCTTCCCACTAATCTTCTCGCTAGTTAAACTGTTTAACGTTACCATAACAGCAATCATTTTTTGCTTGTAATAACTTTAAACAGTCATTCGTTCTCCTAAATGCATCGTAATTGCTTATTGTGGATTTTGAATTAGGGGAAATCGGGTGTAGGCTGAGAATCTTGATTGAAAGAGGATTTTTATGAATATTGTACTCATGGTTTTATTATTCGTCGTACAACTCAGTTATCCGTGTGATAAGAAATGTATCCATTATTTAATGGATCAATTAAAATAAATATTATATGTTATCCAAAATTTCCTTATTCTTGGCAAAAAGTACATATATCTTTACACCCAGGGAATCAAATAATTATTATCCTTACTATATCAATCGAATACTAAGACGGTATAAGTTTTCATGGTCTTTGTTGTGTACGTAATTTTTAAAATTTAAAATTTTTATAAAGGAATGGTTAGTAAATTTCTCAAACTTACAGAAAAAAGAATATTATATTATGTATAATCTCTTTATCCAAACTTAAGCCTGAAAATAAAATTTATGTTCATGGCATAGGTAGGGCCATCTATAATGAAAATGAAGATAATGTTATTAAAAAGTTAGCGATTGAAATTTACGTTGCCATTGCGTACTGAAAGGGAGGAAATTTACCGATATATCTGAATAAGCGCCAAAATTTCCTTTCATTTGTGCAAATAATAGGCTTTTCACGACTTAATGAATAAGAATAGGACTTTCCTGAGTTAATAAAGTGAAGGCATTTCTTTTAATATGTGCATTCTTCAAATTACTACACGAAAGACAAAAAAACTGTCTCCCGTTCCTAACGGCTATTATCCGTAACTCCTTGGATTTAAGGCTTAAGTTAAGGAAATATTTTAATTCTCAGAATCTGACAAATATATTCTGTCTATCGAGTTAATTTAAATTCTTAACATACCACTTTACTTAAGGCATTGCGAATTTTCAATATGTAAAGCAGGACAGAAGACCCCAAAGTCTCAAGTAAATTCGCCGAGAGATGAGACCTTACAACCGTAGAAAACGCGTCAGCTGGCGAAGACGAAGATCTGGTTTCTTCGGACGCATATATGACTATCTCCACCCTTTCGGCTGTGAATTCTACAAGTTTTGGTTCTACAATCAATCTCCCCGTAACTCAACCATCAAAGTCACCGTAACTTTGTCATTCATCCTGATGCTCATCCTTCCACTTCTCTACTTCCTTTTCGTCCCTCTGGTCACCCTCGCTGCATTCCAGCATATCTTAATGGGTCTTGAGCCCACGGTGCCACCTACCACCAGTATTACGTCTAAGGCAAATATAAGCAGTCCCTTCAGTTGGTTGCCATGCATTTCGAATTCGTCGGAGGTGAAAGGAAGATGTGTGCTTCCGTTTTCTCCGGAGGCTATGGGACTGCCACCAAAGAAGGATTTCATATCAGCCACAGCAGCGATCTTATCCGCAAAACTGCCTCCAGATCTGCACCACAAGTTAGCTGCAAAAATAAAGCGTTTAAGGGAGCGCTTCTACGTCAGCACTTCGTTGTTGATCGTTACCCAAGAATACGTGTCTGCTTTGCGTCGCATGGCTGGGATCACCGTCGAATTCGTGGAGGACGACACGGATTCATTGTGAACAAGAAAAGAGGACGGATTTACAACGTACTGTTATATGTTCCAAAAATGGTTAATAAAATGTTTCTCTTTGGATGTTTTTATTATGATTTTGGTGTTTTCATTTTTTAAAATTAGTCCTTTTAATCAAGAATCCAAATTTTCATTCCTATCAATTTTTATAGATACGTGAATAATCTGCGCTCTTTATTTGTACTACATTTTCTAATAACTCCATGAATTTAGTCCTTATACATCTAAAACATTTTAAAATAGGTAATTATATAATATTTAACATTAATTCGTACATATTACTAAAATTGGTGATTTAATTATTGCGATATTGCTAACAATAAATCGAACAACCCATAGAGGAATAAATGTTAATTATTTTTAATGAAGCACATATTGCTTGTCTAGCTTTAATAAAGTAGTTTTAAGATAGTAATTTTGATGTATAAGACAAAAGATATTTATCTTGCAAAAAGGAAACCTATTTTTATGTCATAAGGAAATACATATAACAAATTTTAGAACAATTTCCGAAAGAGAGGCAGTCTTTCAAAAATTAACAATTGCAATTTTCTACAATAACGTACACGAATGACTCCGTCACAGTTTATGAGCAGATGCTGGGCAAACTGCGCATAAGCAGATTGTATGTTATAAATCTGGAGTAAATGATTACTTAGATATAGTCTTTAAAACTCTTCGTTGTCCATCATTCTAAAATTAAGTTCATTTAATGAGAGAATCTATTTTCAAAAAGTGCAAAATATAATGTTTTCCTTATACTATCTTCTTAGCAAAGTTAAAATCTCTCAAGTACCTCATGGTAAGGATAATATTTTGGAAAACTATTGCAACAGCAGAAAATTCCTCTAATTCAAATCACAAACACCAATGAAAAAGGGTTATTGTGGCTGAATTTGGTGATCAATTACACTTCATCATTCAAACGGGTAAATCATCGGGTTCTTGATCTTGTCATGCGCTGACTGCCAACTAAATCTTTATCAACACCTACCTTACACGATGAAACACATTTTGAATAGAGGCCGAGTTTCAACAAATCCGCGTCGGATCACCACGAAGTCTTTCATTTACAAAATGTGAGATTTAAGATTGGCACCCTGACAGACAAGTGGGAGAAAACGAACGGATCGCTGGATACACACGGATAAAAAAACAGGTGGCTCCATCCCCGTTTCCAAGAAAGTGCTGGCAATGAAAGACGGGGAAGACCAAATTATAAACTTTGCTGTTAAAGTTCCTACATTTGGATCTATCGCACCAGGCGCTAGAGGACCCTCCAACCGATGTCCTTTCATCCAAACACGGACCGGCCCTTCATTGAGGACGCTTCATGACATTCACCAAAAGTTTTCTTCCGAAGTTCTGAAAACACGAAGACCACCGAGTATTTTTTAACTGCGCAGGTTTCCCCCATTTATTTACCGTAGAACCTTCGGGCTTTTGAAACTCAGCAGAAACACATGGAACCCAGAACGTCTTCGCAGTGTTCCTCCTCGAGGTTATGATTCCCTCACTAATGTCCAACCTGGAGGAGATCCATTGGAACAAAAACATCAAAGGAGCCTTAAGGAACGAAAGAGAAATCTTTTGGATTTGGTCTTTGGCCAAAACATTTCGGCAGCCCCGTCCACCTGCGGGAAATAAGTCAAAAGTGACCGGAGGAGAAGAAGGGGAAAAAGTTCCCTACAGGTTAAAGGGAAACTCCTTTTGATGCTTCCATTTACTCTGGAATCCAACGTGCGTGGGTGGGTGTGTACGCGAGGAGGCAGTGGAAGAAAACGTACCGCTGAAGGTGAGTGCGAAATTTCTTTTAACTCGGAAAGAGAGGGGAACCGTTCCTTCTGCTGCCGAATGCCCCGAAATCGGCAAATAAACCCAGTTTTGTTTGTTTTCACTCGCGGGGTATTTTGGGTTGGAGTTGCAAGGTAAGAGGAAAACAGTCAGGGTTGCTGTTGGTCCTCCACAGGGCGTTGGGGAAGGGAGACCGTGAGGAGGGGAATCGCTCTAGAGCGCTGGCATAATCTTCTATCAGGTCCTGAGAGGTCCAGGTGTTAACGCGCTCTACTCCGCGATAGTCTATCCGAGTGACAAAAAGGCATCACAAGTCCTCCACGGTACGGATTCTCCAGTTCTGCTCATCCCTTTCCTCTCTTTGGATCTTTTCTCGCCGGAGTCAGCTAAACTTTTCGTCGAGTTTGTACTCCAAAGGTAAACATTTTTCCCTTCGAATGTTTTCTCGCTTTCATTCTCTCTGCGAGTAGCTCTAGACGGATATACGTTTCTGCGAAAGAAAGAGCAGGGATCGTTAAGAAAAGATGTTTGGAATTTTTGAAGCGCTAACGAAATTAAACCGGTGTTCTTTGAGAATTTTTTGGCATAAATTTTTAGTATAAAAATGCAAAATTTGAAGTTGATGTGCTTTGTGGCTTCGTGTATCATTTAAAGAAGTCTAAGAATCCAAGATGTTAATTCTTCCTCATTGCTCACAATTAGTAATAGTAGAAATGTTAATTCGAGTACTCGAATGGCCTGGATTTCAATATCACCCATAAATCGCATTCGGAACAATTATCCTTGATGTTTACCAAAAGGGAACGATTTGCAAAAAGTACGCGCTATTTTTTTAGTTTTGGGGAAATTTATTGGAAGTTATCGTTTTTAAATTTTTTCTAGAGAATAATCTTTTAAAATTATTTGTGCCAGAAAATTACTGTCCCAAAAAAGACAAGTGTTTTCTACCTGTCTACTGATTTCAGATTTCATTAAGAAATCGTGAGAAAGTATGTTATGTCTATTGTTGTATATGATATCCTTTGAGGTGGAACACTGGAAGTTTTCGTTATTAATTTTTTAGTCGATGGAATGGTTTGGAGTACAAGATGAAAAAATTCATTGTTCGCATTAGATATTCTAGCGTTTCTCTTATTCCTTTCTGACTCCTTCAAGTAATGAAGGTTCCTAGCTTCCGGAAACAACATCTGTAGATAGAATAAAGGTTAATTTAAAAAACCATAGTTAATTCTCTTTCTTTTGAAAAATTAAATTTTAATCGATTTTCTAATATTTGATGAATATACGTTAACCTAGTAGATTATGACATTAAAAATATTTCTTCTTGAATGTGAAAATATCTAATATGTATATAAAAATAATAATAGTATATCATCAATATTTTTATTCCAGAATAATACTGACATGGATTTTACGTATGCGTGGAAAATATTATCGCTCCATTTATTAATTTTACCCAGCATCATCAACCCGAAGTCTATCTTAGAACCTTCTTCATTGGAGATTGAAAACCTATGTCCGTCCCAGACCTGTAAAGAGGAAAAATTGGATAGCGAAAGGCAAGTAATTCAAATATCTTTAAATATATTGGATTTGACGATGTTGGTTGCTTTGTCCAACGTTTCGCATGCTATTTATTTTCTGAGCTAAGAACATTTTCGAGGCTCATGCATAACTTAACTTTTGAGCTCTCTTGTCGAGAAATACGTGAATTTTGCTCTTGGCTTCAGTATGAAGTTATCATATCTTAATTGCTTTAGATAAAGGACATTTTAACTTAATATGTATGATTTACATTTTTCTCTTGGTGAATGGAGAAAATTCAATGATATATCAGCACTTCGAATCTGTATATGATATTATTTTCGTCTCGGCGAAATGTTCCTTCATCCATTTCATCTCTATTTTTAAGGTTTAAGTTTTTATCTAAGATATCATATTATTTTGAAAAGACCTAACTATACATTACGTTTACGTGCTGAATACAAATATGATGAATATAAAAAATTGGTCTCGTAGATGATATATTACGTATTTTAATCTCCCAACTGAAGGAAATGACCTTTGGGTAATCTTTATGAGGATTTACGCAGCACGTAGCAAAGCACGCATGGATTCGTCCGAGGCAAACCCGTAAGAAACCAAACATACAAATCCATATTTTACTATGCAATCTTATTTCTCAGTCTAAAAGTCTGCTATGCTAATGCATTTTTCCCTACGTTTTGAAAGCACCTGAATACCTTCAGAAGAAAACGTCATCTTTGCGAACAGTTTGGGCAACACCCTACATCTCTTTCCTTCTCTTAAAATACTCGTCTCCCAAGTACTCATTCAAGACCAGAAAAGACAAAATCGGGAGTAAAATCGAGATTTTGCATGCTAGAATGGGTAGGGGAATTGTAGAAAACTTATTTCTTGCTTTTTTCGCTCTTCCGCGTTATCTTGGGCGTCGTCCAGCTGAAGAAAAAACATAATCGGGATGAAAAAATGCCACTTTTTCCTTATAGTGTTGTATACGTCCTTTTTAAAACCCGGAAAATGTGATTATTTTCGTTTTTCATTTCGTTTTCCTACTGTGGAACATCTATTAATCAAACTTTCCCTGCATCGTATGTTCAAAGCTTGAATGTTCGATACGTTGAATCAGCGTGTAATGCCGCATTAAAAATCATGAATCAAAACGAAATATATGAAATAAATATTTTGTCAATAATATTCTATATTTTCATTAAGCCAAAATACCTGATCTTATGCTAAGAGATTCCTTCTTCGTAAACCTTAATTTATCTTGAAACTTGAAACTAAAAAATTGTTAATTTTATATGCTATGAAGGCTGAGTTATTTCGCAGGTTAGCTCGTACGTTAAATTTCGAGCAGGTGTTGTTTATTCTGAGGGACAGCTGATCTCTTCGGATCAACTGATTTAATTTCGGGAAAGTTTAAGAATATCAATTCTCAGAAAACCAAATTACTAGTATCCTCATCTTGAGTGCAGAACTTAGTTTTCTTCCGGACTTTGTCAGAAGACGTTATCGGATTTCTAATTTATATTAACCTTGTCATGCTTCTTGCTGTAGAAATACTGACCAACCATTGATAATTTTTTATAGTAAAACCCAAGTTCTGCACATTGAAACATTTTGAATTCGCTCTATATGATATGATTATTTTACAGATGGTGCAGCTGTGACCGAACCTGCGTTAAATTCGGTGATTGCTGCATTGATGCGGTGACGGAGCCGCTGGTCGAAGAAAAGGAGATTCTATATCAAAAGACCACCGCTCAATGTGTTGCGATACCCTCCTTGGTAAGGATAGTTCTTTTTACTTGCTCATATTATCCATTGGTATCCAACCATCGAAAATTTATCTGAGAGATATATTCATAATTCGATTTTAAGTCTTAAGCGAAGTATTCAAGGAAACGTTACCCACACTTTCTGGGGCGCATCTATTGTACGATATTTACATTACATCGTACAGAGTACAGTTTCAAATATCTTTTCCGAATTCTAATGAACCAGGTGTAACCCATTTGAATGAATAATAATTAAGTGAAATCATTAATATCTGAATTATATAAAGTTAACTTTGTAAAAGCATTCTGAAAACATTATGCTATTAACATTATACAAATGGCAACCTCAAAAGGTCTACTTATATACTGAAAATATTTATGATTTTTCTATCTATTCCATTACAGCCCTCGTAACTTAAAATAAGGCTTAAATCACTGTAGCATATATGTTTATATCGCTAAATGATTTTACTAGATTTGCTTCACATGATCTTGAGGTTCAAATCCTTTATTTTCCCGGAAAATTTCCTAGCCTGTAGCAGTGTTAAAGCAGATTTTAAAACAGACATTTTGCTATGTCAATTCATATCAATCTTCTGCCGGATTTAAATGATTAATATTTGATTAATAGAGTTTCATCTTTGCAATGATATAGCATATGTCATTCAAGTAAGAGACGCATTGATCAAATAGTGACTATTAAATAAAAAAAACGTTTACATTATTAGTAACTCAAGCTCCATCAGAAAATCCGTGATTGAATTTTGGATGGTTGAGATTATATCCTCAGATTTTTCTTCCAATTATTCGGTAAAAATTAAATAATTTGCCGATAGAAATCAAATTCTCATTGACTAGGAAATAATTTCTGAAATTTTATTTCACAACTATCTTTAAAATAAATGATTTATTATCTTTCTTCAGGGATTCTCTTTGGTGGTATCTACATGCTCTAACGACACTAAAAGCAACGCAACGGAAGTCAGCAGACACCTATGCCACAAAGTTTCCAGCATAGAAGCCAAATCTCACATTCTGGACATTCCTGTATCTTCGTCTCTCTCTGGTTTGACTTATAGGAATGTTCACTGTGCCGTCTGCAACGGAGACTCGAGGAATTTGCTTCCAAGGAGAGCGGTACTGAAGATGGACCCAATCAAAGGGTCACCAGCTGACAACCCAAAGGACTGGACCTACCAAGATGGCTCCCTTTCATGGATGCATTCGTCAAGTCTAATACCCACAGTAGAAGAATCGAAATTAGTCGGAGAAGAGGAATCTGACCATCGTGAGGAGTTGACATCCACGGATCCGACGGAAAGTTCGGAACTGGATGAGTTACAAGTCACACCTGCGACGAATATAGTAGATAATTTTCAAAACGTGAGTGTAAGATTTTTCAACGGTTCTTCCATCTTCCATCTTGCTTCTTCTTCCAAGGAAAGTGTGGAAGATACTGAGACCGAGGGTAAAAAGGAGGAAACGATTGATAAAATCAACTTTGAATACTCTGGAAAGACAAGGTTGCTGTTGGATAACGACCACATCAGACACTGCCAACCTAGTTACTGCGATCGGGCTGAAGACGGTGAACTTGCGTTGAAATGCTCTTCATACTTGATGCCTGTTTACGAAACACAGGAAACGAGCGAAGACGGGAAGGAGGAGAAGAAGAGCAAAATATTCAGAAACCCTCATTGTGCCATTTGCAACGGCGTCCCAGTTGCCGAGCAAAGTTGCTTGCCAAAACCTTTTCGTGAGAAAAATTTAGATACAAAAGATGAAGACAACGGAGTCATTAATTTTGAATTCATCTTCGGTGATGTAATAAAAGGTGATATGCGGTGCGGGTCTAGATCTCTTTGGGATCCCTTACTCAAGCATTGCTACTCTATCGACAACGGGAAAAGTATGGAACCACAAATTTTTCCTAAGCTGGAAGAAAAAAGCGTAATTAGTGAGCAAGAAAATCTACCAACTACAATCTACCTTGAAGAATCAAGAGTAAATGATTTCTGTGGTAACTCTACTCTTCTTACGATAAGCAACGTTCAGTGGTATCTAGCTTCCGCATTTTTCGGAACATCGATTGTGTGTCTTGTGCTGTGCGTTTTAATTCATATTGATATCCAAAGACCTGCAGAAAGTACTTTGAACAATGCTGAAAAAAGAGAATCGCAGTCGACTTTGGAGGAAAAGACGCTCATCAAAGATCGTTCCTTCCACATATTTGCTTGGCTGTTGCTTTTAGGACAAATACTGTTCATTGCTGGCACGCGTCGACCAGAGATGAGAACTGTTTGCGTTACGATTGCTGTTGCCCACAATTTTCTCTCTCTATCCACAATTTCTTGGTTCTCTGCGTTCTGCCTCAGAGTATTTCAATCATACTTTTCTGTCAAGAGTCTGAAATCCATAAATACGACAGATTCCGAATCTGAGGTGCCTTCTTTGAAATTAACTCTCATTGCCTGGGCAATTCCAATAATATTTTCTGGTTTATTCCTAACATTAGAGATGTCGCCAGGAACTCTTAAGCCATGCCTAGCAAGAGGGGGAGCCTGCTGGTATGGTGAAGCTCTGAGTTTTAAAATACTTTTTGTCCTACCTGCTTTACTAATGCTTGCTGGCGATGGTTGCATATTCACCGCAATTATGTTTGGAATTCGCGAGAAACGAAGGGGGGATACTAGTTCTAATGGAAGAGGCAATTATAATTCACATATAAGTAGACGTAGAAGCAGCACGATAGATTATAATGATCGTCGAAAGTTTAGACTATGCATCCGAATGGGAATACTGATTTTCATCGCATGGATTTGTG
Organism: Pachydiplax longipennis; assembly: GCA_036926295.1. NCBI lineage: Eukaryota > Metazoa > Arthropoda > Insecta > Odonata > Libellulidae > Pachydiplax > Pachydiplax longipennis. Next base: position 6,560,711 of record JAVFKF010000015.1, on the reverse strand, counting down.
CAGCGATTGCCTCGTTAGGAGGGTTCACGTCGATGTGGTATGGATTTGTGATATTTTCTGGATTACAAGGAGTTTTCGTTTTTGTTTCCTCTGGAGCCAAGTCAAAGGTTACGGAAATTATTTGGGTTAGAGCTACGGGAAAACCATCTCCTGAAGCTGAAAATCGAAGTAAGAGAAAAAGTGTCAAGGGTGATGTTAGGGAAAGGCCAACAGTTAATTCCTAGAAATATAAAATTGTGTCACCATGATGAAATGAAAATCTGTACAGAAAATATAAGTAAAATTTATTTCATTTACTGTCATTTTAGATATATAAAAACCCAATAATTCAAAAGGTTACAGAACAGCTGGTGCTTAGCTTTGTCTTCGTAGTTTCATATATCGCGCCATGGAAACAACTGAGCTTCCGCGTTTTCGCTAAATAAAACTGTGTTAGGATGTGAATATAAATGCTTCTTAAAATTATAATTAATCATTATGTATTTTGCTTGCTTGAGATCTTCTATTATAAACTAATGTGAATATAAGAAAAATTTTAGCCCGAACTTGAATCACTTCCGGTCTATTGGGTACGAACAATATGGCTGAGGAGTATCAGTACTTTTATGAAGACGAAGTTTATAGAATAAATAAAAGGGGAAATGTGGAATTTGGAATGGTTTTGGAGAATGCAGAGCTTGTTAGTGGCGATGAAAATTCGGATGCTGAAGAAGGAGGCCGGATGAAGAAAGGACATATACGAGTTGCGTGGCATCCCAAAGGAGTGGAAGAGGTTATACCCGAAAGAAAGGTGAGTAACTATGTAATAATGAACTGATAGTGGCTTCTTGCTGTTGTTATTTCTTTCTGAAACTATTATAAGTATTCTTTTTACTGAATGACATAATTTCAATTCTTTAGTTTTTGTAAGATGACATAGTTTGTCACGTATAATTTCCACCGCAAGTTAATTTTGATGGAAGTTTAGAGAATGTTTTTCCAGTCTTGATGTGAATTTATTGGATAATAAAGTTAGCGTCCTCAATCAGATGCCTGGTTTTTTCTAACCTGTGAGATGAGAGATCAAAAAATGCAAATCTTAAATATATTCCGGTTTTCAGGTTGGCCTCGCCGATAGGTCGCTCATGCCCGGTGATGTTGTTCGAAGAATGATAAAAGGCAAAGACACTCAACGGGGTTATTGTAGAAATATCACTGTGCTTGCCTGTGTAAGGATAGTGGGGACTAAACAAGTTATTATTAATGTTAATAGCGCTGACCTCACACCACTGGAGGTATGTATACTATTTCATATTCACTCGTTTAGTCCTGTCAACATTTATATTTTCGATTTATGTCTTTGATTTCATGTATTTATTTATAACAACCGGCGTTTTTTTATTGTCTCATCAAATTTATGAATACTTATGACATTTAAGGAATTTTCGGCAGACTTAGCCGTTTGTCTTGATTCATGGGTTGGAGGTGTCAAGTCAGTCCATAGCAAGATATACCTGCGGTGGCCTGATGGTTCTCGATGCATTATGAATGATCTAGATGCGTGCGGCCTTGAAGATGTCGAAGAAAAGAAGGAGAAGGTAGATGTGTGTATCATTTTATGTACTTCTTTTACCGGTATAGCTCGATAACTTCCTTGAGGTTATATTCTCGTGTTTCCTGTAGTTTTTTTAGTTGATAAAAATAATTTGCTAAAAATCTGCGATTCAGTTGACAAAGTCGTCATTTGTTGCGTTGTATCCGAATGATGCCCAGTATTTAATTTTCTGTGACGAAGCCATGTGAAAAATGTGCAAATGACGCTCGGTCCTTTTTATGTACCTTTCCGGTGATGGACATGTCATATATTTTTGGGAAAGTTATATGTAAATGACAGATTTTGTAGTTAGTAATAATGAGACCCAAGTGTTTGTAACTGAAAAAGAAATTTTAGTGGAAATAGAAGACATTCTTTTGTAGGTGAAAACTATCAAGATCATTTTAAATTTTGGGATCCTTGTGCGTGCATTTTAAGTTTACCTTCTCTATGTAGTTATTTTGTTTAATCTCTAATATTTATGGCCATTTTTAATTACTTTGATATTTAAAAAGTACTTTCTACCATCTCCATCACAGCTTTACATATCATTTCATGTAAGGGATGCAACTGAGATGACTGATTGGAATGCTCGGTTTACGGATGTAAAGTATACCAAGTTGTCAAAGCTCTTTTCACTTGCTATCCATTGCATTTCTTCTTAGTTTTTTCACGGTATCTTATTCAGAGATGTCGACTCTTTTGCTGTCTATTAAATATCACCTGGAGTTGTTGCAACCATTAGAAGATACCCCATATCTGTGTTAGCATTTATTGGTATAATGAATGTTATGCTTTCTTGCACAATCATCACTTACAGGACTCTGAATTCCAGAATGGAGATTTTTATCCTGGACAAACACTCTGTGGCCCAATGCATGCTCTAGCTGAGGCAAAATGGATTCATTGCACAAGGGAGATGAAAGCCATTAGGCAGAAGCCAAATTGGATTGTTCGAGCTGTTGTAGAAAAAGTGAAGGTAGATTCTGTTGGAGTACATTGGCAGTGCCGTGCTTATTCTAAGGAAGGAGCCTGCTTAGAGAAAGAGCAACCCAAATTCCTTGTTCAAGGAGATGAATTGAAGAAGTTAGTGCTTTAAATAAAATTATCATGATATTATTTAGTCATCAGGTTGTTATTCATTAGTTGGAATGTGTATATTTGTAATGTTTTGCTTACTGGGGTGAAGATTATCTCTGACATGATATTCATGCAATTTCTTGATAAAAGTTTCTTTTCCTTCCATAGGTTAAAGCTTTTGAATGTGTTTGAGCCATGTACTCTCCAGGTTGGTGACCGCAACTATTATACTTTCAAGGATGGAGATGTCATAATGAAGAAAGGTCAATGGCGTAGGATGCAACGTGACATCATACTTTCTGCAGAGAACAGTCCACTGAGACCAAAACCTAACTTCAGGCGTCCTCTACTTGATAACAAAGGTATATGTGATGCCATTCTGATATAATTTCTCTAATCAAATATCTATCTTAAAGTCAGTTGATGCCGTCATATTAAAGGATAAGGTTTTTATTCAAAGACAAAAGTGATTTTATAATTTGTACTCTCCTGAGATAACCAGTATGCTGGTGAGTGAGCTGTATATCAAGAGGAAAAATTATGTATTATTGCAGCTTTAATACTGCTGTAATATATTTATATTAATTATCAAAGCACTCATGCAATAATTGCTGCAGTTTACATTTTTAAACCTAAAATATTTAATATTTATGGTTTCAATGGTAGAGGAGACTTAGTCTCAATCTCTCCTAAATAAAGACTACTATTATTATTAATTTAACATATTTCTTTCTTGCTCTTATGTTTTAAACTGAATTAATTCAGTGGCTTAATAAAAGAATTTTTCTAGCTTCATTGGTTGGAACATTTATAAGGTTGAGTTTTCTATTGGTGTTACTCTTGATGGATCTCACTCGTGACTTCTTTAACTTGTAGGTGCCTCCACTGAATCTAAGACAGAAGCTTCTAGTAGTCCAGTACCTCCACTTCCACTTCATAACAATCATACAACTGCATCATCACAAACCCCTGTGCCCATCGTTGTTGTGGATGGAAGTGGAGCAGCTGATGGAAGTCACAGTGATGATGGAGACGACTCAGATGATACTACCAGTCATTCAGATACAGCGTCTGCAAGCAGTGGTTGTAGCACAGGATCTCTTGGTAAATATATGATATTTAATTAGTTGTCTTGTATCTGTTTTTAATTTTGCAAAGGTGGTCTTGTTGATAGGGGGTTTAAGTGTCTGTTATGGTCTTATAATTTATATAAAGATTTAAATTTGATTGGGTTTAATGTGACAATGTATACTCCAAAGAGAAAATTTTAAGATAATTATGAGGATAAGATAATTGGACAATTTTTATGATAGTAAAAATAGTCTTATTGTTTATTGTAATATTAAAACAGTAAGATGGTGATGATATAACATACCCTCCGATGCTCAGTTTGTTTTATTGTTGCCTTTTCAGAAATCTTGTTTTAAAAGTTCTAATGTTCAGCCCATGTAGAATTGTGAATTAGCTAAGTAGCATTTATTATAGTGTCCATGGTCAGGGTGTTGACTCCAGCAATAATTACTTTTCTACAGTTGACTAATCTATTTCTATTACTATGTAATTTGAGTCATTGCCTGTTGGTGTTGACTGAAATGTATGGCCAATGCTAAGAATCAAATGAACCATACCAAATTTTAATCCATTGCCGATGCAGCTATCTTGCAAAGGAAGTAATTGCTTGAGACAATATTGTTAATATTAGATTAGCGAGAAGAGTTAAAGTTACTTTGTAGCTAAGATAAATTCATTTAAGAACATTTATTTGATTCATATAGGTCTTTATTTCTGTATTAGTAAGAATAACCGTAGTAAATGCATCTCTATATTTTAGTCTGATTTCTCATTTTATAGGTAAAAAGAAGAAAGGTCCAAAATTAATGACTAAAGTTTTGAAGAAAAAGAAGTTAAGACGTGCCAAAAAGCGGGCTCCAGAGTTGGAGGTAAAACCAGGAGATCATCTTGTCGTAGAAACTTTATCCACTGCCTCCAAAGCAGATATTGTGTGGCAGGTATGTAAATCTAATTTTATAATATCTTATATGTTTTGAATGTGTTGGATAGAAAAGTATCTTTCACAGAGTGAATTATTTCCTATGTCATGACATTCTTTTTTAGGATGGATCAGTGGAACATGGTATACCATCTACTCAACTGTATCCTATTCATCATTTAGATGATCAAGAATTCTTTCCTGGTGATTTTGTTATTGAAAGCAAGGAAGACTCATCAATGAGGGACTATGGTGTTGTGCAAAGTGTCGATCATGCTGGACGCACAGCTCGAGTAAAGTGGTTTAGGACTTACACGTCAACAGATGAGCCACAGTGAGTGGATGGATTATTTAAGTTTGGCCTCTGCTTAAGCTAATCATGCAGTCAGGGTGCTTCGGCTACTTGGATTTATCCAATGGATATTTTGTCCAGCTGAATGTGGAGACTGAGTGGTTGTGTGATTGGGAAATTCTTTCCATGTACTAACTACATATTTAGGGCTTATAGTTTTACTTATTTATTTGTCTCTATTTTCAGCTTAAAAACCATATGATGAAATCCTCTATTTTTAATTGGGTAAATTTCATCCAAGTATATTACTACAAGTGTAATGTTTTATCCTAAAGGGTACATAGTCTAGATTACAAGAGAATCAAGGTCCTAAAGCATTTCAACAAAAGAAAGTTTTTCTCGTTTTAAGAATATTTTCCTTCTTCATGTATAGAATTTCAATGAATTTTTATAGGGGGATTAATGGAACTAGTCCATTGTAGCATTAATATGCTGGTATCAAATTTTATGAAGTCATTGCTCAGAGAAAACCATCTGCAACTTCTAAGCTTCAGATTATTTTTTATAAATAGTTAAAGCTAGATTTAAGTACATTTAATAGACTTCATACTCTTATTAAAACATGAAAGACTTCAAACAGTGAGTTTAGGATGGTGTTGTGAGGCCTCATAACTGAAATTGTATCTGACAATCAATTTAGTCCTCTACTCCATGCAAGAATTTATCATAAAAACTTTTCATTTATGCAGTATGTCCAGCAGTTGTATTTACTTAATTTTACAAAGGGCATTAGTGCATAATCACATAAAAAATCATATTTTGATAAATACTGTATTACTTGGAAGCGTATTTACTAGTAATAGTAATCACTCTTTCTTTACAACTTTCCATGGTATTGATAATTTTTATTTTATTATATTGTAATTCTGATTTTGTTTTTTTCTAATTTTCAGGCCAAAATTTTTGGAGGAAAATGAAGTTAGTGTGTATGATCTGAAAGACCATCCAGATTTCCAATATCGACCTGGAACTGTTGTGATCAGAGTAGCTAATTTTGAAGGTGAGGATGCCAACTGTACTGGAGGACAAGTACTGGACAATTATCCAGAAGGCAGAGTAAGTCCTAAAGTGCTATCATTCCTACATTTTAATGTTTTTAAATATTAATTTAATAAAAATTTAATCACTTAAACATCTCCTCTGTAATCTTCTGTCTTGACTTTGGCCATTTTTGTAGAGAGAATATTTATTCAATTTAAAATATAAGAAGTAAATACTTTCGCTATCATTATATTTTAATTTGTTAGCAAGTGTTTGTAAATATAGAGTGCCATATTATTCTTTCACCTAGAAATAATTGGCCATTCTAAAAGAAGGGAAACAAGTAAATCTCCATATTATAACCCTTTCTGTGAGATATGGCCTCTCCTCCACCTAATCTTTGAAGTTACAGTATGTAAGTTTCAAAGCCTTAAATTATGAAAATAAGCTTACATGTAGAAAAATAAATCACTCCATACAAAATGGAGAAAAATTGACATAATAGAAGTACGTGCTAGTAAACAAAGAAAGATCTGGGTTGTGGAGAAAGTACTCCTCAACTGAAGGTATAGGGGAAAACCCATGATGCAGGAAAATGTCTATGCAAGATGGGGCAAAAAAACCTTCAGTAAACAAAGAAGTAATAATAAAATCACTTTTAGAGATGAGAGGTGCATGTATAATGCGGTTCAGTTGGCTTTTGGATGGAATGAATTTTGATTATCAAGATATTAATGAAGAAAATAGATTGATAAAATCAAGAATCTCACTTTATAAGTCAGTATACTTCAGCTATGGAATAGGTACATTCTAGGACATTACCAATCTCCTGATCCTTCAAACTATTTTGCTTCTGTATTATTGTAATTATATTGTATCAGTTTTCATATTTAAAATATTTTATTGTCTAAGCCCTCCTTAATTTACCTTTTCTTAACCTAAAGAGCCATGTGCTGACTGTTTCCAGTAGTAATGAAATATTTCCTTCCAATCTTTGGGATGTTACAGTTATCCTTTGTATATCTAATTATGTTTCAATTACAGGTGCAGGTTTGGTGGGTTGATGGACACATTTCAATGTGTTGGCCTCAGGATTTGTACAAAGTAGGAGAATATGATAGTGATGAAGGAGAGCTTTGGGATGATGGAAGTAGTGAAGCATCTTGGGAAACCCAGTCTGAAGATTGTCTAGTTGCAGATGTTAGGTAAGATGCCACCTTTAAATTTAGAAACTTTATTTGGAGTGCTAAAATTAATGCAAGAGGGTAAGGAATTATCATGAATTCAAAATGATCATATATACCTGTGTATAAATCAACCTTGTGCATTGGTTACTCCTTCACATTTACTTAAAATATCCACTTTTTAAAATATCTCTACTAATTTCCTGAAAGAACTTTTTTTACATAAAAAAGAATTCTTGTAAACAAATTTTCAATGGTGCTCTTTTTTTGTATGGTTGCAAAACTCATCTAATTACCAGTTTTGTTTTTAGTCTTACTTAATGTCAATTTTGTAAGGGGGTGACCTTCATATAGTGCTTCTATTTGATGAAGGTTATTGAAAAATTTACAAAGTAAATATTAGCATTTTAAACTAAGCTTCTTGAATACATATGAGAAGGATGGGAAAATCTCTTGAAGCAACTCTTGGTCTGATAATATAATGCCAAAAGTTCAGATTGGAAGATACTTTATATTTCTCATAATTGCTTTAACAGTTGTACTGAAGAAGATATGGATGAAGCTTTAAAACCTAAACTCGCTGCTAATATTGAGAAGGCCCGGATAGCAATGTCACGTTTAGAAGAAATTTTTATACAGAATCCATCCCTACAAACTACTGGTGTGATGCGACAGTTACTGGAAGTTTACAAAGATTGCAGGTAAATTATCTTTCATAGTACTGGGTATTAATCATACTAATTTCTTAGAAATAATTAAGAAGAACAATAATTTGTTGTTATGAATGCATATAGCTATTTTTATTTCTGTCATTTGGATGGATACAACCAGCTTGTTATTATTTTCAGGCATTTTTGCTCTTTTTTGTCATATGATATGGAGTTCATGCAATTTAATACACTCATCTGCTTCTTAAATAAATTTGTTCGGATTTGTCATTGCAGTTAGATCATAATATAATTTTTGAGATATATTTCTTGTTCTTTGATAATATCAGCACTTTAGTGCAAAATTTCCATCCTTTTTGTTTTTATTAAAAAGCTTCATGTACAGTTGGAAGCAATATATAACTGATAATCTCTGAGATTTGTAGTAGAAATATGCACTAATATTTATGATTAAGATATAAAAGAGTTTACTGTGTTATTCCAAATATTTACACATGATCCACTTTTACATTCTTCATAATACAAAAATAATAATGCTAAAATTTATTTACTTTACCATAAGGTATCTAGATAAACTGATGGGGACATCATTCTTTCATGAGAGTCACTTCCAAGGTCTTTTGGAACGAGTGAGGGAACGAGGGAGAGCCAATGCTGCACAGAGAGTAGCAGATCAAGTAAGTCGCCTCTTCCATACCAGTCAGGCAGAGGGAGCCGAGAAGGCAACTACTCCTAAGGCCAAGTCTGATGAAGGTGTTAAGACAGAGGAAGTCCCCCAGAGGCCTTGGATATCCTCTGCAAAGAGTGGCAGCACAGAAGATAACTCGCTTCCGTCTGCAACTTCTGAGGGCAGTGAGCCCTTACCCACACCTTCACCTGATGTGAACACCACCGTTGCTCCCCTCCCTGTGGATGACTCTGGTGTTTTCTCAATATCTGCAAAGGATAGCACTGGTAGCAGCAGTGCAGGAGAATCATTTGCTTCTGGTGAATTTTTGCTAAGTGAGAATCTTGCCAGTCTGGAAAGGAGAGTGACAACAGCTGCCATCAATGCTCGTAATCTTGAGGAGACAGGTGCAGCTGCGGTGACCTCTCCTGCTGGGGAGAGAATCGAACCGAAAGCGAAGAAAGAGCAGACTGCAGCAATAAGTACATCAGAAAGTAGTGGAGCGTTGGGTGCAGAGGAAGTGAACTCATCTCATGTGTGTGTGCGTCTTTGTTCACTAATCAAAGCTCAATTGGTAAAGGCACATGCAGAAGTTACGAAGCGCTTTGGTGGTCGCAGGGTGAGGTTCAGTGAGGTGCAGATGATTGTGGACTCACCGGAGAATGATGGAGATGCAGATGATGAAGGGGAAGAGTTGGAGGATGAGAGGAAAAAGAAAAAGTTTAAGCCCCTGAAAACTGACAATCCGTCAGATACATCAGAAAAAGATGTGAGTGAGACACACAGTGATGAGGTTGAGGAAGATGATGTGTCAAAGAAGGCCTCAGAAAATTCACTGCCTCCTACTACTCCTCCAAAGAGGACAGTTCCAGATACTGGAACTTCTGCTGTTGCTGCTGCTGAAGTTACTGAAGCTGCTGCACCTGAAGAAGTAGAAGCTAAAGAAGGATGCTCAATGGAAGGTAAGGATGATAAACTTAAATACACAATATTTTTGTTTTTCCTTTACCAGATAAAATTCAAGGGATCCTGGATAGCCAAATTTTAAGAATACTACTACTTCTACTACAATAGAATTCATCTATTCTTTTTGCTTACCCCTCCCTATCTAAAAGTGCTAATAATTTTTACTCAAGTTATTCATTAATTCCAAAGAAATTTTTATGCTGTTTCAAACCCTTGAGAGCTCTTCTTTACCTATTCCCCTACAAAGCAATTACCTATATGACCTTGATCTAATAGGATTCTTTTATAAAAGAAGTTTATGTAGAAGAGAATCATGGAAAAATCAGACAATTCAATGCAGAAAAATATAGCCTGAAGACTGCCCTATTGAAAATGGAAGTTAAAATGAAATTCTACTGGTCTGTCCAGTTTAAACAAATATTCACAATTACCTGAATTTAATTTGTAAATTTAACTCTTTACCATAGCTCAATTTATCTTTGTAATATTCAAGGGAATAGAGAAAGTGCTGCTGTGAACTATTTCCCACAAAATTTTAGTGATGTTTATGTCCTTGTCATGATTTTTCACATTGTTATTCCTTCATTGATTGACTTCCCTAAGTTATATCCATTACTTATGAAGGGTTAGTTAAATTATTTCTTTTAAAATTTATATTACTCCACATCTATATATTTACCCTGGAAGCCAATTTTTGGTGTGTAACAGGGGGTGCATGCACCATAACTCAATATCCTTATTGATTTACATATTGCTCTTAGAAAAAAATTAATTCTTGAAATGACTTGTTCTAGCATCCATTTCTCCTCTCTTCTTCCAAGTATCAGAGTAATCTATGTAATGGAGAGAATGCCAAATATTGGCTTCATCTTCTTAAACATTCTCTCTGAATTTATGAAGTAATTGTACCCTTTGTGGAAATTCCTTCATACAAAGATTCAGATCCTTTGTCCTAAACCATCTAAGTAATGCTCACTAATTTTTTGTTATGATACTTAACAAAAATGTCTTGCCTTTTCTTGTAAGTTTTCTAATATGCAAATATTCGGGTGAACTCTATGCTTGATATGATGATGTATACTCAAGTTGAGGCTTAACTATCACAAAGTAACATGTCTTGGGGACTTCCTTATCACTCCCACCCTAATTATTATTTTGGCATATCCAAGTTGTTTAAGTGCTGTTCCATGCATCAAAGATGTGAAAACCGTATTTTTAATTATAATATTGAGGGTTATTATCCTTATGAGTGAACATACACTCCAATATATTCCATGGATTTTATTATTAACAAGTATTTCCTTGTTAGCTGTGTGAATAATCATTTACGATAGATTTTCTCTTGTGTGTTTTACATACCATTTGTCTTCATTAAACTCCAATTGTTAATAATCACAGAATTTCATAATTCTCTCTAAATCAATTCAAGGGTTAATATATCCTACCTAATTTATATTTTTCTGGAAAGTTCCTTATTTCGCTTTGATATCTCTAAGGTTGTTTATATATACTGAAATTAGTTATGGTCGAATTACACTACTCTATAGGAGGCCTGCAGTCACTTAAATGAAACTAATACTGCCCAGAACTACTAATTATTCTGTCTGTGAGAAAATTATCCATCTTATCCAGAAAATTATCTTTATCCAGCTTGTTGCTTCATTGAAACCCATGACTTTTGATTTGTATAGCCCATGTATTAGCATTGACTTTTGTTGTTGGAGAAATTTGACCTTGGAAGGGGAATATTCTTTTTAGAACAACCAAAATAAGTGATCCTGAGTAAAGAAAATAAAAATGAAAAATTTTAATTGTGAAAAATTAGCTGGGATCCTCTCTTATTCTCTCCTTCCTTTCCTGCACTCTACACTTGAATGTCATATTTAATAGTTTGATTTTGTTGAAAACATTTTAGGTGAAGTGAAAACTAGTCTATTTTACAATGTCAATTTGATTCTTTCATTCTGAGTCTATTCTGTAATATTACTCTAAAATTATTTAAGAGGAAAAATTGTCATAACATGGAGAAAAATTACCAGTTTGCTGAAGTGGTATTTGAGAATTGTTGCTATCTTCATGGTTACAGCAGCTAGTCCAAGGACATTTATATAACTGCCCCACAATCCACAGGTGTTGTATGGTTAGGGTCAATCTTAACTTTGACATCCCTATTCACCTTAAGTCTGTAAATATCTCTAATGCTCTATGGAGAAAATAATTGTAAGCAACTATCTGGGCATAATATTCAGCCTCAGATTCTGCTGAATGCAAATTTCAAAATTTGGCATTAGTTCAAATGTGTATTTGGTACATCACGAAAGTATATCCTAAATTCTCTTAAAATTTAAAAATTAAAAAGTGGAAATTGGAATTAGTATAAAGATTAGTCTGAATCAAGATACCTTGCTCCTCAATTCCTCTTTGCATTCTTCAACACCAGCTTTTTCTCTTTTCAAAAAAAAAATTGCAATTTTCAGATATATAGCTTTTCAGCTGGGTATGTTAAGATTTAGGATTCTGTAGAAGATTTATTTCTAGACAAGCAGTATAATGACTGCCTTATTTTTTATCATTAGTTTCACTGAGCAAAAAAAATATAAAGACTTATTACTGATAAAACAAAATTGAATTTAAAATTGTTCAATTGTTTACTAAGCATTGGCTGATTTCCTTGATGATGAATGTAGTAATTCATATCACTTTTTTATCCATCTATTCATGAAGTTAATAAAAAAACTAATACTATATAAGGAGTTAAAAAAATTTGTGAGGTAAAATTATTTAAGTATTTCTTTTGATAAAATTTATGTGCCCATAGTATTGCTAGAAAATTTATATGAAGTTAATAAATTAATTTTGTATATGTAGCATTTATTAGGTTGCAATGTAAGTCATTATATTTGGCTATTTAATTTTTATTATTGAAAAGTTATTATGTAAATTATTTCAAAAATGTTTTTTTTAAATTTTAGTTAAAAATGTGATGTGAAAACAGTGATTGGTAAACTGTAAATGAAACTAATTCAATCTTGAGTAATATTTATGAAGTTACTCTCTCTTGCTGATCAAAGTGTTTCTTCAAATATTGTAGAATTGGGCTGTCATTTTGAATTACAAAAGTCATATTTTTAGTAGGTTTGGCATATTATAGCATGAGTGACACATTGAGGCAGAAATTGAGGGGTAAATTATGCATTCAGCCCATTCCTTTACTTTCATTCAGAATAGAATACTGTAGCATCATTGTCAGTCAAGTAATATAAGAAAAAATTTCCATTTTTCACAAGATCTCTTTCAAATTTCTTGGCAGCACTTCAATTAGCAATCTCTGAGAGTAATCTAAAATTTACCTAAAATATTCCCAATTTTTTTTCTAATTCAAGTAAGATATATTTTATGAATTGTGGAAAAAAAAATTAATACAGATAAATACCCTAATCTATATTGTATTTTGTTGTGAGTTGTAAGTTTGTAAAGTCCTGTTTTTTTTTTCAAGCCATTTTCACCTTAGGATTATGATTTTATTCCTTGTCCCCAGATTTTCAGAACTTAGTATAACTTGTCAAAAATAGCATGAATTGGAGATGGAATTTATCACCAATAATAAGAATGATAATCTGCATCAATCTTCCTTTGTTATGATACTTGTTCTTAGGCCGTTCTTTATAATTTAATTTTGCAAAATAAATAAAAGCAGCAAACAGTAAAAATTAAGTATATTTTTAGTTTTTATGGATTACTGAGTGATTTGGTTCAAATCCAGCAAAATTAGCAATTAAAAACAAGTAACAATTAGCAAATACGAGTAGTACTTCCTTCCTGGTCTCAGTGACCACTAGCTACAATTTTTTATACAAATCAGGCAAACATGTAGACTCCAATGTAAGACAAAAATATAAAACCACCAAATTTCTGCTTAACAATTAACATAGATTGGAGTTTTTTTCAGGAAAGAACATTTCCTAAGTTTAGGATTTGGTTAACAATTTTAAACTTAAGTGAACTTAATTGTTTGCCTCACATTATCTCACTAATTTATTTTTTCTACTTTTTATTTTACCTCAGTTTTTAGCTTGCTGCATTTATTATTGATTTCAAACCCCTCTCAGGTGGTGATAACTGATTTTTCTATCTACCTTATTGACATCACTGTTTCACTGCCCTGTTGAACCCTTTCATGTATTTCTTCTAAAGCTTCTTTAAACATGTTCCATCTAAGTATATTGAAAATACCATGGCAGGACTGACCTGCAGCACTTCTCCTCCTTAATCTAGTCATCGGCTATCTTAACTTGCGCTGTTTTATTCATGCTTGTATTTCGGACGTAATACTTGTTTTTACTAAATCATCCAATATTCTTTAATATCCCTTTTATTAATTTTGGCTGCTGCACTGTATTTTCAAAGAAATGGATGCACATGTCTTTCATTACTTCAAGGCTATATGTTGTATGTACCCTCACCTCCCATATCACTTTTCCCTTCTATCTTTTAATAAAGCCAATGGATCATCACATTTATGCCCCCACAGTTTTGCTTATGTTGTTATATTAGTTAAAGGAGGAGTAATCTGATTTTTTGATAATGATTATATTTTACTATATTTTTCTTTTTGATAGAATCAATTCGGATTTAATTAAGTTATTTATTAAAATTTATTTATAAATTTTATCTTTAAGGAGCTTAAAATTTTTCATCTCTTTTGTAAAAGTATTTTTTAAAGTTCTCCAGAAACCCTAAAAACCTATTATGATTTTGTGAACATATCTTGCTTTATTTACTCACATATCATGCATCAATGTTTCTTGCTCATTATTGTACACACTTCTTCCTTCCTCCACTTTTTGTCCATTTTCTGTCCTGGAAGATTCATTGGTATTCATAGACTATATTTTAGGTGTATTTTCTCTCCCTTCCCCTTTGCTGGGTTTCAAAATTATTCCCGGCCTTCTTTTTTGGCTATTACTTTGTTAATTTTATTTTAAAAGTATTGCATAAAGTCAAATCTTTCAATCTTCATTGTAATAGATCAAGTTTCATACTTTCAACCTTCATACTTTCAAGTGGAATAAAAACATGTTTTGATTAAGGTCCAAGAATTATAGTATTTTTTTGTGGTTTAGTTTGTTGTGTAATTGTTTCATCAGCTTTGATTTGATTTCAATGTGATGTCTTGCTTTCTAGCCTCTAATCCAACACACAAAATTTGATGAGAATTCATTTGGAATACTATTAACTACCAAAAAGCATTGACCACCATATGATCCAATTATATCCCTCTCTTAAAAATATAAATTCAGATTTGTCATAATCTTTCTTGTTGCAAAAGATATTCTTTTGCAACAAGAAAAGGGAAATTTCTTAAATCAACATTATGATATATTTTCCCTAGAAAATGTCTGGTTGTTTTATATACATTCCTTCTCTTCTTAACCGTTCGCTAAATTCAGCCAATTTTATTTTTCCATTAGGTTTCTCAATTCTTGAAACAGCTCCTGACAGCCATAAATTTAAACTTACCATGTTCCTGCCAACTGATTCCAAGTCTTTCTTTAAAACTGTTAAGAAAGAGCTGAAACTGCTGAGAAATTCACTTCCTCCTGGTATATGGGTGAAAGGATTTGAAGATAGAATGGTAAATATTTTGTTAAGAATTCACAATTTATCTTTAATTTTTTTATCCAATCAAAAAAATTAAAATTACCTACTTTTTCTTCAAGGATTTATATTCTGTTATGATATGTGGCCCAGAGAAAACTCCCTATGAAGATGGTCTTTTCTTCTTTGACTTCCAATTATCTGCTGACTATCCCAAAGCTCCTCCTGTCTGTCATTACATTAGCTATTGCAGTGATCGCCTCAATCCTAATTTGTATGAAGATGGTAAAGTCTGTGTCAGCCTTCTAGGAACTTGGAGTGGTAAAGGAACCGAAGTTTGGACATCAAATTCTAATCTCTTGCAAGTCATAGTGTCCATACAAGGTTTGTCTAACTAGAATTGTGATAACTGTCCATGAACTTTAAATATGAAATCAGTTCCAATGTTTTCTTTTCGTATTTTTAGGTCTTATCTTAGTGAGCGAACCATATTTCAATGAAGCTGGATATGAGAAACAGAAGGGCACACAGCAAGGAAAAGAAAATTCTAGGATGTATAATGAGATGGTTGTTCTAAAGCAGGTTCAAGCACTTACAAAAATAATTCTAAAACCTCCTCCTATCTTCAAAGAAGAGATATTCGAGCATTTCCGTTTACATGCTTACAAGTAAGGAAGTAATTTTCTCATATGTGTTTCACTTAAGAACTTTATAGGACTACCTGTTCTCTTAAACATACAGGAAATCCAAATTTTTTGTGTACTTTACTTTTAATGAAATTGTAATGAATTTATTATTTAATATTTAAATTAAAATATTCATATTCTAAAGTACTGTATTTTAGCTTTTGATTTTCTCAGATTTATCAAAATATATTAAAATTAATTTTAATGAAGGCAAAACTTGTCTTTAACCTTAGCAATATAAATCATTGGGATTCTTTTTATATATCCCTTTTTTCTTTCAGACTAATTAACCGTTTAGAAACTTGGCTTCAGATATCTGAAAGGTATAACAACACCCATCCTCTTTCTCCCACCACACCTACATCATTCCGAGAACTTCATGGAGAAGGTAAGTGAAAATAATTTTCCTGAAAATTTCCCTCATAAAATATTTTGGTTTTCATATCAGAACAAGGAAGATTTTTTCTTCCATCAGATATTTCCAATGGCATTACTAGTATATACAGACTAAGTTACTCCTGGCAAAAAGAAATTAGATAAAGCTCTGTGCTAGATTCATAACGAATTCAAATATTTAAACATATAGCTGTTAAAGATTGATTTATTGCAATTGATCAAGGTCAATATAAATGTATTTCTTTACTCACAGCAATCTCTAGTGCCATCAATGTCCAGCTTCCTGAGTTTCCTTTGATTCCTGCCTCAAAAGGATTTTGCTTGACTCTTCGTAAAACTCTAGTCTCCTTCAGAGAAGTTCTTTCTTCACTTGGAATCTTAGATGACACAATTGAGGGCAAGACAGAGGGTGTATTCAAGGAGGCTTTGCAGCAGCAACAAGGCGGAGTGAAGGATGCTACCAGCAGTTAGTTGAAGGGGTGCCCCTTTAGAGGTATAAATCTTAACCAGCAATCAGCTTACAGTTTGATACTACTGACTTGACTTTGGAAGAGATCTGCAGATATTTTCCTTTGATGTCTGGAACTCTGTGGGGGAAATTTACCTGCCTCATGGTCTCTTAGATATGGAGATTTCCTTAAGCAGTATGCAGTGAAATGAGATGGGAAATTGAGAAATGCATTGAAGTGAAAGTGTGTGAGTGTGTGTATTTGAAGATGAAAGGGAAGAGGGTGATGCTCTGAATTCGAAAGTGAAGAAATAGGCTGATTTTTGAAGTATTGTGTTACAGTATGGTGGATTATGTTTTGTAGACTTAAACAAACGAATTTGAGGACTGACTTATTTCTCTCATCTACTGGGCAGTTATTGCTTTCCCATCCTCTTGAAGAAATATATGTATACAGTACTTGGTGTACAGTTTTTGATAATATGTTTTACTGCACTTAGAAGGCCATCCAGTACATTACAGGATTGATAACATAGTTCATTGGAATATCTCCATTCCCATTAACAAACATCAGTTCTAAAGCAGTCTTAATGTGTCCAGCACATGGCATTATTCCTATAAATATGTATACAATATTATCACTGGCTGAGCTATCTTGTATAATTACATAAGACATACTTGATGGTTATATTTTTTGTAGTTGCATAAGTTTTGCTTTAATAAGAACTGATAGCTTAATGCAATCAGTAAACTGATGCCAAAATATTTTCTGCAAACACAATGATTTCCATGATTTTGCTGCAAGTTGGAGATAGTACAACTTTCTTCATTTCTGCTCGTTGTAACTTATACTGTTTGATGTAACTTTTCATGTGTATTATTTATTCAGTTTGAGTATTGAGTAATATTTATTTAATCTATGTTGGTGGCATTATTCCTCAGAATTCAAATATTTACCAACTAGGAAGTACATTTTCATGTTTTACTTGTATAAATTGTTAAATTATTGTTGCAGCTAATTTAATTTTGGAGACTGTTTTGTAGTGGCTGGCTTTATTCATACAATGAAAATATCCTTGTACTTACTGATTTTCAGTAGATTCAAGGTCAGTTCTTCCTTTCCCTGTGATTGTTTCAGCAACTGCGTTTTCAAAATTGTTTCTCTAATCTGCCTACTAATTCATTATTGTGAAAGATTATTCATCATAGATGCATTATCAGAGTGCCTCCATGTATCATGTTGTCTTAGATAATTGGACATACATTCTTGTTATAATATTGCTATTGCTTTTTGGTAAATCTCAATGAAGCAGCTAGTATCGAAAGGCAAATTTAAGTACTTAATTTGGAAACTTAGGCTCTCTTATCTCATTAAAGTTTTCCAAAATTATGGACTTGTTTATTATGGGTTGTTGTCATAAATTATTAGAGCTCATTTATTGTTGCCCTTAGGCAACTTTAGAAGTATAATTTCTCAGATCAGTCCTTAACATCTTATCATTAGTATAATGAACTGTCCTGATAGACAGTATATATAATATTGCTGGTCATATAGCTATTATTTAACTTCTACAAAATTTGGAATTTGGCTTTGGCATTGTATTCATTAGTGGCATTAGTAACTGCAAGAGCTTTGTGAGTTATATTTGATGAATGGAAAAAAAAAACAGTGGTTTAAATATATTGGTTGGTTAAAACTGGGCCTCCAAGAGATGATTATTATATGTGGGATTATTTTTGCTAGAAGTGTACCTTAGTACCAATGTACTTGGTTTTCAAAGATGTCTAAAAAATTTCTTCGTTTACTATGGCCAGAGTGGCTGTGTTACACCTACCAGTAGTGCTGTGATCTGGCTATGCCTTGTTCAATTCTGTACTTGTGAATCTCACGTATGCTCAGCCATGCAATATTGTGATCATTTTGATCCCTCATTATCCTTCCCATTTTACTGTCAAAATTTTTGCTCATACTAATATGTAAGTGCACTTGTTATGTTGATTGTTGATGTGTATATGCTATTGGGTACTTTATTTGAATGTATGCTTCAATACCATCAATTTTGCATACAGAACTTATTAATGTTGTTCCCCTCCCCCTGTAAATATACCATGCGTGGATGATGGAATGATTTGGAGTGTTATGAGGGCATCTTTGAAGGCCTTTATCAAGTTGTTTTGATGGAATGAATATTTCTATGGGAGCTGTACTAATTGTTGCATGTATTCAGTTTCTCAGGGATTGCCTAATGATTTTGTATTAAGTTACAGTTTTTTGTTTTTGTTATTTTAACGAATTCTATACATATGAATGTATCAATTTGCATATCTAATTCAAATATTTGCGTGTACTTATGGAGGAGATAGAATGTCTTCTTTGCATTCTCTTGAATTTGTCCTAGATGTGGATTTACATTATTAAGATTTATAAATTTTCTTTAAGGGTGGTCCAGAGGAAATGTTGGTAATACCTTCAATAGTGAAACTAAATAAGAATGAATGTGGGAAGTGTGGAAGCTAATGCGTGTACAACAACCTGATCTGTTAGGTTTGTACAGAAAACGTGGTGCTCTTCTCTGAGAAATATCATTATACACAGCTGTTTGGGCTCATTTATTTTCCTGTTGAGTCAAGAAAAAGATATGGTAAATTATTTAAAATAAGGTCAATCAGAGTAACAAAGCTGTAAAATTACCTTGCAGTACATTATCATATATGCTCTGTGTAACTGCTTGTAAATTGGGATATTTGCTTCAGTCTTCTTGTAAAGTGTGTGTTTTCTCCTATTATTTGTGAATGGAATGTCAATCCAACCAAGGGCTGATCAGGTGATGTCAAGTAGTTTCATTTGAAATTGTTTATATTATGAATAGGCAAATAATGTAAGACTGTATAGAAATATTAAGTTAAACTTTTTGGTGGAACAGATATATCCATTAAAGATTCATATCAACAAGCCAAATATATCTACCATTGTTTACACCCAGTATAATTTATGGTTTATAACAGATTGATTTATTTGTAAAATGAAGTTGCTCAGTTAATTATCTATATTGTAGGTTTTATTGTATTTTCCTGTATCCTGTTATGTATTGAACATGCACAATAAAATATTGGTTGATATTATTACTATAAATATTTTAATATTTTTTTCTCTTCAATTTGGAATTGAATAGGGGTGAACTTTTTAACATATTCAATGGAAAGGTTTGCACCACCCTGAAAGATATGGTCCAGGATTAGAAAATTAAATGAACTCTCTTTGTGTAAATGTGTACATAGAATATTAAAGCATTTTAATTTGCTGTTATTCAATCAAATATGTTTCAGATATTTGATACAATTTCATTCTGTAATAATTATCAATCCTTAAAAGAGGATGCTAGATATTTACCATGTACAGTGAAATCTTTCTTAAACATGCATCATTGCATTTTAGTGTGTTCCAACCTCATGTTAAACATAAGCTATCTCAGAAATGCAATGGATTTTCACATGCATGAATATTTGTAAAGCAGAATAACAAGATTTAATTCTCCTTAAATATTTATCATACAAGATCTGTTTCCTTGTAGCAGAATCTATCTTTGCTTTTTGGGAATGCAGCATTGGTCATTTCAGGTGACTATGTTTAACCAATACTGTTCCTCAAACTTCACTTTTCTGTGAAGGACATCCTTGCTCCTTTTTCCTAATGTGTTCCTCCCCTAACTCTTTGGTGAAGTTTGGGTATTATTTTTATTCAATCATCCCCATTGTAGGAACTGGTGAGTCTGATGGCTGAAAGATAACACTGTACTTCAGAACTATATTAATAAACAATATGTTTTTAGAACTGTGTGGCAAATGTTCATGGTGTGACATCTTGCTAGTGCTAATGTTTGGAAATAGCAAGCTACTTATTGCTGAAATAAATCTGAAGTAATCTTTTACTGCCACTTTTAACACCTGATTCTAACTCATTACAGGATCTTTCCAATGCGGGATGATGCAATTCTACATGCCAAAGTGAGAGTTTACCTTCCTTTTGTGGAAAAATGTACTCACGTGAAGATCATTAATTTGCATCACTATATTGGGAGTGGTTTGTATTATTACTAACTATCTATGTAATCTAAGTAACTCAGCCTTGTGGAACATCATAGAAATGGGTATTACCTCAATAGTTACCACAAACAGTTTATACTTCTAAACGGTTGAAACCAGTTTCACTTTATGCAGATCATCTTTAACACTGTGTTTGTAGTTTTCCACACACCTAAAATGACACAGTTTATTCAACTAACTATTAATGTTTCTCCTTTATGAAGGGAGAATTGACATTTTTTGTTGTGCTTTTCTAATTAAGGTTGACTTATAAAAAGCTACATATGGAAATTTTTATGCCAATTAGGATACCATTGCCAATTCAAAAATATTTCTTCTTCATGATGGTAATAAATGTGATTTCATCTTTTTATCCTACAGATAAAGCATGGCCTGAAATTGCTTACTCTATATAAAAATATTGCATAACAATATTCAGGCAGAAGCTATCCTATTGAAGAAAGCAAAAAGAAATCTTCTGAAGGAAGGGAATTTAATATTACTAAAGGAACTTCTCATATGATTAAAAATAGTTTATTACAATATCATAAATATATACTATATTACATATGTTTAATATTTATAATCCAAATTTATGGGGAAGAGGCTAGAAGGCAATTTAACTTGGTAAATTTTATTGTTAAATAATAAAATATATGTTAACTTTCAGATGCTCTACACTTCTTCAGTTGCAATTACATTTTCTTCATGCCTACATAAAAACTACAGAATTACAAACCAAAAACTTACCTGTTCACTCATTCAATTGCTGGCATCACAGTTAATATGTTAACAATGATATTGTCGAGGAAAAATTTGAAATTTACACTTTGGATAAACTTGAATGGGGGAATCAAAATAAAATTCCAAATTCAGGAAATAATTTCATACGTTTTAGAATCATTTCATAAAAATAACAATTTGTAAGTTTCATCATAACCAAATCATTATTTTGAAATAATGAGCTATATTCTTACCATATTTAAGTAATTGAAATAATTTATAAGAAAGTACATTCTTCCATAAAGAAGCATCGTTATATATTTCATGAGATAAATCTTTTTTATGTAGTGATGCATTGTATTTTTAGTTATGAATAATGGTCAGATAAATTTCATACTCCCAGAATATTACATACTCTCAAATGAGATATTTATTAAATAAGAGGAACTATTAAATAATATTTGAAGTATTAAGAGTTATTATTTCACAAGAATAATTTTTATGAATTAGTAACCTTTTATGTACTATTTTGCAATAATGCTTGCCTAATTAAGAACCAAAAAATATTTTGCTTGTTCAGAATATTCTTCCTTCTGTGCTAGTCAGTTTAAGTCTTTATTCATCAATTTTTTTAAAGAATTTTAGAGAATAACTTTGGAAAATATAAATTAATGAATTAAAATGTGATGAACAAGAAGAAAAGAGTGAAATTTGTGTGCATCTTAAATATCTCTTTTACATGAGTTAAATTCCCTAGTAAAAATCATTACAAAATGTAAGGTTACTGTTCAAAAATGTTGAAATTATTTTAATAAATAAATATTTCAATGAGAAGTAGGTTACATGATAACATGGTTGAATTTGTACAAAATTCTATGTTATTGTTGAAGTGATATGAAATAAGCCTATGCATTGGCGCTAATTTAATTTATCCTGTATAAAAGTGAGTGCTTTAGCTATGATTCAAAGAACATAATTATTGAATATAATTGCTCAAGCTATTCAATTACATGAACATATTTGATGAAACAGTATAAGGCAATATAGTTTTCAGTTAAATAGGTCCTTTGAAATTTCCTACGTCCTAGCATAAAAGAGCAGAAAATAGCCCATGAGTTTTTTCTCATCCAAAAGTTAATTGAATGGTTCCATGAGAGGCGAATCATTATTGTAGGAGAATCATTCAAAATCTCTCATCTATACCTAAGTACGCCTTCTAATCGTTCACTCCAGGTAATATTATATTAAAATCCTCTAACCTCTAAATTATGGTCTTCTTTGTCGTAGGCAGTTCTTTTTGGCAAAGAGGTATCATTGAAGCCCTCCAGGAGTCAATTGACTTTAAGCGAAAAGGCCAAAATTGCTGTAATCATGTAAGTATTTTTGGAAGAACTTTTAAATATTTGCGCCAACTGCAGGATATCAGTCAAAGCAATCGTTTTG
Source organism: Pachydiplax longipennis (assembly GCA_036926295.1). Classification (NCBI taxonomy): domain Eukaryota; kingdom Metazoa; phylum Arthropoda; class Insecta; order Odonata; family Libellulidae; genus Pachydiplax; species Pachydiplax longipennis. The sequence continues at coordinate 6,537,873 of JAVFKF010000015.1, read as the reverse complement.
CGAAATGGCACCATGGAATCCTACGTCCTCCGCCATTCGCCATCGAGAAAGCTGTAGAGTCATTGTTAGCACTCCATTCACCTCACAATCGAAGATGGGGAAAAATAGCACTTAAACATCTCTTCCGGTCAACTTCACATGGAAGCAAAAGTGTTTTCACGTCGCATTTCTGCCGTACATTTTCTCTCCACCGTAGTCCATTCCTCCGATTGAGTCATCGGTCCCGCCGCCTCCGCCCTCTACCCGTCAGAGGTCGGGTGAATAAGGGGCAGGCGCGACGGCCGAGTCCTTCGCTGGCCATCGCGATCTTGTGGGCCTCCGTCTTGATGGGGCCCCTGAGGCGGCGGGGGCGGCCTGCTACGAGGTTGGGAACGACAACGGACTGTACCGCATAATCTTCGATAGGAGAATCCAGAGGGCGCTGGCCATGACGCAGAAGACGACTCCCGCCCAGCCGAGGTCTAAGCTCCACCCGGTAGAGAATATCCTTGTGGCGGCATAATCCACGAGCGCTGAATCAGTGACCACTGAAACGTTCACTCCTCCCTCGACGATGGGCACCACACAGTCGACTTTCTTGGTACGTCTTTTGAAGTGCATAATGGTAAGCGTGAAGGTGGCGAAGGTAGCTGTGGAAGAAAGAAAAAACATTTTGTTACCGGTGAGTTTCCATTTTTCCTATTTCAACTTGTTTGTCCGCGGCAGGGTCATAGTGGACACACACAGGGTACATACCGGACATATGCCCACAAGAAAAATAAGATGTAGTAACATATAGGTGTATCTGTGAAAATCTGTAAACTATTTGAATTTAATCGTATTAAACTCTCCAAAAGTGGACGTAGTAAAGAGTCATTAGAATATGGGATTTGATTTATTACGCCGGATATTCGCCATTTCGAGCGGAAATTTGCATGCCACTAGATTTTAGAAAATATCACATCTATCTGCTTTGATCTCCCCCAAATGGACTAACTTTGCCTATGCCCCGAGTCCACGGATAAGTTTTTTTAATGCCTCTTTTAGATTTCATGGCCAAAGGCCAATGTTATGGTATCCTACAGAGGCTCATTGATATCCTTCGTTTGACTCCACTAGGCCAATGCAGTGCCTCGGCCAACGAAGACGAAATGCCTAGTTCTGTTTGCCACAATCACCCTTATCACTATGTCTACTAGTTTATAGTAATCGTCGAAAACTTGGCGGACTTAAGAAAATATAATCATGCTACAAATTCATTCACTTTCGCAGCTGAACAAGAAAATTACTGAGAAATGATAGGATCCGTTCCCTTTTAGTGAACGCCCAGCAATATCTCTACTTAACTGTTTCCTATAATTAGACGTTGATATGCACCACATTCGTGCATGTGCGGTTTAATTTGATGGGGAACTTTCTTCAGGAATATATTTGACACAAGAAGAATAGCAGCATTCTTATTTATTAAACAGTATTTTCCATTTTATTTCGTCTACGGTGAGCGAATTTCTAAGGAGGTGCCGCGTCAAAAAGGGATGACCCTGAGAGTTGTAAATGGGATTTGAATCGGTTTCCTTGAGAACCAGATAAAGGATTTCTCACCGGCACGCTTGTGCTCATCTCCGTTTGACATTTCAAAAGTTGCCTGAAAAACCATTCTGTGTTATTAATTTTAATGAGCATCGAATATGATTGCTTTGTTAGAAGTTAGAAATAGCTCTTGTAAAGGCATTTTAGTATGCAGGATATGAAAACAATTTTATGGCGTTAGTATCGTTGTGTTTTTGTAAGAAGAATCGGAAGTAAATTAAAAGGATATAAACTTCTGATCAATTAAAAGGTCTAATTTTGTGTGTGGGAAAGAAATCATACATACTAGTTGAATTGATATGCTCAAGTGAAGTTTCATTGCATTATCATCTTGCAATGGACCATCTTCCATTACGCTTACCTGATAAACCCTTCATCTAAATTTACCATGAATGTTTGCCCAGTTTTCCTTCTTTCTATCTATTAAAATACTTTTCATTTTCTTTCAAAATCTCGTCTGGAAAATTATTTAAATGGAACTATGATTGTTAAGGCCTCTTAAATATGTCCCGATCCACATGCATTGAGGTATCTCTAAATTAGTAATTCTAACAGGGATCCACTAAAGTATCCACGTAGATTCTCAATATTTTTATTGCTAAATGATAGAAACAAATCTTTTGGTTCTTAAAGCGTCGGCGCCTTACAAAATATGAATCATCAATACTTAATTCGATAGAAACTATGGCACTTTAATTCTAATTGGTGGTGAAAGGGAGTAAATATAATGTAACGAATTTATGTCAAATTAATACAACGCAAAGCTAATGGAATTCTTCTTTTCCACTAATCAAAGGGTGAGTATAAAGATTAAAGTGACATTTTTGAATCTTTTTATCAACTCGATCTTTCCTTCTGGGATTCCGCTAACACTTACTGAAAATTCTATCAAAATAACTGAGCGAGTAACTAGAGTAAGAGTTCAGAGATATGCTAACCAAATCAGCTTGCTAATAGCTAAAGGAGATGAGACTTTATACAGTACTTTGAGATTTGGTAGGTCCCGGATAGCTTAGTTGGCAACGCGTTAGCCTTCGATGGAAGCGGTCCTGGTTGGAGGCAAACATATATCGGTATCCATACAGCATCTGATGAATATAGATAGCTACCTGAATTAAAAGATAACTGCTCGGAAAGCCAAGCACGGTGGCGTGGGAGTCGATCCGGTGGCCACTTGTTACCCACGGTGAATTCCTCCTGGCCAAGCTTTATCCCTCAAAGGCCCATGGACTTAAACTTAGAGCTTAGGTATAGCTTCTTAGAAGACTGTGCTTCGGATGAGTGTAAGAGAGAACCGATTTACCTGCAAGGAGATACATGACGCCAGTGACTAGAACAGCGCTGATCTGGTGCTGCAGCACTCCGAAAGCCCCAACGAGAGCGGAAGAGCCAAGGATGATCAGGCAGACGAGAGCGCAGGAAATGGAGAGGTTCTGCATCCCTGTGACGTAGTCAAACAAACACATAAAACAGAGGCAAGTAACAGGCTGAAAATCTTGGAAAATATGGGGGTTTGAATGGGCTATAGTTTTCAGTGCTTTTCTTAATAGGATTTTTATAGGTGTATATTATTCCTTACTAGGGAAGAAGAGAATTATATAACATAGTTATTGCGCACTATACACACATTTCTGAGAATTACCGACCGATTCGCTGTTGTATGACGCACGAAATTCCGAGAGGGTGATAGTTTTGTCAATGATGCACGAAGCTCATATTAATTAATTAGCTATGTAATGTCCTTCAGTTATCTTGCATCTAATTATAACGAGTCATCAATACTTTTTCTATTCAGTTAGCTTTTCATATGTAATATGAACTGTCGCGTAATCATCTATGAAAGATGAAAATTCGGAGCGATTTCAAAAGATTTTACTTTCTAAATGAATTCATGTATTAATTACTCGATAATAGGTTATTAGCGGACTTTATTTATTATTTTTATTATCATTAAAGAATATTTGAATCAATTCGTCTTCTCTTATCATTAAGTCTTCTTTTACTGTTGTATCTAAAAATCATATCACCTACCAAATAATATTCTTATAAAAGCTTAAAAGCTGTCTTTTATGAAGTTACATGGTTTGGACCATGTAGTTATCATTTCTCTACTAAGGTTTGACATACTGTAATCTACATAATATGAGATCCCCAGAGTGACATTCATTTAGTCACTTTTGTTCCTAATCCTTACATAGTCATTCAGCTTTCGTCTTCTATCACATAAATTTTTACGCACTTATATTGTTTTCTTTCCTTAAACTTCTAAAGAAACCACCTGCTTGAATATTGCCCGATATATCTGTAGAATAAATTATTTAATAATTTACCCGAGTTTCAAATTGTAAATAACTAAATTTTCACTTAATTCGCTCTCGAGAATTTAACGGAAATTTTCTGATATTTTGTTTGAATTCCATCTTCTATTTCACTCAGTTTCACTCCGATATTGGGATCAATAAGGCCCCAAGATTGAATTAATTCGTAATTCAGCGCATTTACTTAGCTTTTCCAATTTCTGTGGCATTAAGGTTAACCTGAATTCAAAAAATGTACTCATTATGAAGAGGCCTAGTAGACCCTCCAACTAAAAGGAGCAAAGAGGTGTTTTCCAAATTACTATCACCGGTGCGAGAGAATGGGATCCGTTTTCCGTTTCCTCCGCACGCTATTTTCAGTCTAAATTTACGCTCGACGAATTTAGCCCCGAACAGAAACTCCTAAAGAGAATCCATCTTGTCTTTAATTGATTATATTTTTATAGAACTAAGCGCCTTTGCTCCATTCATGAAAAAACAAGCTTTTAATCTCCTAAAACACTGAATAGGTGCAGTTTGGACGTTAAATTGATCTCATCGTAATTAATCTCAGGGTATTTAAAGACTTAGCCCGTTTTAGGAGGAAGGAAATTCTCCGGTCGTTCCATAATATGCTCCATCGCTTCGGCAGACAAATTTGAACTAGATGAAAGCGAAATTCTGACATTTTTTTATGGACAGCAAATGAAGGAATTTCTCAAAACTTTCTTATTAAGGGTTTCATGAACGTAAATATGACATTTCTGAAGCAGGTACGGTTTAAGAAATCTCAGTCCCCTTTTGTCATGTAGAGATTTTGAGTTCGTTTAATACATTGTACTCTTTTGGTAATGATTCCAGAGGACAATTACTCTTTAAAATTCAGCATTATGATATTAACGAATAAAAACTAAGTAAATGGAATATTCGAGTGACTGTGCGATATGCATTTTACACAGAGTTTGAATATCAAATTAAATACTGCCGTTGTTTCTAATAAACATATTTTATCATTTGTGCTTAAAAACATTCTTTTGAATTCATAAAACGATTTGATAATCTCTAAACAATAAGAACATACTTCGGAAGATTTAAGGAAATTTTTTTATAAAAGCAATACAAAGAGCCTTACTTTTAGTCTCTTCATTCTACATCTTAGCTAAATATAATGTTTACTTAAAGGAATACCTTACAGAAAATAAGTATAGATATTCTTTCGGAGATAAGTAAATCTGATAATCTTGATTATCTCATCGTCATCAGAAGGTTTTTCCCTTGAACTTCCCTTCGTTATCGAAATGAAAGCAAATGCCATTGAAACATTGAGGATGTCCCTAGTGGAAGACTATCGGATGTTAACAGATTACGAGGAATCATGTTGTTTAATTTTATTGGCTCATATACAAGTTTATGGATTATAAGCTTTCTATTCTTGTTTTTGCTATGATTATCGTAAATCAATTCGAACAATTTTGCGAAGAAATTACCAATATATCCTATTTCCAATAGACCAATTTCCATTAACTTTGGCAATAGATTATTTGGATTCATCAACTTGGTTTCGATGAATCAACTATCACTTTTTGGCTGCCACGTCTTATCCTAAGAGTATTACTCGTGTTTGTTATGGTATGATAATCAAAGCTCTCTACAGACGATGACGGAAACATTAATATATTCAATGCAGTCTTAAACACGTTTCATACAGTCCTCTGTCTTCTCTTTCTCTCTCTCAGCACCTCATCTTTTTGGATTTTACTGGATTATCTCAGCCAGAGAATTCATAATTCAATTTGCTCAACGTTTCCTCTTCTAATTTCTTAAAAGAGGAGGGGTTGATGTGAGGAGGGACCGGGCGACTGTTGGCCGAGATCGCGTTTGAATAATCTAAGAGTTGAGGAGGAGCGAAAAAGTCGAGAGAGAGAAAAGCAAAAGCGTAGTGCCTCGAGTTGACCATTTACATCTAGAAAACCCTTTCCAACTCCTATTCTTTCTCCGATGATGTCTAGAGAAGAAAACTTGGGAGACTTCTCACCGTCTTAAGTACTCTTCCATCCTTTGCTCGCTACAAAGAGAAAGAACATGACCGGAGTACATACATCCGCTTCAAAGAGAGCTTGATTACCGATGCACCACGCTCTTCATTCCTTTTGCATAAAGGCTCTTCCTTGAGCAAGAGTTGTTCATTATACATCGTTCTCCTGGAGAAAAAAACTGACCAAGGATGGAAAAGGATAGCAAATTCCATTCCGAAAAGTATAGTTTATCTGGACTGAGAATAATATTTCGAATAAATAGCTTGAATTAAAATTTTCCACGCTTATAAAAGCTCAGTATAAGTATCATTATGAAGTATTCTTAGTACGCACATTTTACTTCTGAAGTACTTAGTGTATTACTATGATATTCTTTGCTTACATTCTCTACTAACCTTTTCTAGGTTTCTGTAGAGAGAAAGAAGTTTTCTTTTGTTGTCAAACACAATGAGTAAAAACGTTTTGACCTATGTTACTTAGCCTTGAGCTTTTCTTCTTTGTTCCTTATCATACTTCGACATCGCAACTAAAAACAATGATAAAAAATCTAAGGTTTATAGTCAGGCTTCTTAAAAGAATTAAATTATGAAAATCATGAAAAGCAAAAATTATATTCAGTGCCTTAAAAACTAAATTATTTATGATTATCATTATTTAAGGACCTAACGTAATTTATAACATCTACTTATCATATTTAGGATTGATTTTAAATTCGTGTAAATGACATTGATGCTCTCGTTTTCAGTCATTTAAGTCTATCTAATTATATGACTTAATGTTATGTCTCGTTCAAGCTCCAACCAAAATATTCGTGAGTTACTTTTGCTTGTTCGTAAAATATACTAAAATACTATTTACGAAAAATTAAAATAATCTGTTTATCACAAAGTTTTATGCTTAGCTCACGAGAGAAATCAGGAAGATTTATAATTTATGTCAAAACAAAGAAATTATTTGAAGAAATTATATAAGATTGAATATTGAGTCACTAATATTGAATATTTCAAAAATATATTTGAAGATATTAATCTGCTAGAATTTAACGGGGTACACCTGATATAAATAATCTCACAGCTGATAAAATGCTAAATTAAATGAAAGCAGCCTTTACGATATTGTAGTTTTTCATTCTAATAAGGAGTGTAAAAATGAAGTACGCATTTTTACACTCAAATTGCAGGTATCATCAGCGAGGGATACTCTTAATTTTTCAATCAAACCTTCATTTTTCAAAACTTGACGACATGTTCCCCGCAAAGCTCGAGTTCATAACGTTGATTCATCCTTCTTTTCAAAGCTGATAATATATTTATCGCCAGTGAGCTCACCGAAATACGACCTCAAAAAGTGGACTTCGTTAGGTGTGGTTCAAAGAGAAATATTTTTTCTCATCGCGGCCCTGTGTACCACACGAATTAATTCCCATTCACTTCCTAATTATGTATTCATGAAAGTGTTCCGGACAGATGCAAATTTAGAGCGTTTTGAAGTAAGACATTAATTGCGACTCAAATGCCAAATGCGATTTTGCTTCCGGGAGCGGACTTGAAATCGAACCGCAATCGCACAATGGATTCATCAAGGGAGAGATAAAAAACAAACGAACCCAATCGAATATTTCACCGCGTTTACAAGATTTTATTTCTGGCAACGGACGAATGGCGTTTGATTAAAAGTTTTAAATACAGCTGGCGGGGATTCGGCTCACATCGGCTTCGAACCTAATTACAGGACAGTCGCTGCTTTCCAATGAGGCTTTTTTCCGCATCAGAACTGTATTTCACGCCTTTCTTCTCTTCTGATGGAATCCTTCGCGCCTCCGTGCCCACATTAAAACTCGGAAACTCAATCCCAGATGCTGTGAAATATGCAAGCTTTTATCCTCTCTCATTCATCCCCGCGAATAAAATCCCTAGCACTCTTTTCGGTCCCCCAAAGGCTGATACCCTCTCCGTATGCAGAGCTATCTAATTTTCTCTGAATGTCTGAAAAGCGCCATATTCTGGTGTGTTTCCTTCGTTTGCCTTGGCCGAGTGAGACCCCCAACTCATCACACATTCCGACTGACCGTTTCAGGGCCCGACCAATGGTGAACTTCCACCTTTGGCCCTCTCTAGGGACTGAGGGCCCGTAAAAATATAAAGGCAGCGAGAAGAGAGTGGTAAGAAGATTAAGTTCCGCGGAGATTGGAAGGTCCGGTTGCATCCAAATCTTTTACGGCGCTCTCTAATAAGGTGACTTTCTTTCATTTTGTATTCACAGAGGAGATTTCACTCGCAATTCTCCACGCACTTAAGGCGCAGCGATGCTTTGATTGCTTTAGAAAAGGAGAACACTCTGCATGCCGAGATATTAACGATTCATCTGCTCATATCACCTGCTGTGTTTAAATAAACATCAACGGAATCAACGCAGTATCAACGGAAAAACTGCACTCTCTACAAAAGGTTGCGAGAGAGGCATATGTAAAATTTAATTCTTTGCCGTTTGTACGGACTGACATATTTTGTTCTGATAACTACTATTCACGAGGTTCATTTCATATTCCCAACTAGAATAAAACATTTTCTATATGAAACTTATCTTTAAATTATCAAACGTATTGTTAAATTTTTGATTTCGCATTCATTTTCCTCTAATTCCTGTGGATTGGGAGCCATAATGCTTATAAGAATTCTTTAAGTGAGAATGAATGCCTTATTTTTTCGATATCAATTACAATGAAAGTATAGCTGTAAAAGAAAAGGCTATTGACTGAAATAACTTCAGCACCAGTAATGGAGTAATAATTCAGAACCAGAAATTCAGTACCTGATATGGAATTCTTCATGGATTTATAATTCTTTAATACGCTTCTGATATGTATTAGAATACATAGTGAGAAAATATATCAGATCTGATTCAGAAATCACCTTGGTCGTTAGGCGGTCATGCTTATTTTTAAACACTATGTTTCACAAATTTTGGTCTATTTTATCACAATTATGAATTTGAACCAAAAATCGTATTACTATGCCAAAATAGAATTTTTTAATCAATTTCTCATCCTCTGATACTTATCTCAATTTCATAGGAACAATATTTCTAATTTAATTTTGTAAAATAATTGAAATCTGGTAGAAACATAAAGCGAACTTTACATAGATTTTTATGGGGGTATTTTCAAGCCGTCAAGAGTCAAATCCAGGGTACTTCTATAAAAGGAAGACGAATATTCTAAGCCAAATAGTTTTTCTTATGAATCTTGTTATTTAATACCTCTTTCTTAGAAAGAGGCGCAGTAAACTAATTTTTAATATTAGTTTCTCGATGCATTTCTCATGGATGATTTACTTTGTCTAAATTCGGGACTACGAGGCTAGATTTGGATGAAGTTAGATTATCCTGCATGAAATATTTTAAAGTTAAATTTCTGTGTATAAAAATAGCCGATCCGAAATAAAATAATCGTCTAAAGTATTATGCAACTAGTTCTATGGTGAGTAATTATATTTAATTAATATCATTCGACAAGCTGTAATATTTGTCTTGTTCAGGATTAAAATTGATTAAATATTTTACCACGATTAAATTGAATTTAGCTGTTAGATTTCTGATCAAACTATTTTTTCTTTTCAAATTTTAGATATCTTCTTACTAGTTATAGCGAAATATTTTACTCAAAATTGTGGAGATTCCTGAAGTGTATTTTTCCAATCTTTACGAGTAAAGTTTGTGAACTGCAATCATAGCCGTGACTCCGCTATCACATAATTTTTCCACGGTGAAATTATCTGCAAACATGACTTCCATCATCTCATTTAAACCTAAATTCAATTCCAGTCTGGAGTATGATCCTATTTTAGGGATCCAAAAGGACATATCCCATAAAGTACTACAACACTAATATTATTTTGGATAATGACGAGGAAAACGCATCATAAAAGGCTATGGAAAAGGCCATGCTGGTTAAGTAAAGAGATGATTGAAAAGGGAAGGGGGAGAGAGGGACATGGAAGAGATGGGGGTTGTTTGTTTACTTACTGTGCTGCCAGTCGGTCCTCGCCTCCTCCGACCTTCCTGCCGCCACCGGAGAAAGGTAGTTTGTGCAAAATGTCTCCTTGAACCCCATTTCCCGAAGCTTATTGCGTTCTTCCTCTGTAAGAAAGATTGGAAAACAAAGTTTAAAATAGGATTCGCTCGGCTGTGACTCTTGGCCATAAAGTTCGCTCGTATTCTTTTAATCCATTGGAAACCTAGCTGTTTGTGGTTATCGTTGTAAAATATCTTCTTTTCAGGACACATCATTCATTTTAAATTTAAATGTTTGTATGTGAAACAGCCATATATTCTTCCACTAGTTTATTCAAATAATTTAAACGATTAATAATTTTTAAAACGCCTCAATGACAAACTCAAATAGTAAATAATTTTTTAGAATTAAAATCAAAACTAGAAAATTCCTTGGAATTAGGGAACTCAATTTGGAAATTCATTACATTCTTTCATTATCACTATATGGATACTTGGAGCATTTTACACAACCTTTTACACAACATTTATCAACCTTTCTTCCTAATCATTAGGTTGATTGAACTTGCTGAACTTATTTAAAACGCATTTACTAATAAATTCGAAGAAATGATATCGAAGAAAGATTTTCCTATATTGATCGTAACGTTTATTTTATTATAATATCCTAATTCAAATCGGATTCAACGAATTACGAGTTACATAAAACAAAATTTCGCTCAAGTTATTTGTCGTGATGATACTGCTATTTTCTTCTAAATCTAGAATATTGGGAGCTCTCTGTTGAGCAACAGCTGTCCTCGACTTCATTCCGTTCCACATCGCTCTCTTCATTTACTCTGGTTGTAATAATAAATTTCTAACATTGAACCAAGTAATATCGTCCAAAGTGTTTCTTATTGCCTCTTTATAGCGTTTTTTCGATCTTTTCTGAGGTTTTCTTTAAACGGTCTATAATTGAGGCATTCATTAATTACGCAGCAATATGGTATGGGAGTTAATTGACAACATAAAGTAAAATTGTCAATAAAAATGAGTTAATTGATTTTAAGTTAATTTTATTCTTGAATATGAGCAGGAGGAACGGAGGCAAAACTTATGCCGCCGTGAACTATTTATATCTATATTTTAAATTACAGAAATATATTCTCATTTTTCCAAACTCAAATTCTAATTTCGGCTTAATCAAATGTCTATTAGTGGCTAGCAGTTCTCAAAAATCCAGAAAAAGTAAAATATCCTGTCTGTAATAATAGCGGGAAATTTCTTCCATACAATTTTTAAAGGAAGTTTCTGATACTTTAATTTCCATTCCATTTAAAAGGATTCGGGCCACATTATTTCGAATAATTATGACTTGATAAAAGAGAAGTTCTCACCAATTTTGATTATTCAACCTTGATATGTTCGAATACTTCAATAAATAATTCTGTAACAGATATTTAACAAAAGATCACTTATTCACTGTAGCCCAAAGAGCGATAGTTATTCCAGTATAAGTAATATTACCTTTCTACAAGATGTCAACGAAAGATCATGAAAATTTCAATATTAAAAAAATAATACTATCCATATCTTATGTAAGTTATCTGAATGTTAGTGAGGAAGGCTTTAAAACTCTACAACATTTATTTTTAGCGATAAGCACAGCGCAGGTGTCTATAAAATGAGAAGGTTCCGGAGAAAAATAGATCTACGGTCAGCCCCAGTAAATTTGAAGGGAAATTCCCTTTCGTCTATAATCGCTCTCCCATAAATCCACTCAGAGATAATATAAATCAATGCAAAGATATTGCTGATGCCTCGCCTGGTTAATCTTTCGTATGTTATTTTTTCCCTTTTAGATAACGTGGCGACTTTTAATCTTTTAATACACAATGGCTTCCATTTTTCATTCTTACCAGAATATGATAGCCTTCGTCCCTCCCTTTCAGTCGAGTTAATTCCCCAATTTAGGTAGCTGTTATTCAAAATTTCCTTTCCTAAAAATAGAGTGCTTCCATTAATCCACTGAGGGAGCATTAATTTTGTCAACGCGGCTGCTTAAGTATCCTTTTTTAAATCCTTACTATACCTCCCAAAGATACTTTTATTTTCCCCTATTGCATACAAAATATGCCCTCTTTCCCTATATTCCTCTCCCCTCATTTCCTAACTTTTATTATTATCTTCCTATGTCTATTCCTTTTCTATTCTCTACACTCTCTTAAAATATCTAAAAGCTTCCTCCGGAAATGTAATCGCATCTATTCATATAATTACAATTCATTATTTCACTTCCATTTGGCTATCGTCCTACGAGGACCAACATATTTTACAACAAATACCATTTAATTTCACTTTATTAATATAAATTGAGCATTCGTCCTTAGGTTTGATCTCTCTAAATTTATTTCGGGTCATCGTCGTGAAATTATAAAATATTTAGGGATAGATTCTATTCTATAACTAAGAGAATAACCATTTCGAAATTATTTTTGGCTTCCTTTTCTGACATTTATTTCCGATGGTTTTGCTTGTGATCCTTAAGTTACAGAATATCTTTAGTATGTACCTTTCTCATAAATTATTGTATTATATAAACAAAAAAGTGTGTATGAGTCAGTTACTTAAAAGAGAAGTTGCCTCTGCTACAATACGTAGAAGTAAGCCTTTAAGGTGAAGGTGTCAATATGATTGAAGAAAGAGTTAATGTCAATATAAAAATTCCTTGAAGGTAGATGTTACCTTGTATTACTCTACAAAGTTCGTCTAAATCAGGGTGTAGCCTCTGGTATGAGCAATGAGTTTCTTGAATATAGAACTCTTGTTGTATAGTGTTTTCTTTATGAAAATGGTAATTTTTTTCAAATAATCAAAATTTAAGAAGGCGGAAGATACTTGAAAATGTCATGCTCCTCTTTGTTAGTCATAAGGTAGATTAAATAATTCTATTCATTAAATTTGACATCGTAACTTAAACACTATAAAAATGAAAAATATCCCGTTGCAAGTCTGAATTCCCCTTTCCTTCTCTAAAAATGTTTTTATTTTACAGCACGATTCACAGGTATATCTTAATTGCGTAAAGAAAGGTTTTCGGAATACGAGGTAGAATTTTAGATACATAATTTTTTAATATCAAAAGTTATACTGAAGGCAATTTACATGGTTGTCAGAACAACAGGAGGCATAAACGGCAGATCAGCATCGTCGAATAAATTACGATATTCGATACGACCAATACGGAGTTTCCCTTGACCTTTACTCCTTTGAACGTGTTTTATGAGGCGGGCGTCAGGATTTATTATATTACTTAGTTCATTCATTGTGAATCCTCTCTTATCTGCGGGACACTTGCCAGAAGTTTGGAAGAAAAGGATTTTGTCGTTCTACTCTTTTCACCGGACAGGCGCAATCGATTCTTTTGTTATGGCGAAAAGTTGGAAAACTTGCAGCGTTCTCAATCTCGCTCAAATAAAGACGTTTTAGTATTACTTTTAATTTTCTTTCCATTGTCAGGTACAAGTGGTGATCAACTAATACATCTAACCATGACGGAATATGTAAATATGATTTACATCAATTTTATTCCAGGGCAAGTCAAAATTCCCTATGTTGATTGGCGACATGCACAATGTCGAGTATTTATAGCTAGTGAAATCCTCGATTAAAGTTCCCCTATGCATATCTCTCAGTCAGTATAGTTTTTATGATTTCAAATTGTAAAATTATATTCTGCACATTTAGGTAATAGACCAAAAATTTCTCAAAAATATTTATTTTCCGTTATTTTCTTTCATTTTTTTAGTTTATTGAAAGAGGAAATAAAACCATTAGAAATGATTCATTAATTTAAGAAAGTACCAAGAAACTTACCACCTCTGTGGGTTCTTGGTAACATAGATTATGAAAGCAAATAGTAAATATTAGAAATATTATTTTTTAGACCTTAACTTTCATCTTCAGAGTATTATTGACAATCTCGCTTTTTTATATTTATTACTTCTCGTAGCTATATCTTAGTTATGACAATCTGATAGAAAGAAGCCAATACTCTTTCGATTATCATCTCCTTTAATCTAATATTGAGGTAGTTAAATAATATTTGAGGCTAAGTTGATAATATGTCTCAAATACTAAGGAGATATCTCTAAAGCATGCATAAATTAGAGAAAGTACAAAGAAAGGCAGCTCGGTATGTTATGGGTAGGTTCAAAAAAAGAGATAGTGTCACAGAAATGCTAAACGCCCTCGGATGGGAATCACTGGAGAAGAGAAGGAAAATAAATAGGCTAGGTTGCATTTATCAAATAGTTTCAGGCAGGAAGGGATGGGAAGGATTTAAACATTTAATCAAAGAGCCTGATTTTTTAGGAAGGTGTCACAGCCAGAAAATAAAACTTAGACCGCAGAGAACTAACATAGCTAAATACTCATTTGTAAACAGAGGGATAACAGAGTGGAATAAGTTGCCTGAATCGCTTTTGAAGCCCTTTCCAGCTAATCTCAAATCATTTAAAAAGAAATGTGATAAAATATTGTAGATGTAGATTATCAATAGGTCAATTGGATATTGTTCTCAACATTCTTTGTAAAGTTATATAATTAATGCATTTGTATACGCTGCCACCATTAGTTAATAACATAGATATTTTTGTTTCTACTATGGGTGACTGGTAATTTTATATTGTAATAAGATTTGTAAATCAGACAGTGTTGACTAAATATGTTTAATTATCAGATTCTATATCTTCTATAATCATAGATATTTTTGTTTGTACTATGGGTGACTGGTAATTTTATATTGTAGTAAGTGTTGTAAAACGGACTGTGTCGACTGAATATGTTTTAAAACTCTGACATTATATTTTCTACATATCTTTCATGAGTTACCACCGGACAGTTGTCCACTTGTAACTTGACATTGTAAATAAATAAATAAATAAATAAATAATAACTATAAACACTATTCGCGTCTAAAATGCTCTGCAGTAATCTGGCATTAGGTCTGCAGTCCAGTGACCAGTATGAGGAGTGGAGAGATTTTCTCTGCATCCTGTATATCTACACCACTGACAAAACATGATTGCAATTTATAACGGTTAAATTTAAGTCCGAGAGTGGAAAATAGCCTAACAGACTCTGCAGAATATGACCGAAAAGCATTCAAGTAATAAATAAGCCGAGTCTGATTTAACTGAGAAATTAATTTATAAATCAGCGAACAAGTTTCGAATGGAAATATTTCTTTAATAAACACCAACTAAGCATAGCTAATTTCATGAAATCGAAGTTGAGCTTGTGAGAAGACTCACGACTATGTACTGTAATATACCAAGGATAAATTGCATGGTTAAAGTAAGAATCTGCGGCAAAATTCTCTTGAAATTAGTGCGGTACCATTTTATTGCGTGGGAGCACTTGGACAGTACCTAGGGCCAAATTTTTAAAGGCTTACCGTAGTTATGTTATTAATATTTTGTTTGGAGAAGAATACAGTACTAAGTGGACCACATAAAAAAATGTAAATCAAGGGAGAAAATACTAAGATGTTTGCTTACTTTACTAAAGACGTAATATTTTTGCTTACTTGTTTACTTTTAGGGATGATTATTTCCTATCAGTCAGCTTGCGCAAATTTAAGAAAATTATATCCAATATAATAAATTCTACACAGTATATGCTAATCTTGCACTCTGTTTTGATTAAAAATATCAGTTTATTGAATGGAAATCATGAATAAGGAAAGAAAAGTTTTAAAACTTTGAGAGTAAGATATCGATGAATACAAGAGAGGAAACTAGATATGTAGGTGAAAGGAGGACAAGAGTTATAAAAATTTCGATAAATAGCTGAGATTAGGTAGAAAAAGTAGCTTTTTGAGGTGGGCGAAAATACAGAAATCAATACAAGTGACAAAAAGCACATTTCAGGAAGTATTCAACCCTTCGGTCTACATAAAGATTAAATCATCCCTATATTACATTTTCCAGTTGGGAATAGATGAGTCGTTTAATAAAAGATATAGGATAAGTAAAACATCTGTTCAGTACATTGTATTCCGCGTCATCTGGCCGCATAGATATCGTCGTCTAAATAACTGAGTCACGCCACACCGTGATGTAACTCCTCTACTGGGAGCTCACCTTTTGCCGTGGTAGCTTTAGCTTCCTAACACCTCCCCACAATCATTGTCTCACCGTAGAATCACCGCAGCCACTTAAATTACGCAAATTGACAGTCATTTTTTCTCTCCCTCAGGGCCACAGCGCCGCTTTTCGATCTTTTATGAAAAGGTTACCTTTTGCTTTCTCCTAACAACCGCGCTCCCCCGAGTCACGCACACAATTTCTCCCGTGCCCTCGTTACTGCGTTGCTAGGCGTACCGCAGTCACTCTCTTTCCTCTTTATTCCTTTTCTTAACCATTGTCTTCTCTCTCGTTCGCTTCCTTCCAAATTAATTCTTGCTGCCATTTTTCCCTTTTACCTGATTTCCCGTCACTTACTTCGTTACTTCAATCTTCCTCAAGGTTTACTTCCCTCGTTTGTTCTTTCCATTTATCTCGCTCTCATACACGATATTTTGCCCCGACAACTTATACAAAGGTTGCCATTAACCTATATTTGGCTTTCCCGCATTCATTAAAGCGTTGTGCTTCCAAAATACCGTGTCTCTTTTCCCAGGGTCGCCTCGGTTAGACTAGGCGTGTAAAAAGCTTAAGCGAGTCTGCCGGTGATGTAGACAAGCAGAAGTATTGTGTGACACATTCTTATAAAGAGGCTTTGTCACAGTGATACCGAATATTCTTGTGACAATAAGAGCGACACAAGGAAGACCGTAACAGACACGAGTCATTTTGGTTAATTTTTCTCCATGATAAGCCTAAGGAAGACCGGTCGGAAGTTTATAAAGCTACTCCAATTAACTTCAAAAAAATTTTTTTGCATAAATTATTTCATAACCCAATTGTCAGAATTTTCATTCCCTTGCTCCAGAAAATTCGCGGCATACTTAAATTACGGCTCGCAGTGTTGCGACTGTAACATTTGAAATCAGCAAACTAAGACATCACGTGGAAGATGCGGTATAATCAACCTTCAGATTTTGCTTACCGCAGTTAATCAAGGTTCTTGCCTTAAGATGATGGCCGCAGTATCTCTCTAATGTCACCGTTCTATTTCATTCTTTCCATGAAACGCTTCTGCTGAAGAAGAGTTTGTCATCAAAGAGATGAATGAATCATAACAAAGATAACACTTCAGGGTTTATTTTGAAGTCTATTTCCATTTAAAATTTTTTCTAACTTGTGACATTAACATGGATAAAAAATTATTCGCCTGGTTGGCTTAACACTTCTATGTTGTCAGAATTTACAGTATTTTGGTGGTAAAGTTTCATCTCCACACTGTGTTTGATCTCACTCACGATTTAAAGAGATTAAATGTGGAAATAAAGTGAGGAATAACATTCTAATAAATTACGTTAGTGGATAACTAATAGTATCCTCCCATAAACCGTTCTTACGTCATAATTATTTGTTCAGCGATAGCGTAACGTAAGAATTATCTACGTATTTACAAATCAAAATCTACTTATTATTTTTACAACTTCCGAGTATGTTTGACATGAAGTAGCGTTAAAGGTTACTTTTATACATATTACGCAGTTGATGCTTTCTGACGATACTTGGTGGAACATTTCCATAATCAATATGAAAGAAACAATTTGTCTTCGTCCACAAATTTTATTTGAAAAAACACAACCGGTTTCGAGGTTAACTCATCTTCAGGTTGATGAGTTAACCTCGAAACCGGTCGTGTTTTTTCAAATAAAATTTGTGGACGAAGACAAATTGTTTCTTTCATATTGATCATATTACGCAGGTTTCTTCTCGGCCATTCTATGTACGATACCGATGTCATTAAATGCTTTGGTAGGAAAGGAGTGTTGAAAGAGTTCTCCTTGTGGCGTCATTAATGCTAAAAGCTTGCTCTCTTTTAGCCTTTGAGTTCTAACTAACATCAAGAGGAAGTTTTGAAACACTTTACCAAACAATCTGCGGTCGCTTCGCAAGTCGACTTCGTTTTGTTGAATAAAAGTATCACGTAAAGTGTATTAATATTGTTTAGCCATTAATGAAGGTAAATCTTTGCCATAGATCAAAAGTGTTACAGAATTGGAAAAAGTAAATCTTTCTCCATGTTTTATAATTGCGCAAGGCTTTGGAGAGAGCGAATCCGCGCGCCTGGACTCAGAGAACAGGTCACTGCAGCTTTCACGCGAATTTTCTGCTCCGCGTGTTCATTATTCTCGCATCTATGAGCGGATTTTCCACACGATTGCGACTCCGTGAAATAATTATGATTGTGATGGCGAGAGGATTGGAACCCCTCTTCCATATTTCTTCCCTTGGGGAACATCGCGTCACGCAAGAGCAGTCATTCACTGAATCATCAGATGTACTTTCCTCTGTCTCTTTCCATCTTTCCTCATATTCAATCTCTTACTTGTCACTCTAGACATTCTGTCGTGAGTGACTTTTCTCCGAATTCAATATTTGATTCTTCATATAATTGCAGTCACGGTGCATATTAAATCACCCAACCCCATGTATATCTTTGGCAGAAATGCATAATATAAAGAATACTGCAATATTGAAATCATCATAATAATCATTGTATTTTTATTATGAAAATAAATTACTTATTGATCTTGCGACCAACTGGAGAACTTTTTCACTTGTGATTATCCACATACTAGTTAAACAACTTTAATATTTTATGCACATGGCGACAACCTTTTCAGCAATTATGATCGTTTTTCCTATATAGCTCAACTTAGCAGTGGTATATAAAAATATAGTCTGATCTCACTAAGGAAAGCGGTGTTCAATTTTTGAGAAATGTAGCATATTTATGATAATACTGCAACAGTCCTCTCTTGCCTATAATATTATGTTTTACGAGTTTATTCTCCCTCTTATTAGCATGATTTTAAAATTGTGCCTGCCTCACCCGCAACATCAAATTCTGCCCCTAGCGATCGTATAGTAAGGGGATGAGTCTAAGTATCCTAGAAAATATATGGTTCGAATAGAACCAAACAACGCTCACTCTCTCACTCACGTACTACACAGTTTTAAAAAAGCATTAATTCAATTTTAAGTTAATTTATAAAGATATGTTATAGTTTGGAAAAAGTTACTTTCCCAAGACAGACATGTAAATTTACTTTCATTGTTGAATAAAATTCACAGTTTCAGGCGTTTTCTTGTGGAAATATTCCATAATTAGTAAGAAAAAATTTGTACTTTTTCCACAAATTAATTTTATTATAAACAAAAGACTGTAAAGCACACACGACTAGTTTCGGAGATTGATCTCCATCATCAAGTTTCGGAGATTGATCTCCATCATCACTTGATGATGGAGATCAATCTCCGAAACTAGTCGTGTGTGCTTTACAGTCTTTTGTTTATAATAAAATTAATTTGTGGAAAAAGTACAAAAGTTTTCTTACTAATTCATTGTTGAATTTATCAGAACATAATATTAGAACCAAAAGGCAGAATAGCAATACTTTTGAATATCCTCTCATTCGAATCTCGAAAAATTCATTTGATTGCAAAAGTAGCGAATCTAGCCAAAAATTTAATGCCTCCTTTCCATGGACCAAAAGAGTGAAACAGGAGAGGGAAATGTAAGAAATAATTCTTTGATATTATCTCGAGTCAGGCCGGACTTACTGGTAAGACACTATGAAAATGTAAAAGGAAAGGTACTTTTACCGCTAATTTTTATCCCTGGTTCTTTAATTCATTACCTATTCATTTGAGTAGTCTTTCTACTGAAAGGGTTGGTCGTAGTATAGTAACAAGAAATAGAAATCAATGCAGAATTTATCAAGTTGTTTAATAAAATTGTGTGCATATAGTGTTGTCACTCAACTCTAAAAATCTAAAGTAACTGAACCTCAAGCTAATCGTGTTTTGAGGAAAGATCGAAGAGGCATAGGTGCCCTTTTGGGATGGCACTTTCTTACTCATTTCCACTCCTCTTTCCCCTCACTCACGCGAGGCCATCGAGTGCCCAAAGCCATGCGACCCAATTTTCCTTTCGCTCCTTTTGGAAGGAATTCTATTCTTAATTTCTGTTCGGCTGCATCTTATTAAAAACTCATTTCCCTCCGTTCGAAAACTGGGACTATTTTCGAGCAATAAGGGGATAGCTTCTTCTCGTTTTGCCCAATGAGAAGTAATTTCTTCGTTATGCGTCCTTAAGAAGTGAAGGGAATTGTGAGGAGAGAAACATGCATTCTCAAAGCTCTTCCAAGAACGATTTTTATAATGGGAAACTGCGTCGCTCATGTGCACGATTTCGTGAAGTTATTCGTTGCTAATTCGATAATGCAATCGATCATCATAAACGATCACATTAATATGTATATCGATTGTGGATTATTCTATAGGAATTAAGGTAGGTAGTCAATGGATGGAAGTTTTTTTGGAATAAAAATACAATTTCGACACTGTCTGAGAGGTAAAAAGAGCAGTTTCATGAAGTTATTCGTTGCTAATTTGGTAACATAATTGGTCATTTCAAACGAGTACATCAATATGTACATATTGTAGATTATTCGATAGGAATTAGGGTAGTTAGTCAATGGATGAAAGTTTTTTTGGCATAAAAATTCCATATCGATGTTGTTGGAGAAGTAAACAGAGCAGTGATGTAACAGAACATCATCGCATATACAGAATTTCACATTTTCTCAGCCATTGAGGAAACTGCCATTCATAAAAGATGAAAGACAGAAGAATAAGCGAAAAATAGCTATAGCGAAGTTGCTGTCGAATTCTATTAAATTTGCACATAACTGTCTATCTTTATGCAATTAACTCCTCCTTGTAACATGCCCCTGCGAAATTAAAGCGGTGGCGGCCGTAGTCTGGCCTCGTCCGTCTTATCTCACTTCTCAAGCAAAGGAGGAAATAGGGCAGTTAATTTTTGATAGGGTGAAAAAGCTATTCGAAGCTCCTTAGCGTCTAAGTCGTGAAGAGTTCCTTATATATAAAGGGCCTCGTCAGCACTGCTCATACGTGTGAAAGAAAGGACGCCATGGTTTACATAACCTCCGTCGGAAAAGAGAATTTACATTTTTCCTCATCTCCGCATAAACTACAGTCGAGAAGGTTTTATCTCTGTGTCGTAAACGTCAGCTGGAGGAGGCCCTCAGAAAGACTCCTAGCGCGTGGATTTAATTAAATAAACCTCCCACGGTAAGTTCTAGGACGTACTCCAAGGTTTATTCTAATTACCGAGAGCATGAAATATGCTTTTGAACCGAAAATGAGATGGCGAGTACCGAAATTCGTGGATGACGATGTAGAGATGCAGATTACGTCATCGAGTTGTTTATTTTGAACAGTAAAAAAAACAATTTTTTGCTATATTTTGGAGTGTCACAGCTTAAAAATATTTTCATACACAAGTTCAATTGCAGCTTAAATTTGTTTTCGGATAACATCGAGATAATAGGTAAGCAGTCGTGGCCGAGTGGTTAAGGCGTCTGACTAGAAATCAGATTCCCTCTGGGAGCGTAGGTTCGAATCCTACCGACTGCGGCAGATTTTTTTTGCTGCTACGTAGTTAATTTCTTCGAAAGGAAACCGTGCATCATAATAAATCTATGGAAGAAATATATAAATTTAGTCGAGTCAGTTGAATATATCGAGATCTGTAATACAAATAAACTGGTGCGCAAATATCAGAACGTAGAAAAGTGACCTGCGGGGTATATAAGTGTATTTTTAAATGATGAATGAATCTTACGGAAGTAACTGCAAAATCAATGCATCTTTTGTTTATTTAAGAAAAGTATTCATGTTCTCCCAAAAATCGAAGTAAAAGGGATTTTTTTTAAATCTGAGAAATCAAAATACACGTCGGAAATTCGTCGCATTTTATTAAGATTAAAAGTATGAATAATGTTCGTACTTTTCTTTCATTAAAAATGTGACTCTTAGAACATAAAAATATAACAAAAATTTTCTAAACATCATCAACGCTCACAGAGGTAAAACCATCCTTTAAATCAAGAAAGGATTCTTCTTCCCGTGCAGGTGCACAATCAAAAGGAAGAATGACATCGAAGAAGGAGTCACTTTGGTTTGGAAGCAACATGCGCACATACGAGAGTCGAGTGTCGCCGCTCGGTTGTTTTGAAGGATTAAGAAAAGGGATTGTTGGTCTGTCGGTGAGACGGATTGGAGAGTGAGAGAGGTAACTCTTGTCGTAAGGCCGCCGTGGATTCTTCGAGTTTTCCTCCCTCCTATCCCTCCCTCCTCTTTCCCTACTTCGCCCACCTTCCCTCCCCGAATCTCCTCCTCCATTTCCCGCTCCGTACATTTTCCACTTAAACGCCTGCAGCGCCTTCCCAAAAAACCGTACGACTTCTTCTCTATTTCTCGTATCTTCCCCACTCAACCCATATACAACCCCTTAAAAAGCTGGTCCCATCTTCCTTTTGTTTATTTCCTCCTCTCGGATCCTTTGCAGAGTTATCATTCTCTAAAAAAACGCATTTACGTCCTTTGCTACACGCATCTGGACAGAGTCGCCATCGAATTTTTTCTCAGTTTCCTCAAGGTAGTAGGAAACTTAATTCTTCGACTTTCTTTTTCCTTTACAACCCAGTAAATTTGGCTGGCTCGAGTTTTCTTATTCTTCGGGTGATTGCGTGAATGATGAGCATTCTTTCTGCAGTCTTATTTCCCCGCTTTATCCCGTGAACTGAAGAAAAGAAATTCTATCGCTTTATTCCTTTATAAAAAAGATCGTTTCTCAGTCAATGTTGTAAATCGTATTTTTTAAGCCACTGGTTAAGCACTATTGCTAACGATACGTAACGAATGACACAGTCCCTTCAACGGTAATGAAATTTTAGCAGAGAAGATATCGATTTTGCAGAATTATTCTTGCAAATGTTTTCCCTTACTTTTCTTTAAATCTTCCTGTAGACTAAGGGTATAAATTCAGTTACCTTATACGATTTATTAACCTACTAATCAGTTATTCTGTTATCTAATTCTAGTTTTAATATGACAGATGAAAAGCTACGGTATATTAGAACTAAAACAATCATAGATTTTCCTCTGTCATATTAAAATAGATAGGATAAGAAGGTATAGTTGTTTTCATTCATTTTCAAGATTGATTTGATATTTTACTTTTGTATTCATTTTACTTCCTGAACTTCACTAGTAAACTAATGACTCTCATCTACATAATGTTTTCAAAGTAAGAGCAGAAATAAAAATAAACGAAAATTCAACCCTTGAAATAAAATTTACCGATTCCTGGATATCCAGTTTGGTAACGCATTTACCTTTCGTGATAAAGGTCTCTAGTTTGATTTCTGGCGGTAGCTCATGTGCGAGAAATCAGACGGCCAGATGATGATCTGGCCGTCCGCTCCAGTTGACTTTTCCAGACTAACCGCGCTCCCGGGCGCCCCCGCTTAAATACCTGGCTGGCAAGAATGCTGACCAGGCATTTAAACAGGGACTGTCCGGGAAGGACGGTCAGCAGGATTAAGCCAGCCTGGAACGAACGACCAGGCCACTCCTCGTGGCAGTTCCTTTATTAAAGTTACATACATTTCTTTATGGTTATATTCATTAAACAAAATTCCTTTACCCTTATTTAGGGAATAAACAACAGACATGTTATCACAATGAACATTAAGTTTAACATGTAAATCAATTAACCCTTGTTGCAGTAATAGATATCCTGCAAGTAGCGCCATGAATCCCTCCGCCATGTAGATCGGCGTCTCCTCTGCGAAGGTGTGGATCCACTCACGCTGCCATTCTGGGACGACGATTCCCCCTTGCCAGGGGGTGGCATCCGTGTACACGTCTAATGTCTTTTCCAGGCGCTGGTCGAAGGACCGGACCCGATGGAAGAGTCCCTCATTGTATAACCTTGTGACCCAGGAGTTGTCCCTTCGGTATACATCGGAGATGAGGAACCTTGGAAGATTTAAAACGTACACCGCCCACGAGATGAAGCCGGCGGCCTTAGGCAGGTCCTCCGACTTCAATCTCGGGACGATGCACGTAATCATATGGAGTCTTGCAATGGTGCCAGGCAATAAACTTATCTCCATCTTTTCGGTGTCTATTATGGTTCCTAAATACTCAATCCTCGTGCGGGGTATAAGCATGCACTTGGGCCTGTTTAATGTAACACCTAGGTCCATCGTTAAGAAGTTGTAAATATCCATCACTGTTTCGGTAGTTAGTTCCGGGGACGTTAACAGCCAGTCGTCCAAGTAAGCTACCATCTGGACGTCAAACCGGTATCTAATTTCTCTTGCAATTTCCGTACTTACTCTTTGCATAATAGCTGGGGCTAGTGTGTGCCCCATAGGCAGCCTAGTAAAAGCATATTGAACGCCCTCCACATCCACTCCGTAGAAGTATTGATGACCTTCCCGGATTCGAATTTGGTGGAATGCATCCCTCAAATCAAGCTTGGCTAATCGAGTATCCGGGCCCAGACGCACGATGGCCTTAACGGCGTCAAGGAGTGAAAACTTTGGGCGTCGGAAATACGGGGTCCAAGGCGACAAATCCATAATTATTCTAGGTTTAGCATTCGCCTTTGGAATAACGGAAAGCCTAAATGCACATTTTATTCCGGGTTTCACGGCAATAACCCCTTGCCGGAGAAGCACAGGGAGCATCTGCTTTAAATTGGCTGTCGGTCGCGATTTGAGATATATAAAGGGTGCGTCAGGGGGCTTTGATAAGTCGGCGCCTCTGAGAACTATGTCTAGCACATTTACACTTTCGTAGGGATATGCACTAAGTGGCGGGAGAAACTGCACATCACGGACACTAGGGATCTGTATCACTGGTCTGGCACTTACCGGCAGGTTAATGAGGAAACCTGACCCGTCGGTCGCGGCGTCAGTGTCGTCCTCGCTCTCATTGCCAGAGTCTGATCTCTCGCACCTCAGCTCTCGGATTGCATTTAAGAATATTACTACAACTACAATAAAATACTCTAAAACTAAAATTTTAGAATGTAAGCGGAAATAACAGTCCAAAAGGAAACATATCCGATTTTAACAACCATCATATTCATATATACTGCAAAGGCTATAACGTCATGCAATCGCCGGTGGATTCGTGTAGAATTCTCTCCAGAGGAATTTCAATCCGTTACGCATGTATCGGTTCTCTGGAAGACTCCCTCCAAACACGCCTAAGCATTAATTTCTTAGCGTATGATGAATGATATACGCTCCACATCGAGCGAGGGAAAACATTTTCAAAAGTTCCATTTCTCATATTCCGGTACAGAGCCGCCTTCAATCACATTTCCCGTCGTATCTTTCATTTGTCCGTTTCCGGCTCGCATCCTTTCCATTCTATTATCCACTGCTTTCGAACTGCCGCCGACGTATGCTTTGTGCACTTTCCCTCAAACGCTTTCCCCTTCGATCCTCTTCCCCTCTCGACCTACGATCTCCGCTCTTATTTTCTCTAAATATTTCCTTCCTTTCCCCACCCTGTCCTCGCCGCTCCCTCTTCATCAATCACTTGCTTCTGGAAGAAAAAACGCTCTGTTAGCGAGGATTCCCATAAGGAAGAGCCTCCTTAAGAGTGTTCCGCTCTCAAGCGGCCTTTTTTCCTTCAGATATCGACTCGGAAGGAAGTCAAAGAGACTTCTTTCTCATCTGGCTCAATAACGTATCGGAATGCGATTTTTTTCTCAAACCTTTAATATTTTCAGCTCCGTATATCCTTTGCATGTTTCAGCTGCTGTTGGGAATGATGCTTCATTGCATTTTTATTTCGATTTTTTGTCGCATGAATGTTTGTAATACATTCCGGTTAGATCTCATCCAATTCAATTGAATTTAGTTATCTTTTACGCTACATGTTTACATCTCAATGCGTCACACATTACATTTTCATGTTATGCTAAGATGTTCTTGATTTAATATAATTCAAACAATTATCACTAGCTGCTGAACTGTTTAAGTTTTCACACCCCCTCTTACTAAGTAGTAAGTGAATTGCTGCTATGGCTTCATTTTAGAAGAATTACTCAGGTTTTCATACAATCACGAACTCTTTTAATTCTGTCTCATTCTATCTCCTCTTAAATTAAGTTCCCCTTCGGAATTCTCTTGCAGTAAGGATAAGTTTGATGGAATAAAAGGTTTTTTGTTAGTCTCATCTCGCTCAAAATCTGTCTAAAAGAGTATTTCTTTGTGTTTATATATTTATACGCATCAAATCACAGGAAATATGTACCTCGCTTTCACTAGATAGCCGGCATTTGGGTCAAAGCTAGTCCTCATTATATCTTCTCTATGAAGGAAAAATATGCAGTATTTATAGTTTTTTTATAGTTTTCATCTATTCCATTGTATTTTTATAGCGGCAGTTAACGAAAAAATGGTTAAAATTTCCATTTTTCTATTGTTTTATTTTTACCTAGGATAAGAGTAAAGGTTTGAATTCAAGATTTTCCGCAATGAGTTCAGAATTCCTTTACATACGGTAAAAATTTAGCTACATAAAAATGTTTAAGAGTATATATTCCCACTCACTGAAGAAATTATTTTATCCGCAATTTAGTTTTTAAAATTCTATATGTAGAAAAAGTAATCTAGCAGAAGTACCAATTGCTATGAGGAGATGTAATAGTAAAACTATGCTTCCGTAGCAGAATAATAGAAATGAAACTTTTGACTGAAATAATTTTGTAGATAAAAATAACTAAAATGCCTTTGAATATTACGCAAAAAATAATTACATCCTACTATGTGAAAATTGATGTCGTATATGGGTCATTCCACGCCAAACCGAACAAAAAAAAACATGACATTTTTGTATCTTCCTGAAACTTTGCCACACTATTGATAGTAACAATTAACTCACTTTTACCAATTTTTAGACCAACAGTCCCAATAATTACAAAATGGCGGCTAAACAAAGTTCGCAAAAAAGTTCGAAATCCGGCGCGCGCGCTCTCAGTTGAACACCCGTTTCTCAGAGCGCTTAAAACGTACGATGCTTTAAATACGCTCATTCTAAAGCTCTTAAACTGTGTTTTCATTACATATGGAATTTGTTTCCATTTCTTGGAGACAATACCTACTTTTAGGCAATGAAACTTTTTGAATATGTTTTAACCTAAAAAAATCCAGTTCTACTGCGTTTAAAAAAATATCACCGGAATTTTTATTACGTTTTCTTTAAGTGGTCGAAGTATAAAAGCGGTAAACGGATATTAAGTATAGTAAAAAAAACATGATTTACCTCTGGGTCGAGGCGCCTCGCCGCTCGCTACCGCAATGAACGCTCCACTCATTGTTAGTCCCATCCGTCGGAGTTCACTTTTACTCAAAAAATACGTGTCCGTACTTCATATATCGATGTTTTTCTATTTACAAGTTGTATAATCGGTCGAAAAAGAGAATAGACCAGCACGTATTTGAGTTTTCGATACAGGTATGAAGGTGTGATAATTTTGTGTGCCGTGTATCATTTTAGCTGCTTTCAAGCGATTATTCAAAATCAATGACTCCTCTGAATAATCTTTCTTTGTAAAGTAGTGAACTTCTACGTTTTCTAAATTTTCGGACGTCCACATATATAACTCGTTTGGTGATGAAATTAGGTTACCCTGAAGACTCGCCTTAGCTGCCAGCCTCTTAATTGTGCCTCCTATTCCATCGCAAGGTCCTTTTCCGTGAGACGTAGCAATGAAATGCCACTCTGCTTTTATTCCATAATCCTCCTCGTGGTGGCAAAGATTTACAAATTTTTTCTTGTTTTTGTACTGGGAGCCGGCTCCATCCGAAAAGTACAGAATCTTAGATACTTTCCCTATTTCTTTTTCCAGGAAGGTAATCAACTTTCTTTGGAATAGATGGAAAGCTATTGCGCCTTTAAACATTCTGAAATAGCAACAAAACTCTTAGTTTTAATAAGTAAGCCACTTCTGTAGTATACTACGAAGGGATGTAATGTGGCTTGAATATTATTCCAGTGTACTCCTTGGACTGAATCTTGGAAAACCATGGAATAATTCTCAGCGAAGTCTGCTATCACTAAACATTCTGAGTCGAGTAAATTTTCCTTTCTGTATTTTAGGAACGAAGATTGCTCTCGAGCTATAAATGCATGTTTTAATAGCTTATCGAGGGAGTTAGAAAATTTCTCTAAAAACTCTTCAATGCCGCTCTACATCATTTCAAGGCTAGCTCGATCGACTAAAACCCATTGTTTGTATTTAACTTTATCGATCATAAACATATCAAATACCTGTTGTAAATGTTCAATCAAATTCACAGGACCTGGACATTCAGAACATTTCCGGAAGTAACAGTCCACAGACGGAGGATTGCAAATTATCTGCGCCAAACAGTCGTTATAGGATTTTAGAACGTTCCCATGGATCACGCAAACGCAAACGGAATGAGTTTCGCTAGCTCCTGCTAAGACACAGTTCCTTAGTCTCAAGTCCGCAGATTTTGAGAAAGAAATTTTCACCCCCTTGTATTTCACCTTGAATTCATAAAAAGCTTCCTTGATGTTGCTAAGGACCAATCTTTTCTGAATATGCTTCCGATCACCGTTTTCCACAACAGAAATGTAGTCTTTCTTCCCCGGCATTAAGCGACTCATATCGTCGGAGAGATAGAAATTTTTCACTAATGCTAATACTTTTTCTTCTACAGGTCTTCCAATTTTTTGATTGGGCGTTGATAATATTCCTTTCTCAGAAGCAATTTCTTTAGCAACACGAATCATTTGTGTAGAGGCTTCGAAATATTTCTTGATTTTGCTGTAGGACCAGTCCTCACAAATAGTCAGTATTTGAATTTTTCTGCTTCTGTGGTTTGTAGAAGAATATGCTTCCCTCAATTTTTTTAGAATGTCATCAGATTCCTCTTGAAATGTCTCATCGTCCACATGAAACACTTTGCTGGATATTGCCTGCTGTATTTTCTTTGCTTTCATTCCCTGATAGGACTTTTGATTGATTTTCCTTTTTATAATGGGAGAAACACCTAATGAGATAAGGCTATCATTTAGCTTCGATACTGCTTCAATATTCTCTATCTCAGAAGACTCGCTTTCGCTATCGATGGTCCTCCTAGAGGAGCTTGAGGAAGGACTATTTTCTTCATTGGTTAATGAATCTCGAACGTTGATCTCATCTCCGCTCTTGCCTCTAACTCGTATCTTTGAAATTCTATACCGACACGAACTGCAAACCTTTAGTCCTTCGACTAATGCTAGTTCTGTTCTTCCCACTTTAACCAGCATACATGGTAGAACTCGACGCAAGTTCGTTAGTTCTTTCCTACCGTGATTTGATAATCCAAAAGGATTGAAGCAGCGACTGTAAAGCTGGAATTTCTTCTCCATTGTACTTTCAATGACGATTTGAACTAAATTCAGTAAAAATTGGAAAGGATGTCACTGGACACTATTTGCTATTGAAGCAATGTTAAAAGTACTACTTTATAACACTAAATTAATAAGCCAATTAATATAAACACTCCCAGTCGATGATTAAGAGCTCACACTTAGTAATTAAGCACACACCGAAGAAAAACTGACTTGACACTAAAAGCAAGAAATGCGAAAGATTTTTCTAACCGCACAACACAGAAGATTATGCATGACTAACTCACATTATTCAAAAACTTAAGCTCCTAAAGGGAAGATAATAAGCATATCGATATATGAAGTGGAGCTCGGGAACTCTGACGGATGGGACTAACAATGAATGGAGCGTTCATTGCGGTAGCGAGCGGCGAGGCGCCTCGACCCAGAGGTAAATCATGTTTTTTTTACTATACTTAATATCCGTTTACCGCTTTTATACTTCGACCACTTAAAGAAAACGTAATAAAAATTCCGGTGATATTTTTTTAAACGCAGTAGAACTGGATTTTTTTAGGTTAAAACATATTCAAAAAGTTTCATTGCCTAAAAGTAGGTATTGTCTCCAAGAAATGGAAACAAATTCCATATGTAATGAAAACACAGTTTAAGAGCTTTAGAATGAGCGTATTTAAAGCATCGTACGTTTTAAGAGCTCTGAGAAACGGGTGTTCAACTGAGAGCGCGCGCGCCGGATTTCGAACTTTTTTGCGAAATTTGTTTAGCCGCCATTTTGTAATTATTGGGACTGTTGGTCTAAAAATTGGTAAAAGTGAGTTAATTGTTACTATCAATAGTGTGGCAAAGTTTCAGGAAGATACAAAAATGTCATGTTTTTTTTTGTTCGGTTTGGCGTGGAATGACCCATATGGAAAAAATAGGTTTAATGATTTTTTTAATGCTTGTTATAAAGAAAACCAAAAATCGTGAGATTTTTTTATTATACCTTCATATTAACACGTGAGTCTCTGTCCTACGAAATAGAACAAATATCTTTGTGACATCAATTTGGATATATCAGAACTCCATCAAGCGATTTATTAATTTTAAAATGAATAATGTTCTCAGTAATTTTTCGTTAACAGCGAGCTATTTAAATATTCATACTCTGGCTTGTATACGTAACTTCCGCAAAAGATCGTCATACTAGATGTTGTACAGAGTTCTTGCTTTCCGGGCAATAATTACAATCAGTGTTATGTAGAGCATCACTTCTATCATGGTTTCAAAGTGCACATCGTAAATGGAATTGAGGGGAGTACGTAATTCAATCGGAGGTAAACAGAGTTGCAATGTGTTCCTCAAATCTCCAGCGCTGGCCGCAATAACCATTGCGGTCGACATCACGTTCACCTCTGGATTCGATTCACGCTCTTGCTGAACTTTGAAATTTATGAGCGGTCGAAAAGTTCGCTCCAAAAACAAGAGGAAGTTTGGCGTAAATTCCCGCGTTTTGTGTATTCTGATAACCACCACACTCACTCCGAATCGCCTATTTATGGATTTGCTTCTACAAAAGAGGATAGGGTAAATGCCAGGTGAAAAATTGTCCTTGATAAAGATGTGCCGCAAGTGTTTGAAAAATAAGTTGTATAGTTTCGTAAATATAGTAGCGTAGAAATAATATATAGCAATAGTAAATTTGTGTTAACTTGTTCGGAGAACGACTAGTAAGGTAAAAGGAGAGAAAAATTGACTTACATTAAGTAATATTTTTTGTTAGCTTAGCTAACCTATTTTCCTTTTCAGAAAGTTACATCGACCTCTAATGTAAGGCTTGAAGTTGTTAATATCAAAAGGCTTATTTGTTTTTCTTATCTTCAAGATTTTGGTAAAAGGAAAAATGGGGGATGAAATCCTAAAAATAAATCTTGGTTTTAGGAAGGAAGGTTGATGGGCAATCTTTATATTTCTACCTGATTCGTTATAAAATTTCTATCTAAAACATGTTATCATTTGTATGATTTCTTTCCAGTTTTATTATAATCTTAAAAATATATTTAATAAATTTTACTTAGAAAGTCTTAAACGTTCAGAAACTTTGAGGGTATTTTTTGGTATTAAAATGACTTTCATCACTTGAAGTTTATTAATGATAAAAATGCATAAGCTATTTGTTCAATTACCTGCTCATGAAAACAGCTTTTGAGGAACGAAGGGAGATTTTTCAATCAGAGCTTCATTTTGTGCTTGCATCGCTAAGGATAGGTAATCATATTCATTATCCTTCTTTATCAATTTATCGAACGAGTCCTCTCTTTGATTTCCTCTCACGCTCGCAGCCTCTTCATTAATACCCTTCCCAATTTTGGGGCGAATCCATTTAAGCCCTTTTCTTCACACCCTTTCAACACCACTTGCGACACGCCCTCCATGCCGACGACTCTCTTTCTACCCTCATTTAATGCTTATAACTTCCAGTCTATTCTTTCCTTTTTCCCCTCCGTTTATTTTCTCTTCTAATCTTTCCTTCCTTTATTCTTCTTCACATCCAATTTCATTTCTATATTACAATTTTTATTCGTTCGTGATTTATTTATGCAAGCATATCCATTGTTGAATGCAGATCATTTAGATAAATTATTGAGCTATTAATCGAGAAAACTAATTGAGAAAACAAGCAAAATTTAACTAATACAATCGGATATTGATTACATTTTCAACGATTGAATAAGAATACGCTTAATACATTCCATACATTAACTTCATAACTGATACAGCCAGGGAATTTTCTCATTACAGAATTAATATTCATCTTAAGACATATATTAATACATTACAAGTGAAAATTTAGTATTGATGTAATTGGAATAAAAACTCTTGCTTATCTTTGATATTGCCAGTGCTGTTCCATTCCATGTTTCCATTCATTATATTGTGAGGCTATATAAAGTTTATTTAGTTATTCTCATCATTTTTATTCAACGTTTGGTATTCTTCGTCCTTCTATTCTCTTATCACTCCGTTCAATATCTGTAGTAATTAAGCCACCTCTTCTCTCCTTTTTCTTACACCTTTCTCTTCTCTTTCCATTCTCCTTTTATCTTACCGCTTCAATGTTCTTGTTGGCCCTCTTTCTCTTTTCCCTCTGCCATCCTTCATTTAAAATTCGCTTTCTATTTTGCTTGCTCCTTTACCTTTCTATTAACAACCTTCTCTCCTTTTCTTCCTCGCCCCCACCTCTCTCATTTCTTTCTTCCCAACCTTCTCTTTCCCCATACTCTCTCTACTTTACCATTTTATTTCCTTTATAGTTTTGCTATATCCCGACCATAGTTCAATCAATTTTGTTCATTTTTTAATGGAAATAAAATCTCCTTTTGGGTGACACTTTAGATTGGGCAGCTGCTGATTATAAATTGAGAAGATCAATTACAAATTTACGATTTTCTTTCAACAAATGAAAAATCGACTGTATAAACATATAGTGGCTTTGAAAATCACTACTTTGGCGAAGAAAAGTTCAAAATGTATCCACCCAGATGCCAAGTTTAGAAAGAACATTATTTACACTAAATTTTCTCTCATTAAGGAATGGTCCACAGTCCTTAATTCTTCCCTTTCATGTTTACTTTTCTAGCTCTGTTTATTTCATATTCATCACAGCATATAGCGCTTATTTTTTGGATTTCATGGTAATTAAAATAACCGCACCTCATTACAGCTATTGTTTTGATATCTCCATTCCAGAGTCATTTCAACGTCACATTCAACGTCATGGGATACCATAGGAGCTACGCGAAATTTAAAATACTAAGCATACATTTCCTTGTTAACTTTCTCCAATTTAAAATTATAATAGCCGATTTTCGAATTATTTGTGCGAGCAGCGTTAATTTATCTTCAAACATGACATATCAAACGTGAGTAAAATTTTCATACCTATTTGGGTTGCAAATTATTCTGGTCAATTTGAAAAAGCTGCTGAGATAGTGGCATAACACGGGAATTGTCTTAAGCTTGTCAAAAATTTAAATTAATTATTTAATTTAAATTTAAATTAAAAGCTTTAAATTTCTATATCGATTAGTCAGCATTAACCGACGATGATGGTAGTTAATAGATTCATAATTTAGAAAAGCTATTTAAAGCTTGTTAAGTATTTCAGTTGTGCATGTATCAAAATAAAATCTAAATTTCAAAAACTCTTCACCCACTTTTCAGTATACTCCTCATTTCAATACGCTTTTCTCTCAAATCAATTATCTTTCTTCTGATTGGTTCATTTAATAGATAATCACTCTTGAGATAATATCTCTTTTATAGACTAGCAAAACTGGACTGATCCTCCTGAATTTATTCTTTTTCATTTCGTATAAATTTATCCTTAACTGCTCTGCTGAATTCAGCTTCCTCATGTTCACCAGCTTTCTCGTATTTTCGCATAAAATTACAAAGATCCAAGCGAAACTGCATCTACCGTGACATTTTAAACAAGAATATTTTAAAGGGTGTCTCGGTGACCTCTGACACATCAGAGATGAGATGTAGCTCGCAGGTTGCACTTCATCGTAATAAAAACAAGAATGACTAAATAATATTGTATGACATTCTAATCCAAGGTTTCAATGGACATTTTGAATCCTAAGGTTGGTAAAAATTTTAATATTTACTCTGATTTCGAATTCGGGGGTTACCGTTATTCGTTCATACCGTATTGTAGTATAAAATAGAATTTTTATCGTCGTCTATATTTATTTTTCTGACGTAAAACACATTTGACTTTAACTTAATTCGTTCGGATTTATTTATTTCTGAAGAAAAAAAAATTTCACACTAAAAATTTATTATTTATATTATTTTAATAATTTTATATTTTCATATAACTATTTTATATAATTTTATATTATTTTAAGAATATACAGAAAATAATATGTAACTCGCCGCAATATATGTACACCTAAAGCAATATTTATATAATGCTATTTTCAGATTTTTTAATATTTGTTTGTATGCCTACGTGCTGAATAACTATGAA
Source organism: Pachydiplax longipennis (assembly GCA_036926295.1). Classification (NCBI taxonomy): domain Eukaryota; kingdom Metazoa; phylum Arthropoda; class Insecta; order Odonata; family Libellulidae; genus Pachydiplax; species Pachydiplax longipennis. Next base: position 6,503,519 of record JAVFKF010000015.1, on the reverse strand, counting down.
ATTACAAAAGTTCGTTCAATTCATCATAAATTAGTAGTTAATTTTAACATAAAAACCATAAGTTATAAATAGGCATTTCTTATTAGAGATTAATTGTTAATAACTACTAAGAGTTTTTTCCAAAAAGATTTTTCTTGTCATTTTTGTGGATATTTATATTTTTTTGTATGTGAAAACTTAAATATAAATGAGTGCATGTTATAAATGGAGAGGTTAACATGAGGCGAGTACAGGAAACATTGGCACTGATTGTAAGTTCCTTTAATAGTTTTTAGAATATCAGAACGTATGACCGGTTCACTGAGTGTCGAATTCTTAGCTTACTTTTGCTTTCTCGAGGAGGATGGAGAACGCCTATAAAATCAAGCAGCGTAAAACCAAGCAGGATATTGCGGTTGCAGAATATTTAAACGTTCATGTTCAAGTTTGGTTTTTCAAATTTACCAAAGCTACTAGCGAAGAAAATGATCCATGGTTATAAGAAACCTATCTTCTCATCACTGTCAAGAGCAAATTCTCAGAATTGAATACCTTCTGCTTCACACCGAAAGTTGGCTTGAAGGGTATATACATGCAGATGTAACGAAATTTCACTCTTAAGTCTATGTCATCGTTAGGCAGAAAACGTCACAATACGAAGATTTGTCGTTTTAATGAGTTTTCCCGGGCAAAACTACGAAATGATTTAAGGGAGCGTGAAAAGCGTCGCACGTGCGTGTACAGTGGGAAAGCCTGCGGAGAAAGCACTTATCTCAGACATCAGGCACCTGCACAACTAAGCAAAGTGGGCCTCAGCATTAAAAGGAAGTAAGAGAAGGAGGTTTACGACGTAGCCTTTGTTGCCGCTGATGCGTGATTTTAGGGCGTGATTAGCCGGAATACGAGCTCGTGATGGAACTGCAGTCGGTCTCTTTCGTTGGACTATTTGCAGACGGAACACATTCGGTTAGCGAAGCCCGAAGTTAACTTGGCGAGCAATCTCTCTGCCATAGAACCTGAGCGTTGATGGGATTCCTAACTTTGGTTGTATACAAGTGAACGAGATTTCATCGGTAAATCGCTTGTGATTAAGGTATACATTACTTTAGGTATAAAAACCTGTGAAAGCCTAAACAAGAATCATTACCTCTATTACCAAGTAGTTACAACCACTTAATCAGATAAATCTTAAAGTTTACCTAAACCTTTACTTTTCCTTCATAATTTTTGTCGTATTTATGTTAATCACTTCGACATGCATATTCCTGATTACGTTCCTAATAGGTGAATCGAGCTCATGAGTCTCCGTATTGCATTTCTGGAGACGCGATGCAGAGAAACTGGCAATAAAAATTTCAATTCTCGTACCCGGTGTCTAAAATTTGATACAAACATTATTATTCAGCAATAAAAATTACTTAAAATAAATAAGAATAGGAAAATATACGTGCTATTAGCCCTCACACTAAAATGAAATTAAATATTTTTTGTCTCATTCTCAAATAAAAATTTTACGTGTATTTTATTATAGAAACTTCTTTGTTAGATCGTATACTCCAAAGAAATATCTACGTCAAAAATCATTTTTTTTCGATAGACAGGGTAAATTATAAAGTCTCCATATAAATTTAACTTGTTTGCAACAGTCAAGTAATATTATTATATAATTCCTATTCCATGTTCGATTTTAATTCAGAATGTTACGCCCATATTTTAAATCTTCAATTCAAGGAGAAAGTTGATTTTTACCCCAAGGGAGATAGAATCTAGGACGAAAAGGATTATTTTATTATTTTGAAAGGAATGCGTTCTCTGATAAGTAATCGTGAAGAGAATTCGTCGATTTACTTTTATAGGAAAACGCGAAACAAAATTTACAAAATTTTACTCAGAAGGAATACTAATCAAAAAATCAGTGGTTAAAGTAGCTTTTCTCCGCGACTTTTAATAAAAAAATCGTATGGTAACCCCACTACGCTTTGGCACCCATCTCAGCGCAGGACAGATACTTCAGGGACAATATTTTGCCCTACTCCCACGTAATGACCTTTCTGGCATCGCTGACCATGGCCTAGCTCCGGCTTCAAACAGTTTAGTTGCCAGAACTTCATGATAGTGGAAGCCATTCAATCACGGTATGTCTAAAGAAGAAGGGCATGCTGTTAGTTTAGAGAATGTCCATGAAAATGAGGACAGTTTAAAGGGAAATCCACCAGCTGATGGTGTAATTCATATGGAGAATCGGAATGTATACATCGAAATTTATATCTAAAAACGTGAAAGATATGAAATTAGCTTAAGGGATCTGATCCTTAACAAAATACCACAGAATTAATCGATGAATTCACAATGATAAGTTTTTACTTAAGACTAAAAATGCATGTATTAGATACAAGACATCCAAAAACTAACTGAGATTTTAGAAAGTTGAGATCTGTTCCTTTTAAAATTGATAGAATAAGTAGACCAAATTAGAATCAAGTTTCAATTCCACCTTGTTCAACTCAAGACTTTATCTCTTGCAAAACAGTTCTATTTTCAAATAAAATTCACAGTTTCAGGCGTTGTTTTGTGGAAATATTCCATGATTAGTAAGAAAACTTTGTACTTTTTCCACAAATTAATAACACTAATTTGTGGAAAAAGTACAAAGTTTTCTTACTAATCAAGTTCTATTTTCGTTTCTCATTTTTATCGTATTTCCTCACCTCTCTATTTTCGAACATTTTTGCTTTCATTTGATGGCTCTATGCTAAAATTAGAACATATTTCAAAGGGATACAGAATTAGAATTAGGTTTCCGTCTCTCTATTAAAAGAATTAATTCAAAAGGTGGCGATGAACGAAAACGTTTTGCTGGAAAATGGTGAATACGCATTACATAATCGAATTTCTGGAGCGGAAAGTCCTTTTGTTGTTTAGCTCTCTCACGCGCCATGTTCTTAACTTTTCAGAATTTTTCAATACTGCTCTCTCCACGAAAAAATATTTTTTAATTCAATATGCGCCTGCATCGCTTCGTATTTTTATGCCTCAGATGTGTATCTGTTCTCTCATTTCCTGGGATGAGAGCAGAGGCCTGAGGAAAGGAGTCAAGCAGTCTTGCTTCTCGTGCAATTTCCTTCGGAATATTGTCACCCAAATAATTCCCGACACCCTACCAAAGATAATACTTTGAGATAGGAAATAGATAAAAATTTTCATATATCTTGAAACTTAAGTAATGTTGTTGACTATTAAAACGTGGCTCTCTATTATAAAGTAAAATACAATAAGTGCACAAATATTATTTTTCAAACATAGTTATAATAATTCAGCTAAAAAAGTTATAGATTACCTATCGATTTAATTATTATTATTTAAATCTTTAATTGGCGAGGTTAACGTAGGTCCCCCTCATAAATAACCTCTGAAGTCAAAGTTGATACAAAGTTTGGTAAATTGCAGCAACACGGAAATAAATTAAAAGTAAAAGACAAATATTGGAGTGGTGAAAATCCTCAGTCTGATTTCTTGTCATCCTTAGAGAAACTGTAGGAGAAACCACAACTTTCAGTGAAAAACCCACGGTGTGGGAAAATGCTATAACATTGATGTTACATAAAAATAATTAAAATCCATTAAACTGAACTCATCGCACTCAATAATTTTTATGTAGAACTTCATAATAGAAACCCAAGTACTCCCTTTTTCTGGTCATCGTATTAAACGTCGGAGGAGTGTGAAATTTCCAGCATAAAATGCTGGTTGGCTTAGAGCCAGTAATTAAAATTAATCAATAAAGGATATTGATAATGCCATAAATGATAGTGAAAAATTGATAATTATCGGTCAGTGGTGATACAGCTAACATTTTATAAAGAGTAATTTAATTTCTAAACGGTCTCGGAATGGTCCATACCCTAAAAATAAAAATTGAAATAGCCGATCATCAATCATCAAGATTAAATTGCTAATAGTTTTCATTTCATCCATTTAGGACATAGTAATAGATTATTAGGAATAGATAAAAAATTAAAATTAACTAATGATCTACGAAATTCTTTAGCGGTGAAATTTTAAACTATTATTCAAAATCAGTTTTTTCTGAAAACTCGATGATTAAAAATTGGATTGTCTAAAAAGTTTGTAATATGAGGGACATTTTTCAGACACCGAAAATTTGAATTATTCAGTTTCATTCGAATTGAAGTCTTCCCAACTGTACAAACCTGACCTTTCATAAATCCACCCTCGTCACGCAAATGTCTTTTTGAGAAATAAGCGAAGTCATAAAATGTCGAGTTAAGGTGCAGTGGAGGATAAAGATAATACCTACGTGTTTCGTAAATATGTAAAAAATAACCTTACAATTTTAATGTCTTTACTTGATTCGTAATTTTTAGTTGCATTTATGCCAAGCAGAAATGTACTTGAGAATAAATCTTTCGGTTACTGCAACTACAAATCATTCCAACTTTACTGTTGATATTATACTTCAGATCGACATAAATTGATTTAGAGCTTTTAGGATTTGACATCAATTCAAGACGCTTAGCAAAAACATTCTTTATTTAATTGATTCAGAGTTCTAACAAAAAATATCCATGATTCAAGCAGACATTCTAACTCGTAATCAAATGAAATATGTTTTCAATTCATTCAATATTTTTTCTACGAAGAGTTGTTCCAGCTTTTCCACCGAAGGGCTAATTCAGAAGTTTCATCGCACACGCCTGCCAATAAGGACACCCTAAACATGACAACCATTCTTTCGTAAAACTGCTCCGTATTTACGCATAACTATATTCGTGCTAATTGTTTACCAATAAAAGCCTATAAACGCAAGTGAATATCTGATCACCTAATTATAAGTAACCCCACAAACTAAATAACAAGGTATTGAGTACAGTAATCATGTAGAAATTTAGCCAATGATGAATAATTTTTTATGAATAATTTTATAATGTTTTTGAGATATTCGTTTTTATATTTGATTCGTTTATTTAATGAAGGACACAGGCTTCAGAGATCAAGATTGGTTTGTGGCAATTCAAGAAGATGGGCGAGCCGGCTACTTTACTTCTTCAATGAGCCACATTCCAGCCCACAGGTCGTAGGTCGGACAATCATATTCTAAAATCAATCCTTGCAGCAATATAAGATAAATGCAACTGATATAGTGCACTTAGCAGGCCAAATATGATTAACGTATAATTAATTTTGCCTATCAAGTACAATTTTTATCTCATATAAAAGTGAAGATTTTATAACACATTCAGCAATTACTAAATATAGAACAGAATCTGTTATATGATCTGAATAAAAGTAATCGCTACATATAATAACATATATTTGTAAATATCGTGATTCCAAGAATCAAGGTAGGCTAAATTTTTTAACACGCCACAGAAATTATCTATAATGGAGACCAACATTCAACATCTTTCAATATGTTCAAAATATGCGTAAGAGAATTTAAAGAGCACAAATATAGAACTGCAAGGAGTGCAGTTTTGTGGAGAAAACAAATAACGAAGCGAAATTTAGTAAGGACGGAACGTACGCGGAGATGGAAATGAGAGCTTTTCTCTTGCAAATTTATGTAATAAAAGAGAAAAATCCAGCAGCCGAGTGAGAGAATTTAAAGAGCGTGGGAGATAGCAGAACGATGAAAACGGTCTTGACTTGGGAAAAAGAAAGCGAAAAAAGAATTTGGAATCAGTGTCAACTGCGGAAGGTGATGAAAATTGTTTATTTCCTGTTTTATGAGTTAAACTCTAGGTATGTTTAGCTGGGTGAAGGAGGATGTCAGGGAGTTGAAGAGGAAGCGCTTTATCATACTAAAACTTACTATTATAGTTGAAGCAGAACTGAATTGCAGAATCACTATGCTGAAAAAATAGCGCCGGGATTAATGAAGGAGACTGTGTATATTCATTGTGTGGATTCCAAAAGATAATAACCATTTACTAAAAGAGCTTTTGATATCTTCAAGCTCGCGATATATTTAAATATTTACTAATACAATCGCTATGTTTCTGTATGAATGTGTGGCAGTCTTTAACGTGGTACAGAACATTTAACATAATATAATAATATATTGTGAAGAATTTTGATAGTATTTGTTGAAGAATTAGTTTCATTTCCAAGATGGGTCATGTTTTATGATGCTTTTACGTTATTAATACAGCTCTCCTAATAAATAAAATGGAACTTTAATAAATTCTGAAAGTTAATCATTCTTTGCTGCAAACTAATTGCTATGCTTATTTTAATTACCCTGGAAAATATCATCTAACGAATTTTTTTCATAATATTTCTAGGAATGGAAGAATATGTGTAGAAATAGAAGTTGAAATCCAGAAATATGTAGTTAGTAATGGGCCGTACGTGGCTGGTGATTTAAAGCGAGAAACTTTCGGAAGAGACGGACAAGGTTACGATATTTGGGTCTACCTTACAGAACGGTAACGAAAGTTGATTATGCCAAAAATGAGAGGGAACTCGATGAGTTTGGAACGGAGAAGAGTGTATAATAAAATAACAAAGGTAAAAGTATTTGTATCAAGAGAAGAGGATAGACTAAAAATGACATAATATGAACGCATACTGGTAATTTAATAGTAATGATGTAACGAATAAATATGAGCTGATACATCCTGTAAGAGTTTTAGATTCTTTGGATATGAATAAATACAAATTAGAAGTAGAACGATATGAAAGGTGAACGATAAGATAATGAGTGATGTCATAATGAAGAAAAGAGAAAAGAAAAAAGCTTGAAAAGAATGTATCCTGAAGTATAGGCAACTGGTTAGCATTATTTGCTATGCGGGCTGCAGCTTCTTAGGATACATTTTATTTCCGTGTTCATGTGATTAGATGTCTTTATAGCATAATTTTCACAGGATAGATTTCAATTTATATTTTTGTTTAATGTATAAATAACATTGGATAGAATTTATATAATTTATAAATGTTGGGTAATATACATTACAGGGAGAAAGCGCGTATACCTATTGAACGTTTCAAGCCTGAACAGAGGAATATGGCTGGGACGAATAATGTGCTCTGAAAAAATAATATACTGTCATCATTCATTTATCTCAATCCATTATAGTGAATTGATTTTCAGGATACGCCTAGTGCTGTAGGACATTTAGAATTTACCAGTTTCTCGCTTATTTCTTCCCGATAAAATAATATACGCTTCTTCAAACAATAATTGTAATCACCATCCTATAAATCCGGGGGCTCCTAAGCTTTAATTTAAGCCCTACATCTCTTAATCTCTGAATTAATTTATTTCTAACAACTTTGGCCTTAGTATTTTTACGTAGGTAGATTAAAGGTATGTAATCCCCGCTGTTGAGAGGTATAACTGTATTTCTTGTCAAGACTGAGTTGTCTGGCGTGTTTCTGTATCTTCTGCTTTCACGAAGAAATTCATTACGAATAGTAAGACTTAAATCCAGATATCATATTTTACTCTACTATTCTGAGTGAAAACGATGTTATGATGGAGATGAATTTAGATTTTTTAAGCAGATATGCTCCACTATTCTCAACTTTGGTACATAGTTTGGACTGCTTTTAGTGAACTTCTCCCCAAGAATAAGTGTTTCACGGGGGCAATTTTCCTCCCGTCTATCTCCTTTGAAGCTACGTTTTGGTGAACATTGAATATGACAGCGTAAATCACTTCTAAATTATACTACTACTGTTCGTTTCAAAGTAATCTACTCCTATTATGAGTATAAAGAAAAATCACGATTTCCCTTCGCAGCGTATTTTTGAAGTATTGTAATAGTCTTTCTTTTCTCAAAAATTTTGAATAGATTGCAGGTGTTCAAAAGAACCATGAAATCTCATATCTTTACAATTGGTTGACCTTTCAAATTTAATTTTCATATATTCCACACCACACAGAACACTACGATATGTTTCCGGAAAATTTTGTATGCCTGTTCATTAAAATAGCGCAGAAACCGAAAAATCTCAATTAACAATTCACTTCAGCTGGCACGCTTCTAGAAACTTTCCGCAGTCGTCGTAAATGTGTCCACTAGAACACGTAAAGAAAGCGTGAAAAACAACCAGTAAGAGGCTTTATCAAAGAAATGCATCTTTCATTCCAGTCATGTTCCGTTTCTTACCGTGCACAGTCCTAGACCATTCTTGTTTCTTGTCGCTATCTTTACTTATTTATGCTACGAAAGCGTCACACTTCACCCTCTACGACATTTCTTCCCTCACGCTTTCTTTCATAAAATATTTCCTACCTTTTTGTTCTTTATCTTATTTCCTGCGCTTGATTTCCTTTTATCTGTAGTAGAGGAGAAATGTTTCTGTATACCGGTCATCGGAGTGTATAAATTAATAAGAAACTCTGCTTCAGCGATGGCTTCAAAGGTATACCGAATAAATGCAGATTTATTTTTATTAGGTCATCCGCACCTTACCAGATTATCATTCATTTCCCTTCGTTTGAAATGTAAAGCGCTTTCTAATGAGTCAACGTTACGTTTTAATTTCTTCCGTGGTTATTCCTTCATCGCTTTCATATCTTATTTATACTTAATTCCTTTTTCAATTCTCTTGTACATAAAGAAAGAGAAAAGAACCTCATTTTCCTTGCAATTCTTTTCCAAGATTTCGGTTAATCGGCCGAATTTCAATTCTTATATTTTTATCAGAACGGAATTTTATTTAAAGCTGGTTCTCCAAATTTCGAAAAATTTCTATAATCATGACCATCTCAGATAATGATTCAAAAAGTTCTGAGTTAATTATGAATCGTTTCTTGCTTGTTAATTTAACTAAATCAATGTTGATTCCATGGAATTTCTGGAAATTGTTCTTGATATAAGATTCAGGTTATGATATACAAAATGATCATGATCTAAGGAAATCTGTCTAATCATCTAATTCTATTACTAAATTCTGATTGGTAATGTCCTTACTAACTTAAGTATTTTGATAACTACAACATTCTTACGGTCGAAAAATATTAAATGATATATACTTTTTAAATATGGATTAATTATGAATCCAAAACAATAATCATTCTTTATAACTATAGCTGATATTAAAAGTAATCGTCCATGTCAATTAAAAATAACTCATATTGTAATATCTCTTATTTGTATATAAATCAAATTTGCTGAAGGATGTTTATATACTTCCGCAATCGTCTGAATACAAAATGGTAAAGTAAGCCAGTAAAAATACTCTTGGAATAAATCCGTAGATATTTAAGCCCCAGAAATCAATAAAATCTTACGTAGTAGGAAAATCTCACCATCTGCACATTATCACGGACCTTCATTTCTAAATGACCCAATTCGAAATTGGCGGCGCTTTCTCCTTACTCTCTCCCTTTCTCATTACGGAGGGCCTTTCTATAATTCATACCTCGTGTTTCCATTTCATCTCCGCATTCATTCCCTTTCGTTTTGAATTAGTAATGTATTGTAAATCTTCCGCGTTACTTTTATCCATGAATCCTTCATGGTAAATCTCAGAGGAGAAGCGGCGATGTCACGAATGACGAGATTATAGAATTGTCTCTCGGCGTTTCGCTTTTTATGTTGTATAACACCGATCGTATCTGGTTACATCCATCTGATGTGGTCAGAATTTGAACATCAAATAAAATCCGATTCATGAAGAACGACCTTAACACAGGTATATGTATCTTATCTTGTTCGTGATGAAACCATTTAGGCGATCTGAATATACTCAAAGAAGTATAGTTTTCGTAATTTATGCTCCAAAAAGTATCATTTCAATTTGTTTTCAGAAATGAATTACACATCACCTCGATGATAGGCAAAGGGACTCTAACTACGAGTTATTCCTTTGGAAAAGGTACAGCAAAGGGGTTTTCTTAAAAATTGTTGCGAAAAATCAGCGTTACCTAAATCCTTCCAACGCAGGAGAATTCATAGCAGAAAGAAGACCTAAATTAAGGTTTCATTTACTCAATAAATTCAGAATAAGTAAGTTTTTGGAAGATGTTGCTTATGGATACGCCCTCCTTATTACATAGGCCGTTCTGATACGGCAAGAAAAATCAGGGAATAGATGCTAGAAATAGTAGCTTCAAGAATTATTTCTTTGCGCGAACGATATGGGAAAGCAATTGATTAAGATAGTAGAATCATGGTGCATGCACCTTCCGTCGCGCACCGGTAAGCGGATTACAGGGTACATATGTATAGCACGTATCTCACTTTGCACATGTCTAAAATAACATACACATAGCTCTCGCAAGGTAATATATCTTTATGCTTTGACATGAAAACTAGAAACTGAGTGACACAAAAAATTTCATATATAATTTTATGAAGTTATAGAAACGTTTTATTTTTTCCGCCTCTCTGATACCTATTTAAGGCTTGTATGACAAAGAAAAGTTGGAGCCACGAAAAGTTCAAAGTTGATTAATGGCATTTGATAATGCTCTTGTGTAGCGGTCACATTACCACTTCCTAGCAATAAATCATATTTCTTAGTGTGCGCTGCCAATTTAACGCAAAGGTTAGAGTAGAAGAATAGCTTCCCGGAAGGTTATTTTAAAAAGCAGGCGTGAGATATTATTATCTCTATGCGGTAGTGCACCATTCACTGCATACTGAATAGATTTCCCTGCAAATAGAGTCCTGATGTTGAATTCCCTTCGTGTTTCAGAAATGAAAATAATTGAATGCGCTAATATGCAAATTTATAAAATTTTCAATCAATATAAAATTATCAATGTACAATATGTTTAGAGTTCGTGATTAAACAAATCTAAGGAAACGTATTAGTGATTGTCTATTAGTAACGTGGAAGCAATGTTTAACAATGAATATTTGTTGACGAATTTGTAAAACAAGAATCTTAATACTAAAAATATTTCCAACTTCTTTCTATAAAAGTTTCTAATTTTTCTGAATATATACCCGCATTTTTCATTTATATTTATATTTTTCTGCAACAAAAAGTCTAATAAACTGAAAATTAGGCATTTACACTGACATATTGACAATCCTTGCATGTAATATAACATCTCTGTCATGAGGAGAATTTAAGTTTCAAAGATCTCTAAAAATTGCCAGCATACAGTTTTGAAGCCAAAATACGGTAATTAGCACTCGATTCCTGATAGAGATTTCAGAAGGAACTTGCATACAAGAAGCCTCTCATGCTCTCGAAACTCATTCCTTCCTTTTCCTACTTATTGAAGGCAATTCAGAAAACGATACATCCGTGAGCCGAAAATAGAGGCCGATCGATTTATTTCTCCGAAACATTCCGTTCCAGAAATATACCCGAAAATATACGCAAGTTAGTTTTTCATCTTTTCTTTTTTCCCGTAATATTTGGCGGCAACAATGCCTGGTGGCGAGATCTCGCCTTTCATTGTGTGAAGCAGAAAGGAATGAGGCGAGACGCAGAATAATATTAAGAACTGGGTCAGGGCAATCTTTGCCAGTTTTAGGAGTAACATTTAGGTATAATGACATTAATGACCTAAAGTACATTTTACGGCCTATTTTATGCATGATTTACTTGAACGTTTTCAATGTTTTAAATGGAAACGTAGTGTTTCTCTTAGGAATACGCTATTAAACATTTAATAAGTGAAGCCCTGAATTAGAGCTATGGCATTAAGAATTTAGTTGTTCGTAATTGAATCAATCCCTGAAGGTAAGGAATGATGCACACAAAAATTAATTATTTAACTAATTAATATTTCTATATGAATGTTTTCTAATACTTCCACCACAAACTATTGAAAGGCATAATTGAAATGTATTTGATGATGTATAGATATGTTATCGAAAATATACGAATCTGTGGTGAATAATTAAAATCAATGAGGTCTGTTGAGCCTTTTGTGGCCTAACAATTATTGATCTATTTATTAATAAAATGAATATGGAACCAGGTCCTTGTTAACTTTCACTAAAATATTTCCCATTTTATCAGACATTTGAGACATACAGTGAATGATGATATATAGCTTAGTGCTTCATCAACCATTACCAGTATGCTGCGGTTAATGGTGTAACATAAGTTAGCTCTTGATGTGCTATATATTGCCAAATATTAACATATACTTCTAATTTTACTACATATGCTTTTAGTTTTGCTTTAATAATATATTTTATTTGATCCATTAGATGCAGTATCTTCTAAGCTACGATATTTTAGTTTGAATTTGGACAAAAAATTAACATTGTTGATGTAGTTTTCCGCAGAGATTTAGCATATATGTAAGTATTCTGCGGAAAGCCAAAAGTGTGGAAGCACTGGTATAGCCGAATTTTTTCTCAGATTCTCACTGTGATGGAACGTTTGGGAATAAGGAAAAGCAAACATTTCAGAATTACAACGAATGTATGGGGAAAGGAATTACGCATCCTCGTTTAAGATTTAAAATCACAATCAACCTTGATTCACTCTAAAATATCGCTTTCCTCCGCAGTTAATTCACATCGCATACGACTGGGTGATACGACCATAAGTTAATAAAATTATGACCTTAACAGACCAGCAAATAATTCTTGGTTAAAATGACCGCTAAAAACGGCTGAAATCAAAGGATCTTTAAGCAAGCAGGGCTCTGGCGTTTTTTTCCACCCCGGCATCCGATTGGTGGACGCAAAGCGATGCGAGACTCTCGTTGGCTCTTTCCCGCAGTGGAATGAATCTGCATCAATTTATCACGGAAAGCGGTTGTTTTCATTAACTTTTTCGCAAAGTTCGAACGGAATTATTTTTTGTTTCATATGGCGCTGGTCATTTATAATCCAAATTGTACATTCGTGCCAAACAAGGTCAAGCCCGTTCTAGCGCATTCATGGATTTCCCTGTGACGAGGATGCCTATTATAAAAATTCTGTGCCACGACTTCCCCATTCCGATCGCGTCCGATCATTTAGATAGCGATGCATGGAGTTCGAGAGAGGGAATGGCGAATTTCTTATCTTCTTTCGTTCGTAACCTTGAATCGGATACCTTTGACATTGTATCCTAGGAATATCTTAAATTCGAGGAGTAATCATTACAAAGGACTTAAGTTAACCTGTAGCGAAGACGTATGATTGATACTGAGCATAAGGTATTAACGCCGTGAAACAAACCATTCTATAAATAATAGGTAATGAGACCATGAGTTCTCTATTATATTGTAACTATTACGTTTTACTTCAATCTCCAGCTTTCTTTCTATTCAGTTTTCTTTATAGTATCAGATTAGATGCTTATAAAGATTTCAGAAAATGATTTAACAGGTATTTATTAATACAATCGCGTCTGTTTGAAACATTTTATACTTGCTGTCTATGGAATTTATTTTGTAATTTAACGCTATCCTGATTAACTTTCACTTTCCTCCAGAACAATTCAAAATAATCCAAATGTGAACGTTGATAAAAATTCTGCCATAAAGATATCTCCAGAGAAAGACGTAACGTATTGGAAGTAAATCGAAAGGAATGCGAGATGACTTAAGCTTTAGTCCTTTTCTAGCGCTAGAAATTCCCACGAGAGAAAAATTCCTAAATATTTTAGCGACTCTCTGACAGAATTATTATGAGGACTCCTTGTCGTTACTGTTTGCGGTTTAAATCCAGAATTCCCATTTTTGAGAATTTCCGGAATGGGCATTATTTATTTCCTCTGCTCACTCCTATCGTGAGCACGGAACTTGTACTCGGAGGGAGGGCAATGAATGAAGATAGGACGGAAAGAGCAAAGAACGGAGATGATAGTGGGAAAAACACTGAGTAGGGGAAAGTAAAGGGGAGGGCATTATTAACCACATCCGTACCGAGGGAGGATAGGGATAAGAAAGTAAATGAGGATAGATGAAAGGAAAATTACCCCGCATAAGGAGGAGCAAAAACGGGCGAGAGACTTTAAAGAGTTAAGCATGTGGAATGGGCGGTGGAAAATCGGAAATGTCTTCCCTCTTTTCCGTGCAGTCCTCCAATGATTCTTATCGCGTGGCATTTTCAGATTGCGGGCGCACGAATTAAAAAAGGAAAAAGCCCCTCTCTCTCTCGTTCATTACGGCGTCTCTGTGAGGTCGTCCTGCTGGGGACACGCGTGCCTTACACCGCAGCGCATGGCGGGGGTCTCAGCCCCCCCAAAACTCCGCCGTTCGCCTACTTGGTCCATAAGAAACCGCGTGGCCAAGTCACGCGAGCCACAACCGCGCCCCGGTCGCGTGGGTTGAAACGCCACAAGAAAAAGGAAAGAATTCGCCTAGGTTTTCTTTTTCGACATTAAAAACCCGTTTTGGTGCACGAGAGTTGTTCCCTCGAAGGCGCCTTCCCGCGATCGCTTCGGATATCCTTACTACTAATAGGCCCCGTAAGGAAATGGCTGAAGAAGCTATCAAATTTCGAGATGCTTCCGCCCGCCGTATTTAAGATCGAGCCGAGTCTTGATTTCTTCCGAAATATCCGCAGTTTTTTTTGCGTTCCATTGTCCGACCTTGAGGGCACACGCCAATGTTTCCCGAGGCTGCTTTTTTATCACGAAAATGTAAATTTTTTGAAAGATGGATCGGTGTTGTCGCCTTCCACTCCAATCTAAGAAATTATTCGAGTAATTGCGTGGGCCGCGGAGACGACTTACCACAAAAGAGCATTTCTATGATTTGATATAGTCCTCCTCTTTGAATGGCTGCATTGCAGTTTCACTTGCTGCATACTCAATCGATTCCTTCATAGAAACATTTTCATAATTTTTATTTAATAAAAAAGCGAGGTAAGGACCCAAAGGGATTGTATTCTGGCATTGAAGGTCCCTCGGTTTGGCAAGACTCGCGACAGAAATGCATTCGAAAAGAATGATGCACTGATGGAGTCTTTCAACCGAATAAGGAGAGAAAATTGGCTATGTGTAGCCACTCCTTACTACGAGAGGAAAAATTATGAGGTTGTAAAAAAAATGACGATTCCTCTCCATGAATTCTGGTTTATCGTGGTCATGTTGTGCCGAAAAATCGGGAATATATCTAAGGGAACAATCTCTATATTGTCCGTGTCGCAAGAAAAGTGGCCCTGCGAAGAAAGAGCAGTTAACCGGAGCCAAATCTAGATTAGCCTCACTACGGGACACGTGACGCGATAATTTATTATAATAATTCTCTCCTCCGATTGAATTGTCGGCCACATCACGTGTCGCGTTAAATTAAGAAAATATATCTAGGTCTCCCACATAAAGGATCGAGAGCGTGACTAGTAGCGAACAAAAAACATAAATATAAACGAAACATTCCTCGCGCTTTTAATTTCCTTGAGGCCTACTTCTTCCTAACCACCTACTGAAATTTGCATTGATTGATATGTATAGTAAGAGGAGGAAAACAAAGAAACACCCTGCCTAAGCGTACGTAAAATTAAACACTTTCCAAAATGTCCAATGCATATCTAATAAGAATTCTTTTGAAATTGCGTATGACGTTCACTTTCTTTAGAATACATTCATTTTGATCTTAATATAAGTATCTTGGTTGAAAAAGAAAAATGCAATAAAAATCATAAATGTATGGTAAAATAACTCTGTATTTATATCGCTGCTATTTAAATTCCATAAATAGGATTTTTTCTGTTCAAACCTGTGTATAGGGACCCTCAAAATGTAGTGAAATCGTCTGTCATACAAGCTTTGAATTTTACAAAAAATCGACTTCAGAGCATATATCTATTATTGATTTATTCTGGAAGTTAGTGGAGTATAACATATTCATAGGCCAAAAAGTTAGGAAGAAATCATTCTTAAGCGAATCTGAGCATATTACCAATTTTACTATGTTATAAGATATTTTATCTCATTAAGTAAATTTTGAACAAGATCTACTTGAAACTTCACTTAAGAATATTAATCACCCAAATTATAAACCAGCCAAAATTTATTGTTTTGCGGATAAAAAATTTCAACTTTTATAACCACATAAGATTTATAGTGAGATAGTTTCTTGAGACAGAACCAGTAGGTTTTCTGTATCAATTAATCTCATCAAACATATACCGCAAAAGCTCAAGATTTATTTCAGAAGATTTTCTTTCGGATAAAAGTAAACTAAAAACGGTTTGAAGCAAAATTGACACTGTCATTCGTTCAAAGCTGCCACTCCTTTGTTTTTCTTGAAGAATCGTGTGGAGCTCTCTTAACTCCGTATTATTAGTTGAGGTTCGAGACAAAGGTCATGAGGATAACAAAGAATGATTGCTGGGAAAAAATGCGGGCATTCATCATGGTCGCTGCTTAACGTCAAAGCAGTTACATTGTTCTCTGCAAATAAATGGGACGCAATCCCACTTTTCGATGAACACGGCCTCTCCTCGCTGAAGATGGAAATAGCAACAGCAAATTTAGTTCGCTGTAGAAGCGCCATGCGAGCTTTGCGTTTTCAAAAGCAAACATAAGTTAACATTTGCATACGACACTGCGGTGGCTTTAATCAACTCACGAATACTGAACGGGTTTGTTCTGAATGCAATGAGAGTTGCGTGTACGGCAGGCGGGTTTTTCTGCTCGTTACGCATCGGGAGTGGATTTAAAAGACTAACGAACGAAAGTAAAGAGTCCGGAACATCGATTATTCATTAAATATGCGAAGAGAATGGGAGGACTGAAGTATGGCTCATACACTTCCTATTTTAGCCATTCCATTTTCAAGGAAAACAGAGACAATTTATAAACTCCTTGGCGATAGATTATGAAATCATAATTAATGTAATTACTCGGTCGCGAATGTGAACTAAAACTCTCCCCTTTCATCTAAAGCAGTTGTTTATATAAACATGGGATATAAACAGAGTCTTGAATGAAGCTGACATAGAAAATTTATTATTTAAGAAACAGCGAAGAGGAACTTAGGGAAAAGTAATCACTGAAAGAACTCTTACACCAAGAATGAGTAGAGAGGGTCCTTTACAGTTTCCCTCCAAGACTAGAGATTATCCATTGGCTAAATTTGATGCTTTGGAAGCGATACAAAAGTATGATGGTTCTTCCAATAGAGTTGGAAATATTTATTACTTTCCAGATTATTTATGCATTGCCATTTCTTATTAAAACACTACGTTCAAGTAACGCAATTTTAAAATAAATTTTAATTAGCTAATGCAATCAGTATTTTTTGCGACCAAAAGTTTGATTTCCGAAGGACTCGAGAGGTTTGAAGAAACCCACATGTCGATACTTTGAGAACATTCCCATGACAAATTTTAATATTTTGTCAAAAATGCATTGATAATTATTCATATTTAATTTTATTCTGATGAAATTAAGACCTTAAGACCTTAAGACCTCATTTACTTCATTTACTTATTTTATTTGCAATTGGTAAGAAGATACCATTACATCCCTCAATTTCAAAATTACATTTTATACTTGTGAAATTAAAAATTACAAAAAATATATTTGGTAGACACAGATGTTGCATTTGGAAAAGATTATTAAATAATACCTCAAGCTTCGTAACTTAACATAACCTTAATTTAATCTCATTAATTTATGTTGTTATGGTTTTGAATGAGGAAACCTTAGCTGGATAGAAATGGATAATACTGGAATGTTTGAAAACCTAAATTGAATACATCAAAAGTAGCAGATTCAAGTAGTCAATACTCTTCCATAAAATCTGTTAACCCGTTGAAGAGTTCTGTTTTAGCAACGAAATTCAACAAACGTTTTTTTTTTTTGGACGTAAAGATTTCGTCGTAAACAAAATAATCCTACCGAAGTGCGCAAGTATGAAATTATCATTCATCGCGTTAATATCGGTCGTTCATTAGCGGCCGGATCTCATCGAAAAGTTAAAATATGCGAATGGAGTCGGACAATGACTGCGGTCGTCCATTTATTTAAATGCAGGAAGCGTTGGGTCCGCATTGCATCGGTCAGCCTTCCGACAAAGCCACGCGTCCGCCTGAATTTTTCCCTCTTTTTCTGGAAATAACTGAAATGCAGCTGCGCCGCCTGTTATTGATATAGCCTCAACTCCGTGTTCGAACAAGGTGAGGTAATTGATCCGGTGACATGACACGGCGAATGGAATGCCATCCGCGAGTCCGAAGGGAACAATATTGCTTTCGGGAAAGCTCTTGTATGGATGTTGCGTGCTTCCGGTAGAACTGCGGTGAGAAACGCATGTTCTCATGGTTTTATCCATGATCGGATGTCTATTCATGGTGGCTCTAAGTTAAGGAAGTTGCAAGTAATCTATTGTCTGGATCTACCTTCTTGCTGCCATAGGATGATATATCATCACTATTAAATCTTTTTATTGTAATAGGACTCAAGTGCTAACTCGAGATATTGCTGTATCTCAGCGATGCAGTTGTGCTAAATTCTACAAAGAAGTGCAAGATTATATCTTCTGTTCTGTAGTAACTTTTAAACATATCCCATATTGTCGTTATTAGTAATTTTGGATCTTTTTTCAAAGATAACGTCTCTTTAGAATATCTCCTGGGAATATCTTGTGTAATCATTTATGTGATCTCGATCTTAGTATCACATACAAAAAATTCTTAGATGGAAAGACTATAAATACTGCAGCAGTAAACATCACAATATGAAATTTACCTTGAAATTTCGGAGTTATTAATACAACAGTGAAAAAATCAAAAGATGGATTTCTTGTGATATATTAAGAAAGATTTTTAAAATCATCAAGCATAACTACGCCAGTTCATGACATAATCTTCAGTCCGATAATAGTGTATTCTTCAACTTACCCTGCTTCTCTAAAGAAGAAAGGGACCTTTTCAATGAAGAAACATTCTTGTTATGGTAAGATGATATTTCTACGAGTCCTTTATTTCTCTGCAGTAGAAACTCTCTTTCTTTTAAAAAATAAGTGTGTGACCTTTTCCTTCTTTTACTGTATATACGTATGCAAGGAAATCATCCGCAGCGTCATGGTCTTTAATTTCTTTCTCTCATTATTTGATACACTAGATGGAGTAACGATTTGGTTTCTCATTATTTTGCGCGGTTAAATCTTGACTTTGTTTAATTGTAAGAAAGATTTATTTTCGAACAATCTGGTGAGTTAAATAGGGATGCTCAACTTTCCATCGTGTCTTTAATGAAACGTAATAAATAACTTCGTCCTTTCCCGTTATTTAAATTTGAGCCTTTAAATGACAATCCCATAATCCAATTCAATCCATCTAACGATTTGTCATCATTTAAATTATTATTCCTCTCCATCGTCATTAACAAAAGCGTGAAGAGGTAATGGCTCGCGTGATTTCCCAATAAGCCTTTTGCAGTCGCATTTTATTTTTAATTTGGCGATTTTACGTAGCATGCGGTTCGTCGCAGTCCTAACTTAAAAATAAAATCAAAGAATGGAAACTCATTTCGTACCACTACCAGATCGATAAGATCCAGAATAAATTATTATGCAAATGTGAAATAAAAATTCTCCACTCCAATTGCGGAAAAAAGAATAGGAGTTTTGTCACGCGAGCGATGATTATTGTCGTTTTATCACGGTATCCCTGTCAATTAATATGCAGAATTTATGCGTAAGATTTTCTGAGTTAGATCCACCGACATCTAGATAGTGATTTAAACGTAGATGAGATTTATAATGCTCACCTCCTTTATCCAATATTTTTAACGGTGCGCTGGTTAAATGAAAAGCGAGCACCTTGCCATGTAGTCCAAGAGGAAGAGGACGTAAACATTGTCACTGAGCGTCGACTTAATGGGGGAGTAATTTAGTCTTTCCTAATGTCAAACTCAAAGGCCAGTTTAATATAGAACTTGGCAGCTTATGCAGAAATAGATTACTTTACCCTCCTGATATTTAATCTGCGGTATTCAATCATTACATTAGAAATATCCTAGGATGAAACATCTCTTTTAATTTCACATTTATATGACGGCCAAGATGCGGAGCACTATAGTTTAAAATTGATATCCCTCGATAGAGCGAGTATTAACTTTATTTTTATCTGGAAATCTTACAAAATCATCAAAAATGTAAGGTTTAATATATTTCTATTATATTTATATTAGATACTATTTTTACCATATTACCTATACCTATATTTTAGCATGGAAAATATCGAAAATGAAACACGTCTCTCAGATGAAAGGATCGAGAGAAGAATTGGACCAAAATTTTGAAAGGTAATAAAAAATTAATATAAAATTATCATTAAAATTAAATATTCTATTAAAGTATCTAAGATATTTAAAAGAATCTCACGTCTATTCCTACTATAGAAATATTTTTTTAATGTAGATAAGTAAAAATATAAAGCACACTCTAAAGAAAAACAAGTAAATCGGTTGAGGATGAAGTTACTCTTAAATGCTATTACGATAATAACGCAATTTTTTTTTATTTAAATGATTGAGTTGGAAAATTAATGAGTTACAGCATGGGAATAATTGACATCAGTGATTATTAAACACATTCAGTGATTCATCTTAAAGTTCTATAGTTGAAATTCAGCTCCTTCAAGATAATACTAGAGAATTTGATTTACACTTAATATTATGAAACCCTTACCTAAAATATCCGCGAGAAATACACACTTTCAGAGGCATAAATTAAAAAGAAGGAAGCGACTACCGAACACTTAGATGTGGATCCAAACTATTCCTTCGATATAAATTTAGAGTAGAAATAATTGCGGGGTATTGAGGAATGTAGGTAATAAAGCTGGACAAGAAATGTTAAAATGGGTGAAATACCCAAAGGAAAAATTATAGAGAATCAGTTTAATTTATCCCGATAAAGAAAATTAATCTTGGATTATAGTAAATGAGGAAGCCTTTCGTAACGAAAGTAGATGATAACATTTTTTTATATTCTACGATAAAACTGAAGGACCAAGAAATAAAATATTTTGGACGAACACCAAGCTTAGAATACATACACAAAGCTTAGCGATAAGAGAACATATTTCCATAGACAGTGAAATAAAACAGAATGTTAACACGTTACAATTCTTCTTCCTTTCCCACATTTTGTTCTTTGGGCCTTTTTTCCTTCGCTAAAGTCTTTAAGATACGAAGTAAATCTCTCTTTTCGACAGCAAAGAAACACGAGAAGCCTTAAATAACAACAACTTGATTTCATCCCGATTCCTTCTCGATCCCCCAAAAAAATTCGACCACCAGTCGATACATTCGTAGATTCCGTCGATATTCCGGACGGAGCGATTCCAGTCGAATTTCCGCGAAATATTTGTTGCCATTTCAATTTGGGAAACGTCGAAATCAAAATCTCGTCACGTTAATGTCGTCCGAGAACGCGGCACAAAACCTAGTCCATTTTATCGGCGAAATTTGCGGAAGCCATCCCCGCGGACGGATTTTTTTATTTATTGTGCTCGCCCGCCCTACATTTCTTCGGACCCAGAAAAAAAAACGGATGAAAACGGCGTGCAGCGCCGCCACCAAAACCACCAATTTAGACTGCCCTCGGGAACATGCACGGGAATCGCAACCTTGAGCGGGCTCTTCCGTCACCTCGGGGGGGAAGAGTGGACGCGTGCCTCCCCACAATACGCGAGGAAAAGCAAACAAGGCGCCCTTTTATAGCGTAAAAAGTCACTCGCTCTCCCCCCGCCGGAACTGATTTTTTTCCCGCGAAGAAACCACGCGAGGTAACTTCGGAAAATCGCCGCGGGAGGAAATGAAATAGCAATCTTCCCAAAGTTCCCCAACCACCGCGGAAGGGTATAAATAGAGGGATGTATATAGGAGAAATGTATACATAGGAGAAAAGTATATATAGGAGAAACGCGTCGAAAACAGGGAAGGACAGAGTCGTCGCAATGAAAAATAAACTTCACCGGGATTCATTTGTCACCGAAACGAAAATTTTTATCGCGAGAAGTTTCTACCTCATTCCTCAGTTGTATGAGGGACCTTTCGGGCCACTCCATTCTCCTCTTCCACAATGATTTTCCTTGATCTTTTCTCCTCCCGAAAAAGAATGCCCTTGGAATGGCGCCGCTACCAAAGCACTTCAAACAGATGAACTGCGACGAGGCCCCCGCGGCCTAGCACAGATTGTTCTTATGTAGGACGAATGGGGGTCCGTTGTGTACGTGGGTGTGTGTGTGTGCTGTAGGAAAAGCAATCAATCACTGTCGGAGCGTCGCCTCTTTTCTCCCCTCTCTGTATCCTTTTCCCCATCTTCCCGCAGTCGATATCCTATACAAGCGCCCTTCAAGTGTTCCACTGCTGACTCACTCCGGTCTGGTTTTAACTCACTCTCTTATTCGCGCGTTGCTTGTTCCCTCCGGATTGTCAGGTCATCAAACCGCAGGGGCTTTTCACTGTATTTCGGGCGTCAAAACGAGGAATCGACGCGTGAAGTATGATGGATTGAACACAGAGACTCGCTGATAATTCCAGCTTTTCTGTGCTCGACGTTAAAACGTCAGCGTCACAGATAAATACGACGTGAATCGAATGTAACTTTGGATGGGTCAGCTTCCGTATATTCTATTCCGTTTAGCGTACAGACAGCAAGCTTTTCGTAAGTTTTGATTTTTAAAGCGTATAAACGGTTGCAAGGATTTTATTATATAATTTAATGTGGGTGACTTGGTTTAAAGATAATCTAACTATCGTTCCGTGGTATGGTTGGGTATTCATCATATTCTCGTATAATTGCATGGTACCCCCAAAAATTGCTTATGTTTTTAGAAGCCTATTGTTACAATGAATTTGATAACAGGGGAAAATATAAGGAATTCTCTTTCTTGTCAGAGCTCAAAACTGAATTTTCACATTTACTGAAAATTATTATCGTTAACGGTAGTGTATAGCTATATATTTAAGATTAAAAATTATATAAACTCCGCAGTTTTAGTTAAAAGTACAACAGCTTTAAAAATTCCAACAAAATTATGTATCTAGCCAGCTTTTTGATTTTGATTGAACACAGATTTTTCTCAAGATTATAACTCTTCTATGAAAAGTTGTCGCCAAAGGATGACATTATTGGATAAAAAATTTGATTTAGTTCTTAGCCTGAGAAATATCGAAGGTTAGTCATATGAGGGAGACCAAGAAAGCCATCCCCGAGAAGAAAAATGGCCTCTGAGGTTGTCATGTTGCATTCGACACGGGATGCTAAGTGTTACATTTGTCGTCTCCCACTCTCTCTCTCTCTCCAGCTAGATTAAATGACGTCATGTACACATCTACGTCGCAACATCTAGGCGGGTGGTCAAGGCTTTACGAGTAAGCAACAGCCTCCCCCTACCTTTCTTCCGATCGTCAACAGATTCTCTATCCCTAAAGGCTCACTCACTGGCTGCTTTCCTCCCTTGCTTCGTATGCATCCGAAGAATTGGGTCAGAGAGGGTTAAATAGCTGCCGAAATTTTATTTCCTTCCTAATGGTCGAAACACTCATTCCTGATCCACACGAATTAGCTAAGAGAATTGCTTCCAACTGAAGAGTCAATGTTACCTCGTAAGGATAAAATATAAAATGGTCTCTATGGTCTACGTAAAATGGTCCTAAATCATATCTAACTATTATATTATTAAGATCAACCCACTTTTGCGAAAATAAATCCATACTTAAGGATTTATAAATCTTGTCCTACGCTTTATGCCAGTAAAATTCGGTGCAATTTTCAACTATTTCAATCTACCTTTCTTCGTCATGATCAAACCGCATTGTTTCAAAATTTGTTTAAGTTATAAATATGAACTAATAAAATTTACTTTGATGCTAAAATAATTTTATTTTTTCCTAGCTTGTTCCTGCCACTTCTCTCTCCCTTACCTTCGTTATTCACAAACCTACAGAGAGTTGTTATATCCCCATTCCATATATATTTGATTTCTTTATGTGTTGATTGATTTTCCAAGGTATCTAATGCATACGATTAGAGTATTTACTAAAAACTGCAAAAGAAATCACAGAAGATAGCAGAGTGTGACAAAATGAGTCATAAATAACGCAGAGTTCTAAAATATTGAAATCACTTCCATCATTTTTGGCTGAAGGAAATGAACTACGGATATGGGTGGATACAAAAGGAAAGGAATAAATTAAGAGTGTTTCATTAAAGATATCTAGGTGCTTGAACTAATTGATCAAACCTACTTTGAGAGAGAGAAAGAGGGTGAAGGGAGAAAAAATATAGGGGAGAAATATCGATCTTGTTTTGAAAAAGAGAATATATCAGCAGAGAATCCTTTTATGTGTATGAGTTTAATTGAAGTATTTAGGGTGGAAAAGAAAACAGATGAGGCATGAAATTTTCCGAGGGAATAAAAATATTGATTTAATAAATAAAGATGCAAGGAGGTATAAAAAAGGAAAAGATCTTTTTCTTTTTCATACCTTCCTGCATCCTGTCAAATTCTATATTTTTTCTGACAGGATTGTCAACAGCAAGGGAAGACATTGAATAATAACGATAGCTATAAAAAAGCGAAGAGTTTAGATTTGAATTAAGTAGGAAGGTATATTTATTTCCAAAAAGGTGGAGGGATAAGGTAAACCTTTATGTGCCTCAATATAGATCAGAATGAAGTTTAAATTCATAAAGTTACAATGTTTGTTGATTTTTTAATTATTTTAGGTTTCGAATAATTATCTTTACATTAACTATAGTAGTTTCTTATCAGCCCATATTCTATAAGATGTGTAATATTTTGTTGCATGAGAAGTAAATCCAACAATAATTTTAAATAAATAGTATTCAAATGAGGTAAAATGAAAAAGGTTGAGATGTTCGTCCTTATTTTGATTCAACTTCGCGATATATTTTAATTATCTCGTGCATAATAAGGATATAATTTTATGATACTATAAGATGTTTCTTATAATGGTTCGTTGTACCCCCTGCCTGTCACCTGAGCACTGAGACTCTGAATCCTGAGAATACTTTGACACAATTTTTTTATAAAATTTATTTATTCATATCTCTTATCATCTATGCCTAACTATTTATTATAACTTTCTATGTTATAAGGTTTTATTATTTCTTCCACATTTTGATATGGAGTTGAATAAGTGCAGTTGAAGCTAAAGCATGTCGAGTTTCAGCAGTATGCTGTAGTAAGCATTATGCATATATCGTAATACAAAATGACTCATTATCAGAATATTTGTTCGAAATACAAACTTTGCTGTGGAAACTAAAAATCATTTCTTACTTCATTCTTTACATTTTCAATCGTTTTCGGTAATCATATATTTTTGAGCAAGAAGAACATTCTTTTTCGTTATCTGCATAAGATATATTTGTATAAAATTTCGATACTTCTACCCTAAATACAGGTATCCACGATTGCTAAACCAAGTTCAGGCATGATGTAAACAAATTTCAGTTGATGAAGCTACCGAATCCTAATGGCGACATTCATTTAACAGGCGCGAGTCGACACAAGCCCTCTAGAGACCCTCCGAAATCAGAACAGTTAAGAAAGATCTTTCCTTTGGTCGCTTTGGGCAGCCACCGCTCATCGCCTCGAGAAATTGTTCAGCTCGAGACTCCATTTAACTGAGTCTCGTGGGGGAAGCCAATTAAGCGCACGCATACGCTTGCAAAGGCACGGAAGAGAACGTCTAATTGGATGCGCCTCAGCCTCTGTTTCGCGATCCCTTTCTCTGCACAAACGACCGCATAGACCGGGAGTCGTTGTTCTCAGAAATTGAACGTATGGCCGAGGCTAATTGGACGCTGTCACTGTGAAGGGGGTAACACGGCTCTCAATTCTTTCTGCGCTGTTGGTTAGGTGTTATTGGAAGTGGAGCGAGTGATCTTTGCTGGAAAGGGGTATCGAGTTCGAATCTTTGAGAGGGATCGTTCGGTCACAACTTTTTCAGGGATGCAAAGACGGAATTTTTTCCGCAGTTACGACTAGGTCGCGGAAGATAAGTTCCTTGAATTATTAACATAGCTCATAGTTCATATCAAACAACGTACTCCTACACTCCACTACCTCAAGAACCCAAGCTTTGTGACAAATTAACTAAGCATTCATTTGCCTATGTTTGAAATAGCCGCGATAAAAATGATGGATATAATTGAGGATTGAATCGCTAACTGCATTGCATAGCATTAAAATAGAATAAATAATAAAAATTCAAGGGCGTATATAACATAAGTATTTTACATGTTTCAAGAAAAGTGTGAGCTTATGCGGCAAACCAAGACCGTTCTTGCAGCTGTAAGGTACTTAAACGATCGATATTTGAAGCTGCGTGGTCTTACATTGCCAAGTCAAATTGAAACGAAACTTTCCTTAGTCTCGCGGAGAGATTATTACTCTGCTCGACTCTTGGATAATTGGAACGCATCTAGGCATCCATAGGAAACTCTTGTGATAAAGGAATTATATTTACGAAAATATTTTCATCAGCTAGATGGAATTCGTTACTAATGTTATTTAGAGCGAAACTAATTATACTGAAGAAAATTTTTGAGGAACTTTCAGATATTTTGGGTCATCCAATAAATATTGGCCTGCTAGAAAGGATAAAGGAAAATTGAGAACCTAGCACTAGTTGCTGTGAAATATAAGCTTAACTATGAATGAATGATACAGAGCGGAAATAAATGGGAACTTTAATCTATAGATGATACGTATACTTCTCGCCAATAGGTGATTCCTAAAAATTGGTAAATTTATATAAAATCTCCTTTATTTTTCATGAAAAAATTTAGATTTTATACTTTTACAAGATGGATAAAAACAAGGTATATTCTTGCTTAAAGTTAGGAAAGCCCCTCTAAACCCTCCTGATTAGGATGAATACAAGGCTGAAAACTTTTCCCCATCATCCATGTTCACCAATTTAGAGTACGATTTCGTAACTGTAACTTGACTGGTGTTATATGTCTTTGATTTGGGTTATTTTAGGATTCTTATTTTACTATCATGTCTAATCTATACGATTACCTCATGAAACAGATTCCAAATTACAGCGTCTCCACTAATATAATATCATATTCAGCATTTTGCTGATTTGTCAACATAGCGATCAGTTTGGAATAACCAAGTGTAACATTTCTCAATATTATAAATATCTTTCAACAAACCACGCCAGATTCGATGTTAACCTAGCTGTCCTCATCCAGAGAATGGGATAGTATTGCATACCGCAATATGCTGTCCTATTGCTGAAACAACGATTTCACAGCCATTTCAAAGTTCTATACTCCTTTTACGTCTCATCATGCGTAAGAAAAGAATGGGAACTAAGCCAAGGACAAAATAAATAGAGGAAATGAAAAGAAGGTTAAAGTGGGGAGAAAACATGATGGATTGTGAGGGGACGCTAAACCATTTATAAAAGGTCATAAATAAAAAAATATCGGAGATGCGATTGGTAAAATGTCAAAGCGTGAGATCCAAATGGCGCAGGAATTTCAAATAGGACGAAAAAGGGAAAAAAGAAGATGCTGAAGGTAAGAAAAAGTGAGGAACTCAGGCGATTTCTGTCTCGAGTAGAACATACGATACGCCTTTCGTAAGTGCATGACACAGCTTTCGATTTCCGATGCGATTTATTATTTTTTACCGAACATCGGTTCGCTTCACGATCCATTGCTCCGTTAAACTGATATCGTCTCTTTACCTCGCCTCACTGGCTCGATAAATACGGTGATAAACCAATGATATGATAGAATGCACATCAAAATTAGAGATGGCGATCCTTCATATTTATAATGCAGAGACGTTAGTTTAACGTATGCTTAACGGCGAAATCGCTGACTGGATGCGCTGAGTGTCAATTAAGCGTTAAAAGATAATAAAAATGTGTGATAGAAGTGCACCCGGCTGGAAACCACGGCCGGGATTATCTACCGAATTTAACTTGCAAAGCGTTTTTCGAAGAAGCGGCCCTCTGATGAATAATCACAAACTAGCGCAAAAAGTGTTTCGTTTACAAAACAATGTCGCAGCGTTCTATAATGAAATTTTTTTAGACCCATGGCCGAGATGGCATGCAAATGAACATTGAGAGTAACCAACCGATAAATTCACCTCATTTGATAATTGATTTCTTGTTGCATTTTATCCGGATACGTAATTTACGGATGCTTAATTACTAAAAACTGTGTGTTAAGAGCAAGGAATTAATTGCTATTTTGCAACGAAATCATCTGATAATTAGTCATTTTATGACGACATAAGCATAATGCATACTTCGAAACCTATTTTTTTCACTTGCACAATACCTATTCCTAATAATTGAAGTACGAGAAAAAAATTTTATTCTGGATCTTCGCATAGCTAAGATGTAACTTGAATTTAATCACTTTTAATTTTCTAAACTTGAGAAACATCAGCTCGAGAAGTACAAATTACCTGTGATATTATAAAATAATTATGTGCACATAATAACTCCTTCATATTATCTTGAATGTCTAAAAAAATGTTTTAAATAATGAAAAATATCTTAAAATAAAATTTTCCAAATCACTTGGCGCCGCCACCATTTGCCACGTTGTGAAGTGGCTTTATTCCCACATTTTGTGAGATAATAATTGTAATATCAAACGAGAAGATATACCATTTAGAGTAAAGTATGAATGCTAATTAAATTGTCGAGAATCAAACGTTAGCTGGACAATGGACAGTGAGGAAATCTCCAACTTTAATATCCATAGTATTTTATAAATCTTCATTATTTTCAAATATTTCAATTAGATAAATTTTTAATAATAATCTGCATCGTTATCGTACGAATCATTGGTTTATTTTTTATCTCGAAGTATGAGCACGATCAAGTTAAACTTTTTTTAGATAGGTATAACACGTTTTTCTAATCCTCTTTTTTGCCCATAATCGTTTTACGTTGAATTAAAGAATTCGTCTCAGAAGGTTAACTTTTTTAAAGAAAAATCTCTTTTTCGGTGAAGTTCCTTAACCTCCTCCACCAGTACTCACAAATAATTGGTCGATAGAAGGTGCAAATAATATATTCGCTTCTCTCAGAAATGGGAGGGAGTGAAAGGTTATTTTCTTTTGGAATGAGTGATGATGAGTTCGCGAAGAAAGGAAAATCGACAGGAGTCGATATCTTGGGAAATCCTTAGATATCGTAAAAATTTTCCTATATAGTAAACAATACCTTTTTATAAATAGACATTTTTGAATTACGAACACATATTAAATTAGGATCTTAATAGATTTCCAATCTTATTACTCATGTTTGATGTTAATTCATAATAATACATTCCTCATAAAAAATGGGTAAGTATCAGTTATTTCCTAAGAAACTGTAATTAAAATTATGGATTGTTTTTGAAAACCGATTCTTGTTAATAAATAGTGAATCGAAGTCGTTTAAGCTTCTTACAGAGCATCGAGAAGGTGGAATTCTTCAAAAGGAATTTTCTAAAAACTTTCGTCGCAGTAACTGCTTCCAACAAATCTCCAGCATAAATAAATTAATATCTATTTACGGTCCGCCCTAAAAATTTTGTAGCCGCAATCTGGTGCCGTAAATTCCGGGCAATAAACATAAAAAGAAGCTGAAGGAAAAAGCATCGATCGACAGCTAGTGTGTAATGACACACCTCTTAAGGCTTTCCCGACACAGCTCCCTCGAAGAAACATGTTAAATGGCTCTCAGTAACATTATGTAACGAGGGCAGACGTTCGAGAAAGGGAATTAGGAAGAAAAAGAAGGCTTATGGGAGAATAAACGAGGTTGAAGACGAAAATAAGCGACGGAGAGTTTTCGGAGCGGAGTTTCGAGAAGGCGTTGGAACTTAAGCCATTAGGAAAAACAAACTGCTTCAAAGTAAATAGTAGTAGCTAATGGAAAGAATTTTCACGTAATAACCATATCCTAAATGCAGCTGTTTAGAAAACCGTGTCTCAGATTATGTCAAAGAAGAAAATGAATTAGAGTGGGTTTCCTGATATAATCTTTTTAGAAGTCGGTGGTGAAAGAGAAATCTTTCATAAAAATAGTCAAATGCTTATCGGAGAAGTTTTCATTATATCATTAGGCAATATTGGCCTCAAATACATTTTAAGAAAATGTCAAAGCACTTGTTTCTAGCGGGAGATAACATCATACTTAAAGATACAGTATTTTTTAAGAAGGCTAATGAAATACGAGCACTTATAAGAATTTAGTAGCGGGACGATTAAAAAACGTGTAGTCGAAATTACATGCTATTAAAAACCAGCGACTGATAAAAATTATAATTAAGCTCAGAGTTTTTTTGTCAATAGAAAATATCCACGTACATCATTACGCAAGCATATGGTTAACAACAAATCTACGATATCTCATTTTTCTGTTGCACTCTTATGATACTTTTTTTGCCCTTCCGAAATCACTCGGCCCTTTATATAGTTTAATAATGTCTAATACTCTCATTAAAATCTCTGAAACTAAACTTTCCCCTATCACCACACTGAACATTTAAGTATTCATCGCTTGAAGTCCACCTTTATGAATTTATTAATATAATAATAAAACTCTCAGAATGGCGTACAATTCAATACCTCCTTGGATTTCTTGTAAGGAAACGCCACATGTTTCTTAATAGTAGGACCAAATGATAATTACATTGCGTGAAAACTCAATATCCGCTAGTAGATATTATAAAATTTAATAGCTGTGATCAGGAAATTTATCGTGAAAGATGCTGAAGATGTAAGAAGCGGAAAAATGTAATTCGCATTTTCTCCAGAATTTTCCTGAAAAATATCAACAAAACGCCATTGATTGATATGAATCAGAGTAACTTAAAATTCTTGAGATTATAGCCCACGCGCTCATAAATTTCTCATTTCCGTTTATTTAAAGCGTTTGTATGGGAATTTATAATCTCAAGGTGAGATTAAATACGATACCAACATTTTCTGTCTTGAATTTATTCTTGATTATAAAAATAAAAGGGTGAGTTCGATTATCTCTGATTCAGAGGTTGAATTGATATGAAAGCCCCATTGCTAAATTATCTTCAATTTGTTCTCTTTATCTGAAAACCATTTGAAAATATCAGCTTGAAAAATGTTTTGTGTTTTGTTTAAGGAAAAATATACGAGTCGATAACAGGAAATAGAATTAGTAAGAAAGAGTCTCAACTGTAAAAATAAACGAATTGAAATTCAAGGCTAAGTTAATATGATAAAAATCTTCCGATATCTGCACGCCCATGAGTTCAGAGGCAAACGATCATTAATGCAATTCACATATAACTATACTACATTTGACAGCAAATCTCAGATTGATCTCACGCAGATGGTTTGGTTTGAACTTTTAGTAAAAGAAAATTCAAATCGCACTGGATAATTTAGACCTAAATATTTTAATACAGTTATAAAATCGATTTGTAATTCTAAAGGCTCATTTTCCTAAAATTAAGATGAAAAAGATCTGAGAAATTGCATTCAATAAAATATATAAGATAATTCATTGCAACCAAGTAAAGCGTGATTTTCGATTCCTATTCTCTGTTGATTAGAGTATTTTATTATCTATTAAAGTAAAAAATCATTTCAATTTTTGAAGAACCATTTCCCAAAGGAATTGTTTATTTGAAACCTTTGGCCAAACTCATTAAATTCTTGGACATTTTTAGTGTGAGAAAAACAAAGAAAATACGAACCAAAAATATAAACAAACTGGAATAAGTTTTTAATAACTCTTATGTGCGAAATTATGAAACTCAAGAAAGTGTTACTAGGTCATTTATCTTATATACTTGACACTGAATTGCAAATAAATTTTCGCGGCTCACTTGAAAAGAGAATCAGATTTTTCAATAGTTTGATGAACAAACTTAAATGGTGTGCATATAAGATAACTATACCTCATTTATTCCGATTCAAAATCTGAAATATTCCTTACTTAAATGTTGTTTAAATTGTAACTGTTGCCCTACCTTTTAAATATTTCCTCTAGTTGGAAAATAAAAAAAAATTCTTTGAAATTTCATTTTTTGAGCTTTAATGTGAAATCATGCACCATTCTAAAACGTGATAAAAAAGGATGATGTTAATTGCTGGGAAGAATAAGAGGAAAAAGAAAAGGTAAAAATAACGCCTAAACAGAAGGTTATTAGAGAGCGGTTGACGGCTCATGTGCGTGATATAAATTGGGCGCGTTAAAGTGAGCAAAAAGGAGATTGAAGGGCAGGTTGATGGAGTGGGAGGAGTTATTTAAATGGTTAACCTTATGGACTGGTTGAAAAATAGAACTATTGAATAAATATTCGTAATAGTAAATTTATCGTAACTTGCATTGGGTATGAATATATACGATAACGGTTATGCTTGAACAGTGGCTGAAAAAAAAGGAATTTGTGTATGGAGATAAAAATTATGATTGGATTTTAATCGCATTCATAGTTAAAGTACATGTAGTTATATTTAATTTAATTTTACGATAGATATCAAACTTCTCCGACAATCTGTTGGAATAACATCAAGCAGCATCTTACTACAATAAAATTAATATTTTCTATTGCGACTTCGTGAAATTATCACAAAAAGAAATTGCGTTTGGTAACTCCCACATCCATTCCTCAGTTTGAGCGGTATCGTCTACCTATAGGCATCGTAGGAAGATCAAAAATATACTGCGGGAGTTAAGAAGTGTTTTTTAAATATCTATTACAATTATAGATTTCAGTGAGCGTCTTCGTAAATAACACAATATTCCAAAAATATATCTTTAAATTGATGACAATAAAATACCGCCAACTATAGCAGTCTATTACCATTTCATTCACGCGTGTGAATGTTCCACGTAGGTGAATTGCCTTGGGTAGAATTTTCAAACGGCTATGTAAGGTAACGCTGGAATGGAACATTGGAGACATAAAAATAGAGAAGAATGGAGGAGATGGCTTAGGTATAGAAGTGCACCCGAGGTATAAGGCCATGGGCGATGACAATGGCCGAGCAAAGGAAAGGGAGAAATGCGGCCTTGTCTTACTCAGCTTTTTCCCGCAACGGCCCATTTCTCTTTTCCGATCCATTTTTCTCCGTTCTTAGCCAAAAGTCGCACATACGTCCCCTCCAACATCGCCCCAAAAAACTTTTCTCGTTTCACTCCAAATACACTTCAATTTGTGAATGGTAATATTAATAAAGAGCATGATGTACTCCCCTTTCCTTGCCATCGTTCGTGACTCCGAGATTTCGCTTTATCTCGCACAGCGACAATTTTTCAAATGTGTCTCCCGCGGAGAGTTTCCCCTTTTTTTCCTGATAATTCGGATTATTATTTCTCTCTCCTTCCCTCCCATTTCCTCAATCCAGCGTCCTTGAAATATTGTTAGCTCCCGCGACGAATTCTCCTCCTCAACAGACGTTTCTTTTTATGCCTTCTTCCCTTTTGGAAGTCCTTGAAATGGGACGCGGATTTAAAATATATCTCGGTTCACTGCTGCCCTCTGGCGATAAAGTCGTTTTATAGCAGTCTCACGACGTATCCTATACCCCTATTCTCGATGCCTTTTTCCCACACGTTCATTCGTATATTTACCGAAAAGCTCACGCGTAATCAGGAAAAAGGGTTTCCTGTTTGAAGAATAGGAATTTCGTGGAGAATTCCCCTAGGAAATTTTTACAGGCAGAATCTTAAGAATTATACAATTTACTCCCAGAGTCACCCATAGCTTAAGATTTGATTCGCAATATTCGTTGTAAAATTAAACCCCAAAAAATATCAAAAATCAGACTTAGTGTATGATATGTGTTTATTAGTATCTGTAACAAGCCTGTCTGATTCACAGTCTTCTGTCTGTCATGTTCTGAAGATACTTCCTTTGAGAGCAAAATAATATCAGCTACTTACCGTAAGGTTTCTACGGGTTTTCTAAGTTTTTCTGTTTTCTGGGGTTTTATTTTACTATATAGTAGTCATATATAGTCATCAGCGGCCTGCTTTATTACTCTTCATAATATTATTATTTATTATATTACAAGTCTTCATCGGGGATGCCTATATTTCACTCACATCTTATCCATATGTGTGTAATTTTTCATTGAGTGAAATAAAAATTATTATGATATTATATTACTATGATTGATTACTGAGTAATTTTTATTATTAATTTATTATTTAATTTAATTTTTTAATTTAATTATTACTATTAGTAATTTTTATATTAGTTGCAGTCAATCCGATCTAACTCATACCGTCCCTTGTTTGTATTCGTTCGAACTTTCTCGAGCAGTAATTAATACCTTCTCTATTTCTCATCCATATGCTCTTATAGAAGAAAAAACGATGTTCTCTAAGAAAGAGGCTCTTTTTACCTTTTCTAGTCGTCCTTATTGCATTGAGACGCACGAGACCAAAGAGAGAGAAGGGTCTTTTATGTGCAGTACCGTTTCTTTCCTACGTACTCTTACGGCGGTAGAAAAAAGCCTTCTCGTGCGCTACTCTGTAATTCCCCGTTCCCTGCGCACAACCGCACGTAAGCGATTTCGAGCAGATATATATTGAGAGGGAGGGAAAGGTAAAACATTGCGCGGTAAGCTTTTTTAAATAGGTACAAAAACAAACGCGAAGCGGCGTGGAAAGAGGAGTTGGAGTGGAGTTGATGGAGAGAAATTGGAGGAGCTTGTGCGGAAACAAGACAATGGACTAAAAACCGAGAGTTCTTTCCTTTTTCAGCAATTTCTTACGTGGTCCCCACCATGAAAAATCAACCCTTTCTTTGGGATTTATTCTTTTCCTTCTGTCTTCTTTTTCTGTATTCTCTCCTCTTGCCTCGAAAAATCACTCATACCGGTCTATTCGTTCTCTGATTCATTTAAGCCTTGTCAACCTTGAGAGCTATTACCATCTATTTGTCGAGCTACTTCTCAAGAGAAATCTCAATTACTATTATCTCAGATATTGTTTCAAAGTAAGCAATAGCTCTTTACCTTTTTAGAATTTACTCATAGATTAAATAACCCTTACCTTTCTTAGATCTACATTTATACTTTTACGAATTTGAAGATCAACTAAGACAGTTGACATGTTTCTTTGGGTTTATTCTATAGTATCAATCAGTAAATAAATATGCTACTTGGAATAAAAAATATGCTCTTCTCTATAAAAAAATTATTTTTTGAGTTCTGCAATCAGTTTGAATTCGTTATTGTGACAATCAGATAGTAATAAACATGAATCAGTCGTTTAAACCAGTCGATCCAATAAACTATTTCTTTTAAGAAAGTACCTCATTTTTCTTTCTTTATGTTATGAAATTTACAACAAATGCTCTCTTGCAAGAAAGTTCAAACTTGATTTCCCTAAATTCTGTAGATAAATTAGAATCCTTAACCATATATAATCCTTAATCTTAAATACGGAATCCTTAACTTAAAACATTCTAAAAATCATTAATTATTTGATTGTTAAATAACGATGATCGAAAGGTTTATTTTATATATAAACTGGATATAAGATAATTATCTTCCAGTTTACTAATGGGTTATATTTATGCTTCATAAGAGAAAGCTGCAGAGCGTAATTTATTTTAATATATCTAGCTAATTTTACTTGTATATGATGCCTAATTTTTCATAAAAGTGACCCAAATAGCGAACAAGTTCCCCTAACTTACGACACAAGGTTGTCTCGAAAGATTCTCTTTTACAGTTTCCTTCTCCTCATTTCTCTCGAGCACTCCCATTTATTGTGTTGACGAAATATTGGACGTCGAACGTAATAATAACTTTTATTTATTTGTGAGCTTTCCAATAACAGCAAAAAAGCTATCACTCTCATAATACCCAACAAATGGACGGTACTTATTTCCTGTACAGCCCTTTTCAATCTCGTATTTGAGTACCATCTCCGAGTCCACTTCACCTCTCTAAAGAGCGTTTATTCATCGATCTCGCAATGGTTCATCAGTATAAATCCACATTTTCTTTAATTATAAACAACTATCTTTTCCTATGGATAAACAGACATGATAAAAGTCAGACAGAAGCGGATCTCGAAGCCGGATCTTTCCGGGCTAGAGTATCATCGCTAATGATTAAATTCCGCCTGTGAATCCAGTCGTGCTCCTTGTGGCGTGTAATGGATGATTGCCTGTTATGGAGGAGCTTAGCTCTGACTATCTTTGAGCGAAATCTTAGCGTTGCATGAATAGATAATCTTAAAACTGCTTGATGGCTTATATCCTACTCCTTCCCCTGCTTTAATCAATAAATGCTGAAATATACTCGTAAAGTAAGCATATTATGAATCTTTAAAAAATAATGTAAAATTTTCGTATAAAATATTAAGAAATAGACCATGATTAAAATTTCAGAAGTGATAGGAAAAGGGAATATTGCAGAAAAAATACTTCGGGAATACGTTTAAATCGTAATAATATTCTTGTTGTTTAGTTAACGTTTTCTCCAAAGAATTATTTTACGTTAATGTTTATCAAGAAGACCTGGTTCTGTATCATTTTATCAAGATATTACACGTGCGAAATATATGAGGCAACGACTGAATGATGAAGTTTTTGACAAAATAGTAGACTGATATTGAGAAAAACAAGATATTTTAATCTACCTAAATTATTTATTGAATTCACATGAGTACAAAGATATCTAAATTCAGCATCAGTGAGAATTATCAAGGAATGATTATAACTTGTATAACATTGCAGTTAAATATTCCATAACTTACTTCCAGCATGGAAATGATGTAAAAATTATATTTGTCTTTTATACTAATAATATTAATATTCTTTAATGATAACACAGTAATATTTCGCTGATTATAAAGATTGCTCCATTATTAAATATCAATATCCCTAAACTTTAAGAAATGTTAATTAATTTGAGTGATTTAAATGAAGTACAAGCTATTATATATACATATAATAAATAGTTGGAATTCAAACATATCATAAATAAAGTAGCCGTCGCAGAGCAAGACATCGGCTCTAAGAGGTCAATTGTTGCCCCTCGGGAAGATAGTTTCATTAGCAGACTTCCTCACCGTCTACGGAGCATTTCAAGGCATTCGAATGCACGAACTTTTCTCATAATATCCGCCGTTATAAATGCGCATTTTTAACACGGGCTTACAGCGCTAAAACGGTCGACTTAAAAACCCCATCATGAGACGCAGTTTGTAAGGATTAAAACTGTACACGAGCCCCTACTTATATCCTGTCTTTCCCACTTTTAATCGCCATGCATCATTCCCATTTTTCTCGAACCGTCATGAAAAACAGCCGCCTTACTTCGCTAGCCACCGAATCTCGGCGAGAGAGCTCGGATTAATGGAAGAGATTATAGGTGTACGTGAGCTGCCCGCTGCGGCCTCCCTCTGTACCCCTCGCCCGCCTTCAGAGGCCGATAAAAGAGCGATGTTTTTATGCGGACGATGATGCGATTCGCACTCCGCATCGTATAAGATTATAAGAAGAGGGAGGCGATGTTATTTTGCAGTCGCCCGCCCCCTCAGCACAGTCTCTGCCACTCGACCCAGTTCGGCGAGGAAAAAAGAGGCACTAAAATGGGTAAACGGCGAAATGGCTCGCGGACTCCATAAGGGAAGCCGCCGTTTCTTTTTCCCTTTCTCTCGGACGCGACTCCTTTTTTGCACCGACGATTATAAAAGATTCAGGGCGCACGATACCGTCTCCCCTTTTGTCGCCCCAAACCTTTGGAGCCGCTTTGATTGCGAGACTTCAATTAAGAAATATAACGAAAAGTGTAACAAAACGACGCCGCGTGTCCTTTCTGAATAAATTCAGACGGTTTTTACTCACGAGCATCGGTTTTAGAGTGCATCCCCAGAAGTTCTATAGGATATGCTTCTGAGGTGATGTTTTTTCATGTTTCCAACAGTTCTTTATTAAATTTAGTTACTTTCGTGAAATAAGTACAGGGTTTTAAAATAGAAGTATTACATGAACCGATTTTTAGAGCAGTGCGCCATCAAGGATATGAAAGACAATGACTTTTATCCCATACTACAACTCTATTTTTGAACGATCGGCTTAAAAAAATTTCGTTCTGTAACAATAAAAATAAAATCGTGTAAAGGAGTTTAGGTCATAACGTTCCATATTTTCATGCATTATTTTTCCAAATTTCTTACGTTGTAAATATGATTTGAGGCTTCCATTTTTCTTATGTTATATTCATGGAGTCGATTGCATTCGTTGGAGCTATTGGATTAATTGGAGTCGATTTTAAGTAGAAATGGACGTTCGTAAAAGTAAAGATCCATAGTATGTTTAAATATTTTTCGAAATTCAAACATTGCAGTATAATGGCTTATATTAATTACATTTTTTTTATCAACGAAAAAAATATGCAGACACATTTGGAGGAATTTTTTGATTTTACAGCAGTAAAATCTGAATATTAGCAAATAACCTCCTAACCCCTTTCTCCTACTACTTGTATGATCAGCTTTTCTATTTCTTTATATAATATTCTATTTCTTTATAAAATAAATTTCTTATTTTACCTTGTATGAATCAAAAAGAAAGCTCAATTATCTAATAAACGACACTAGTATTTATCAACTAAAACTCACCAGGATCCGTGTCAATATTATTTTATAGAAGCATGAGATGAAAAATTTAATATAAAATTTATAATGCCATATGCAGATGATTTCTTCTAATTCACGCGAGGCTCTCAAAAATGTCCTAAATATCAGAGAAAGTAACAGCCATAAATTTCATCCAAATGGAAAATGCGGTATTGTCCCAGTTTTGAATTATTCATTAAGTGCCACTAAAATTTAAATATGAGGGTGGTCTGGAAAGTTTCCGACCCCAGATTTTTCAGAAATCTTCAGAAAATTTTCAGAAAACATGTCGAGAAATGGCGAAATGTCGGAAACTTTTCAGACCACCCATGTATATTCCTCATAAGCTTCAATTGACCATTAATTTAATATAAACTGTTGCGAGAACTTAGAGGCAAGGCTTGATTTCATCGTAAAAACTTACAGCTAAGAGTTTCATGAAGGGTCATTAGTTAAAATTACCTAATATGAGGGAAATTGATTTTTTGTCTTATAAGAGCTAATTGAATTTTACACTATTCAATGAGAATTACGGCTTCGTAATTTTCAAGTCATTATCTTTTCACTTTTATGCAACGATATTGCTTAAATAAGTTGGAATAAAAGAGCTGTTTGCCTCTTGTTTAGTAAACCAAGGCCATTACTGTAAATTAATTTCATCATGATAAAATAGCCTTAATACAGGGAAAATAAGGTGCGTTCTTCTCTCCACCTAAATCTGTTGCGGCATTCTTTCTAGTTACGAACTGTTCCTTAAATTATTTTTCATGGTGATCAAGATGAGATAGTCATATACCACTTTATGGATGGTTCTCATAGCCTTTAAGAGAGCATCAGTTTCCTTTCCATGAAAATAATAACGTTACAACCAAACAAGACTTCTTAAGAAGTTCATTATCTCATTTCGTTTGTCGCCTTTAGAATTGCATGAGCTTATCTTCACTCACCAAAATCACATGTATAGGCCTAATACGAGTATATGAGGTCAATAGACCATCTCATACTAAGTTTTACTTCGCTATCTTAAAATCTAAAAGAATATACAGATTCTATACTATAATATTCAGAAATTATAAAAAGAAATTCCTTTCTACCACCCTCTCATCATCATCTCTCTCATTCAGTTTATTAAAATTCACAGCCATAAAGACCTTTTTCTTAGAAGTATATCGATGTAGATGGATTTATTTGGAAAAAAGGCTCGAACGAATTATTTTTACCGAAAAAACAGGCAATGGCTAAGAATAGCGGTCCAAGGTTCATCTGGAGAGACTAAAATAAGGAGTTTATGACTATTAAAGGGGTAACAGGAGGCATGAAACACTCCTTCCAAATTTATGAAGGGATATCCCCCATCTGCTCCATCCCGAACATTTCTGTTTCCTTATATGGCTCATTAAAACGCATTCTGATACCCCTATATTGCAGGAGCTAAAATCGATCTCCAAGCCCTCCTCGCAAAGTTTCGTCCGTTAAGATATATACTCACAGCGCGGAACAATGTTAGCATGAAATGTTTTTCCTTGGAGAAATCGCGTTCTCCATATAAATTCTTCAAATTTCCATTTGCGACCAGACGGATCTCATTTTCTATAGACAGTTCTCTCGTACACATAAACGTCACGTTCCCTCTTTTTGAAACGTGTACTTAATTATGCCTTTTCATGCCCGCTCATCTGCGTTCCTGATCTTCAAGCCAGTGCTTCAAGGACGCATAATGCGGTCATGTTCCGCGCTCCTTTTATATAATTGATCTCACCGGCACAATCGATGAGGTTGCAGGTGTTTCTTCATTCCCAACTCGCACAAAACAGTGCTTCTCCTCTTTCTTCCTTAAAAGTATTTACCGAAAAATACGTCGACCCATTCGTTCGTTTTATTTATCTCGAGGAGTTGAATTGCGTCACCTCGGATCGGATAACGGTCTTTGAATTTATTGCCAGTATGTGAAAATCGCTTTTTAATACCGTTCTGAGTTTCTAAAGAGGAGGTAAGACCACGATGAGAATTTCGCTTTTCTCCTCTTTTGTTTCTCGCCAACGAGACATTAGCGCCAAACGGTGATCGTGATTTGCGTAAATAACTCGAAATTAAAAGAGCGTTTTATTGCTGTCGGAAATCTGACTTTAATAGCCTTATGCTAATTTTTTCCCAGTCGAGAGTTATATATGTTTCGAACTGATGAGATTTATCCCTTCGGAGGAATAATTAACATTCATGACTAACGCCGGTCACGGACAAACGCAATGTGTAGCGTAAAGTTGGACTGAAAATCTCATTCTCTCCGTTAATTTTAGATTCCTCGCCGGCTGATAAAATCGTTCCCGCATCGTCTTTCTCGCACGACGCGAACC
The DNA here is from genome assembly GCA_036926295.1 of Pachydiplax longipennis. Taxonomy (NCBI): domain Eukaryota; kingdom Metazoa; phylum Arthropoda; class Insecta; order Odonata; family Libellulidae; genus Pachydiplax; species Pachydiplax longipennis. The sequence goes on along the minus strand of JAVFKF010000015.1, from coordinate 6,462,714 downwards.
ATTAAATCTCGAGTCAACTCTCAAAAAGTTTGCTTAGAATTTCAATCGGGTTTATTTCCATTCTTCCGTTGCCGCAATGCATCAATGCTGCTATTACAATATGGATCATTCTCTACGAAATAATGGTTCTACGTGGCAAAGTGTAAATCTCTTAAGAGAATTGTTAGGCATAGCATGAACACGCACGTTTTTGTAGTATAAATTCTTCGGTTACTCGTATTTCACTTATAATCTTTCTAAATGTTGATTCATATAGATACACAGTTCAAAATATAGATCCGTACGCGCTCGGTGTATTTTAGACAAGTAGATGGGAATCTTTTCTTCCTCTGAAGTAGATATTTTATTCAGGCTTGTTCTTTCTCATGATTTTAGCTTAGATGAAACGTATTGCCCACTTTGCTATAGTAAAGCACTCTTTCGTTAAACATTTATACAATGCTGTAATAACAATAGCATGTACTACACAGCAATACTTTTTCTTCAAAGGATATCGCAAGAAATGATGAGAACATTGAGAAAGTTATAAGGTCTTAAAGGTCTTTATTAAGGCGAGATTGAGACTAAAAAGTGTTTTCTTCCATCTTACTTGTTGTCAACAAAATTAAAAAATAAGAAATGTAGTTGTAAATAAAAATACAACGTAAACCTAAAGTATTACAACAGGAAAAAAGACCCACAGAGGGGTTATGAAAAACCTGCGCAAACCTACTTATACAACAAGCTACAAAATGGAAAGCTGTGTATTGTATCGAAAATTACAAAGCAAATCATATGACATTAATTACATAAAATGAGACAAATAAATGGATGCAATGCAATCATTGACCTATAAGGAGAAGGAAAAAATAGTGGAAATAAACACATAAAAAACAGATAAGCATTTAAACAACAACAATATCCAAATACTAAAATAGAAAAAGAACAAAAAATAAGAGCATTCAATAGTACTTATGAAAGATTTAGAAAATATATTAGAACTGTACCTGTAAAATATTCACCCATGTAAGGTATATATAAAAAAATTAATAAAATCAAAGTAGCAGGCCAATTCTTTTCAAGAGGAGTCCTTGAAAATCTTGAGGTCCATCTCTCCCGAATAGTTCACCCAGATTCCGTAATTTTTGACGTAAAATTTAACTCCTTTAAATAAGTTCATAATACAGAGGGTCATTCCTTCATTTATCCCCAAAATTTCCTCTCTGATGCTACAATTCCATCCGGTTTTTAAATATGTCCCGAAGCAATGAAAAACATTGCTCGGCGGTCTTTTCCATCGTCACAATTTCCCGAACGTTATTCTCTGAACATTCCACTGTGTTCGTGTCATTCAACTCCGTTTTCGGATACCCTTTCAGTTTTATTCCATCGACACAATAGCACCACTCAACTCATAGAGAGTACATTCCCTTTCACCCTGATTCTCTTTCCCTCGGCGATGTTCTTTTATAAGTCATTTTCACGGCCTCGCTGCAGTGTTTGCTGAGTAAATCGTGGAAAAAAAGCTAACCGGAATATTTCCGAACATTCATTCGATGGGAGAAATTCCGCTGTTTCCTGTGGAAAAGCCGTCCACTGAACAACTTCCTATTAGCGTGGGAAGAGGAGAGATGTCGATGGCCATAAAGTATCCGCTGAACGGACTGGCGAGAGATTGACTGAGGGATGGTGACTAGAAAGAATTTTTTTACCCCAAAGTATTCGCAAATTGTCAAATTCTTATCACCACCATATATAATAAATTGGAAAGATTGATTAGTTGATTGCGTTCATTTGTCAGTGAATCACGTACATCATGAGCCATTACCATATTTAATAATTATAAATTGATTAGATATCAAATTTAACATTTGTAACCTAACATAATGCGTAATATACTATCTCCACGAATAAGTAACCTCAACAAGTAATAAACCCTTATAATTTTATATCTTACTTCAAATTTAATCGCATTTTTCAAACATTAAGATAAAATTAGAAATTTATAATGGTATATATCGTGATGAGATAAAATATTTAATCAGGGTCCGCAATTAAAATAAACTGCTAAAGGAGTGCTCTCTTATGAGTCACTTTCTATTAATGTTACGATTTTTTATTTCTTTATGCCAACTTAAAATTGTTGGGTCGCTTTGATTCTGGATAGTGTTTTTCTAATTTCTCAAAAGTACGGTAGAAATCACGAAATTATCACTTAGCTTCCACATAATTAGGAATAGAATTCATCTTTGGTTTAAAAAATATTGACAGCGAACTCATTAAGTGACAGGATAAATGTAAGCATTTCAATCTAACTCTCCGTTATGCGTTATGCGAAAGAAATGCATATTTAGATTAAATGTATTTTTAGGTGCTAAAAAAGATGACGTAGTATATGTTAATGAATCCTATGTTTATTGTTCTCATGCTCCATAGTTGTAGTAAAATGCAGACTCTTGCCGATTTTCAATCCGTTTCTGAAGAAATAAAATACCTAATTCTAACCAAATTTCAGTTGATGGAATAATTTCACGATTCATCGACGCGTGAGGAGCAAATTACGAAAACTTCATCAGCCGCCAGAATAGAAAAATTAAGGCAGGCATGCTTACTAAGTAAAAGGTGTTAGAATCTCCTTTGATACAAAGTGAACGGCGTTATATCCGACTCAAAAGGTTGATAAGACGTTGAGTTAAATGGATTGGTAATATCCGATGCTCATTTCTCGCTCCGAATAGGGACCTTCTTCCTAAATTAACTTGCGCTAATTTGGGACACGCCTTAATAATTTCCGGATACCGACGGACGAACCGACAAAAAAGAGAGCGAATGAAAAAGTCCGAAAAGAAATTGGCTCACGAAGAGTTCTCATTACTCGGTTCACTTTTATGCTTTCCCCACTCAACGGACTGAGGCAGTATCAATCTCCATTCAAGTCGCACGGAAAGATTGCCAGGGTAAACAATCTCTATCCCTCCCTCATTTTCTCTCTTCCTTCTTCACCCTTTTCTCGCTCCGTGTTTATATTTTCCTTCTTCTTTTCTTTCGTTCCGTCCTCACGCAAACTTCATCAGCGCTTTTATAATAACTCCTCATTTATCGATCGAGTGATTTTGGTAGAGCTCTTTCACCCCTATTCCTACGTACATCACGTTTCTTAAATATCGTAACTGCGCTTGCAAAAACTAAAAGGCCACAAAAATCACTGTAAAGACAGCGATAATCAAACTGAATGAGGATAATTATGTGGTGAAACGTGATATATCTATCGTGCGTTCCAGGTTTTTGATCAGTAATGATAGATTATATAGGGACGAAATCTTACGCTTTTTACTCCGTATTTCAAGAATAAACTTAATCCCAGGTTTTCCCTGAGTGGTGTTTCATGATCTGACAGTAAAAATTAAGATCCGTTGCTCACACTAGAATATTTAAATACATTTTTCAGCTATAAAACTGACTAGAAAAAATGGAACGTAATATACACGTTCATCCATATACACATAAGTATCCCGAAAATCGAGCTCGGGTGAGTGACAGGAGGTGCGTACACCGTAACTCTTCTTTCTTAATTGATTACTTTTTTTGTGTCATTCTCGGAAAAAAAGATATTCATTAATCGACTGGTTCTAGCATCTATTTCTCTGATCTTTCTCGCAGAACCAGAACGGCCTATATCATAAGGACGACGCATAATATCGGCTACATCTTCTAAGAACGTAGCCCCTCTGAATTTATCAAGTAAATAAGTATTTAATGGAACCTTCTTTCTTCTAAAGATTCCCATCCTGCCCCTTAAAGCAAATTGTTTACAAGAGGAATTGCTTTTAGTTGTACTTTTTCTTGTTCGCGAATGCAATACTTTGCAGCAGGGTTCCATAAACTACATGCATAGTATGCAGTGTATGTGTATTTATATCCATGAGTATGCATAATCATGGATATTTATACTTTCCAGTTACGAAAAAAGGTTCTAATCTAATAGATAAAAATTAATTTTCGATTGTTAACGTAAAAATAAAATTAAAATCACAATGAGAGCAAGGGTCTATTCAGTATTTTAAATTGGCCGAGCTCAAATAGGTAATGATTGAACTTAAAGATATACCTATTTGAATAATATAATATGAACATACCTATTTATATTGAATATTAATATAATATGAACTGATTGAACTTAAAGATCGCAACGAATATGTTAAATGTCTTAAGACGGGTTTAAAGGTGAAACGAACGAGTTTCGTCATAAACTATTAGTACAATAAAATCCAGTTAAGACGATTTTCAGTTGATTATGTGAAAATTGAGTTGTAAGCGAGAAAGCATTTTAACTATGATAAGGCAAATTTCTAATTCTTGCACTTTAGAAAACAAAATGAATTGTTTCTTTGGCTCTTTAATTTCGAACAAGTGCTTAATGCCTGAAACCATAATGGGTACTCCTTTAGTTTTCTTTATTTTTCCACAATTATAGCTAGGGTATCTGATCTTCGGAGTCCACGGACTACTGTAAAAAATACTGATTACTTTCTCATCATTTTTTTTAACAACGGTAAACTTTTCGATCAATAATAGCAACCTCTCTTACTTTATTCTCAGTTTTTACAAATGTACAATGAAGCACTTTTTACCTGATAGACGATTAGGAAAGGATGACGAATATTTTAATGACTGTAATGAGAGGTAGTCACAGAGTACGCTCTAGTCAAGACTCAGCAGCCTATCACGTTCTGCACTATCACTATGCTTATATATAGATGTTGTGATAAAAAAGAGACAGCGCCAAGCGGATTTTCAATCTAACATTCTGCACTGAGATGAGACTGATGGTGAAGTTCTGCCTATCTCAGAGTTGGAATCAGCTCCAATAGTGGGATGAAGATTGCTCTCTTTCGCTATATTTTCAGTTATAAGTTAAGGTTAGTCACCGCAAACAAGGGAGTGAAGAACTCCCTTAAAGACAGGGCGAATCAGTACAGGAGAGCGGAGGACGTCGATACAGGTAATGTAAACCATTTACGGTCTTTCGGTTACAGCGAGCGATTGGTTAAAGCGGGTTGCAGTTCATTTGGGGACGGAAAAAATATGGGTTATAACTGGGTCACAGAGTTTCTTAAGCGGCATTTTAACTTGCGCTCCATGTAAAAAGGATTGGGTTCAGCGGTATAACTTCTTAGGCGAGAGCGTTTTGAACGGATTTTACCGTTCCCATTTGTATATTTTCCAAATTTCCATAATTTCTTTCATTAAAGAATACAAGAATCAGGTTAATTAGCTGCATTCAAAGAATCTTTTTTGGGATTAAGTCCATGAGCCATATCCGTAGATAGAGTGAGAATATTTTTTGGGAAGTTTATCTAACGTATCATAGCAACAATCATTACCTTCGGCCTGATTTTGAATCCCCGACAAACACCATTCACATAGTAAAATCGCGATAGCGAGACTTCGATATGGAAGACTTCCAGGAAAGAGAAGAGACGAGATAAAAATTAATGGATCCCGCCTTCTTCCTCGATTAGGTAAAAATGTTCGGAGTTCGCTTTTTTTAGCTTTGACTAGAGCGTTCGATTAAGAGTTTATCGCCATCCGAGCGCTAATGCACCCGAATCTTTCTTGTAATCTCCTAATTCAAGCCACCTTCCTCACTCATTCGAATCCCGCTCGATGCAAACCCCCTTCGTTAACGATCATCAATCGTCATCTGCTGAAAAACGCCCGAACGTAACGAAGCGAAAAAGAAAGCGAACCTCCCCACTCGGCTTGTGGGCGTCACCCCCAAGTTAAAATGAATAGACCCTCCTTCCATTGCAACTCTGGGCGAAAATAAAGAGATGAGGAAAGAACAACCGTTTCCACGGGCGGGAATGTGTAGCGAGCTCCATTGATTGATGGATTTCTGTACTTCCTTGTTCTTCTTTCATAAAAGCGGAACTTCATTCGTATGCATCCCACGAAAATAAGGCTTAAAGACAGGAGGGTATTTATAGTTCATTAATTACGTGGTCTCTCTCTCTCTCCGGCTGGATTTATTTCCAGATTCCAAAAGTCACACGCACATGCAGTAGTCCCTTACGCGCGGAAGTGGTGGTTTGGCCATTACTCATTTGATGTCTCTTGCTCGTATCCCTTTATACACTTTATGCCCCATCAAAATCCGGGGAACTCCTCTTCGGTCCTCATACTTCCTATTATATCCATCATCACGCATTCCCCGCGTCACGAGCTTAATCTTATCCTCACAAACTGCTAACTCCGTCACTCCTCGTGGGTTTCACTCTCCTTTCGCTTACTCTCCGTTTCTATTACTCATTTCTCTATGCATATTCCCCTCGAAAACCTATATGCCTTCTCAAATTCTTTTTCATCTAGTACTGAGCTCTGATTCACTTATTTTCTCTTTTATCGCTAACAATTTTACCTTTCATGTTGTCCTTAAATCATCATTTTTTCCTCTTCCCCTTAATATTTTACATCGTTTTATCCGTTTCTTCAGCTTTATCTATTATCCGTCCGCTTGTGGCATAATCATTCTTTCTTCATCGTACCCTCTTTGCAATCCATTACATACATGTTTCTTTCCTTTCATCCAACTGCCACTTTTGTCTTTTTTACGTGCTTCTATCTCACATTTTGTTTCTTAAAAAATTCTCAGGAAAAGATAGGGAAAAATCTGAAGAAAAAATTTTTTATATTTTTTTCTCAGGTTTTTCCCTTATCTAAGAAAACACTTTGAAATATTTTCAGGTATTTTCCTACTTTTCCACAATTTTCACCCGTTTTGTTTCCTTATCATAATACTATTATATTTTTGGGAAAAGCCGTATGATAGAGCGTTCGCCTGAGTATGAAGTAGTCCCAGCTTCTTGATATTCAGCCAGAATCTAAAATTGGGAGTAATCTGAATTAAAGGAAGAGCGTTAATCGGTCTAAAAGCCAATGTGACGGCGTTGGAGACAATGCGCTAACCGCATTCACCCAACCGAAATTACCGCCTGGATAGGTGATGACCGTACAAGGATTCTCGCTTCACGGATTTCATTGCATCGATCGTGGTATTTTGGGATAAGTATACATTCTAAAATTGTACAAGGAGTTTCGTGAATCAAGTGTATCCGATTTCAACAAGTCAATGCTGTATTTTAAGTCAACAAGGACTTTACGTGAACTTTTTCTCAAATGAATTAGATAGTACATTTGGTATTAAATATCGCTGTTGTTTAACACACAATAAAATAACAGGCTAAAATTAAAGTCAAACTCCTTAATATGTATCAGTTCATCAAACTACTTTAAATAACTCCATCTTTGGTTATCATTAACTTTTAATATCGAATGTGAGCTTTGTTGCATTAAATAAATAAACATATATTATGACGAGAAAAGATAAGTAGTACTTTTTCCACATTTTTTTATTAAAACAATAAAGATTAATACGAATTATAGTATAAAATATTTCGGCGATTGATCGCCATCCTCAACTTTCTAAGCTTAAGCCGTACATCGTAATATATGTAATGTATGTATGTATGATGTACGACTTAGTTTAGATACTTGAGGATGGTGATCAATCGGCGAAACATAACGTATTAATCTTTATTGTTTTAATAAAAAAATTGTGGAAAAGGTACTTTTATCTTTTCTCATGAAGATGAGTTTCCACCAGACTTCGCCAAAGACTGTGAATTTTATAAACATATATTGTTTTCGGTGATTGAAATTATTCTGGAAAAGTTGCTTAAAAGAAAGTGAAGGATATTAGGAGTTAATTTGGCTAATGAAGGATCCTTTCAATCTCTTCATCTCTCCATTATCGTTTTTCCTTATTTTCTCCTTTGTTATTTTCTTTTCAGCTCCTTTTTAACCTTTCTCTCACACTCTGTTTGTTCCGTTCCATTCTATTGTTCTCTGATTTACGTTCGTCTCTCTCTTTCGCTTTTACTGCCTTTCTTTTCTCTTTGTCTTTTCCTTTTCTGACTCAAAGCTCTCACTCTATGAAACATTCGTTCCTCTTTGCGGTGTTAATTAAAGCGATTGTTGGCCTTCCTCTCTCTTCTGCGCCCTTCTTTACTTCTATCTTCAAATCCGCCTCTCTCTTCATACTAACTTTTGAGCGCTTTGCGTGGAGTAATGCTCAAGGCTTCCACAGTTGAGTCCCAACGCTCCTTTCCACATTTCTCCCGTTCCCTCATTTCTCCTCCGTCTCTCTCCGAGAATTCTTTTTTCCTCTATCAAACACCTCCATCCTTCCCTCGCGTTCTTAATCTTTCGTTACTTCCGGAGAACGCTAAATGGTTCCCACCTCTCATTTAACAACCACACCTTTCATTTTAATTGCAGCGGCAAAAAGTATGTGTCCTGAAGAAAGATCTGTCGTAATTCGAACTTAAGGTTTCAACTATCGAGAGTTGAAATAATTTAGTGCTTTATCTTTTGAAATATTCTTTTACCTATGATAAATAACTTATATTGATTTTCATATCTTGTTCCTCTTGTCTTTTTGGAGTTTCTATAATTGCCTTCAATGATAAACTAGAATTCCCAAGATTCTGGTGAAGCTCCAAAATATATTATATTTCACGTTACAAAAACCTCGGAATTGGAATAGCTGTCCCTTGATTGCCATCACTCAAAACTTACCTAAAAATATACTGAATATAATAGGAATTTAAAAAACAAATCAATCATAAAGTGAATAATTTATTTTCTATTTTTCCATCTCGTATGCCAAGTTCTGGAGGAATTTTGAAAGGTATATCCTAAAATCCCACAAAATTTTATTGCAAATACCTTTTTTGATTTCAATGATACATAATCAATCGCTTCTTTGGTAACCAGTCAATGCTCAAGTTATTCCTTCCTGTTTGATCTACTGAATTAGATTGTCTTCAGTGTCTTTCTCATATTTTGGAAAAATATCGGAAATCTCGCTCATTTCCCCTAATCGCCACCCAAGCATACACCAGAAAAACCGCCTTGATCCCCCAACATTAAAATGTAAGCTCCAGATATTTATATTTTGCCGCTTCGCTAAATTTTAATTCATCAAGAAAAAGTATCCCGTTCGCAGAGATAACGTGTCCATTTATCGCTCAAATTACGGCGACCACCAGCGCCGACACCGTGGCGTATTATCGTTATTGTTTTTTTCCGCAATGAAGGGTGGAGGCTCTTCATTTTTTCCACGTGGTCGATGGTAGTGGGTTGCGGGAACTGCAATGGATCGATCTATCGACCAGGTTTCTCGTATCACTCCCCACCTTGCCCCGCCTTTGTTTCTCCTCCCTCTTTTTCCTACTATACACCCCTTTCTTCTTCCCCGCCTCACGACACTTTTCCTTGTCTCCCTTTATCTTTATTTGCTTAGTCTCCTGCATTCTTTGCTTAGATTTCTCTTCCACGTTCCTCCGCACACTTTGTCGTGTCCACAACTCTCTCTTTCTCGTTCTATAATCACTCTTGATTCTTCCACTCCATGGCATACGTTTTTTTCCTTCTTTAGTTTCAGATCTTCGAATTACTCAAATACCTCAACGTAAAAAATACAAAGTCTGAGATAATGGTAAAATATTCCGCAATCTGAGTACACAAGTCTGAGTAGCTGGAGCAAGTTCCAGTATCTTAGACGTCCCCACAAATATTTACCTGTTCAAATCTTTTGCCATTTAAAAGGTTAAAAATACTACATAATATTCTTATTCAAAATACAATATCTTATGTATATTTTAGCTGTTATAATATTCATTTGGTATTTTTCAGAACATACACTGCGAGGTCTATATTCAATAATATAATCGTAAAAATGTCCATGCGCACTAGTCAAGGAATGTATTCATCTGAATTGTATTGTATCGAATACATCAGAAATGATTCCGGTATCTAAAGCATATATTTTTATTCGATATTTGATGCCCCTATATGCATTATTTACATTTTATTCCTTTTTAATCCTAGCCAGTATTTTGCTTTTCCCATACTTGATGGTAAATAATTTATATTTTTATGTGCCGGATTAATCTTTAAACGGGCAAGCCTACATATTTATGTAGCCCGTCCGATAATTTTCTTCTTGTCAGGTCCCTGAGTTAATATTTATTTTATTTAGTAATTTTTTACGTTACACATCACCTATTTAGTTTGAATAATAACCCCTAATAGATGGATAACTTCCTAGATCAGGCATACCCAAATAACTATTACGAAATTAAGAAATGAATCGTGTATTATCATAATACATTATTGTGTAAATAATATAACATCCTATGTATAGCATAAAACATTAAATTACGATTTATAACCTACCATATATATGGTAATCAATGTTTTAGGTAAAAGGTTTCAATAACAAGCGAGGTCAAAAATGGCTTCATCCAAAGATTTATTTTTTTTTTAAACAACGAAAATACGACAGAGGTCTTTATAATCAAGGAAAAGAAGATAAAGATCAATTGAGGTCAATTTTGACTTCTCTTGCCCGTATACAGGCTACTAGTTCTTTCAATAGAGAAATTTTCAGGGCATTAATGGCAGTTATTCAATATGGACAGCAAGTAATAGAAAAGAGAAGGGGTTAGCTCCTGCAACTTAGGCAGCAAGTGTATCTTTTATGTAATGCGTGCAATATAAGATCAAGGGGCCTAACTTCGCTGGTCTCTGATTTGCAAAAACTAACAAATGTACTCCTTTCTCAAAAGTCAGCTCGCTTTAAATGTTTTTTTTTTTAATTACAGCAAGAGTTTTTTTATAATACATACCATTTCAAATGAACTTGTTTAGCGAAAATATGACAGATTGTAACATTATGAGAAATAAGAGTAGCGACAGTCACGCAACAGAACTCTCGTGGATTTTTATTTTATGACCATTTTCAAAATCACTGCGAATCATCATTTTGACTGATGAGTTAGTGGTAGGTTGTAAAAGTTCGTTGCTTTATAATTCCCAATGGCTTTATAACATTAGGTTCACTCCTTACCTCTGCATAACATCAATTTATGACTTTCAATCTTAATTTGTATTATTTTTTATTAATGGAAAATTAGGAATAACATTGAAAGATATTATTTCATTTATCTTATATTGTAAAAAAGGACTAAAATATTATGAATTATAGCATCTATTTGCCATATACATCGAGAAACCTAATACAAAATTTCAATAATAATTTCACGACCATCGGTTGGTTCACAGCATAGTTAGGGAATAGGGAGCTTAATACAAAAATAGATTATATAAAATTTACGACTCATTATCAAAGGGTGCATTCAAAATACCACATAAATTTGTTATTCTTTGATTAAATTTCAAAGATTGAATTTGTTTTCCATCACGAGATTTTTTTAAATACCTGTCTTTGCAATGCCACCCCCAAAAGAAACAGAACTGCAGATTTATTTACTTTCATTAACCTATCTAACTTGGAAAATCTTCGCAATTATTATAAAACTCACAAGAAATGAATGAATAGGGTTGTTATGTAGGTGAAGTAAATTTTAATTTAAGCCTCTGAAAAGCCTTATTCATTGAATATAGCTACTAATTAGTGTATGTAGTAATATAAAATGCACAATGAAATGTTCGTCATAATTAAATATTATAAATTAAGACCTAATTTTCAACAGTTATTGTTTATAATTATGTGGACTGTAATCTTAAAGTTCTGAAAAATGGAAGATACAACTTTCTCGTTGTAAATTATCCTTTCATATTGAAAACTTCGCTCCATTTACACAGTTGCTGTACCTCTGAAAAATAGAATTTATCAAATCTTAGCTCGATATTGGTTTAAATTATAAGACTAGGAAACATTGCATTCGGAGTAGTATCAATCCCATTCTATATCACCGATCACTTGTTTTAACTTCAACTCTCTTGTAAATCTTGATGATTTTCCAAATTATTTCTCAGTTTTATCGCCTGATAAGAAAAATTAGAGCTTACTTTCTTATGTATTACTCTTCAATCAACTATATTGAAGGTGATTTTGTTACCTGAATTCAACAATATCGAGTTTCATCCATTTTAAAAATTATTTCACCGATCTTTAACCAAATATAACCCTCCTCTTAATCAGTAGCGCTCTCACTCTAAATCTCTTAACAGTTTCCTGCATCCTTATCTGATCATTCCGGAAATTATTCGATCGCCATTCCTCTATTTATATACACGCCGTCTTTTGTATTGCTATCAAAAATCGTATCAAAATATGTATACGATCGCATCAAAAACTCTCCGTAATTTTATCTCTCCTCATGAATATCCCCACTCCAGTCGCTCTACTCCGCCATCGGCCCCTAATTCTCATCAAGATCCCAGGAAATTCTAATATAAAGTCGGACTCCTCGATCACTTCCCATGTGTTTGTTTGCAGGTATTTTCAGCCAAAGTTACGACGTGAATCGTAGGGGATTCTGTAATTGAAAGCCCCGAGCCATTCGCACCTGCGCCTCCATTCACTCACTCCTCTTTGCCCTCATTCCCCCTTTATCGCCGCTTCGCCATATCCCTCCCGAGCACATCAGATTTTACGTCGCTCTCTCACTTAAATATTAATTTTTCCTACGGTGTTAAGAAGGGGAGATGATGCATGTTCCTTTTCCCACCGCTTCCTTCCTCCTTAATCCGCAGACAGCTCCGACGATTCGATATTTTTCGACACAAAGAATTTCCTTTTCCGAATATACGATAAAAAAATGTTTCGTCCCCGCTGATTTTCATCGTTCCCTTAATCGGGAGGAGCGGATCTCCCTTCCCTCTTTCTTTTTCCCTATCTGAATGAGAAAAATGTGTTATTTATAGATCTAATTTAGATGGTAGTGGGATAGGAGCGAGAGCAAAAAACCGAATTTCCTCTTCTTTTATCTTGATTTGGTCGCTTCGCTGCTGCGGTCGGAAGTTCCAGTTATCGAAGTGGAGAAGGAAAGATGTGAGATAAACGCGGTTTCCCCAAGGTTGATAATATTTCATCGATTTTCGTTTACTTTTCGAGAATGAGCTTACGTAAACATAATGATTCGGAGACCTTCGGAGATATGTTAAGATAAGCTTTTATTTATTTACTATCTGTCTCGCTAAACTTGTAATCTACATGATCAGAAAAGATGCCGACACTAGCTTATCGTCTTGATCTAGTTTATTTTTCTATCACTCCAATTTCCAAACGATATCCGAAAAAGATTTTCATGTTTCACACCTGATTGCGAGTCCTAAGTTATCCTATCATAGTATCAACCAAACAGATCAAAAGAATAGATAGAAATGTGGGCTCTTTTGCCGATACTCATGAATTATTAATGAATGCAAATTTCTCCCCCTAATGAAATTAATTTTGGAACGAATCGTCAAAGTTTTAAATGCGGACTGATGCGATTTTCGGCATTAGTATCGATTATTTGTTGAGGTCAGCTCATTCGACTCATTTCGTGTTGGCGTGCTAAATATCTGCTTCCAATCGTACGATTGCAAACAATTATCATTCGCTACTCCGAAAATACAGCAAGGTCATTGTCATCCATTCGCGATACAAGGGAGAATAATGAAAATTTATTCCGAAAAGCGTTTTCCGAGAGTACATTATGCAAATCGACATCAAGGAAATGTTATATTCCTGAAATATATCAGATTAGAATTGCACACCATGCGAATTAAATTTTAATAAAAACTTCAGTGTTAAATTAGGTATTTAACATACCAAATATTCTCCTTGGAAAAAACTTGGATGTCAACATTCTATCCCAAGTTTCTCAACTTTTTGTAAATGACTTAAAATATGAATCTGAAAGTCAAGAAAATGTAATATTCCTCAAATATATTAGCTTAGAATTGCAATAATCGTATGAATATATTTTTAATAAATATTAGTCTGTTAAATTGGTAATTTAAGATACCAAATATTCTCCTTGGAAAGAACTCGCATATCAACAATCTTCCTCAAGTTTCGCTACATTTGGTTACTGACTTATGAGGTCTTCTTTCCTACCCATTAATCAAAAGGGTAGAGAAAAATAATATTCAGATCCAAGTTCAAGAAAATCAACTCTCATGAATCGTTACCAATTACATTTACTCAAACAAGCTACGACAAATCTCCTTCATTCCGTCCAGCATAAGACTCCAAGTGCAGTCACTAATCACATCACTTCACATACACTTTCATTTGTTCGCTAACAAAGCGACCTTCCATAAAATGATTCTCCGACCCTTTTTCCCCTTCTCCAATCCACCGGTGGCCTTGTTCTCCGTTTCCTTCGACCCGTCAGCCGTCCTACTAGGCACGCACGGTCACTCTCAAGGCTCTTATGACCCCGCCTAATCGTTAACCTGGCGTTTTCCCCGATATCACAGCCCCTAACTCAAGATTTTCACAGTTGCTACACAATGAAAAAACCAAGTCTCCGCTCCGAAGCGAAACTCGCGATTTTCGCATCAATTGATCGCTGTTCACTCTCCGAACTTTTTGTTCGTTTTGACACTTTTCATATTTAATGTCTTCCCGACACTTTTATTTGGATTTTTGAGGGCTCGAGAGAGAGAGTATTGGTTTCTCGGAGACATTCCTCACAAAAAGCTTTCCTGGTGTCGTAAAAATACAAATTATCTTCGGACCCGAAAGGATTTACGACGCTTTTCATCCTTTCCATAAATGTGGAAGAAATGCGATAAGGGAAGGATTCTAATATAAATAGGTTATTAGTGGGATTATATTCTTGTTTTTTTTTTCGGTTGGTCGTTAATTCCGGTTGGCTTTTTCTGGATGAAGGTAATATCTACAGCGAACAGAACAGTTCCTGGAAACAGTACTACGATTCCGTAATAACAGTAATCTGTCGGTGAGTCTGCAGTGCGCTTGAAGTTAAGCACGCTGCAGTTCTGGAATAACGTCCATTATTGAACGAACTCAATTGTGATGCCAGAATGTTTACATCCTGTCGTATAAATCCTCCATAAATGTTTCAGTGGAGGGAAATAATTGAGAGGAAAGGGACAGCTTGACAGCTATCGCATGTCTCCGAGGGACAAAAATATCTCATTGCATGCCGCCAACAAAATCAGTGCGAATCATGATATTTAAGAAAATATGTATGCTTTAGGAGGCTGTGAGAATTTTTGATGTATTATTTACGCGATTTCCTCTCAAATCCAAATTGTAATGTTTTATTGTTTCTAATGAATGCGATGTAACATATTACAGTGTAATACATACAACTTCAATGCGGTCACTCAGATGTACTACTATAATGACTAAGACAAATTAAGATGCATCATCATAGGAAATAGTAAAAGAGTTGAACGCGTTGCTCACATACCTATCCGGGAGCCCGTTTGATAATTATTAATCACATAAACAAAAAATCATAATCCATGCCTAGAAAATGAAACCTATAAGGAAATTCAAATTTGAAGTCATTACCATTGGAAACATGGGATATTAGGAAATTTATTCCTTATCGAAACATCATATTGCATTTCATGCTTTCATGAAATTTTGACACGATGTACGCTGATCTCGAGCAACCTATTGCTTTCACCGTTGTCTTAGTTTTCTTTACAATGAACTTGTTATGTTACATTCCTTTTATTTGATCAGAGAGTAGAGTCGAGTACCACATGACTTCGGCATTTTCTGTGAGCAATTCCTTATAGACAAAAGGCGAGAAAAACTATTTATGGACTCTAGATAGAGTTTGATGTAAATTTCGCCAAATATTCCCACGATTATTCATGGCTAGTCAGGTTTTATCTCTTTTATATCTTCCCCTCACATTATTTTCTACAGTGCATTATTCTCCGCATGCCTTGGCCCTTTCATCTTCCGGTAGAGTTATGTTCTTGCCGGACCCTTTTATGGCTTTTACGTAGCTTCGGATTCGAATGCTGGCTGCCGGAATCTATTATATGGTGAGGACCACTTTGTGGCGACTCCAAAGACAGGGGATAGAAACGTGGTAGAAGAAGCACAAAAGTGTTTTTGAGCGAGCAATAGAAGAAAGGATAGCATTTCTGCTTGGGGTAAAAGGAAAACGGAAAATATTCTTCTCAATAACGGGCGTTCCGAATACCCTTTCCGGAGGCAATTTCACACCAGGCGGTGACGGAGAATCTGATATTGGGTTCAACTGGTCGCGTAAGCACGATGCGTCCCACTCAACTTATGCGGAAGCTTATATTCTTTTTTCGTCGACCTAAACGGCTGGCCAATAGAGAAAGGGAGATAAGCCACCTCGATTCCCTCAATATGTTTTTTTTTCGAAATTGCTTTGGTCCGGAAATATACACAGAGGTGTATTTTCCGACCAATTTTTTCGGAAAATTAGCGACGGTCGAAAAAACTTCACGTATGAATAAGTTATGGAAATGATATTGGTTTCTCCTGTGGGGAGCTGCATTACGCTTAGTAAGCTGTTCACAATTTTGTATCGATACTTGACAAAGAGGAATACTTTTGGTATATATAATGCATTCCTTCGTTCTACTTTGAAAAGGTTTTTTGAATATTGGAACCCTGAAAAAACTTGTGCGACTGAGGGGGAATTTTTGATGGGAAGATGTATTTTATCAATGTAAATTGTTTTTTTGTGAGAAAATATGTATTGGTTTGTGAGGATTGCCAATATGATTGGGTTGTATTTGGTTATTGTAAATTTTAAGGTAATTAATATTGTGACAATATTGTGTTTGAGTGTTGTAACTTTTTGGGGACTAGCGTTGTTGTTGTACTGTAGTTAAGTGTTGCCATTTGTAAGATAATTAGTATTATAATTGTGTTGTTGAGTGATTGAGTTTTATATTTTTAATTTAAAGTTGTTATCTTGGTATTTGTTTAATTTAGTATGTTGTTACCACCAGGTCTAACTGTAACAATTTAATTAATAATAATATTTTTAAAGTGATTTCCTATTATCTTCTCTCTCTTCCGTGGAAGCTAAATTTAGCGCCGCAGATTTTTATAATTTCCACACTGTGATTCTAAACGGGTCATTCGAGCCTTCAAGAAGCGGCTTTTTAAGTCTTATTTAGCTGCTTACTCTCTGGTTAACCACGCGGTGTGCGGTGTTATGCACACAGGGGGATTTCCTTTTTAATCGGGTTAGAATTATTTAAAATATAATTCATGGCAAGAAGGTTACGCAAATGAGCTTTTGAAGTCATAAGAAGCTTTTATAAAGATATATTAAGAGGAATATCCTTAGCTTTTAAGTTTAACTCAAATGGCGAAAGGCTTAGCGTTTTCTCCTTAGGGTAAAGAGGAGTGTAGATAGCTGTTCAATCCACTTTTATGCTCAGTTCCAATCTAAAAATGGTTCTCTTTAGCACAGTCATACCGTCATACAAACGGAAATTCATTATTTTCACAGGGTTCTCAGAGGCTTATGGGCAGCGCGTTCGACTTATGTGAACATGGTCCCGGGTTCGATTTCCGGTTGAAGCCCACGTGGGAAATGACCTCAGTTGTCGAAGCACTTTTAACAGTAGTACTACTATCATAATTTACGTACTTTTCTAGTAAATGTATCTATTGGTTTCTCAAAGATGTAAATAAATTTTCTTTAATGCTTTCTCATGTTTGTATTTTTGAATTCATTAAACTTAAAAATTAGTAAACTCTCTTTCGACATAATTGTTTATTTTATGAATTAATTTGTAAACATTCAAAGTAATTAGACCATTCCAGGGTTTTAGCATTTTATTTAATCCCTAGGATCAAAAACCAGAAAAAACGTTCATTTGTAGATCGATAGGCATTATTCTGAAATTTACAAGTACTTAATATATTTAGGTTTGTTTAACCGCCACTTCCCAACCCAACCTTGGAAATAATATATTCTCTGGGATTCAAAATCGATTTTACTGGAATGAGTGATTAATGAATTCTTTCCACCAAATATTAAACGATTTACAAAATTAGCCACGGAAACTATCTACGAAACTTCGTGATCCATTGTAATAATATCGATTGCTTGAAATGAATACTATAATTACGTTATCGATGACATGCCTCTAATTCGGTACAACTCAATTTAAAGTTAAGAAAGAGTTTAGAAATACATCGAACTATTAGCACCTGTTAAAATTTGTAGCGCCGAATGAATCGCTTAAAATTTGAATATCTGGCACAAAGTTGATCGAAAATTTTTGCGAGTCATGGCTTTTTCCGAAATCCAAGAATTTTGTTCATTTTGATAAACTTTGAATCAATTATTATGATTAAATATCAAAATAAGACGGAAGTTTTTTTCGTTAATTTTAATACTGTCCATAGATATTTCACGGCTATTTCTAAAATGGAGACTACTTGAGTAAAAAAGGACAGGTTAGGAACGGCTTGGGAATACAAAACAAGGATATATTTCCCGATGAAATTGTCCTTTACGCACACTTGACCGAACAATATCTCTTTAAGTGTGTGTCTGGAAGCCTGTAGATGGAATGCTGGATTTAAATGGATTCATTTATCATTGGAATGTAGCTTGACTATAGATGCTCAACAGTGGAATGTCTCCCTTCAAAAGCGGCGTTCCGTTTTCAGCTACATGAATTCCTTCATACACGATAATATTTCAATCAGCACACAATGGTCCAAATGCTTGATTTTTATTACTTTTTAATTGAGCTAATGCATTTCTAGCAAAGCCATTCCTATATTTAACCTACTCGCAATTTATCTTAAAACAGAGCTTAGAGAATTATGCACCGTTATTGCTAGAAAAACCTAACCGTAACTGAAATCGTATATTTTATCTAAATGAATCGTATAATTAAATCGTATATTTTATCTAACTGAAAAACCGTATACTGTATCTAACAGTGATCGTATATTTATATTTAGATCGATACCATGCATTAAAGCATAAAATCTGATAGATTCAAAATAAATTCATTTAATGTTTCTTTTCCATCCATGAGCTTTGTAATCGGATAGGAGAATCTTTCATTTGAATCATAACCCCGGTCGGTATACTTCTCCTCCCATGTACTCTACAAATGTTAACCCTAGAGTGATTCACGTAGAAGCGCGCCGAATCACATACACGAAAAATTCCGACGAAAGAACTTCCGGGAACAAAAAGATAGCACGAATCATTAAAAGAAGCAGAAAACCGCCGTAAACAAAGGAAAGGGAGATTGATACTGGAGGGTAATTTCACTCCTCCGCGGCCTGATTTTCCCCTCTCCCGACCGTGTCCTATTCGAAGGTTAAGGAAGCGACGTTGAGGAACGATTGTGAGTGAGAGCAATGCTTGGGGAAGGGAGGGGCGTCGCTCGCGGCGGAAGTTGTGCGAAAGGGGAAATAAATGGAGGGAGAGAGAGTGTGGGATGCTTGTATTGGAGTACTCCCATATTCCCTCGCTATGAGATCCTTTGGGAAAGCCGCTGCAGTGACGTACACATCCCCCTCCACGCGGGGGATGAAACATACCCTCTCTCCCTCATTCTGCGTACATTTCCCCTCCCTAATTCCCTATTCCTGTTCTCCTGGTTCCCTGGGCTCCCCTTTGGCACGATATCCCTCCATTATTTTTTAAGTCTACTCCTTTCTTCCACTGTTTCATTGCCTCTCCGTCCCGAAATGACCTTCACCTATTTAACTTCTCCGCCTTCCCCTCAGCGTTCCTTTACCTTCACTCCATCCTACGCTCTCCGGGACTCATCGCTCTTTCCCGTCTCTCTATCGTGTGCGCGTCTTTGCAATCTTAACTCGCTACCTCCTCGCGATTTACTCGCTTTAAATGTTACGTAAGTAATTGCGTAAGGTTGATGGTATGTATTTATAATAAGTAAATTTCAGAGCCTAGGCTAATGAAAATAAGACTTCGACATAGGAATTCGATGTTATATGGATATTCGTCATATCTATGAAATAATAATAATTTCTTTAATTGAAACAGGAAAATATTTCCAACTACATCCATTTTAATAATTACTACTATTGAACACAACCATTCCCTAACCAGAAAATTCTAGTCAGTCGGGATCCGAACCCCGGACCTTGGCATTGGAGTTTTCATATAATATTACGCTAACCACCGCAGCCGGCAAATGAATATTAATTTGTTTTAATTACGTAGCATGCTTAAAGTGTATTTATGTTTTTCCATAAACTGTGGAAAAAGTAATCTGTCAGTTTTTTGCTTCAAAACAAAATCAGTCTTCTGGTTTAAAAAAATCTTCCTAGACGTGACTCAGTGACCCAAATTCGACAAGGGAAAAACACCTTAAAACGCGTAATAAGATTATTCAAGGCCAAACACGGATAAAAACTCACGAATCACCATGAAATCAAGATAGACTTGACCCTATTGTCTCACGATTTGCTTAGAGATGGGAGTATTTAATACATCGTAAAAACACACCCAAAACTAAACAAAGGATATCGCTATTACGATTCAGCCGTAGAGATAATCACTACAATACGAAATAAGGGGAAAATGTAAGCAAGGGCAGAGGAGGAACGATTTTTAATTTCGCTCTCTTTCGACGATAACAATCCAAACGAATCCTCGGGGCTTAATAGACCCTGTATGACCAATGTAGCGCTCCTCTCCCGTTATATCCTCCTCTTCCCCTTCTTTCAAGCATTCCATTCATTATTCCCGGATATTCTCTTTTTATCTCTCCCGCCGGCCTTCCGTATCGTGACCGAACGCCATAATCGAGCGATCTTTATTACTGTTGCCGCCACTTTTAAAATCATTTTTAACGACTCAATGCCGCTTTCGTTCGGCTCCCACTGTAATGAGCAAATGAGTTGACGATGCCTCTCCCTTGCTTCTCTCCTCTTGCACGTGTTTTTTCTCCTTTTCTGACGCTTCTCCTTCCTTCATTTCAC
Organism: Pachydiplax longipennis; assembly: GCA_036926295.1. Lineage (NCBI taxonomy): Eukaryota > Metazoa > Arthropoda > Insecta > Odonata > Libellulidae > Pachydiplax > Pachydiplax longipennis. Next base: position 6,441,908 of record JAVFKF010000015.1, on the reverse strand, counting down.
CGCACCGTCGCTCGGAAGAGTTCGATATTTTTCATAACTGGGCCATATCGAACCAAACGATACCGATGTTTCTCCACCCGCGCATACATCGAAATGAAATTACCCTCGGACGGACGTCGAAGATTTCGACACCGCCCTCGCATTCGACTCAAATTAACTTATTTTCTCTCGCCTCAATTTGCCTCCGTCCAAGATATGCCTTCCGGATTCCCTTTTTTCTCCACTCTCCGTAGCAATTTGTAACCGAATTTCAGCCCGCCTTTTTTCCACCTCTCGACTCGCCATTCTTTTCAAAATGCCTCTCTGACCCATTTCTCTTCATTCCCTCCGAAACGTCTCCATCGCCTCTTCCTTCGCCTCATTTCTTAACGCGCCGTCTGGAGATTTGAACTCCTTCCACTCGACGGGAAAGAGCACGCCTTCCCACGCTTTTTTTCCAATCTCCCAGCCACTTTTAGTAACTCATCTCGCGCCCCCCACTCAGCACCGTTAAATCTTTCCGTTCTCTCTTCCAATCTAACAATTTCCTATTCCAAAAAACCCTTTTCTCGTCTCATCGCTCCCTTTTGAGTCCTAATCCTTTCCTGCCGTTGGCGTCGTCGTCACTAGCCGCCCCGTGACGTCATGGTTTCTGAGCGCCAGAGGCAGGCGTCGCTATGCAGATGAAGAAGGGAGGGGAGTCGGCCGAAGTGAGGGGGTTAGAAAAAGAAGGGGAAATGGATTGAATTTACGAACTTCTGTTTGGCGGAAGGACGCGGAGGAAGTGCCGGGAAGGGTAATTCGGTCGGAGGGGTGATATTCCGAAAGCGGGCGCATAAGTGGTCAGCGGGCAAGTGTTGGAGATCCCGTATAAAGTAGGAGCGCCACATAACGTACTGTGATAAAGGGCCATTCAGGAGTGGTTTTTTGTTAAAAGAAAGTCAATTTGTCCTAAAGTTTAATGCAGTCCCGAGAAGCGCTCTCGAGGAAAACGTACGCGATCCAAAAATAGGCGATGTTTGTGTCCGTGATTTTCAAGTAGGCTTTTAATTAAAGGATTTACCTTGATCCGTCACTCATCTTTTCAAACAGAAAAATCTGTCTTCTCCTGGCGCGTCATAGAAGGAGCTAGAGATAATTTCGAAATATGTGGATGAATTTTTTGAAGAAACAGAGTTGCGCTACGGATCCTGAAGGACGTTTATTTTTAGAAGCTTTAATTGTGATAGATCTCCTTGGTGGAAGCTCTTACAAACACTTAATAAAAATGTATAAATTAACAATTTTCCAACTTTGTGCAAAAGCAGTACAAATTCCTTGAAATATTTTGGTGAAGAGGACTTATTTTGGGTTTTCAGTGGCTCGACTCATGAGAGGGTGATACTAATTTTATTAATTACAATTTCTACTATCTACTGCTATTTATATCTGCTACTCTTGTTCACTCATAATATTCGAGAATCCTTTCAGAATATGATACATAAATAAGCAAATCCTTATAATTTTTCAAAGAACTCTGTTCTAAACCAGTGAGCGATTTAAATATTCTTATCGTTTATACGTCATTATCAATATGTTATTATATTATAATTAGCATATTATTATTACTATTGATATATGTCATTAATATTATTATTAATATATCATTAATAATATTATTTAACGGGAATTGACCTTATATATGAAGTATATACTTTAATATGTGAAAAAATTTTCAATAAAGAGTAGAAGTAAAATGGAAATAACTTGAAAATTCGGAAATCCAAGCTTTGACAAAAGACTCTCGAGTGAGATCTGATTATTTATATTCAATAATTTTTTCTAGTTAAAAGTTATCACTAATCTACCTCCACGTCGGGGTCGTCAATTTAGAAATCAAAAGACTGAAGTTGTTACATGAAATGACCCTTTTATCCCGAAGTAGATATTTACACGGTGCACACAAAACAAGACAATCTTGAGCGCATTACGTTGGGAGCGGAAGCGGTTCTGTGAATCAATCTGTTTATTTATCTCGACAAACATCGATTAGTAAACAGACTCTAAGCAACATTGATTGGTAACCAGTATCTCAACAACCAAATTTTCACGCGATGCACAACAAGGGATCGATCGCAAAACTTATTTTAAGTTAGAGAATCTAATCCCGTTTGATTGAATCATCTTAAATTGCGCTTCATTTTACAATTTAGTGCCTTTTAGGTGAAATTTTTTTTAATATCTTTTATAAAAATCATCACGAAAAATGTTGATAGTTAATTTCATAACGTGTAGGAGAGAATGTATCTAACCGACAGCAATGCGAGATGGTTGATTCGTACATCATTATACAGTTCCGATTTGTATATAGATATTCCTGAATTGCCTCTAAATCGTGCATATTGACAGTAAATGATACAGATGACAATAAACATAAGATATCAGGAGTCTATTCAAGATAAATTCATCACAGGAGCGAAGAATTCTTAATTTTAATTTTTAAAATGTGAAAATTGACGTACGATTCGGAGAAACTCATGTGAAATTATGTCTTTTTAAAAACCGCAATAGCTGTATTCAAGTTTTGCCGTATTCTAAAATATGAGGACTACTTATCCTTTTCTTTTTCGAAAAATGATAAACAAGGAAAATTATTATTATAAAATAGAAATTTGAATCACTCCTTAACCGGAGGTCGGGAGCTCACGCAGTAACCCGGAGAATGAATTTGTTGCACGGGAAAAACTACTGTTATGTAAATAACGAGGTTTCCTTTACCTGTGTGACCACTGGGACAGTCTCCTACGGCTTCAGAGGATATTTTGTCTCTATTTCAATAAAAGCCATGCACAATTTCCTAATCTCTAACAGCATTCAGATGAAGAGATTGTATATTATTATTTATATGCAAGTATGTAAAAATGAATAACAGTTATTCTTATTCATTGAAATTTGTAAAAACTCAACTCCATTAAAACTTAAAGTTGCTAATTTCAGAAAGTTAGAGAAAGCACCAGTATTTTTACGAAAGTTTGCTTCGAAAAAAATAAAAATAGAAAAATGATTTGATTAAAGGGACCCGCAGAAAAGATTCGAAATAAAGAGTTGGAAGAATTTTTGCTGTACGTTTTAGATATGATTAATAAATTGAAAAAATAATGTGTCTTCGGTTTAAAGAATATGGAAAGTTATAAATTGATTATTATTCATTTATTACTGTTATTTCTCTTTCGTTTTTGTCGTTTGCTAATTCCATCTGAATTTACTTAATCACTCTATATGAATATTCCGATACATTTAGCAATGTTCTCCCATGTAGTCATTTAATTTCACAAACTTAATTAAATGTCATAAGTCCTTTCAAATTTCATATTTTTCAAGTATTGCGTTGCAATTAAATTTTAAGAAAGATTTAATAATTTTAGGAATGTATATACATTTGTATATTCGAGAAACTTTTCACGAGAAAATTATAAAAAGTATACAGTAAAATTTAAACAAAATGGGACGATGTCCTTGATCCGTCTAATTTATTGAGACTGGCAATAAATGTTTCGACCTAAGGCATTAACACAGCATAAGAAGTCGATCCATCCAGAAATTTATTCTAAATTATTAATTCTGCTTAAGGAACAAGTTCCATTTGCTCGCTGAGCATTTTCACTTCAGTAAAATACGTCATTAAGTGCCCCAGGGATGAAGCTAAACTTTAAGGTATATAACAAAGTTTTGTTAATAAAAATGTGGAGTCATGGCTAAATGCAAATACTTCCTAAAACAACTAAAAGACAACAACTCGTCTTTTGCACAGGTATCTGTTTAATGTGTAGAAAATGCATAGAACTGTCTTTAAAAGACGTAAAAAGCAATATTTAAGCTCTGAACAATCATTTTTCGGAAAACTAGGAACACAGCTGTAGTAGAAGTTGCTACGAAGGCTTTCGCAGCATGGTATGGTATTTGTATGAATGCAGATTCTCGAGATTACGCAGCGTCGTCCTGCGTAATCTAGAGAATTTACGTATGTACCATACCATTTTGTAGAATTTAAGATTATTTTCATTAAAATCGTATATTTCTTAATAAAATCAACTGATTGGCGGGTCACTTTGTGGTATTCCATGACAATATGGAAGAAATAAAAAGGAACCACTTTTCAAAAATGAACCTAGTTCCTAATTTATTTAAAAAAACAACTATGCATCATCAAGGATGACGCTTAGGCGTCGAAACATGTCGTGCATTTAAATAATTTGTATTCTGTGGTATCTTGCATAGTTGTTTTTTTAAATAAATTAGGAACTAGGTTCATTTTTGAAAAGTGGTTCCTTTTTATTTCTTCCATATCGTATATTTCTTGCTGAGTTAAAGACCCTGGCATTAATGTTTTGACTGCTAAGAGAGTCTCAGCAACAATTCTAGTAAAAAAACCCAAATATGAATTTTCAACGAAATTTTTCCCTCACTTCTTTATAAATAAGATAAAAGAGTATTTTCTTTATTTTTCAGAAACAACCCTAATCCGTCTATCATTCTTAGCGAATTAAATTCGGACGTTTTTTCCCTCTTCTTCTCGACCGCACGTCAATGATCCCCGAAAATCCCTGGCACATCGCCAAAGTTGGTTTCCCTTCGCGGTCAATTTATATGCAAAGCCTTTTCTCCATTTCCTTCGTCCACGACATTACCCATTCCAATATTCCCCCGTAATTAAAAGCAAAATGGTTTCCATCTGTTCATCTGCCCGGACACCGACTGTTTTGAAATATATTGTTAGCGACACAAAAGGTTCCTCCGAGATTGTATTTTATTTTGACGCATTCGTTTTCTCGGATTTCTTATCTCACTGAGGATATATTAAGCATTCTTTAATTATTTTCACTCGAGGTAGAAACGAATTGGAATTTTCAAAAACATTCTCCAATACTTCTCGTAGGTCATCCCGAATTATTTCTGAAACATTCAATAGTTTATTTATATTATATTTATATATATTATAATTCAATAAACATTCTTTTACAGTTTGATGTGATGCAATTAGGCTGATAATTTTCATTTTCCATCATTTTTCGGGGATTTTATGTAGTATAAAAGGGAGGTATTAAATGACTTATTAATGTAAACCTTACTTCTAACTGACAATCCTAGGTGTTTCTTATTAGATAACTTCATAACAAACCTCTCACTGTAATAAATAACAAAAATGTGTCATCTTATTCATTTCCACCAAAATAAGTCATCATAGAAATGTATTGCTATCTAGAAATCCTAGACAGTTTCTTAAGAGATAGGTCGATCATAAAAACGTTTCCTTGTCATCAATTACGCAAAAACCCGAAACTACGAGAAACTTCCCTCATCCATATCTTCACCACATTTCTTTCAACGTGTCAAAGACCCGAATCCCCACTTAAGACACGCACTTCCAACTTTTCCTTTCTTGTCTCCGCAATGCATCTCGAACCTCTTTTTTGTGCCTCCCACGCTCTCTATCCGTCACACTCCATCGCCTCCATCCCACTTTATTCGCACCCCCTAATCTTCCACCCCATTCCTTACATCTTCCTCCGAAGTCTATTATTTATACAATTTCCACTCCCCAAATACCTCACCTTTGCTCTTGTTTTAGATTTCCTCGTCCTGGATAAATCCCCTTCCTCCCTTCCCTTGACGCTTTTCTATATATCTCTCTCTCGCGCAACCCACATTAAGCGGCTCAAAGGACCGCCGGAAATAATCCCACCCCCGGATTAGCTTCAGCCCTCGTTGGCCCGCTCTCCTTCCCCATATAATACCCTCTTTCTTCTTTCTGTCCAACCTTCCTCATCTCTGTGCTCTACATTATGAGAGAGAACGTCCTAAATATTTTCTTCCCTCTCCCCCGTCTAAACGCTGCTGCATTTGTGCCGCGACTAATGTACCGTGGAATGAGTTCATCACTGAGGAAGAGTCAGAAGAACAATTGTTTTCTCTTTTGTTTCATATTATCGGATTGAAGGCACAAAGAAAAAGCCAAGTCAGAGGTTTTATTTTCAAAAATCAACAGGTTTCCGTAGATTTCTTTTCCGTGTGTATCGATGCTGTCGTTGTGTACGATGCTGTTTTTGTCGAAAGGTTTTCTTTCGATTTTACGGGTTTCTGGGCGATATAGTAGCAGCTTCTCAGTTGTTTATGAAAATCAAATTCAAATTCTATGCTATTCTAATGGTCATTCGAAAACATAAGGAAATGTGTAACCAAATTAACCAGAAAAATGCAGTCTTAATACATCGGTGATTCAGGAAACCTAAATGGAATCTTGTGAATATCCCCGAGCTGTTCGAACGTCTGATTGAACTAGCCTTTTTATCATAGTGCATTTCATCATTTCTCTGAAAGAGATATTACTAAAGGAAATTACAGCGACAGTTAAATTTCTGTGGCTTATTACGATTCAATTCATGAGGGTAAATCATCTTAAAAAATATCTCAGGCAAAAATATTTTAGATTCCCGCATTGTCAATTGGGCAACGCGTTCAATTTCTGTGAAAGCGGCCCCGGGTTCGTTTCCTAGTAGAGACTTGTATGTACAAAATGATCTTAGCTGTCACCGCACTCAAAACTAATACATAAGTAGATACATAAGTGAAGATTTTGACGTCCCTGATGAGTTAATGTCTTAGGGCTCTTTCATTTGCGATCGCACCCCCTGGGGAATCACTTTCTTTCTATTCAAATGTTTCATTCATTTATACCAGCAATCAGAACCTTCACACTTGAATGAATTTGCTTTTTGCGGTAGTATTGCTGCGTTATCCATATTCATACCTTAATATTACCAAGAATTCCGAAGCCTCTATTGTTTCATCATTCAGTACAAATGGAATAATGGAAAACGGGGGCACCAAGATCTATAATTCGAAGATATAACAGTATTATAGTAAATAAGATTACATTTGTTGTATTTTCCTACAGTACATAGCCAACCATCATCTAATAAACTAGAATTAATGCCGTAAAATCGATTTGATTGTAATAGATAGATGTAGAACCAATGCATCCATTTTGAAAATTGTTATTCTTCCGACCACGAAGCTTGAAGGAAAATGCACTAATGCATATGATGCATTAACTGGTGTCCTATTTCCCCAGGAAATCACGGCGATCTTCTGCACACACAACAGGATTTCAGTGAATCTACTGTTAGCTTATTTAGGTGAAGTGAACCTCATCATTTGCATCGAGAATGTTGTCATTGTCGAAAGCCCTCACACATCGAGAAATCTCATCCTTGCATCCAACATTACAAATCCAATTTCCGCATAAATTGAAGCTCGAGGTTTAGCGAGTGTTGTGTAGTTTCAATTATACCGTCGCATACGTAACACAGTTTTAAATTTGTTATAATACCCGAAAATGTATTTCGATTTTAATAATAATGAATTATGATCATTATCTCTATTTATCTTCTTCATATATTAATCTGCCTTCTCTTTTGAGTTATCTCTATGACACTACATCATCGAAAATAATTCAATAAACAGGAATAATAAACACCAGAGTCACATAGTCTATGCTTATGATATTGAATTTAATTGATCATAATCTCTAGTGTTTTCATAAATTCTTCTAATGCATATATGTACTATAATCTTTTCCAATTCTTTGTCGATTTAATTTATTAACTTTCATCGCAAATATACTATTTTTCTAACAATTTAATTGCAGCTTTCAATTTAAAAAATGTCACTTATTTCTAATTTTTCAGAAAATCATTCTTAAATTTAAAGAACAAATATTCTTCCCATTCATAGTTTTGATATGAGGCTCCTTAGAGATATACCTTCTGGAAATTTGAAAAATTAATTCCGTTTACTTTAGATTTCATCAATATCAGTACCTCAAATACTGAATCAATAGTGATATTAATTACTGCTACCTACTAGCCTAACTGACGCTTATCGAAGTATAATATAGCCGATTTAAACCATAAAATTTCACGCCGATTCACACATAATTAATGCGTGTACTTAACAGGTTTGTATGAATTCCTCACAATAATGAGTAAACTAATGATCTGTTCATTAAATTTTCCCTTCTTAACTCGTCATATTTTTTTAAATTATCTCAATTGAAGATTTTCCAGCATGTCTACTTGCTTTAGAAGAACTTATAACGCTCAACGATAGCATGAAAACGCAGTAAGGTAAACCGAATAGTTACGTTTGTAATATCTAAAGATGTTTCGAAGAAGCTCAGAACGGTACCGGTTAAACATCATGGTCTCTAACATTCTTTTAAAACATTCGAAGTTAGGATAAGGTCTTATACATGTCATAGCCAATTCAAATACTTATTTTATATGCAGCTATAGCTGTATGATCATCATGATAGCGAAATACTCTGCCTAAAGCTCGCATGATACCTTCAGAAGAACCGGAAAACAACTCGTTATTCATATACCAATAAATATTTCATATTACATTATCTTTGAAAACCTAGTCTGCTATGCCGAAATTTTCAATGAAAATCGAGCAACTTATTACATTAAATCTCTCTCAAATGAAGCAACAATGATGAAAGTAAAACAATGTTTCAATATCAGATATGAGAATTGACATTTTTCAAAAATACAGCTGAAGAAAATGTTTCCTTTCATAAAATACTACTACTCTAATTATGATACCATCGCCTTACATTGGACGGTAAATAGATTTCAGAAAAAAACGGAAAAAACTTTTGAGGAATAAGGAAAACTTGAACTTAAAATTTTTCCGAATTGTTAGCTGTTTTTAAGATGATTAAATGAAAATATGAGATTACATCCTGTATTTTTTTTCAAATGAATTATCTGGATTCCATCATTATATCAACCTTCAATTTTCTGAATTTAATCGGGTGTTTCAGAGGGATCGCTTTCCTTTAGATTAACTTATTTAGAATCTAAATAATAATTGGAAAGTTTTTTAAGTATGGGAGTATAAGAGCAAATAGCCATCGAAAAACTCACCGTTCAGTGCAATGCAAAGCGTCCATATGCCTCCATTCATCGGCACAAGGAATATATAGGTAGCATTATCCCCCCTCTTCCTATGCATGTAAGCACCGTGCGTCTTCCTCTTCACTCTCGTGGTCTTCTCCAGCAGCTGCGTCCACTCGGAAGTCACCGAAACCGGCGAAGTCACCTCATCTTCATCGATGGGAACAACCTCGGAGACCCAACCAACTTCCGTTACCGCATCAATGTGTTCCGTCGTCACCTTCGAGACGGTGGTCACCGGAGGAACGGAGACGTCGGGAACAGAGGGAAGAGTCCTCAGCAAAGCCAGGGCTTCAGGAGGCACATTAGGTTCTCTGGTGACGCTCACCAGAATCGCAAGTCCGCCGAATAGCCAGGTGAGAGAGTGATACACGGCACCAGGAGAGATTGGCGGGGGAGTGGACGAAGACAACTCTTCTCCTCCATTCAAACGAGACACGTTGTTGTGCTTCCTGGCCACCGCCTTTACGGCCTCGGGATCGAACCTTATCTGCTCCCACCGGTCCGTCATAATGGCTGCAGCCAAAAGAGCGGTGGCGGCGGAAGTCAAGGCCAGAGTTCCCAGAAGGAACACGGCACTTGGCTGCAAGCCTCCCTCTCTTCCTCCTCTGCCAACGCAGCAACAGCAGCAACAACAGCAGCAAGGAGGTTGGACGTGACCGCGCTGCTCCGGCGCCCCGCGCCCCGCCATCGGCGCCCGGGGGCCGTCTCTCACGCTGGGGACAGTCAGCCTCGACTTGGCAAGACTTAGGAGGCGTCGGACCGAAGAACGGAAGATGCGGAAGTGAAGGAGGGCTTCAGGGAATGCGCGATGGGAGAGGAAGAGGGAAAGACGGAGGCAGAAGGGGAGAGAGTTGAGGACCTCCACTCGTGAGTTAAGTAAATCTGTTTCGGTACGATCTACGGACGAGGTGTTCCTCAGGGTTGAGTGGTGGGACCTTCTTATTGCGGAAAGAGCAACTTTCGTCAGAATTTTCCGGTGGATTTTCTCACTCAACACACCCTCATCCAATGTCTTTACGGTGGAGGATTGCCTAATGGTGTGGCTTTCGGAGCAGGGGTGTATTATCAGAACCTCTCCCTCCGTGGATGTGAAGGGAAGTGTTCTAAAATTTGGTGGTGACGACAACTTTTTCAAGAGAGGGGTGTCTATTGAAACTTCCTCGAAGGAGGCGTAACTCAAGCTGCAGTGCGTGGACCACCGGCTGCTGAGTGCGAATGGAGCATCTTCCGCCGAGATCCCGATGGGTAACTCTCTGGAGCCGAGGAGCGGTGGTGGTGCTGGAAGGGGTGTTATCTGCGCATCCGTGGAGAAGTGTCGGGGGTGGTTTAAGGGTGGCGATGGGGGATGGGGGCGGCTGCGTACGAGATCCGTGGCTGGATGATTCTCCTCCTCCGGATCTTGTTTCTACTCCTTCCACTCCTCTCTTCCTCCTCCCCTCCTCGGACGCACGCGGCATCCCCCGCCAAAGCCTCTGTCGGCGCGCCGTCGTTCCAGAGTAGTCATGGCGACCGACGCCACCTTTTCACGGGCCGATTTATGATTACAGTGTGATGACGGAGTGCGTCGCCGCGTTTAACGAGTTTCGGAGACGGGGGGTGATTCTCATTTGTTATCCCCGGCGCTAATTTTTTCCTCCGCGTCAGGCGTGGGAGATGGGACAGCGTTATTGGAGATTCGCCCCGCTTTCCTAACCTATTAAAAGGGACGTCGGGGGTGAAAAGTGTTTGGGAGAAGAAGAGAGTGGACTCGTTAAGAGCTCCAGCGGCACGTAATCGGATCGCTTTCGAAGGACGTTTATTATTTTTTTTTCTAAAGGTCTTCCGCGAACGAGTTCAACGTCCCGGGATCAAAACAAAACACCGGCGCGCAATCCTGTCGAGTCTTTTATGATAAAAAAAGAAGTGGCGCTAGCGAGCGTTGTCGTCATTTAATTTTATTTCCTTCCCCTTGTGACGGAGAGAGGGAAATAAAGAGTCGCCGGCTAGGGACTAATTAGCCGGCTCACGGGTCAAAGAGAAGAGCCGTACCTGCAGTGACTCTGGACGTGCGAAGGGGAAAAATCAAAACTCACGTCCTGTCATGAAATCCAACCCGTCCTCCGCAGAAAGTGTTCCATCGCCTTCCTCTTTCCTTCCTTCATCCCCGCTGCCTGCATTGTGGAAACGATTAAGCATCACGGGTTAACCATTTACGTGCGCTTAATCTCTCTCACTCAGTCCTTTTCTACTTTTCGCAGCCCCACGTGATTGGCGAGGCCTTCACGTCCGACAAGAGGAAAAAGGTTTGGCCGGTTATGCCATCCGGAGTCGTCGCGACAGCTACCTATTTTTATACCGCTAAAAAGGGGCACCTTTTCTCCTCTTGGTACCAATTAAGGGCATCCGTATACGCTATAAAACGGTTTTGCATAAGCGTGTGAAAGCGGGCGGCAAAATCGCATTCATTCCGTCGCCGTCAGACGCCGCCACCGGCGCAGGTCTTCGATGCCACGTGGTCCCCTACCTTCTCCTCCTCCGCCTCCCTAATCTATCCAGATATATCTCTCTCACTCCCACGCCCACGTGACCTTCCAAACCTATCCGGTCAGCCGCTGACCTCGTACAGTAACCCTCTTCCATAACCTTCCACGCCACTTCAATCCATCTTCCGACCCCACGCCCCCTCGTCTTTTTATTCCACCGGCAATCCGATACTTCCCTCGGCTTTTTCGCACTTCGTCAGATACCAAGTTGGTGTTTTCGGTAAGTTTGTTACAACTACCAAAGGGGTGCAACCGAGGATGGACACACAAGGGTTTCGCTGTTCTTCTGCTGCAAACTTCCGTTTCCTTAATAGTGCGTGTCGATGTCGTATCCTTCGATCACAGGGTCTCTGGAGGAAAGGGCCGTGCCGAAGGAGCTCTATCACGCTATAGGTTGTCGCCGCGTGCGGAAATGCGAGCGAGGCAGGAGGGGCTGTCGTCGGCTCTTCAAGAAATCCTCCGGAGTAATATCGAGCAAAGTTTATTCTCCACTTTTCCGCAGCCCGACTTGTGCCTAGTACCGTACTCTAAATTTAACTGTCGACTTGGTGTTTTCCTTTAGGGCGGGATCCCTTTTTTGGGGTTGCGGAGGGCCTCTCCCTCTCCCTCAAGAAAACTGTTTCGGAACTTCTTTTCTCCCTCTTCCTCTCCACCAGATGTTCCAAGTCCGCTCTTCCCCGTCTTCGGCGGCGGAAAAAAGGCGAGGTCCTTCCGCGAGAAAAATACCGCGGACCGGGTGTAAACCTCAGAAAAAAATATGAGACACGTTTGATCGGAACCGCACGGATTTTTTATTTTCTACCTCGCGCGTCCTCGATGGTCCGAGGAAAAAAGATGAGATTTCGGCCGTTTACGCGGCGCTGGAGGAAGACTCCGTGCTAGCACACGGCACGTCCACGCACGCCACCCGTCGGAGACTGGCGCTTACGACTCCCATTCTCTCCCCTCACTTCTTTCTCTCCATTCCGCCCCACATCACCCTACTAAACTCCCCCCCTCGCGCCCCCCCACCGACGCCGCTGCACGAAAAGTTGCGGGGAGACCTCGCGGTCGGTGGCGTGGGACTCCGGAGAAGGGGCACACAGAGAGAGAGGGCAAATCCGTGACGTCACGGTGCGAGAGAGAGAAAAAGGGGTTGAAATTTGGCGAAAAGGTGGGGAAGATGGCCCTCTCCCATTTTTCCCGTTTTGTCCTACTCCACGCGAGAGCGGTCCCTTCCCATTACTACCGCTTTTCTTTTTATTCCCCCCTTTCATCTCCCACTCGCGTACATTGAAAGTGCGCGCGCAGTTAAGCGCTCTCTCACGGACACCTCTCTCTCTCTCTCTCTCTCTCTCTCTCTCTCTCTCTCTCTCTCTCTCTCTCTCTCGTTGCTCTTTCTCTCTTTCCCACCGTTCTACAATGCCATTCCGCTCCCACCTTTACTCCGAAATTTCATCCATCTTTCTCTCCCCCCAGCGTAGATGACGCGGAATTGCGATATAACACGAGTCTCGTTTCCCTAAGCATAAACATTAACTTTATTGAAGTTCCAGTGGAGTGCGTGTCACCTGAGCGCGCGTCCTAGAAATTTCGTTTAAGAGTTCCGAGGGAAATGAATTTAAGATTCTGCGTTAGGTAATAATTGTGCAACATAATTTCTCAGTTCATGTTTCCGCAAACGTAATAAAATTACGAATTCGTTTATAATAAAATAAAAACTTTTTCATTAAGATTAATTAAAGAGGCGCGTGAAGATAATTTTTTCAAATTTTACAAACAATTTCATGGGACGTGATAGTCAATTTTGGAGTAAATCTTAGAGATTATTAGAATGCTACTTTTCTGAATTTACCGTAATAACTTGACTTGGTCTCTGTACCGAGATCCAATATTTCCTAAACCTCTAAATTAATACAGCAGGAATACTTGCGTTATTATTCAAAAACATATTTTAGATTTATTAAAGTATCACTGCAAATTTTATTTCTTGAGTGTTCTAGAAATAATACTAACATGGAATCATTCATTTAACCTATCATGAATTACATTATCTGATAGAAAAACTTGTTGGCCCTTATTTTCCTGCTTTTCCAAACAAAAATATACGTCTCTTCATTAAGTATTTATATTATTAATATTACAACTTATATTATAATTATCTTGCATTATATTTAACTTATATTATAATTAACTTATTTCTTGGATGTTGAGTGTAGTCCGTGCTATGATGGCATAGGTGTATTTTCATGAGTAACCGTGGGTCAGGCAAAGGGCACGATTGATTAGCCGTACTTCACAAGAAGCAACAGCAGGTGTCCAAGTAAATGGACTAAAGAAAAATATTTTCCAGTTATATTTAAATCGTCAGTAATTAAGTCGTTATAGCTGCACCAATTTAAGGCGATGACATTTTTAAACGAAACATAACTATTTTTAAATAACAACATTTTGCTATTTACGGTTCATTTATGTGATTTATTGTCTCTCTTAATCGCAATTTTGTACTGTCATCGATCGCAAACTAGAAGTACCATACTAAATTAAATTCATGATGAGCCTTCGTTATTAGTATTTTGTTGCAGATGAGTTTTATTCAGTAGACCCCCGCTTTAGAATGGGCATACAGTACGATAAAAATCACATTATGATGTACGTACATCAGGAGATTTATCTTCACATTACGATTTATGACTCGTATTACAATATCATTCCGATTTTATGCTCCCTTGCAACAGGCAGATACTTCGACGAAGTCGTGGCCCTTCCTCTTCTCACTCAGATGGTATAACACTGCAGTAAAACTTTTTGAGTGTGATAGTGAAATATTTTTAAAAATGACACACGAAATAAACATATGAGTCCCACTTCTTGTATGTCACGTAGTAAAAATATAGATAGACAGGGTCTTAGTCTTTGCGCGCCGCTAATTGTTAATTTATTGCTGTTTCACTTTCCCCTTTGTATGTAAAAAATAATACGAGTTCGAAGTCAATATTTAGAGGCTATTTTTACTAATTAGTTAAAATCCTTTGTTTCCTGGTTAGTAATGACAAAGGGTAGTCAGCTCCTTGTCGTGGTAGACTAACCCTATGCCCAAATCTGGTGGTTAAAGAGTCTCTATTTTGTGTGAAATTATTTTTTTCTTGAGGAAATCCGCCAAATAACTTTTTCAATTACTTATTAATGTCATTAGATTTTATTCGATTAGAAAGGAAAAATCCAATAACCTTAGTAAGACCTATCAAACACTTTAAATCGAAAATACATGACTTGGGCCGAATTACCTGCAATCGGTGTTTTATTGGGTATAAACGATAGCTACACAATAAGATGGAGTCTGTGGAACGGATCAATATCGCAAAGTAAAGTGGTCTATTGCACTTGTAGATGTAATAATTATGTTTGTAACTTCAATTGATGATGAACGGTTCTACGAGTACATACAAAGCGTAGCTATAAGGCATCTAATAAGGATAATCTATGCACATTCCTTCTTCACAATATTTACGGATAATATTTGGATACAAATTTTAACTCTAGCCTTCAGAAGTAAAAATGTTCAAAACATAGATAAATATGAATGATATTACATAAATTATTATCATATAATGACATATTAATATAAAAACATTTACTTTTCGAAGACATGTTACTTTTTAGCGTTTACTCGCTGCACAGGTTG
The DNA here is from genome assembly GCA_036926295.1 of Pachydiplax longipennis. Classification (NCBI taxonomy): domain Eukaryota; kingdom Metazoa; phylum Arthropoda; class Insecta; order Odonata; family Libellulidae; genus Pachydiplax; species Pachydiplax longipennis. Next base: position 6,426,741 of record JAVFKF010000015.1, on the reverse strand, counting down.
ATTAATGCTCCGTTGCGGAACATTAATCAACTACTCATGTAAGAGGACTCTAATAGGTCCCTCCTGATTTAATTAATCGGTTAGTCATAGATTCCCGGTGTAATATTGCCAAGGGGATATCCAGTTTGATGGTATCCAGGGGTATCTCTAGGGAATATGCGGTAGATTCTCAAGCTAATTGGATGCCTATTTTTCGGATTTTTCTGCAAGGCCTGGTAGCTCAGCATCTTTTACCTGAGATCAATTAAAATTTTCATCACCCTGCAATTTCTTTGCTCCGATAAACATCGAAACTATTGAAGGGATACTGAGAACTTTATATTGTTATCCTTAGACTTAATCTTGGATCTGGATAAGTATTGAGCTTCCCCACGTTCATCCAATACTTTCATATTTTTTGTTTTCTAGAACCTCAGCCGGAATCGGATGCGCATCGCTTAATGGAATTGACGTATTTGAGGTCATGGCTGTCGTTGAGATCTTCCACTTCATATTCAATTGTCTTCATCAATCTCATTTTCGTTCAGCTCTCTAGAGTCAGATATCGTCTTTTACTTCATAAGATTTAAATATGGGGATTTTGGATCAGTTCTATGGTGATGTCAAGGTTTCTCTTAAATTTTTTCACGAATTTTTTTAGCAGATCCTTCTACTTCGTGCGTTAGTTTTTGTGTGTCTCTTTTTAAACTTCAATTCCATTGATACATCTGTAATATCTTATTGTGTGCTCATTATAAAAATAAATATTATTGTATAGTATATAGAATACTACCTGAGGTATCCGTTGACTTTCGACGGATAAAATTCTATAATCGATGATTAGGATATGAATCTTAATTGACTATTTTTCTTATGAAACTTGTCTAAAATTAGTTCGATTATTCTGACGCATTAAAGTTTACAACATGAATAGAGCCAGAAAGTTATTGAAAGGAATGTTACGTTTGTTGATTTGGAGATAGTTTTCACTTAAAACAAAAGTCGAACAACAACTTCTCAGCCAGAATAACTTGCAACAAAAGCATAGAAAATTTATTATTTTTATGTAGTTAAAACTATTGTATCTCCTTCTGCTTCTACTTTCTGTATTCGTTAAATACCTTCAAATATTTGCAATATTTATCTCATCCTGAAGTTCTGTTTAACTGCTGCTCTATCTGTCATTCATTTTCTAAGTATTTCTAAGAAAACTCGATTAATTAAAATTAATTTAATATAAATAAATAAATTTATTATATAATAAATTAAAATTAATTTTGACAATTTCTTTCAATTTGCCATTGAAGGATGAAGTCGTTAATACATTCCAGAGAATATTGTTCCTAAACTGAACTTCTAAAACCTAGCTCTGAACTCCAAAAATACTCTTCAAGTTATTGTTAACTTGAGCACTCGCGATATCACGATTGCTCAAGCATCCAGGCGTCGAATCTTTGGGTAAATTTAAATGCTGAAGCAGAACAAATTTTTTAGCCTATATTCGTATAACTTTTCTTTCTCCTTCTGCATTTTAAGTATTAAGACTGATTCTCGATTTTGAGATGTAATCTTAGTTTAAAGGAATTCATAAAATTCACATTCTTTTACTTTATTTCGGGTATCTACGATAACTCGTTTACATAGTAAATAAATAAACGCAAATTGAAGCGTGAGAAAATTGTTTCGTTAATCAAATGGAATCAATATATATATATATATATATATATATATATATATATATATATATATATATATATATATATACTCTATGAGAAAACTTTTCATATTCTTATACGAAGAATTCAACATACAAGTTTTGCTTTACTTACATTCAGTTAGAATTAGGATTCGGGTGAGGGGACAGCTTCTCCGCATACGAAAACGGCTCGAGCATAAAAGATTGGCTTCATTTACGTATCGTTGAAAAATTAATTGATTTAAAGCTGAAGAATTTACCCGATAGAGCACTTTTAATGTAAGCCTTATCATATACGAAATAAATTTTAATGGATTATTTATTTAAACGAAAAGTGTTTTAATTTATCATTACTTTTTAATTAAAAGAAGTAATATTTACAAGAAAATTTATATGTACCAAATGGGTATTGGTGGTTCCATCGACTAACTCTTCTGAAAAATAATAAAATAATACATTTGAATGAATGAGGGTGACTGAGAAAACTGAGAAATCACTTAACATTTTCTCTAAGCTGTAAATGCATCTGTTATTAGTAAAACATGTTTTTCGGAGTGGTAGCAACTCCTCGCTCTCCATTCAAAGTGGAAAAAGTTTCCTCTGTCATCTCTGATTCTTGTCCGCTTTTGGGATTTTTAAGAGAATATAATAAAATTGGAGAGATCAGAAACGCGTTTTAGTGGAGTGCACTCTGCGAAGTCTGCGAAGGTTGGAATGGTAGAAGAAAGTCTAACGATCCATAACGGGATGGTGGAGATGGGTAAGTAGTTGTCACAGAGTTGCAACACAGGTTCTGTATTATTCTCGTTCATTTTAGTTATCCTTGATCTTATGTAAACCACAAAACAAAGCACGTTAGCGAGTAGGATGAAAAACTTAAAAGTGAAATGAAATCCCTAAATGTTACATTACTGTAAGTTGGCAATATTTTTGCAAATAATGTAACAAATTTCCAGTGGATAGCAGAAGAGTGTAGAGGTACAAGCATTCTCATAGTAACTATGGAAATATAGCTAGCTGCCTCACTGCAGACATGCAACACTGTGAAACAGCGTTCTATTATTAGATTTTTGACTCTTGAAGAGGTAAAATTTATTGAAACTCCTCGCACAATGAAAAAAAAGTATGTTGAATCATATTTGTCACTGGAAAAAGTATACGAGTCGAGCAAAGAATTAAAAATCGTTGTAACTTCTGTGGAAGACGCTCGAAGTCCCTCTCAAGCACATTGAGTTGTGACGCCGGAGGTGATTTTTATTATTTTCTGGGACCTAGAAGACCAATTTGGGACATTAAATAGCTAGTGAGAACACAGTCACCATAGCTTCCTTTTCAAAGCTTATAAAGAACCATCTTAAACCTGCCTTAAGAAGAAAGCGGTGTTTATGGTTGTCTAGAGTGTCACTTTGCAGCACGGGAATGCTCGGCCTCACACTGCCAGAACAAGAATTGAGACCTGCCTTTGAAGTATCTGCCCCATCCACCTTGCTCACTAGATCTTGTTTTCGGTGATTATCATATGTTTGAATCGCTCAAGGAGGCACTAAAGAGACAGAAGTTTCAATCACATGAAGAGGCTCACCGATTCACTCATCACTGCTTCGGTAGCCAACCAAAAGAATCATTTTCCCAGAGAAATTCAGTCTCTCGGTAAACATTGAAGAACTTGGATTGATCATGGGGAAGATTATATAGAGTAATGATTAAGACGTGTTTCTCATTTGAACAATATATTATACTTTTATTTCTAAGGGCTTCATTTGACTCGCCCTCTTATATCTTGCCCGTAGCTGAACAAAAAGACGCCAGAGTATACAGAAGTCTTACTTAAACTTTATTCGTGATTATGGAAAATTGCTAATTATCTTGCTTAATCTTGCAGAACGTTAAGGAGGTAATAGCCATAATCAATGCCCAGATCGGTTCAGTGTCGATGTATAAGTCCAAATACATCTTTGTGTATTTCTTGGTAGTTCCTTGTTCGTGAGTCGTTGGCTGATGCGTTGGCGCGCTCGCTCATTAATCTTATGTTTGGCTAAAATGCCAGGCAAACGTACCTCCTCCTGTTTCCTCGGAGTCAGCTAATGGCAGTTAAGACCCTGTTACTGGCTCTCGGGAGGAATCGCTAAATTAATAAAACTTGTCGCGATGAGAAATACTCAGGGAAGGCGAGCATTGGTGAAGAGAGTTTTCCGAGAAGAAAATGGAGAGGAAATGACGTAACATGTTTGGGAGTGCATCGCTACAGAGGGAGCGGAAACACTCAATGGAGCGGCGGCTGTATAGTTCCCACATACAGAAACACGGGGAAGCTCGTTAATTAGAGGGAGTTTCTTCCATCCCTTCTCATGATGCAAGGCTACACGTAGGGTTCTTCTCTTTAAGGAGGAGTGAAAGGAGAAGAGAAAGAGGGAGAGTCCCTTTCCGCTTCGCTGCGTTGATTACAGCCCTTTTCTCAGAAATGCCGTCTCCCAGAAGTCCGCTCTCTGAAATGAGCGCGAATCGAAACTTCTTTCCGGATCGGTACGGAAGCATATATATTCTCTCCATTCGCAGATGGTACTACTTCGCTTTCCTTTTGTTTCTTTTTACTAATAACATCCGTTTACAAGACACGGAACTTAATAATATCCAGCGTCTCCGAAATTGGATTACGATCTCTTTCTCATTCTGAGAGGGTTAACTTAAAAGTATTTATATAAGCAACAATAAATACTAAGATATTGTGTGAAATATCAATTCTTGTTTTTTATGTCGTTTTTATTTTATTTATTTCGAGTATTTATCCATAACAGTGACTAATGACAATCTAGGTTAATTTCTGCATTTTTGTTTTTTAGTATAGGTTGAGTATTCCCAATTCGAAATTTCGAATGCGAAACATTCCGAAATCCACAACATTGTATGAGCTCGATTTTAACTACTTTGCCTTTTAATATTAGGATAAAATGAACAATAACTGCTACTCAATTACTAATGTATAATATAAAATAAGACTTTTAGCACACAAACCTTCGGGAATTATGCAAATGACACTACAAGATACGTTTAAAAATTCAATCCCAAATGAGATGTCTCTTCTTCATCCCTAGAGAATTTACCTCATCAGCCTCATTTGATATATATATATATATATATATATATATATATATATACACTCGTACATGTTTGCAGTATGTGCTCGTTGCATTTTTATTCAAGTATTTTCATATCTAATAAAAATTATTACTTCTGAAAGTCTGTTTTTATCTAAATTTCTTTAAACTCCAGCGAATAATTTATTCCAAAATGCGAAAGATAATAAATTCTGAAACAAGTTCAGTCCTAAGAATTTCAGACAATGGATGCTAAGCCTCGATTGTTATCAAAATCAATCAAATCGACACAATACGATAAATTTATACCGTAAGACTACACGAATAGGGCTTAAGAATTTACATTTATATTTACATCAATTATGTATTTCATGGTTCTCTTCATATAAATGGATCCATCGAAGCTATTTGCAGCTTATATGTGCCAACTTTTAATAGTTATCTAGTAACTGGGTGGAATTTTCAGTGATATTCTGAGAAGCACACCCAACAAAGACGAACTTGAGAAGAAGTGGCAATTAATTCTATAGGTTATAGAATTTTTGGATTAATTTTATAAAATAAAGCTCTAATTAATTTCCCAAATTCGTTATAGATATTTCCCATCGCATTTCAGGTATAAAAAACCGTAAGATGAAAAAATCACAAGATAACCTATATCTTAGAGGGGCTTGGATGATGGTCTTAATCAGGGTTGGTCTAATCTTTTAGAAATTTGTTGCATTTTTTTACTTTGTGTTAAGCAGAGGTGGGTGGCATCTTTGTCATAGACGTCAAAGGACCTGAAAACTTAAGTTTTTAGAAAATAATTTTCTTTGGACAGGATTTGAACCACTGAGGATTAACTTTTTGATATTTAGGAGAATTTTGAAGCAGATACTTCATCTATTCTGCCATTTTGATGATAAAGGTTCTACAAAAGAGCTAAATTATAATTCAACAAAGAGGCTGGTTAAGGAGGCTACTGCATGCGCCCGTCAGATAATGACATATAATATGACAGATACATTTATATTAATACCCCGCGAGTCAACGTATGACGTATGGCAGGGAGTGTAAACACCGACAGATAATACCTTAATGCACCGATTTATTTAGACATCTTGGATTGTGAACTTTGAGCTGCGTTTGCATTCCAGAGTAAGCTGATTGAATTCCGATTGCTATGTAGTACATTTATTAAAGATAAATATATTTATTATAATAATATATTTGCTCATTATAATCATATCTTAAACGAAGAGAAAAATAATACTTTGATAGGCCGCAATCGCTACATAACCCGAGCAGCCAAAGTGAACGGCGAGTTCCCGTGACGTTATCTGTTTACCATGGTAAATTTAAGGAAGGCTACGTACGTATCTAGTATTAGAAATATTTTTGAATCTTTAGGCACTCAATTTATTTTAATTGCGATACTATCGGTTGAAAATTTCTTGTTTTATTAGTCCATCTACAACGATGTGGCCAAGTGGCCATCGCGTTCGACTGTAGTGAAAGCGGTTCCGGGTTCGATTCTCGGTGGAGGCTCACGTGAAAAGTGGCCTCAGCTGTCGAAGCGGAACAATACTACTACTAGTAAGAACTTAAAAACTATAAATATTTCGCAAATTAAATCACAGTATCAATTATTGTAATAGTAGATGAAGCAGTAACAGCTTCCCCAATTTTATAAAATTTTGAAGAAATTAATAATATTTATGGTCGCAATGTCTAGAGGCTCACTAAACAAATTACTTAGATAATCAATCCTCTGGAGTGATATCCTGTGGAAATCTATCTTCACAGAAAAATAAGAAAATACATTTATACTTTCTCTACAAAATTCAATGAGCTCTATTGCTCTCGACGGGATTTCAGTGTATCCCCACCATCGTCAGGTGTATATATACATCGCCAGGTTCATACCGAAACCTGGTGATGTGCTATAGGATTCATTAAAATTAGTGGATAATGTACGAGTATCTTTCCATAATTTTAGTATTGTTAGTATTTTATTTGTAGTTGCGTTAAACTGGTGACCATGACCATGAGGAGCCAACTATCAGAAGCGGAGCCCGTGAGGGATTGAGAAAAAAGTTGGAAATTTAAAAGAAACATTTTTAGCGTGAGCATAAATTTAAACTTCGCACATTGTGGCGCAGTCCCTCACCAGTCCATTCCGATTGCGGTAACGGATTAAATGAAAACTTACGACGGCAATGCCTCACTTCGTTAACCAAACCTAACCATAGCTGATAATGAAGGAAGGCATGTTCCGTCCCTTTATTATCTCTTCTTTTTCCTCGGAAATACGATCTGCATTTATGACTCTGCCCAAATGTACGTACCTATAAGAAAGATGCGCGGTCGGACACGGGATACAATTATGTGTTATTCCGTCAGGTCCTTGTTCCGCAATGGACGAAACAAGGCGTAAAACATGCATAACCCCCAGCAGAGAGGATGGCATACAGAGGAGGAAGTTTACAGAATCGTAAAGGGCGTCAGGGGAAACGTGTGGCGAAATAAAGAGGAGTGAGAGGAGCTTTTAGAGCGTTATATCGGATCGAAATCCTCATTCTCTGGGCTATATGCACACAACAGCGCCGCTGCTGGCTAAAAGATAAAGCTGGCGGCGATTCTGTTAATGGGTTCAGAGATAAAATGAGGCTTACCATCTGGAATCGCCGCATGCGTATCTTTCGCCCGCAGGAGTTTCCGAGGCTATGATTTCTGACTATCGCCGGCGGAACTCGCTAAGTTTGCCTAGGAAAAATCCGCTGCATAACCAACACCTTAAATTTGCATAATAAGGGAGCTGCTCCCGTAGTGTTATGCTATGGGATGAGATGCATATGAGGAGGATGATTACAGAGTTAATGGCCGAGCCTTTAGTTTACTTTTGAATCAAAGTCTTTTATTATGACATTCACAAAAGAAAATAATTTGCTTGAATTGCGTGACGGCTGATAGTTTCTTCTCTGAATGCAAATCAAAGAAAAACTTAAATGACGAAGAACTCGTTTCAAAACAAGTACTTATTTACAATTTAAAGAATGCCTGTGGTTGTAACAATCGTAATTATTTATTTGACTCGATTGATTTGACCTTAGTGTAAGCGACATAGAATATGTTAAAAATGATTAATGTATTACTTGTTAACAACATTAAAATAATTGTAAATGAATTCATCTAATAAAACTAGGTTGGAAATATTGTTTGAAATTTTATAAATTTGCCGTCATATAAAAAGAAACACTCGTTAAACTACGTAAACTCTTCCGCCATAAAATCGACGTCAATTTTATTATTGTGAATAAGTGGAAAAAATCTTCAGAACCGGAAAAACCGTGAAATTCTAAGTAATACATATGTTTAGAAAAGTCCATATAAATGGCAAAATGTATTATTAATACAGTTTCCGATAGTTCTGCTGAAGTTGAGTTATTATAAGATGAATGTTATCCAAAAATTGCGGTTCTAACTGTATAACTGGCAATATCGAAATTAAAGGTTAAATTAATTATTTGTTAGAAATTAACTACTTCTGCTGAAACCACCGGAATTTTTTAACGAAATTCATTTTGAAATTCAATTTTATAATGAGGTAATATTGAAAATATTCTATTTTATGATTTTTGAGAATATCTTATTTATTATCGGCGCCTGAATATTAGTACTAAAATACAAAAGCACGCTTATTAAGGTCATAATATCAACAATAACAAAGAAATTTTGCTTATATTAGATTATATCAGTCCGAGACTTGAGGTAGCGCTAATATGATTAGCGTATTTTGGTAATGTTGGTATTTAGCTGTGCTATATTTTCTATTTTCTTAAAGAAAATCCCACTAAAAATTAGTGAATGTAGCGGATCGCGCATTCGAGAGCTTGGGTGGGCATCAAGAGTAGCAGCGGGCCCTGGGCGTAAAGCGTCTTCTGTCTCAAATCATCTCTCTTCTTTATTCATTAAAATCGGTTACTTTCAATCTTAGTTCCAAGAGACCCCCACGCAGCTCTCATTGTTTTTATTTTTGCTTTAACTTAGTCGTTTAACTTCCACCAGTTATTATGTTTCCTTTTATCTCCCACCTGCTGTTACCCGCATCTCCTCTTTTCTTCTCCTCTCAATTTTAATTTGTCTTTTTTGATCAAAGAAAATATTTCGCATCAGAATTTGTTTTCCTTACTAACAGTTGCTTCCATTTTATTTCTCGCCGCTTCTTCGTCATACATTTCTATACATGTATCTATGTATCATCTTATTAGACCAGAGCCAATACGGGCATTTCAATCTTCCATTTTTATCACATGCCTGTGGAGATTCCTTCTTTCTCTAGCGATTCTAGGTTTCCAAAGGTTACATTTATTGGTATAATGACGAACACCAGAGCCCAATTGGCCAGTTTTTCAGAGATCCTGTAGGACTTTCTTAGCTAACGTAGTTGTCCCGTGAACAACAAAGTGGCTACTGTCCAATCGCCCTTACAGGCATCCCGTTACCACTCCCACGACGTGTCGTGGACGTAGTCGGTTAGTATGGATTGGGAGGCGTATTTTCAACTTTTGTCATTATTAATCTCAGAGGTTAAAAATATTAATTAAAAATCAGAGACATCTTGGTCGCCGAAGGCATATTCTGGCTCTGAAATTTCAGAAAACTGGTAAAGGAGGAGTGAAATTTCATTGATGAGGCAATCAAAAGCGATATAAAAGAAAGGAAGAAAGTTGAGCAATCCTCCCACGCAAACCTTCAATGTCAACCTCTCTGGTCCCTCAGAAGCCATTTCAATTCTCTATTAAACGAATAACGGTTGGAGCCTGGTGATAGAAAGAATGTATGCATTTACTACAAGGTAATCACCGCAGTATAGGAATAGTTCGTAATTACCATTTCTAACATGCAAAATATATCATGTCAATAATTTTTTATCGTTCACTTTGATATTGATTTAGTAGAATTCTGAATAGCATTTATGTCTGATTTATTTTTTTAAAGATATCGTGCGTCGTCAAGTAAAACCAAAGGCACATACTTCATAGCTAACGTAGACTCTACCCCTCCTCGTCGTTCTAGTTACACCAGTATGCCCTTGCATCAGTGGAAAGATTCTCTGTATGGCCTTAATTAATAAAAAAATCCTTATAAGTAAATGGTAGAAATATATTTGTAAATCCTTTTTAGATGTATTAGTTTGTGTTTTTATGTGTGAAGCCTCGTGTATAAAAACACAGACATGAAACGGTAATTCACCGGTGAAAATACTTAATCTGCATTACTCGCGAATATTTAGACAGTTATTTATATTTTACCTTGACATTCCTACTGGTATTCATTCAGTGGAGGGAATACAAAGGTCTGGAATAACCTTGCGAGGATGTTAAAAATCTAGGAGACCAGTTTAAATTTTATATTCATCTGCTCTGGGAATATCAAGTACTTAATTACTCTTACCCCGATTTTGAAGCTTGGTTCCATTTTCAAAAAGAGTTCAACTTCTAATGAATTTGTTGCTAAAGAAGTGTATTGTTGTGGTTACAAAGGTCGATTTTCCATTGGATTTCTTTCTTGCTACATTTTGCATACATATTTTCACCACAGTTCAATATCCTGCTTTCTATTTTCTTGTATTTTTTCTCGGATGAAATTCACGATTCCTTATTCCGAAGTATAGCTAGAAATGCAAATAAAATAAGTTAATTTCCAAGGTCCAAGATAATCTTCAATACTCGCGTTATATAATTTTCGAACCCTATATATGCATTTCAATAAGCCAATCCAATACGAAATATGTGATTGTATACACTCAAAAAAAATAAAGGCTGATGAGGAGGAATTTCCAAATCCTGGAAATGTGGTAGTGGAGTACAAAAAGAAACTCAGTACAACCAAAGAGAGAGCTTTCTGTTTGGCCTGCCCTTGATCCTGGGATGATTTGGAGGAAAAAAGTTAGGTTCAGTAGGGTACATATTTATTAATTTTCACTGTTTTTAAGTTATATAATATCTAGAATTTAAGGCTTAGGCAAACATACATTCATGTACTATGTAATGTAAATATGTTCAGTATTTATCTGTATTCCTCGGAGTTCATACTTGATTTATCCTGTTTACTGTGTCTTTCATGCATATCATAGTGCTTACATTTGAATTCCAAAATGTCCTTCCATCAGTCCATCCATCCCCCCATTATATATTAAAAATAATAAGCGAAGTTTATTGGGGAGAGATGGAAACTAATGAGTCTCTTCTTACTTCTCATCCTTAAAATCTTCGTCCTTTTTCCAGAATCTTTAGAATTCTTCATCAGTTGCTTACGAGAAGAATATCAAAAATCTTTCCATGCAGACACACTCACATTAGAGGGACAAAATGCAAGATTCTCTTCTCCAAAAACAGTACTACTGCAGGACTTACTATCTCAATCTTCCCCTTTTGGAATTAATAGTAAGCTCTGCTAGTATTATTTTTTTAAATTATAAACCCCTTTATTACTGCCAGCAATACTGAACATTTCTCAACATGGTTTGAGTTTATGTCTGTGCTACAGAGAAAACTAATTTGAGTGATAATAAGAAAACAACTGAACAGTTATTTCACATTTTATTTACAAAATGATTTTTTGTAATTAACAAAATCATTGAGCACATTAGAAATAGAGAGATCATTCTTAGGACCACATAAATTTGCAATTAATAAATTTGCAATGTACTATCAACATAATTTTCATAAGTTAGACCACCATGCAATCCACCACTAACCTTCCATACAAGATTACACACTACAGAAACCTTAAAACAATATTAAGTGCACAAACTTTATAAGTCTCAATGCTTTGGTTGAACCTCAAATATATATCACAGTTTATGTGCTGGCTCAGGGAGGCAAGTAAGTTCAAAAATTGATTGAAAATGAATTTAATCATTTGGCAATAAATTACTTTCCTTTCAATCCCAATACATGATACAGAACAGTAACATCATCACAAACTTTGTAAAGAACCAGCAAAAATCAATAGGAAATGCAGATGTATAATAAATTCCATCTTAAATGTGCAATGACTAATAATCATTTAGCAGTTTAAAATTCAAATTGTTGCTGAAATTATAATTTGCATGAAATTCTACTTCTTGTAAGTACTGGACACTAACAGTTAACAATTAATAACAAATAATTACCTAATATTACCATCATTGGAGATTGCTCCAAATGCTCAATGCCTTCATAGCAAAAACTGCACATTTCTGTAAAATTTTTGATAACTGGTACATATTAATTGGTATTGGCTCTGGTTGGCCAATTGTCCCCATAAAAAATCATAGGTGGCTTACTCTTCTTTTTCTTTTTTAATAATAAGGGATAACATATTCTTGGGGTACCCATGGAAATTAAAAATCATCCAAAAGACCACTGACGCTTTCACAACTACCACAATTTACATTACCCATTAATTAACTTTTTCTTTCTAATAAGGCAATGCCATAAAATCACAATGAATGAAATCTATGCACTGCAAGTGTAAAAATTGATAGTTCTACATGATAATATTCATGGAGTATGACCAACGACATAACAGTTGGACAGGTGGTCCCAAAAACATTTAAATCTAATACTAAAAAACTACTAAAAAATAAAACTGTCATGGATACAATATTGCTCAAATGCATCACATTAAATGGCAATAATGATTAAATAAAATTTGGGACGGAATGTTTTCAGGTATTGTTAACAAAGAAAAATGGACGGAACATCTTAAATATCTTAAAAGAGTAAAAAATATCTTCAAAAATTACTTTTCCAGGAATATCAACATTAAAAGATAAAATAATAAGCACAAAATAAATTATTTTGATTGTATCACAACTTGCTTTCATAAATGATATGAATCTCAGCTTCCCAACTAATCATGATTAATAATATTGTACATAAGCATTTATAGCAGAATAATGCCATCAATCCTGTCTGCTTATTCTTAAAACATCTCTAGAGATTACCCAATGAATGTAGTACAAATTGAATAGTAAAACACTTTATAACATGGATCTGAATTTCTCATACCTAGACACTCTTTTCACATTGCATATATTTTTCCATTTGATCGAAATATTGGACTTGTTGTTCCCCCTTTCTGCATTCTTTCTTCTATTTCCTCTTCCTCCACCTCTTCTTTAACTACCTCAATCTCCTCTTCTGTTATGCCATCTTCTTCTCCTCGAACTGCTGATGCTCTACTCACACTTCTGCTCTCTTTTCTATCATTCTTCAACATTGATGCAACCTCAGTGCTCAGTTTTGAAAGTGTACTTGCATCGACGTAATATGCCAAGCTTGTTCCAGTTGGCAAAACTTCTCTCATCTCTCTTAACAAGCGCAACACCTCCTCTTCGCTACCCTGTCTAGCATAATGTTCAACAACAAAAGCATACACATCCCCTCTCCTAACTGCATCTTCTTCTGAAACTTGCCATTCTTCTAGGAGGGTACGGGAACGCAGAATAGAGGCCTCTGCATCTTGTTTATATTGCCTGAAATAAGTTTAATATTTATACAAGATGGTATGTGAAAAAGTAACAGAAAAAGTTTTCAAGTGATGTCAATGTGTAATGAATTTGAAGCAATCACTGAATATGATGTCAATCATTTGTAGAAATTATTCCTCAAAAATGGTAAAAATTGATTAAATTTCATCTGATAAGATGCTTTATATTCTTATCCATAACTTGCTCAAAATAAAATCATTACTTGACAGCATTTAACTCTTCCCAAAAAATTTTTTTTAAATAATTCAACATAACAAACTGGTGTACTTTTAAAAATTTCAGTTTGTAGAATTGGCAGTGAAATGTTTAATATTTCAGTTCATTTTGCACACTTAAGTTACCTCTCATTATTTTATAGCTAAGACATTGCTTCTTCCTATTAAGATATTGCAAGAGAGAAGAGTCAGGTTAAAATTTCTAAAAATAATTAAAAATATATAAATTTAATTTGAGGAGCAAATCCTCTGCTTTCAAATGTAAAATGAGCGTCAAAAACATAAGAAATACTGAATCAAGAAAGATTGTGAATCAAATACAGTTGAAGGAAGATTTAAAAAATGAATATGTAAATGTAACGACTTCAATCTATTTTCAGAAAATCACTGGATAAGGGAATCATGTATAAATTATGTGACAGATGTTAAAGAAAGAAACAATTCCACTGGTATCCTAGATACACATAGAAAAACTAGGTAGACATCAGTAGGTAAATAAGACTGAGTTTGGGAAAGCTTGTGTAAATTATATATACTTGTCTGTCCACTGGCAAAGTAGCTGATTTATTTGAAACAGAACAATGATTTGGACAGAATAGGCTCATTATCATTACTCACTAACAAGTTCAAGTTATTATGTATGAAACGACTCCCATAAGCCTCACTTAGAACTGTCCTCTACTGTTTTCAAAAATGTTATAAGAGATGTTATCTAAGAGATTGTTCTGCAGAATCTGTTGAGAGACAATGGATTAATTATGCTTGAAATCAGTAAAATATTCTTTAGACAGGGTTTATGTCTATGCTATGTTTTCCAATATAAAGTTGGTTTAAATGTTCCTAGAATATTTGTATGCCATTTAATTAGCACGAATCTGCTAGATAGCAACAGTTAAATTGAGATTTAACTGCAGTGTTCTTTTAATGTCAAAAAAGAATTATAGAGATTTCAGATGAAAGAAATGCTAGTTTAAATTTTACCTAAGAAGTCTGAAAGACAATAATAGATTAAGAAGACTTGTCATTAATCTTAATGTAAAAATTAATCAAATTTTAACAAGAAATCCAGCCTATATAACAAATAATAGAATAATACACATCCCTCATAGCTTCTTGTATTTTAAGCTCTCAATAAGTAATGGAAAATTTATGATTAAAAAATTAAGAGGTCCTTCCAATTCAATTTAGTATGCCAACAGTGAGATAAATGGATCTATAGTAACAGGAAGTACATTCAAATTACTAATGAAGGCATACCTTTGTATGTCAACAAAATTCTTTATAAGCTGAGTTCGTCTTTCAATCTCCTCTCCTTTTCTTCTAATTTCATCTGTATTACCAATATTTCCTTTAGAAATGGTACGGGTGAGACAAACTTTTGCTTCCTCCAATGCACTCAACGCTTTCTCATAATTCTGAAATTCGTCTATCTCCACCTGAAATGTTATATAAGAAATGTTTTAATGTTACAGAAAAAAGGATATCATTGCAAACATTCAAGGATTCAGCACAAATGGATACACAAATTCAAAATATGACATACTTCTGCACAAGCCATGTAGAAGCTTGCCAGCAAATGCTGAGCACGTCCTTTTGTATAGAATGTAATTATATTGCGCATGATATTGGGTTCATTCTGCCAATCTAAAGACTGAAGATAATTTGCAGCCATTACATAAATTTCACGCTGCCTTGATACATTGGCAAAGAAAATAATCTTCTCAGGGTCACCTAGTCTAAGAAGAACCTTCATAGCTTTAATCTGAAAGAAAATAAAAATATCAACTTAACTGTATGAATGATTAAGTACCTTAGGGATACAAGAATCATAAAATGTATATGCAACTTAAGGAACTAGAAGAGAATGTAAAATCTATATCATCATTACCTTATTACCAGCTTGGGTATATTTCTTTGCTGCAAGCTGTAGATTTCCCTGAGAAACTGCTATTTCAGCCATTTTTTCCAATAATTGAGACCTTTCTGAATTCCCTTCACCTCCAGCTTTATCTGCTCCTTTTTCCAAGGTTAGCTTTTCAGCCAAATCATCCGTGAGAGGAACATCATGCTCCATACATAAATCTACTGCTTCCTTGTACTTTATAAACAAAAATTTTAATTAATAATTTTAGGTGTAGATGCTTATCTGGAGTAGGAGAGAGTATAAAAGAGATTAATATGAAGAAATGAAGAGAACTGACTTATCTCTTAGTCATCACCTCAAGGTTTTTTTTAATCATTATGAAAATTCAATTTTAAAATAACTTATTCTTTTGACATATATTTCAGTCAATTGAATAACAGCCTATAACTGCAGCCTATCTTCATTAATTTAAAAATAAAACTGATATCTATGACATAAAGGGTATAATTCTGAATCTAAGTTTTATAAAGGGAAATCTTGAACCACCTACCTTTTTAGCCACAGCAAGAAGATCAACAGCCTTTTCATACTGTTTATTTTGAATGAAAAATGATGCACATTTCTGCAACAGCATGGGATCTGAATTAGCATTAAGATCCATAGCTATATATTGAAGTGCATTGTACTGTTGTGTTCTGGGAATATGGAATAAAATTGTTAAATTATTAATTTTAACAATAGCAATTGTATAAAAGAAGCAAACTTAGAGCTAACACAGGTGTTAATGTAATATCTTACCTAAAGGCAAGATCTAAAGCCATATGCAGAAGGCCAGCCCTGTGGTACAAATGAACAGCTTTCTCTGGAGCAGGTGGTTCAGAGTTTTCAAAGTATCTACCAGCATCAAGTTGATCATTTGGCCCAGCTGCAAGAGCAGCACTCCACAGCTCTTCTTTCATGTCATTTTCCTTATTTTACAATAGAAAATGAATTTTGATCGAGTTTTTGATAATTACTAACCCATTTGTATTTATAAAATTAATCACTATAACAGAATCATAAGGAGTATTTCCGAAATATTGGGTGGATAAAGCCAAGGGTATGAGAAGAAAGGGAAATCAAACTTGAATTAATTAGGAAAACAGTAGGCAACCTATTAATGGATACCCATTCAAAATTCAATATCAAATCTATGAGATTCAGGTTATAGTAATACCTTCTAATCATGTTTATTATTAAATGCACTGATAACCACCCAGAATCAAAAAAAACAATTACCCAACAAATGGTCTAAGATAATGATCCTTATACAAATGATATCATGATCAAAGTATATAGTAAATTATAAAGTAAAGAGGATATAACTGTTAAAAGCATATTTACCTTACACACTCGAATAGCATTCCCATAGGCATGTGCTCGAGTGAAAGCCCTGATAGCTCCAGCAAAATTCCCTCTCTTCTCAAATTCCCTAGCTAACTCAAAGAGAGCAGAAGGGTCATTGCCTGCAGCTCTCTCTGCTGAATCAATGTCATCCATGTATCGACAATGTAAACGCACTTGAGAGGCATGATCATCTACTTCTTCAAATGCTGCCAATGCTCCTTTAATTTGTTGTTTACTTTCCAGTCTTTTACCCCACCAACTTCCAAGGATTCTGAAATGTTGCAAACCAGTTCCAATTAACTAAATTATTTTCAATTTAACCAGAGATAGATGACACTTGCATTTTATACAATTTTTATGGAATAGAAATCAATAAATAGAAAATTCTTGGAAACTAATGGCAGTTCCCTCATTCTGAGACGATTAAACAAAGAGACTGCTCATGTATTACAGCATATCTTTAAATTAAATGATAACTGAAACCTTCTAAACAAATTATCATTTTTTTCAATAGGTTAATACTAACTTTTTTAGCAGATTAAAATTAATTAACACAAAATTAATTTTTCAACCAATTTTTCTTTAACTTAACAAACGTAGCACAGAATTTGCTTCATTAGTTATTAACAAAAATGAGAGAAACTGAATGAATGAGGATTTGAATGAGCAGTGATAAAGGGGTGAGTTATGCTAGTTTGGATACATGTTTGCATGTATAGGGCCTTGATCATAAGCACTGTATTCATCAATTAGATGAGTATAACAAAAGCTTTATGATATTTTGTCAAGAACTGCGATAGCAAACCAGTGAGTGGTTCTCAAATGCTTCAGAATACAGAATAGAAATCTTTTAAAGATTTCTATTCTGTATTCTGACTAGAACCTGAGCTTAATTTACTTAATAAATTCAGAGAAAGTATATCCTAGAAAATGTTGCAAATATAATGTATCCTCATCATTGCATAGGCCAGTATGATATTGTGAGAAAAATCATCAAAAGAGATGCTAGGATTAGTCGCAATCAGAGGAGGGGAGAAATTATTTAGTTTATGCATATTTATGTAATGTATTAGAAGATATAAAATCATTTATGGTGGTAAATTGAAACACGATTTATGGAAATGACAACCATAAAAATAAGTAACTTACGGATCTTTGGTTTGTTTCATGTAACTTTCCAAAAGTTCTTCATGACAAGCGAGCATTCTTGGAACTTCAGTTCGATGAGTTTCTGATTTCTCATACATAACAATAGCTTGACTGAAGTCTCCTGTAATGATAAGGACAAATGCAAAGTGTACAAGGATTGTAAATGAAACAGAACAATAATTTTCCGATGAAAATTAAGCCAGTGATAATATTTACATATTTGTAATTTTTACCTTGGGCTTCTAGATGTTTAGCATAGTTGTAGCAGGTTGACCTCAAATGAATGCGATCCAGATCCTCAGCTACTTGCAATGCAAGCTCCCAGCGATTGGAATCTTGATACAACTTGTTTAACAAATCATATCGGCCACATCCATTTAGAAGTTTCTCTGCTTCACTCTAAACCATTAAAAAATTAAACATAAATTCCTTAGTCTCAAGTGACAAAAGAGGAAAATCAGTTCAGCAAAACATTTGCAGATTTATACAAGTCACATTAACTAATTTCCTAGAATTTGTGATTCTTGTTAAAATAAACTAAATCAATAGTATTCCTTTGAGTAATAACAGTACTATTTTGAGTAACGTATATCTAATTGATAAAAAAATTCACAGCTGATCAACAATATTAACAATGAATTTCAAATATTTCCTTCCAAAACCTACCCATCCTTTATTATTCATTGCAATTCCTCAAACATTACTTTCTATAATAATTTTATATTTCCCGAATCAAGATTTTAAAACTTTGCATTCCATTTCATTAAATGATACTGACTAACAGGCCTGTACTCTTCCTCAATGCATAATCATATAAACACATAGGTCAGCGAATCTTACAAGCATGGTAAAGACAAGTTTAATAATAATATTAAAATAAAATAAAAAGATAGTTACTGTTAGCCCTAGATGCAAGGCAAGTACAGCAACCCGAACATCCAAAACAGCTTCAGCAGAATTTCTAAGAGCTCGTGCACCAAGGGCATTCCCCATGTGTCCTAAGCACACTGCACCCACATCAACTTGCTTGGTCTCAACACACATCCTAGCCATGTTTTCCCATATTGCACCACTGTAGAAAAGTAAAAGATTTAAAATCGATTTGAATTGAATTTAAATTTGAATTTACTTAAAGATATGAACAACTTGTAACATATCTGGGGGTTCAACCGATTCAATTGAGATGATTTAAATATATTTTTTTCAGATACTTAATTCAAGTTTAGGAAGATATCAAAATGACAAACCCAATATTAGTAAATAACAATTTCAGGCAAGTCTTCCCTTTAAGCCCCCTCTTATTCAATATCATTGTGAATGAGGTAATATAATAAGTTAAAAGCAAAAGAAGTTACTACATGGGAAATCAAGTCACTGTAATTCTCTGAAAAGTCCACAATGCTGTTTTAATGGCACATAGCAAATGAGACTTTCTCAAAATGCATATCATACAACAGCAAGAAAATTAATTAGGGCTATCTCCCATGATAAGGAAAACATATGACTAGATCCAAAGAACCTCTACAGTATAAATTGGAAATGGATGGAAAAGTTATTAAAAAATGATGTCCAAAAATACCAAAGAATAGAAATTGTAGAGGCTTTTAAACTCTGAAATTTACTTTTTCCTCTCCATCATTTTATTCATGGGATAGATAGAATGCCTATTCATTAATGCTCTCATTAGGTTATATGGACTAAATAAATGAGCTTTGTGAGGTTGGACATGTCTAGAAGGTATAGTATTTTTTATTCAATGAAATAAGTCAATAACTGTGTCAAATGACTAGTATACACATGCTTAGCCAATTCTTTAAGACAATGTGAAATACTACTAACTCACCGATGCTTATCAATACTAGAACTAATTTTGGCAGATTAAATTACCTTTTGATTGTTTTTATGGCCTTAAATGCTTCATCTACATTTCCCATGCTAAGGAAGTAACTAAAATTAACAACAGCATCTCGAGTTATTCTATCACTCTCTTCAAGACCTTCAAAATCTCTCATAACTTTTCTCTCTGATAAGCCAGTTCCCTGAAAGAGAAATTACAGTAATATATTTCTAAATATAAGAAATCTCCAGTTTATTTTGAAATAATTTTAAAAGCTGAAAATTGTAAGAGAAAAATGTACTAGAGTTCATGAGACAATGGCATAAAATGACACATACCTCATCAACTGAAGTTGGTCTTTTCAAGAGGATAAAATGTGGAATTTCAACAGCAAGTAATTTTACATGCTCATCAGGAAATGGCACAGAATTTTGTATCAAAATTTCTCCCTCGGGTGATGTAAAAAGAGTTACCAGGACAACTTCTGGCTGTAATGAAGAAAAACAGTTGTTCAAGAAAATCTGGATGCATTCCCCAAAGAACTCCACAACTAAAAATGAAGTATACAAACCCTTCGAAAGAGACAATTGGTAGAGGTCTTGGAGGGAATATTTTTTCGTATGCTATTATCATGAGATGGAATGAGCTTTGCT
This sequence comes from Pachydiplax longipennis, assembly GCA_036926295.1. Taxonomy (NCBI): domain Eukaryota; kingdom Metazoa; phylum Arthropoda; class Insecta; order Odonata; family Libellulidae; genus Pachydiplax; species Pachydiplax longipennis. The sequence goes on along the minus strand of JAVFKF010000015.1, from coordinate 6,406,343 downwards.
TCACACACAAGCAATTTTGGTTCATGGCGGTCCCAGTATTGTGAAAGAACAAATCTTCCAAACATCCCAAGGGCTAAGGTCGATGCAGCCCTTGGTAAGAAATTTCAAAATCAATCGTTAAATAAACATGAACTTCCAAATGTAAAATCAAAAATTTTAACTGATAAAAATATTTACTGACTAATCCACACATGAATACTCACTTTTCTTGATACAATGTCATTTCTTTGTCTTTAGTTGTTTTCTGACTATAGGTACCACTTGAAGTAATTTCTTCCATTTCACCACTAGAAAAATTTAAGGAACTAAAGGAATCTGTAGTAATGTTCCATACATAAAGTTTTGAATCTGGGAACAGATCAGCCTGAAGAAAAAGACTTCTTTATAGTTGGAACAATATCATGAAAAATAATATGAAAGATTTGAACTTCAGATGAATTAAATTCAAGAGCTGAAATCATTACCTTAGCAACTGTCAGAGATAGTTTTGTACCATCTGCATTACATTTAGCACTAATGATTTCTCCAAAATCAGGAATGACAGTATCAAGCCTCTTAGGTTGCACATGTACTTTTGCTTCCCTAATGACAGAAATGTATTACACCAATCAATAAAACATTTCATTTATTTAGATCTATACTTATTCTTCTATCTTACTCTATGGTCTGCTACTATTCATTTTCTGGGAAAAGAATTTATAGAAATAATTCAATAAAGATACATAGCATGCTATATTAGCATACAGTGAGACCTAGAATGTAGATTAGTTTTCCTTTCATCCAGTGATGATAACCTACTTTGTATTTTCCATGTATCTAATAACCAAGAAGCTGTTTACAAAATACTGTTTTTAAATTTTTTTACAGCAAATGGTGTAACAGATAAATTTATAAGGTTGGATTTCACCATTCCAAAATCTGATGCAGCGATACAAAGTAAAAATGTTTCAAGTGTTGGTTAATACCAAGTCAATACTAGTCAGATTTATCTCTTAATAAATTTCCCAACTTAAGAAGTTTTTAACCATCTGAGATAGGAAAAAATTAATAATAGGTTTCTATTATATTCTCTGCTTACCTTCTGGAGATATCCCAAATTTTAACAACTCCAAGAAGAGTAAATACAACAAGGTATGGAGGTGTTAAATTAATCCCTGCAGGCTCTCCTTCCTCATCAAGCATGTTTAGAGTACCCGTAACAGTTCCTTGGAATGTATGACATCTTATCTTAACTTTTTCTTTTGCCACTTCAGTATTATCTTTGCTAACATCTTCTTTGTTTGGAACTGTTTCCAATATATATAAACTTCTGTTATGGATAACAAGATCCTCGCATTTGCATGAGAAAGAACCTAAAAAATGAAAAATTGCTTGAAAAATCTCTTAATGGTAATTTTTCAGAAAATCATCAAATAAATCCTTACCTATAACTCTGCAACGCTCAGACAAATTTTCTGAGATTTCATAAACCACTACTTTTCTATTCTCCCAAAAGGCAAAGTGGTTATCACCAATATAAACTCCAGTTGCACGTACGTCATTAAGTTTAATAGGAACTATCCAATTGTCTTCAAAGTGTTGCACCAAAAATTCAGATGGAGATATCTGGACAGCAGACATCTAAAATGAAATTACTTTAAATTATAGTAAAAGCATGTCAACAACAGAGTAAATATATTTGTAACCATACTGAATAAAAATACTTAGAAATCAGTTGATGTAAAGCTAAATATATAAGATCAAAATAAAATTGATAAGGAGTACCTGTCATCTGAAATAAAAGATGCATTACATTAGATAATAAGTAGTGGTACCACAGTGGTGGTAGAATGGTTAGTGTGCTAATTTTCTAACACTGAGGTTCCAAATTTGAGTCCCAACTAACTGAATTTTTCCAGACTAGGGCACAGGAGTTTATGATCATCGTATGTGTGTGTGTATGTTAATATATTACAACAGATATAATTGGGGAAACTTTTTTCTGTTAAAGGCATATTAATAATAATATATCAACCAAATGGATTAAAGAAAATTTTCCTATTTAAATGGCTTCTACCTTTGATTAATAAATTTTGACATTTTAAGTTTCAGGCAAGGATAAATACCCTATATATCTCATGAAATTAATCATACCAAACCTTCAGAAAAAGAAGGGGCTTTGCCATACATAGTAATAATCTAAATATTTTGAGCATTTGTAATACTAAGAGTAGCTTAAGAATACAAAATTCTTGTTAAAAGAAACATGTTATAAGTAAAAAAAAGAATATCACCTTATTGTTGTAACAAGTAGCAACCGGGTGCTCACAAAGAAGCCAAACACCAGTGACTGCATGTACTGCCAATACTCCTCTGCCACCAGCCCATTGCACCTTCACTATAGCACCACCTTCAACACTAATGGCACCAAGACGTACCCATCCTCCATCCTCTCTTTCTGTGCCCACATCCATATTTCCATTGTTCCTTGACGATGGCATGAATTTCCACATGAAGACACGTCCTAGACTTGTGCTTCCACACAGACTTCCTAGATAAATCAATGATCAAATCCATATAATTTACCCAACTACTTGTGAAGGAGTTCTTAAAGGGTAAATTAATAGGCGAGATTTAATTTTCAGGTCAATACATCATAAAGAAAAGAACGCAAAGTAGTGAATATGAAGAAAGAAATGTGACTATAAAGAAACGATGTTTAAGCAGTAATTCAATCTTAAATCTTTTTACTCTTAATGTTAATATATTAAAAATTAAGAGTACTGTATAGTCAACATATTATTTTATTTTACATTCCTTGAATTTTCAGTCAATTTATCAGTTTAATCTCAATGAGTACTACTGAACTTCGATGGATACATAATTAACTAATCAACTTATAATGCAAGTCAAATATTTGTTCAGTATTTTTTCTCTTTTAAAAGAGCATTTATTAAGGTAAACTAAAACATAACCAGCGACAAAGATTTTTAGGAACATTAAAGGAACTATTGCTCACTTTTTTTATCAAAATAGGCCAAAGAGGTGAAAAATTCATTTTGATGAGAAGGGTGTGAAGACGGATTTGACTTTGTGGAGGCATGGGTACCAATGCCTTCCATTTGCAATGAATAATTATCTCCATTTTCAAGATCCCAAAATCTGACAACAGATTCACCAGCAGAAAATGCTAAAAGACCTTCTCCAGCCCAAACTAAACATGCATCTGATGGACGACCATTGATTTTAACCTGTAGATACAAATAAGAATCATTATAATTAGTGAAAAATAACCATGAAGAAAATAAAACATCAAGAAGATTCTGGTAGACACTTTTATAAATCCTTTATCTTACTATCTAAAATTCCTAAATAAAATGGCATGATATAATTTATCTAAAAGAGAAGCACAGACACCAAGAGATCAATATAATCTTTATATTGTCAATTTTAATCTATATAGATTTTCAAAAACATAAAGCTTTTACCTTCATAACTTCTGAGAGTTTCCCATCAACATCTACATGATACTGTCCAATACTCAGCTTATCTGTCATTACAATTAGATAATCCTTTGATTCATGGTATAAAATTTGCTTGATAGACCCATCTAAATTTAAAACTTCATCACAGCTACCACTATCTTTGATGTAATAAATTACACCTGGGGAGGAAGGAATGTATTGCACAATAAATAAATATATTTTATGTATTTCAAAATAGAGAATGAAATCCTTTTAGTCTTGCTAATATATATCATTTATCCATACCAGATATGGAGCCTGCAAAGAAGCAAAGATTGTCAGTATGTTCTGACAGAAAGAAATTTCTTTGGCCGCCTGTCTTCGGTCTCCAGTCACTGAACATGTCTAATGCTTTCTCATCACCAGCAACTGCAGCACGAGCAAGTCCACTGTAAAGTAATTAATTGGGAAAAATAACAAAAAATCAGCGGAATACTTTTTTAAATTATGGAAAGGCTTCATCAATTCTTTTCACAGAAAAACAAAATACATAAAAATTAATCCACCTTTAAGCTTAACACAAATACTATTGTAAAATTTGCTTTCATAACTTCACTATACCTGAAATCATTAGCTGTAGAGACTGATGTTCTTCGGAAAGTTATTCGACTGACAGGATCCTTCAATTCATGGTGAAAAACTGTTTGCAATTTACCCGTTGTATCTGCTTTCCAACCGATTACTGACCCAGTCTAAAAGTAAAATCCGAAGAAATAATTTCATAAAAATTAACTGAAAACAAAATGAAAAAACGCCTTCTTGAAATACTATCATTAATATAAGAAAAGTAAACAACAGGTCCTAACAATTGTGATTGGATGAAAAGGATAATGAAACCATGAAATTGCATTACAGCTTTAAGAATATAACATAATGTATTTCAGAATATTAACACTCACAGTGTCGGCGGAAACAAGTCTCAAGCCTTGATTACTCCACTGCAAAAGGGTAACAGGATCACGATGAGGAGAATCAACTGATGAAAATTCTTCTTGGCCATCAGTCCACACTTGAAGATCTCCATTCTCCCACCCGATAGCTAGTTGAAGTCTTGTAGGGTGCCATGCAAGAGCAGTTACCTGCGCAGAAGGATGAGTTGGAAAACTCACTCCTTCCAACGACTCCCCCTAAAGTGTTAAATTAAACGTCATAAATGTCAAAATCCTGTTACTTCCTTTGATTAACATGGCTATTTCTCACTAAAATCGTGATCCTTACAGATCCTTACGATCTAATCTTGGTTACGTAAACATACCTCTTCGTTGCAAATAAAGGAAAAACCACCATTGTCATCGTTAAACGAAGAGACAGCAAGTAGAGGATGCTTTTCATGCAAGCATATACCGACATGAACCGACTCTTTGTGCGGACATTTGGCATTGTAATCAAAGTATAATGCCATCTCTGGAATAAAATGAAAGTAATGTTGAGCTACATGTACACATGATCAGAATGAAAAACCGACATTCCAATGGTAAACAATAACAAATATTTGTTTACATCAAGCTGGCTCAATTAGAAGCCTATTCATATCAGACTTACTCTTTAGTTAGTTGTATATTGCTGCTGAAAATTACATACTAATTATTAAAAGAGAATTTGACCAGCGGGTCAAAAATATTGAAGAAATAGTGAACATTTTAAGAATGTTCAGTGCTCAGAATATGAGAAATTCTACAGTATAAGTATGAGAATAGTAAGTAAACGCTACGGTGGGAATTTTAAATAATGTGACCTTCTTCTCATTACAGCTCCGAATTATGCTGTTTCTGTTGATAAATCCATCATTAAAATTTATTTAATTCATTATGAAAATAGCAAATTCATTAATTCGATAACGCGAATAAAATTTAAACCGTAACACCTTCAATCGCATTGCAGTCATAGTGGTCATAGTATTTCTCATGAAACAGGTGAATGTTAAATCACCTTCCACATTAGCGCGCCAATTTGATACCTTTAATTAAGTACAATTCGAGGAACAAATTTTAATCTGGCCTTAGTAAGAATCAATCTAATACCAATAAGCTGTAAATGCGGCAACCTTAGACGAAATTTAATCCGCAATATTACGACTGAATTGATCGAGGAAGTTCGTCTGCTACATTTTGCAAATTCAGATAATAATGAATGTACCTGTATATAATTCGGAATTTAACCAATTATCTGAATTTTAATGAAACGAGATCATTCACAAATTGGAAATAAATACTTTCAAATTAGAGGTAAGATTGATTAGTTTTCCGTAATGAAATGGGTGAACGAGCGATAATATCAACGGGAAATTGTCTTTCTTGAACTAAAAATTGTATATTACATATTTGAGGTAACAAATACTGGAGAAATGACTGAAGTAAGTATGATATCACATAGAGGAAGAATGCGTAAGAGGATATTTTCTTTTAAATTTAATATATTTTGGATTTATTTTACAACAAATGTATGCAAAGTATACATCTTTTAAATGACTTCTCAACTATTTCCTTGTTACAAATTTCCATTGGTAGTAAATAGAAAAATTTGTTCTAATTTAGTTAACATAATGTGATTTATTTTCAATTTTTACAAATTTATTTTCATTAACTACAATAGTATCTGTAATATCAAGATGTAGATAGAAAACTGCTATTTTTATGAAGCAAAATATAATTCACTTCGTAGATCAATTGTTATACTTTTGTCCTGGGACTTAACAAGCGAATATATATCCTTCCACAGGAGTGTTCTTGCAGTCTCTCACAACAATATGTTTTCCTAAAGTCTCTATGGCAGCTATTAACCTTCCCTTCTCTTACCGAAATTCCTATTACCTATGCAGTTAAATCTCAATTCTAATTATGTCGGCAGAATTTCGGCACCCATCCTCCACTTCTCTTTGCTTCCAGAAAACGCCATCCTCCCTCATTCCTTCCCATTCTTTTCTCTCACGGCCGTTCTCTGCATAACCGCGTTGCCAAGCCGCGACGGCACATCCGAGTTGTCCCCCTTACAACCTGGCAGCCCTGCCTATCGTCGCTCCACCCCCGGAGGGAGACCTGGCAGTGAGGCTAGCAAAACAGGTTGGTATACCGTGGTATTCAGGCCCGTCCCCACAGTCTCCTCTACCCCCTCTCTCTCTCACCAACTTCATGACGTACCGCCCACCCCCTCCACTCACAACGCCCCTCCACCTTTCCCCTACCTACTCCACCTCCTCCCCACTTGCCCTCCCTCACTTACCTGTCGGCCGAGCTAGAGGGCTCCCTGGTAGAACACAGAGCTGTGTACTGGGCGCGCAGGTGTAGTGGTTGTGCGTCTTCGATAGCGGTTGTTGCTTTGCCCGTGACTTCCACGTTGCAGTTTCCATCACGTCTTTCGAGCTGACTTTGTGAGACGAAAATCGCTTATTTTTCGGATTACGGTGTTACGGCTTTCAGATTGCGTGGAGAGTTCTGCTGGTCGGTGACGGTGTGTTGTTTGATTACATGACTGTGTTGTGACGGTTTCCCGGGAAATATTGTGCCGTGTCTGGTACCGGGTGGGGCGGAGAGATGCTCAGGAGGTAAGTGATTACTCATTCTTCTGCTGCATGAATTGATCCGGTTCTTTTTCGAGTTGTCTCACGTCGGTGTGAGCACCCACCATCGCCGACGGTGGCTGTCATTTTTCTCTGTGGGATTCGCGACTACCTCAAGGAGGCCGGTTTTCGAGTTTCGTTCATGATTTGTCTATTCGGAGTTTCGTTTAAGGTTTATCTATTCGGAGCGTTCTGTTAGTTGCCTTATTTGGATTAGACTGATGTAAGTTCAATTTCTTAAGTTATAGTAAAACTATTTTCCCAAGGAAAAATGAGTATAAAATCATGAGTATAAAACAAGTCTGACGGGACCGGGAATAGAACCCGGGATCCTACATCCGATAGGATACTTTAGCCATCTAAATTATCCTGACACAACATTTTTCACGAACAGTTTTAGGAACATAGTTATTTATTTTACTTACAGATCGATGGAAACTGTGGATAAATAAATCGCTCATACGTACGTTCCGAGAACAAGTATTTATATAATACTGGGAAAGAACGGAGGCTGCGGTATTTCGATTTAGTGCTAAATTTCGTTTATATTATTTCTCGGATTCAGTGATTATAGAAATTGTTTTCTTCTCTGTAATCTAAGATTACATCAAATACACACCTTGACTTCGTGGTAGGACTCCATGAAGGGAGGGCATAACAAGTGACTACTACATAACTATTCAATATTTATTCGAGGGTACCTAGGTTTCAACACACAGTATCAACATCAGGTTGTCTTCTCAATCTTGGCATTTACCATAGCCTAAGTGTATGAAAATAATATTCCTTAATTTTCTCTTGTCTGTGCGATCAATATACAATTGGTGGAGAAATAACTCAATATGTATTGAGGGAATTTATCAACGCAAAGGATTTGAGGGAGTGAGAGCGACTAAATGTTCTTTTGTACCTCAAGTTAAACAAATTCAAGCTTCTAATTTAAATTTCTATATTTTTCTCAGGTAAGAAGGAGGAGTTTATGAGGAGACAAGCGCTAAGAAAGCTTTTAGATACTTCAATAATTGTGATAAAGTCGCATATTAACGATGCGTTGTCACATTTAATTATATAATTTGTAATTAATGTTATAATCCGATTTTCTCTTTCTAAAATGTATAACAAATCAACTGTAAATCTCATAATAGTTATATTCCTTGTATACGTAATCTTTCTCCGCAACGTCCGATTCAGTCAACAACACATCCTCACACTAACCTCGGGTCCATACCAAAGGCGACTAATTTTACAGTTATGAATGCGTGCCTTCTACACAAGCACCCAACTCGGGTTCCTTCCTCGGAATTTCGGCTTTACACCTACCTTAGGCATTTCCTGTAGAAAGAGCACATACACGAATTACCATTCAGTGATGACATCGAACGACTTCACTGTTCACCGTATTTAAGTCGACAATGAAGGCTGTGAAGAGTTAATGAATTTTTAGCATTTATTCCGTCATAATGATTGATGATAAATAACAGTTACATTCCGTTCTCAAACTGGACACACATCACAAATAAGGTTTTCATAACTCTTACGTATTCTCTATTTTTAACTCCCAATGAGGGAAACTCTCGTCTACCTTAGGACGTGCTTCGTATCTATTAGGAATGAACCTCTGTTAACCCATACCATTCTATCAATCAAGTATCAATTTGACGAATTGCACAGATTCCCTCTCTCTTTACGTAAAGAATTCCGTGGGTGTATGTACTCAATCAGCTTTTCAATAGCAGTCGAAGGTTAAGCAATAGATACAGCTAAAATGCGGAAAAAATTCCCCTTGATTCTGCAAAGGCGTTCTTGAAATGTGGATGGATTAGAGCCAAATCGTAACGATTGAAGCTCTTAAAACGGAATGCTGAGGCGATTGCGTGATTGAAAAAGAATTTAATTAAATTTTATACTTACTCTTGAATTTTTGGAATATTTCGTTTCGTCGTCAAGTGGTTTTCTCCATTTCTCAAAGTAAATTGATAAGGATTTATGGGATTGAAGTTACCAATACTTTATTTCTCATCTAAAATTAAATAAAAATATTAATAATCTGCTAAAGTGATTTCGAAAATCAATTATTTTTCTCCGAAGGCGAGCATTACCGTGGTCCTAATTAATTTTATTGACGATAAGCTTGATGCAAAAGGTGCAGGTATATATATATATGCAGGCCATTTCAATTTCAAATCGATTCCACCCACCTATTTCATATCCGTTTAAGAGTTTTCCTAACATTTGTTTACTTTTCAATAAATCACCCAGCGAATTCGAATTCCGCCGATTCGTTTCGCATTTGCGGCTAAACAGCCAATGCACACACGAATACAACTCACAACCACACCTGCGCCTAGTATAATCTGTAATTGCTACTTATTATGGAACACTATATCGAACATCTTGGTTTCGGTCGGTCCCAGAGAACGGATGGCGTGACTTCTCTTGTAGATCATGCGGTCGGAGGTTCGTATTCCAGTGATCAGGGCTCACGGAGCTGCAGAAAAGGTCATTCATCGCCGACACTGCCATCGTCTTTATAGCGCTCTGTAGACATCGGCTGGCCTATGGACGGTTATTGAAAATATTAGGAGACTTTAGCGGCCGAGTTTTTGTTTTGGTCGGGTTTGCAACCCCGTCGATCCTGTCTTCGTCTGTTTTTTATTATGTTTCTGGTGAACTTCAAATGTATAGGATGACTTGTAATGGACAGATTTTCAGGTGCTCAAGATTCAAATTTTTATTAATTTTTCGCTGAAAATGCTACCTCATTCTCTATATCGTAATTCAGATTTAATGGAAAAATCTGATAGGTGTTTACAATATTGACGTATTTATTACTGCCGCAATCGAATCGATCGCGCTCTGAATTGAGACCTAATGCAGTTTTAATTAATTTCCAATGTACTATAGTATAGTATATATAATGAATTATACTATATACTATAGTATAAGGTATATATAATGAATTCAGCGAGGAAATAAATAACGCATTAGAAATTATGTGATTTAAAAGCATAAATGCAGACATTATGAGAATCCTATATGAGAAATTGTGGATCTTATAAATCTCTTTTTGATTAAAGATTTCAAGATATTAGATTTTCGGTAACGCTTCTTTTGAGTATTACTTTACATTTAATTTTTCTAGCAAAATCTTGTTTCACTAGCAGAACAGCCTTTGAAGGATCTAGAGTAAAAGAAGAGATATTAATCAACTTAACTACAAGTTTCGATAATTGAATTGGAGGTATGGTGAAATGTAAATGAAATCGAAAAATCAATAAATGTAAATGAAATCAATCGTATTCATGAATGCAGTGCATCCTTAGTTGGTAAAACTGTTAGATAACTAAACAGTATCCATTTCCTTTTCCAAATTAAAAATTCCAAAACAGTTCCAACGTCGTTAATCAATGACATTTTTAATAAATATAGAAGCAATTTATGATAAAATAACTACAAGGCTATGATGGCCAATCTGTAGGAGCTTCAATTGATAAATTTATGGTTTTAAAATAAGATTCTCAAATTGGTAAATAAATTTTTCTGTCACTACTCATAAATTATTTAAGGAGTGACAGAAAATAATTCGCATGTTATGTAATGAAAGTGTACGTTAGAAAATCCAGCAGATATGTATATACATAGATGAGTTTTGCTCTAGTACCCGGATTTCCAATCAAAATATATGACGTGATGTTATAGACTCGAAAGAAATGGATAATATACTTATTATTCTCTTAATGAATCTTCAATAAGCGCCCTGCAGTAAAGATTAAATTGGAAACCGTCGCTACTTTTACTACTTACATTCTGTCTCATTCTCTCGACACATTTGGTCGAAATACTCCTTCCTAAACGTCTCAGCCACTGCATATTTCTGCTCCTTCAGATTTATGGGCGCTTGCACGTTTCAACCTCCATCTCTCACCTTGTTGGCTGATTTGTTTCTTTTTCATTCTTCCATCTCGGTACCGCCCTTTTATCTCTTATTATTATTCGTGGTTTCTCGATGAAATATTCATGCCCACAAATAGCTCGCAGTTCTCAGCAGATGCTGGGTTTTATAAGTATTATCTCCATAATCGCCATTTCTATTAGGTAATGATGGTTTGAAGTGGCGGCCTATGCAATTTTAATCACTAATATCCGAAAAGAGCTGTTTCAGCACACGAAAAATTCACTTGAATTGTTATGGATGCTGTTCGATTAACACGGAATAATGGAATTAATGGCTGCGTTTCTTTTTGGTCCTCATTTGTATACATGAAGTTCAATATACAGCTCAGTTAAACGGATAATAATTTCATAAGTCCATGTAATGATTTTTCCGTCTGCAAAGGGCGTACAGCTATGGTATATTCTTCAGCAAAACAAAACCTCACGTATGTTAAAGCGTTATTAAATAATATTCAAATAATTTTTCAAATATTTTCTTTCCAAAAAAGCTGGATTTTGCCATAGGGTGTTATTTGACTGTTTAACCACAATAATCTCCATCTTCATTCCATTCGAAGATGAAGAGTAAATATTATACAAATTATTCATGAATATTAGCTTCTTATCTACCAATATAATGCGTTTAGAATCTCTGCTATCAAAAATCATTGGCCAATCATGGCCTTGGCCATATAAATTGCATTTTTCAGCATACACAAGGATTTGGTCTCGTACTTGGACGCGTCACACTCCATCTATTAATTAGAATCGGTATGAAACTCTTTGCGATTCGTTTCCTGCTGTCCGTCCAAATAAAAGTCAGTCCATTTTTCATCCATGTCCAAGGATCGAATCTGAAATGATCACTTCCATCATATTTCACGACCTTCGCATCGTGGTAGCTAGGTGGTGGCGTGACTCGCCGTCGGCTCTCAGGACTTGGATAGAGCCAAGGTCATAGATTCGCATTACGAATTACCTCTGTTTACTATGTATCGATAGGCTGATGATTATGATGGAGACTTTATCAGAATCACAGGAAGTAATTCATATCTATATCTTACTGTTTTTTGACACGACTTTAATCCTGCTCCATCTTAAAAAGCTTCATTTCTTTCGATTTTCATTCTTATATGTTCCATGGATAGAATTCAATGAAAGAAGCAACAGAGCCAAGTGATTATATATCCTTGAATAATCCGGAACCGCGTATATAATATTAGGTGGAATTGGTTTTAGTTTCCTTATTTTCTACTCCATAAGTATTTATCCAAATTAATTGACGATCGCCATTGCTTTCACATATATCAGTAGTCTTCCGATATTATATGGAATATTATATATTTATTATAATCTTTATATAAAAATTATATCCGCCATTTACAGGAAACATGTATATTTTGTTGGTAGATTTTATAATCTTCATAAGAATTTATTACATTAGATGTACGATTCGTTTAACCTCAATTGATTTCAAAGTTCTAAGAAATTATGAAAGAATTCCTTAAGCATGGGAAATATTTTCCTCTTGAATTATTTTGTAATTAGTTAAGCACTGAAGGAATAGTTTCGGAATGCAGAAACGGACTCACAAGCCGAAAATTTGATTTCTTCCTAAGTTTTGGGCAATAAGTTACCCCACAGAAATTAAATTTCAAGATATCAGTTTAAATCTCAATGGAAAAAAGTATGATTCACAGACTTCCTTGGTCCCTTCCCCAAGCCTTGTCCTCCTTTATGGTATGTCCATAAAATAAACAGCTGAAAACGGACAGCTCATGGGAGAAGCTAATCAAACTTAAGAAACAGAGAGGGAAGTGGAACGTTTTCAACAGAAGCCGGCGCAAACCGTGATTGCCCAAGCAAGAGTTTTTCCGCATCATTTAGTCCGGTGCGCCATATCCTATGTCAAAACTAGTAGGGCAAGCGCAATTATCTGCCTTGGGCGTCTGCGTGAATGCCAGCTTCACCTCTCGCAAGGTCTCCCTGGTCCTTCGACCCCGCCCATTTCAACAATTCCGATACGTCCTCCAATCTATTGCTCCCAGTGAAGGCACTTTCCCGGGCTGCGCCATTCCAATTACGGACGACCTGAGCGCGACTCCGCGGCCATCCACACTGCCCCCTTCCCCCGCCTCGCCCATCGCATTCCGCGGCCACTGGATTGGACGCGATGCACCTCGTCATCATTATATTCCTTACCTCGTCTTGCGTGGACTTAAAGCGTTCGCACACGCTCTTGCGGTCGAGGTTTTACTGGAGGCAACGTGCGTTTTGCGGTCGATCGTGTAACGTTTCTAAGGAAAAGAGGTTGTCAAAGTGACGGAATCCCGAAAGGGAATGTATGACTCTCGGGATACGAACGGCGTGACTGCTCAGCTGGGTCCTCCTATCTAACCGATGGAGTGCGATTAAGTTAGGCACTTGAATCTTTTTGGGCCGCTTTTATATCTTCGATGGTTTCAACTTTCAGTAGTGATTGAGGAGAAAAAGAGAAGTTTTGCCTAAATCCAACGTGCTGTTTTGTGAAAGGATGGTGAATCTACTACTACTAAAGATCATCTGTAAATTTGTTCGTATCTTCGCTCTCTAGCCTATAGAGCTTTTAAATTTATCATTTACCGTATCTAGAACTATTCTTATTCTTTATTTGTGAGAATTTTGAAGCTCTTTCATGTTTGAAATTTTATCTATAGAAGACTTCTACTAGTAATAGTGTTACTATGTGGTTGAATGGCTAGGAAGACCTTTTGCTGGAGCCCTTGCTAGTAGGTGGGATATATTGTGAATAATAAGATTTTGGTTGACAAGAGATTTATTTTAAGTATTTGTAGTGTTAGTCAAATGCTATGATTGGAGTGTTTTTTGAGGCAATTCCATGTTTAAAATAATTACCGCGGAAGAATAATATAACTATGCTGTTGTGCTGTGGTTAAACAATTAAGACGAACTTTGCTGGAGCCCTAAAAGGTGGATCATCTTACGATACTTATCTTTAAGCTTAATATTTCATCTAATCAAATTGTCTTTACAAGCATATATTCTGTGGCTATGCACCACATCTCAGCTGCTATTCTATTGAAAGATGCTGGGCATCCACTTGGATTGCTCTGTTACTTAGAACATTTCATTAGCATTAGATGAAGTAAATAGAACGCCATGCCAAGTACGCACATCCAGTGCGAGTTTCACCTTCGCATCCTTCCATATGAAAAACAATAACAACGATTGGTAGGGATAAGAAATGGTTTAACTGGTTTGAGAGTGTGCCAATCTCGATGGGGCGATAACTCGCTCTAATTGATTCCACTCACTAGTCAACATAGCTTTTCCCCACCGCTGAATATGAACTGTTTATCCATACTGGTGATTCGTCACATTCCAGCTGCGTGTCGAATAAAATATTTGATTTATAAACCATCATCTAAATGCCGTTCAGAACGCGTGATCAAAAGACTTCAGTGGGGCAGATCTTCCTCTTGAAGTTTTTTTAAGAGGACTCATGTTCTAATGGATCTTATTTGGGTCTATTAACTCTCCGGTATATTTTTACGATGCCCTAAATATCATGACTTGGTCATTTTTTGTCTTAATTTTAAGGTCCTGTTAAGTTCAGGTGTTCATCACTATTTTAAGTCATCAATGTATTAAGTTTTATCATATCTATTTTTGCACATTTACGTAGAAAAATGGATCTTTTCAAGTAGGTGTACGTTTTCCCATAATCTATCTGCTTGAAACGTAATTTATATTGAATTTTTCCAAATAATTCAGTTTATTCTTATTGTTTTCAGTTTTTTATATCTATTTTAGTTTCATATCTTCTTGTCAATTCAGTTTATTTCTTATTATTGATTTATTCTTAATCTTTATATTCAAATTGTTTGGGTGTTACTTCGTGGAAAGCCATATATAAATGGAGAAAAAGAAAACTTTGTAATTTTCGGCAAGATATTTTATTGTGCGACCGGTTTCGCTAAATTACTACCAACTTCTAACTTCATTGACATATTTTTTTTACTAACTGACTGAATATTTTTTCACGGAGATGGTATTTTTTCCTTTGTGAAAATTCATCTTTTAAATACATATGTTTCTTGTAGTTTCCTACCAACATTTAAATTAATCCTGCCATATATTCCGGCGGTCCATGAAAGTTAGCCTCCATTTGTCACCATATGCAGAAAGTCAGAAGTTGCGACCTTCCGTTCTCTCTCTGGCCCTCAAATAAGCTCCTTGAAGATACGTCGGAAATGGCATTGCGAGAACGCCCACACTCCGTCTCCACTACCTTTTTTAATTGATCGATTCACGTTTTGCATTAAAAGCACTATCCAAACTTAAAGAAAGAGTACTAGATGGTAGTGTGGGAAGTAGAGGGGTGCGGCCTGCATAGTATTATGTACATCACCATTGAGGAGGCCCTCCCATTGTCTCAGATCTTCTCACACCCATCTTCTTCCTCATCAACACTCTTTGTGTTCCCACTTCCATATCCTCTATATTTTAATCCCTTCCTCTCATTTCGATCCATATCTGCCCTCAGAATGAGAAATAGTTTGAAAATCGCACGCTTCGATATCTCGAAGGAGGCTCCCATATCCTTCTGCCGGAAGTTTCTTTCTGCAGCCCTGCTGAAGGGGAAGCAAATGTTATCGCTTCCGCACTAATAAGTTCTTGATTGTTGTATTGGCATTCTTCGAAGTCGAGGGCATTGTTGTGAATATAGGTCAACCCTTTCAGCTAGGCTGGCTCCTGAGATTCGCGGGTCGTTTTCCGAAAATATTGGAGTTGAGGAGGAAACTTTAGCCTCATCATTCACAGCGACGTTACTGCAGGTTTCTGGGTATAAATCAAGCTTTGATCATTTCTCTTGAGATTTTGATGTATCGGCTGTTTCTGTCTTGATAATATTTTCGTCTATTTTTGATGACGAAGTACTTCATTAATTTTGCTGCTGCAATTATGACTATATAATAGTAATTGCTATTATGACCAATATAATAGTAATTGCTAATGATAATAATATCTATGAAAGTAATATTATGAAGGTTGCTTACATTCTGAAAACAGAATTCATATGCCTTTCAGCTATCTACTCCTAAATCTCTACCAAAACACTTTGATATATAATTGAAGGCTTCGTGTCTTACCGATGAATGCATTCTCAATATTAAATGTCTAATAGTGTGACCCAAACGTATTCACAGATTTTTTAAACGATGAAGAACTGTTGAAAAGAATCCGCTAATATTTACAGAATAAAATAAACTTGCTTCAAAACATCATAGTGTAATTGGAAAATTTCGTGGTATTCTCCTTTATGTTTGGACTTGGACTAAATGTTTGTGCAATTTCTCCCTGGGATAGTAATAATTATAATTTTTTAGAAGAGGCTATACAAGATTTTCTAAGAATCCAAAATTTAAGGTCTATCATAATCGAAATATAACCTTTTTGGATTGCGTGTCGGTTTCTTCTGAAGTTTTCTCTCAGTTTTCTTAGTTGTCTCGTATGTATTTTCAGAGATTATATTTTTCAGTTATAAAAAGTTAGCTAAACGTCATGATCTGAGGTAGGACTTCAGCTTAGTAATAAAATATATATCTATAAAGCTTTCCACTTTTAAATGTACTTAAATAATTTATTTTTAAGTACTATTACTAGTAGAAACTAACGTCATCCTTAACTATGTTTCAGAATTTTGCCAAATATGTTTGTAGCGTCTTGTCTCCATCCATTTTTTATTAATTAATGTAATATTTATTTTCCTGTACAGGCTAAATATTTTGCAAGAGAAGTAGATATAATTTACGTCTGCATATTTTGTGATTACTCTTCAGACCCAAAAGAAACAAAAAATGCCCCCAATTTCGATCTCATTCGACGGATGGAAGGTAAACCGGCACCCACTCGCTCGTTGAAGTCTCCATCCGCAATCGCAAGTGAAGTGTTCAAAAAGGAAAGGGAGAGCAGGCTAAAAGTCGACAGGATACCAACCATTCTTCCTCTCGTCTACAGGACGAATATTTTTAGAGGAACGAGTCGTCCCCGATGAGATTTCGCATCTTCCCTCCGTCCATGTCGTCTTCGTGCCCAAAGAGACACACTTCTCCCTCAGCCTCCTCCTCTTTTCATTAAATTTTCACCGCTGCGATCAAAGGATCCGAAAGAGGGAAAGCCGTGTCGATATCTGGGTGTTGAGGAGTGGGTGGAGGGGTGCTGAGATTTCGGGACTTTTTCCGCGCCGCGGGGCGTCTGATGGACCACTTCCGAGTAAAACCCGATGACGTACCTCCCGACGTTTTCCTTTTCGCGCGATGAAGATTATCTGGGTGACTGGAGAGAATCGTTTTCCAAAAGATGAGGATGGAAGAAATTAATGGAACGTTTTGCTGGATGGGTGTCCGGGATTTTCTTTATCCCCAAGTTTCTCCTTTCTCAATCGGGAAGATCACGCTGTGAAAGGCGTGCTAGGAATTGAATGCGGTGGAAGATCGAAATGAAATACGTGATGTCAATCGAAGATGGAGACGAGTATGATCGATTGTGCTAAAGACCGCCGTTTCCTGAAAGTATTTGACTTTGGGTGTGGGACTTAACGGTCATCGGGAGTTTCTATGTGCATTTACCGTTTTGGAGTTTAGAAATTTCTTACTTTAGCTCCTAGGTTATTAACCTTCTTTCTTGCGGCGAACAGAATGGTTTGTGAGAATAAATCGAATGCTTTGTCGCAGCTGTTCGAGCACAGGAATGTGACAGTTTAACCTTATTCTGAACTAATGTCGCAACCTGCTATTTTGAGTAGGAATCATCCTCAGTCCTTTGATTCTCTTCTACTGTTAAACTATTTTGGGTTTTGACTCTTGTTATTTAACCATCGGAAGAAATTATTTTATTTGAAGAATTCATATATTCCCATATCATTATATAAATTATCCATCTTAAACGTGATCAACTGTATTGTAGTAGATCTTGGTACATCAACTACATCAACCTTCTACCATTAAAATATACTGGAATATCCTCAAACCACAATGTGTTCAACGCATGTCTGTTGTTGTTGGCATTTGCTCCGAATGAGTATTAAATGTGTCACCTCCATTTTTGGAGTTCTTTAGTAATGTTTGAACTCTTGAGAATTTTGAAAAGTATTGTGTATGTATTTCTGAAGAATGATTTATGAACTAAAAGTCTTTCTACAAGAATCCATGCTACAAATTTTGTAGGCCTATACCTTCTCCCACTTTGGACTTCGAGTCGTCATCTAGCCGAGGAAATTCAACAAAGTTATTCTAAATATTTTGCCATTGCACCATATGCGTATTCCTTGTTATGAGGTCACCGGGTTGTCATAATATTTATACAGATAACTGGAGAAAAGCAACTAATTCCCTGAGACAATTTGCATACACAAATTTTACACCTCTGTGATCTGTGGTGAGTAATGACAGAGTGTATGTTTTCTTTGTTATGATGCTGATACCATCATAATGAATAAGTACAATCTATCATGAGGCTCATTCTGTGATAATTTTGAAAGTCATATCTATTTGATGCACCGTGAAATCGATTCTTCGGTTCCTCCATTTCTCGTGGAAGACGCCATACTCGACCGAGTGAAATAGATGGAGCATGAGGATGAGATTCTTATGCTCTCGTTCACACGCAGCCCATGATTAGCGTTGCGTAGCGCTTCGTAATATAATTTAACACAGAATAGGAAACATCTTAACCATTCGGGTGAACCCCATTTCCAACAGCCGATGACATCTCAAGACTCTTTCCTTCCTGGATTTTCCTTCACCACTCGATTAGTTTATATTTCCTCGATATATGCTAAACGATCCTGATAATTGATACTTCCCCTTGAACTTGTTTTTTGAACATGTTCTGAGTCAGACTTCTGCTACTATTGGTCTTTCAGTTTTCTTCGTAATCTTTCTGCGTAGCTTCCTCAGTTCCATCTCAGAATTCCAAGTCACGAGCATTCTTAGCGTCACTTAGGTATAACTGATCTAATGAAGGGTTTCAAAAGTAATACTTTAGCTCTTTATATAGTAAATTTGAGCCTTTTTAGTTGAATATATTTAGTGTATCTTATCGAAAATTTTCAATTTTGAAAAAAATCATTGCGCTTAATTGTTTTGAATCGATGAATGTTAAAGAGCCATCAAGTCGATTTTCTCCATTTCCTACGAGTCTATTTCAAAGAAAGTTGTATCTTGGTTTCCTCGACAATAATTCGATGCAATTCACAACATAAGCTGCATTTCCTGTTCTTTTCTCGCTGCGAAACCAAAAGGTTACGGAGACGGATATAAGGAAAGTTCCCTCGAGGCCAATGCATAATCGGTCCCACTTAGGCCAACTTTAATTTTTACGAAGAACCGAGGGAGCATTGTTCTTTCGCGTCCCACTTTCAGAGTAAAAAATGTGTAATCCCCATTCACACGAGTCATTGTTACTCTTCCACTCCCATTTTTTTCCTTCTGCGGCCTAGACTTTGACAAGACCGAATCCGTATGTCTTCTTGGATGCATCAATCTTCAGTCCGTCGATTCAGTTCGGCAGTTTAGATGATCTTTTTCCGCGAATCATTCAAGGATTCCCTACCAACTCCGAAAGCGAATAAATTCGGAGGCATACCGAAAAATTCGGAAACATCTGCCTTCTCACGGAGGGTATATGTGGAACAAGGTAGGAATCCGCTACTTGAAATGGTGTCACACTTTTTCGAGCGCAGTTTGTTAGTGGGGTGTGATAATTTTGTTAGACACCGAATTATTCTGAATAAGTAACGTTTCCGTTATATATGTTTTAGTTTTAAGATTCATGTTATACTGAAGGAGGACATACTATCAAATACTTTGTATAATAATCTGTTTCTGCAGTGTTACCCACCTGATGCTGATACACTTTTTTATAACTATTTAGTCACAAAACCGAAATTTCAAGCATAGCATTAAAAATGATTAATTTAAGAATTTGTTTTTAAGACCAAGGAGCTAGAATATTTTGGGAATTCCGAGCGAGCTATATTTATTACATTTCCTCATGGACATCACTTTCATATATCTACTACATACAAATAATAGAAGTAAATTTAATCTCACATTACTTTCGACAGATGCAAAGGATGAGGGATAATATTATGGAATATTTATTTCGTTAACATTTTATATTATTTTCCATATGATCGTTTGAAATTTTCAGGATTACTTCAATGTAAACATTCTTCTTAATTTTAATATAGCTTTTTGCACGACATAGAGGTGAGATTTGGACATTAAAATCAGCTATCGAAAATGAGTTTAATGCTCGATCCCTGCATTCAATGCTTATCAAAACCGTAAATTCTGTGAATATTCTTCTAAGAGAGAAGTCGTTCGAATAAATTTCCACATATTTTTTACGATATATGACGAAAGTACATCCGTTTTTATATCATAGATTGTAAGTTAAGTTTTTTATCAGATGTACATCGTAAAATTATGCCACATAATGACTAGTATTACATCTTCTCTGGAAAAATCGTCGTGCTAAGGTAAGGATGGTTGGATTCGCTCCGTTGTTTGCCCTTCAAGATGCCCTCTTAAACGGTCGACTTTCCCTCAGATAGAGATCAAAACACTGACCACTTTTCCTGCCCAGTTTTACGTCTCAAAGAGATAAGACGAGATTTTTTCATTCAGGAATAAAAGAGGTTTTTCTAACTGTTAGAAGAGTTACTTCAGCGTTTACTATTTTCTTGAAATTCCACCAGTAATGCGGCAAATTATGATAGCTGATATCTATGGAATATTGTGTTAATATTTTGAATGCAATTGGATATAATAACTAAAAATATTTAAAAAGGTTGTGATTGTAAGTTCATACACTGAGTTTTTATTAATTTTATAAAGTATGATCATATTACTCCATTTCATTGATTATTTTCAGAATACCGTTTTTTGTTGGTTTTTTTATTGATTCCCTGTTTTGAAATTTGGATGTATCACGTGATTGGATATCGAAATATATGGTATGATATAACAGCTCTTTGTGATAGATTCCTTGTAAAATTAACTATCCCAAGACTCAACGAATACAAGGCATTTAATTAGCGTCAATCGATTAACCAAATCATATTTTTGACGGTGTTACTAGAAAAACCCCTTCTTTCCAAGGTATTGATATTTTAATTTATAAATGTGTACCTTCGTTGGATCCGGATCGAATTAAATATTACTTTATGTTGGTAATGTGACGGAAAAATAGTGAAGATGTAGTTTTTATTGATTTCGTTTGGCCCACTTTCAGCGATGTGGTGGAAATCTCTTCTTCCTTATCTCTTTGACGGGTCGGTGGCCTTGGCTTCTCAGTGCTTGCGAAAAGGGGAAAGCACTGGCGAAAAGTCAGCTCGAATTGTGACCATAACCTT
This sequence comes from Pachydiplax longipennis, assembly GCA_036926295.1. Classification (NCBI taxonomy): domain Eukaryota; kingdom Metazoa; phylum Arthropoda; class Insecta; order Odonata; family Libellulidae; genus Pachydiplax; species Pachydiplax longipennis. Next base: position 6,384,928 of record JAVFKF010000015.1, on the reverse strand, counting down.
AGGTAAAAGAGACTCGGCCAATGAGGGTCTTCGGCCAAAGCGTTTGGTATGAGCACATCCTCCCGTCAAGGTGGATTTGATCCCTTTTCGGTGCCTACTTTCGATTGTTTCACCCTTTTCTTCCCGTATTACAATAAGGCCATTGCCGAGATATCCCTCTCTCATTAGCCAACTCTTCGTGATCAACGTTAGAGGGCGCTTTCACTAACATCCGCTTGCGGCGCTGAGCATCGTTGTCCTTCTTTTCGTTGTCTTCCTTCTTTTGAGGCTTTGGGATACAGAATCTACCTCTATTGGTTATCAGAATAATTCTGAGGAAAACAGATTAATTATAATGTCTAATTAAAGCAAAGATTATGGCAGTTACGATTTGAACTGGACATAGGTTGTGGTAGCAGCGATATGAGTTGGATTGATGGAAGGTTTGAAATAAGACTGTTGAGTTAACTTCAGCATAGAATCTTCTTTCCTCCACCATTAAGTTTATCGCCTTCAGGAAATATTTAATTTTTCGAAAAAGTTATAAATATATGCACCACTCACGTGTTAGAATGTCTTAATTCGTATGCATGCATTACATATAGTGACTATAGTTTATAATTACAAATAATGTACATTTTTTCAAGAAGTCTCCCCCAATCCTTACACTGATGGCTTGTAAAATATTTGGAGTTGTCTTCACAAGGATTGCATACCTGACTACCTGGAGTGACAATAATACTAGGTTCGAATTTAATTAGTTTTATTCGTTACCAAGGAACATTGCGGTTCAAGGTTATAGCAAACTTGGAATAGATTATTGTGGCTGGATCAAAAAGTCATGTTTACGTCCTTGATTCCACTATATTGGCGTATTAAAAGAGCAGTTTATGCCAAGCCTGAGTATTTCGCTAGGTTGCTGTAACGGAATTGCAGTATAACGTTTTATATAGATGAATCCGACTGAAATACACTTCGACAAAATTTGACCTACGAACGTTATTTGTTATGCATCAATGTTTTCTGTTATTGAAAGTGGAGAAGCTGAATATCACCTTAACAGATCTTTAAGAATATTTTGCTTTACCTGATAACTACTTTGATTGCACTCGTTCACAGTGACTCTCGCATCAATACCTAATGAATCAGATTATTTTATTATTCACAAAGAATCGTTGATCAATCGTATAGTATTATCATGCCAAGTTATTTGTGTACACTTTGGCTTCAGTTCAACAGGAATTAACGTGGTAGCCTGACGACGCGGAGGTCAAGGTTCTCGCATAGATATGTTTCCCTGTTGTTATGCAGAAATTGTTGATGGTAAATTGTCAATCAAAGGCTGGCTCAAGGTTTTATAGATAAATCAAATGTCCCGCTAGTTGAATATATTAGAGCATTCTTTATAGTATATTACCATCCAATTTTTTACAAGCCCTCTTGTTTCCAGTGAAGTTTTTGCAACTACACCGAAAAAGCCGAGAAAATGATGAGTCGAAACGGAAAATGACTTCATTTTACCATTCTCTCACTCTCGTATCGTAATCTGCAGCAAAGGTAGTCGTTTCACGTGCTCAACTGCGCATCCAGCCTTCCGAATTCAACGCACACGTGTATGGGCGCGCGCGTCTGGATTCACCTGCGACCAGTTCTCGTGGAAAATAATGTCATTCATTTCCTTCTTCCTATTCGACTTGCATCCTGTCAGCCTCTGCGGTGATCCAATGATGGACACCTATGCCGTACCGGATCGCGTCACGGATGTCGCCTCGGTGGCTGCGCTGCATCTTCTGCACAAACGCCATCTGATGGGAATTGGGATTCGAGCGTGGTGATTGAAGGAGAGGCTGTACCTTAGGATGGAGATAAAAGATGCTTGGTTGAGTATGGAAATTGGCTTCGTTTACCACGACCAAGGTGCAGTGAGTTGGAAGTTTAAACTACTCCATCCATTCTGAAATGTTTGGTGTGAAGGCTGAAGGTCAATCGAGAGAGAATTGAAGGAAAGGAGCTTTATGGTATCTCCTGTGTATGCTCAAATATTTCTTTTTTGGTTGCAGCACTTCTTCTGCATTCTTCCTGCTGGCTTTGGATGCTATCCTTTGTCATATAATTCCCACGTGACATAGCTGAGGAAATTCACAGTGAATTCATTCGTTCATACTAATTTTTGGCGCAGTAATTCGAGTTTTTAAACCATGTTTATTCGATATCTATACTAAAATCGAATGAGGAATTCTAATCATTCGAATTCTATGAATATGGGAACGGAAAAACGATCAAAAAGGGCGAAGGAAATTAAACTGCTAAGTGAAATATCAACTGTTAGGTAACAACAGGAGTTAAAACGTGTAACTTGTATTAATCCCAAGAAAAGATCTGAAACTATTCAAAATGTTATTTAGTTGATTAAGAACGCGTCTTCACGACATAAGGATTGATTCAGAGTACCCCGCACTCTCTATTGCAGTTTCTTTGGCCAGATTTTGCTCTTTTTCATTGAAGATATTAAATTTAAGAAGTTTGCAAAGATCGAATCGCTCGGTGTCCTGCATAAATGTTTCTAAATGTTATTACAAGTCACCTAGAATAATTGCATTGTATAAAAGATCAGAACTATAAGATAGCTATACAGAAATTTTCATTAATTTCCGAAAGTTCAGCACGAAAAAGAGGAATGCGTCTAATTTTAGGAGGAAGTTAATGGAAGAGATATTTTATGTGTCCGTAAAACGTTAGCCTAGAGGACATGTGGCCAAACATCCACGCCTCATTCCGGTAGAAAGATGTCCTAGCTTTCTGTTCTTTTATATCTATCCACGGCTGCTTGCCATTTTATAGCGACCACCTGTTGCAGAGGATGGAGAGCTCTCCCTGGGAGAAATCTCACGAGATACTCGTCATCCTTACGGCATCACGTCACCGTCGCTCCATCGCGGATGCACACACATCCATGCGTCATTCTCTTAAACTCGCCTTATTGCAAAAGGTTTACTTCACCGTTCCGCCTCTCTTGCCCTATCCACTCACTCCATCGACGCCCGAGACTCGAATTCTCTTCTGTAGAAAAGAAAGGTTCCCACTGTGACCCTTTGACAATTCCTCCACCGCGCCCTCGGGAGTTTACATCATCATCCTCCGTAGCTGAGCAACCAATAGCTCTTTTTCTTCAAGGCGCCACCGCCACAATGCGTTTCCCACCCAGTCCCTCTCTCTCTCGTCCGTTTTTTATTCATTTCCTCAAATCGAAAACGGATTTCTTTTGTTTTTGGGCACCATCGGGATCGGTAGATTACAGCCTCCCGATTTTCCTTCTCGTTTTTGCCATGTCTCACCTCCAGATATGGAGGAATGGATTCTTTTTTTGCCTCAGCATCGTTGAGAAAGGAGTAGTTTTACCGCACTTAACATGGCGGACGGTTGGAATTCTAGTGCATGTGGTTTCACCACTGCGGTGCCTGGAAACGGATATTGGCTCAGAGTTTGTTTAATGCATTCGCGAGCGAGATGTAAACATTCCGTTTCATTGAACCGGAAACGTATCGCGATGTCTGAAATGATTCATAAACGTCGCTAACTATTTCCTAACCTATCGTTACCATGGGTTCGATTATCGCGGGTTTTTCCTAGCTTGGGCGGTGGATACTTGTGTTTGTCCTTTGCAAATGTATTTGTAACTATTATTAAAACGGATATTATTGGAAAAATCTGTTTCTGTTAAAGATATTATGATTGAGTGTTATAGAAATTACTAAAGTAAATGAGCAAATTGAGTAGTGCTGAAAACTGGCAGCTGTACTTTTAAAAATACCAGTGAAATACAGTAAACATTCTGTGCCTCATGGAGAATACCCGCTACCATAGAATAGTATCTTACTCTACGCTGCTACTTATTATAAAGCTTCTTTTGGATACCTAATCGGTAGAATATATCTAGTAGATCCTTTCGCCTTAGACTTTTCGGATGAATTTGCGTCATCTGTGAATGATTTCGCGTTTCTTCTTTATATTCGCACAAGTACGAGGTCGTGGGCAAAAAACCAGGCAAATTAAAAAGAAAAGAATATCTATGTTCATGGCCTTGACATTAAACTCAAGTCTTTCCAGATTATTCGTTGCTTATTTGAGTGAATCGGAACGGAAAGTCTGCCCAAAAACATCGGAAGTTGCAATAAAGTTTCATCTATATGCCCGTCGCGCTCACGGACCCGAAATATCGTCTCATTGCTTACCTTTGATAGGTTAGTGCAGAGCCGTTCCTCTGGTTGCTGCGGGAAATTGCTATACCGTTTGTAGACTGTGCAATAATTTGCAGTATCTCTAAATACTTATAATTTTGCGCTGCTAAATTTTAAGTGATATTTTATCATTAAATGGTATATAGTAGCAACAGTACAAAGTTTTCATTTTGTACCAAGTTTAGTAAGATTAGTATATAGATAGATAGATATTACTGATAATTACTGATAGCAGAAAATAGGAGGGAAACAAATGAATGCGTGTTTTAGTGAGTTTGAGAAAATTTACTGTGGGGGTACTGCGTAAGAGGAACGCTCTAAAACAATTCTAACGTTTGAAATATGAGACTATCTCAAGGTAACTTCCTGTTTACTTTCGCGAAATAAACATTCGCTACAGATTTCACTCTCCTAATCCGCTGAAGAAAAATACCTCAATAGACGCAAAACTTTTGGTGAGGCAAATAACATACGCTTATTTTTGTCGCTTTTGGAGAACGGAGACCCTATTATTTGTTAACTTTGGTCCCATCTTGCCTCTGCCATCGATACCTTCGCTCATCCCTTCTCCAGACTACGTCAACTGCTTCTTTCTTTCGGTGTCTTCTCCTCCTTAACATTTTGCCGTCCTTGCCACATCCCTTCTCCTTGGTGCCTCTTCCCCCTCTCCATGGTTTTAATCCTTCGTCATTTGCAATGCAAAAATCATGCGCTGCGTTCCTTTCAGCATCCATCTCTTGTCACCTGCGTTACTCGTGCCTTACCTCACTTTGTGTGAGCATTCTTCCTGCTTTCCCTCGTCTCCTGCTTATTATCTTCTTAAGTTATGTGTCTTCTCCGTCGTTTTTGCGTAAGAATCCCTATTAGTAACGAGACCCCGTGAGCTGAAGTACACCTTCAGTCGTAACTTACCCCGCATACAGATCCCTAAGGACTGCTCATGTAGTTACCACAAAGGTTACTATCTTTAATGGTCACATCATTAAATGTTTTACTTCTCTAACAAAAATAGGCTCAAAATACCCTCGTATAGTTTTCTCTCGTATTTTACATAAAGTTCTTTGACTACTTGGCATCGTGGAGAAGTGTTTTTTCATCTCCTGGGTATTTTTCATTCATGGGTATGATTATCGCTAGCTTAGTTTGGTAGTTTGCTAGTAGAAATAACGAAAAGAAAATATTAAATATTTATTCCTTCAGCTATGAGGGAATGCTACCATTGTGTTTCTAGAGATATGACGAAGATGAAAGAAATTTTTATTGGAGTTAAGTGGTCCCAAGGCTAAACGATTGGATGCGAGTGCAAGATTTTTTATTCTTTCCTCATGATTTCATTTTCGCTTAACATTCAAAATAGTTTTCTCTCTTTTGCATAAACATAATTCTTCTCCTTTAAAAGCCTTTCCCATATCGCGTCACGACTTTCTTCCTTCACAAGTCATAAGCTCAGAGTTATTTATGGCTCTTGAAATCTTCGCGATACAGCACTTTGTCCTCACACTCGTCTCCGACTCGGAATCTTGGCGAGTTCTCTCTCTCTCCCTCTCTCTCTATCTCTCTTTCGCCTTCCACTTCTCTCTCTCATTCTCTTCCAGTCTCTAAATAACCACCCACCGCTTACGGCTTTCGCGGCATTCCACGCGCAGGGACGTGGCAAGGCAGGCTTGTTCTGAGGTTGGGCTTGCTTATGGAGGGGAGTGGGACTAGCGGATGATGAGGTAAAGAGTGTGAGGGAAAGGTTGAGGATAGTCGGAGGAATGGAGTGAGGGAATCCTCACTCTTTCTCTCCATCAAGTTTCCGGATTCCTTTCCTGAAAGAGGGACTCGAGAAACGTAGAGAGATGGGAGACCAGTGATAACCTTGCAGAGAAGATACGTGTAATGTGGAAATGGGTTTTTTCGAGAATGGCCAGTAATTTTTTCTCATTACGTTTTTACACACAGCGGGACTCTTAGACGATCCCATTTCGACAACACGGTTCTCCTAATAATGATGGAAGGGTTTTTAAATTGCCTCACGTAAGCCAAGGGTCGAGCGTTGTTTTTGTCTCGGTCCATTCCGGTGTGAGACCGTGAAGAGAACGCGTGTGAGGTAAATAATCTCGTTTGGATGCCATCTTCCATGTTATCGAGCTGAAGAAAGGGGAGGACTTGGTGAGAGGAATCCGGAAATGCTTATTTTTCAATATGAAGGTATGAATCAGGTACAAGCGGAACTCATTCACCTTTCCGTTACTACTTTTAAGCTTTTAGGTTCCGCGTTCGGAATCATTCAGTCAAGACGTCTCGAAATTCAGTCGAGCTGGAGATTTCTGAAAGTATTTTAGTGTTTTCTAGGGAAAAGGGATTCCGCAGGGCTCCCGATAGCGCGTTTACCATTGGTGAAAGCGGTCCTGGATTCGATTCCCTTATGTGCGGAAGGATGTCTGTCGATGCACTTCTTTAAGTTTCTGTACACAGATTATCACAGTAAAAATACTTCTACCAAAAAGATTTCAGGCAGCAATTTTACTAAGTTCTCGCCAAAGAATACTTATGGCTTCTCAGAATATGGTCAGTTATTCAAAGAGTAAATGAATCATATGAAAGACTGCCTTATCTGGCTATAAATTGAAAGAAGAATTTGTTTATCATTCAGGTGTAGCCACTAATTCTCGAACTGTAACTTTTCTGCGAAAGTTGCAAATCACTATATAATTTGAAAATATATCCATCTGTGGATTCAGCCAAACTTTACTTCACCAGTTAAAGGTCAGTTTATAGAAGAGTAGGTTTATCTGAGAGGGTTTAATTTACTTTCATCTTATGAATGATGCGTGATAAAATTCAAATCGAAAGTTTCCTATGAAGCAATTCCCAGCAAGATATTTGATTCCATCTCCTTAGGTCACATACTTCGAGACATTCTTTAAACAAATAGCGTTAGACCTGCTATCGTTTGTAATTAAATGTCTTCTTGAAAAGTATATCGGAATAACAGAGATTAAATTTTTGGAAATCAGTGTCGCAATCAGAATTTTCATGGGTGATGAGATTGAATGATATCCACCAGCTCTTTAAAGGTTATACTTATATTAGGTATAAAGGTTATATGGTACTTAAAAACAGTAGTGTAGTCTTTGGCAAATTCAATAATAAATATTATCTATGGTTGCTTATGCGGTATAGGAAGATGAGCAGTAACATAAAGGTAACAAGTAGCGTCTGAGATAACATATTTAATTATCTGCATTAGAGAATTCTGCAGAATTTTGGGCCTTTAAGAGGTCATAACCAAACACATTTCCAGCGTTATATTTTCTCCAATAATTACCAGCATCAGCGGAATGTTTTCATTGAGCACCGATGCGAAGTCGAGGAATGTGTGAAACGGCAGTACCGATAATCGACCGATATTATCGCGGTCAAACCATCGATTCCTCCGTAAACTAAACAATAGTTCGGCGCTGGAATTTGAAGGTTCGATTTGACTTAGATGGCCAATTTTCGACGCTCCCTTCCAGAACTTCGATATCTATCGATTTTCATCTCTTGCTCTCCCGATTCGTTTTCCTCCCACCGATTCTTAATTCGGTCCACACTTATCACATCGAATCGCCACAGATTACCGCTCAAGATTTCGATCAACAGATACCACTCCCATTTCGGAAGTTGCCACGTCCTCCGCATCCAAAACACCGAAAAAACACACAACTTCACACTTCCCCTTCGATGTTAAACCTCATAAAGATTGTCGAGAAACAACCGTTAAAGTCTCCCACCCTTCCAATTCCCTCCTCCCCGAAATAACACCGCAGATTTGGACGGCACCCCTTAGAAATGTAAGGGAGCTTTCCGAATACGCCAAGTACTAGTAGTAGCTCTCTCACTCAGCGGTAATCCAGCTGGTCTTTGAAGGAGGGGCGGTGCTTTTGTCGGTGCCACGTATCGCCTCCATTTTCATCTCGCTATGAAAAGCATCGGGAGGACTCTCACTGACTCCCGTTGGTTGGCCCACCTTGGAATCCTTCCCGGAGGCGCGTGATAGCGCGCGGGGCGTGTCCAGGGTGCCCCCGCAGCTGAACCGAGAAATGGCCTGGGCTACGTGGAGACGCGGCTTTTTCGTAGGGACATGGGAAAGAGCGCGGTTTGAGTCGGTGCCAATTTCCTCGTGAAGAGAGAAAGGGAGGGAATTCTCACGTGCGAGAGATGATCTTCAGCTGATACGATGCCCCGGAGCGTGTTTATTGTTCCGATTTCGCTTCTTCCTTAATACGCCGTAACGGAATGTTAAGCGAGGTTATGTGACGCATGAGACGCGAAATTCTTAACTGAGAGGCGCACGAAATTTTTCGGCGAGGGAATTTTTGCTCGAAGTGCTTGCAGGAGATTTTGGGTTTGGGTACATACATATTTCGATTCCACGCGCAGACATGGTATTTAAGAATTCAGATTCTCCGTGTTTGGAATTCTGCGAGAAAACAGTGTAGGATCATAAGACATCATCCTCGTCGTCTATGCGTTTTACCTTTTGGTAGGTTCATGTGCCCTAAAATTCCTCAACCTTTAATATTTTTTAAACGTTTTATAGTGTCCGTTATATATTCCAACATATTTTGCCTTCGTCTCCTTCGCTGCATTTTCCCATAGACCTAACATTCAATTGCTTTCCTTTGTAATTCTGCTTTAATTATATAACCCACCCGTTACATCTGCGTTCACCTTATTATTTCAATCGATCTTTCGTCATTTAAACGAAAAACACCTTTAGGTCGATTTTTACTAAAATTTTGAAACTCTTCTTAAGAGAAATAATATCGCACTTACTGTCGAGATTGAATCGTAATTTTTATCTCGTTGTCGAGTATTTATTAGACCTTAGAAAAGAAAAGACTCCTCACACTCCTTCAAAGTGAAGTGGTGAATCGTACACTAAGGTAAAAATATAGAATTCAAAATATTAAATATTTTCTTACTCATTTCTGTATAACTTTCAGTTACTTAAGAACCCTTCAAGCTTTAGGGCTGATTTTGTACTTCAACAGATTTAATACAAGTTCCTTTCATCTTTCATTTTCCCCGAATTTATTTTCTATAGATGCCAGATCATAGAAGAAAAATGCTTAACAAATCATCTTACTGATAGCTTGGTAAAATACGGCTTCCCCCGTCTTTAACAGACATTCCGTCTATCAAAGAAATGAAAGAACAAAATTAGCTTCAATTGATTTACGTCTGAGGGATTTTATGGCGAATCAAAATTAAATTAGGGATCCTCCGCGCTAAATCATTAAGTGCCGTGTGAAAAGGATTGTCGGTTGACTCAACTGTGAAGGTAAGTCACGCAAACGCGTTTACCTAGATACCTCCACGGTTACGTAAAGACTATTTTGCCGCACGGTGACTATATTAAGTGTTGAGAAATCATGTTTCGCGTCCCCGGCTTCTTTCCGGGCCGACGACTCCGAGGAGAAGAAGAGGCTGGGAAAAAAGGAATGAAATCTTATGAAATTGAGTCTTTTAAAACGGCTTGGCATACTAAGGAGATGAACATCTCTTTCGTATGCGTAGGAGGGAAAGATTTCAATCGAATTATGAGCGCTTATCGTGATTAATCCATGAATGTTAAGCTTTTAATCCTCTAGTAGTAATTCATTCTTACGCTATATTCAGCTTCCGCTTATACATTGATATAAAGGATTACGATTTAATATTGAAGGATTATCCCTTCATTAGATTCCAATGATCGCTTCCGATGGATGACGCATGCTGTCCTTTTGTTTCTTTCTACCGTTATCCAATTTCGGAACCTGATTGTCTGTGTCTGACTCCCAAGGTTTTAGCTAGTACTCTTACACACCCGAGATTCTTAACGGATTTAAGTCATTATTTTAAGAGTTTTCTCTCATATTCCTTTTCATTAAATGGAAGAAATTAAATTAATCTCTAATTTCGAGAAAGACGAAAAATTCCCTGACGTCCACATTTCCACTTAATGGAAGTTGAAATGTTTTGCTGCAGAAGAAAGATATTTTTAGAAAAAAGGTGTTAAAGTGTTCGATTACAATTCATTATTTGTTTATCACGTTTATCTCAACGATATCGCTCTGCTATAAAAGTTGACAACGTTATCGCCCAACAGATTTTAAGGAAGATATAATCTCTCGAGAGACAGGATGGCCAAGATTAAGATTGGCAATACTCGACCTGATTCGTTATTCATACGATAAAAAGCTTTTAATTTTGAGGATTTTTCAAATAATCTCAATCCGATTTCATGGTTCTGAGAATCAGCAAGTTCCCTCTCTAATTGACGGCTTGGCTTTCACGGGCGTAATAGACAAATTCCATTCGAAAGACGTATGATATCTTCCGCCTCTGATACTTGTTCTGCGGTCGTGTACCGATTCACTTTCTCTCGCGCGAATCCTTTTCTATGCATTATTCAATACGGTGAAAACGACCTGTGTTCTCTAAGCGGCGATTAGTTGCGTAGTTGCGTTTTTCCACTCCATTTAAGGGCGGATTTTTCCCTCTGGCGCTTTCCAATTTCCTTTTAGAAGTCGAGGAAAGTCTGCTAATTTTGCCAGGGGTTCTGCAAGGGTTCAGAAAGTACTTCTTCCGGGTTCTTGACATCAGTGGCTGTGCGGTTGGCATTGTAAATCTATCAGTTTTCATCCGATTGTATTTAGATTCCGAATTATTGCAATCCAAGTAGATTATCTTCATTATTTTTTAATAGAATTACATACATATGCAACAAGAGTTGTGGGCTTACTTTAATTGAAAGATTGTAAGTCTCTTAAATCTTATAGTAATAATGAGGAAATAAGAAGGGTGTCCTGTAAAATTCAAATTAAGGATTTTGAGGTTTTTCTTTCATCGTGATCTTTCACCGTAAATTATTCATTCATTGCACAAAAAACCCGATCTTCGTCAGTATGTTTAAATATTATTTGAGATCTAAGAAATTTATTATTTGCTTACCACATATATATGAACTTTCTGTTTATGTCTCCTCAACATTTTAAGTAATTTCACAATTAACTTTCTCGTGCGATATGAAAAGATACAGCGGAAGATTTGGTAGTCAGTTAAAGTTTCATGTCTAGGAAAAGGATCGCTTTCAAATCTTGATTTATTCTTGCCGAAAAATTCAAAGTCAAATAATTAAATTATGTAAAAATATATTATTAGAATTTGAATTTAAAAACTTTATCTTTAGATGAAAAGTTTTCAAAAAAATTATGGAAAAGGAGTATTCTTTATGAGTCAGGCCATGCGATTACCGCTGTCAGCATAATGTAGAGTCCAGTTACCCATTTGTTCATGAGAATGCAAAACAGCAGAAAAATTTGCGTGGGAATGAATTTCATGACACGCTCAGCAGAATCTAAAATTCTTTGGTGTTTTTATTTTTTTTAGTAGTTTATTATTCTCAATTTCTTCCTTCCCTTAGGATAACAATTAATACAGGAATACTGGATTTCTTTTGTTCAATAATCAATTTTTGCAAGAATATCTTAATATTATATCTATTTTGTGGATTAGTTCCAAATCCTTTGTGTCAATTTTTTTCAATCTCACAGCTTACTTTGTCTGAGTAGTTCAATATTCAGCTAATTCGTAGCTATCTGTGTTCTAAGCAATTATTCAGAAATGTGCTACAGGCGCAAAATCATATTTATGCATTTGGATTCCTGAGAATTTCCCGAATGGTTATTCGGGAAATTCTCCAAATCCCGAATGATATTAGGCTAAAACTTGTCCCGAGGGACCAAAAAGATGCTTTATGAACTCGTGGAATGAGGCTGTTTAACGAATAAAGAATTAATTATTATTGTCAAAATTAATTAATTATTGGCAGAATTTACTTTTTTGAAGTTGATTTATTTTTCTGGAGGATCTTCCGTCTGCACCTTCCAATTAGTTATGATTTTATATTCCGGCAGCGAAATGCAAAAGACCAGAGAACGTCCAGAGCTTGATATCTTTACCATCCTCTCAACTTCTCCTCAAATATGAATATTACGATACTGCTCGTGAACTAATTTCCCTCACATTAATAATAAAGTTAATTTAGCAGCAATTAACGAATTTCAGAAATATATCATAATTATCTTGAAAAATCTTTCCATTTACTTCAGCGAGCATAAAACTGCACAGTCAAACTTTTCTGCAAACCAGTTCAGTTACTAAATTGAGTTGAAACAATTTTAAGTTCGATCGTCGACGATTTAAGTGACCGTAGTTACAATCACCTTGATTTAAAATACTTCTATCGCTGTTTTTGTTCCCGACAGAATTTATTGCCTCGTAGAGTGAAAGGGCGACTCGGACGAAAAAATTCCGCGACCTATAAATAGGTGGATAGAGATGCATCTGAGATTGTCGGCGCGAAGGGCGTGAAAAAACAGCTGTCTGCGCTTTCGGTCTTTAAATCTCTCCCGCCCACTCCCTTTCTGCGCAACCAAGTGCAACAAAATGTTCGACGCGTGGCGTCCACTGTGCTTAATTCACGGCCTCTGCTACTTCACCGCGCGATGGCTGCAGGCGGCCAAGGAACCGTTCTCACGGGGACACTGCATCAGGGTTTGGGAAGGTTACAATGAAGCGGATGGAAAAGCCATGTATTGGATAGGGAATCCACACAAAAAATGACGACTTTCCGAAGGGATGGTCCTTTTTTAACGGTTCGGGAGATTAAAAACACACTTTTCTTCCTCTGCCTACAGAAGATTGGTAAACCATCCAGAACGGGCTGAATGACTGACAGGGAGAATTCATGAAAGGAAATTCTATAGATTCCTTAACTCTTGTAGTATGAGTTACTTATAAGCTGTAACTAGCCCTGATGGAAGATTAATTCCAGCAATATGCTCGATATACTCTGTATAGCAAGGTACTCAAGATTATCGGTGCATATGTATGTTTATTATATGGGTATATATTATATTGGTCAATATATTTTGGGGGTATTTTTTTCTAATTCATCAGTTATTTTAATTTATCTTTGCATTTATGCAGCTTCCTGATTAAATGTAATACCAAGCTCTCGGTGTTCTCCATTTTTACTATTTCTCACAAGATCCATGTGATTCTATTATTTTTGTGTGTTTATATATTTAGAGACCTCGGTAGCGTAGTTCTTTGCTTGATATCCCAGAAACACTGAAGTTCCGGGTTCAAACTCTGGTTGAGGCATGATAACTTGTACGAGTTCAGAAAAAATTACTAACAAAAGTGGGCTTATCAGTCTAAATTCATTCTCACTTGGCTAAATAAAAATATAAAAATAAGCTAGAATTTTAATCATAACACTTATGCTGACCATTCGAAAGTTTCCTAAAAATTTAATAAATAACATTTCCAAAAATAGACTTGTTCCCTCGGGAACCCTATCACAGGTTTACCACTTATGTCACATATTATTTCATAAGTATATCATCCGAATACTTCCCTTTGGAGAATCTTCAGCTTTCCTCCGGACCTAGGCTCTTCTTCCTTGGGCCATTGATACCTCACCTTTCGGCTCCTTGACCGTGTTCCAGCGCTCGTAACTCAAAGAATCTCATTTTCTGAGAAGATAATTCAGTTGGTCCTTTCCCGCCTACTCTTCCTTTTCGGTCTCGTTACTCCCACTCTCTCCACACGCACACGTACCTTTTCTTCCTTATCCCTGTCATCTGAGACTGGCCGCTCCATCGACATACCTTCCGGGATGAGGCCCAAGGCTTATACTTAACACGGAGAGTTTCGCTCCTTTTTACCTTCTCCGAATGTTTATGGGTTTCCCCATCCCCCGAGAGTACCCTAACTAACTGCATCTTCCTCTACTGCACCTCGTTAAGCTCGCTACTTTCTGTATACTTACGTCTTGCTCTCTTGAGGACGATTGTGTTATTGAGGGAACGTAGCTAATTAGCATTCCAAAGTTTTCTCGAAAACAGCTTACATAAATCGACTAATAAAATTCCAGTGGGATCCTGGAGATACGAATCCAGTGGAGATGTGAAGAGCTCAAGAGTAACCTAATTATGGGTTAGCCTGGTTCTCGCCTCCGTATATGAACTATATATCACTATTCAGTCCATGAATTATGAGATTCGATCGTAATTCTTCTTCTTTTAGGTGCTGGTAACACCTTTAGGTTTAACATTGTATGTTTCATATAAAGCACGAAGCTAATTTGGAAATATATTCAGAAGTAAAAAACATAAATTCATTGTACAACGAAGATGTTACCTTTATTATTAATATTACTTCTTCTCTTATTACTAATTTTCTAAATTTATTGATAAAAGCATATCAAGATCTTGGACGGTTTTGGGGTTATTTTGATATATTTCCTCGTATTTTTGTTCATGGGTGAGTGGTGTAACAATTAAAAGTATTTAAAATTTTTACCTTATTAAAAAAATTAGGTAAAAATTTGAAAAAGACACTCTCTGGATCTGGGCAAAGATTTGTAGAATCAAGTAGAATAGGTTCCTAAATATGGATAATATCGATACAGAATGTCATCGCTTTAAAGTATAAGTACATCGTTTTAAAAGGCAAACAAAGTATATATTGTGTTGCTTCTTGCTATACTCAGGTCGTTACGGATAGGAAATTTCAACGCTCAAATCAGTAATGTCTCAACAAAATGGATTCTTACGGAGCCATAGTTTATCTTTTTTACTCTCTGCATTCTTTCAGTTTTCTCACGCAGAGAATTCAACAAGCAAAAATCTTCGGGTGCTAAAGGGCACAAAATATTCTGAAAATACACCTCTTGGACAGGTTAGCGTATTTTTAAAACATGATCTCATCGTTATCATGAGAATAATTAAGTTGTGAGAAATTTTCTCAAGAATATTGGCGAAAGTCATCCTTATGTTCAACACTAAATGAGTCACCTACAATACAATTTCGTGAGACATTTTCAAGAATGCCACTTAGTCATCACAAATTTATCAAAAAGACATCATCGGATGGGTAAATAGCTAAAATTATTTGTCTTTTTCGCTGTTGATAATTTTTCAGCCCTGAGAAATTCTACAATAGCCATCAGCATCAACATTAAATAATGAATTTCCTTCTTAGCCTCGGAAAACTTTATCATGTCGATTCTTCGGGTTTATCCTAGGCTGGTAGCCTGGAAATTTCCTTTTCATTCATTCCATACTGCTGTAAATATGCAAGAGCATTAAAACTCTATCCATGAGATAAGGAATGAGAAATAATCTTGGAGGTATTTTGAGATCTGCACACCAATCAGGTTTATTTATTTCTCGTTCATGTGAGCTTGGTATCCAACATTGCTTCAGTCCTTTTATAGAACTTCCAATCAGTTGCATATATATCATCTAGTAATCATTCTGGCTCCTTATTCCGTTTCTCCATATAGTAGTAATCTTACTGCTTTTGAAGGAATTAGGTATTCAGGTGAAAACGTGACAGGTTCTTTTCGATGGGTGTTTTTCTCACCGCGCCTCAACAGGGAGGCGTGGGAGAAACCGATATTCGTTCGACCTTAGGCTAACAAATTCTCTTGCTATTCCTGCCCACACTTCGAGAACTTTCACCTTGCGTAACAGTGAACAGTGACCTTCGGTCATGTCCCCCTTCTGTGTTAAGTCACACGATTCGGTCGTATTTAAGACTAATGAAGTTCTTATTCATTAATGTCCTTATGCAGAGAAGTATTAAGGAAGTATCGAGGCTCATAAAAGGGCCATTTTTGATTAGGCAAAATATAAAATGCTAATTACACAATTTAAAATGTATGATAAATATTTCATCCTCCATGTCTATTCACATGCTTCAAACATAAATTAATATTTTAACTCCAATTTACTGGAGTTTTTCGATTTGCATAGAGAATTTAAAAATATCGCGAGACATTCTGATTCACTTTCTTTCATATCAACATTTAATAAATATGGCACAATCCTTCTGATTCTTTAGAGACAAGAATGATTTTAAGTGAAGAATTAGTCACAGTTATCTTGTTGCCACTTTCATCTTGATAATTTTTTTCATATGACAAGATGATGGCGTTATAATTTGTTTCGAAGCATCATTCTTTTCTAGTGCTATCATTTAATTCATAGCAATGTTGTGATATACGGCGTTCCCTCTGGAAGAATATATTTGTCAACCGCTCATAATTTTCAATGAATAGTTTGGAGAGTTAACGTCTGACAGAGAAATCAATGAGATGTCTTTTCAGATGGTAGTCTTTAAGGTTTGAAATTCCTAAATTCGGTTTTTACACCCTCAAACCTTAATTTGTGTGTGACAGGTGTAGCTGTATCCGAAAAGCTTTATCTACATCATATCATTACCTTTCCAGATTTGTTAACGTGGAGTTCCAAATTCATTTCAAGTGTTTATGGTTAATAAACCAGGAAGCCTTCTTTTTATTTTGCCTTCTTTTGTAACAATCACTCAATTTCATCGAGAACCATTCCTTGGCCGAAGATTCCTTCCGAGACAAACTGCGTCCTTTTCGAGAAATTATTCACCGACTGCAACATGTCTCTGCTTTATCCTGGACATCCTTCATCGCAAAATATTCTCCCAGAAACTTTTACAAATGGATCCACATCAAGACCTTTCCCATGAGTCACCGCGGTCATCGCCATCGTGTGAATCTCTCATTTTTGAACGACCGCCGGTGAAGAGTATGAGATATGGACTTGTATCACGACGGCCGCATCCTCAATTCGACCCTCGCTAGATCTTTGACCATCAACCTCTTGCGTCCCCTCCCACTCTTCGAAATGAACGGGACACCACGTTCATATGTTGGCTTGACCCCTCGGGGAACATCTCTGTTCCTCGCGTTCCTAGAATTCCATTCACTTTTACCTCCCCCATCGCCCCGCACTTAATTTTAAAATATCGGAAGAATAGCGGAGATGGGATAACTGGAAAGGGTGTCTTCTGATGAAAACTGAAGATATGGATTGCAAGGATATTGGAATTTCTCCACTTTTGCAGTGGTGTGATTCCCAGATTTTATTTTTCAATAATTTTAGGGGATATTCAGGAATGAACAATATATTAGTTAGTAAAGGGATACAGTGATTAAAAGATGGTTGAGTATTTCATTTACAGATTGACGACCAACGTAAACTAATTATTTCATCAGGTATAAATCCGTTGTCTCCAGAAGGTTACCATGTCACGAATTTGATGAGGATGTCATATGTCACGGATGAGGCGAATCTCTGTAATGCGTTCCAGTGAAGGAAAACAGGGAATTTAACTGATCACGTTATCCAAATCACAGATATCAAAAATCTAAATTTCGGCAGTTAGGCGAGTTTGAGAGAGATTGGGGAGAACGAAGATTCAGATAGTGTGAATGTGTTGTGGTTTTTTAAATTTTTCCTTATTGATTTGTATGTATCTTAGGTTCATTACCAAGCAGAAATGTCGATCAAATTTCAGTCCTGCTTACTATCGCTACTGATAACGGAGAGACACCTATGATTTCTCATTCAGGAATTTTATATCTGCTTCATCCACGCGAACTCTTACATTAATGCTTCAGCGCATTTTTCACTGAACCAAAAGAATCATCTTTTCATCATGTTACTCTCCTAGCGGACGATTCGTGTTTAGAGCTGGTATCTTCTGTAGAAGTGGAAGGCGTATTCAGGCATTTTAAGGTTGTTCAAGTGTTAATCTTCGCTAATGAAGACCAGTAAATTACCAAAATGAAGACCAGTATCACTAAATCATCTGTGGATCACTTCATTCGTAATCAGAATCCGTAATTATTTACTAGAAGAGTACAGTAAAGTCCGTGGCGCGACAGCAAACCTAGCTAATTATTTATTAGCCCCATGTAAGAAATTATTCTGTCAGTTTAAATACAGGAGATTGCTTTTATGGTAAAGTTCACTTCGAAATCTCATAATTTTACTGCATGATGCTTATCGATTGATCGACCTCTCTCCTTAGGTAGCGAATACTCTTTAATCAGTAAGACTTGAGAAAATTAATGGGGAAACAGGACGCTTGACGTGGTGTGAATAAGAAAACTCGAGAGTGAGCTCCCTTAGCTGTATAACGAACATGTGGGAAAGTAGGGTTTTTTTGCCTATGCACTCGCAAAAGGCTTCTTCGGTCGGCCGGAAACCGGTGGTCTCCCAAGCCGGATATGCCTCGGGTTTGATGAATTTAATACAACATGTGCGTACATTTCCACTGAGTGTGCTTTTCTCATTGACTGGTATAAAAAGAGGGCACCATCGTCTGGCCGTGCTTCTCCTCCCACCTGTCCTCACACGACCTTGGCTCGGCATTTTACCCCCGACACACCCCTTCCCTTTGTCAACTGTCCAAATCTTCGCGGTCATCAGGTGCGTCGCATGGACGGGATTTTCCTCTCTCACTCCAACCCTGATATCCTTCCTCAACCCCATCGCTTAATATATCATGACATTCCCATAAGAGAGTCCGAAGGGAGAACTTGTTTTTCAGGACTGGGATGCTGTTTGAGGCATACCGACAGCGGTCTCTGATGGCGCTGTGGATGAACGGAGATGAGAGAGATCGGTCTCGGTTTTACGATTTTTTCACGGCTACTAAAAGTTTACGATAATATTTTCACGTTGGTGTTTGAATAAAGTTAGGCTACTCTGGTATTTTTAGGAAAAGGGCGAGGTCCGTCGTGAAATTTTGAAGGTTCTCTGCTACGAAAGTCTCCCGATTGCGTAAACATGTTTGTCTCCGCTTTGCTAGATGATTATTTCTTGCATTTATTCACTATTTACTAGTAGAATTTCATTATTTTTTGTTAGTTTTGTGATACAAATTGAAGAATAATTTGGATTTATAATTTAATAAAATAGCGCTGTTCTAAATTTAGATTTTATTCTCTATTCTGCTGCGAAACTTACGAAGAAATTTCCGTAACGCATTATTGTGATGCTATTCAAGACTTTAACGTTTCAGAATATTCTGTTGAATAATTGTTTCGGACGAACTTTGATATATAATGTGTGGTAGCACTTATTGAAGAACTGAATCACTTTTAGTTATGTGCTTGTTTATTCTGTAAATAAATTGCTCCTTAAGTAATACAAACAATAGAATTTACTATGTTGGCCTTGACTTTGTGGTAGGCTTCCATTATGATGAAATGAAAGGATTCAAAAATTTACCGTACCACTGGATTTTATTTATCACAACCTAGGTTTCGGCCCCTTAGGCCATCTTCAGGCCTAATACAAACAATTTCACAGAATTTTATTTTCCATTAGATCGCAGAGAAAGAACTATCTTTTGATCATTAATCTAAGTAACGACTTTTCCTTTCTAATCAAAGCCTAGACTTCATGGTTAATCGTTTTCTTTACTGTCGGACAAGTTTTCGTTCGCTTCCTTGAATACGAGATATTTTATATAACAACTACGAGGAACGCTTACTTTCTTCTACGCTTTTAGTTTCCCCATTACTATGTTCATACCGCGTCACACAAAAGTCGTACATAAAGTGATTGTACATTTCTGCAAATCGCCGGAGCTTGGTTTCCTATTTTTGCCCTCTCGTCCTACGCGTAGTGACCATCTCGGATAGCAGTCGCCCTATTCTTTGCCACCAGTAGGGCATGCGATTTATCCCACTGGTCTACCGGAACCTCAGTCCCTCATACAGAGCGAATGAATGAGAGGATGGAAGAGCGGTTAGCGGTGTCTGGAGAATGCAAGGAAAGGAGAAATGTGACTGGAAGGAGTCTACCGATGCGTCACCGAGGAAGGAAAGAGATCAGCCGAGGATTCGTGAATCGTGCTTTTCAGCCTCTTCATCATCTAAAAACAAAGCTTGAAATACGTGTGTGTCGGGAAGATTTTGGGGATTCAGCTGTACAAAAGATCAGTTTAGCTTCTTCCAAAAACAGCGTGTTATATAATCTCTGTTTTTCATCGTCAATGTCATTTTCACGGTTGAAAATTATTTCTGTTTACAAATAATTTACCGTAATAGAACTTAGTGGAGAGGACATAGCAATAGCAGAAACAACCGAAATATATATTTGGCTAATGAAAATTAACCGTCAGTAAGTGTATACATTCTTGACGACTATCTCTGGGCTGTAAAAGTAATTCTTATGCTTGAAGTTAACCAATCAATATTATCATTTTTATATTATTTCAGGCAACTTTATAGGGCGGTTTTATACGGTGGTATGTTTTTTGAGCTTGATTTCTCTCATTTCAATTGTAAACTTTGTCTCATTGTTTGCTTTTTTGAGCTTAAAAAGGAGAAATCCCATTAGAAATTTTAAAACGATAATATCTCTTTAAGTAGCCTATATTTGACTCTTAATTTTTACCTTAATGTTTAAAATTTTATTAACGTTTGAGAAGTATAGCGATATTAAAGGTTTCCTCACATTTTAATATCCTTTACAAGTTTTGTTAGCTGTGTTCTTAGATTGCAATGTACGAGTATATATGTATAAGCATTCGTTTCATACTTCGTTCTAATTCTTTATTATTAAAACATACATTGTCATTATTGACTACTGTTCTTGATATACTATGATATTCATTACTTAATTACAGGTGTAAATTAAAATAGTAAAATAGCTCCATTTACATAATGCATATCTTTCTTGAGGATTTGTTTTTTTACGCTTTGCTCCTTACCTCCAAGAGTTATGTAATTCCAAGATTTATATTCGTTTTTCTATAAGCCTCTATTTTTATAACTAGGTTATTTAAATTTTTTCTATTTTTTTGTAATCAAAGTGCTTCAAATCTCCGGGAAGAGCACACGTCATTACGAAAGAGTTGGGTCAGCGTTAGTAATTCCGAGTAAGATACTATTCGTAATGAATATTGTATAAATATTCGTGGATATATTTTGAAGCATTAAGAAGAGAGAACTCCGTACCGGTCACTGCAGCTCGTTTTCTTCCGGAAGCATTCGCAATATCATTGGTTGGGAAGGCATCATCGTTCTTCCGGAGAACGAAGTGAGGTGTGAGGAGGAAGTAAGGAGAGGAAGGACTTCGACCTGAAAAGTGAGAGAATTTACTTTTGGCTCTCCTTAGCCTCCTTTTCGAATTTCCCGGTACGAGGAGATCCATCCGGAGTGACCGACTGACTGGAGAGGATTCTCTTGGCGAGATGTCCAGCGGAAAACTTTTTTCAGAA
This sequence comes from Pachydiplax longipennis, assembly GCA_036926295.1. Taxonomy (NCBI): domain Eukaryota; kingdom Metazoa; phylum Arthropoda; class Insecta; order Odonata; family Libellulidae; genus Pachydiplax; species Pachydiplax longipennis. The sequence continues at coordinate 6,363,569 of JAVFKF010000015.1, read as the reverse complement.
AGAGTGTCTCCATTAAGGGGTCACCAGCTGGAGATATCCGGATGTTTGCGCGTGCGATCCCCGTGTGCACGTTGCTTTTTACCTCGCATTTCGCTACTGGACTCGCAAGGATACCGGATTGAGTAAACATTCAAACAGTAGTTCTTTGCGAGGGAATCTTTGAAATTTGTCAGGTAACGACTTAGCGGTGATTTTTACCTCCTATGAATATCAATGTCCCAATCGATCAACTTTGCAAGATGAATGGCATTTTCATCGTGGTTAGTTTAACTAAGCGAAATTCGAGAAACTGTCGAGCACTTGCCTCAAGAAGGTTGGATAGAATGAAATGAGTCTATGATCTTAATTGAGTATGTAATGAAATTCTCTGGATAATCTCGGTATAAGTAATGCGAATTATTCAACTTTAAGAGGCCAGCAGAGTAATTCAAGTAGTGCATCTCAAAAGTGTGGAAAAATAAATTATCAACTTTTTTTAATTGGAAAGTTAGATTTATTTTAAAGAAACAAAGGCGACAGGGATTTTAGTTTGAGACTCGGTTACTAAGGATATTTTAAGACGGGTATATATGGTAAATGGAGGAGGAAGGTAAATGAAAGCAGAAATTCTATAAATCGTCTCCATTAGTGTGAGACATTTAAATGTAGATTACTTTATTTGTATTTAATTCTTTACTATTTTACTTAATTTACTCTCTCGTAGATCATATTTATCAATTCATTGCAATCACACGTTGATATTTTTATTGCATAATGGTTCATTAATCCTTATTTTATCACCATCTCTACAACCAAATAACTAGCTCCTCATAAAACTACAAGCGATTCACTTCTTCTCCTAACTTCTCGATCTTAAGTCAATGTAAGTCCACTCAATATATGCCAGGTTGACCCTGCGCCGATAGCATCATCAATCTATTTTAGTCACTTGACGATGCTTGTCCGTCACAATCTAAAAAAACGTATTCCTTCCTTGCACTTGAATCATAACCATTTGTATGATAATGGAAAGGAAGCACGTTAGATTATTTCTACTCTTACAGAAACGGATCCGAACCGCTATCGAGTATCGGTTTTTTGTGATCGATCAGGAAATAACGACGTGCGTCATATCTCGGCTTCTTGTGTCCGTAGACGCCATTAAATCATTCAAACGGTAGTTTAAGAGTGGTGGCGTTGCCCTGAAAGCGTTTGTTCTCCCATCCTAGCCAATTAGAGCTCTGTAAGGAAACTCGTCGTACTGTATTTGCCCCAGTTGCAGAGCGACGAAACTGGGGAAAGAGCGCTCACGACAACCAGGTATTATGTCGTGTTTGTTTTGATCGTTGTTAAGTACGATGCGTACAGATCCAAAGATGAGACTTGTGTAGTTACGAGTATTCTCGTACGAAACGCTGATGCACAGTTTCTGATGTTTCTCCTTATATAGCTTATACACAGTTTTCAATTAATTAAGTTATTCCTTTTCAATTTTCCATTCAATTACAGCTAAAGTATTTCCAATTTCGTCTTATATTTTGCCTTAAATATTCTTCAATACTTCAGTAAGCAAAAGTATTACCAAAAATGCTTAACCCAGTTACAAGAAAATTGAAACGTCAGGATAGAAGAATATCAAACTGATGAATGCATTCCGAATTTCGTTTTTAAGGACAACAATTAAGATTTTAATTCGTGACATTAATTCAAAGTTTTCTGTTTCGTTCTTGTATTACCTCAACTTCTCTAAAATTTCTCTCCTCCATGCACATAGGTAGTTGAGGCGGGAGACTTCTTGGTGTATTTTGTAAGACAAGGCTGATACAAAAGCGGCGTTCTTATGGTAAGCATTTACTGCTGCATATTGAATTGGTGTCAGGAGCAGTATCTGGCCGTAAATAGCACGCAAAAGTGAGAAGTGAATGAATTTTCCGGTGTTGAGAGCTGATAATAGTGTATCGCTCTCAGCAGAGACAGAGTTATGTTGCTTTCACAGTTCACTATATCTACTAGATCCACATTGCTATACATATCACCATAGTAGAGGCTGGGTTTTACTGTAAATTTTTAATTATTTCCTAAATGAATAATAAGTATTGCTCAAAATCTTTGCAAAAATTATATTCCATTATGAAGCGATGTAATCAGGATTTCGCTGATCGTATTCGCTTGTAATGCAAGCTTTCAAATCAATATTACTTTCGTGAATAACTTATTCTAGTTTAAAAAACCATACAATGCAAATCTACGCGTATTATCGAGAATAATGAATACTTCTCACCTTCTAGAACTCACTGTGATTGAGAACCTGTTACTGTAAAATAATCGTCCAATAAGACATACTGCGAGCTTATGTTTTCTTCAATCGGAGAATATTATACGCATAAAGATTAGAGATAACATTTTGAGATTAAAAGAACTTAAAATTATTGGAACTAGATATCGTAATACACCGTGGATGATGAAGCGAAAAAATACAAGGATGAAATTTGGCGCGCAGAAACTGAAATACGTAAAGTTAAAACTACGGGTATATGAAGACATTTATTCCTTAGTATAACACTGAAAACTATGGTCTCATATCCATATTGAAACATTCATTTAGTTTGATATTAACTTTATAAGGTTCTTCGTTCATTCGAAATCAGTTTTATATCGTTTATTGATATAGCAATTGGGATATTTTATTTGTACGTTATATTTATTATTATACAATATATTTATCAAGTAACAAAATTCTTTCAGATACATACAAAGATCACTTTTATTATCATAACATTACTAAGACAATAGACGTAGGGTTACTTTCTGTGTCTGGTATCAAAATTTTTATTGATTACTCTAAGTTTGAAAGAATTCTTCGTAATTGCATGACAGTCTAGAAGTTTTTTTTCCATACGGCTTCCGTCAACAAATCTCCATCTAATTCCATACTCTGCAATTTCCATTGAACCGCCTTTTAATCTACAACTCTCCTAATAAAGAAGAGCAGAGACCAACTCAAAACTTTGCCCATATTAGTCTCGCGAAAACATTTCTTATTACGAATTCGGATCGATTCCCTGGCAAAGGACCATCGGAGATGTCGATTCCTTATTAGGAATTTCTGGAGTTATTGTTAGAGTGAAGGAGGCATTCTTCACTCAATGGGCTTGCTATTTCTCTTTTCCTCGGACGGCGAGACTGGAAAGTTCAACGACCGCAAGCCGCTGCGTCAATCATCCCTAAAGAGGAAAAGTAGCGCCTCATTCGTATAGCGCTTCTATCCATTTTAGTTCCTTACTGATCGTTATCCCAATACTTTACGGTTACCTCAGGATAATTTACCTAAAGGGGGTTTTGGACGCGAGCACTCATACGCAATAGCCGTTCTCTATTCTGGGGGTATCTAAAAGATTCTCCGTTATTCAGTGGTGCTATTTTAGTTACACATCGGAGGAATTTTTCTTTATCCGATGCGAATCTTAGAACATACTTATTTCGTTAAATCCCACGCCTAAAATGTAATATTCTTAATGCATCTATGGGAAGTGGCCATAATTTACTTCATTTGGAGTGGAAGTTAACGTGAGAATAAATTCTTCGTACTTGGAGTCCATTGCATTCATTCATCGATTTCGAGCCCTGTTCCCGGAAACGGCACGTAAATACGAGATAAGATTTAGCTGGAGAATAAAACGACACTTGTTTACAAAGTACGTACATTCAGCATTGTAAACATAATGATTTCTCCACCTTTCTTCTTATAACCTCAAGAATTGTTTACTATTATTGATGTCTTCGGAATTTAATTTGATGTATCAATTCAACTAGAATTTGAAACATCAGATTAAATTTTGAGTTTTCTGAAGTTGTTATGATGTGAAACAGATCTTTCTTGTGTAATCTTTTATATGGAAAAAGTGGTTTGCGTGGTTAAGACTATTTTTACAGTTAGTCACAGAATATCTCCCATATCTTCCCATCATAGGCAGTCAATAGAGAGGTTTTCTCGATTGAATACGATAAAACCGATAATATGAGTTCACTATCGGATCATTGACGATCATACGACAATTTTAATTTAGGAGAAAATGTACATCCTGCGGAATCTCTTGAGGTAATACAATTTTGTTCAAATAAATAACTGCACATTCAATAGACCAAAGAAATTTCTGCAGTAGAATTCTGGATGTTATTACTCATCAACGTCCTTTCTTGATGAAGATTTTCCCATCCATCGGTTCGTCGGTTTAAAGAAATAAATTCACAAGTTTAAATGAATGGCATGAAAGATTTTTACTGTAAAATTAAGTGATTGATACATAGAATTACGCACAAAATTTTACTGCGTAAATTACAGTAAACGAGTAAGTTAAGTAAAGATGCAAATTTATGGTAAAGATAGCGACGTATTTGGACATTGAAGTTTATTTCGTTTGATTTTCCGAAAGAGGTTTTAAAAAATTTCTTCCTTAGCAATGATATCTCTTGAAAAATAAAGTCATAAGTCAATCATCAGAACAGAGTTTACGAGTTAACTTTCAATGGTCTGAAGATCAACAGCGCTCATCCGCGCTTCGAAATCAGGAAGATGAGTCTAAACGCCGTTGTTTCCAATTCGTTCAACAAATCCTTTAAGTGAAACGGTTCCGTCGCAAGTAAGTCTGCCCCATCCCCGAGCTTTCTTGCGGAAGAGCAATCCGGATTCACCAGCTTTTGAGTCGAAACCATTAATTCGCTCATTTTTTTATTCGCGGATTCAAGAGGGAAGTTTGGTTTTGCTGCACCTCTCATTTTGACGCCCTCGAAACCTACTCTTTATGATCTCCAAATACCCGCGGAGATTTTTCTCAATCAGGTTCGGTAGAGATATCTCCCTGATTTTCTCCTTTTTTCTTCCCACAGTCCGCTCCTCTTGTCCGTACCAATAAAAGGTGGATGCTGGATGATCATGCTCTTCATCATCATCATCATCGTTTATTAAGGCCATCTTTTCCAAGGCACTTCTTTGATTGGTTCGCGCGCTCTGCGGCACGTGTAACCCCATTCAACCCAATGAAGTTGGGCGTGAAAAAGAACTTCCGCTGTCGTCGGCGTGACTTTTCCCTTTGTTAATGAGTCTTTCATAAACCAAAAAAGCCTGAATTGCAGGAGAATTTTTTCGCCTCGGGCTTCGGATGGTTTTTATTTACTTATTGGTTCCTCTCTTCCGTTACAGTTCTCTGATAAACCCTTTGGGTATTTGCTCTGAAGTATATCCAAGTGTAGTCATTCATCAACTTGATCAACGTTCATTAAAGTTATCATTCGCTTCTTTCTTCTGTTTTATGGGTGTCTATAGCTCAAATTCAATCATCTTTATACTTTTAGTTTGGTTAATTATTTAAAAAAATCTTATTAAAAATTGCGAAAATTTTATGAAAATGAGACAATTTTAGAGAGAAAATACGTAAAATGGACAGTTATGTATTGTAACTGTAACTCAGTACTTTAAAAGTCAGAGCAGGTTAAACCATTGCTTGATTGGTTTAGCTTAAGAAAGTATAACTTTGAGCCAATTATTATTTGATTGCCGAAAGAGAACTAAATGATCTGTCCTCAACTAAGGTAATTTCTATAGTTTCCGTAGGTTGTCTAAATCTGATGATGCTTTGGAAATTCAGTAAATGCTGATGCTGAAGTGAAGTAAATGCTTTATTGATTTTATATTCCACCTACATTATTTACAAAGACAGGAACTACTTTAGCTTGAAATATAATGGAATATCTATTGAAGGAAGCGGATTTAATATATTAATGTAAACATTGGGAGGAAAAATATTTGTTCAAGGATAAGTAATCAGCTCAGAAATACCAACTTTACTAAGTGACTCATACAAGCAATATCATCGAATTGTCAAATCTCATTCGGGGATCTTGTTGTCAGGTACACACATTATTGAACGATATTTTAATTTGTTTATCATCCTTCTCTCTTGAAAATCTATCCAGATGAAATGTGGAAAGTTCATATGAAACTGAAGCCGAAACGTTTGGCTATTAACGTTAACTTGTGTAATAATGAGAATTAATTCAAAAGTAGAGTTCAGTTTCTGTATATGCTACCTTGATGAACACCTCCGTCTCTCTGAGAACCAATTAAGGTCCTCGACTAAATAATAAACTATTAATTATTTAGTCCCCTAAAAATGGAGACACCGTCTATGGAACGGACTCTTAGGGACACGATGAATCAACTTCCCAAACAACGGTATCCAACGAATTCCTGACCACCGCCCTTCTCTCCTGAATGGGGACCATCAACGCAAGACACTAACTGACCAAACGGTGGTCTCTAACTATCTTCTGGAGCTTTCTCTCCCCGTGGCTGAATGCTGCGTCCGCTGCATTCGTTCTTCAGGATGACCTCGATATGGCTTAGAATCCCCACACCGCACCGGAGGCATCTACGCCCAACTCCTTAAGTCCATTATTTTTTCTTCGCGTCCATTCTGCACGCATATGCGCCTCGCAGCAGTCATTGCGTCGTGCTCATCGCCGCATTCCAAACGCGTACTCCGCACCTTCCGTCCACAGGACTTCCGCCCGAACCATAAGCGTCTTCTCCTTTGTGTCTCCTCCTCCCGACTTCTCCAATTCTTTTCGTCTTCCGTCATTCCTCTTTGTTCTATTCCTTCCGGTTTCGAGCTGATTTGGAGGCGCATGGGACTGGATGGAGCCAGGATACGTAAAAAGGAAAAGTTATCGCCCGAAGAAATATTTAAGTATACTGAATGGTGTTCGAAGGCGAAGGGTTCGTTTGGAACAGGCATGCCAATCTAAATGTTGCGTGAAAGCGGCGGAAAGTTTTAGGTCTATCTTAGCGGAGAAGTTTGATTCTGAAAATTTAATGGTAACAGTATCATTACTATAAAAATCCTAAAAATTAAACTGAAAATTAAGGGCAATCCTATATTGTATCTTAAATTAAATTTCATAGATAGAAGTGTTTAAATAGAAGAGTTGTAGATGAATTGCTAATCATAACAGCCACTGATGAATGTAAATAACAATGTCAGTGAGAGTCAGTTCTTAAGAAAAATAGCAGTCAATTTTTCGAACATATGTTCGCGTAAATATATATGAAGCACGAAATATATAGAGAGTAAAGGAAATCTTAGAGGTATCGTTTTAACCATCATAATTATGCCAAACTTCCTCATTTTATTTATTAAAGAATTGACCTCGTATATTCATAACATTACACAACTTGCGTTGATATGCATTTACATTTCCTTAAGTTACCTTTTCTGTGCTAGAAGTGTTTGCTAAAGCTTTACCTTCAAAAGGGGAATAGAAAGGAAGTTATAAAGTTGAAAAGTAGAACAACCTAAATATTTACTTCTACGCTAGTTATCATGCTTTACTATTATCTCAAACTCGGTTTTGTCAAAGCAGAAAACCTGGAGATTTCAATGCTCGTAAGTAGCAGTGCATTGCAGACGATTAAAAAAACTATTTTCCAATTCATGGGAAGCTCTTTTGAAAACAAAACACAGACGCTAAGATTCTTATCCAAACAAGATAATGTGTTACGCAACGTTCTGCTTATGAACCGATTGTGTCGAAATTCTAAGAGATTAGTGAAGACGTAAAACACTTTCCTTCTTGACGAGTGTTGCCCTCGTTCTCCTAGACTGAACTTGCAGCGTGAAAAAGTAAGGCGAAAGATGGGGAAATAGATTATGAATAAAGAAAATTCACTAGAGAGTAGAGTTGTTATAGCTAGAATACGATTCTGAGCTACAATTCTTAGTTTCTAAATCCTTAAAACTGCGATACATCCTCCTCGGTTAGAAGAATAGTCTGTTTAGTTTAAAAATGAACATCTAACATGTACATACGTTTTGATGCTCCGGTATTGTTGTATTTTAGCAGTCTAATAATCAGTGAGGAGAAAATGTTATCTTGACGTAAACATTTAAGATATGCAATGCAACTGCATTCCTCCTGTATACTCATTTCATTGCAGCCCTTTCTGTGTCAACCAGGCTATGCTTTATGTTGCACTTCGTGGTCTCAGGCACGTAGGACAACTTCCTACCGGCGACTTAGATATGATTCATTGTGCTGAATCCGCTTGCGAATCCTGTTGATCTTTGGTTTGAGTCAAGAATTTACCCTCGCCAACACCTCATAAATAATGCACGTCAGGAAAATGGGTTTGTAGATTGTTAGGTCTTCTTTGCCTCTTGTTAGCTTTATTCCATTCGTCGTTATCTGGATGCCAGTGATGGTTGATAGTCGATTTTTTCTAATGCGTAATCGTGTACGCTGCAATTCCGTAGTCTCTTTTAGAAAATAATGGGATAGTGAACTGTATTTTCCAGACTAGCCCCTAGATGATCCCAAAATTAGCAAGGTATTTCTTTATTACCCTAGATCATAGAGGTATTTAATTTTCTTTAGTTCAATGAGAGCATTACGTTTGACATTTAAGTTCGGAAAAATTAAGCTTACAAATACCATATAGACCCAAAAAGGGTACATACACTTAAAACAATCAACTGAGAAAAATAGTGGTTCAAGCCGTTGTATAGCTACAACTTCTTTCTGCTCGCACCAACATCTACAGGCATTGTGCGTAGAAAAGGAATTCTTCAAAGCGGTCCGCAGATTTAATTCAAATTCTTGTCACAGAGTGCCACGCAAAGTAGAACACTTCAGAGAAAATCCGTGCATTGTACTGCCAATCCCTGTACTTATCATAAGGGTTCCACCGCATCTTCACTCATAGGCCAACGCCTTCACTGGCATTCATCGGAGAGTTTCAATAGCTATGCAGATTTCTCTAGCTTTAAAACAGATTATGCTCCACCTTTCTGGTCGCATTACTGAAGATTCTTCGCAGAATCGGATTCAAAGGTATGTTCAATGGACACAGCGGGTGTCGAGGTAAGTGCGTAGGCCAAGGGCGAAGGAGCTCTTGGGCGATGGCCCGAGACGTACGGACGTGTTTGGAATGCGTTGCACAGATGCACCTCTTAACAGCGCCATAAGAATGAAGATACATATACGCTCTGAGAGAGTAACATAAGGGCAGAGAATATATTGTTACAATAAATTCCTCAGAAAAATTGAACTACTACATTTGTAGTCTTCTCTGATGTTATTATTACCTCCTGGAAGTTCTAGAAGTTAACATATGATGGACATCGTTGTATAAATTATTTTAAATGATAGTGTTTTAATATATGATTTGAAAAATCGTACAGTTTATTAATCGTGATGATGATGTTAATGAAATTATGCAAAATAAAAAAGATCAAACTGCCAAAATTACTGTGCTAAGATCATCGTAAACAACGGTATTCGAATTCGGTATTCCTCTATATACTTAAAGTAATAAATTATGGACGAATTTGTTTCGTATTTTTTTACTTTACGCCTAGATTTGATTCTTTTTTCATTTAAGGATCTACAAAGACATTTACATTAATACACCGCGAGCCGCCGCATGGCGTATGGCAGGGGACTTGAAAACAGCGAACTCCCTAGTTAGCTATCTGATTTGTATACCTAATGCTATCAGGAAAGAGGGACCAGTAATCCATCCTTTCTCGCTATAATATCGCGAAATCTCTTAGATGTCTGGCCTCGAAAATTGCGTTCGTTGAGTACGGGAATAAGAATGTCGTGTATTTCATGATGTACTAGTAAATCACTGCTCAAGAATTTTCGACAATCCCCACTGAAATCTACAGAATTGAAGACTTTAATATATAACAAAGAAATTTTCCTATTAGAGAAGATAATGAACCGGATTTCAATAACAGGCACACTGTTTATTGACTATGTGATTCTTCCCTTTATTGGAAATCATGCCTTATCTATCAAACATCTACTATTTTTAAATCTTAATGAAGAAAAATTCCATCAGCATTAAATTGAATTCGATGGTGTTCCGAGCTCTTTAATAAGGAAGTTAGTCTCTAAAATAATTAAAGGTTATTTCTGTGGGAGCGATATTCAACGGATAAGTTTAAATATCCCTGTACACATTCCTCTTGCATATTATGATGAAAAACTATTAGGAGGATGACTTTATCTATAAAACCACATTAAATACGGACCTGCTTCCGATTGTATATTTTCTACTCTAAAATTGCGATATTTTTAAAATCACGTGTTACCACCTCAGTTTTAATACTCAGGAGGGGTTTGGCTATTAATCTTTTTCCCCACATTACGTTAGAGTTATCGTTCGATTCCTGATTCCCATTTCGTCAAAACAACCGCTATCTTGGATGTTTTGAATTCACAGCGGTTGCGTAGGTAGTGGTCAATTGGCGCCACTATCCTTTTTGGAAACACGGTCGAAGGAGTTAAGATCTGTCAGAGTGTCCAAACAAACGCTTTTGAAACTGATCCCAAAGCGATAAATTTCTGTTTTCACCAGAACTGATGAATATCTTACTCCCTCTTTCACGCTTTTTCCACGATTATTAACTATGATATCGTGGAATATGACCACCATTCCTATCTGAACATATCACTGATCATTTAGACGATACGAAAGAGTAGATTACTCGTTACACCAACTCTTTATTTTTTAAATATGACGGTATGTTTTTCAGCTATTTTTGCTTTAATGGGTGTGAAAGGGTGTAATAAACGTCCAAGTCTTACAATGTTGCAGACGACCTTGAGAATGTAGGTAAAAATTTTGCCTACCCTAATTTCTGTTCTTTCTTTCTTACTTTCTGCCGTTTACATCTAAACTCGCATAATATTAGGTAGTAAAAGTTGCCTTTTATATTAATTTTCGATTTCTGAACTAATTTATTTACTAGTAAAATCAAGGCTGGTAATCTTAAGGTAGTTAACGACTGAATATTGAGAAGCGTTTCATGTCGCATTGAGAATTAATTGAGTAATATTAGCTATTAATTGATCTTTATACCTAATATGAGCCTCACTCTGAATATGTTGACCATTTTATTAATATGTTTCTAGTTTCCTTAAAGTAATTATAACATCGGTTTGTAGGATGACGTATATCTTCTTTATAAATTATCTTGATGGAATTTCATTCAAAATATCCAACATAGTAATTAACTTTTTTGAAATTTTACGGTTTCGATAACAAAATAGAGACATCAAGAGAAAGTAAAATTCGATATTGTAGTAGAAAATATACGGGGGGAAAAATATTTATCACAGAGTATATGAATGGATGTGCCAAAGCGAATATTTTGTCATTGTTATTTACATACAGCAGCTAATTGAGGACAAAAGACTCTCGGTTCATTTTTGCTCGGAAACAGATGACGAAGAAGGGGGAAACAAGCAATCGTCTCAACGAGAGAATCCATGTCAACTCGCGAGAAAAGTTCGCGAATGCAAAGAGCTGGGAATTTGCAAACGCGGAAAGCAAAGAAAAAAACAGAGGCCGCATGAGGAGTGTCATTGAGTAGCAAAACATGGGGTTAATAACGGTACACGATGCTGTCGTAGCGATGCGTGCGGGCATGAGATAGAGAAGCCAATCTCTCCAAAACAGGAAAACCGCTTCCTCGATGTCCCATAGGTGTCGCTTCCAACTCCCCTATCTGATCCACGAGATGCACCACCCCTCTCCTCACCACCGTTTTTTTTTTTAACTCCTGTCCTTTCTTCTCCACATTCCCACGGCCAACAAAAAATACAGGATCAATCTTCTAAGAACGCTTCGTGTCTTACTCGGTATTCTCATGGCTTCCCGCAAAAAAGAGGAGAGAGCTCCCATCCGTCCTCGTCTCCTTTTTGGTGGGAAAGAAACAAAGACGAAGAATAGGTCAAAAGACTCGGCCACCGTCCATTTCCCTCTCTTACCGCTGTGTCTCTTGTATAGTTTTCTTTGCTTGATGAAGGCAATCTTTAAGCGTAGCTTTAGAATTTGAATGAATGGTCGTCTTGAAAACAGTAAAGCAATGAACAAAGCTTAGCTTTTGAAGTGGCTCGTTGTCTTTTTCTTTAATTTCTTGGCGATATTATATTTGAATACAAATGTTTTCCGATGAGATCTGCTGGATCTCCTTGATCTCCTTTGTTGAATAAAGAAGAATTGTTAATTTTATTTTTAATTTTCCACAAAATGTATTAGTGTAAAACTATGAATTTTAAGCCATCAAAATATCTGTATCAACATTAAAATATATATAATATCAAAAATTTTGAAATAGTAAAAGTAACATCAGTATGTTTTATTCATCTTTTCGACTTTGTTATGAAGTAAATTTTTATTCTAGGCCTCTAATTTCATATTCACCTTCTCTTTGGTATAAATTTATTCGTTCCCATTTTATCATCTCAAATGTTTGTTCACTAATTATCTTTATGAAATTTGCGCGATGTATGATAGACAATAATAATCACATGATGTCCAGAAATACTGTTTTTATATACTCATCAGATATTCATTATTATACTTTTTACCCTTAAATTCGGCTGTTCTTTATGTCTGTATATGATTCGTTTTCTATGTATATGAATTGAGAGCAACCTCTTTCGCAACCCGCGAAAATAATATTTGTTTACAATTGCTTCGGATGCCCTATCCTAACGGCAAAGAATGGTGAATTTTAATTTAGGTAATCAGGTTAAAACCCCGTGTAACTCTAATAATCATAATCAAATCCGCATTAAATATTTATGAAACTTACTTCGTGAGGAGCATTTCCGCGTTTCGTCGGCACGAGATATTTGCTCGGTAGTCTTCATCTCCGCAATTACAACAGCCTTCTTGTTCCTGGACGACTCTCCGAACCCAACCTCGATCCTGCAAAACGTTTTTCCTTTTTTTTTGAGACACGAAAACGCTTTTTTCAAAAGAGCGAAAATGGTCGGCTTTCCCTTCCATTTCTTTTCGACATTCCGTGAATTCCCCTTTTACCGCGAAGGTTTTCGTGTTTCCTCCAATCATCATCCGCGATAATATCAAACCCCACCGCAGATTCCTTTATTCCTGCAGCAACCCCACTCTCCGCCGACTTTTATAAAACACTCTAAATTTTTGCAACTTCCTCTAACGCAGTTAAATTTCCTCATTTCTGTATTAAATTATCACGACCATTTTCTATGACTTTGAATCTCATGAATATCATGCGTGATAAGGAATAATTATTGACTGAACGTTCCCACAAGTCCAATAGAACGTTTCTCGGACGAATTCGAGGCATGAGTGAAACATTTACGGTCACGCGCTGATGGGTATTGTGGTGAAACTGGTGCTGTCAGTTAGATGAGATTACAAAGTAAAAAGTCTTCCAAAGAAACACGCTTAATTTACAGCAAAAAGTTTCAGCGACACTAAATAGTTTTCGTCGCATTTATATCCCCAATCAAAAGAGGTGAAGAAGTTTTTGATCAGTAAAAAATTGCCAAGAAATCGATTTTGCGAAATAAATACAGTGATACCTCTGCTAAGGAAGATGATTCATTCTGGAATTACATTCACTAGCTGTAACGTGGGTTAACCATAGGTTTCTATAGAAAATCGCTTAACTCGCTTTATATACTGCCCATTATTTAATTATATAGAGAAACGAGTGAAATATTGAATGGTTCACACAATGGCATGAAGCATATGAAACATATAAGTCATCAAATGGTTAACTCGATGACAAGGAGCGATTGAAAAAATCGGATAGAATTATCACGCACGCTAAAAATCGAGAGAAAAATGGAAACGTATTATTCGAATCATTCGATAGAAGCAAGAATGTAGTCGAATTTTTCGATCATTTTCACTCGGTTGTTCCCACCTGTACGAGCATCCATTAAAACATCCGTTAGTAGAGTCCTAATAAGAGCTAAAAAATCTTCGTTAGTCGGGTTGCTCGTTATTCGAGGTATCACTGTTTGTCAGAGGAGTGATTCAATCGTCATGGATGATTTATTCGGAAATATAAATTAGATAAGGAAGTTCATCTGAATTGGTGCATGCATTTTTCCACTTCATAGGTATCTGTTATGGAACTGTACTAGATTTGAAAGCTATAAGAAACACTGTTCCCTAGATGATAATATATAGCAGTCAATCCCAAATGTAATGCGGATTACGAAACATTAAAGAGCCGACAAAGAAGTATGTTATGAGTTGTAAAAGAGGTGGAAATTTTCACATGTACCGTACGCTGTTCTTTCGGGTCACAGAATTTACGAAGCATGAGAGAATTCATTGATCACTTTATTGTTCTCTTCCGAACTTGAGCGCGATATTTTGGCCAATGCCAAAACTTTCAGTGTGCATAACGAGGATTTGGGTCACGGATCACTTCCGACGGAGAATCCCACAATCTTCTGAGGGCAAAGAAAAGAGTCAAGGATAGTTTCCTCTCCAAGCAAGATTTTATCTGGTTCCGCAAAATACATTAACAAAACCAACGTCCGCGTTCAAAAAATGAGAAACGCCTTAGTGAAGGATGGAATTTGCAGTAACCTCTCGAATCCAATCTGTCGTGTCTCATTAGAAGGGAACAGAAATAACTCGGAAGTTTTACCTTCATTAATGTAAGATAATTAACTATTAAGCATCCGTTTCCCCTCGTGCCCGAATTCTTGTGAATGAAATTCGTGAAGGGCAGCGGCATTTTTTGTTTTCTTGCCTGGAGATCTCATCAGACAGTTATTTGATGAGGATAACCTTGATATTTAAAGTCTCGCCTTCGAAAGTTCCTTCGATTTATAGTTATCGCGCATCATCGGTGATGTCACGCGGGAAAACATCCTCGCATGTATACAACCCACTCAGCTTTAGAAATCGCCATCCCATACTGGACGATTGAACAACTCAACGCCGACCTCACATATCTGATGAGATTGCTTTACGAAATCGATGTCATTTTCTTGTTTCGGCAAACTTCAGCAATTTTTGAGCAGAATATTGTGTCGTTAATGATGCGTTTGTTGTGTTCTTCATACGGTAATTCATTAATTAGTAACTAAGTTACTTATGTATGCATCTCATTCTCCCTTTAAAACCTAGCTCAAAACATGCACTTTATTAATTACGAAAAATATTGCTGTTTTTTTTTCTCTTAAGCACATTTTCCACTGTTGTTTATTTTCCCATTTTCCCTAACTTTCAGCCCCCGCTCTCTCATAGCTTCATCTAAATTCCACCCGAAATATTTCCAATCCGTCTCCTTCTTTATCCATCGGTTTTTGTCCTCTCATATTACATACCAATCCAAAGGATTTCCATAAGTATATTCCCGTTTCAACCGTCCCTGACTGTCCCAGTCTTAGCGCATTTACTCGGGTGAAGAATATTTTAGAGACTTAGATTTTTAATATAGAAGATATTCAAATTACAACTTCCATGATGTAATGATAGTGAAGACAGTGACTTAAAAGCATAAAATAAATTCATAAAAATAATTCACACTTTTTCATAAAATCAATCCATGCTAATTTTTGTGTCCCGAATTTACCTATTTCAGAATTAAATTAGTCCCGATTTGATAACATTAGAATATGGTTACCCCTCCCATACCATACCATTCCAATATTTTTCCGCTATGGATATCATAGCATCTTTTTTAATATTCGTTATTCATTTCATTTGTTTACTTCTCAATCTTTGTCTAATAACATAACAACGTGTTCTCCAATAGTTTTGTTAAATGAGTTCATACTTCCTACGATAGTTAATCATTGACACTGGTCGTCACCTCCTGCGATGTTTTCCCGCTTACCGTCTCTATCCAGCTCTGATTTTCCCTCTTCTCCTCACCATTTTCCATTTATTATATAAGAAAGCAACAATAATTCCAAAGAATTATCTTACGAATCAGCAACGACTTAGAGTCCGATGTGGAGGGATGTGGATTTGGCCCGAGTTCTCGCTTCGTACGCGGATTTGAATAATATGGAGAAGGACAAAAGGACTTCCTCAGGCGTGCTCCTCGGTTCACTGTACAGACATCCCATTCCAATCGAAACAATTCCTTTCAAAATCCCTCTTCCCAATTGCCCCTCTTGAAACATTCTCTGCGTTCGGAAGACTTATTGTGTCGGCTCGAGATGCACAATCAGTCAATTGTTCATTCCCTGCCTCTCTCCTGTCGAGATCTCTCCTCATGATCTGCTGTCTCCACTCCCTTCTCATCCTCTTACGCGTGTGGCATAAGCGTGCGTTGCACAGAGAGGACAACAACTCAAATGACGAAATCGAATATTTCGGATCCTTCTTTGACTCTTTACCTTATTGAAGTTGGCATAAGAATGATACCGCTGTTCAATTTGTCTTTCAAAATGATATAACAGGAAAAATTATGACAAAAATTACAAGGGAACGGAATAGACCATCTCGTTCCCTTATAATTCTTGTCACTATGTACTCAAGTATTTCAGAAAGGAAATAAGATTGTATTCCTATTGAGAAAATCACAGAAAAACTTCTAGAATCAGTGCATTTTCTTTAAAAAATCAAAATCAAAGTATTTGAAATGCATTCAACCTATATTAAAATAGCTTCACTGTAATCTTTATCATACTGGTTGCGTTCACTAACAATAAAAAACCTATAGTAGATTCTAAACTTACCCTAATGACTCATGACTCTTAGGCACACTCAGTATTCCCATTTCCGAAAGAATTACCATCAAAATTTAAGGATGTAAAGATATTTATTATTTACATAGATGAACCTATTAAGATTATCATTGTTAATGGCAAGCGATAAAGAAAAGAAAGAAAAGATACAAGGGAAACATCCATGCGCTTTTTCCCACTTTAGTCGGTGTCAGCGAGAGATACATCGCTCGGGAAAATGCTGTTTTCTCCGAGACTTCTTAACCCTCCACCCTTATAGGTGGCACCGGCGGTTTATAAATGAAGGTGCCCGACGACTTCCCACACAATTCCCTGGAGAAGGTTGCTTTGCTGTTCTTCGAGTACCGTCTCCTCCTCTACTCTTTACATACGCTCGCCTACTTCAACTCACTTCCTTTCCAGGCATTTATCAGCAAAATTATGCTCGGTTTCCTTATATGCCTTTTAATCTCTCCTTTCGGTCAGTTGTTAAACCTCCCTCTTGAACTATATAGTGCATGTAATCCTCGTATGGAAACCATTTTTATTTCCCAACGGTTTATTCGTCATTTCTTGGATTTCCTTCCGCCATCTCACGTGAGATTCACCTCACGTGCGTCCCTCTCGAAACGTGCCATTTGCTTGTTTTAATCCTTTCATAATTTTCAAGGCTGTGTCGCGATTTTAACCCGTGACCCTCGGATAAAACAGAGATGAGGCCCGACTGACTTTTCACGGTTTCCTAAAACACGCGATGGTGATTTCGCCATTTGCTATCCCAATCGAGAAAATCTCACGCTCGAGGCAAACGTCTCATACTATGGATGGCTTTGCAACGACTGATACTTCGACACTAATGTTGTTGGCAACGTCGCTTTGTCGCACGGAATCTCAAGGATTCCTTTCTTCGAGCGATTCCCAGATTGCTCGAGGATTGCTTTTTGTGTAATTTCGATGAATTTGTGGAAGACGTTGGAACTGCATACGACTTACCATTACGGCGTAAAATGATGCTTATGGCGTAGTATTTTGAAATTTCTCTCTTTTCTTGATTTCTTAACAATTTTTTTATTTCTTTAGACACGCAATTTTTATTTATTTATGAATGAAATACGGCGTCACAACTTAGTTTATACCCTCTTATTCGTTCTCCATATGTACGAGACCTGGTTTCAGTCGATACAACCCGATTCCTCAAAGAAGCATTTGAATTGTATTTGAATGATTTAATCGCACTATAATTTATAGTTTAATTTAATTTTTAACACTTCAATCTGTATTTTTCATTCATTCACTGTTTGAGGGTACCTTACTTTGAAATAGTAAAAAACGAAGAAAAAATGATGGAAAACGAATGATTGAGGTGTTACCGATGATAGGATCCGATGTTGCAAAAGTATATTTGTGCATTGAAAACCCTCTCTTTAATAAAAATAACTACGAAAATGTTTATTATCATACCGAAGACGCCAGTCTAAAGTAAATGAAAGAGTAAAATAAGAGTAAATGGAAACAAAGTTTTTGTGCTACTAATATGGACTTATTTTGTAATTCAGAAAAATAATTTTGATATAAATTCCTTACTAGAAATCCTTCCATCTTTTATTTCAACAATTTGATCCGTAAAATAATCATCAAATCATTTACTGAAAATGTGCGATAAAAATAAACCCTTTCGCTTGACGGTAAATTTCGTTCGGTTCATGAGAATCAGACATACATTTGCATTTCCTCTAGCGCTAATTGAATTTAAAGTGCTTGGCCCATTCTTATCAAACATCTCCGTATTTGAATGAGGGAGTAACGACCCGCATGGGATATTCTTGACTTAGGATTAGCTTCATTGTTCAATCGAATGGCTTCTGAAACTGGCTTTTCTTCTCTTCGTTTTTATACCATATCGACCTAAGTAGTTTATGATAAACAATGTCATGTTGTATATCTTGGCGCATTTGGCATTAAGAATACAATGGGACAAATTCCCTTCTCCCTCTGCTGCAAGTGGCATAATCTTTCATCCAAGATGCTCGCTGTCATAGCTGCCATTCTCAAAGCATCGTTTTTCACGTTAGGCTTCAAGTAGCAACGAATGAAGTTATCATCCAAATTATATTAATTAGATGTAATCTTTAAATATTAAACGATGGAAATTTTTAATTGAAATTACAATTTTTTAACGATGTATCTAAAATTCGTTCATCTTCAACCCCAAATTCGTACAAAGAGCTTAATTAATCTTTATTCGCTTATTGATGGCATGCTCAAAATAAAAACTTTCTACCTCACTATTGGGTTAATTATTATGTGCACCATTAATATAAAAATCTAGATAATTTCTGGTGCAGGAAATCTCTTAAGAAATTTCGGTCATTAATTTAGTAATTTCGATAATTTTTGGTTATGATACTGATTCTTTTAAGAAATGCTCAATTATTTCTAACATGCAGTGCACCTTAATGGCATCATGCGTGGAGCTTATTGAGAGTAATTTCTCCTGACAGAGTAGTAATTAAGGTGAAATTCACAGACTGCTAGGCTAGGGAGCAGGTTTTGCAATTAAGCGGTGATTAGTTTTACGATTTATATACCAAAGCAGCAGCTACTGTATCCACAGCATACAGTGTCGATGAAAGCAAATTTTAGTAATAAAATAAAATTCTTAATGCTGAGTGTAATATACATCCACATTTACATATTTACCTGCAAGCCCGCCTTTAGAGTGACTCTACTTTCCTAATTGGTCACTCACGTAACTTTCAAGGGAAATATGAATTATTGAAGCCGCTAGTCCTCATTTTTCCCGCAGTATAAGAGCAATTCTTGTAAAAGAGGGAATGCATGCACGCACATCACCATAGAGTAAGTATACTTACTTACTCTATGATATGACGTAATTAATGCCGTGATGATTGAAAGAGGTCCGTAGCTAGTGTGTTTTACTCAGGAAAATTAGATGTGAACTCTGACAAAATACTATTAGGAAGTTATAATATGGTGGATTTATGCACAAGACTATGAATGTTAGATTCATTGAAACCACCATAGTTAGCTTGTTTTAAGAAAAAAATTCAGTATGAAACACTGATCGTTTATTTTAAAAATATGTATTTATTTCTTATTCGCTAAAGTTTGACATATTTTGTGGTAGTCCCAAATATCGTATAACAACATGACACAAAAACATGCTCCACAATTGCTTACGTTTGAAGTGTGATACAGATTAATATTCCGTGATAATATCACTCAATTTACAACCAGTAGCATAACACATGCAAAAATGACAACAAGGCTTAATTTATAGAATATACCCCTGGTACCCTTGGAGTATATTTATATACGTCACTTATATCCCATATCCTACCTATGATAGATGTATATGTGTGGTACAACTATGAGCAATGCAATATGTATTCAATGCAATGACGTTCAAGTGTATAACTCGATATTTCCTTTCATTTCAGTTGACGTGATGTTCCACCTCCCTGGTGGCGCGTCTTCC
Organism: Pachydiplax longipennis; assembly: GCA_036926295.1. Classification (NCBI taxonomy): domain Eukaryota; kingdom Metazoa; phylum Arthropoda; class Insecta; order Odonata; family Libellulidae; genus Pachydiplax; species Pachydiplax longipennis. The sequence goes on along the minus strand of JAVFKF010000015.1, from coordinate 6,343,552 downwards.
ATTGGGATGTTCCGCGGAGGATAGTGTCCTCCTGCAGACACCGATAGAGATAGAGAGCCGCTCTCCCCTCTCAGTCGCCCCTTCCACCAGCTTCATCACGCCCATCACGCGCTCCCACTGAGGGAGACCCTCTGCAGCCATGCCGGGTGAACTGGACAAGGTGAGTGAACTCTTAAGGATTCGTCGTCGGGAGCAGAGCGGCGCCGGACAATGCTTGAAAAAGTCGCCTCCGAGCGCACCTATTCTTAATTACTTTCCCCCGGCAGCATGCAGTCATTCAAAAGGAATGTTTCCGTCGCGAGCCGACCTTGGGAGCGAACTACGTTGCGTAAATATTCTTCACCCATCGTAGCGTGAAAATAAAACAGCTCGCCAACGTGTTTTTTCGCGATGTGGACGCTCTCGAGGAAAGTTTGCTTACCCGAGGACGTATTCAAAACAGGGAGTCGTTTCTCGAGCGCGGGTGATTTTTAAACCGGGAATCAATCCGTTTAATTAATCGTCGGTTTCCCTTTCTCGGATTCCGCAACACTTTCGTTCTTTCTTCCTTCTGGTATTGTTGCGTGCGATCATTGCGCGCGCAGAAGGGTGGAGTCTACGGAGTCATAAAAACACTTTCGCGTCACACTCTCCCGCCGACGAGTGAGTCAGCTTCTTATCCATTTCTTTTTTTTCTCCCGGACGGTGGTTGTTCTCGGAGTAATCTCTGCAAAAAATGTTTCGTCACCCGCCGCGGAGGTTTTCAGAATCTTGTTTTCTTCGCTGGAGAATTGCCGGGACTAATTTGACATTATCTCGGGGCATTGTTCTCGGTGCTCGGATTCGCAGTATTTTTTTAAGGGGATGAAATGGGCTATCTCTACTGTGGTGCCTAATTTTAGCTAGAATATTATGATATTTTCCATGCTGCCCAAGTTTCATGACGATTTAGTGATCGTATTTTTTGAGATTGTTTTGGTCATTTTGATTTGTTGATTGTTTGATGTATACAGTTGTAAACTGGATTAGGAGCTAAAATGCAAGATCTTGTTTATAAAAATGATAATAATAATAATGATGATGATGATAATAATAATAATAAATTTCATATTAAAATTTTCCGAAATCAAGCGGCTATATGCAGCTTCATTAGTCCCTTGGAGTCTTAGTGTACCATCTAGTTAATCATAAACCGTTTATTCGGTCTCTTACCAGACAGCTATAAACACACGCGGATTTTACTTATGAAATAGACATTTCTACTATCTCTTTTCTTTTGTGGATACCAAGGCAAAAGCAGTAGCTAAAACCACAAATGGATGTGAAAATTAGCGCTAATAATAATGATATTCTTAGCTTGAGGAAAATACAGGAAAATATTTTTATATTTATGTATAATATAATATATCGAGCTCTCCAAATTGACTCTTCTACCTCTGAGAACGTGTAAACATAAATAAAGGTTGAGATTATTATTACATTCAATACTATACACTCAATACTATGCCTAATATGTTTAGACTAGCGAAACTATAGCCTTATACTCAAACGAGCTCAAGCTCATAAAAATTAGTGTGGTGATTCATAGTACTGACACTTCTAGCTGACATTCGTCCAAGGGAGTGGCTTTCTAACTCGATGAACTTTAGAGATCACTTTTCAAAATGGCAAAATTGCCCTCCTCGCTTATGGTCTAAAAACTTGTATCGCTTTGAAGAGATATTTTTACTTTGCCCATGTGAGTTTGGAATGAACGAGTAAACCACCGATTTACTTCAATTTATTCCGATTTTTAGAACGAAACGAATCGTTAATGCGGGCGTTTCGTGAATTTCAATTTGCTAAGGTCAGAATCGCGACATTTTCCCCTCCTTCCAGGAAGTTATGCTTGAATATCTCCTGTGATTTTATGAGCTTGTCCATGAAAACCATGATAGCTAATCTAGAGTGTCATGGCCGTGTTTTCAAAAAGTTGAATATTGATTACTTATCAAACTGGCTACTGTTGAACCTGAAAATACTCTTTCGGTCGACTTTATTGTGTTCAGAATGTATTCTGATGTACCGATAGCCCCCATAAATTTAGCTATGCTGATAGGGATTTAGAGGCTTCATTTTCTTATTCACAGAGAGTTCCTATATTATTTACTGCATGGAGGCCCCTAAGTTGTTCCACATCACCAGATTTTTAAATCTACGCTTTCTTTAATATAAGACAAAAAGTAGAAAGTTCAAAATATTCTAATGCATTTTCTTTTAATTTTTTTCCGATCTAATAAATCACAAATCTGCAGCTATGGTAATATTAGCTTAGCATTTATGTTCAAAAACTAAAATAGATGGAAGATAAAATATTAGGGAACCAAAAATATATCGCGTATATTTTAAATCTTCATTATTATTTTGCTGGATCTACTAATTCATTTGACATTTCAGCAATTTCATTTGAAGGCACGAAATCAAAAATCCGTTGAAAAATTACCATTCTATCTTAAAATAGAAGCTTATACCATTTGATTCTATACAAAATTCCTGGGTTCGATTCCCGGTGGGAGCTCACGTACAAAATGACCTCAGCAATCGAAGCTTTTTTTACAATACTACTACCATTTTCGTGCTATAATTGAAAAAGCAAATCAACTATATAATATCTTAAAATATTTTCGTTGAGAATCCTTAAGCCTACTTGAGTCTTATGCTTCTAAAATTTTATTACTATGATATGAGAAAGACAGATTTATTTATTTTTCGTTTCTCTTAATAAACGCCAAATACTTGAAAAATTGCAGTACTACAGCCAATTTCTTATCTTTGTTTGCTTAATGTTGCCCTCTTACTTCCACTTTCAGCAAACCACACCTACGAATGCCTCTTGATCGAGTTCTGGCAATCAGAAAGAAAAATCGAGTGATCCAGTAAAGGTCATTACCGAGTCATTTTCATTCGTCATCGACTCAAAGTTGATAAGAATGAATGGCAGATTTTTAACGAGGACAAAAGAGAAGAAAAAGAGGCTACGGTTACTGCTTAATTATCGGTGAAATCTTTCCGGAAAACTTTCGGCGATTGTGCTCTGATTGAGAAACAGCTTGACCACGGCAGTCATTGCTCTCTGATGTTGGTAGATAAACAAAGCGTGTCGATGAATGATCTGATATTGTTGCTCTTTCGAAAGGTACTTCGTGTTGATTTGCAGCAACTGATTTTTTAGCAGAAAAGGTTACTACCCACCTTGTGAATGCGTTTCGTCGTTTGCCTCCGGTGGTTGCTAGACACACCCACGTGGTGTCCACATAAACACTCGCCTCTCTTTTAGTGTCTTTTTCCTCCCCTATTTTATTGGCAAGTTTCCACTCCCACCACCAAAGGACAAGTTCGGGAGCCGTCTGGTTTTGAAACTCCTCGAAAGTCGAAGCGATCCCGAGAGTGAAACCGTCATCCATTTGGTCTTTTTATCCGATTGAAAAAATTAGGCAATACACAAATCCGCTATAACTTCGTAATTTTTCAGAACCAAACATATTTATCTATAACCGTGATATGCTTACTGTCAACTTTTATCCTATGATGTGTCTGAGAGGATTTCATTGTTTTTCTATGTTGTAATCATTCGTTGAAAATCGGCCTCAGACAGTTGTAAATAGTAACGTATCATTATTCTATATTATTACGAAACATGAAGTTTAGTACTTTCCGTTTGTCGATTTTTACAATAAGCATGGCCATCTACGTGATCAGCGTACGTTTTAAGTGAGATATATTCGCGGAGAGAATCGGATATCGTAAAGCATTGTTTGGAAACAATGAACTTGTTTTGATTTGCTGCGTGCCATCTGAATAATCTCGTAGATTCTAGTAGATTACATGTGCATTCAATCCCGTGAATATTTATTGCTAATTAAAATATTTTCCTCGATCAAAGTTCGTTAACTTTACGATCCAATGCCAAACTCAGAATGAAACCTTCAAAAGAGTTCTTCATTGCGTAAAGTAGTTCAAGCTTCTTGCCATACACATTTGGCGTAAAAGGTATTTTGGAATCACGATGATGTTTATTTGCGGAAATAGTTCTGTATATAGTATCAAATCCTCTTATATTTTAGTAGTTTTGGTAATATTAAGTTTTTTTAACTCATCAGGTGCATTTTCAGTCATCTTTTCCTTTCTCCCACGATTCCATCATGTGGAATGTATCTTCTGGAACGGGGATACCAAACCTTATCGGTCCTCAACCTCATTAACATTAATTAACCGTTGTTTATTTTAATAATTTTTGATTTTGACAATTAATTCTAAATTTTAACATACACAATCACAGACTGATGTGGCAAGAAGGTAGTTCCAAAATATAATAGTCTGGATATATTGCTAACAATACTAAATTCGGAATCTTTCAATAATCCAATTTTTACTTATTTACCTAAAATTCACCGCACCTTATAGGGTTATTGGTACATCTGATTGGAAACCGATTCTGTAGAAGATTAAATACAGTAATTACTAAAGTCTACGTTTTGTTTTCATTAAGTGTCTGCTGACTATTTCAACTATACGAAATCGAATTTTAGCGACGTGATTGAGTAATTCTCGGAAAATAATAATTATTGAACTTCACATCTATTCCATGAGTAAATTACCTTCTTCAGTCTTTGTAGATCCAACTGGATAGCATGTCCATTATATTGGACACTGCCTTTCTCCTAAAGCCGCCGGAATCTATTATACAACCGTCTGAAAGAATTCGGTCGTTCGCACGTTGGGGTGAGTGAATCATTTCACGAAGAGAACGCCCGTCGTGATTACGAAACGCAGCAATCATCCACAGGAGGTTCTAAATTAGATTCCTCAACTATCAAAAATATTCAACAGATCTGATCCCCGTTCCTCGAGTAGGGCGACCGTTTCTCTGACGTACCGAGATGAACTTCTGAGATATGACGTTTCTTAATGGCTTCCAATCGCCTCTTTAAGTTAATGGATGATTAGACAGCGTCGCCGCCGGTTACCGCCCTGTGATTTTTTACTCAAGTGGACGCGAAGCACTCCAATGCGCGAGTAGGCACGTCGTAGAAACGGGAAAGAGACGTGGGTAAACAAGGAAGTTCGCGGGAGCACGGTCGAACGCCTATCAAGAGGGTTAAGAAAGCCATGGACCAGCGTCTCTTATGAAAAAACATCCCAGCTCTGCATTATGTATATGGGCATTTAACTTTCCTCAGTTCAAATAGGAATTAGAAATTTATTTACGTACCGTTTAACCGTTTGATTTTTAGCTTCAGAGCTTTTACATCCTATTGTCTCTTTTTTGTGATGATGAGTAGCAATGACCACAGCGGTTCTTTGGTTAAATATAGAAGTAATTCTGCAAAATTTTCGTTAAAGAATGGATTTGGTTTAAAATCTCTTTGTCTATCCTTCCTCGAGACTCACCCCTAATGTTACACAATATTTCATGAAAGCGCCAATGAATTTTAAATTAGGTCTGGCGCTCTCTTGAGATTATCTCCTTTCCTTTGCCATCAAAACGATGCAGAATCATCGTTTTGAAAGGGGAATTTCAAAATTTTCATTAATTCCTGCGTAAAATCTTTCTAAAACACACAAAAGAAAACAGAAAAAGATATACTTACAGGAAAATATATGGATTAATATCATTACCAACTTTCAAATACAGGATTCCTTTAAACACAATTTAAGAAGTTTGATAATCGAATTGCTCTCACACAGAAGTAGCCAGAAAAGGGTTATTTTTTTCAATCGAGACTTGGATCACAAGCCTTGTAAAAATCTCTAGGAAAGACTGGAAATTTTTTAGACCATTTTTTCTGCATCACTCACAAATAATATCCAGCAAAATCCATTGCATCATTGAGCAACGAGCATTTTTCCTGGTTGCAGCAATTTTCTCCTCAAAGGATAAGCCTCCTCACTCGATATATTACGAAGGCATTCCTGATCACAGGTGTCGATTGGCATAGAACCGATTTCCGTTCTATTTGGATAGGAAGACAGTGTCTCCCTCTTGTATGATCAAAAGACGATCGTGCGCGCGCATTCGGATGTGAGTCGATCTCCTTGACCGACAAATGAGCAGCGGATGAGATGATGCGTATCAAGGGGGAGGCGTATATCCGGGAGATCTTCCCCATACGGTGTCACTGCCGGCGTGCCACAAACGGTTTTTGGTGTCAAAGGCGGTTATCAAAGGGCTGCTGTAATGCAGTATGGCAGTAGATCCTCCTTGGCTGGAGTTCTTCCACTTGGCAACCTGTGGAAGTTCAAGACGATTTCAACGCTAGAAGCAGAATTTTTCATATATACACATTCGCAGAATACATTAATATTACAGTGTACAGGATTATTTACTCTTTTGGGAAGGGGGCCACATGCAAGATTTATTCACAGCGTTAGGCACCAACCCCCAAAAAATAGGCAACCCATCTTTCGTACAAGTATTCTGAATTTACTAATTCTATGCAGAATTTGCATGCTAGAAGGCACGATTGCGTTAAAGATTGTCTAAATATATAATTACGCGATTCAGTGCGTGTTAAAAAGGAGATAACTTAAAAATGAGTAATTTTAATGAGTGATTATATAAGATCTTACGTAAGTGACACCTATTTTACCTGAGGATATACATGGGTGGTCTGAAAAGTTTCCGACATTTCGCCATTTCTCGGCATGTTTTCTGAAAATTTTATGAAGATTTATAAAAAATCTGGGGTCGGAAACTTTTCAGACCACCGCATTTCTGAGCTCAAATTTTGAAGAAGTAGAAAGATTGGCTGGTAAATTTGAAAACCTCGATATGCAGCATCTTCGTCATAGCCGTATTTTGAACATATTTGGTGTTATGTCACATGGAAAACAAACAATAATAATCAGAAGATTTTCACCCTTGTCTTGGATCGAAAGTTTCATTCTTCGAAATTTTCATTAAACGATTAGAAATTTCTAATTCTTTCTTTTTTCAATAGAATAATTTATTCTGCGCTTAGCATATTCCCGCAAGGAAGAGATTCTCAAGCATAACGTGATGAAATTTATTACAATATGAAATTAAAGTTTGTACAGGAGCCCCTATGAACTACCTTAGTTAGTGATGTGGGATTTACTACAGATTTTTATTTCGTATTATTATTCACGCGATGTTTCATGCGACGGAATTTACATAATCCTCAGCCTAAGAGATTTGCATTTTTGGAGGTGATGCAAATTCCGGTTTAGCTGCATAATTAGGTTTGATATATTCTACTATTGTTTGCTGAATTTTGAGTCAGCCCCTCTTCTCATTTGCATCTGATACCTAGCAGTGAAATTCCTACCAAACTGATTCCAAACCATTTAAAGTAGTAAACGCATACGTAGGGTTACCATATTTAAATAGCAAAAAACAGGGACAAGTTAAATTTTGAAAAGAATCAAACTGGGACGTTGCTTTATAACTTTGATTTATCCAATTTTATGAGTCTTTTAGCCCTCTTCGTTGTATGCGTAGAGCACCAAGCCCTTTAATTTCTTGCCTTCTGACCCTTTTTTCTTTAGCTCTGTGAATCTCTCATCGTTTCGTTATCGGATTGTTTTCTTTTTAATCTTGACAGGCGGAAAAACGACAGGGATTATTCCTCTAAAACATAATAGCTCCGATAAAATTGGTAAGGTAAGCTTTGGAAGGTAAAATCGTCCTCGGAGAGCCATCATTCATATTCAGTGAAAGATCAACCAAATCCACTATTCCTCTTCGGTCCACATTTTTTATATTTCCAATCCAATTGTATTTATTTCCAACAAACGAATCTTAAAACTGTCTGGTAACTATTTTATGAAAGTTGGCTCCACAATCTTGACAATTAATTCAACCTTTAGGATTTATTTTGAATGAGCAGCTAAAACGAACGTATTTAAATTCTATTTTGAAAATTATAAGTACCGCATCATTGATATCTTTCGAAATAATTTGGAGTACATACATTACAAAATTTGGTATGAATATTTCGTATGGCTGCTGAAGATTTTATGCTTCCCATGAAAAAACAGAGTGGTTAGCTGACTTACAAGCCAATCGTGAAACGTGCATTAACTCACCTTTCTTATGGTTCAACTTTCGTTTTAGGGACACGAATCATGTGTTTTATTGGTTTTTTGTTGCGAGAAAAAGGTATTTCCCGTGGGTAGAATGTATTCAAATAGCCTAAAAGCATCATCAGGGCGTGTTCTAACCAGACTCTTTTGATTCTCCTTATGATGTAAATTTCGCAACAGGTCCACGATTTTTTACTTAGCTAAACATTTATTTTATCAGTCTTTGGTTGTTTTCTCAGGTGTGGCCGACTGCCTATGCATAGGGGGAAGTAGAGGCTTACATCAATGGATTTCAAAAGCTGAATAACATGAAATACACCGTCCGTATACCTTACAGACGATGAATGAGATTTTAATCTTAGGAAATAAATCAAACTTGCGAAGTTTGACTTGCAGAGGTTTAGGATGTTATTGGCAGCAAATGGTATTTACAATTAATGTAACATCAGTGGTTTGGAAATTTTCGAACAGTATCAGGATAATACGTATAATAATAAAGATTTGCAAATATTTGAATAATTAGAAATTAGCCTACATCATAAGGGCAAAATAAAGTAGATTAGAGCAACATCTCTCCAAAGGAAATATTTTAAATTTTTCATTATCAAGTCCACAACATAATCCCCGATACTTACAATAAGTGTTCGAGTAAATGGTGGGCATAAAACGAAAATGATTCCGGTGATCAATCATCCCAAAAATGGAAAGTTTAAAACTTAATAATACTTATATATCTTCCGAAGTAGTTATTAAGGAAGTAAAAGTCAATACGATGATGTTAAACTACCAACTAATAATCAAATTAAGGCGGTCGATTACAAGCACGCAACATCAGAAGAAGCATTTGTTTTCTTAACAGCACTCCATCATCCCATACCTTCGCATTCTCTAGAATGTGGGACGTTTTTTTTCTCTTTAAAATTACTCAGGGTGCGTGACTTTATCATTACCTCGGATATTTCGACCATTTAACGTTTCCTAAGCAGAAACATGCAGGAGGTTTCGCGGTGTTCATATAATTCCCTTTATCCTCGAAAGAAAAAACAAAGAGAATATAGGCCGCTATGTGCGATCCGGCCTCCTTTCATTGCGAAAGCATGAGAGAGGATCATACGCAGGAACTCCATCGACCGAGAGAGAGAAAAAAGCCTTTCTTTTTCCATTCTGTCGGCGGGGCGATATCGGTCACGGAAACTCGTTTACCCGTTTCCGCGTGTGTTCGCTATGGGGAAGGAGATCGCGTCCCTAAGTGCCCTTTGGCGAGGACGAAGGCAGGGCATGTCCTTCGGATTCCTTCATTTATCTCTTCTTAATGTGTGTCGCTCGCATTGATTCATTCTCCAAAGCATTTCGCTACAAGAATCTGCGATTTTATTCTCCGACCTCCTCGTTCTTCGCCGGACATTCCGGGCGTTCTTGGGATTCGCTTTGGTATACAATTGCCTTCATTATGTTCTTGATTCCAGCGTTTATGTTTCATAGGATACGTTGCGAAATAATTCCTGAATGACTAATGAAGTTGGTGTTTCTTCCAAAGGTGAAAAAGTAGAGTAGTTAAAAGTGCTTCGACAGATGAGGTCATTTCGCACGTGGGCTCAGGAATTGAATGTTTTCGACGAAAGCGGTCCTAGGTTCGTATCCCGGTAATTGATAGACCCGGACCGCTATCCGGGAGCCCGTAAAAAAGTTGAATTCTAACTACTACCTTATCAATACTATCTTAAATACACAAATGAAGAATTGGGTAAATGGAAGAGCTAAAAAATTAATTATCTTAAATTTTGTGGCTATTTCATGTACTACTATTTTGTATTTTTTTCTGCATGTCTTTTCGTTTTCTATATACAGATGTATTCTATATATACATGTACATTATCACATGCTGGAAAGTTAGAAAGTTTGAAAGTCATCGAATTTATATTTTGATTAAGGAAAAAAGGCGCAGCTGCGGAAAGTAAATCTGTGAAAATGATTCGATTTTTGATTGCGTAAACTTTTTGGGTGGTTATTCCAGTTCACTTCGGATTTTTTTGGAATTGAACACGGCTTAAGTTTTATGGATCATAATTAATCATGTTATAAAATCTTTCGTTCGGTACCCTCTGATTTGATGATGAAGATTTTATGTGAATATTTTTACCAATCAATTTTCCTATTGTGGAACAATTGCCTCTGAATGAGTAGTAGAAAAATCGCATCTAAAGATAAGCTCCATCATGAACAAATATTAATGCGGAGCAGGCCTTCAATAAAAGATCTTGATATTTGTGTATTACAGAGCTCCAGTAGAGAATCGTGATTTAATCTAGGATATTATGTAGAGAAAGATTATACTAAGAAGTTGATTACAATTGCTTAACATTTCGCCTCTAAAAAATGCAAAGTTGCCCGGTATATCAACTTTGAGTTTTAGTGAAAGCATTCACAATAAAAATTCACGATCTACCTTGATTATAGTTGCCTATAAATGGCTGTGAGTTTAGGAAAATGATCAAAATCAACGGAATCCAAATGTATTAAGCTTCATCGTCCACGCAAATAACTGCGATTTCCTCCTCCTTCGACGAAATAGCTTCTCGCCCGATTACCTCACGCGCATTCCTTTCAAACTTACCTCGAGGCAAGTAACTCCGCCTTATGATTCCACATTTCATCCTCTATGGTTCGCTTTCGCTGAAAATATTTCCTTGTATCATGAGTTGCGTTATATCAGGAATTAATCGCCATTTTAGTCAATCGTCTTCATAAGTGATATTATAATCTGAAAGTTATCGCTGCTTATCTCTAGCACTTATATCTTCGGAATCTTACTTTTTTGTTCATATTGCATTATTATGGATATGTGTATACATTCTAAATACCTCCATTTTCAGGTTCCTTAACTTGTGTAACAACTTTTTTCCTCGAACTGAAAGCAACTTTACTTTCCTCCTCTTCCACCGACACGTTGTTCTTGTGAATAACCAATACTTAATGATTTTCGAGAAACTTCTTATTCATTTCCCCTCCACATTTTTTCAGTATTTCTCTGCAAATAATTTAAAGTTGAGTAAAAGGAATTTAAGATTTAACCCTTTCCAGTATTATTCAGTTAATTAATACTTCGAATAATTATTAAATATAATGATTTGCGTCATATAATGACAGGAGAATAAAATATCATATATTTATTGGTGAAAAGAGTAACACAAATGTGTTAAGATCGATTCTATGTCTAGCTTTAAAGATCAGTTACCAAAACTTTTGGAATTTCCTTACGTTATACCTTTGTTTGATACCCGTTCACTTTCTTGCATCCCTTTGTTGCAGGAGTTCAAATATTTTTAAGACCTCTAAGCTATTTTTTCTCTCTTTACATTCCGACACCCTTGTGCAAAGTTGTACCATAAACCTTTTCCTAAATAATTATACGTTAATCATCACTAATTCAAATAGACACATCCTTTACATTCAATACAAGTAGATTCAAAGTAATAAAGAAATTTAATTACCATCCTCTTGAGCCAGTTAGTGGCTCATGAGTCGGTCCTGGGTTAAGGTGACTATCCTACTATCTAAATTCAAAAAACGTATTCAATTTTTGTTAAATACGAATCTTCAAACTCGGTGTGTAAGCTTATTTAAAAACAGTGAATGAATCGAACAAAAATATGAATTTGTTAATGTATAAATCGTAATGCAATAATATCCGTCATAAAAAATAAAATAATAATCAACGTAAAAAGGAACTCGTTTCTTTCCGCAACTCTATTATAACAAGAATCAGTAATCGCTAATAGGGTCCATAAATCAGGAATTCCGAAGCGTAGCAAATTCCGATGCCCAGATCATTAGGAAAGAGATATTATCGAAAGACTCGAAGCGGTGGGGGAAGCGTATCCCCCATAGAAATATCTCTCTTACTTCAGATTTGGGAGCGGTCCCAACGCACGGTTCCCAAGGTCCCAATCCAAACACCCAAGCCCATCCCCACAGCCACCTGCGCAGGAGACAGCATCCTGTGCACTAGAATCTCATTCGGGATTGCCCATCATTTGCCCAACATCCTTCCTCTCCAATAGCTCTCGCAACCATACCCACTCTTACGCACAGGTGTTCGCTTTTTTTGCCCAAAGAAACGGCATTCTTGTCCGCATCTCGAAATCTTCGCGACGCCCTTCCTTCCGACGTTTTCCGCTTGCGTCACCAAAGAGAAGAGAACGCCGAGTCGTACCACTTGGGTAATAATCCTCTCCTACGCTAATCTCTCGGACGGTTTAAAAAGTGATGGATGTCTGCGCGTACGGGGATAGAGAAGAATGCGGCGTCCGAGTGAAAGGGATTATTAAAAAGTTGAGTAATGCGGTAACGAGGCAGATCAGCGGAATGGGAATGTCCGTCGCGTGACATGGGCGCTATGCGAGAGATGTCGGTAACGTATGAATCACGCAAATCGATCGGATGGTCACTCAAAACCGTTTGTACGTGCTTCGTTTTCCCCGCACGAGGAGATAATTGCGGGAATGTCGCTCGGAAGAAAGGCTCTGGGATGTACTCGACCTTGTCTCCTTTCAATTATTCACATTCGCAGTTCTTTTCATTGAACGCCGTGGCGAAATGGTGGGAATCGCGCGGTAATTCCACGAGGACGTTTCCGCAGAAATCGGATTATCCGGAACCTCATCGCGGTCCCATAACCGCGAATTCAGCCCGCGTGCTTCATTGGCCGTTGCGAATTCTCGAAACGGAAAAATGTGAAAGGCTGAGGGTGATTTGATTTAGCCTCTCTCTCGTATTTCTTGAGTGTGCAATGTTCCGCTAAGAGACAATTCTGAAAAGCGGTGCAGAATTGAAGATGGGTGTTCCGGGATGAAGGTAACATAACAAAGGACGAGCCAGATTCTTTTTTTCCACGCGCACACCCACCCATCTTCAATCCGTTCACGGTCATTTCTTAGCGTAGCGTACGGAGAGTGAGGAAGTGTTATTTTTTCAAAGGTCGAAATGAATGGGATTCTTTCTCTGGGAGCGGACTGGAAGGGTGTGCATCATTCCACAAGACGCATAGTCGTATATCAACAGACGGCTTCATGGTCACTTAAAAGTTTTATCCTTCATTTCTGCGTTGAATTTTCATCACTTTTCCAATTTAAAATTTAATCGAAACTTTATGGCCGTAGCGCGGTCACGGAAAGTTTTTATTACTACCACTGTTTTAAGGGACTCCCTCCTCAGTCTCCCACCTCTTCTCTCTTATATTTATGCTATATTAATGTCAACTAACTAAGCCTTCATTTCATAGAACCTTGTTTTATCATTTATCGCGAACACTAGTGATTTTTTTCATGATAAAAGATATAAAAATGTTTCCTCGTGTCTGACGATGATACTCCTAGACGGGGTAGTAAATTCTGTAAAAGTGATACAGATTTTTTCTTGTCTATTTTCCAGTTTCTTTTATTTGTGATTAAAAGCTAAAAATATAGCTTTCATCAGTTAGATTTAGGTAACGTTTCAACGTCACTTTTCACAGAAAGCGACGAATTCTAACAATCGAAAAAAGCGTACTGATTAAGATTTCATAAAATTTCAGCTGTAAATCCTTAATGTGTTTATGAAAGGTTCAGATCTCGACGTTACCTTCGTTTTATGAGACCTCGAGGTTCCTGCAGATAATTACTGCTAATACTAGTCACGAATTCTGGCATGAAACGGATATTTACTAAGAAAAATATTTGATTTCGTGCAAGGAAGCGTTAAAGAACGATAAGAGTATTCTTCTGAATGAAGTGATGGATATCGAAGAAATTTTTATCATAACATTTTTTTCTCCATCTTATCATTAAAAATATTTAGAGATATTTTCGCAGTATATGTTCAGATTAGATATTTTTGTGTTTATGCATCGTTGATTTTTGTATTCACGTGTCTTGAGGTAATGGATGTTTATCATTTAGATGTATCAGACCATTTGGGAGTTTTTTTACTGAGGATAAGTACAATTGTCCGAAGGCGGCATCCCAAAAGCATTTCTGTTAGAGATAAAAGTCGTTTGAAGTGCGACCTGAAGAGGAACTGTCATCTTGATAACCGCGATATCTTTTTACACATCCGTCAATTGTTAAAAAAAATCAATCTTTTGTCTCCTTCGGAAGCTTTGATCCGGCGTAAGAAAGATAATACGACGCATAAAAAAGCAGGGAATGGTAGTCATTTCTTGTCGCGCTGGAATGTAACGTTTGCTAGGAATGTGAAAGCGATAATCGACATCTCCGTCGAGTAATCGTCGGACGCGTCGCGAAAACAAATCGGAGATCGTGCGTTCAGAAAGAGAACCGGAAACGGGTGCAGATAGGTTTTTCTCACCCCGATTTTTTCCATCACCGCAACACTTCGCCCTTGTACGCTTCTTCTACGCGATAACGGGACTTAAGAGGTGACTAGTGGACCTTCCGATACGAGGAATGGATGAAAAAATGCCTATCCCGTTTTTTCATCCTAATCGCCTCTTTCCTCAGTGTCCCAAAAGAGCGGCGGCGTCTTCGCAGAATACATTTCGCCGTTTCCAGAGTCGCGGTAACCTTTCGAAGGCATTATCGCAGTCTCACGAGCGCACCGAAAGAGAGGATTGGGCACGAGCGGGAGTTCATTTGCGTTCCATGGAAAAGGTAATCACTCAGAAATGAGTAATCGACCAAGACGCACGATTCCACAAAACGAATATTTAGCGATGTAGTGTGGCAATTAAGTGACTCCAATGAAGAATCTTTAAGTGGCATTGATTAAGGAGGTTAATTTCTTTTTAGTCACGATGAGTGTGATTACGGTGAATGATGTTGCCAATCGTATTTATCAGTCCTAATCCTATCAAAAATATTTTGTAAGCAAACGTATGATATCCCGTGTCCAGTAGAATCTTCTTAAATGAATGCGTGACAAACATCTGAGTTAGACTACTAAATGGTTTTTTTTACGAAGCATTACTAGAAGTTGACATATTTTGTGGCGTGCGTGAGTAATCGTCGTGTTAATTGTATGAGTTCTCAAGCAAAGAAGATTAGTGCTTTCAGTTTTTCAATGCCATTGCGTTCATTTGAAATACATTTTGCCCTTCTTATGAAGACAAGATTTAATTTCCGAACGCTTAATTTTGCTTTGAATATTCTTGGTCTGACAGTAATAGTAGAACAATTTGTATCCGCAATTTGCGTATATTTCCCTCTTGATGTCATTGGAAAACTGAGGAAAGTATGTTCATGCTTTTCTTTTACCTTACAATGTACGCGCTACATTATATTTGGTCTTTTCTTCTGTCGCCATGAAATAATGAAGACTTTTATCCTCTCATTACCCTTTCCCTTACATTTCTAACAGGAATATATGAAACTGAAAGCGACGAACAGGAATTAATTTCCATTTCCAATCTAGTTGCCGAATCGAGAAGGAAGATCAACTGAAATTCGATGAAAACATCAAAAGAATCCGAACAGGATGATGAATATCTTCCTCAATTAGCATTCAACGCGGAGGAATCTCGAAGGTGTTCGAAACGAGCAATGGGTTAATAATATCTCCAGTTTTTACGTGCATTCGCGAGAGTAAATTTGCTTTCGTCACCGACTTCATCGAACGGTAAATGGATTCGGCGTTCGCCCACTTCCATCGCCATGCGTCATATTTTAGCACTCTTACGACAATTTTTCCCTAGACGTTCGAATTTCCTTCTGTTCGTCATATTGCCGCGAATTCTCCGTGGGTGAGTGTTTCCTGTACTTGTTCGTAGCATGACTGCCTTTGATATTTCCGCTGTCTCTAAGGTCGGAGCTGTTTCCTGTCCTCATGACGATCTCCATCCGCAGGAGACAGGGTTGCGATGCCATTGCACGCATTTTTTTGCAGAAAAATTACTTTAAGAAAGCCTCTATTTCACTTCTGATTATTTCAATGGTCTAGATTGGATTTGAAAGGAGAAAGATTTATCTTGAATTTTTCTAGAAGAATTTTGTGAAAGGTAAAAATCAATATTTACTCGAGAGCATCAATGCATAAATCTAACTTACAACCTAACCAAAATGTAGAATCAGAGAAGCCTTTATCAATTTGAATCATCTAAATATTTTAGGACAATAAAATCCCTTAAGTCATCTCTCTCAGCTGTGATTCAGTAACGTACAGTAATATTAACAAGACTTCAATATCATAGCCAATAAAACTTTATGGATAATATCAGCCAAGAAAAGAGTCAATGTAATAAGTACAGAATCCAAATAGACTTTTGAAACTTCTTCGTGAATCATCGCTTCACGACAGTCCCTGAATGAACCTTTTATTGACTAAGTTTCATCACGTTTCGTCGTAATATCTCCGTGATATCTTTGTGCGTCGTAATATTCCGTTTTACTTTACGATGTGTTGTTATTGCTTTCTGTGCATGAGTTATCGTTCTGGCGCTTCATAAGTTACTTCCGATTTCTTTGTCATAACATTTCCTTATCTAGAATAGGTTATACTCATCAAGCTGAATGTCTCATTCAAAAAAATATTAGCGCATTTGTTGTGAGCTATCCATATTATCCTCCTGGAGTGAATTCGAATGAGATTTCTTTTTCATTTCTAAATATATCTCGACTCCTCTCCATTACTTTTCTACAATTACACTTAATAGTAAAAGAGATGATTACCAAGTACGATATAAAGCAAGGATGGCTAGCGCCAGCTGCGATTGACTTTGCCAAGAATCGTTCGACCGTAGTCGAATTGGGGAAATAAATTTTGGTACTTACAGAACTCAAAATAATTAATAGTCGTATTTTATATACTTCTGTATTTTGTTAAACCTACGGAACTCTTTAGTCAATTCTGCGTAGATGCATAGGTAAGTTAATCAAAGCGATAAAACTTTTTCGGAAATGAAGAATCTGCTAGACGACATGTCACGATCGACCGAATTTCCCCGACAATCGATAGATCGATCATGTTCGACCTGGTGACCATCCATGATTTACTTATAGTATTGAACAATGGGCGATAGAGAAACTACTCGAAAATGTGGACTATCCTCGTACACCCAAAAGTACCCGAAATCATTTTTAGGTACTTCGGTGGTGGCCCACCCGAAATGACCTTAGCTGTCGAAGCTCTTTTAATAATACCACTACTACGATATTTTGGTTACTTACACGACAAGGATTAGGCGCAGATTGGAAAAAGATCTTGTCCCTCACGTTATCTCAGAACGTCATAAAATCTTTATCGCGAGACAGGAAAGGCTTGTTTTACTTTTGGTTTCCGACCGTTATGTCATCTGAGTGCAGAATAAAGAGGACTGCGACAGGTGGACTCCGTCAACTCCTAAACATCAAAGCAAACAGAGATCACGGATACATGGGGACGTGTTTGTCACATTTTTATTCTCCTTCTGTTGACTATGGGTACGACTTAGCGAAGACAATTTTACGGCCATTTTAATGACGGTCAACAGATGGAAGAATGTACGCTTGACCTCTACCATCATACGGACGTGCCATTCTCCCGAAAATGAGACTCCTTTTATATATGCACAGAGTTTCCTCATTCCTGTACATGCACTTAGAACGGGCGAGACACGTCCCTGCATTTTTTGTACATATGGTTCGGTAAAGTATAAAACGATGTCCTTCCGGATACACAGAATTCGGCACAAGAATACGCCGACGCCCTTGAAAAACGTTAAAGCATGCACGTGCTTTTTGTTCACCGAAAAGGAGAAGAGGCGAATTTGCTTCCAGGGCCAAGTTTTGGGAGAGCCAAATCAGGACAGAGTTTAAGGATGTGAAACTTCGAAAATTGCGATGAAAAATCGGACTGCAGGGTGTGGTTTTCTAATTCGCGAAATTTAATTCCACGTGTTGCTTGCGAGTAATTATCACCTCGGAATCGGAAGTGGGGAAACCAGTTTAAAATCGCTGCGGAGTCTTTGTAATTATATCCGCCTGATCATCACGACGCGCGGAGTCTTTAACCTGAATTTCCAAACAAATGGGCGTTTTTCTGTAAAAGAAAGCTTTCATCGCGACGTAATTGCGAAAAATGGAGGTCTCCGAAGTTTATAGAATGGAAAAATATCGATAATGCGGGACCGTAGAAGGGAGTACGTTTTCATTCGAATTGTGCCTTGATAGAGATTTATATATCGAAGTATTTTCCAATGGTTTTAGATTTAATTTTAACGGTATGTTTTGATAGAAAATAACCGCGGAAAGAAATTCTGAGGATGCTAAAGTGTGTAACCACGCTCAGAAATTAAGTAAATACAGAAAGAGCAAGTCTTTGATTGGACTTTCATGATGATCAAGCGACAAAAAAATATACATCGCCTGTCTCGCAGTTCAACAATAACATAATCGGTGGTAATAAAGGCCATGTTTTACAAAAGCTCAAACTTAAGTTGAAATCTCAGATTGCCAGTTACATTTCAATGCATTGCCAGTTTCTTTTACCATGCGTTCATATCACTCCTAGCGTGCTCTCTATCGTACGTTTTCATAACATTCCTCAAAACTCTAATATAACCGTAATAAATATTACCGTTGTAAAATCATATATGCGCAATACTATAAAGCAATTGTTTAACAACTGCTTGAGCAATCTGCTTTTGGCATGAATAAATTTTTCTCTCTATTTCAGTAAATCAGCATACCTGATTATTTTAGGGTCATTCGATATTAAATCTATGCTGTGTAGTTAGTTAAGACATCCAAATTAAAGAACCAAAGAAGTACGATTCTTAATTTGAATAGCTGAGGGCTGGGAATAATAAAATTCAAAGTCAAGGTTAGCTTTTCGTATGTCCACAGAAAGAAAGCTATGGAATAGGGACACTCTCACAAACCTAAGATCGTTCAAGTGGAAAGTGTCAGTTACGAAGAAGCAACGATGACTGAGAAGAATAAGTGAGCGCCTCGCATTCGTCTGGGTACTGCTCGGTAATGGATTTGAACCTTTTGAGATGAGTGAGAAAGAGCGGGCTGTATGAGAGTCAACGTACCACCATCCTCTCCACTTTATTTGCCAGTGTTTCCTCGCTTTTTTCCCTTTTACTGCCACTCCATCCGAAGACGGCATAAGGTTCCTCCACTTCTAAAATTCTTCGAACAAAACATCCTCTTCGACCAATTGTATTTTTCCTCAAGCTATTCATTATTTACAGTCATTCTCTCTGTACCTGGTCACGATGTCGAGAAATAGGTCCATTTTCTAAAAGACGTTGGCATACATAGACGTTGGTTACTTATAATTTGAGTGCGCAATTGCTTTAATATATTTAAATGTTTCGATTTTTACTACTACATTACATTTTGACTCAACCCACAATTATTTAAAGTAGGAGAGTGCAAAATATCATGCCCAATAGGCTAAATAAGCTACTATATAGTTGGCGTTGCCAAATCTGTTTTGTTGCCGTGTCCTATTTGCTTTTAGGTAAACTATGATCTACTTATAAATCGGCTCAATGTAAGATTTGTGAAAATTTAAAGAAATACAATGTAAATTTAAAGAAAATCACAGTGCGAAAATGGAATCACATGAATATGTTGCTAAGCAGTACTTCCATGTAAATGTAGATGAAACAACTACTTTTGGAATATTTTGGTATCATAAAATCCTTTTTACCTACTATTCACAATACTATTAGGGAGATCAGTACCCCAGGCTAGAATTCGTGAGCTGAAGATAATTTACTTCGTTATAAATATAATTTAATATATATTAATTTTCGAAAGAGCGTTTTTGATATCTTTTGGCACACCGATACTTAACATAGGAATAATGTTTCACTTTTATATTACAACAGAAATTTTTCTTTCTGTCACTATTACTCAAACGCTAGGATGGACAACTGTAAGAAAAGATCACGGAATAGGTTAAAAGAGCTGATGAGATTGAATACCCTCTATGAAGGATATTTCCCGGTTTTAATATTTGCTAAAGTTTGCCGTTTCTTCTCGAAAAGATACTCCTAGTTCGAAAGTTACTCTGAAAAAGTAGAAGAAAGTCGCGTTTACCTCATCAGATTCAATGGTGAGAATATTCCCAGAGAGATATGATTATTGATTGAAAGATTGAATTGAAAATGAGAATTATTTTTCAGTTTACCAGCCTCGAAGGTCTTTTTATACTGTATGGGTATTATTCGGTTTAACTTGAACTAAATATCTTATGAGCAATCAGACTCTGAATCCGGACATTATTTCCTTCAATTTGCATGAATGCAGCATTCCTACTTAATTTATCTCTTTGTTATTCTATGAATTAATTTACTGCAGAGCTCATCTTTATGAATGAACTGGTTTCTGTACACCGTGAGCGATGGCCGTTAATGCATCGCTTTAACGGATTTTAATTCAGAAAAAGCTGCATCACAATAGCGATGAGAATCCCCACTTCCATCAGAAAAAGTTGTATTTTTTGTCTTCAGAAATAACTGCAAAGATTCGGCAGTTTATATCCCTGAAAGCAGGTCCTTGCCCCAAATATATCATTTGGCTTTTTTTCGCTTGCCACCCATGTTAATGGACATGGTCCAGTGGAGATCATTCTTTCTTGACGTCTTTCCGGGTTTCACTCACAATTTCTGTCCAAAAGAGGGAGAAAAAATATCGAGGGCAAATTTTAGTCCTTTTTTCTCGAGTCACGTTTTTCTCATCCTTTCGCCGTTTGCGAGAATACATTGTTTCCTTATTGTGAACGAGAAAGAAATTATGACTTCAAGGAGACAGATCAAAAAAGAATTACTGTAATCTTTAGCTTTATTTATAGGATACAATGTAAGTAATGAGCTCTAAGACTAATCCTCTTTCTTTGGTCGCGAACTTTTTCCGTATCATATTGAGAAAATGGATTGACCGATTCAAACACGTTTAAAATATTAGTATACATAAGGATCTGGGAAATGATGGCCTACAATTACAAGAATACCTATGCATACTTATGAATATATTTCTTCGGTATCATCATTTTAAAAATGAGTAGTTTATCAGTTTGTGATTGTATGATTGACTATTCAACTAAGGTAGGAATTGTTCTTTCCCGATAATTAGACAGATGGAATAACTCCGTAGATCATCTGAAAATAAAAATTTGATCACCTAATCATAGAATGTTTGCTTGAATAAGTTTATTTGAAGTGTTCACCCGTTTTACTATTTTCGAAAACATTTCAAAAGTTCGAGAATAAGATAGTTTTCCCTCGAACTTACATAAGGAATTTTACTAGTACTTACATAACATGTGTTGATTGATATTAATGTTAGAAAATATAAACCTCATTTCATGATACTGGAAATACCACTGGAGAAGGTATGAAATTTTTACAAATACGCCAATTGTCTCCTCTGAAATAGAAATTTCCAGCGTAATATATTATTGTTTGAAAGCAAATGAAACGAAAGATGTATCTTATAAATCCTGAATTGAAGAAAATGTTATCGCCAAGAGGAATTCGGAAATCAAAATAACTATTATACTGCGCATTCTTTCAATGAAATAAGATGGACATTAGGAAGAATACTATCTTACTAATCTCGTTTCTCATGGCTCGTAGAGAGAGTAATACCACAGGAAAGTTCGACACGTTTCCTTATTTGTTTTGAAAGCTATCATGGTTGAACGAGTAAACTAAGTGTAAACACATTTTTGAGCATTTTAGAAATGACAGTGGAGAAAATAAACCGTTGGAAGGAATTTTTAATTTCTCTGCATCTTGACCGTTGATTTCCTGATTCGAATCGCCCTCAAATACGCGACTTCATTTCGTGTTCAGAATGCGATTAAACGCCACGTTGTACAATTCAGAAAAGCGGAAAGCTGTTTTTTACCCCGCGGCTGTCCGAGACAGGGACGGTCGAGATGCTCGAGATGAGCCATTGAGCGGCGCTTGTGGAGAAGGGCAGAGAAGGGGTTATAAGAGGGATTGTAAATAAAGAGGTTGGAGAGAAAGACGAATCAAAATCGTTAAATACATAGGAACGATGAGAAAATGTATGGAGAAGAAAGAGAATGGAGACAAATAAAGTACATTCATTGGCAATCAATATATATAATAGAGAATTCAAAAGAAATATGGTTAATAATGGTTTGGGTAGGAAATAATAATAAAACATCTTTATCTATGCAAGATTAAAACTAAAAGTCTCTTCTTCCAGTAATTTATCATATTTACGTTTTTAAGGTTTGATTTGAAGGAAACTTTAAAAAATTTGAGATGAAATCCAAAATTATATAAAATACCCTGGGGAAATTATACTAAGCAGGAAATTGCCCAATAAGAAGAGATATGTACAAATCCAAACAAAACCTACTATAAGCATAGAGTAGAAGACGTGTAAATAAAAAAAATATATATACACAATGGACATTTATGCAATAAATCCATAAGTTTGCTCAAGTACGTAAACATGATATACTTAGAATTCGACAGATAAAAGAATGAAATATATACAAATAAGGTACATAAAATAGTAGAAAATATTCATAACTGTATAAAATTATGGATATCTATTAACTACGGATATCTAATATCTACGGATGAATATTATTTAACCTAGATAAATACATTCACTTTTATTAATGAAAAATATTCAAAGCCATACTTGAAATACGTGGTCAAGATGAGATAACGAATAGAAAACAAGAAATAGCTCGCCCCCTTCCTTGCCATTCGGTGTGGATAGTAAGACATAGGAAAGAGTAGAAAGAAAGACTCTTAAATATATCCGTAAATAGAGGACGAACGAGAGAGGAGGAATTACAGAAGCGAATGGGAAATGGAAAAATATGATTTTCCGAGAAATGCACTCATTGAATACATCACCTCTATATTCGTCTTTCAAGGAAGTGAATATAATGAAAATGACTTGTAACGTTTTAATGGAAGTTTACCTTGGAAAGAAAGACAGAAGCTAAAGAGATTAAGCACGTAATTATGATGGCGTGAAAATTTTCGAAGCTGGTTTTCGAATCATACTTCTCGGGATTTTCTTCAAATATAGAGAGTAATCACTTCGTTCGATGGAAGACGTTATTTACTCAGCAGACTGTAGAAAGATTCCGTCTCTGGAATATTCTGTCATGGACTCTTCCATTTTTTCCTGTAGAAAGGACTTTCCCGCGCGGCTTTTAGTGAAAGGATTTTATATGCTAGGAAATTTGATATCCCTGCTCAATTTTCTGCTCCAGTTACCGAACCAGGTTTCAATTAGGGGATGAGAGCTACATTTTAGAAATGCGGCATTACGAGAGGCAACTACTTGTGAACGATAAGTACGTACACGCTCTGGTTTCGGATCTAAAATTTAAGGGAATTAGTATAGAAAAGCATTCCATTAGTTAATGTGAGTACGTAGGTGAATACAAATCTAAGATTCGTAAAAAATGAGATTTTGACAGTTTTAAAGAATCTGTAAAGTTTACCGCATGAACCAATTTCATTAACATGTCCACCTAAATTATATCATTATAATTTATATGTACCGACAGCTTGTAGCAGTAGTGGTGCAAAATTGAAGACTCAGAATGGTTGTTGTTTGCATTTTCATCGTGGGAAGGCTGATTTCTGTTTATTTTAGAAAGATTGGTCGAATTGCTCCAAATTTCTATTCTAGGAGAAAAGAAACTTTTTAAAGATTGGCGCCATCTCGTCTGGCTCGCATATTAAGGATCCATATTTAACTACGTCAGAATTGTATTTTTCCTAAATTGTGGACGATTTGCAGCAAACTAATACAATGTATTTTAGATAATACTATGTATTTATATAATTTTTATTAGTTATCATAATCTCCCATTCAGTGGGTTTCCTTTATCTAGGTCATTTGCTTATACGAGAAAATATATTTCTCTTCACATGATTGATTCCTACAGTCCTCACGACTTATTAAGCATACACAAAAATAAGAGTCAAATCAATTTCCTAATGTTGATTTAGAATTCCATCCAGTGTTTCCCGTTCTTATTCAACCGCTCCCCAACCATTATAAATGAAAATTATTATCGTTATGGCTAAGATGGAGAATAATAGAATGAAAAAGAAAAACTGCAGGGATAAATACATCAACTAAATCACTATCTCGCAATTTTCTGGTGTTCCATTGTTATCTAAATTCCAGTAAAATTCAAGTGAAAAAGAAATGAATGTAGACCTAGAGACACCCCTAGATTAGTCCAGTACCCCTGTGAAGGTGGTATTACTGACTTTTGGGATGAAGACATTGAACTGAAGATTCCTTAATATACTCACCTGATAAATTTAAATCAGGTTCGTGGCCTTCGATCTATTGTTTTCTTTTTTCAAATATTTAAAAATTTTAAACAAAAGGGTAATATAATTGTTTTTTAACTCCTGTAATTACATTTCTAAATGCACCTTAAACGTCAAGATTATTTAACAATAAATGCCTTGATTTGAAATGAGGGATTAGATGATAAAAAATGTTTTGGCGTTTAGTATAAAATCCCAAATTTTTATTCTGTAATAGCACCCTTGAGTAAGGATTCAGAGCTTTGATTAAATTACTGCACCGAATTCCAAATTCCATTACAGAAGCATTTCTCGATTAATGGATTTCCATCATCTCTCTTCACACAACCGGCAATAATTATTCATAAGCTAAAATAAATAGTATTCCCCGCACGATCATCTTTATTAAATCCAGCACCTTATTACTATTTTTAAGCCTCCTAAAACCCATCGATTCCGTAATTTTCGTCATCCTTTTCCTAGTTTTTTGCCTTTTTTCATAGAGTTTCATCCTGATTCTTACCTCAGGTGTTTTCAATGCTTCGTTGCTCATTTCCTCGTAAAATATTATTTCTCCAATCTTTGCTAATCTACCTCCATTTTCACTCTTTTTAATAATGCAGTGGAGGCGAGGATACATCATATTTTCATCAAGTTTTTATGAAGATAGAGCTTCATATATACGATGCATTAGCGATTTCGTTGGATATTTATCCAGCAACCTCTTGAGCTGATTACATCTTATTAATAATTATTATTATTATTACATCTTAGTAATACAATCTTAGATGTAGTAAGTTTTTATAGAATACTAATCTATGTACTCTGACTTTGAAGGATCTGATGAATACAGTTATTAATGTACGTAAAAAATAAGTTTAATTCCGTCATGTTTGACAGGTGAGTTCCCTATTATTTATAGTAAAACCGAGTAAATAATCTTCTTTATAAACTCGCTGCTTAGCAACCGTAACGTATCAACAGAAAAGAATACCTATTCACATTATACGGTCGTAAACAAAAACCTTCGGTCTTTGGGGAGGCAATCCTTCTTCCACCCCTGACTGGCGCTTTTCTGTCTAGATATCTCTTTTTCCGCCAGAACGATTAACGTGCCGCATTTTAATGGCCCTTTTTCTTCCTTCCCGTTCCTGGAATCTGCCTAAAAAATGGATACGTATCCGCCGAGACGGCATTCCGAATCTGCATAATTCCGAGCGTCGAAACTGTTGTATATAACCCACGTGTTCGCGAAACTTGGAAACGAGGGCAGTAATTTCCCAACCCTCTTAACATAGCGAAGATTGGGGTAAATTTTGGCTATCAGAGCACATTTAAGAGCGGATTTAGGTGCGGAAGTTGCTCTCGTTCCTCTTCTTCCCCCAGGCGGCGTGCACTCCCTCGTGCCGTCCCACTTCGTTACAGAATGGATATCTTTTTAAGGAGTGGCGTCAGCATCCACAGGCCGGATTGTGTGCCAAATTCCGCCAAACATCCACTTCCATATTGATGCTGCAGGGAATTCGTCCTTGGACCAGGTCGTTAAGTTCGATTTTTTCCCGCTGTTGTCGGCGCGTCTCTCTCGAATTTTCCGCTCCTGGGGAAGAAAGTCGCGTTCTTGTTTCCACTTGTGACACCGATTCGCCACTCTTCTTACCGTTTTCGAGTGTACATTCGCGGAAACGCATCGCGCTTGCAGATGCAATGGGGAACTGCGTTGAGCGTTCGCGAGAGATCTGGCTACTGTTTTATTAATGACAGAGGTGTTTACTTCGTAGTCAAGTTGATTGTTCTCCAGTCTTGAAATAATTTCCTTCGTCCTCTCATTCCAATTCTTTCAATCACCTTAATAGTCACAGAATAATCTCATTTTTCAGGAAAAAATGGTAAAATACTCATGTTTTCAGTAATTTGATTATAAATTCACAAAGATCACAAAAATTCTTAAGCTTATCTTCAATCGTCAATGCTTAGTTACGATTGTATTAAAAATATAACTATGTAAAGTGTGTGTTTCATTCTGCACTTTGTTATTTTTTCTTTTCTTTTGTTTCTATTCGTAAAGAACTCACGCCCCATTTTATTCGATGCCTAATATTTGAATTAGATTTATACATCTGAAGGCGATATATCTTTTTCTTCTTAGGAGATCGGGACTTCATGCAACTACCTCTTACCCTCTTCCATATTTCCTGCCATTCTTTTCATTTCCTTCGTCCCTAGTTACTTCCTACATAACCTCCTATATCTTATTCATCCACATTCTTCGTGGCCATCCTCTTGCCTTTCTTTCTTTCGTGTTTAATTCACGTACTATCTTTAGTAGTTGCCCATTTCCTATTCTTGCTAAATATCCGTGCCATCTCAACTGCTTCCTTTTCATCACTTCCAATGATGATTTCTTCCCTCATTTTGGTATTTAATATCCAATCTTTTTTTGCATATTATTTATCATCGTCTGATATTCGGTCGTGTAGCAGGTCCCATCCACCGTTGTTGTCTCCCACTGTCTCTGTCCCAGACCTGCTCCTCGGTGTTCTTATATCCACTATTGCTTATATTGTCTATCATTTTCAGCCTTCTTTTCCTCACTTTCCCTTCTTCTTATCCTATCAAAGTTTTGATTATCCTCTTCCCTCATAATACATGTCCAATCCAGTTTTCCTTTGTTTTGATAGGGCTTAGAAATTATCTCTCCTCTCTTACTCTCCTCAGTACCTCTTCAAATTTTCTATCCAAATTTATGTCTTTAATACATATTCCTAGCATTCTCCTTAAGTATCAGTACCGGAAGCGTTAAACGAATAAGAATAGTAGCAAGCAGGTAAATAAAATTAAAACAGCAAAGAGGGAAACGTACATATTTAGTAGCGATATTTTGTAGTGATAACTTGGCAAAGCATTTGTGATCGATGATAACCAGCTTACTTAAGATCTTCCGCAGAAATTCATGCATAGAGGTGATTTCTATTCTTGAGTTAAATATTTCCCAATTCCCACGAATTCTTCCAATGATCAAGTTCTCACTCACTCGCTTGCTTTAATTTCCTCATTGCTTCTTTTCAAAAGCGTTACTAATGATCCCTTTGTGTTCTTCTCATTGAAGGTAGGCACTAGCACTTTGGATTATAAACAGGATAAACTTATTGCCATAATTCAGCTGTACTCTTTTCATACTCTTAAATAAGTGGTAGAATGTTAATTACTTCATTTACAATTATAATCCATCGGTATTTATTATTGTTGATTTTATTTGTAGTGAATATATACATTTTCACTTCTACACTAGAATAGCATATGTTAGGATATTAATTTACGACATCCCCAATTGTCTGTTTGGAAATGCGATTCTTTGCGATACTTGGATGAGATATGCTATATTCACTCAAATTCAAAATTGTTAATATAGAATTTACAGGATGAATTAATGTCAAAGCAATTATATCCCTTCCTGTTTTCCTTAATATTAGTTTTTTAAAGTATTTTTTCTTCGAAGTAAAATAAAAACGTAATTAGAATTTTTGTTCTATAAGTAATAAATCTATAAGTGATTAAAATAATATCTTCAGGAATTTTTTTTTTATTTTCTTGTCAACTTGCTTTTGGTATAAATGTTTCTTAAACTTTCTATTCTACGACTATTCCTGAACTGGGTTAGACGACTCATCCTCCGAATGACTCGATTCCCTGTAATTCCTCTTAAGCAATGTATTAATTTACTGTGTGGGTGATCATTCGAATCGAATCAATCAACTCGTAGGTTTGCAATCGTCTTTTCCTTTCGGAAAGGTCGCGCATTTATTGTCAGGCGATGGCATATGCAACCTCCTGGAGGGTGACGCCCTCTTATCGGATGACTCATTCCGCCCGCACGCCGCACCTTTGATAAAACTCAGCTAATAATTACGCTTATTTAGTAACGGTTGATTCACAAAGGTCGAGAGGAAGTCCTGATAGCATTTACATGATATATAATTTTTATTACCGAATCAGACGTCAGAGCTAATGAACTTATAGTATAATTTCTCTTAAAATCGTTTACGCCCGTGAAAATGTACAGTACTGAATTTAGTACTTAGTAATTTATATTAGTATTTAATACGGCTTACACGTTCCTAAATTTTTCTCCTTGTGTGAAACCATGTTGAATTGGACATTTCTTGTAATGGTCGTAAATTAATGTTTCAAATAAACAGAATGCCGTTACAAAATAGAAATTGTGTTTTATTTTATAACCAAATAGAGTTTGAATATTTAAACATTTAGAGGTTATATACAAGGTAAAAAAGTCAGTATCATAAAATCATTATATCTTCCACAGAGTTGCAGCAGATGTTAAAATACAAGCAAATGTATTTGGGGGGAATTTTTTTCTCTCTTTTAGCGCGTATGGAAAAATAATTAAAAACTTTAAAATTTTCTGCAATACAGTTCATATTTCATAAGTTTAGACTTAATAATTTACCATTTTCCTTCACGGATCTTAGTTTTCGTTCATAACATAATCATTCGATTCATATATCCCTGGTTCATTTAATGTTATTAGTTATAATAAGGGGTTATAGTAATTACGTAAGAATTAAAACGGAAGTTAGTGGTTTCCTTTATTCTGAAAAGCACACGTCATCAGCTTCTTTTATAGGTGAGTAAGGATCATTTTCCGGGTCTTTTCTCACGCGATAGGCATTTGTAATCTTTCCGCAAAAATTGAGTTTCCTGCGATGGAAGTGAATGAATGGCATAATGATCAATAAATATATCGCTTTTACATTAATATATTCATAAGCTTATAAAGATTCACATTAGAGCCGTATGAATCACCCTTGATGGAGCAATGGCTTGATGAAATAAAATAAAATTTCGAATCGGATCTGTCTGGAAATTATAATGAAAAGAAACTTGATCAATTTACCTGCTTTTCAATTTTCAGCTCGTAATGAAATTGCCTCTTCTCGAGCAGTTTTTCTCAGAGCCTTTTTAGATGGAATCTCATTTTTAGGAGGTGCGTGGACTACCTTTTCTATCATCAACCAGTAGGCTTTGGATTTTATCGCCGACCAAGATTTTTCGTTTCAGTTTCTCTTTCGTGATTGAATCTTATGAAATATCGGGATAGGAGAATATTCAAGTTAAATACGTGCCTTCCTTCTTCATAATTTTCCCGGGGAAATTTTTCTTTCCAACACGAATCACTTTTTTTTGCCGCCGCTCAAATTCGCTGAGGCAAATAATTTTCGGACAATTGCCATAGCTTTCACTTTTTCGTCGTTGTCTGTCCTCGGAATTGAAAATAGAACGTCTATCATAATAGGCGTCTGAATGGGTTGGCCTACTTTATCGTGCGCATACTCTATTTGTTCTTATTAATCGTAACAGACCACAATCTCATGATTCAGACCTCGGCAATGTATCCGGCAACACATCTGGTTCATTATTCCCCTCAGCACTCCATACTGTTGGGACCGTTCGATGTAAATATCTGCATGAATTTGCGATTGTTATTTGTAATTTATCGGAACTAGCATATGACGTAACTTTAAATTCGTTATACGCCGATATGATGCTATTACATAATATCATCATGGTGTTTTAAATAGGCTGGACATGATCTAGAGGTGAGTTTTCACAAAATTGTGCTCTATGGAGTTTTAATGGCGTACAGTAATGAATTTATCCTCAGAAATATGTACGTCAGATCGTATAATAAGATATCGATGCTAAACATACATCAATAACCCTTCTAAGTATTTGATAATCATTTATAATTTAGGCCTGAGGTTTTTTACAGTCGCCGGACTGTTCCAAAAGGTATTCCCATTCCTGTTTCCATATGTAGGCGATCTGGAAGGCACATTCCTTCAACCCTGCAGCCGCTTCTCAATTGTTTTCGTGATATGTTCTCACGGAAACCAATTATGACATTTAATTCCGTTACTGAATCCCCTTTCGCCTCGCCTTTCGACCTTTCCTCCGTGTTTAAGTTCGCTCTCAAGAGATGTCCTCATCGTTCTCGTCAGCTGACGAAAATATCGGCCCTCCGCTTTCCTCGTTCGTGGCGCATCCGCTAGATGGCGGTGGCGTCTTCATCCGAAGACTCCCTGGGAAAAGAGGCCGGCTCACCACTCGGTCACGTGCGTTCCGTAAAAAAGTTCCGGTACTCTTCGGCGTTTGGTAAGAGGTCGTGTTTTGAATGGAGTCCGTAGTGTAACGTATTACACTGGCGGCGCGTGAAACAATGCGAGCCATTGCCGCGGCCTTTGCGCCTACTTCCTCGTTCTGCAGGGAAAGAGAAGGGCTTCTCGGGATCGGGAGAAATTTTACGAGTAAATCTCATACACTCATTAAATTGCGAATGTGCTAATAGGAGGAATGATGTCTCGTTGCGATTAATTCGTACGTTGCTGGGCCATTTAGAAAAGTGAGCGGGCTACTCTAATCGCAAGAATTGACTAGTGTTTCTGAATTCCTAGAAGCATGTAAATGAATTTCCCTTGCGTCTAATAAGTAATCAATTTCAAATACGGAGATTTTTACGTCATATGGTTAAATTATTTTGGAGAAAGTTTTGATATCGTCTATATTCATAAAAATATAATTACGCAAAGAAATATAATACGTCGTATAATATTAGAAAAAGTAATAAAATTTGTAAAATATAAAACGGTGAGCATTGCAAAAAAATTAAACAATTTATGAAAAATGTCAGCGATATTTCATTTACTAAATGTCCTGTGAACGTAAATACTAACAAACATTCAAAATAAGAGTACTTCACTTAGAACTATTTGCTAATATTAATTGTATATCCCTTTTCGAAACGCTGAAAAATATAGAAACACGCTAATCATTCAAAATGGGATATATTGGTCAAAGTGATGAGTCAAGGTTTCAAGAATTACATAGAAATTTCAGCTTGAGTATCATTAAGAGAAGTAAATTGAATGGAATTATTTTAATTCCTAGTTTTTACTTCGATCTAGATCGGTCATCGAGAGGTTCGAAAAACTCTCTAATCGCCGATATGCCGGCGTCCGTCGGACCAATTCCTCGATAGGATCACCGAAATCGCGGAATACCAGCCTTCTGAAAAGGACTCTCAAGGTGGTTCTCTAAATTGATTGTAGTATTACTCTATAAATATCTGAATCAGTTACCGTTTCGATACTATGGTAAAATTTAATAGTGTAATAATTATTACGTAAATAAAACTTGATTTCTAGAAGAACGTAATAAATGATGCATAAATGAAATGGGTATTTACATAGCAAATTACTACTGGTTTTCGAATCATTCTCACGTTATTCGCTGTTGCAATAAGTGGGAGATTTCTATTTTCGTTCCATTATAGCCAACTATACTATACCTATATATAGCGGCGTCAGCTCGTTGAACGTTTCCATACATAATATATATTTATAGATTAAAATTAATATTTTTCTCTTTAGTTGGGCCAGGGGATCATAGTTGTTAATGTAAATAAAAACATAAATAAAAATGGCCAAGGAAACTAGTAAAAGGCCAAGGAGAGTTGTAGAGAATTATTGAGTGGATCATGAATTACAGGGGTTACATTTGGAGAAAAAGAGACCGAGACCCAATTCCATCATACATTTGATGAGATATGTAAAATCCATAAAACTACGCGGATTTTCCATCGCTTTACATATGCTCACAAGGTAAATCTATATTACATTTGCGGCGATGCATAACCGTGAATGATGTATAGAGCTTTCTCGATATGTGCGCCAGACTAAAGAGAGGGGAAAGGAAGGGAGAAAGGTTGTGTCTGAAGCCCCAAAGTCCTCAGGGCTACAGAGAAAACAAGAGCGTCCGGAGGATGTAGGTTATGACTGTTTCCATCATTAGTTGTTCCACGCGGAAGTCGAGGGGTTGAGAAAAAATCAACTCTCGCAGAAGGTTTGTCTCGATCTCTCGAGGGAATGCTGGAACGAAATGAGGTTAGCGGTGAGGTTTTTATAAAAAGACGGTTAGACTATTGATGCTCAATTCGCGTCTGTATTTTGTTTAGATCGGTTTGTTTATTTTTTCCCTCGGCGTTTCCAGGGCGCGTTTCTCCCTCGATCTCTCCGATGCGGTCGTTAAAGTCTCCCGCCCGTGCAGCCGAGGAAATCATCAATTTCAATTAAATATCACTCGCTTCCGCCGCGGAATGGGCTTGGCCAGGCTGGATTTTTCGCGGGGGTCTTCCAATTGGCGTTTTGGGGAAATTTCACGAAGAATCACTGCCTTTCGATTGGTTTACTTAGGCGGGGAGCCAAAATGATTTGGTTGAGTCATGCACTGGGCGGATTGGGAAAACTCTGACGGTGGCTCATGAAAATATTTGCTAAACACATATGAGTTTTTCAAATGCTTTTTACTCAGCTGCGGAGATGATCGCTAAACCGAATACATAAAAATTACATAATATGCGAAAACCAGTTAAAATGCATAAATAAGGTGAATATGTTTTGCATGTTAACCGTATTTGTTATATTTTTACATTTTCTGAGAAAAAATCAGATGAGTTCGTGAAATCAACTATAACAAGGAATTAATACTTCAGAAGACTTCATTCGACTGAAGATAATTAGTGGATAATAAAATATACATTCATCAGCTGTCATATTTTCATCCTAAAAATAACTAAGAAACTCCGTTCTCCGAGAGCGATAAACTAATCTTGGATAAGAGTGCAACAGAATATTATGTCAGTATGGAGATCGGTGGACATTTTCTATAATCTGCTTTAAATTTTGGCTTACAAATTTGTATGGTACGCCAAATATCATCCAAAACATATGACAAATGAATCTCTGGATTAATAACGGCAGTAGATTATATATGAATGAGCTTCATAAAGCCAAAGAATCTTTCTTCTTGTTTTTTCTTTCTACCAAGAAACCCTAAAATTAATTAATTTGTATTACATTCCATTTAAGTTAATTTCATAATTATTTATTAAAAATCGAAAATATAATAAACAGTTCATAATTTACATTTGATTAGTTGCCTTATTTTTCCTTAACCGAGCCACAAAAATATTGATGAATCTTCGGAATTTATCCTCATCAATGTAATTATATGGAACCTATCTTTATAATCAGTGATATTCGTCTAATTGTCTTACTCGTGAGATTAACTTTAATTAATAGTTGCATACTGTTATACACTTCATTCTGTTACATCTTATAATTTCCATTATTATCTCAAAATTTGTTTCTTTTGTCTTCTGGTTGAAATTTTTTAATTTCAACCTATTTCAATGGAAGTTTGAATTGAGTTCTTTCAAAAATTTTCATGATAGGCGACATTTCCAAAGAGGAAAAATAAACAGCTATCCAATGAAAACAAAAAGGCGAAGTTAATCAAACGTTTCATAATTGTCTTTGTTGAAATATGCTTTGAGTTACTTCATTTAGGATATATTATGAACATTACGATGAATATTTTTTTCTGATGAATAAAACGCATCTTAATGAAAATTTCAAAGTTGGTTTCTGACATACGTGAATTACTAAAGTGTGCGACTTCATTCTCCAGAATGATTCTTTGGCTTGCGTAGAGCGAAATCAAATATAATTGTAATAGTTGTTCTGTGCTTAAGTGCTTCGATAACTGAGGTCACTTCTCACGTGGACTTCCACCGGGAACGGAACCCGGGACCGCTTTCACCAAAGTCGAACTTCCCAATAAAATTGATCTTGTATAGGAAATCCAGCTTGCTTGCATGCGTCCGAGTTAGGTGGAATCAATAATGCCAAAATTCTTATCAAAAAGGGTCAGTGGATAATGAAAGATCAAAAATTAAGTCTTTGCTTAGTTGTAGTGAGTTAGGAGCTTGTAATTGAGAAATGTTGATTAAAAAAATTTTAATGAAATTTTACTTTGTAAGGATGAAGTAATTTTGGAGATAACAAGACGAGGATGGTAGTGAAAAATGCGCAACCAAACCAGCGAAAAAAAGAGTAGATGGATGAGGCATTTCTTTGGGAGGAGCTTTCATAAGGATTTCCTTCCGTGGGAAATCCAATTCCACAGGTGGCTTTTGTGTACTCTCATTGGGGCGTGTCTTTCCTCACCCACAACAACACTGAAAGCACTCTCTTTCTACTCATCAATTCATCTCTTCCATTGATTTTACGGTTCGCATTCCATTACCATCTTATTTCAACCTTTTTGGCATGCATTACGAATGATTGAAATATGTTACCTCCTTTCTTTACGAGGCTTTGTAAAATTTAAGGATATTTATTTCTTCCTTCGGTGAACTTAGAGCTGTAATTGATGATGAGTAACTTCCCCATAGAATCTATTCACCATGATAACAGAAATAATTGTGTTAATTTCCAAGAAAAGTTTCTTGCTTAGGGTCTTTACTTTGCTGTTTTGTTGAAAAAAGGGGCGTTAAATGTTTTAAGAAACTGTCAAAAAAAATATTTACTAAGAAAGATTTGGAACCAACCGTTAATTTCACCTAAGAGGATATCCATTTTAGCAGTTATAACGGTAGAACAAAACTATAATTGTTTTGGTGGTACGTGAATTAACATATATTTTCCAGACAGTCTGGAGGAATTTAAAGTTTATTTGTCTTTAAAGTCACACAATTTTTCCCTGATCTTTCTTTTGTTTTATATTCAATAATAATCTGTATATATGAATTTCACACGAGGTTAGAGAGGAGAGAGGCCCACTCGGGACATATATAATTATTATGCACTTGATTATGTAACTAAATTCAGTCACTAGGAACTTTATCATTTGGGGTTTTAGAAGTTTCCAGAGAAAAGTCTATACTTCAGCAAAGTTCGGATTCTCACATAATGTCCTTCATTCCTTCCACATCCTTCTATCCTTCCACGATATCGATCAGAATCGGCTTCCACGCTCATCCGTTACTTACCGATAGAGATTTAGTTCGGAATGCTACTGATCGGGAACGATACGTTCTTTTGCGACCATCAAGCCCTTTATCGTCTCACCCACTCACCTCTATCCTTCCTCTCTCCATCTAATCGCTTTTCATTCCTGACGTTCCTCTGCGTTGAACGCTTCCGAAGACAGCTGAGGGCGGAGGACTCTCCGGAATGAGAGCGAACGGTTTCCGCGCCTAATCGATGGATTTTTTCGACTCTACATTCCTGCATTCGCGTGCTGCACTCATTAGCCACGCGAAGATTAATGTCAGCGGCAAATATGTCACCGTCGCCACTCGAGGAATGGCTGGATGTCTCTCTAAGATTGTAGCGATTTTAGGTTCACACACAACGAATACATACAGCGGCGTTCGGACGAAGGAACGGAATTTAGTTTACGAAACCAGGACTGAGGATACAGGAATGAGAATAGATCGAAGAATCCTTCCACCTCTTCGTCGAGAGTTGTGCTGCTCTTTTCGCGCTGAATAGTTCTGTGTCTTGGTGGTTGGTTGTAAATATTTTCTTCATGAGGAATAGATGCACTTATGCAGCTTATTTTTCTGATACGCTCATTTTATAGCTTTAAACTTTTTAAGGCTCGCCCTTCTTTCCTCCAATTTTCTTCGCAGTGGGTAATTTGTAATCATCTCGAGCCAGTTTGTTTCTTCAGGAAAAAGAAAGGGAAGAAAGTCTATTGAAATTTCGAAAGAGCGTTCAACGTGAGTAAAGGTAGCATACATGTGGTATCTGAGGAGACGTTGATAATAATTTACAAGAGTACAAGAAGCATTTCTTTCCAATAATTTGGCTCGCATAGTAAAAGCATCTTTCAGAGAAAATTAATAACCAAACAAAACGCAGATCAGAATAGGAAAGCACCCAGTGGGACTGAATAGGGGAAGGGGTTGGGTTGGGTTTTGGCCCACCACAGTTCTACGATTGCTCATATGATGTCCAAAGCTCAAAGTTTATATCGATGACTATATTGAAAAGATATTTAAGACTTTCTCCTTTTCCATTACGATATTCGCCTAATTTGCCTGAGAAGTAAAATTGTAACATGTATATGATATTTTCAGTTATCATTCCCGAGTCTCTTAAGCGAATAATTCGGATACCCTCTAGCGTTAGAGCATACATTAGAATAATGAATTTGATTGCAATGGACTTGGGACCGTTGACCATCACTTTGAGTTATTTTTAAACGTGAATCATAAATTGACACTATTCTTCGGGTAGATGAAATCATTAATTTAATCATGGTACCTTTAAATGATGAAAAGGAAAATATCAAAACCGCATTCATCGGCGCAAGTGACTTAATTAAGAAATAATTTAACCACCGTTAGTAAATCAATGGACGAGAAAAGCCTTTTAGTTGCGCATCTTCGCAGCCGAGGGAAGCTAAAAGGACTCATTTGCTTAACGGATATGGCTGTATTTTCTGGTCGACGAAATAAAGACATCGGCGGAGTAATATACAGATTTCATTAGATGGGAAAGTGGAAAGGGAAGAAGGATTGGCGGTGTAACGAAATTCTTTTGCCCTCCCAACGGAGCATATCCATCGCAGAGACGGCAACGTCGGACGTCGCGTGCATTAGTGCCTCAGTTAATTTGAAGTCAACCATCCTTCCTCAACGCCCATTAAATCCACTGGCCATACGCGGTGAAAATAGTCTTGCGGGATGCCTACTTCCGGGGAGATTTATTAGCTCTTCTCACGATGTCCATCGTGGAGGTTCCGTGCGGAACGCCGACTGCCCATTCTTCTACTATCGATCCATCAGAGCTCTCGATCTTCGAGACAAGATACAGTATTTCCTCTGTTTTCTCCAAGCGCCCCTTACGGATTTTCTCGCCAGACTCTTCAGAACCAAGCCACAATGAAATCGTTCCCCTAATCTGTTCCGATCGGTTTCGACAAAATATTGCGCGATGCAATTATTCCCGTTGGCCGGCCGTGTCCTCGTCTGATCTACGCTGGATTCGTCGCTCTCACTTGAGTCGCAGGAATTTATATTTTCAACATTAGCTTTCGTTTTTGCAATCAATTTGCAGCGGGAGGCTTAATTACCGGCACCGTTACCCCAGTCGAAAAACTAACAGGAAATCGTTTTTGAGATTTGGAGTTCTTTAGTTTGATCACGGAGATAAGCATTAATTTGCGCTAATTTTCTTGTCTAAGGATAAAGAGCAACGGTAGCTATTAGAGTAAATATTTGCTTCCTAGCAATTCACAATAAATTTTTTTTATAAAATAAGTCAAATGTAAAGCAATGAAATGGTTGTAAGAGTAAGTAAATTCATCCCTGCTAAATAGAAGATAGGAACATAATTTCGAATTCCTTCACATTTATGTAAACTTTGCCGCATAAGGATATGGAGAAAATTTTCCTTTCATCTGGGAAACATAAAACAGAGAATCAGAGAATTACGTTATCTTACGTAGCCAAGGCTCATTGGTTCTTTTTAATTGGTATTTAAATCACAGCTGATCGACGTATCGGCATCTGTTCCACTCCTTGCCTCGGTATAATTTGACCGCGACGAATTAATTAGAGCTCGAAGACTTTCCAAAAAAAATCACGAAACCGCTCCTTACATTTTTTCCGTTTCCAGTGACGTCAAACTTCCCGTTTGCAATATAGTTTTCCTCGATTATAACGGGCTCTGTATTACGAGTCGGGTAGCCAATCGCGTGTCATTGCGTAATATTTTCCGTAGGTCTCTGTTAGTTAAATTAATTCATGTCTTTTGAGATGGGCGTTCACCCAAACCTTGGAGAATATGCGGAAGGAAGGCTAGTCGTACTCTCGAATATTTGCTTACTCAAGTGCATAAAATAGTTTTTGCAAAAATTTTTTTGTGATTGAATCCGAATATATGATTCAGCGCAACATATGACTCTTATTTAATTCAGCTCTCAAATTTTCTGTCATTTCAGCCAGTTTTGTTTTAATTAACTTAGGAAAATACCACTCAAGGTAGTCTCCATCAAAACTTGTTTAAATATTTTTCCTTGAAAGCTGTACTCCATTTTATCTGATTACTATTACGTCATAATGTCGCTAGATATTTCGTAACATTACGACACGAGTATGTATGTCTCAAAACCCTAATCGCGAATATCCTTACTCCTATCTCTCCTGAAAAAACTGTCTGAGTCGTAAAAATCCTGGGTGTATTTACGGTCTGAGCTCCCTCCGTGAACCGGAGAGCTCTTCCAAGAGTTGGCGGAAGCGAGCGAGGGTGCTCAACTAGTGGGCTTTGCTTTTTTCAGAGATAGTATCGTACATGCTCTTGCTCTCTCGACTGCACTCCCTCGCGCAGACCGGATATATCACTAAACCGTGCGGTGAGGAGAGTAAGGCTCAGAGATAGCGGGAAGGGGAAGAGGAAATCGCCAAGGGACGAGGGCTGCTGCGTCCACTCCCCCTAGCACCCTCAATGGCTATCGCCCCCACCCACTCCTCCTCACTGCCCTTCCCCACACCCAGCGGTGCATCTCCGACTGCCCACCCAAAGAGCGAGGTGGCAGACGAGTCCGAATCGTCGCCGAAGGCAGTCAGAAAAATATATTTACTAAACAGACTCGTTAGCGAATTCCGATCGGTCTCAGTACCCTTCGAAGTGCAGGGGTGGAGCGAGTGCACGAGGATAAAATCGGATTAGACTGATGATCAAAGTGGATTTCTCTAATTTCTGTGCCGATCATCTCTCGTCGCTTACATTACACTGAATGAAAGTGAAAACTCTCGGATTATTATGCGTATCGATTGAAATTGTTTGGTGTTTACTCTGTGATCGTCGTGCTTCGAGGAGAAAACTGTGATTTTCAATTGAAAGAAAGGGTTCTATATCACTTTCTGTGAAATAGGCAAAATACATTGAGTGAATTAGTCGCCTTTCCGGTAATTTCTGCAAGTAGTGTCCTGGATTACGATTGTGATGTCAGTTTAATGTGTGAACTTCGCTGCCGTGATTGACGGAGTGGGATTATCGAAATAATTTCTCAATCAAAAGAATGCAAAGACAGTTATCATCATGAGGATTTACAAATTACTTAAGCTTCCCTGAATTATCATATCCATCCAATATTATAATTTTTTTGTTTACTCCATTCCTCTTTTTGTTTACCATAGTCCTCTAACAGAAATACTTAAATTGAAGGTTTAGGAAAATTTCCAGACCCTTAAAATTAAAATAATTTCCATCTGAACTAAGCCTTATCTGTTCTATCATTGAATGAGAGTTAGAAATATTAACGTGGAAATATTTATTTAGAATCGTGAGTCCGAGGAAAGAACGAGGAAGAACTATTCTGCTGGAGTTGCTAATTGCCTGCGTTGGGTGAGGAGAGAAA
This sequence comes from Pachydiplax longipennis, assembly GCA_036926295.1. Classification (NCBI taxonomy): domain Eukaryota; kingdom Metazoa; phylum Arthropoda; class Insecta; order Odonata; family Libellulidae; genus Pachydiplax; species Pachydiplax longipennis. The sequence continues at coordinate 6,303,945 of JAVFKF010000015.1, read as the reverse complement.
TTCTTTCGCGCTCTGATTTCTCCATATCGACTAAAGGAACCCCCGACGCGTAACCATCTTCAAGCCACGTTTTGCCTTCCTTCAAGCCGAAGTTTGCTGGTTAAATATTACTAAATATGAGCCTGTAGTCTGATTAATGCAAAATAATCCAAATCTTAATATTATCGTTACATTTGGAATCATTAAGGATTATTCAGCTTAATTGGAATGGTCTTATATTTACTCCACTAAATAATAATTTCATCTCAAGAATTTATTGGTTGTATTACTTTATTAAATTTGGGCATCTAGGTTTTCGTATGCGCCGCTCTTTTAGAACGGTTCTACATTGGTCGAAACAAGGTCAAGCGGCCTTTTTTGGCACGGAATGCCATGGGGTCGCGTCCCAATCCTAGCTCAGCAATGCACTGAATGACGATGAGATCCCCTTTATGTCGCGGACGATTTATCTGACGTATACATCCCTCCTCGGAAGTCGACACGGTTATAACCACTGCCAAGTTCACGGAAGATGTCCGTCCGCGTTATGTGCTAAGGTATTCGTGAATCCAGTTCGATCGCAGTTCTATTTGGCAGTCACCTCGTTCCATATTACTCCGCTCTTGTTCTTTTACCTCAGTTTCCACCAACAGATGCCTACCCGAATCCCCTTTGCTTGGCTCTTTCCGTCCCATTGTGAATCCGAAGCCTCGGCAGGCGAACCTGCTGTCTAACTTCCGCGCAAAAGGTTATTCAAATCGAAATCTGCACTGATGCGACCTCCTTCAAATGATCGGATCAGACTTTTTCCGTGATGTTGCTCGCAACAGTCCACCTCAAGTGTGTCATTAATAGGAGTGAATTGAGTGAACGCCGGTCGGATTTGGGAACGTGATTGCATTTTCCGATACCCGAGAATAGTTTCCGAGGATCCAAAATGCACAAGAGGTACGAGTGGAGCCTGTCGGATTCGCGAGCGCGCGTTGAAGTCACCGGCTTCGGCCTCCGCTTCCGCCGCCGCTGGTTAGAACTGGAAGAGAGTGTTGGTAACTTGAGCGGAATATCCGAGAATAAGAGTGATAAAAGATCCAGATCCCTAAGCCCATGGGGGAAAGCCGGATTCCTCGTGGGACAACGACTCCGTTCTCGGAAAGACAAAGAGACGGTGGAGCAAATCGCTTGGACGCCGGCGGAGCCAAAGCGCCGTGGCGCCAGAAGGACTTATTCCCTCGATTGCGAATCGGCTGTGGAGCGGCGGAGGAGGAAACGGTCTTCCACGAAGGAGACCTCGGATCCCCGGGGTCAGAGCGCGGAGGCACACAAAGAAAAGGATAAAGTGAACGAACCCGGGTCTTCGTATTCGCTGCGGCGTCCAAGATCTGCCGATACCCTTTGGTTCGTGAGGGGCGCCCATAGCGAAAGCGAAATTGCAGCACCCCCGGAAGAATTCAGGGAGAGGAATTTAGAAGATAGGAGATCAGAGAGGAAAAACACAGGAGGAACTTCCAAGAAAGATGGATCTTCTTATGCTGTTCCCAAAAGACTCGATGCTCCTCAGAAGAGAACCTTCCCCAGAGAAGATTCTCCAGTACGAAGGAACAGAGATCCAGCTCCTGCAGGGGGTGTGCTCCAGAAGGCGTTCACCAAACGGAGCGAACAAAAAACTAGCTCTTCTCCCATCAGAACAAGGGTGTCTACTCCTCACTGCGTTAAGAAGGAAAGGCTCAGGAATCGACATTCCATATCTTCCATTAACGCAGTCGAAGGAAATGATGGCGCAAATCCGGAGGAGGATCGACAGCATAAAGTAGCTCGCAGGGCCTACTCGCAGCCACCCTCCCTCGAAAGGGTAATATCAGTGGTACCCTCAAACGATGAAGTGTTCGTGGCTGTGATGGGCGCGGATGGCATAGGATGGGAGCAGCAACCTCGTCAACAACAGCAGCCACAGCGTGGATCTAGGAAGAAGAAAGGGAAAAAGAAGTTGCAGAAGCAACAGGAGCCAGCCGAGGATTCCAAGGAGCAAAACATTATCAGACTCAATGTGGTACGGCCGATATCTTTCTCTATGATTGGTTTTTCACTATGTAAGCAAAATATATATTGCTGTGGCTATGTGGAACGTGGAAAACTTGAATGTTGCTGTGGTTTTGAGGTTTAAATGTCTCCCTCGGATTCGTTAGAGAAACCTTGTTTACGGTTACAGCGTCAAAGGTTCTTTATATATTTAATTTTTTTAATTGTGTTTTATCTGATGCGGCTTAGATTAGTTACAAATGGAATAGGGGTGGGAGTGGAATCTTGTAAGGTAATATCTGACTTGTCCAATTTTTTTACCTCTCAGGATTCAACACTCATTCTATTAACGATCGAATTTTGATGTAAACATCTTACTGGCTCCACAATACGAAAGTGTACTTATATTTATTTAATTCTAGAAGGTTCATTAATTTAGCATGATTTGAAGTCGATGCATTTTCAAAAATTAACGTTACCTCAATAACATTTACCAAACTTGCCTCACCTCCGAAGTCAGACAGTGACGGGTTATTTTTCAACAAAATCGCATAGGTTATTCCCCTCTGCTGATGAAAAGTAAAATACGGATTATTACTTGTGAAACTATGGTTTGTTGGTCGCATTTGTGGTTTGTAATATACTTTTAAACCACTTAAGTAAGAATGTGGGTCTCAAGAAAATTTCGTTATAGTGAATCATGCACTGCATCATTTTATGTGATAATACGTCTCTTTTGATTCACGAAGGCTGTAGGAAAAATTGAATCTCATTCTTTCTAGAAAGAGAATCTCCAGAAATCAGTACAGTTTTTTGGGCTTTGAAAATTATATTTTCATTCATGAAATTTTAATAAACTATCAATTTCTTCTCTCGTATAGAGAGAATTGCTGTTTGCCTTTTCGATTAATTGTACTAATATAATACTTTTGATTTTCAGGGCGACCTGGTATGGTTCGACCCCGGAGTTGGATATGTTTTACCCGGGGAGGTACTGGAGTACCACCGAGCGGGTCAAGTGATTACCGTGCAGGCTGTCATTGGCGGAAAGGTAAGTGATTGCAGCGGTACTTAAGATTAAGTAAAATTATTACTAGGCTTACATTAGACAAATACACTTACAACTGCGTAATTATTTTCTATAGCATTGTTATTCCTTATCAGCCTCTCCTGGTGTTTAAAAGATTATATTTTCCTATGTTTTAAAAATATCATTCTTATGAACTTTTCGTTCTTTCAAATATATTCTTACAAACATAAAATATATTTGAAAAGTAGGAAAATACTATGGATGAAATCGAGCAATACGTAATTGGTGGAAAATTTCCAAAGGTACATTAAAGTTAAAGAGATAAAATCGAAGACACGATAAAAACAAAAAGTGACAAGCTTTACGGGGTGATCTATAAATGAATTACGTTTAATGGATGAATCTTTCATCATGGAAACACTCCATGAATGAAATAGAGTATTCATTCATTAGATTGTCTATGTCATAAATATGTCGTATTATAATTAATACATTTGTGAATGAAAATTTATAAAATCCCATTATTCCTTGATAATTGGAGACAATAGGATTGAAATTTTCCTTTTCACTGACAATCGAAGATTACAAAAAGTGAGACAGATCACAGTAGCAAAGAACATCGAAAACGTCTCAGAACTCTAAGTACGGAACGCAATTTCAGCATTAGGTAGAGTTCCTCTGTGTTACATTCATGGAGGATTTGAACTCTAATATCAATTATAAGTTTGATCATAAGAAACTTTCGTCAATAAAAAGTGAGATAAGTCCTTCGCCGGTCTTTCCCTTTATAGAATCGTTTTCTCCTTCTGATCGCACAGGAAGTTTAAGATGAACGGAATTAACCAATTTATCTTTCTGATGGGAGATATTTATTGCGACCCATTAGCAAATTACACCACCGTATTACGTATGTGACGCTTCACAGTAAGTGCGGAAGATAGACAGTTAATTATATCCGGAAGCTATCTTAACTACCCTTGCTCCTTTGTAAGTGACCATTGTACCATGCGATTGGCGTATTACAATTCGTTGTGGTAATCCTTAATCTTAAAATATCTATCTGTATAACTTTCGAGACCCCTTACGTGGAGCTAATTAAGATACTAAATTTTAAATCTTCAAAATACTTTCTCTTTTCCCTAGAAACGATCTGTTAAGAACAGAGAGTGAAAGCAGTTTTTAATTTCTTATCAGGTGGCATATCAGAAATCGTCAGAATAACGTCGTCATAACCTAAAGAATTTCTCCTTAAATATTTGAATTTTAGGTTAGAAGATTTATTCTTTGTTTACTTAAGACGATATGTCAGGTAACCTTAGTTTTTAATTTCAAAATTTTATTTTAAAATAATTTTCTTCATTCTCCCCATATAAAATCTAAGGTAATGTAGTAAAACTTTATCATAGAGAAATAAGAAATTTGTATGAACTAAATCAGGATCGAGTTCGTCTCTTTGTAACGTCAGGTAAAATGAATAGTATTTTTTATTTCAAGGTATTTAAAACTATATTAGACATTATCCTTTCAGCAGATATTTTACTTAGTGTCTTTAAAGATACCTAGAGAATTTTTTCTGAGATAAATTTGTGAATATCGTATAAAATCATCATAATAGTTTTGACAGAAGCAAGAATTTTCTATGAAATTTGGACATCATCCCCTATTCTTTCCTTTTATTCATTTCAGTATATATTTTATGTAAAGGAGGATGAGTTTCGACTACTTTTGAAGAATTTTGAAGTTCCGTTTCCAGTTTCTACTAAGTAATTCTTACCTAAGATTTTGTATGATTATTTCATTTAAATGGTATTAGTATGGCTCCCTCGTATTCGCTGTCCATCTGAGAATAAAAGGAGCCAAAGCACCGTTACAAGCCATCGTATCGACCGAAATAATTCTCCGCCCTTGTCTCACGGATCCAAATCGCTGTTTTCTTTTTCAACCGGATTTTACCTTACACCTAATGTCTCTGCCATTGTGTGGTACTGACATTAGCAGAGGCTTACAGTCCCATAAATCACGTTCGCTCTCTTTTTACCTCGTTCTCTCTCTCCTTTATCATTCCTTTTTATCATACATTTCTTCTTTTTTAAATCCGTTTGTCTCCTCACACCAATATGCATTCTTAAAGGGCGTTCCCGGTCGAAATGTGGGCCGCACGCTGACTATTCAACGAGCCAAATTTGCCCGACCCCTTCGACACACTTATTTTGACTATGATATTGTTTGATCCGTCTATGTACCCTCCTAAGGCAAGGAAAGAGCCGACTTTAATTTCCGACAATTTCCAAAATATACTTATATATTATTTATAAGCATCCGTTTTTGGTGACCGGTGATTTCCCCCTTCAAACTCCATCGAAACATGTGACAAATCATTTTAAATGGACTTGAATTGACAAGCCATTTTAAAGAAAATTCTTGCTAAAATTTGACCAAAATTGAAAAATGCTCGATTTTGTAAAAATATTTGTGTTAAAATTTGAATTTTCCCATAGATTTTTGTTACTGGATGCGTAGATATTGATATCTTTCGACATAAACGAGGTGTATCAAAACGAACACCGATACAGAATATTAGGGTTTGGTTTTAAGTATTTTGGTGTTTGCGTATTCGTTTGTAGTGATTGGAGTGTTTGCAGAAATTAATTTAGGTGGGGAAATAGAGTATCAGTGTCAGTGTGTAAAATTTTCGCCCTGGGAAACTAGTTGGAATAAATTTAAATGATTCTAAGATTGAAGGAGATATGAATTGTGCGAAAATTTGGAGCTATTGAGAGAATTCTGTATAATGCAACTTGAACTATGATAAGCTGAATTTAAAACGGCTAACCTAGTTTGAAATCCAAATTATTTAGTTTTTGATGATTTATGAGAGGTTAATATTATTCCATCAACCAATATCTAATGATGTAAATGTAATCTATGATAAATCACAACGTTTCAATAGTTTTTTACTACTGCGCATCTACTCGTAAATTGCTCATTTATGTTCTCTGCTTTTTGCTAATTCTATCTATTCTTAATTTGAGCTTTCTCAGTGTGAAATTACACTGCCATATATTCAACTTTACTTAGACCTATTCAACAAAGCGTTACATTTAAACCTCACCAAAACCCCGCTGTTTTTCTTCATAAGAATACCATTTGCCTTCTAGATCTGAATATTACTGACTAAAAAGGCAGTAACTCTTCTTTGGTAAAGCGGTAAAATTTGAGCGTATTCAAATTTGTTGCCATAATTTTATATAAGCTTCATAAAGTTTATTTTGCCAACTTTAATAATTAAAGCCCGTCCATCACCACATGGTGTTTTATAGGCTGCGAGGTATTAACATTCTTGATTAATTAATTGTAAATTTATGCAAGATGATGGACTTCCAGAAATGTTGTTTACCTAGCAAATTAACTGTTTACTAAGATTTCTCGCGTATTGCATTCCTTTGAACACTCAACTTGCACTTGCCAGATTCTGTGCATTTTCATAACATATTAATCCTCTCCTCAAAGCACTAAAAATGTCTCGTGTCGTTATAGGTTGTTTGTCTTTATGATTCAAGGACCTCATGTTTGTATCTCGACCGAAGAATTTTGAATAATTTCCAGCGCACGATTTGCCAAGTTTTCCGTGGTCATTTCTAGCGATTCCTCCCGTTAGAAATTATCATGCTACCTATGGAATATATTGTAATATAAAGCAAAAAGGAGTAGCGTGAAAATGTAGCAATGATATCATCATTAGAGAGCAGATTCGTCCAGCTCAATTCACACTCAGACGTCGAAATCCTTACAGCTCCTAAAGGAGCCAGATATCGGTCAATGGGCTGATTGCTCTTCTCCATAATCGCCTCAAGGACCGCATATTTATGGTCAAGGACAGCGTCTCCGATAATTGAGTTAATAACAGGGAAACAGGTTTCCTGAGCCCGGAAACCGATTGAAATGAATAATGTGCACAATGAAAAGACTGTTCGTGGAATTTGTAGCCCGTGATAATTTTGTTTCGCACCTGCATCATGACGTACTTAAGCTGGTAAATATGTGGTGCTCAATGAATGTTCCGTGATCGAATCCGTCAGTCTTGGGATTAAGCATTCTCTAAGTGATTTTATTCTGACGAGAACTACGAAAATTTTTCGGAGATCGTAGTGTCACGGAGCGGTAGCAAGCAGACCTAATTTCTTTGTATAATGGGCTACGTTGAATTAATTAGAGTACTTTACATTGACTTTGGGTAAATCGGACTCTGGCAATAGAATTAAGATAGGACTTCACTCGCATTTTGCTTAACAGGAAATATAGGAAAATGGTAATGTACTTTGTGAGCTGTGCGAATATATTCTCACTTAACTAAGATTAATAATATTCCTGCATTTTTTAAAATTTTTTTTACCTTTTTGATTTTCAAATCCTGGTATTACGCAGATTACAATGCAGCTACTTTTGTATTATTATCACCATTTATCTATATTGTCTTCCGTGATGGGTATGAGTAAGATGAGTAGAATTTCCTATGAAGTACAACTTCTCCATACAATTTACTTAAAATTTTTCATTAACTTAGGCAGTGAAAGACAACCACAAACATATTCAAAATAGATCCCGCAGAATATTCACACTGAACGCCTTAACCTCACAATAACGGCTTTCGAAGCATGCTGGGTCATACTTTCAGTTTTTAGTTGGGAAATTCTATGCCTTCAACCTACCTTTATTTCAGAATGATCACTACCTACCATTTCATTAATTTTTCTTCGGGTGTATCCAACGTCTACTCTTTTATCGTGCGTGTGCGAATGTGCATGTGAAAGTAAGAATATGTATTCGTTTCTATTCGTATTTTTTTCTACCATAATATGAGCTTCATGTCAAAGATCTAGATTCTTTATCCCTTGTTTTATTGGTTTTTCTCCTCTAAGCGTTAATTATTTTATGGACGCAACAGTTTCTTGACGATTTTTTCCCTCTGAAATTAAACCTTCTTTTGATAGGTCAATTTTTGTTTGACATTGTATATTTAAAGTAATAGTGCTAAAATTTTTCAGAAAGCTGTTCTTTTTTCTTTTCCTGTTAAATCGGCAGAGAACTCGACTAATTTTTTTAAATACTTTTTTCATCTACAGTAGTTAATTGTGCCCATATATAGATATTTAAATTTAAGAGAAACGCAAAAAGTGTAGTTTTTCATTTTGCGAGGGAAAATTTCATAATACTTACTTTAACAGATTACTTCGAGATATATCTCTATATATTTCAGAGTTCATTTATTCAGACCCGCATGATTTATTGTATCGCGAACTCCCGACCTAAAACTATTCCTTTATCAGTGCACGATCACTCGTGCACTATCTAGCTCTACATTTTTCGGTTAGTTTTATCGTGAAATTCCGGAACTAAAATCATTTACTTTTTTGTAGCACTGCTTGTTTTATGCTTTGTAGAATACCTATGATCATCATGGATTTTTTATAAGCTCGATTCTTACTCCAATTCTGTTGTGCTTTACTGACTGAGTTAAATTTATATCTTCCTACTGCGCAATATTAACTTAAGACCTTCCTTCCTTTCTCAAACCACAAATTTGTCTTCAGATCCGTCCCCTTTTGTTCTCCCCGCATAGTTCCCCGAGTGTGGTAGCAAAAGCAAATAAGAGAATAGTCCCCATTTTTGCTGCGTTATTTTTCGAAGTCGAAGAATGCGTTGTGGATGGTGTCATTGGCCGCTGGAGAGTCGTCCTCTGAGGCGCCTTTGGGTTGATTGCCATAACCGCACTGAATACTCTCTCTCCGAAAATCGAAAGAGGATTGGGTGTTGTTCCTTAAAGAAGTGGGTCGTGCATGTCGCGATATGGCCCCTGAGGGAATCGAGGGATTGGAATGGTATATGTGTAGGCGGAAGAGTCACGGGTTATCCTATGTCGAAGGGAAATTGCTAGAAATGAGGCATAAGCGGAACGAAACAGATTAGCGATGAGATTTTGACGACGAATACGTCGCATTCTTGGCGGCGAGCTTTTGGAGGATAGGAGTGGATAAATTACGAATTCATATCTTCTGAAATGCGCTTAAACTGAAGCTACTCTTTAAGTTGTGATTGGAGATTGTGTAATCGATGGCATTAAAAGACTAACGTATTTGTCCATTAAGATAGAGAAATTCAGCTGTATTACTACGAAGAAGTAAAAGAGAACTTGCAATTGTAGCTATTCCACGTGTTAAATTTTAATTATAACCGATTTTGAAGAACATATTGATAAAAAGAAATCTAGTATAAAACGGTTGTTATTATTTCAAAAATAAACATGTGGATGATTATGAATGAAAGTTTTGATTTTCTTTTGCTAGTCAATGTAGGATTTCTGTGCAGTATTATTATGTCAGTAACAGCATATCATGGGTTATTATGAAAACTTTCTTACAATCATAACTTATACCTCATATGACTCTGCCTTTATTCGCGGGAAACGCTATGACCTAGTAATTCACAGCGTATTAATAACTCTGATAAGTGAAAATGAGTAGATATTACTGATAAATTATTTGCTATGGAAACACTCTTCATCATTTGTAAAAATATATTATGCGCTTGTGTTAATTCGGTAAAGTTAGGTTATTTCAAGAATTTCCGACAACATTATTATAATTATTTCAGAACTCATGAGCCAACTTTTACCGACAACCAGCATATATTTAGCTCTTACAAATTATGTGAGAAGGCAAACGGTGTAGGTTGAGATTTATCCATGAAATTCATAGATAATTTTGAACGAAAAGAAGTAAGCAATGAGTACATATTTGCGCAGATTCAGTTTTTACTTCTTTGATCAGATAATCTCAGTGTCATTAAAAAATATCTCTTAAGTGACAATTAGTTTCTATTCAAGTTATTATCTGGAAATCTGTTCGGAAAATTGCAAGATTTATCTTTATCCGGTTCCGCAGCAAGTCGGAAATAAGATATAATAGGAGGAAGGAATATTTATGTTAGATTGGTATCTGGTATGAGCTTGAAATTAAATTCATTTGCAAAAAAAACACAAGGTCTAATGATTTTATGATCATTACTAGGAAACAAATAAGATCAAATAACATTTCAGATTTTCTAGTATCTGATTCTTCAATTGTGTAATATAAAATTTTCCAATCTTTATTGTCGAAGAAATTAGAAATTACATCAAACAAGTGGGTCTACGAAAATCCCATTTATTACACTACCATTCTCTTGTTCAAGTATATCGTATGTGCATATTCCCCCTTGAAAGTTTTATGCAGAATATTTGTGCCAAATATGCCACACACGTACAAATTTTTACTAAAGATGTACCGTTTATTATCACATTTATTTTTACGAGTATACGATTAATTCCGTAAAACTCTGCACCGAAAGAGATTAAAAACACATTCAGTGCTTAAATCACGTCTTAATCAAAACAAGAATAACTTTAACGAATGATTGCATCAGACATCCTATAGCTTAAGCATAAGAGTTCGAGCTTACGTTTGGCTTTTAACCTTAGGCGGGCCATAGTTTGGGCCTTAGGCTGTATGTTCCACAAACCAGGTCCAAAGTACAGTCCAAATTATGTTCCTCTACTTCTTCAAAACATATCGTGAGCCAAAGGAAAGCGGTTGAATGTAAGATGGAGATGAGAGGGTTGAGGTGTCGTTGAGAGAAACGGGGTTTGGAGTGGCTTTAGCGTAGTGACTCTGCCAACAGGAAATGAGTTGGAAAGTGATTTGCAGAAGAGGAGCGAAAAAAATCGGTGCTTTCGGGAAACATCCCACGCAACAGATCTGATAGCTGAAAGGACGGCGGGAAAATGCAATGCGAAATAGATTCATTACGGTTAGGTACTGTTCTCATAAGAGAGTATTATATCCTCCCACGATCCAGAAGACCGGTCGGTTTTTTGCGATACTGGGAAGATCTGTAAGAATGGATTTTATATTCCTCTGCGTAACATATTCTTCAAACCTTCGTTCGCATTGGAATTAAATTTAACGCTGATTTTCATAATCCAGTATAAAACTTAGTATGTGAAATGATTTATAATAAATGAAATATTATCACTTATTTCCTATGACTGTGGGGATACTAAATGTACTTTCCCTAAAATATTAATATTCTTCTCATTAGGTTTCTTTCAACTTTTATTCCTCAGGTTCATCGATTATTGTTGATTACTTATAATTATGAAGGAAGTTAATATGGAAATTTTTTTTTGATTTTTTTATCCTCATTCATAACCATTTTAAATTTGTGCGTAATGATTCTGAGGAAAGTATTTTCCTAGTGTGATATTATCATTTATGTATTTAATTCGGCTGGAAATCATCCCTTCTTGGTTTTTCCACATCATGTTAAGGTAGACGAAAGAATATGTCTAAATTTTCTAATATAGCAATAATAGGACAGAAATGTGTTGAAATCTGTAAAATTGTATAATCCTTCTGAATGAAGACACAAATTCAATTTTAGTGTTATTGTATAAAAATATTTAAATGCAATTCGCCAATAATCTACTGTTATTATTAGTATTATACTCTACTATATATTTTAGTGCTAGTAATGTTCAAAGACAAGAAAGTTACAGACAGTTATAGACGTTACATTCGTTGAATTTTCAGAATGAAATAACTCAGAACTGCATTTTACTACCTCACTATTAATATTTATTATCGTACCATCCAAATTGCATTTACCATCTTCTAATTGATTCATGATCTATTGCTGTTCCGTTTCTCATAAAGAAATGTTGTGACTAAAAAGATTCGGATGCCAAGAGCGGCGTCTTTTGGCCCAAGGTCGAGGAACACCTGTTCCACATAATGAGGCAGCAGGATTTTCTCTCGCTTAGTGCGAATAATGAAACATAATTGACATGTGAGAGGGGAGATCGGGAGAAAGAAATCCTTCCAGCGAAGCCAACGTCAGAGCGAAGATTCTTTTCGGAAAACTTCCACGATCCTCTCTCACATTCGACTCATCTCAGTGCATCCTATAACGATCGGAAGCATTTTTTTGCGTTGCATTACGTGTACGTAAGGAAAATCGACGTGTTCCGTAGCAAAGGGCAATGGAAAAAATACACGAAGAAGGATCCGCGAGCAACTCTGGCGATTTGCGGTCGTCGATGTACGGAATCCAAGGCCGCAATCGATTGATGAAACTTTTTATCTCTCACCAAGAACGAATTCAATGGCGCATGACGTTTATTCAGCTACCCCCTCTTGTTCGCCATCTTCTAAGTTCACATCTGTGAATCCTCTCACTAGCGGTAGTGCTGATGGAGTACAGGCTTTTGATTACTAATGTGAGTGGGATGAGGAAGTTAGGGAAACTAATGGCGGATAGTATGTCAGACGTGATTAGCCCTTACGAAAAATCACATGCCTGAAAAATAAAGAAGAGGGTTAAGATCATTATACAATGAGGAATAGTTTTTCTAAATCATGGAAGATTAGGATACGGAGGGGAACTTTATCTTACGGTTATATTGCAGAGTGGGTATTTATTAACAAGCCCGTTGATCTTCGATAGAGAATGATGATTAATTTTGGGATTATAATGGTTATTCCTCGCTTTCTTTCGTAATTTCTTTACTTAAATTCATAAGTTATCACAAACTAAATGGAGTTACGTAAATTTGTTACTGTTATTTTTAGACAAATATCATATGTAGTAATTGATGAGGTCTATTTGTTTTTCTGTATAATGCAAGAGGAATTTAAGCACTTGTAACCAACTATGCGCTTGGAAAGAGCGTGATAGGGAAATGTAGGCTACCTTGCATAGATGTTTCGATCGAGCCTTTCTAAGTCGAGGTATCGAGGGATAATATCTGCAGAACATTTAAGAGAAAATCTCTCGCATAACCTTCAAAAACCTCGATGAAAATTTTCCAGCAAGACTTTCCCTCGATTTTATTAAATCGCGCCATCGACGTCTGCACCTCTTCCATTTAAACACTCAGCGAATACGAAAGAGGCGACGGAATATGGTTCACAACCACAGGGCCTCCACTCCCCATTTTCCACACCTAGAAGCTCTGCCCCTATTCCAGAAGGAATAATTTAAACCGTAGGCGCCTGCTAACAAAACAAGAACAACATAAGAGGCGATATAATCGGGTAAGAACTATTAGTCGGCCGAGAAGAGAGTGGGGTCCCTCGGGGCACACGGCCAGCGAATGCCTTCCCACCCTCAACACTCCACCTCCCCCCCTTTCTCCCCTCCGCGATGATGCTGCGAATGTTCAAAACAGTCCGCTCTTCCGCGATACGAAGGTGTCTCTCGAATCGGCCGGCAAATTTCATCGACGAGAACCAATTGCCATCTGAAGAGAGCGACAAAAATATTCGGCATCGGTGTGAGAAATGAGTGCGCATATTCCAGCGAGTGGCCTTTCGAGATCGCTTGCGAAATGCTTTCTATACTCCCGATGCAGACCTCTCTCCCTCTCGCGGTATCTCCGCTTCGTGATGTGAGAGTTCGTCCGGGTTCTCCATTCTGAAGCCCGCGGAATACCCAACCGCTGGATGCTGAGAAGTGGAAGAAGAACTGCTCTGTTACAGTGACACTAATGGAGGGATTGTGTTCAGCTTGCGGTGGAATGGAAATGTTTCTGTGGTCTCGCTCTTGCGGATTTAATCCTCTCTCCAAGTGATCACGTAGGATGAGCAGGATTCGATGAATGTTGTGATCTTATGTTTGAGATTATTTTTAATATATTAATAAGTCCGAGGAAGAGCTAAAATACGTTTGGATGTTCCCACAGTGGCGTGTGAAGGGAGACCGGCATCCGAGGAATAAAATGTAGATATTTTGCAGGAGATAATAGTTCTCGTCGGTGAAATGAATTTACCGTGAGCTTACCGTTCTCAAGCAGACAATATCATGGAGCCTCCGTGAGCATAACTGTGTAGGAGCCCCCGATGCAGAGAAAATTGCTGCAGTGAGCCTAGCAGTGAGCTTAGATCCGTTCGCTCGATCTAATTCTTTCCAATTCGAACGGTGCCCCAAGAAGTTGGATTAATATTCTCGTGGTTCAGTTTTGGTGGATTACCTCACCCGGCTCCCATAGTTTTCAGATCCTGAATCGGTGCGTAAGAAGTGAAAGTCAGCGGTGCCGCGAGTGGGATTGAACCGAGGACCGCGATCTGGCGTGACCTCTAAATAGGCCGACGACCGGCCGAAAACGCCCAATTTCGATCTAGAGGAGGCGGAACCAATCTGCGATCAATTAGCCCCTGAATTTCTCAATCAACCTGCAGAAAGGCGGATTTGATTCAACAGGCAACTCCTATGCCGAGATGCTCTCTGAACCCTTCTAGTTTTTGTGCTCCTCGTCCGTTTAGTCTGTTGTTGACGGCGTTCTCATGGAAACCCCCCCAAAGAGCAAGACGGAGCCGTTGCTTCGTCTCAAGAGCCGCTCCACCACGTGGTTCGCCGCCGCAAACTCCGAAGAACACTCTTGGATAGATTCGGAATCGAGGGCCGGCGAGGAGAGCCACACCTCCGCAGACCTGTCCATCTCCGAGATCGGAAGTGATGTGTGGGACCAAAACCAGACCTCTTTAGAGTCGGAATATGCGGTGCCGAAAGCAAGGTTACGTGATGGAAGTGGGGTGGAGTGCGTATATGAGAATGTGGACGTGAGTCGCGCTCTGAAGGGATCGTGGTGGTGCGGGAGGGAGAGGTGGAAGACGAGGCAAAGAGTCTCGGAATCCAGAGGGGAGGAGGATGGTGCTTCGCCTCCGCCCCCGCCGATACTTACTGCCTCTGGAAGCAGGGAAAGATCCACGAGCGTCATTCTCATAGGACAGGGTGATGTAGGGGACGATGAGTTGAAAGTGAGTCCCACGTTTGATACATAGTTTTTATAGGGTTTCTTTCATCTTTAAGGAAGAAAGATCAAAATGTTTCGACGATCGTAGATTTGAGAATTATCTTATAAATATTTTTCTGATACTTCCGTTAGGAATTATTTTGTTATATCAATTACCTCATTTATTTCAGTGGTCCGAAAACTATAGACCACTAACAAAATCCGGCCCTATAGTAGCTCAGATATTTTCAGATATTAGGGAATCCGTATGATATATTTTTCACTATGACGATTTCTTAGTAGACGTCAGTATTATAACGACGTGCGTAGTATAAATATTATTTCTTGTAAATACATATCGCTCCACCAGCTCTTTTCCTAAGCATTTATCGAATATTTTTGATGAAATTGTGATGAAAACAATCATAATCCGTGAGTTAAGTTCTGCGACACGTTCGATGACTTCGTCTGAATCTTTTCTAAAATCTTTGCAGATCAATTGCGAGATTTCGACAATTGATCATTTCAAACCTTTCAAGACAATGCATCATTCCGTTCTCGCATAAATTTATTTTAATTTCAATCATTTCTAATTATTAATTTATACTTTTGCTTTTCATTAATCGATTTTAATAGTTAATTTCCCTAGGGTAGAGAAATCCTGAATGTTATATAAGAATTGCAGTCCTATCTAATCTGTTTTGATAAAATACACCTCGAGTAGATAATCATCGAATATGCGTTTGAAAGTCACTCATTCGCAGTTTCTCCTAAACTATTTAATCCATACACTTAGTGCGCTTGGCATGAATCCTTTTCAGCACATGAAGCTATGCCGCTCCTTACTTTCAAAATAGGAAGGTCACATACCGTAGACTTGTTTTCCTTTTCTTGCATAATTTTCCGGCCTTCAAATGTGTGTTGTTTCAGGCACATATTGGGTGGTGAAAATGTATCCTTTATATTTCTCAATAAAACTTATCGTTAATTCTTTCAGAATACGAGTAAGCAACTAAGCTATGACTAAGAAGACACTTCGGGATAACGCTATTTTTTCGCATTCAAAAGATCTAAAAATGCCGCACGTAGTTCATTTGGATTACCATATCGTATTTTAGATACAATTAATCCAAAGTTTCATCCATTTATTGTGAATTTTCGAGAGGGAAAAAGTTGGGAATAACTACGGAGGCTGTGAAACGTATTTTCATTTTCCTCTCTTCGTAATTGTGAATTTTATCGCTTTTAGTCCCTTTGGCATCTGTCATAAACCTTACTCTTTTGAATAAAAAGTTTCTCCACCGCAAATTAGCGTGGTACCGTTGGTTATCTCTTATCCCTCGTTCGTATATTTCGTTTCTTGCGGGTCTCCACTTGGAGCGATAATTTGAGGAGACGGGCGAAGGTTGAGATGGAAGCACGTCCGGTGAAAGTAACGCCTTTGAGTCCGACTCGCCGACTTTTTTCAGTTCCTTTGTTCGAAATATGAACATTTTTTTCCTTTGCCTCGAAGGAAGAAAAAGATTAATCTGCCGGAAGTCCTCGCGTTTCTTCTATTTCGAGGCAACGATTTTTCTTTCGTTTCTATTCGGAATGGTGTCACCACCACGTGCTGAGCTAGAATTTGTTTTAAGTAATTGTAACGACAAAATTATTGACATTCGTTTCTACATAAAACCAAGCATTGTTTTCCTCACCCATTTTTCCTGTGATAAACATATTCCTAATCACCGGTAACCTTCGAGAAAGCACAGAATCTTTATGTGATTGTTTTCCATGTAAATTAAAGTTTTCATAATTAGTATTTATTCCTACATTCGTATCTTGGCACAGTTTTTTCAAAATACTGTTAAGTGCTATGACCTAATTTCTTCAGAAAGCAATTGTGAACCGCTCTCAAATATATTCGGTGTAATTTTCGCGAGTGAAAGAAAAATAAAATCCCTCAGAAATTGCCGACTCCTACGTCCGTTCGTGTGAAAGCAGTCCATATCAACAGTTCCTCGTATGGTTTTTCAGCTCAAATGAAACTCTTCCTGTTATCGTTGTGAAATGGTCTGGGTTATTAGTTTTGGACACACTCGTGGAACCGTCATATATTTTCTCATTTTAAAATGAAGCACTTTTATAAGCATATTTTCCAGAATCTTTGAACTACGTGAAATCGTTCTAGTGCTCAAATAATTTGCTTTTTCTGATAGGAAGGAAGCTTATCGATTTTGCTTATAAAATAAAATTTTTGTGTTTCTACTTTACTAGAATTGCATAGAATAGCTGCTACGTATAAATACTGCATGCCTTAAACATCTAATTGCTATGCTGACATTTTGGTGCTCTCAGCTACACCCTTTGGATCCTAAAACCCTTTTAATATCTTCCTCACCATTGATTTCTTACTGATATCTTTTTCTACTTTCAACTACTTCCGTTTTCTCTCTTTTATTTCCGACTCGCATGCTCTTCACGAATGATTCCTTCAGATCTTCAATCTCTCTCCGAATAGGTTTCTCGGTACCATTTGAAATAGTCGCCTTGTCTCTTAATTATTTTCAAACCTTTTCTTCTTTTTGTGCCCTGAGTTATGTGTTCACAACTTCCGTGTTCAGGATATAACAAAAAGGCTATTTTTTATATCCATTTAGAATTTCTTTCTAGCTATTTTTACGTATGACGTTAAGATTTAAGCAATTATTTGCATATTTGAATTAATTTAAACCGTTAATATCGATCGTCCCGTCGCATATGTTTATTCATGATTACATCTAGTAGATGTATGCGTATTAATTATAAATGAAGGAGAAACCACTTACAAAGAGATATCTTTTTAGTTCCTACCTCCATCCTCAATAAATGCCTATGTAAAAATATAGTACATCATTCCATAGTATCGTAATTTGCAAGATTCTGAAAATGTTTTCTGCTACCGGAGTAATTTTCGTGTCAACTTCAGAAATAGAGTACTATCAGAATAGAGTATTTGAATAATAGTCTTTATAAATTGCTCTTTTGCTAAATCCTAAAAAACTCATCTCGTAAAAATGATGATTTTATTGCTCCGAATAGCCAGCTGAGGTGCGATTTTCCTTTAGATAGACTTCGTCGAAGTATAAATTTTCCTTTTTTAAATTAACTTTACTATATTATCCTTACAGTTATTTTTTCATTAGATATTCCTTCAAAAAAAATTAATTTAATGAGTGTCTTCAACAACCACTCTCATATACGAGACAGGTACTTACATAAATTAAACAAATTCCCTACGTTCTTAGAAAAATCTAGTACTTTAAATTCTTATAATAATTCTTTCCTTACCTTTGCCTAGCATTTATACACCTGAACTACAGTTATCGAATAGAGTTCTATATATAAAACTTAAAAAAGCCTCAGGGTAATTTTGACTTTCAGCAGAATCCGGTTTCTGGAACCTAAAGAAAAACACATTATGGCCAAAAGGCCAAACCAGGCATCTTTAGAGACAAAAAAAGAGTTGACTGGAATTTGCACTGTTCATTCTTAAGAATCTATCTAAGAAGCTATCTTTCAATCTCTTATTAATGATTCTAGGGTACCGTTATTAGAAAACATTATATCTCTGTATAGCTTACCAATTTTTGCTATCTTTTCCTTTAATCGGTAAGAATCTCTACAAGTTCCTCACCACTTTCAGATTATGGCTTTCAAAAATAAGACGTAGCTCCTAGACCCATAAGTTTTAGGAACCTGAAAAATGATCATGGCCTACCTAATTTTGTTTCTTATCTCACTAACTGGAGGGAATAAGAAAAATTATACAGTAATCGAATTGATTAATGGGAAAATATGAATAAAAATTGAAAATAGAATAATTTTAAAGGATACCGAATATATTCCCCTTAACTACCAACTAAATATGTACTGTGATGGAAAAATATAGCGTATTTTAGTATTTTACACATTTTGACGGTAATGGAGATTAAAATGAAGTCATTAGTTTGCTTAACAAAGTATTTCTATTAGCGTGAAATTGACTCAAGATCACTTACTTACAGCAAAAAAATCTAGTACTGAATTTTCTTTATTACACCAAAGTTCTTGGTGTTGTGTAGTCGTTAGTCCAGCAGTTCTTTTTCATAATTTTATACTTCACTACAAAGTTACTTTAACAGCCCATGACTTCTCTTGACAATACTGAATGAACATGAGAATAAAATCTAACACTATTCAAAAACAGACGCGTGCCATTGAGGTTAAAATTTAAATAAAGCATTGAGATGCTAATATATGCTATTATATATTTTAGCACATCCACTTTAAACCGAAATGTCTTAGCGCATTCCTATCGCTAGGAAATAGAAGATCTAAGAAAGCTATCTTATTTAGGGACCACAGAATTTTTAGCTGACTCTTTTCGATCATAATATAATACAAACCATGATTTTTCCTTAAATTTCGGAGAATCTTCATTTAGAAACGTTAGCTCAGGGAAAGAGATTACTTCACAGTGTTAGGAGAAGGTCGCTTTCAGACTCGCGTCTTCCTGGTTTCTTTTCCGAGAGTGGGGCCAAAGAATAATGCCATCCCTGAGAAGATCCGAGTGTGAAACAGGTTGTTGCGGCCAAGGGAATTACCATGGCTACTCTTACGTGAAGATCTTTTTCCTCTTCATGCAGTTGACGTCTCTGTAATACCGCTCCTCTGCCAGGTCTCTATACCATTCATATGACCATTTACCGTGTCGGACGTTTATCTTTGTATTTGCGTTCATTGGAAAGGGCAGCGGAGGCCTCGAAAAGAGGTGAGGCCGAGTGAATGCCTTTGGTTAGTCCGCATGCATAAATAACAAAAGTAATGGGCTGTCGTTTGTGAGGGCACGCCCAAGACGAGGGATTCGCAACGTGGTGGAACATTGAGGAGAAATGCTCAGGAGAGTGCGATGCTATGATCGTAGGGCGCGTAAGACGTTGTCATAAAATGGAAAGTTAAATATCACTACCGTTCTTCTCTGATTCGCCGTAGTGATCTCTTACGTTAGCCCAATATTACATGAATGGTCTGAAAAGTTTCCGACATTTCGCCATTTCTCAACATGTTTTCTGAATATTTTCTTAAGATTTCTGAAAAATCTGGGGTCGGAAACTTTTCAGACCACCCTCGTACCTGTCTTTTCATAAGAAATAGATGTTTAGCGTGACTACGGCCATCCTTTGATAACTTGTGTTATTTACGAAGTTATTTGAAGTTTTCCAGCAAAATTTCAAGAGGAACGTATACACAAACGTATATTGAAATATTTACTTATCCTCGGATGATCTTTCTTTACGTCTGTATATATTTATTTCTCACACCGCTTTGAATATATTTTTATTATTCATTCTCTAAATCACTAAAAATGAATTCTGCATTTGAAATCTTCCTTAGAAATATCAAGTACCATTCATACAGCAATTTTCTCTTAATAATTTTGATAGAAAGGAGATTTAGAAAAAAACTGACTGCCCGATAAGCTATAAAAACATGTTTCATTCTGAACAGTTAATAAATGATAATACATTATCGAGATTTTTTTAATGAATTCTATTTGAAAGAGATTTATTTTATACACATTCTCAGGTACGTTTTTTCAGTATCGTAAATCTCAAAGTAAGTACAACCACACTATGTTCCGACATAAAACACAAATCTTTCAAGCGAAATATGAATAAGAGAAGGCGAAAATATCGAGAGAAGCAATAATTTTTAAAAATTTCGTACCCCTCCGGCGTTGTCCACTCCTTTGTAACAATTAAATACTGCAACCTCCAAGCAGAGGGCGTGAGCGTGGGAATTGGAAAGTTTGGCGCCGATGAATCGGAAAATGTCTGGCGCAACTTATTTCGACGCAGGCGAATTCACGGGAGAGGACGTTTAAGAATGTAAATAAAGTGAAAAAAAGTTGACCACAGAAGTTTAAGGATACAAAATAAGATTGAAAATCGAATTCTTCTGTTGTAGCTAAGAAATGCTTAAGCTTTACATACTGCCTTTATATGACTGAGGAATTGTCTCGATACCATGTTCGCATGCAGGCATAGGTGAAGAACTGTATCTAAGAATTTTATGACAGATATCCCTAATTCTAATACAGGAATCCGAATGTGTAGAGCAAGATAGCAAAGATTTCCTTTTACGAAGTTTGCCTTTGCTATTCTTGACTGTATGGGATATATACTCGTATACGCATAATATACGAGGGTGGTCTGAAAAGTTTCCGACCCCAGATTTTGCAGAAAGCATATCGTTAAATGGCGAAATGTCGGAAAATTTTCAGACCGCCCATGTAATCTGCCTGAAAATGATGAGGTATGTCAAACAACTTAGTATTCATAGTTGTCTCTGAATGCTAGAAAACAATTTCAGGGGTGTCATAGGTTAGATATTAGATTGATAAGGTTCGCTTTTATTCCTAATAATTCAGTATTTACTGCGAGAAATACGTTCATTCTATCTGAAGTCCTTTCACGAAGTATTTAGATGTTTCTCATTATCTGTCCAACTGGAATTCCGAAATCGAATTCCACTTCTTAATATGCAAAATATAAATCTTGAAATAATGGTCTCACAGTAAAGTGAGATAAAATTTCATTGAGCGATAATGCTTCCAAAGGGAAATGAATGTTCAATATCTATCCATCTTGTCATTAATTATGTATAAATGCGAAATAGCTTATATAATATATCTTTTCCGGCATAGTAAGAAAGTATCGAACCCTGTAACATTCTAGCGCATTTATTCTGCCGTCGAAGTTTCTAAGAAAGAAGCTCATAATTTTTTATAAGAGAGGTATGACTCATAGAACGGCCAAATATTCCATAAGGAAATTTTTCGCGTAAAGGTTAAAGAGAAAGGGAAGGCGGCAATAAAGGTCAGCATCAACGAATCAATCAACTTTTTCCTCCAAAAGATATGTCTCTTGAGATATTCCGAAAGTCCTTTCAAGATCCGGATGAGACAAGAATATTCTCCAAGAAAGTTATATTATCTAGCTAGGTATTGATATCAAGATCAGAAAAAAATTTACGATCAAAATATAGAGATATTTCAATATTGGTAAGGTGATCTTAGCCGAAGGTCGAACTGTTAATTAAAATTTTATTTAGGATAGGTATGAATATTTCAGACGAAGACATTTAATGTATGCTGCGCAATGTTTCTGTAATAGATAAATTAGTTCACTTGTCATTTTCAGGCTAAAATATTACTGATATCTCGATTTATTATTGTTGTTGTTCTTTAAAACATAGCTTTTACGGTACAGAATGAGCCAAAAGTTGAATAATATGAATTTTTAGACCAAAAATCCTACATTCAATAAGTAAAATGATTTTAAGACTCGTTTGTATTTGATTAAACGGGCTATATTTATCACTCTTCTGCCGGCTGTTTGAACACAATCTGCAAATTAATTTTTGGCACTCACTGTTTTTGATATTCGTTTAAGAAAATACCCGTTTCCTTAATCCTCAGCATTTTGTGCTGCTTGTAACTATGGAAAACTCATTGCAATATATTTTTGAAAAATATTGATGAGGGAGATATTCATTTACATCAGGTATGAATAGATTAATACATCCAAACCAGTTTTATATTGGACTTTCGCCTTTTTTATGCAATTATTATTTGCATTCCTTCTCGGGACTACGAGAAAAATCCATTCCCTCCAGTGGAAGATTTTTCGCTATTACCTTAATATAATTTATATTAAATTTTTAGGTTTTGAATTAAATTTGATAAACTGATTTTTAATCAATCATAAACCAACGAATGAAATTATTTAAAATTTGCAAAAAATATTCACAACATTATTTATGAATATTTTACGACGTCAATTATCATTTCAGGATGATCTCTCTTTCGGAAAAATTGCTTCCAGCCAACGTCTCGTTCTTAGAATTCTTCCCCTCTAACGAACCATTGGTGCGTGGAGGAAGCCTTTCCTCAAGTAGGGACTCAGCAGAAGGGCAAATTACGTTATTATCACTATCGTGCGTTTTAGTTCCACTCCATGGCTCTTTCCCGTACCCGGAATTCCGTGCAACCATTGAACGGGACAGGAAATTCGGAATCGCGTGCTCATTCAACAGGATCTTCGACTCCACCGCTAACAACTCAAGTGCAGCCTCCATTCAACCATATTCTTTGGGTCCGCTGGCAAAACAGGAGTTCCTCTGTGATTAACAAGGAAACTTTTTGCTCTTCCACCATCTTCCATCTCTATCATTATCGCATTAAATGATAAATCAGTCATTAAGTTAAGCGTATAAAAACTGCATAGTATATGATATCCCACTTTTAGTATTTTTTATGACACCTGCTTAGACTCGTTACGATGATTATTGATGCCTATTGATGTAACTTTGCAATAGTAATATAAACAACTATTTTACGAAATTAATGCGAAATCAAGACTTGTAACATATAAGAATTCGTCTTTAGTATTATTTTTACTATTGTAGCTGGGAACGCTATTCATCTCATTTGATATCCGGTATATACATATTAGTATGTTTGCCAAACCCAATTATGTCGAAAAATTACGTGAGAAATATTTGTGGTAAAATTTATGATATCTCTTTATGAATACTTTGTAGGATTGTGTAACGAGCATAAATAGGTCCAATCTGCTTAATCTGCATTCACTTTGGCTCTGATTTGGCTCATTGAAGTTTATTTAAAGCATAAGAATTTTAGGGAACTATAGTATCAGTAATTGTGTTAGCAATTAATTTTAGTGTTCCTTTAAATCACCGACATTCTTTATTGAATGTTTTGCCCGAGAATACCTGCTGTTATCCTCAGATGCAACAATTTCATTGCTTCTAAATTCCAGTAAATATTGCTTTCAAAACCGAAAAATTATCCTTTTATCTCGAAGCGATCGATACATCGTATGTACGCCTGTTACGAGGATTGCATACACTGCAGGATAAAACGCTCTCATACCATACACCGAAATTATGAGTTTCAATATTTTCATGAACTTGCTACTACAATGTACACGTTGAGGTTGATATGATTTGATATTTCGTACAGCGGTGTCAAATTTATGGCGTTCGTATTGGACATCGAAAGTTTGACCACAGATACTTGCGAAATTTTGAAACGAAATGGAAACGGAAATGAAGACGGCTAAAATTTTACACTTCCCCATTTCTTTAAGCAATATCCTCTGGAAGCTACTGAAGCGAGAAATATTAGAGAAATGGAGAAATCGTTCCACTCTCCTGATATTTTTCTAATTTGTGAAGATGATTCGTGTATCGATAAAAACCGGGAAGCGTCCGAAAACATACCACAATCGACGTGCAAAATCTTGTGTTTCACTTTCTACTTTCTCTTTGTGATATACACGCATTATGTAGATAGTGAGTGTTCACTATCAGAATAAATGTAAATCTCATTGCAGCTCAAGTATTTCATTTGGATTCCGCTATTTGGTTTAAGCTGAGTTATAAGCTTCGTGATATAACCTCAGTAAGATGCACAGTCAGCGACATTGTTTATGAGTCTCTGAAAAGACAGAAGAATTGATAGAAGAATTTTTCATTCTTATTCAGATTTCAGTAGAAATTTTCCCATTTCATTTTCCATTTTCCTTTCCCATTCCAGTAGAAATTGCAGGGGAAGTTATTTCTGACTCGGTGAAAATGAACTTCTCCTACTTGTTTATTTAGGTACTGTATGTTCATTACGTAACCTCTGAAATGAAGTTAAAAAATTGAAACTCTAATTCAGAAATGCTTTCAGTACGGTTATACAGCGATATAGTTTTCGAAAGAAGTTCAAATTATTTTTGTAATTTAAAGAGAAAATTTATCATTATCTTTCTCTCTCTAAAGAACGCACAAATTTAATGTGAATCACATGGTAGGCCCTCCTTTGCAATGGACTAACACATAGGACATAATGAATTTGATCAAATTAGAGAAGATAATCTCAAACAACTTAATAATAGGATAATAAGCTCACAGGCATTCAATAGATTTTTTCCATTGTTTTTAGTGGAAATAACAAATTATCTCCAGTGCTATTTGGTAGAATTAACGCATACATTTATTTATCTGAGTGAAAAAGAAAAATACGCTTCCGTTGTATTTAACAGCAAATTATATCTTGCGATAGAACCTAACAAATTATCTAAGGCATTGATATATTTCATTGAAAGATTTGGTTTTCGAAATTTCATCGCTGGATTTCGTCATTTACAAATCATCGACGTCCAATCATCCTATCCACATTTCCCCGTCTTCATTCCTTCCGGATTCCAGGAGATTGTTTATGGTAGAGAAATCTCCTTTTCACCATCGATTCATACTTGATTAGAAAATTGTTCGATACCAGTTCATTTTATTTCTTAAGCAATGCTTCTTGGAAAGAGTTTCTTTCTTCAGGGTGATTGTATTTAGGTCTCTCAAACAACCCTTTATTATTCCTTTGGTGAAATAGAGGAGACTTTTTCGAGCTTTAATTGAGTTTTGTAACTCTTTGAGGAAAAATTGTATGAGAGATCTTGGATAGAGAAAATTGGGTAATGTGAGGGAATGAAGGTGAAAAAGAGAGTGTATTCTTCTAGAAATTTTTTAATGTGTAACATACGAATAGCTGTTATATAATAAGCCCAAATTAGCAACAGAAGACGGTTTGAGTTTCCTAGCGAAAATTAAATGAAAATTAGAATCAGTGGGTACAAATACATTCGATGGTTAAGCACTACCAAAAAAGTTGCAAGTGGAGTGAAAACGAAGATAGAGGGTAAATTATAGAGAAGTCTTGTGTTTATAATGTTTAATTGAATTAACATGTCTTCGTTTTTATTATGGCATGAAATTGGAGAATTATGTTTTCTTATTCATATTTCAAAATATCCGTCGCACACGATTGAATTTAAAACTTTCATTTTAACTTATCATTCGTTGAGGTAACTTGTTCTCCATGGTCTCGGGCATTTTTAGCAGTCATTAACCCCTTTGATCGGTTTGCCGCATCTCTTGATTTTGCCATGTCATTATTCTTGGTTATTTGCTCCAATGCTATATTTATTTTTCCTTAATAACTTCTGCTGCCATATATATTCCATCTTTTGCCCTTCAATCTAATTACTTCCATCCTACGTCCTTTAGTGAGGTCAAGATTGTGATGTATGTCGACCTATCTAAAGATTTGGTATGAGGAAGATAATACTAGAGCTTTCGCACAAATACAATACAGAAGTACATAGGATACAATGAAGAAAATAAATATTTAAGCAGTGAAAATTATCTGATTAACTCCGATTTATGTCTAACTCGAATAAAATTCATCAAAAAACTATTGAATGAACAATCTCATCTACTTAGGGAAAACTGTATCTACAACAGATTTCTGATAATTTAATACGTTTAACAGGAATAGTCATTTTTACTTATCAAAATATACCTGGATAAGAGCTTACTACTGTAAAAATTTATGATTATGTCACTATGTTTCATAAATACAATTTTCTTTCTTGGAGAGTTACCACGATAAAATTTGGATTGAGTCATGAGTTATGCGGAACTAGTCGAAGCATTGAAATATTTTCCGTGAAAGTGAAACGTTCTCCGCTCCGTTTTCCACATTCGTTTTGGTCGTGTTAGCAGTCATTTTCACCGGTGGATGTGTCTTGGTCAAGAGCCGAAAATATTTAAAGGTATGGACTCAGGCTTCGATACATAGAGCCATAAGAATCGAATAAACACCATGAGCAAAACGTCAGTATCAAAGGATGAGGAATGACTTTTGGAGATGCATAATATAGGAAAAGGAAAATCAGGATGGAATGATTGGAGACTGGAAGGAAATGGCTACACCAAAGGAAATGGAGATGGACTTTCGCGAAGAGATTTCCTACTCACTTGTAATTACTACTCTATTCTTTGCTCACTTCGTCCTCAACCCTTCCTTTTCCGCCGTACTCATGCTGCGGGGGCTTGGCATAGAGTTGTGTCGTGACTTGCAAGTGAGGGAAGATACTCGCGTGATTCTGGAGCTTTCATTCTTTCGCGAGATGGTCGCTATTTTCAAATCCTTCCCCGAGCGTCAGCTGTGTGATGATGCGATGCCCACACCGGCAGAGGGCATTTGCCGTGCGTGAGGGATGAAATTTCCGACTCTTGAATTTCCTGAGGAATGAAGACAAACTGCGCAATTATCATCTCGCAAAAATATGGCGTCGTTAGAGGTAGTGTCGTTATCTTGTTGGGATGATTGCTAGAAACGCGAAAGGATGTAAAGCATTTTCTAAGAACGGAGAATATCTACAGAAGGTTTTCATTGGAAGTCATTCTTCACTGCTGGCTAGTTTTCACTGCTTAACGAAGAAATAATAATCGTTGATTTAAATAGGATTTAACACTACTTAAACACAGTAAAATTAGCTGGTATTCTTTCACGTATTTTAATGTATCTAATTTGAAGAAAAACTAAAATCGTCATGTCTAAATTTTAGCAGTTTAATTCAATTCGAGTCTTTCTTGCACCCATACATGACCAAATAGGATCTTAATTTATTTAAACGTTGGATTTATTACTCTTAGTACTGTTTCTTCATTTTTACCAAATTCGACCTTTTCTTTATATCTATTAGAAAGATAAGTCTACTGCACCTTAAAATTGAAGATTTCTTATCACCATTACAGAATTAAGGTCTAAGAGAGTAGGTTCAATAAGATCTTATTTTCTGGACAAGTATTTTTAATTAAGTTTTCAATTTAAGTTTTGTCGGCTACTGCGAAGTGTCTCACTGTAATTATCGAAAGAAAAACCAAAACTCAAACTAAAAGAAAGTAAATTTTACGTTCAAAATAACTTAAAATTTAAGCAAACATTTGAAATATTGTTAAAAAAGAACCTTTATGTTATTTTCACATTTAAAAATTCAACAGTGATCAATACTTTGTAAGGGATCATGCCCAATCATGCAATGAATTATACCGTAAAATATGACTCAATTTCAATGTTGATAATATTTTCGCATGAAGAATCTAGAATAATTTCATATAATGCATGTAAAATATACCCCATTCTCAAAATCCAGTGTTACCAAAAGTATTGATGTGATTTAAACTGGTGTTTTGCCAAATAATATTTCATAATTTTTCCCCTTTATTTTTTTTGAATAAATAAAGAAAGAAATTTTTGAAAATCTTCTAAGATGTAATTTTCAATTAGATATCCCTTGAATTTTTCCCCTCCCGGTCGTAAATGAAATGGCAGGTTTCCAGCCTGCTCGAATATGGCCACCCAAGTGGTAATTAGCTTTAATTCAGGACTTGTTTGTTCCATCTTCTTTGACGGCATCTTTGCATTTTCCTTGCAGCCGCAGGTGTTTACTCTCACCAGTCTGAATGGGGTGAGAAGGCGCCAGGACCTCGGGCAGTATGGCATCGAGGACATGATACAGCTCTCGTGAGTATTTCACATTCACTCTTCGTTTGACCGCTCAAGAAGCTAAACGAGATAAGGAGCCATTTTCTTGTGCATCGAGAGAAAGTACTGAGAAATGTGTTTGGGTTCTGCATAATCTGGATGCTTACGCAACTCATGTATTACCTCGCATTTCTCTCTAATAAGGCCTTCCGCTGAATTAAACAAATCACTCTCTGCTTTCATTGTCGGTACACATTTTCCTTGCAGAAAGGGCATGTTATATAAGACCGAGCCCTTCACTAAGGCCTTACTTTTCTAGTGACCAAATTCCTTTAATAAATTAAGGTGATGAGTATCTTTTATTTTCCTTTATGTAACTTTCCCAAAGTATTCTTGTAATACATGCTATATTTTTAACAGTTTGTTGAACCCGACTAAGTTGGTAAAATATTTTATTTTTCAGAGAGCTGAACGAAGCATCTCTGCTATGGAATCTCAAGATACGTTACGACAAAGAACTCATATACGTAAGTATCCCGAAATATTCTGTTTACAAATTTTATACCGAGGGCATAATTGATTTTAAACACGGCGATTAAAATTATTTAAAAAATGTTATGCTTCCAAACTGAAAAAAAATATCTAAAACTATCTAAATTATACATACGTTTTTCTCTAGGACTCGTTTCAAACGAAACGATGGTAAAAATACAGCTCTGATACTCGCTAAACAAGGTAGATTTTCCCAGTCCCCAGATGCACTGCAATTCGCTACTTCTCCACTCCCTCCGCTTCATTTGATAGTAAAAATTAATTTGTATAATCAGTATCTTCCGCTCCTCTCTCCTGCCTCACCTTATATTTAAGAGTTTTTCGCTCTCTTTCCAATACTTCATTTGGTTGAGAAATGAAAAACCCCTTCCCTTTTGTTTTCCAACGTCCAAAATGTTGGCATATCCCGGTTTAAATGTTATACCGCTTATTACCCAATTTTAATTCTGTCCCCTCAAAGGCGTCGTAAGCGGGTTTAAATTGCATTCATAAATTTGAAAGGTTTAAAAATTTAATGATTATCGTCCATAGTATCGTCATAGTATAAAGCTTTTTTGGTAAAGAATGCAAGGATGCACAGTTGGTGTATTACTGACAGAGGATCCGAGCTCATAAAGCTAGATATACATGAAATTCGTTTTAAAATTCTAAATGACTATTATTAAAGATTTTATAGTATGAATGATCCAGGTAAAATTTCCAGTATTTAACGCTCATACAGCTTCCCTTATGTATAAATTTTGAGCAACTATATTCAATGATAAACTCATAAAGTACAGAGAACAGAAAATAATTCCCAATTATTTACAACCATCTTTTAGTAAAATGACGCCAATAGCAAAATATTTTGAGAATCCTGCAAATTTCTTAATTAATGAATATATCACTATATATTATTTACGTTGACTTAATTTTCCGAAAACAATAGCTAGAAAGACATGTTACGCAATTCCACAGAAGATATAAAAGAAGACTTGACAAAAAACTCCATAAGAAATTAATTTACGGATTTTGCTTGTATTTCATTTTATTGTCTATACACTCATACTTATAAACTTAAAACAAGAACTATATTTCACGTATACCAAACATAGAGGATAATACATAATTGCATGAATATGATAATAAATGTTTCCTGTTCTCAAACACGAGAAAACCATCATGCTTAGGACTTTGATAAATAAAATAACACGTAAAAGATATTTGCAGAATTCGATAAAATTTCAAATATTCTTTCGTAATAAAGGGGAGCTTAAGTAATTGTGATTATTGCCTGATCTTCAAAATAATATGTGATATGTTCCGTAACACTTATAGAAATGTTCTCTACCACCGTGAATTTCCACAGTTGGAATATAGCTCACTTGTCGACGTAAAAACAGTTAAATTCATGTCTTTACTGTTTCAAAGATTGAGAGCGGCTCATGACTTCCGCTTTTTCAGCGATAATTATATTTTGAAATTCCACGAGAAACAGTTAACCGAAAGAAATAGGTGAGGGCGCACTCAGCCTTGACCAGCCTCCCCGTGAAAGCGCTGAAGAATTAGCGGAAACTCATTTAATATTTTCATAAGTATGTTTTCGGGGGGATTGCAGTTTTTTGTCGAGCTACATTCAATATCTGTTTTGTGAGAGAGGCTCAGCATTCACCCGTTAACTCCTCTCACATTATGGTTAATCATAATCCTCTCACCGCTATTTTAGTTTATATCATCCCTTACCAGTTAATTATAGGACGAAAAAGTAGATTTTAATATCTGTTTATTTTGGAAGATTTTGATATTAATATAGGTGACTTATTTGATGGATCTTCATCTATCATATATGAAGAAATAGTACATACGCTGCATCCACTCACTGTTAATCAATTCGTATTGTCAATTTTTAGTGAAATCGTATTAATAGTTTTTGAATAATGTAATTACATATTAATTCTTTATTGTTATGATTTCGGAATACAAAATGATTTTCTTTGGTATACTAAATTCAATATGAATACTCAGGTAAACCTTTGTGTTAAGCGACGGTGCAAAGAAGAAAATATAGGAATCATAATGGGATAGAATCAAAGTAGAATTAAAGATATTTTGGCTATCATCGCATCTAAATGCCTAAATGAATCTGTCATATTTCTGCCTTCCTCAGCAAATAACTAAAAGAGAACAGCTAAAGTGAATAAAATTGCATTCATTAACATCTGACAAGAAAACCGCCTATGGGCATATGCCCATAGGGGTGTCTTTGCCATGTAATCGACTGATTTCTTTTGTCTCTAAGTATCGTGGATCGTTAGCGGAAAGAATGAGTTTACAAAAATGTTTGTCTTTTCGTCCATTTCTCTAGGGTTTTTCTCATGGTCGTGTAGGCTAATACAGCAGGGAGGTCATATAATTCCTATTCCTCTCCTATAGTCTCTCGGCCTTCATCATAGAGAATTTTTGTAATGCTTTTTGTTTTATCATTGCAATTTTTGACAAACGCAACTCATTTTTCTGTAACTTATGAGCATAGGTTTTATCCGCGAGATCCCATTTAATTTCTTTGTATTTTAAATTAAGCAAAAATAAAGTAGTGAAGCATCTATTTCCTACCCTCTCATCGAACTCATTGATTATCTTTTTTACTAATCCGATTTTTGTAATTACCGCGTATAAGATTTTTCAGCTATGGGTTTTGTGTGCTTCCGCTTAAGAATTTTGCGAGCGTGTTCCTGAGATATTCAACTGAATCTATGAATTTTATGTTTATTCCTTTGATTTTATACATGTAATCCTCCCGCCATTCCTTAGGAGAGTTTAACTATAGAGTAATTACTTTCATTGAGCTTCAAGTTGCCTTATTTTCGCGCCGCTTAAGTATAATTCCTATTCATTTGAAGGAGATATGTAGTCCTCTTCATTTCATACTTCTCTGTAAATTACTGAGTCATCAGAGAAATATCCTTACGTTACCATTAGTCTTGCTGAAATATTATTGATTTATATTTTTCCTATTAAATTCAACTTGCGTTCCTATATTTAGAATCTCTCATGTTTTGGTCTATGATGAATGAAAATGCCTTAGAGATTCTACATTCTTTCTCCCGTTCCAGTATCATCAACACAACTAAAATTCGCTTTATTGCTGAAATAAAATTAAACGCATTAATTACCAATAGCATCGTAGTAAGAGTCTGTTTCAGAGCGCTAAAGACATTTTTATGGGCACGAAAACGGAACTCACACCCATTGACTAATTTAATTTTTCTCCACTACTTTTTTCGAAATTTCGAAGTATAAAATGGGTGAGCATCTGAAAATCAGGGACGTAGTTCTTCAATATTAAGTGTTTCCTCACTGTAATACTTTCTACATGATAATACCACTTTAATACCTTTCCTCGTGGAAGGGGTAACTTAAAAGATTGATTGTATTCTTAAATGAAATTGGCTATCTGGCAAGAGTCAAATCATTAATGAGGTTTGTAGAACATTCCATCTTTGAGCAAAACTTACATCAATCGATGTTTTTGCTTTCGACGATGAAAAAGAAGGCGTGTAAAGTGGGTCGAAAAAGAAAAAACTTGCTAGACGAGTAATCAAAGACTATTTTGATCCAAATATTGTAAGTCCTATTAATCATCGATTCTCGCCATGGAAAATGACCCCTTTCTCCAACTGGAGTTTGTGATTTCTCAAAATTACACATTGTTTTACAAAATACCTTGAAACATTCATAAAACCAAATATAAATATTTTCAAATAATATTAACATCCGTCGTCAATAAACTGTTTACTTCGGTAGATATCAAAGCCTGGGGGAACTTTTGATATAAAAATATTTACGAAATTTTTCATATACTCAAAAGCTTTGTTATTTCGTAGAGGAAATTGTAATAATTAAACACGCTTTCGTATTTTAAAAACGTAGAAAAGCTCTTGAAACAAATTCATTTGTACACAATCTCCTATCTTTATATCGGTTCCTTTCATGCTTGTAGAACGTGTAAATATAAACAATGGCAGAAAACTCCATATGTAGTTGAAACTACTATGTAGTCGAAATACTTTGTATGTTGCATTAAATTCTAAATTTAAGCGTTTAAATTGTCACTCATAAAAGAGCTAATCTTTAGCGGATATTTTTAAAGGAATATTTATCTACATGCATGAAAATTGCTCGTAAACGATTAATAAAGGCCAAGCCGGTAATATAAGAAAACATTTGGTTAGCAAATTTTAATTTAAGTCCATTGAAGTTAATTATACTGTCTAATGAAAATGCCTTTTCAAAAATGTTGCGATGATCAAAATTCGATTACTATAATGATATGAGACTCCCAGATGTTCAAAGATGAAGCCGTTTCCCCTGGGCAAGGTTTAAAATTTTAGGTCTCGCTTAGCTTCAAGTAACTTATCCCGAGATAGAAATCTGTCTAGCGGCGAACTGTTCGTAATGGGGAAATATGAGTCCATTAAAAAGTGAAACAGGCAATGATTTTATCCTCTCATCACAATGTAACGGTAAATGTGCATGCAATTCTCTTACGTCTTCCATACACCAGAGACACCATCTGTCGCTTACGGGAAAAATTGCAGGTCATCGTCAGTGCTAAGAATTTTCTGCAAAGGCTCTCTATGCTTGAAATCTCTTTCTTCGTATTCAAAATAAACTTTGTGTCGTCGTAAAATCTGAGGCCAAGGAAGTGACTGAAATAATATTTATCTTTGGTTGGGTTTTTAGTCTTTAATTAAATTTTTATAGGTAGTGTTTGCATGTATTCTTGTCCTTCTCTTTTGCATTGTCATTTTATTTTTAAAATCAAGAAATCCTTCATAACTGTTATGCTGCGAATTTTGGAGTGAACGTAATATTTACTGAGTCATATCTAAAAAGGAAAAGATTCCTCGAAAGGTGCCTTCCGCCAATATTTCGATATCTCAGTAAATAAATTATTTTTAACTATTTTTGTGTACTGCGAGTAAATTCGTTATATTTGATCTAAAATATTTATTTGAGCATATTTGATCTAAACTCACGTGGACGAAGATAACGAAATATATCCATCGTTAATTTTATTAGAGACAACAAATTTTACAACAACAACAAATGTGGAATTTTAAACATCAATAAATTTATATCCCTTTTGTAATACGGAGGAAGCATTCAACATTATGAATGAAAATTTGTATTCCACCCATGCAGGCTAGTTTCTTTGAGGGGGTCAAAGCATTTCTTATACGGTATGACCGAACGTGCCGGAATACAGCTGAAGTTTATTGGGAGTTGCTTGTAAAGATTCATCAATTTTAAATGCCGCATTTTTGCTATATTTAGGGTATTATTATAACTTTATTACATCTAAAATTCATACATTTATTCAGTTGTCAGTTTTGTAGTAGTCAAGATATTTAGGTTACAATTTTAAACTTGCTAAAACATTTGGATTTGGATATATGCTAAATTAAATTGTTTAATTATAAAAGTCTCCATCCCATCGAACAATTATTATATGGTGACGATGGATGTGATATTTTTGGCGAATTGATCTAAGAAATGTAATATTATAGCTAGATATCCGATATAATGTTATGGCTAGAATTGTGTGGAAAGCATTCATTCTGTGGCATAGAAGATATAATAAATTAATGGATAACATGATAAGTATTACTCAGCAACATAAAACTTATACTATCTATTTTACTGCTAGTTAATTTTTACGGCTATTTCTTTTATGTCTCATATTTTAAAGCCTTTACTATTATTACAAGGAGTTACTGTAAGTGCTCTCATTGAGTCACATGCAATAGCACTCAATCATTCCATGAAACTACAGCTAGCATCCTCAATGCAAGATAATTGAAAAAAAGCCATATTGTAAAGCCTTAAATTACTCGTGCGATAGGAATTTTTTTCTTTTCCCCATTTAATGTTCGAACACGAGCATGATTAAATTGAAACACCGCCCAAGGCTTGTTCTGGGAGAAACTGAGATTTTACTAGGTTGACATCAAATTTTAGAGTAACTATTCTTGACCTTGCCTTATACGTACGTTAAAAAAAGAGA
This sequence comes from Pachydiplax longipennis, assembly GCA_036926295.1. Classification (NCBI taxonomy): domain Eukaryota; kingdom Metazoa; phylum Arthropoda; class Insecta; order Odonata; family Libellulidae; genus Pachydiplax; species Pachydiplax longipennis. The sequence goes on along the minus strand of JAVFKF010000015.1, from coordinate 6,269,093 downwards.
CTTAACTGTAAACAAAAATCAATCTGTAGACTGAACGTCCTACAGTCTTTCAGTAGCAGATTACGAACGATCACATTTCTAGAGATAATAAATGAGTTTATCTTTTATGGATATCAGCTTTGATGGAAGTTGAACAAGCATGCTTCTAATGACCTGTTTAAGATAGCATTATTTCAGAAATCGTATTTATGGTGATATGGAAATAGGAATCATTGATCTTGTAGTTATTGTCTTTTTGAAATTGGTATTGAAAAAACTTCAACATAATCATTGGCATCATACATCCAGTTGCTTTAGAATTGAATCATACTGAATAAGATTTTATCTTTAAACTTTTTCGAACATTTTCCGTGATTTCAAAATTGTTATTCTATTAATGACCTAATGTCAATTGGTACTCTTCGTAGCCTGTCATTGGAGCTCAATCCTCCTTTGTCTGAGAGATAAATTGAGATTTTTAAAATTTTGCCGGAATGGAAACAACGATAAATCAAAACCGCGGGAAATGGGGAAAGGGTTCGTCCACCTTGTGCCGAAAACGGATACTACGAAAACAATTTCTCTTGTCTGCACGAAAAAAATTAGGACCGGCGCGTTTTACCAGTTCCCATAGCCATTTCCTCTTCTTAGTCCCACCCAAGTGTACTTTCGCCGCCTCTGGGCTCTTCTCATTCCCTCCGATCGTCTTCAGCGGCCGCGAAGGTTCAAGGACACGCAGAGAAATCCGTTGCCTTCCGGTATGGCGGCCATGCACCCCATTCCAGCCAAAAAAAAAGTCGCTCTCCTTAATGAGACAGAATGGTACGACTTGACCCGTCCAAGACCTACTGCTTTCGCCGAAACAACGGAAGGGTGCTGACGCGATATCCGGACTTCGTTAAGTTGACCGGAAGACACGCGGAACCTATATCATCCATTTATTCTTTTTAGTTTTTGGGTACGTCGGAAACTTTTATAGCTCTAACAGTCCACGTGCGCGCTATACCTATGTGTTATCTCACCCGTATATATTTGAAATTCACCAGCAACCGCTTATGACGTGATGTCTGATTGGCTCTTGAGTGAGCTGGTAATTCATCTTGCAGTAGCGTCAGAAGTCCCGGGTTCGATTCTCTCATAAAAGATGGAATACCGCAATCAAATTTTCGATGACCATTGTTAACCGTTTAAAACGTGGAAATCTACAATAACGAGTTTTTCGCTTTTTTAAAGAAAAAAATCCATTTCCCTCATGATCTCGTTCACCTTCTAGAAGTGTGAGTCTTCTAACAAAATAGTTTTCATTTACCTAAATTATTTAGAATTGTATTTACAGACAGAATTAGCCTAAGGTATTTTGGCGCCCCGGAAGTGCTATTCAGGTCCTTATTCCTTAAAGATATTTTTAAAGATTATTTTTGACAATTATTCACCTATTAGGAATATAAAATTTAAAAATAATTTGGAATAATCTAACATATAAAATTTGGTTATGAAATTACATTATTCTAAAACTTTAAACTTTTACCAAAAATTGACTAAATGAATTGATTAACAGAGGTATACGATGTAATCAGCGTATTTCCGAGAACGTGATATATGAATAGATTACGATTTATCAAACTGTAACCAATATTAATATTTAATATGAAATGTTTACTAACAAAACCTTCAGATGCAAGACGTTTTTGTGTTTAAGGATTTGATTCTATTAACAATTAACCATAAACTCGAGAAATACCTCAGCGTTGTCTTAGTTTTCCTTCAATCTTTTAAGCTAAGAAATGCTTCTCAAATCTCAAGGTATGTCTGTAAGTAGGTACGACTCTGGTCCTTACCTAATGAGCTTAGGTCACCGATCTTCCAGTCTAATTAGCGCATATGAATGGCAGTTGTAAGGCAATTTCAATGTTACCCACTTTCAAAGGAAATGATTCAAAAACCAGAATCATGCACTCTGAAACCATTCTTTCCACTCATCTTAACCACTATGAAGTTACCCAGAGATTATCTGACTCGAAACAATACGCATATTTTCTTAGGACAGTCATAGCTTTTTGTAGCTATCCCTTATTGACGATCTTTACAAAAATTCGACAAACATTCTTTATAAAATTTCCGCTCTACGAAATATGACCCATAGATCCGAAACTTTCAGATCAAGAGTTCTAGGGAACTTATAAAATTGTAACCGCATAAGTAATTAAAATCTCCTTTTTCCATTTATTGATCCCATTTCCGATCTGATGGAACTGTGATTTCTCCATTAAGGCATCAAGAAAGAATTATTTCATCACAGATTGAAATCCGTGCTCGACTTCTTTACTACTTTCTGCTAGTGCTAGCTGAAAAAAATCTTGGTCGATAGTCGGGTAACGGGATGAAAAATAACTCCTTAACGATTCAAAAGTCGATGGCCAGAACGCTTCAGGTAGCTGACTTTTAAGCGGTAATTCTTCGCCATCCATAAAGAAATCTTCACAAAAAAGAGCTGAACCACTGAGAAACGTTTCCTCATTTCGCAAATGATGCGATACAATGAGTGCTAATTAGCGATTTCCCTGAATACTTACCTTTAAAGATGCCCTGTTTCATTGCCCTCCGTCGTTTAATTCCTCCACTTCCATCCGAATTCGGTAGAGCAGAGGGTTGCAAAATACAATGGGTAGGTGAGATGAAGGTGGACGTTTATGTAACGGAAGGAAAATAATTCAAGCATGTCTCCCTTGTTCAACCAATAAAGTTCTCACCAAGACAAGAGAAGCTTTTGCCCTAGATACGTTTTATGTGCGCGAAACGCTCTCTTGAAGTGTAAGAATGGTAGTACAACACATCTAAAACGCAATTGTATTGGCTCTTCTGGCATTTTTGCTCTTGTTATCCAAAGGAGATAAGCATAAATATCCTCTCTACTTCGACGTGAATCTGTATCAAACATCCTTCCGACAGTACGTTCGCTTTTTTAGCAAAAATTGTCCTAAAATTGTGATCAACCCAAGATTAATTTCCCCCCACCGGTTCCTCATCCCATTTACTATGTGCTTGAACCTTGAGGGTTTCTATCTATCTCAACCCAACTTTCTAACCACAATTTAGCTATAATATTATTGATTTTAAATTCTGCTGCAATATACAATAATGCAAAAACTTTCTCACATAAATGAAAATTTGGTAGAATTATCTACATTAAATTCCATTGATAGTTTTACACTCAGTTAGAATGAGAATGAGTTGTTTAAATACTCCGTTAGACGTCCGTCGGGCTAACGTCCTCTGGTATCTAAAAGCTCCGAGAAAGGTCAAGATTACATCTTTGTCAGAATTATGGAAGACAAAATTGACAAAGCAAGAGGAAAATGCTGTCCAACTACGGGACAGAAATTCATTTTCTCCTATCACATATACTCATATTTTTGTAACTGATGATATTGTTTGAGGCTTAAAAAATTAATATATTTTTATATCCTATCGATAAAGTATTTTCTCTCAATCACTTCTTTTAATGTTATTTACGCATTTCAAATTTCTCTTCAAAATGTCACTATCTGAGTATTATTTTTTCAGACCTACACCGGGAGTATATTGGTTTCTGTCAATCCCTACAAGATGTTCGATATTTATGGTCTGGATATGGTGAAGAAATATGAAGGACAAATTCTCGGAACTCTTCCTCCGTAAGTTATCACTACAAATTAACATGGCAATAACGTTGTTTTAATATTTCTCAAAGAAAAATTATTTATTTTTCAATGTATTAAAAGTATTAAGAAATCTTCACACCAAAGGTAACAGTTTTTGAGAAGTTATAAATCTTTAAATAGTTTGAACTAATTAATTTATATTGTGTACGAAAATATCCAAATGAGTCAACTAAATTAATTTTCTTTGCAGTCATTTATTCGCCATTGGTTCTGCTGCGTACTCTCGCATGAGTAAAAGTCCTTTATCCTATCCCGGGGAAGTGTCAACACTATCAAGAAGTGGAGAGGATCAGGTGGTCGTTATTTCTGGAGAGAGCGGATCTGGAAAAACAGAAAGCACGAAGTTGGTGACTCAGTACCTGGCTGCAGTAAATCGCTCACCCTCAAATCTCATCACTGAACAAATTTTGGAGGCATCTCCATTGCTCGAAAGCTTTGGAAATGCAAAAACAGTCAAGAATGACAATTCCTCACGCTTCGGAAAATACTTAGAAATCCATTTCCGAGAGTAAGTAAAATATCGCATCTTCATTGAGTTTTGATCTAGCCCTGACTATAACTTCATAATTATTGGCACGAATCTTGAATTTGTTTTCATTTCTGTCATAGGATATTATAAATTTGTAAAAAAAAATATTCAATTTTATAGTAAAATTTTTCAAAGTACTTCGTAAGAGCTCCCATTTTCCAATCAAAACATTTGAGGGCATTTTGGGAACAATTTAAAATAAAAAATATTAGCATAGATTACAAATCTATGATCACCTCTAAAGATTGATGGAAAGTATGACAATGAAGTTTCCTGTGTAAATAGAAGAAAAGAGTTAATTTCCTTTGATATTCATAAGTCAATATTAAGTTGTAATCAGAGGAAAATTAATGTGTTTCAAGTTTATATTTTATGAATAAAATTACTCTAATTTTTCTCTTAATTTCAAAGGGCCCAATTCAAAGGCTAATTCTTCTTCCATTAAATTTATACTATTATTAATTTTTTATTATATATACTATTCCATTAAATATATACTAAATATTAATTTTTCCTTCACTTTCTTTTAGTGGTGTGATAATTGGTGCTAAGATTACTGAATACCTGTTAGAAAAGTCTCGAATAGTGACACAAGCGCCTGATGAAAGGAACTATCATGTGTTCTATGAAATGCTCAAAGGACTGTCTACTGAACAGAGAGAGAAGTATGGCCTCCTGACAGCAGAAAAATACTTTTACCTCAACCAGGTGAATTTTGATTTGATTTTTATCAAGCAATTAAGCTATAAGCATAACGTAATAGAGTTGTTGCTAATGTTATCTCATTAGACTTAAGAGAATACTCTGATCTTTTTTTAATCTTCTATAAAGTCGATAATACTTAATAACTTTAAGGACAACTGAAATTAATATCTCCAGAGAAGCAACTGAAGATATTCTAAATATTGGCTGATAGTCCAAAAAATCTATAATTAGAGTGAACATTACCATTACCAGCATTACCATATATATAAAGGATTATTAACCAAGAAATTATTAATAATGTGCCTTCAAGTAAATGAGGATATTTATATGTATATTTTCAGGGAGGAAATTGTGAAATTGATGGAAAGTATGACAATGAAGATTTCCAATCCTTACTGTCTGCTATGCAAGTTTTGGGTTTCACTTCTGAGGAACAAGACACAATTTTCAGAATATTAGCCTCAGGTAAAAGAACATGATGAACTTTATTTAGCTTTTAATATATAAATGTTTTTGAAGATTGCTATTATAAGCATAGTTTTGCTTAGTTTTGCTAGAATTCATACATCTGTTAATTTCATGACTTTTTTCATGCTTTACCATTGGACAGGGTAAGATAAACTGTTTTATGTGCAATTTGACATCAGATTCTCTCAAATACTGGTTTAGATTTGCATGTGAAATGAAGCTAGAATAAAACTTTAATGACATTTCCATTCAATTTTTCCAGTCCTGCATCTTGGAAACGTTTACTTTCATCGAAAGCAACTGAAGCATGGTCAAGAGGGTGTGGAGATTGGTTCAGATGCAGAGATAAGATGGACAGGCCACTTACTTCAATTGAATGTTGATGGAATCAAGAGGGCTCTAACAACCAAAACTACGGTACAGCTATCACTCTTATCTATCTCTTTATTCTGCTCAACGAAGTGTAAGACCAATTGTAACAAAATATTTGATATTTTATTGTAGGAGGCAAGAAATGAAAGGCTCTTCACACCACTGACTATTGATCAAGCACTTGATGCTAGAGATGCTTTTGCCAAAGCCTTGTATAGCTCACTTTTCTCTTGGCTTGTATCTCGAATCAATCAAATAGTCTTCAAAAACTCTAGACGAACTTCCATATCTATCCTTGACATCTTTGGTTTTGAAGATTTTAAGGTAAGTAAATATGCTTTGGGGACTTGAAATTTCTACTGAAATAATATATAGCATAACCTGTCCATTAATGTTTTTAGTATCAATTCTAAATCAAATATGATGTTTATTTTTTAGGAAAATAGTTTTGAACAACTCTGTATAAATTATGCAAATGAAAACCTTCAGTTTTACTTTAATAAACATATCTTCAAGCTCGAGCAGCAGGAGTATGCGAAAGAAAAGATTGAATGGCAAACAATCACTTATGCAGTAAGTATCCATATTTTCTAAATGAAAATAAACACTAAGAGAGCTTACTTTCAAACAAAACCTATTTCATTTGCTTTATCAAACAGGACAATTTACCTGCTATCAGCTTGATTGCAAAGAAACCAGTGGGAATACTGCATCTTTTGGATGATGAATCTAACTTTCCAAAGGCAACAGATCTCTCATTTCTTGAAAAATGCCATTATAACCATGCTCTCAATGAACTCTACTCAAGGCCTCGTATGTCAAGCATGGAATTTGGCATACGGCACTATGCTGGACAAGTGTGGTATAACGTGGATGGATTTCTTGATAAAAACAGAGATACACTTCGCCATGATGTTGTGGATTTGCTTATTAGTAGCAAAGTGTCTGTAAGTTTCATTTAAATTTATTACCCATAGGTTTTAGCCCTTCTTAAGAAAATTTTGAAATGTTTCTGGTACTGAGAATGTTATAATGTTGTGTATTCTTACTTCCAGATGTTGAGTAAAATGTTCCAGAATCTCAGAAGTCACCATGAAGCATCAAAAACTATAAACAAAGCTAATGGACGATTTGTTACCATGAAACCCAGGACTCCAACTGTTGCTGCAAGATTCCACGATTCTTTGCAACACCTTTTGGAATCAATGTCAAGGTACAAAAGCATAAATACATCAAGTATCTGTTATAATTATTCCAAGTAGATCAAAAGTGTAACCTCAACGGAAAACTTAAATGCAAACTTATTATTTTATTTTTTATACAGGTGCAACCCATGGTTTGTGAGGTGTGTGAAACCAAACAATGAAAAGGCACCAATGAAGTTCGACATGCCAGTTGTTCTTGAGCAACTTCGATACACAGGAATGTTGGAAACAATCAGGATACGTAAAACTGGTTATCCAGTTCGCTTACGTTTCTCCCACTTTGCTGACCGTTATCATTGCCTCTTACCTGGAAGACTTCCCCGTGGAGTCCCTCAGCGTGAAGTGTGCCGTGCAATCTTACAGAGATACAAAGTTGCAACAGATGCTGATGCATCAGAGACTGAGAATTTCATGGCTGCAGATTATCAGCTTGGAACATCTAGAGTTTTTATGCGTGAAATGTTGGAACGCAAGCTGGAAGCAGAAAGGGCAGTGGTGCTGAGAAAAGCTGCCGTCCGCATTCAGAGACAAGCTCGTGGATTCCTTGCAAGAAGGCGCTATGCTGCCATGCAAAAGAGTGCAGTGAAAGTTCAGTCACATGTGAGAGGGTGGATTGCTAGGACTAAATATAGGAAAGTTAGGACAGGTGTTGTTGCTGCTCAGGCTAATTTCCGTATGAAGAGACAGAGGCGTCGTTATTTGGAATTAAGGGTGAGTAGCATAATTTCCCCTAAGTTTTTCAATCACTGTAAATTCTCTGTTCCTTTAGGTGATTTTGTATGGTTTAAGTCTATTCCAAAAGGGAATAAGAAATTTGAATTTGCAGTGCTGAATCATATACAAGATGTTTCGATAAAAATGCTGTTGTAATTAAAATTATGACATGATGGAGGTAAATCAAAGATGAACTTCAAATTAAATGTTAAAAAATTTAGCAAATGTTCTAACATTGTTTGAAAGTTCAAAAAGTTGACCTAGTCCAACAATGCTCTAATTTTCTTTTTCCTTTGCCTTTTATGGCTTCAATGTTACTCTAATACATAAGGTATTTCCTTAAATAAGTTATATGTATAAAGAAAGAAATCAATCTCAATAAAAAAGGATTCCTCAATAATGAAGGGCTAAAATAACTTCATAAATGATTCATGAAAATAAGCAATAAAAGCTTATGCAGTAGTAGGTTGAACCTTACAGAACCTATGATCAAATAAAAAGCATGACATGGAAAGTTTCTTTGGCATAAATTCATTTGTTTACAAATGATATTACTTCTTGTATTTAATATCTCTCATGTCTATATATTAGGAGGAGCTTAGAAGGAGAGCAGAGGTTGAGAAACAAGCAAGAGAAAGAGCAAAGGCCAAGCAGCAACGTGAGGAACAAGAACGTGCCTCTCGTGCTGTGGCTGGAGTCAACCATCTTGAAATTCCTGCAGAGTTGGCTTTCATATTCAGCAAAGTAGATGGTAGATACACATGAATTACAACAATTTATGATTCCTTCTTCATACTTTCTATATTTATCATATGAATATGGTAGTCATTTATTAATGACCATTATATACAATAATATTATATGGATGTTTATTTATGTATGTATTTAATTTTATTTAATGAATTCAGTTAATTAAGGTTTTATATTTAGCTGTCATATCATCCTTTAGTACCAAAGTAAAACTAATAATTTTCTTTCAGATTGGCAACCAACTCATTCAGAGCGCAATCTTGTTAAAGTAGTTGGCGGTGTTCCTGCCAGGCCAGACAGATATTATCTCCCTCAGGACATTGATCAATATGCTTTCACAAAGTTCACTAACATATATTTCAAATCTCATCTGTGGGGAATGAAAAGAGAACCAATAAAAACCCCATTCCTTGCTAAATCAAAGGATATTGACTACCAGGACTCACTAGCTATATTCAAATTAATACTCAGGTTCATGAATGACAACAATTTAAATGGCAAGAAAGAGATCACTCTTGGTGACTATATTGTCAATAAAGTAAGTTTAGGATGTTATTTACTTTGAATTGTTTAATTAAGTCAAAGATTTTTTCTTTAAGGAAATAAAATATCTACTTACCTTTACTCCTCAGGGTATTGTGAATGAGAAAATGAGGGACGAAATCTTATGTCAGTTGTGTAACCAAACATGGAAGAATGATAATGATGCCAACAATGAAAGGGGATGGCTGCTTATGGCGAACTGCCTCTCAGTATTCCCACCTTCAAAGACCTTGTATAAATATCTATTAAAGTAAGTATCTATGTAAAAAGTCTCTTCTAAACTTATTAATATATTTTTAAGTGATTTTAAGTAATTAATAATTAATCGTAATTAATATTTTAAGTAATTAATAAAAATTTTGTTTCCTTTCTCCTTTGAATAACCTCAGAGGTTAATTTTGCAAAATTGTCTTTTCTTATTCATTTAGATATGTGTCAGACAGTGCTTATAATGGGTACAAGGCATTATGCCAAAGAAAAATTCTTCAGACTGGAAGAATTGAACACCAGCTTGCTCGCACCTATCCTCCATGCTTGCTTGAATGGCGAGCTAATAGGAAAAGAGTAAATATGGCTCTTCAAGTAAATTTTGCAGATGGTGAGTTACATGAACTTTCTATACCAGCTGTTTCCCAATTAATAGTTAGCTCAGAAAAATTGATGTCCATACATTTCAACTATTATTTCTTTGTTTGTCCTTGTTGGAGATTCAAGACTTTAATTACTAAGAATTGCAATCTACTATACTATATTTTCTTTGAATTCATTTCCTACTCTACTTTTGCAGAGGAGACCAAAATGACTCCTGTGGAGTCTTGGACTACTGGGGAGGAACTTGCATCTCTAGTTGTGAGGGAACGAGGAATCACAGAATGCAGTGGGTGGACAGTTAGTTTAGTGGAGGAGGAAGAGTTGGATGAAGATGGTTTGATGTTAGGGGAGGAGAGCTCTGAGATGAGGAGGAATGGAAGAATAGCTGGACATGAAGTTAGAGATATGAATGGTTATGATTATGTTCTTGACCTAATCTCAGAAATGGAAGTAGCTCCAGCTTTCCCAGTTTGCAAGAATTTCTTCTTGGTCTCTGGAAAGAAGGGAAAGAGAGGAAAGGTTTGTTTTCATTAATTATTGATGTGAATTTTAAAATCTCCTATCCTTCCTCAATGACCACTTTACTCTTTTAGGGAATGCCATCTTCTCCTGGAGTGCCTCTTATGGTTGATGTGGAAGAACATCCCAACTCTCCTAGAAGGCCTGTTGTTCCACCCCCTGAGCCACCTTCATCTAAACAAGCTGTAAGTTAAAAGATTGTAATCATTGCATTATACTAATAGAAAAGCTGTATGATTTACTTAACATGGAGAAACTTAAATTGAAATTGGATATTATATAAATTTTCTGATAAAATAGACATTTTTCAACAAATATACTTGAGTCAAGATACTTTCTACATTGCTATGTATCAAACACCATTTCTACATATCTTCTTTACTTTATGTTTATAATGAGAAAAGAAACTACCCTTAAGTATAAGTACTTCTTAAAAGTAGCATTTAAAATCCTTTAGTTGCTATGAAAACTTTGCGCACTTTACATGAATACCTTTCTTGATCTACTACTAAACTACAACTTGATCTCTTTGACAAATTAGGTGAGGAAGTCATCACATGAAGCATCCCCAGAAAAGTGGGGTAACAATGGAGGTGAAGTGGGAGCCCAAGGTGGTGGAGGTCGGCCAAAAGCTCGTTCTCATTCTCGTGATCACACAGAATCTCCTGCAAGAGGAGCTACTGAGATTGGCCTTTCAAGGAAATCTGCTCTGAATGACAGATATTTTGAAGACAAGGCCAGAAGTAGAAGTTTGGATAACCTCTTGGATGGGGTAATTCACTTTATAAAAATTATAAGAAGAGATATAAAAATTAATTTATGAATGATCTCAATAAAAACAGAGAGTTTTAAAAATTTTAGCTATCTTATTTTCATAAAAATACTTCATTGCTAAGATGATTCTTCATTAATTTCAATGATGCCCTTTTTGCTAATAGTTAATATCCCCTTACATATTACTAAGATTGATCATTAAACATTAATATTGATACTCGACAGTAAAGAAAACATTGAAGTCCTCATATGTAAAATTATAAAAAGTTATCTGTTGTGTTAAAAAGTGCACAGACTCCTTAAACTTTCCTCAAATGTTCATTTTGACTCTTTTATATTTCTATTCAATTAATCAGATTATAATAAACATATCTAAGTTTTTTCATTCTCTCAGACGTTTTTACTTTACCTAACATTCTTGATCTTGCAAATCCTTGTATGCTAGCTTCATTTTTCATACTATGATTAATTACAGGATGCTCCAAGGAAGTTACAACATATGGGTTTATCTCAGAGTCGCCTGAATGAAAGATACCACTCAATGGAGAAAATCGATGCTCCAGACTCTCCCCATGGCTCAGGGAACAGCAAATCTAAGAATGCTTCAGGAGGACCAACTCCATCAGCTATGGCAGTTGGACCAGTAGCTGTACATAACAGCGAGTACATGATGATGAAGAATGAGGTTGTAGATGATGGTCTTGATTCCATCTCTCAGCGAGGGTCACAAAGTCAACAACAGGTAGCAAGTGGAGGTGCAATGGGTAGGCCAGGAAGCAGAGGGGAACAGCCTGACTCATCAACCCCCAAACCATGGGGCAAATTTGGCCTCAGTGGAAGGAGCAATCTCAATGATAGGTAATCATCATGATACTTTGTAAAATTAATTTGATATATCAAAGGGTATAGTACTATGAACAAAAAATTATGAATAAAAGGAAGCTATATTTTTAAATAATTGACATTTTTGCACTAAGATATGAGGAGAAATTAAGGATTCTATTCTCCCTAATTGGACTCAGTAAGCTTGAACGAATGTCCCAAAAATGTAGCTCATGAAGCTTCACCTCCTCTTAGCTTTCATATTATCATAAAAAGCCCAGAAAATGGTGTTATTTCAATTTTCTTAGAACGAAAGTTAATGCTCATTATGATTTTGAAGGCTGCAATTGGAAAAAGAACCAAAGCTAATTAATTTGATGAGTCTTGTAATTTTAGAGATAATTTTCCATTTTTGATCTCTTTATTTCATAATTAAACTTCTTTAAAGCTTCCTTAATGAAATAAATTTTTACTGATGCGCATGGAAAGAGTAAACATCTATATAAAGAATTCAGCAACCAACTAACTAAAGTCATTTCATAGGTGGGTCATGAATTTCAAAGATTGTCTGAAGATTAGTTTAATTAATTACTTCAAACTTTTTCTTTTCTGTCAATTTCCAGTTTCCCTGATTTGATAAATCAAAAGAGTTCTTATTTCATTATGAGAGAATATGGTTTATAATTTAAAATAGTATTTCATTTTAAATTTGCTCTTATCTCATTTCTTTGTGATTTATTTCATCTTAGATACTTTGAGAAAGGTCATGGTCCAAAATCTGTTGATCTTCAATCTGAGGTTGAGAGTGAATTTAGTCAGAACTTGCAATCAGCAGAAGATTTCAATCGGCGCCATTCCACATCCAATGATCCAGTCTCTAAAAGAAGAATCTCTTCAGAATTCCATAACTATGGTGATAAGGATTCATTTAGGTGAGTTTGATGACTTTTGAGGTGAATTATTTATGAGTAAATTTATAAGGAATGGAAGCCAAAATAGAAATCCTCAAAAGGAGTTAGGTCAGATTCTATGCAGTAATCTTTCCAACTTGTTGAGTGATAATTTGTTTGAATCCATCAAACTAAAGTTGATAATGAACATTTTCTGGTAATGCTAGTACAAAATACATATTCTGAATCATTAGCAACATTGAGAATTATAGTCTTTCTCTTTCTTTGGGAATATATATCTTTTATGTCACATATTTTCAGAGGGCGCCCCAATTCTCACACACAACTTAATGGTCATTCCAATGGCTCTAGGATGAGCCCTGCTCAATTAGATTTGCCATCTTCAGTTATCAGTGCCAATGAACTTCCAGATTTTGATTATCCAGAAATAGCCAGTCAAGCAAGAAGTGAAGACGATAAAGGAAGTTATATTAGAGGCCATCCTAGGTGAGTCAATATGTAACAATAAGCAAGTTTTTTGGGAAAATGACTAATTTATAGTTGTTTAACAAATCATAAAAGTAATTTTAAAAATACTCTTAATATACTGACCCTTCCTTTTATCCTAATGTTTATTTTAACTGTCATGTCTAGCCAACGTGCAAGTATAATAATGCTGTTCTATTTTTAAATGAACATTTGATCATACTGTCCTTTTTAAGATGAGGTTAAAAAAAATTTGTCAAGCCCACTTTATTTTATTGAAATAACCAGATTAAGGTGGCCTGAAGATGGCAATATAGCAGAAATCGGTCATTTCAATAACATCAAGGAGAATTCATTGTTTTCCATTCACTCTACATAATGTCATTCCATGTAGTTTGGCCTAAAAAAAATAGATTATACCTTTCTAAAAGTTTGCTATTCTACTATCATCAAATTTATAAACATCTTTGGGAATTTTCAAAATATAACTGCATTATAGATCTAAATTCTACATTTATTCATTTGAGAGATAGTCTGTTTCAAGTATCCCAGCTTCAGTTTAATGAGTACTTTGCAAGACAAAGTACTTTAGAATGCTGGTTACATTTTTTTTTGTTTTGGCACATGATAGGATGATTTGAAAGAATTGATCAGTTTATAAACAATAAATTCTTCAAAGTAGGCTGAAATTTCATTTCATAAATTAGTCTTGATGTCTGAAGATAGATTGGGATTAAATTAAACTAAGACTCCAAACACAGGAAACTAAACCTCAACCTCATACTTTACACCTAAGCAGTATTTTTATAATTAAGACTATTCTTTTCTTTTGTCTTTGGGAAGTAATTAAGTTATAATTTTCAACATATGTTGTTACTGCAATGATATTTTCACTTTGCCAAAAGATAAAAGAATAACCAAGCAGACTCAAAAACCAACCCAGGAGTAAATATAAGTGAAATAAATTGACAGGATGCTTTACAACAATTTGTTTTGTTTACAAAGCAAGCAAAAAATGGGCAGAGATTGATAGTGATTATTATTTAATTATATTAAAGAGGGAAGTCTCAGTTGCATGTCATCCAATAAATTGACACTGGCTGGCATGATAGCTCAAACAATTAGAGCAACCACCATATAGTACTGATGAGAGCAACCAATGATAAGATCCAAGTTGAAGATCCAGTCACACAACTTTTTCATTTCTGTTTATTCATTAAGTTTTTTCATCCCTTTCATTATTCACACACTACTTTTAACAAACTTTAAATTTGTTCATTTGAAATTTCAGCAGGTGAATTATTTGTTACTAACTATTGAATACAGAAGGTTCTTTTAACATATTGAGTAACAAAACTTTCTTGCCTTTTTATAGGTTTATCAAGTCACATTATGCTGGTAAAAGAGCAGCACCAGGAAGTCACTCTAGTCGAGCATATATTGATGCTCGTAATTCTGAAAAATCTGAGTATGGAGCAAAGTCATCAGCGTTATCTGACACTAGTGAGGCACCATCTCTTGGTAAGGCGTTTTCAGAAATAATGATTTTCTTATGTGATCTTTCATAAGTGCATCTTTATATATTTAACACTGCTCTGTCTTAAATCCATTCTCATAAGGAAAGGATTGATATTTATATACTAATTTTTCCCTTATAGCATCTCATGTAAGAAGAGTACGGGTTCCATCACAAGCATCAGATGTAGATCAATTTCTGGATGATCTTTTCATGCCTGTTTTGGATGGAAATCTAGATGAGTTGTCTGATGCCAGATCACTTGCTGCTTCCCTAAAGGGTGGAGGGAAGGGTCCAGTAGGGAAAATCATTGCCTCCAACAAAGCAAGAACTCAATCAGAAGGGGATGATGATGAAGAAGTGGCCACACTCACTGGATCAGTTAATTCCTCTACTTCTAATAGGTACGAAGAATAAGTAATTGTATATTACATAAATAGTAGTGATTTATTAAGAAAATAACTCTTCTAATTTATTTTGTATTAGTAAATATTTAGCCATAGAAAAAGAAAATCTTGTAAGATAATTTCTTGAAATAACAAAAGTTGTATTCTTGATTCATGATTTAAATTTATATTTATATTTTACTCAACTTAGCTGAAAAATTTGGCAAATTTAATTCAGAATACACAATATGATTTATAACATCTCAAATTCCATCTTTAAGGTTGGGATATTATAATTGATCAAATGTTTGGTAATATTTTTTGCCTTTTGCAACTGTCACAGCACTATTATCATCAGTTCAAAATCTTTTAAGGTATTGAGTATTATGGCAAAGTTAAAATTATTTTAGCTGATGAACTTGTGATAACATTGTGCTCATAAAGATGTTGCTGTAACATTCAAAAATAATACATTTTACTATGTGGCATTATCTCCATAAAAATAGGATTGATTCTGTCATGATATTCAATTTTGTTCTTAAGATGTATCCATCTTATATTTACGTCCCTTAAATACTTTTATATTAAAATAAATTTAATATGTGATAAAATTTCAATCACCAATAATATTTGCTTTAAATACTGAAAGAATTGCTTTGAAATCTGTAACATGTAATAAATTTTCATCTTCCAGGTTATTTACTAAAAACCCTCCAGTCCCACCATTGAAAAGAAAGATCAACCCAACAAATAAGAGTAAACCAGGTGCTGAGGAAGGTGCAGCAGGGGTTGGGAACGTTGATGAATACATCACAGACCTCTTCCGTCCTATATTTGTCAATGATAGCCTCCGAAAATTGACTAAAGCATCAACTTTAGCAGATGCTATCAAAGGAGGTGGTGATGGAGTTGGTGGCATGGAAACACATGTAAGAAAATCATTTCTTCAACAAAATAAGAAATTAAAATTAACTGGGATAAGGGAATAAATTATGAAACACAAATAAGTACTTTAATAGGTTAGTTGATGAAGAGAAATCTAATAATGATTTTCACCATTAATTTGATTCCTTCTTATTATTCATGCAATATAATAATATATAATTGTATTATATATTGTTACTAATAATACCATTTCACTATGTTTCCATAATTTTCTGATCTTATGATAATATCTCATTTCCCTAAAAAACCAAAAATCCTTTATTTTACATTGGGAATTAAACATCATATATTTGATTTTTAACCTGCCTTTTATTCACATAAGTAATGAATACTAAAACATAAAAATCTAAAATCTCCCCCAATATTTTTCAGGCCTCACAGGGTCAAACAGCTTTTGGGTTTACACCAATAGCTGGGATGACATCTCCTACACCAATGATGTCAAGTTTAATGTCAGGTATGATGTCTCCTCCTCCTGTAATGATGCCTACAATTCCTGTGTACACACCTGCAGGTAAAATATTTTATTTGTGTATTTAATTAACCATATTCTTGTACTTCTTCTAATGATTTTACTCTTAATTTCTAATCAGAATATGCAACAATGTATGAATAACATAATTACTTTAAAACATTGGTGCATTGATATTTGCACATTAAAGAAATTCAGTAAAGTAATGACCCATTTGTTTCCTTGTTTTAAATAACATTACAGAACTAATAAATGTATATCTATTCACAATTAATATATGTAAATATTTACACTATGTATATACACAGATACTCTTGCACTTCAGTCTCTCTTTGAAGTTTCAAAAATATTTCTTTTAAGTCCAACTAGTAATTTGAATTCAGTTGGTTTTCTGTCTAATTCAACACAATGCTAAATTTTTTGAGCACCAGTTAATAGAATATATACTTTTATTTTCTACTGAGTAGCTTATGTTAATTTATCCTATTTTGATTAGATGAAGTTTTGTATTTTTATGTAGCCATTATTGGTATTTCCTTACATAAGTAAAATTTTCATAGTATTGCATGCTTCAGGTATGTTTTTTTGTAAAACAACATTTCTCTTAGAGACTCATAAATATCTTTAAGCACCATAAGTAGATATTCTTTTCTCCATCTCCTCATTTCAATTACATGATACAATTTGCAACGATTGAGATAATTTTGAACTAAATCTTGCTTTTCCCACTTAACGAATGAAATATTCAAGTAGTAAATTATAACATTATTTGCTAGGCTTTTGGTAAAATATAAGAAATCCATTAAAATTAACTGGGATAAGGGAATAAATTATGAAACGCAAATAAGTACTTTTAATTGGTTAGTTGATGAAGAGAAATTTAACAATAATTTCATCACTTCATATTATTAAAACATACATTCTAAGAGACCTATCATAAGACCTATCTTAACATAACTGTCCTTCTTTATCCATCCTACCTGCTTACACACTCAAATCAACGATTTTCCTAAGAATTTGCCAATACTACTGTAGTGAGTGCTGCTTCCACATTGGCCATGCAACCTCCTTCCACCCCCTACTTCTCTGCACCAATGTCCCCGAATGGCACAACTGATGCTGCTGGAATAATGCCAAGTATGACACCTGCAATGGTGACTCCAGGCATGGCTACACCAGTTGCTGGAATGGGTGCTCAACCGGGGTCCCTTGGGGCTCTGGGTACAGGATTTTCACCTACACCGTTCATGCCAGTTCCAATTTACAACATGCAAGGTCTTTGTCCCTCTGTCTTCTTTTAATTTTATTATTGTTGCTTAAGGTGGTGGCTTATAATTTTAGTCTGGATCATGTACATAATGCACATAATTATTTGGACTAATATTTTATATTTTATGTTAAAGTTTAATTTCATGATTTTTTCATTTTACACAAAATTATTTTCAGCTCTGACATACGATATTATTGACTTTTTTAATATAATAAGTAAATAATAAAATTTAACATTTGTAGTGCTATCAATGAAATAAAGCCTGTAAATTTCATTAGTTCACAATTAATGAGTACTATGAGCTGGTATAATAGGAAACATAGCTTTATGAATCATTTTATCCTCTCATGAATGCATTAGTGTATTTAAAAAATTTTCTGGTGTAGGGCTTAGCCTGCCAACATACCCAGTAGCAGGTGGTCAGCAAGCAAGTGTTGATCCTAGTCAGGTGGCAGCAGCCTATCAGCAAGCTTTCCTTCAGTCAGCAATGGCTCAGAATATGCAGATTCAACAGCAGCTATTAGCCCAAAATCAAGCTTTACAGCAACTGCTGCAGCAACAACAAACTCAGCGCTCTCCTCAACAAGTAAATTCACCTCAGCAGCCGGTAAGCTGAACCTCATTTTTGAGATATTGTTTTGTATTTTGTTTTGTATCAGTATTTTCACTTTTAATAATGCACTGTACAATAGTTAAAGCAATTTTCTAATAATATAAATTTAAGGAACATTTTACATCTTGTTTACAATAAATGTTGCATATCACATCTATTTCTTGGTATGCACATTTTCTGGATGTTATGCATTAATTCATGTTGCATGTTCTATGTTAACTAAACTATAATTAATATGTGGAATGTTCATGGTGACTGAAAGCGGGTTAATGAATTGTCTAAGACATTCTATAGAAATGGTGGAAGCTTTCACCAAAATCAATTCTTTTATCTGATAAAAATTTACTGCTCTATATTCTTGGAAATTGCATGAAGGTTTTTCCTCTACTGAATAAATTTTAATATCTATTATTCTTTATATCATTTATATACTCTATGAAAAGTCTGGCATCCTGTTTTGTGTGTACCTCTCACTGCATCTTTTTCCAATGTAGGGGTTTCCTCAGGTAAACATGACTGTAGGCCCTCCCCAGGTCCTACAGATGGCAGGAGTGTCCAATATCTTAGGGACATTCTCCACTACTGATTCATTAAACAGGAATGCTAAGGTACAACCTGGAAACAGGTTTTAAAGATACCATTTCTACATCTTGTTAAATTAGATAGATTGCTTCGCAGTTTTGAAAGAAATTTTAAACTCCTGCAAAATTTGCTACTTTCTTTATTGCTGTCTTTTTATTTTCCATTCTAACATCCTTACTAATGGCAAAACAGTAGCTTGTTGGGAATAAGAAAATATTTATTTAATTAATATTTATATCCCTGTCTTATAAATCATTACCA